>OZ038380.1:126630470-127900470 GCA_964036045.1 Eutreptiella sp. 'Long Island Sound 2002' | reverse complement strand
GCACAGGGACAGCCGTGCTTGTTCAGCTCATAGCTCAAGTATATACACACACCTACACACACACACCTACACACCTCTTCGCTCGGCCTCATATCAAGAGGCGAGGGTGGCCTCAGGGGTGTGCCCCGTTCCGTTTGTGGAGTGGACGAAGTTGACGAAACGTCAGTGTCAATGGTAGCCTCAGAGGCACTGCGGCTGGGCACCGCAGAGGCAGGTTGGCAAGCGGTGGTTAAGCGCATGACAATGTAGAACCAGACCAGCTTCGAGATCTGGTGCAGCCGTTCTATGTTTTCGCTGCTGCATGGGGTCTCGGGCTCTGAGTCACTCTATACACAAATGCAGGACCTCGAACCTCTGACATCAATATGCACACACTGACTGCTGAGTGCCAACAACCGTCAAAAAGCATATCAGGAATGACAGTGACTGTCAGTGTTCTGCATACTTATGCTAGAATGCAACCAACATACCCAGAAATAAACATTCAAAACTGGACAGGCTTTGCAAAGCCCAGCTTGTCAAAAATTGCAATATTCTATTGCCTTCGACAAGGCACCTCGAAGAGAGGCTGACAGTCAGCCAACCAGGCAGGCAAGCAGTCAGTCAGGCAGTCAGTCGGGCAAGCAGGCAGGCAGACAGGCAGGCAGAAACACACAGTTTGGCTTTTTTTCAGTTGCGGACTACGATTACAAACATTAGGGAACCCCTGGTATGCAGGAACACTCACTGGTTGAGTGGTTGAACACCTGGCCGATGGTTCGCCTAGCGCTGGGTTGATTCCCGCCCGGCGGTTCGGCGATCGCCGGCTCAGCCAATCAATCAACCTCGAGCCTGTATTATACTCGACCCTGGTTCAAATCCTTCTAACCACAAACTTTTGACCCCCCCCACCCACCCAAAGAAAATGGTATCCAGTTTCAGGGGGATAGAGGTCTCAAAATCAAAAAAATCCACTGGGGGATTGTTTTGTTGGGCAAAATAATGATTTTACAAGGGGTTGGACATCTAATATCATGCCTTGGGGTATGCTACGTGAATGACCCCCCAAAAGGGGGGTGTATGGCGTTCGCGCCTGCGCGCTTGATCTAACAACCTCTCTTCGAGGTGATTTGCCCAATTGCCGCTGCCTGTCATGCGCAAAAGCGGCATGGGGGCTGAGAGGATATCAAAATGCAGTCCCGGGTTGGGCCTTTGCATCAGTGCAAAAATGTACAAACTTCAGCACACAATGCTCTTGCCAAAAACAAGTGCATTACACATACAATTCAGTAATCAAAGGCAATGCAAACTTAGTGCTGACGCTAATGGTGATGCCAGTGATGCCCAAGAGCCCACAAACGTCTGAAGAGGCAGCTCTTCATGTTGGCGAGAAGAGAAAAAACCAGATGCATAGAAACGGAAGGAGCAGGAAAAAAACAGGAGGGAGAAGCAGAAACACGAACAGAGGAGGAGCACAGGAAGAAGAAAGAGTGCAGACAACATGACACAGAGACCAAGAAACAAGAAAAAGCGTTGCTGGCAAGCTTGTGCAAAAAGAAGGGCAATTGAAGGGGAGAGGCAAGAGGAAGGGCGCACTAAGCAAAGGGCTGAGAGTGGGTCTCCGCGAGGAAATCCGACAGGTTTGGCACCATACAATGATCCCTCATTGTTTTTTTGCCTGCGTTTGCATGACATCAGAACTCTGCTAACTTGCATTGACTGCCCGCTTGAGGAGTGGATGCCTGATTTAGTCCAGGGCTGCACCACTGTGCATTGTCCATCCTCTTCTGTCACCCTTTTTTGACACGTGTGTTCAACACGTCCACAGGTTTGTAGAGGCATTTGCAGAGGCATTGCAGAGGCATTTGTAGAGTTGCAGGAGCCTTCATGCAACGTTCCTCGTGCGTAGTTCACGGGGACGGGGACATGATGTGCGGAAGCAACCCACAATGAAGGATCAAAACTATGGAATGGGACCTCTGCAGGGCAGCCTTCGTTTAACAAAGCCACCCACCAAGAGCCTCCGGAACTGGTTTGCTCGGAGGCGCTGCACGCTACGCTGTGCGGGATGCACCAACCCCCGCCAGAGGCCGTGTGCCAATCCAACCCAATCGCACGCCTGCACACCGGGCATTTGGTGAAACCTAGTATGCACGTAGCAAAACCTAGTAAAATGTAGCGAAACCTAGTAAAATGTAGCAAAACCTAGTAAAAAAATTTTTTTAACAAATTTTTTTCAAAAAATTTTTTTTACTTGGTAAAAAAAGCAAAAATGTTAAAAAAATTTTCCTTACTAGGTTACTAGGTAGTGACAAATTTGGACTTGAATTTGAACAAAAAACACCAAGTTTATGGGGGGGGGGGGGTCAACGGTAGGTGGTATTTATGTTTAAGGGCATGGTGCCCCCTGGTCTATTCCAGGCCACTTGCGTAAGTGGCGCCCCACCCGGGCCAAACCGTGTATTGCAAGGTCAGCAAAAATAAAATGAGGCTCAAGAAAAGAAGGAGCTTTTATATCAGAAATATATATATATATACATATATGAGGTGCACACACGTGTGCTTTATATGAAGTCGCAAAACACGCGCTTGTAGATGAGGTCCGACTTCTTATCTTTGTATGTGGGTTGTGCAGAGGGAGGGTTGTGCTTGCACATGTTGCGAAGCACGCCCGTGGTCTTTTCTTCCAACTCTTTGATTAGATTTTTGTCATACTCCAATTTCCCAGAGGCATCTTTGGGGTAATGCTCTGGAACAAAAAATTCTTGACCATCACCACCTTTGTACGGACCTCATCTACAAAAGGCGGCTTGTCAACCACAAGCCGGTCACCCAAGGCGAATGCCAACACAATGCATGCCAGTGTGGCAGTAAATTGCACTCTCCATTTGCGCAATGCCACACATATCTCCGAGGGACAGAAACCGGAAGCATGCAAGGCACACTGATAAACTCCACATTCAGGGCACGTGATGTGGGTTGTGTCGTCGCAAAAAAAGCACGACGAACGGCTGGGTGAACAATAGGGTGTAGCATACATCCGTGCCAAGGCCCAACTGGGTGTGGTCTCAATAGGGGGGGCATGCGGAGAATTGCGATAGTGCAAAGCTGCCTGTGCAATCTCACGCAACACCCACAATCTATCTTGTGGAAGTTGGATGCTACCGTTGACAACACGCCTAGACAAAAGGCAATGTAGCATCAGAAGGCAAGCAGGATGGCAGCTCACACCGTCTTCCTGATGTAGGAAGGTGGAGTAGAGGGGGACTATAGCAAAACCTACACTGCCAAACTCACCCAAAAACTTGTCCCACCTCTTCTGCGCCCTTGCCTCAATGCCTTCTCGTTCGGCAATGAGGTTCACTATTGCCAACTCCTCGGTGTTTGCACCCGCTATGTACAGCTTGTTACACAGCGGATCGAACACGAGGCACAGGAAAGTACTTGTTGGGGAAACCAACAACAAGCGCAGCACCCAATGTTCATTGTGCTTATTATATATCTGCGCCACAAGCAAGGGAGGCGCATAGATCATATCAATGGACGCTGATTTCAAAGTACGCAGCGCCCATGACTCAGCCAACACCAACCTACGACCCAACGGCAAAGATGACACATTCCACAATGAGTCACGCACAACCCACGCCACACCCATAACATCCCAGTCCGCACTCAAAGCTGTCCGAGCGAGCCACCAGTAATACACAACAATCTCGGCAGTATCTGTGACCCAAGATTTTGAGTAAACCTCCCTCAGGGGGAATCTTTGCACTGCGCGCGCACTGCGCGCTACTTTTAGACTATGTTCCCCCGGAAGAGCCCCCAAGCACACCCCTTGGAAACGCCCTTAGAATTAGGTGACCCAAACTGCCCCAGCTCAAGAAAGTTGCAAACCACCTTCCCTGAACATAACACACATCATGCACATCTGGAAAGGCCATGAACAGCGCATTGGTCGCCACCCTCAAGAACACACAACTGTCTTTCTGGTCCATTGTCAACTAAGTACACATTGAGAATACGCAACTTGTGTGCACAACATGACACAGTTGCAGAATCAAAGAAAGGTCACACTGTCACATGTGTGCGTGTCAATGCAATCCGTACAATATTGCAATTCACACTTGTCACACATGGACATCTTTTCAGGGTCAAACTTGGTGCAACAAAGGGCACAAACATCCCCATCATCACCCACAACATCCTCATCATCATTGTCCTCCTGTGTAGGTGCGGTCCATACATGTGTAGGTATGTGTTCCCACGGACCATATGGAGGGTACCGTACGTGTCTTCGAATCAAAAATTGCTGCAAATGCAAGAGTACACGCACGTACTCATGCAACTCCGTACCGGATCCCCTCCATATGTTCCTTACGATGCCCCAGTGCCACATGCGTGCAAACAAGTGCTCAATGCGTGCCCTATAGAAACCATGAACATCGTTGTACTCCTTTTGCCGCTCGGTCAACGTCTTTCGACCGATAAATGGCCATGCCACATGGAGGCGCCTTGCCATGCCTCGACCCAAGCACAATAGATCAACGTATGCACACGAGTATTGTGCCTTGCCATGTCTTGACACAAACATGCTATGCCTTGCCATGCCATGACACAAACAAAAGAAGGGGAACAAAATCAGAAGTCAAAACCTACGCTAGGGGTCACCATGATGCACCACGCAACAAAGCGTGGATTCAAAGATTGTCCCGGTTTCCTCAATAGCACCGGAAGGTTGGGGCCCAAAAGAGGGCGGAAATGCTACGTCACCCCTGCATTCTCGGGGGTCCCCAACAAAGGAGACAAAATTGTGAGTCCCTAACCCCAACTCGAGGGGCCACACCGAAGCGTGGATTGTGAGTCCCTAACCCCAACTCGAGGGGCCACACCAAAGCGTGGATTGTGAGTCCCTAACCCCAACTCAAGGGGCCACACCGAAGCGTGGATTGTGAGTCCCTAACTCCAACTCAAGGGGCCACGCCGAAGCGTGGATTGTGAGTCCCTAACCCCAACTCGAGGGGCCACGCCGAAGCGTGGATTGTGAGTCCCTAACCCCAACTCGAGGGGCCACACCGAAGCGTGGATTGTGAGTCCCTAACCCCAACTCGAGGGGCCACACCGAAGCGTGGATTCAAAGATTGTCCCGGTTTCCTCAATAGCACCGGAAGGTTGGGGCCCAAAAGAGGGCGGAAATGCTACGTCACCCCTGCATTCTCGGGGGTCCCCAAAAGAAGGGGAACAAAATCAGAAGTCAAAACCTACGCCAAGGGTCACCATGATGCACCACGCAACAAAGCGTGGATTCAAAGATTGTCCCGGTTTCCTCAATAGCACCGGAAGGTTGGGGCCCAAAAGAGGGCGGAAATGCTACGTCACCCCTGCATTCTCGGGGGTCCCCAAAAGAAGGGGAACAAAATCAGAAGTCAAAACCTACGCTAGGGGTCACCATGATGCACCACGCAACAAAGCGTGGATTCAAAGATTGTCCCGGTTTCCTCAATAGCACCGGAAGGTTGGGGGCCAAAAGACGGCGGAAATGCTACGTCACCCCTGCATTCTCGGGGGTCCCCAAAAGAAGGGGAACAAAATCAGAAGTCAAAACCTACGCCAAGGGTCACCATGATGCACCACGCAACAAAGCGTGGATTCAAAGATTGTCCCGGTTTCCTCAATAGCACCGGAAGGTTGGGGCCCAAAAGAGGGCGGAAATGCTACGTCACCCCTGCATTCTCGGGGGTCCCCAAAAGAAGGGGAACAAAATCAGAAGTCAAAACCTACGCCAAGGGTCACCATGATTGGCCGCAGTGTGCCATGCCCTGACCAATGGCCCAGGCGGCCCTACTGCCCAATTGCAGCATGTGGGGTCATTGCTCCATGACGAATGGGACCGACCACTTGACGTGATCGTTCCAAGTTCTGGGTCTCAACAATATAAGCTAGAGGCACGCCATTTGAGGGGTAGCCTTAAGCTAGTGCGCGCGCAGTGCGCGCGCAGTGCAACTATTTGGGCGTCTGGCCGTACTAGAGACCCATACTTTGTGATACTAGGGGCCCCTAGGGGCATCATGGTGACCCGTAGCGTAGGTTTTGACTTCTGATTTTGTCCCCCTTTGTTGGGGACCCCCGAGAATGCAGGGGTGACGTAGCATTTCCGCCCTCTTTTGGGCCCCAACCTTCCGGTGCTATTGAGGAAACCGGGACAATCTTTGAATCCACGCTTTGTTGCGTGGTGCATCATGGTGACCCCTAGCGTAGGTTTTGACTTCTGATTTTGTTCCCCTTCTTTTGGGGACCCCCGAGAATGCAGGGGTGACGTAGCATTTCCGCCCTCTTTTGGGCCCCAACCTTCCGGTGCTATTGAGGAAACCGGGACAATCTTTGAATCCACGCTTTGTTGCGTGGTGCATCATCAAGACGTCATCTCCACAAACAGGCCTCGTAATAACCATTCCGGTCTGTGACGGCGGGGTGGTATTAGAGCATGGGGGTGGGGGGACAGTCCCTGTCGCAACATTGGGATGGTCGGCCAATTCCTCCATGGCTAGAGGCGGGCTGGTAGGAGACGCATTTGCAGGGGTAATCGCGGAGAGGTTGCTATCACCATCCGGGTGTAGGGAGGGGGGGGTCAAAGCACAAGGGGAGGAGGGGGTAGTTTTAGCATGGGATTGCGTGGGATGCAAGATCTTCCCAACCTCAACCTCCTCCTCCCACTTTTGCAAGACCCAGCGCGACTCATCTCTATCTTTAAACTTGCGAGCAACGCACTCATCACCTTCCAAACACCACATGCACCCCTCGCAATAGACGCACCATAAGAAAACTTTCCGATGGCACTGCCCACAAGTGAAGGGAGGGCGGTATAGGTGCATGGAATGCCACCGCGTCGTTGTTGCCGCAGCTGTTTGGTTGGTGCTTGGGTGTGTCAGCTGCCTTATGGTCAGCTTGTTCATCGTTGGGTTTTTTCTGTTGCTGCCGGCGCCGTCGCGTCTTAGGCTGTCGTGTAGACGATGTGTGCGCAGTGGGCTCCTTCGTGCGAAGGTCCGCGTGTGCGCAGCCCGTTATGGTGAGTAGTTGTGGCCTTGGGGTCGGGGGTTCGAAGTAGGTCGTTTTGGTTGGCTGGTCGGTTGTCGAATGGTGGAACCTCGGCGTTGTGGTGCGTTCGTGGGTATGGTCGCCGGCGGGCGTGGCGCAGCATGTTGTCGCCAACCCATGGGACGCCGTTCCCGTTTCGACCCTTGCATGCCTGGCCGGTTGGGTGTTGGCTGGCTTGCGTGCGGTCTGTTCATTGTCGGGTCGTTTTTCTGCAGCAGTTTGGTCGGTACCCGGTTGTGTTAGCCGCCTTATGGTCGGCCTGTGCGTCGTGGGGTTGATTGCGCTGCAGCCCGCGCCGGTGTAGCCACATGTTGTCTTTGTTGTCTTCCCGGTTTGTTCTGAGGTTTGCGGTGGCCGGCCTGTCCGGTGTGGTGGATGTGTTGCGACCGGGGCGCGCCCGGTGCGTGGTGTTGGTTCGCCGGTGTCGTGGCCGCCAGTGGTCGGCCCGCCTGGGGTTGTGTGGTGGTCCATATGGGCCCGGCGGGCCGTGTTTGGTCGCTGTAGCTGTCCCCTACGTCATTTGTTTCCCGTCGGGCGTGTTTTTTCGTAGTTTGCCCGGTTTCGGGACGTCCGCGCGTGTGGTTGTTGTGTTGTTGCCAGTACTTTGGTTGGTACGCCGTCGTCTTCGCCGCCCAATGGTCGGCTTGTCCTGCGGTCGGATGCGTTGGGCCGTGGTGGCCGTGTAGGGTCGGTTCCGGTTGTTCCAGTTGCGTTGGGCCAGTATGGTACGTTTTGACGGTGCGTCGCCCCCTCATGGTGGGGCGTGTCCTCAGGGGGAGAAAAGTAGCGACAATTGGTACGACCGCTGAGAAAAGTTTTGAAATTCGGTACGACATGCCCTGTCCCGCCCTGGAGGCATCGTTACACGCACAACCCATCATCTGGTATTTCGCAGTGCCCTTCGGCTGTCCTTTCAGCTTCGCTTGTGCCGATCATATGTACACCCCCGTCGGTGGCAAGGCCCCTTCGGTCCCCCTTGGTGCATCCCCGTGCTCCCCATCGGAGCCCCAGTGTGCTGCGCTTGCTCGGTGGTGCGTTCGCTTGCTTCCACGGTCCAATTCCCGCTTCACAAGTGGTGCAAGGGCCAGGGACTCACCGTCACAGCTACCATCCGATGAGGAATTAGAATCTGAATCAGAATTAGAGTCTGACAATTCTTGGCTCCTCTTGGCAGCTTTCTTTTTTTTGGGGCCTCCTTGTGACTTCGGGGCACGCACATGAGGCGCTTCAACGCGGGTTACAACGGTGCGTCTCACACGACCAAACTTAAAGGGACGGGAACCAACAAACTTCCAGGAGTAGCGCAAAGGCACCTTGAAGCCGGGTTCCTTCACAAGAAGCCACAAGAACCAGCCCTCACAAACACCTAATGTGCAATACGTGGCACATGTGCAAGCCTCAGCTGTGACACGGTGAACCCTCAAGAAGTCGACAAATTGGGGCCATGTAACACGACCTCCGTCAGATATGGTGGCCAACGTTTTCTTCCACTGGGCCACTTGCATGCCATCGATGGGGGGGTACTCACGGACAGGCTTGCCGTTGGCACCCCGCTTTCGTGATGCAACACCTTGATGGAAGAAGATTGCATCACCATCATCGAAAAAGATTGCATCATGAAGTATGCATTGGGCCTCTTGCCACATCCAAGGAGCAGGCTGCATAGCTCTGCCCCCTAGTTGTTCGCGGCCTTTGGACCATTGTTCACCCATTCGAGGCACAACCTCTTGCGGAAACTTACGCAACCCGTGCAACTTGTGCCGACTAAGAAGTTTCATACAAAAAACTCTTGACTCTGCCTGTGTGCTACACGGGACACCGGGGTCGGAGTGGCCCACATGCCACCCTTGGCGTTTGTCGATATATTCTTTTTGGGCATGCTCCAAATAATGGGGAGCAAAATCAAAAAAGGATTGAGAGTCCCCTTAGAGCGGGGGGCAAAATAAGAAGTGGCCAACAAGTGGGCAAGGTGGCTACGTAACCCCTGCCGCCTCGGGGATCCCCTCCGCTTCAGAGCGGGGTGCAGAATCAGAAGTGGCCCACTTGTGGGCAAGGTGGCTACATAACCCCTGCCGCCTCGGGGATCCCCTCCGCTTCAGAGCGGGGGGCAGAATCAGAAGTGGCCCACTTGTGGGCAAGGTGGCTACGTAACCCCTGCCGCCTCGGGGATCCCCTCCGCTTCAGAGCGGGGGGCAGAATCAGAAGTGGCCCACTTGTGGGCAAGGTGGCTACATAACCCCTGCCGCCTGGGGGGTCCCCACCGCTTCAGAGCGGGGGGCAGAATCAGAAGTGGCCCACTTGTGGGCAAGGTGGCTACGTAACCCCTGCCGCCTCGGGGATCCCCTCCGCTTCAGAGCGGGGGGCAGAATCAGAAGTGGCCCACTTGTGGGCAAGGTGGCTACGTAACCCCTGCCGCCTCGGGGATCCTCACCGCTTCAGAGCGGGGGGCAGAATCAGAAGTGGCCCACTTGTGGGCAAGGTGGCTACATAACCCCTGCAGCCTCGGGGATCCCCTCCGCTTCAGAGCGGGGGGCAGAATCGGAAGTGGCCCACTTGTGGGCAAGGTGGCTACATCACCCCTGCCGCCTCGGGGATCCCCTCCGCTTCAGAGCGGGGGGCAGAACCGGAAGTGGCCCACTTGTGGGCAAGGTGGCTACGTAACCCCTGCCGCCTCGGGGATTCCCTCCGCTTCAGAGCGGGGGGCAGAATCAGAAGTGGCCCACTTGTGGGCAAGGTGGCTACGTAACCCCTGCCGCCTCGGGGATCCCCTCCGCTTCAGAGCGGCGGGCAGAATCAGAAGTGGCCCACTTGTGGGCAAGGTGGCTACGTAATCCCTGCCGCCTCGGGGATCCCCTCCGCTTCAGAGCGGGGGGCAGAATCAGAAGTGGCCCACTTGTGGGCAAGGTGGCTACATAACCCCTGCCGCCTGGGGGGTCCCCACCGCTTCAGAGTTGGGGGCAGAATCAGAAGTGGCCCACTTGTGGGCAAGGTGGCTACATAACCCCTGCCGCCTCGGGGATCCCCTCCGCTTCAGAGCGGCGGGCAGAATCATAAGTGGCCCACTTGTGGGCAAGGTGGCTACGTAACCCCTGCCGCCTTGGGGATCCCCTCCGCTTAAGAGCGGGGGGCAGAATCGGAAGTGGCCCACTTGTGGGCAAGGTGGCTACGTAACCCCTGCCGCCTCGGGGATCCCCTCCGCTTCAGAGCGGGGGGCAGAATCAGAAGTGGCCCACTTGTGGGCAAGGTGGCTACGTAACCCCTGCCGCCTCGGGGATCCCCTCCGCTTCAGAGTGGGGGGCAGAATCAGAAGTGGCCCACTTGTGGGCAAGGTGGCTACATCACCCCTGCCGCCTGGGGGGTCCCCACCGCTTCAGAGCGGGGGGCAGAATCAGAAGTGGCCAACAAGTGGGCAAGGTGGCTACATAACCCCTGCCGCCTCGGGGATCCCCTCCGCTTCAGAGCGGGGGGCAGAATCAGAAGTGGCCCACTTGTGGGCAAGGTGGCTACGTAACCCCTGCCGCCTCGGGGATCCCCTCCGCTTCAGAGCGGGGGGCAGAATCAGAAGTGGCCCACTTGTGGGCAAGGTGGCTACGTAACCCCTGCCGCCTGGGGGGTCCCCACCGCTTCAGAGCGGGGGGCAGAGTCAGAAGTGGCCCACTTGTGGGCAAGGTGGCTACGTAACCCCTGCCGCCTCGGGGATCCCCTCCGCTTCAGAGCGGGGGGCAGAGTCAGAAGTGGCCCACTTGTGGGCAAGGTGGCTACATAACCCCTGCCGGCTCGGGGATCCCCTCCGCTTCAGAGCGGGGGGCAGAATCGGAAGTGGCCCACTTGTGGGCAAAGTGGCTACATAACCCCTGCCGCCTCGGGGATCCTCTCCGCTTCAGAGCGGGGGGCAGAATCGGAAGTGGCCCACTTGTGGGCAAGGTGGCTACGTAACCCCTGCCACCTGGGGGATCCCCTCCGCTTCAGAGCGGGGGGCAGAATCAGAAGTGGCCCACTTGTGGGCAAGGTGGCTAGATAACCCTTGCCGCCTCAGAGATCCCCACCGCTTCAGAGCGGGGGGCAGAATCAGAAGTGGCCCACTTGTGGGCAAGGTGGCTACGTAACCCCTGCCGCCTCGGGGATCCCCTCCGCTTCAGAGCGGGGGGCAGAATCAGAAGTGGCCCACTTGTGGGCAAGGTGGCTACATAACCCCTGCCGCCTTATGGGTCCCCACCGCTTCAGAGCGGGGGGCAGAATCAGAAGTGGCCCACTTGTGGGCAAGGTGGCTACATAACCCCTGCCGCCTGGGGGGTCCCCTCCGCTTCAAAGCGGGGGGCAGAATCAGAAGTGGCCAACAAGTGGGCAAGGTGGCTACATAACCCCTGCCGCCTCGGGGATCCCCTCCGCTTCAGAGCGGGGGGCAGAATCGGAAGTGGCCCACTTGTGGGCAAGGTGGCTACGTAACCCCTGCCGCCTCGGGGATCCCCTCCGCTTCAGAGCGGGGGGCAGAATCAGAAGTGGCCCACTTGTGGGCAAGGTGGCTACGTAACCCCTGCCGCCTCGGGGATCCCCACCGCTTCAGAGCGGGGGGCAGAATCAGAAGTGGCCCACTTGTGGGCAAGGTGGCTACGTAACCCCTGCCGCCTCGGGGATCCCCTCCGCTTCAGAGCGGGGGGCAGAATCAGAAGTGGCCCACTTGTGGGCAAGGTGGCTACATAACCCCTGCCGCCTGGGGGGTCCCCACCGCTTCAGAGCGGGGGGCAGAATCAGAAGTGGCCAACAAGTGGGCAAGGTGGCTACGTAACCCCTGCCGCCTCGGGGATCCCCTCCGCTTCAGAGCGGGGGGCAGAATCGGAAGTGGCCCACTTGTGGGCAAGGTGGCTACGTAACCCCTGCCGCCTCGGGGATCCTCACCGCTTCAGAGCGGGGGGCAGAATCAGAAGTGGCCCACTTGTGGGCAAGGTGGCTACGTAATCCCTGCCGCCTCGGGGATCCCCACCGCTTCAGAGCGGCGGGCAGAATCAGAAGTGGCCCACTTGTGGGCAAGGTGGCTACATAACCCCTGCCGCCTCGGGGGTCCCCACCGCTTCAGAGCGGGGGGCAGAATCGGAAGTGGCCCACTTGTGGGCAAGGTGGCTACGTAATCCCTGCCGCCTCGGGGGTCCCCACCGCTTCAGAGCGGGGGGCAGAATCAGAAGTGGCCCACTTGTGGGCAAGGTGGCTACGTAACCCCTGCCGCCTCGGGGATCCCCTCCGCTTCAGAGCGGGGGGCAGAATCAGAAGTGGCCCACTTGTGGGCAAGGTGGCTACGTAATCCCTGCCGCCTTGGGGATCCCCTCCGCTTCAGAGCGGGGGGCAGAATCAGAAGTGGCCCACTTGTGGGCAAGGTGGCTACATAACCCCTGCCGCCTGGGGGGTCCCCACCGCTTCAGAGCGGGGGGCAGAATCAGAAGTGGCCCACTTGTGGGCAAGGTGGCTACATAACCCCTGCCGCCTCGGGGATCCCCTCCGCTTTAGAGCGGGGGGCAGAATCAGAAGTGGCCCACTTGTGGGCAAGGTGGCTACGTAACCCCTGCCGCCTTGGGGATCCCCTCCGCTTAAGAGCGGGGGGCAGAATCGGAAGTGGCCCACTTGTGGGCAAGGTGGCTACGTAACCCCTGCCGCCTCGGGGATCCCCTCCGCTTCAGAGCGGGGGGCAGAATCAGAAGTGGCCCACTTGTGGGCAAGGTGGCTACGTAACCCCTGCCGCCTCGGGGATCCCCTCCGCTTCAGAGTGGGGGGCAGAATCAGAAGTGGCCCACTTGTGGGCAAGGTGGTTACATCACCCCTGCCGCCTGGGGGGTCCCCACCGCTTCAGAGCGGGGGGCAGAATCAGAAGTGGCCCACTTGTGGGCAAGGTGGCTACATAACCCGTGCCGCCTCGGGGATCCCCTCCGCTTCAGAGCGGGGGGCAGAATCGGAAGTGGCCCACTTGTGGGCAAGGTGGCTACGTAACCCCTGCCGCCTCGGTGGTCGGCCCGCCCGGGGTTGTGTGGTGGTCCATATGGGCCCGGCGGGCCGTGTTTGGTCGCTGTAGCTGTCCCCTACGTCATTTGTTTCCCGTCGGGCGTGTTTTTTCGTAGTTTGCCCGGTTTCGGGACGTCTGCGCGTGTGGTTGTTGTGTTGTTGCCAGTACTTTGGTTGGTACGCCGTCGTCTTCGCCGCCCAATGGTCGGCTTGTCCTGCGGTCGGATGCGTTGGGCCGTGGTGGCCGTGTAGGGTCGGTTCTGGTTGTTCCAGTTGCGTTGGGCCAGTATGGTACGTTTTGACGGTGTGTCGCCCCCTCATGGTGGGGCGTGTCCTCAGGGGGAGAAAAGTAGCGACAATTGGTACGACCGCTGAGAAAAGTTTTGAAATTCGGTACGACATGCCCTGTCCCGCCCTGGAGGCATCGTTACACGCAAAACCCATCATCTGGTATTTCGCAGTGCCCTTCGGCTGTCCTTTCAGCTTCGCTTGTGCCGATCATATGTATCAGAAGTGGCCCACTTGTGGGCAAGGTGGCTACATAACCCCTGCCGCCTCGGGGGTCCCCACCGCTTCAGAGCGGGGGGCAGAATCAGAAGTGGCCCACTTGTGGGCAAGGTGGCTACGTAACCCCTGCCGCCTCGGGGATCCCCTCCGCTTCAGAGCGGCGGGCAGAATCAGAAGTGGCCCACTTGTGGGCAAGGTGGCTACGTAATCCCTGCCGCCTCGGGGATCCCCTCCGCTTTAGAGCGGGGGGCAGAATCAGAAGTGGCCCACTTGTGGGCAAGGTGGCTACATAACCCCTGCCGCCTGGGGGGTCCCCACCGCTTCAGAGCGGGGGGCAGAATCAGAAGTGGCCCACTTGTGGGCAAGGTGGCTGCATAACCCCTGCCGCCTCGGGGATCCCCTCCGCTTTAGAGCGGGGGGCAGAATCAGAAGTGGCCCACTTGTGGGCAAGGTGGCTACGTAACCCCTGCCGCCTTGGGGATCCCCTCCGCTTAAGAGCGGGGGGCAGAATCGGAAGTGGCCCACTTGTGGGCAAGGTGGCTACGTAACCCCTGCCGCCTCGGGGATCCCCTCCGCTTCTGAGCGGGGGGCAGAATCAGAAGGGGCCCACTTGTGGGCAAGGTGGCTACGTAACCCCTGCCGCCTCGGGGATCCCCTCCGCTTCAGAGTGGGGGGCAGAATCAGAAGTGGCCCACTTGTGGGCAAGGTGGCTACATCACCCCTGCCGCCTCGGGGGTCCCCACCGCTTCAGAGCGGGGGGCAGAATCAGAAGTGGCCAACAAGTGGGCAAGGTGGCTACATAACCCCTGCCGCCTCGGGGATCCCCTCCGCTTCAGAGCGGGGGGCAGAATCGGAAGTCGCCCACTTGTGGGCAAGGTGGCTACGTAACCCCTGCCGCCTCGGGGATCCCCTCCGCTTCAGAGCGGGGGGCAGAATCAGAAGTGGCCCACTTGTGGGCAAGGTGGCTACGTAACCCCTGCCGCCTCGGGGATCCCCTCCGCTTCAGAGCGGGGGGCAGAATCGGAAGTGGCCCACTTGTGGGCAACGTGGCTACGTAACCCCTGCCAACTGGGGGATCCCCTCCGCTTCAGAGCGGGGGGCAGAATCAGAAGTGGCCCACTTGTGGGCAAGGTGGCTAGATAACCCTTGCCGCCTCGGGGATCCCCACCGCTTCAGAGCGGGGGGCAGAATCAGAAGTGGCCCACTTGTGGGCAAGGTGGCTACGTAACCCCTGCCGCCTCGGGGATCCCCTCCGCTTCAGAGCGGGGGGCAGAATCAGAAGTGGCCCACTTGTGGGCAAGGTGGCTACATAACCCCTGCCGCCTGGGGGGTCCCCACCGCTTCAGAGCGGGGGGCAGAATCAGAAGTGGCCCACTTGTGGGCAAGGTGGCTACATAACCCCTGCCGCCTCGGGGATCCCCTCCGCTTCAGAGCGGGGGGCAGAATCAGAAGTGGCCCACTTGTGGGCAAGGTGGCTACATAACCCCTGCCGCCTCGGGGATCCCCTCCGCTTCAGAGCGGCGGGCAGAATCGGAAGTGGCCCACTTGTGGGCAAGGTGGCTACGTAACCCCTGCCGCCTCGGGGATCCCCTCCGCTTCAGAGCGGGGGGCAGAATCAGAAGTGGCCCACTTGTGGGCAAGGTGGCTACGTAACCCCTGCCGCCTCGGGGATCCCCACCGCTTCAGAGCGGGGGGCAGAATCAGAAGTGGCCCACTTGTGGGCAAGGTGGCTACGTAACCCCTGCCGCCTCGGGGATCCCCTCCGCTTCAGAGCGGGGGGCAGAATCAGAAGTGGCCCACTTGTGGGCAAGGTGGCTACATAACCCCTGCCGCCTGGGGGGTCCCCTCCGCTTCAGAGCGGGGGGCAGAATCAGAAGTGGCCAACAAGTGGGCAAGGTGGCTACATAACCCCTGCCGCCTCGGGGATCCCCTCCGCTTCAGAGCGGGGGGCAGAATCGGAAGTGGCCCACTTGTGGGCAAGGTGGCTACGTAACCCCTGCCGCCTCGGGGATCCCCTCCGCTTCAGAGCGGGGGGCAGAATCAGAAGTGGCCAACAAGTGGGCAAGGTGGCTACATAACCCCTGCCGCCTCGGGGATCCCCTCCGCTTCAGAGCGGGGGGCAGAATCGGAAGTGGCCCACTTGTGGGCAAGGTGGCTACGTAACCCCTGCCGCCTCGGGGATCCCCTCCGCTTCAGAGCGGGGGGCAGAATCAGAAGTGGCCCACTTGTGGGCAAGGTGGCTACATAACCCCTGCCGCCTTGGGGATCCCCTCCGCTTAAGAGCGGGGGGCAGAATCGGAAGTGGCCCACTTGTGGGCAAGGTGGCTACGTAACCCCTGCCGCCTCGGGGATCCCCTCCGCTTCAGAGCGGGGGGCAGAATCAGAAGTGGCCCACTTGTGGGCAAGGTGGCTACATAACCCCTGCCGCCTCGGGGATCCCCACCGCTTCAGAGCGGGGGGCAGAATCGGAAGTGGCCCACTTGTGGGCAAGGTGGCTACGTAACCCCTGCCGCCTCGGGGATCCCCTCCGCTTCAGAGCGGGGTGCAGAATCAGAAGTGGCCCACTTGTGGGCAAGGTGGCTACATAACCCCTGCCGCCTCGGGGATCCCCACCGCTTCAGAGCGGGGGGCAGAATCAGAAGTGGCCCACTTGTGGGCAAGGTGGCTACGTAACCCCTGCCGCCTCGGGGATCCCCTCCGCTTCAGAGCGGGGGGCAGAATCAGAAGTGGCCCACTTGTGGGCAAGGTGGCTACATAACCCCTGCCGCCTCGGGGGTCCCCACCGCTTCAGAGCGGGGGGCAGAATCAGAAGTGGCCCACTTGTGGGCAAGGTGGCTACGTAACCCCTGCCGCCTGGGGGGTCCCCTCCGCTTCAGAGCGGGGGGCAGAATCAGAAGTGGCCAACAAGTGGGCAAGGTGGCTACATAACCCCTGCCGCCTCGGGGATCCCCTCCGCTTCAGAGCGGGGGGCAGAATCGGAAGTGGCCCACTTGTGGGCAAGGTGGCTACGTAACCCCTGCCGCCTCGGGGATCCCCTCCGCTTCAGAGCGGGGGGCAGAATGAGAAGTGGCCCACTTGTGGGCAAGGTGGCTACGTAACCCCTGCCGCCTCGGGGATCCCCACCGCTTCAGAGCGGGGGGCAGAATCAGAAGTGGCCCACTTGTGGGCAAGGTGGCTACATAACCCCTGCCGCCTCGGGGATCCCCACCGCTTCAGAGCGGGGGGCAGAATCAGAAGTGGCCCACTTGTGGGCAAGGTGGCTACGTAACCCCTGCCGCCTGGGGGGTCCCCACCGCTTCAGAGTTGGGGGCAGAATCAGAAGTGGCCCACAAGTGGGCAAGGTGGCTAACCAGTAACCTAGTAAAAAAAACACTTTTTTTTTCACTAGGTTCTGAAACCTAGTAAAAAAAACTTTTTTTTTATTAGGTTTTGAAACCTAGTAAAAAAAAGCTTTTTTTTTACTAGGTTCCCAATACCTAGTAAAACACTAGTGAACCTAGTAAACTGTTACCTAGTAAAAAAAATTGTTTTAAAATTTTTTTTTTACTAGGTTTCACTACAGACCCCTGCACACCTCCATGTCTTCATCAACGAGCGAATCCACTGGCTGCACTTGAGGCTCTTCAAACGGATCCGCGTCAAGCTCACTGGTGAGCATGGCCAGGTAGCCCTTCTCTTGCAGGCCCAGCAACTGGGCCATCCACGTGTTGGCCACAACATGCAGGACCTGTACGGAGAGACAAAGGTGATGGCGCGGAACGAAGGCTGAAGACACACTGTCCGAAGGTGGGACCCCACAAATAGCTGGTGGGAGGGGGTGTTTGACCGGGCAAACAATCCGTTGAGCAGGTGAAAAATCGGTTGACCGGGGGTGACGCGGGAGACTCAGCGACAAGCGGGTGACTGATACCCAACATATCATGATGCAGAGTGCCGGTTCTTTAAAGCAGTTGAACACTGACACCAACACCAGCACGGACACTTGGTTGGGTCGGGGTGAAAATGAAAACAGGATTGGGGCTGTCTGGGCATTAGTACAAAGTGCCTCGGCACTGCCTCGGCACTCAGATGGCGGACCCGGTGAAAATGTGGTGGCCCAGGCAAAACGTCCGGGGACACAATCGCTGCGGCTTCTGGAGGGGGAAACCCGGTGCGTTGAACACCACCCTGGCGTTTCACGGTTGTTCACGAGGTCCCCCTCCTCCGTGTCATGCAGGACATACCTCGTCCGCAAGCCCTTGCCTCAGGTTCACCATGGCGCCATCCCACTTGACGATCGTGTCACGCCGCAGCACGTGGTCCTCGTCCTCCTCTGCCGTGCGCTCCTTATGCAGCATGTAGTCCCGGTAGTACTGCATCAGCCTCTCTGTGGTGGCCATGAACACGCTGATGCGCCGCCGCTGCCCCTCCTCCCCTAGTTGGTTGACCCAGCGCTCCCGGAACTTGTCCTCTTGCACCTCCAGCCGCCGCCGCCGGCACGTCTCGGTCCATTCCAGAAATGGGGCGATCGCCGGAAGTGATGCGGCAACCCAGTCCTGCAGAGTAGGGGGGGGGGGGGTAAGCGGGGGAGGATGAAGGTGGGCTAAGCCAAGGTGCAGGCGGAACCTTCGGGAGACTCACCTTCTTCAACACAGCCACCCACCAAGAGCTACTGGACTACTGGATTGCAACCACTCAAATGCACTTCAAACAGGACTGAGAAGGAATGACGATGTAAAGTGGTGTCAGAAAATGAAACGCACTGCACTGCACTGCACTGCACTGCACTGCAGTGGAGTAAGCATGGGGATTGGCAGGCTTCGCAACAAAGAGGGCGAAACTGGGTCTGCTGGGGGGCTCACCAACGACGGGCAGCGGCAAGCCCTACTCACCGGTACCTCGAGGAGGGGGGGGGGGGGGGGGGGCTGGCATGGCATGGCTGCGCAGCGGACTGTCCACCAGCAGGACAGGCTCGGAGTTTGGGTTTGGGACGGGCTGCAGCAACCGGGGCGTAGGTGACCAGCACGGCGACATCAAGCGGCACAACCCACACCGCCCGCATCCCAACAGTAACGCTGCCGCCGCCGCCGCCGCTGACACCGCCACAGCACAGATACAACAGCGGCAGCGACGGTGGCGGCAAGAACACCAGCAGCCCGACGGCTACGAGATGTGGGACAGACGGCTTCTGCGAAGAGCTCTTAGGAGACCTCTTAGGGACTGCTGGACCCTCACGACAGAAGTGGTCACCCTCCTGCGTACATGAAGGCAGGGGGCATGGAGGCAAGATAACAGGCCCGGGAGTGTGAGCGGGGGGAAGGGGGAGGAAAAGGGGATGCCGGAGGCTGTACAAAAAGGCCCCAGGGCGTACAATGGCTGGGCTGTCGGCGAACCGCACAGTGGAGCACCGATCACGCCACACCGGCAGGCATTGGTCGCCAATTCAGTGGCCTCCTGATTCCGAAGCTGGTCAAGAGAGGCCTCCCCGCCCATGCGTAATGTATCGACAGAACCCCCTGGACATACTGGCCCGTCCCACCGGTCGCGTCGTGGCCCAGTAGGGTGACCAATCCCAATTGGTGGTAGGGAGGGGATGCGCATGCGCGTGTGTACTTGCGCGCGCGCGTGTGACGCCCCATACCATTTGAAGGTAGGCGTCTTTAGAGTCCTGGACTCTCTTGCAAAAAAGATGCTCAGGGGGTCAGCGGGTTAGGGCTGGCTAGCGCCGGCTCCAATATCATTTGAGGCCACAGCAAGGTGTTCGAAAACATACAACACCTCACGACAGCTCTGTTCGCACCGCTTGCGCACACAAGTGTGTGCGCGTGCGTTTGTGTGTGTGGATGCGCATGCCTGTGTCATGCATTTCAGTTGCAACAGAACTTCGGGGCTGAGAAGAGGAAATAGAACATTACAAAGCAACATATCTTTGGCTTGGAATGTAGACTCAAACATGTGCTTGTATGTCAGACTGCAAACTGGGATGCACTGCTCCCGAAGCAGACAGAAATGGTGGTGGAGTTTGACTTGGGCTTAGGGGTTAGGTGAATCTGAAACGAGGTTGTCGCCAAAAGCATCGCCACACAGGACCAGGACGTGACGAATTCATTACTTGGAATTCTCATTTGGCAAAAACCTCCAGTTCTATTAATTTTCACTTTCCCAATTTATTGTCACGAGCACGGGTGCACTGGAACCAGGGACCACGTCGAGAATCACAACCTCCTTATCCGCAGTCACGAAACCAAACCCGAAAACATTGAAATTCTGCGGAATGGCTAACTGCAGCGAAGTCGGGGGGGTCAATACTGTTGCAAGCGCACTGTGCACAATTTCCACCTGCCGTGGCGGTGTGCCTTGCAGATACAGCTTCATACCGAATCAATGTCATTGTGGCCGACACACTGCATCTCCAAAACTGCTACACTAAGCCCACCACAACCGCAGCAACAGAAGACCCATCGCCATGTGCCTCCCTGGGGGGCGCTCCTTGCACCGCACCTACCGGACAGACTTGCCAAGCCATTGGCGGTGTGACGTCTGCTGCAAAAGGTGATCAAGAGAAAGGCACAGCACAATACCTGCTCCAGCACCGCCCGCTGAGCGCTCTCGTGCAGCTGAAACTTGTCCCGCACCTCATACTTCCGGAGCTCAGAAAACACTGCGACCTCCTGAAGATGCAAATCCTTGCGTTCCCGAGTTTCACTGTTTTCCACCGTGTGGAGGCGCTTCAGGCTCCGTTTGACCTTTAGGCGGCCATCCTTGGAGCAGTGCTTGAGTTCCTTCCAGGCAAACTGCTGCTCCTTCCGAATGATCTTCCGCGCTGCACCCTCGGTGCGCTCGACTTGCTGGCGGTCACCTTTCAGAAGGGAGCGATGTGCATGGCATGTTACCTGGTGCTCACAGCCTACAACCAGTCCACACCCACGGTTGGCTTGGTAGAACAGGCCAATGGACCCATTGCCCCCAAAATGGACGACCCACTACCACTCTCCCTTCTTGTGGACATGCCATTTGGGCACTGCCTGCCACAGGCCGCAAAAGCTTTGCACAGGTCCACCTGGTCCAAGCTCAATCCCGTCTCCAGGTGTTGCCCATCAGTGGTGTGCTGAATTGCCAAGCCCTTTTGACCCCTTTGTATTGCATGTGTGGGCTGCTGGCACGGGCAGCAGGCCACTGCAGCCACGAGACAGGGCCAGGTCCATGAAACCAACCCAAATGCTCAAAAGACACTTGTTTGTCTCCCCTTTTGCTGCGTATTTGACACCAGTAGAGCACCCTTGAGTGACCGCGTTTCAGGCCCCAACTGCTCCAATAAAGGACCAGTTTTTTGGGATCTGCCGACTGTTGACCTTGCATGACATGTGTTGCCTCTAGGACCCTCCTGGTGGTACACAGTGTCAATCCGGTATGGGCAGTGGTATTCGTTATCAAGAACAAACTTGCAAAGAAGGGCGAACCAGCGACCCACATGTTTGCCCAAGCAATTGAATGTATGCAGAGAGGTCTGAGAGGGGCACGCAGGCGATTGCCGCCCCTGGGAAAGCGAAAGGCCGGCATGGGATGGATGTGGTGTATGAATGTAGCCCAGAGGATCGTGGTGTTAGCATGGTGCCTCTTTCTGCGTTGCACATGCACAGGTCTGCATACCCAAAACGGTCTGAAAATAGCCATTTTGGGCCATTTCTGACAATTTCTGAAACACATAGTGAAAGCAAATTCGCAAACTGGAATTCGCGGATCCGATTCGCCCCAAATTCAAATTCCCTGTATTGAATTCAGCCCAAATTCGATGCCCTACCAGGGAAAGATACCACGCACTCCCATTGCCACGCAGCAAAGCCCCATAGCAGCAGCACAGAGCATAGACCAAACCACACACAGGCCAGCAGTACGGCTTTGTGTGCTAGCTGGCCGTCACCATTGATTTTCCACACACACGTTGCAGGATTCGTATTCCTACAACCAGCTACCATCCACCAAAATTGGGACAAAAATGGAGCCACCAGTGCTGAGTTCTGATTGTTGCCCACTTTGCGAAGGCTTGCTGCTGCTGCTGATTGCTGCTTGCTGCTTGCCAAAGGGGGTGACTTCACCCTACACCTCAAAGGGGGATGCAAAACCTTACTGGTTACACGAGCTTGGTGACTAACACCCCACAGCCTGGAGGATCCCCTCCTGCATTCCACCACAACCTCGAGCTTGTCCCTTCACCCTTCTCACCCGCTGCAAGCATGTCCCGCCGCATACCAACAAGGCGCAACAACGTGGTTGTGGCACGGTAAGAGAAATCGTACAACGCAGCGCGCTTGGTCTCCTCATCCGTGACCCAGTGCTTGCGCTGCCGCGCCTGCAGCGAAAAGAACACATTCCACTTGGACGTGATGTGCTTCTGGAACAGCTCCACCCAGCACTCATCCTGCTCCCGCACGATCACCATCCGACCAAACTGCTCCACTTTGGCCCGTTCTGCAAAGGCGCGCTCATACAGTACGGCGCGAATGGACGCCTTGAATTTCTCGCCCTCTGCGTTGAGACTGGCCCGGGCGGCTCGCTCCTCACTGCAGCGAAGTGGAGGACAAGGGCTGCCGTCAGGCATTTGCTTCACAACACAATGGCCAAGGGGGGGGTGGCGGGTCCACAAAAGGCTGGTTGATTAAATCATACTACAACTGATGTCCACTGCCAACTCCTTTGTGTGGTCGAGTTCATTTTGGAGGGAGGGAGTAATTGCCTTTTTGTGGGTAGAGTGGAATGGTTGGCCCATTGCTCACGATTGCAGCGTATTGCCGCTGAAGTGCACTTTGCTGCCGATTGGCAGGCTTCACAGTCAGCCCTTCTCAGACCCTGAACTTTGAAGGTTCTCAACTACAAATGACGTGGGAAATGCAACACCAGCCAGGAGGATCCGGATCACCAACCCATTGCTCAACATCGAAAACGCGTTTCTCAACTCCAAAATAGAGTAGAGGTGGGGGGTTTGGCCTTTGGGTGCCCAAAATCTCTAGATACAGTGTTTGCTCAAGTCCTGTTGTCCCCTGGCTGTGCTTTTTTGTTTTGTTTGTGTCGTGTGCAAGCGGAAATGACATTTAGACAAATCACAACTCCATAACAGTGTACAGCGCCTCATCTTGCACGATTTGGCGCTCAAAGCATGGACGGTTTGATGGAACAACTTGGTGCAGTAGTTAAACTTAAGAGTATCACGGACTGAGCTCAAAACCCTAAGACAAGGCCCCCCCCCCGGGGCAGAAGCCGCAGCTGCTGGGTCAGGCTAGACAGCTAAGTCTGCGCGCCGCACGCACGCTGCGTCAGTGCTCCCCCTTCTATTGTAGTTTTGGAGGAGGGGCATCACTCCCTTGGTGAGAAGCAGGCCCCAATGTTGCTTCTGCCCAATGCTCCAAGGAGAAATTGCTTGCCCACAAAGGTTAGTTCTCAGTAAGTCATTGTCAGCGTGATAATATGTATGTCTATGGGGGAGTATTTGCACCGCACGCTACTTTACCGTGGGTTAACCAAAATGGGTTGGCTTTTACCCCAAACAAAATGTCCTCAAAGGAGAGCAAATCGACCTTTGTACAAGACCTTTGTAAAAATCCCTCCATCTTGCCCCATCTGGCGCCTCCAAAGGTGAAAATACATAAGATGGCCCCTTGGCAGCAATCTTGGGGCCTCCCTAGTGGATTGTCAATTTTTCCTACCGTTGTCCAAATAGCAGAGGGAAATTATAGCTCTTCTAGCCTAGCCACCAGTTAATCTATAGCTGCTTGGTCGGGCCACACGGCCAAATATCCGTGCCGCGTGCGCGCGCGCCACATCAAGTGCCCCCCCCCCCCCCCCCTGGATGATGCACTTTGCTACATTGTGCCACTCCCGTAGCACCACATCTTACCAATCCTCGTTGGTTCATCAAGTACTCCCCCTCGCTGAATAGGGTGCCCAACGCTGTAAAGTGAGAGTTCAAATGCGTTGAGTGTTTTGAGTCACTCTTGAGGGGGTGCCCATTCCCATAGCGGAGCCGTTTTGTTGTGATTTGCGGTTTGATCCACCCCGGCTTCATTTGTCATTTTGGGAGAATATAATTACTACCACAACCCATTCATCGCTACAAGAGGTTTCCTTGGCAGTGAGTGACAAACTTTGATGCCAAAGTGGATGACCATATGGAAGAGTTAGAATGCACCTCACACAGCCTTGTCCAAAATATCACCCGTTGAGAACACCCCCAAGGCCCATGAGGCTGATTTTGCTAATGAACAATTGCATGCACCATTGGATGCAAACATTGGATCCCTTCCTCCTAGGGGGAAACAAACGCACCGCGCGCACCGCACATAGCACCGCGCGTGCACCGCGTGCTCATTTTTGGGTTGCTGTTTTACGCACTTCTGGCTGATTTTCAGTGTGGCAGAGACGCGGTGGCTGCAGGGGTTCACATACAACAACGGATGCCTCCACTCCATCCTCCTCACCATTGCAATGGTGGTTGTAGCTGCCCACACCCCATGCCGGGGGGGGGGGGCGTTGAGCTCAAAGAGACCTCCTCGGCACGGCCCACCACCGAAGAGGGTGCCCCGCATGGGTGCCCAAGCCTGCGGAGCATTCGTTTCGACACGTTTCGCATATCGAACCTCACAACTCCACACCCATCATCGTCACGGGCGACGGTCTCCAGGTGTGCCTCCCCTTGCCGAAGGAGGTGGGTGATCACAAAATTTTGATCCCGATGCCCTCCCACAAGCTCTACTTATGCTTGTGGGAGAGTGGTGTTTACAGCCCGCAGTGACTAAATGAAAAAATGGTGGGTTAATAAAACAACGCGCACCAAACTGTGCGCACCGCGCGTTCGTTTCCCTCCTAGTTGATACCAAGGTTGGTACAGACATCACAGAAAACCCCTGATGTGTAAATGTGTGCAAACACATATTCACCACATGGATAACCATGAATAAATTGGTGTCTATCGTTGTACTTGGCGCACCACCGCGGTAATTGCTTCTTTTTGGTTTTGTATGCAGGATAACCCCACGTTGTTCACACACAATGTAGTGGCAGTATCAAGGGTGTAAGCCAAGTTGCTTCCTCCCCACCAGTTCTTTGGTGATTACCCCACCACATTGTTTACTCCCATTGATTTACGGCGAAAGCTTTCAAATGTGCCTACTCCCATCGCTTTATGGCAAGTACATTTGTCTTGGATTGGGCACAATCAGGGTTGGGTTTGGGCACTATGGTGGTGAACCATTTTTTTTGTAACCAAGGGCCACCACCCCTTGTACCACTCATCTAAAAAAAAAAAATGCACATCACACCATAGAGGAGCAAAAGTGGCTATGCAGCCCCTGCCGTCTCAAGGTCCGCAAAATGGTGAGAAATAGAAAGTGGAACATAACCCTTGTGGTCTTTGGGTCCCCAATGAAGCGGTGATTGAATTGGCTATCAAATAAATTGAATAAGACGGTAGGTCTACAAACCAATGAGAAAAGGAACGGGGGTACAACACATTGTGAGATGAGAGAAGCATGCACTCACATATGTGATCATGTTGTGAGACTACAGAAGCATGCACTCACAAACACACTCGGGTGGCAGCAAATAAATTTAGTGCCTTGTTCTTTCATATAGCACCTTGTCTCGCCAAATCAAATTATGTGGGAGTCCCATCTCGGGACCTCCAAAGTAGAGACAAGCAAATCGGCCTCATACAGAGAAGAATAGAAGTGGCTACATAAGCCCCGATGTGTCGGGGTCTCCAAAGTGGAGCAAAAGTGGCTTCTTATTCCCTGCCATATCGGGGACTCCAAAGCGGAGAAGACTGAAATGGTTGCATTATTGGTTAACCTCAATAGCACCAGAAGGTCCAAGGACATGATCTCAGCTGAATACTAGGGGGGGGCGGGGAGGGGGGGGTCCATGTCCCCAATCCCCCGGAGGGGGTATTTGGTAAAACTGAGTACCAGACGAGGTAAAACTGAGTAAAATGTGGTAAAACTGAGTAGATTTGAGGTAAAACCGAGTGAAAAAAAATTTTAAAAATTTTTTTTTAAATTTTTTTTTTTACTCAGTAAAAAGACAATTTTTTTTTGAAAAAAATTGCACAAAAAGCTGCACACTTTGATGGTAGGTGGTACTTTTGTTTAAGGGCACAAGGCCCCCGAGTCGATTCCCGGCCACTTGTGTTAGTGGTGCCCCATCCGGGCCAAACCATCATATATTACTACACCCCTCTCCCCTTAAATCTAGCTAACAAGCAAGCAACAACAACAACAACAACAACACGTCACCATTCCGTTTTGGCCACTGCACCTTCCCATCGCCTCGGGCGTGACTCTACTTTAGCCATCCTAGAGCCTAGGTGGTGGCCTTGCCAAATCCAAGTTTTGAGCCAAAAACTCACCGGTGGCGGCCCGGGGCGGGGGCGCCAAGTCGGTAGGTGCCCTCCCAAATCTGCGCAGTTTTGGGCCAAAAACAGCCATTTTTCGCCCAAAACGGCCCTAGTAAGGGCTCAAAACAGCCAAACGAAGGCAAACGGCTGCTACACTCCACGTGCGGCTTGCCTTTCTCGTGACCAAGGGACCTTTGGTGCCCTCTAACTCCACGATATTTCCGAGAAACGGCCCAAAAAGGCGCCAAAAAGCCCCAAAATCTGCGCAATGTGCACCAGCACCCCGAAACCAAGAACGGGCCGTATCTTGGGCTACGTGGCTCAAAAACGAATTCCGAGGGCACCTAGTCCACCCGCAACCCCCAACTTTTTATGGTTTCCAAGCCTCAGAATCGCCCAACGAGACGCCTAGACCCCCGTACTAGTGGTCACTTGGTGCAGCCGGAGGGCCGGCCAGCCCACGCACAGTGGGGGCCAACGGTGGGTCCACCAGGGTCCCCGGGGCGAAAAAAATCATTTTTTCCAAAGTTGTTCCTAGACCACTTGGGATGCTCAAACAAGTGTTTTTAGGCCGTTTTGAGCCCGTGGTGGCGCGTTTTGGGCCATGGAAAATCCCAAAACGCCTTGAAAATGGGCCGTTTTGGGACCAACAATGGGTCAAAAATGGGTCAAAAACGCGTTTTTCCAAAAATGATCCCGGACCATTTATGATGCTCAAACAAGTGGTTTTAGCCCATTTTGAGCCCGTGGCGACTGGTTTTGGCTCATTGAAACTCCCAAAATGCCTTGAAAATGGGCCATTTTGGGACCAAAAATGGGTCAAAAATGAGTCAAAAACGCGTTTTTCCAAAAGTGATCCCGGACCATTTGGGATGCTCAAACAAGTGTTTTTTGCCTGTTTTGAGCCCGTTTTGACCGAGTTTAGCCCCTTCCACCACATGTATGCACCACTTTGTGCCCTTCGCACGTACCTTAGAGCCGTGTGGTGGAGCCACCTAGAGTTGGGAGAGGGGTGTAGATTGGAGGATATATATATATATATATATATATATATATTTATATATATATGGCATAACGTGCAACGCCCCCCCCCCCACCTCCGTGACTTGGGGAGGACTGGAGGGCAAGTAAGGACCACACCCCCTATTTTAAGGGTGGGGAACACAAATAAACACCTTTGAGAAGGTTTTTGGATAGTTGGGGTGGAGCATTTGGTCGCACAAAGGTGTGGGTAGGGCTAAAAATAGGGTATGACATCACCAAAAATAGGGTCCTAACCAGTGAACTAAAAATAGCAAAATATGCAAGGTAGGCTCAGAAATTGGTACGCCGGGGTGTAGGTGCCCCTTCCCCTGCCCCTAGTGGGGCAAAAGGGTGATGAATGGATCCAAATGAAGGCATTGACGGCAATGAGCTGGGGGTTTTGTGGGTTTTGTGAGGTGAATAGGGCAATTTTTAGGATTTTGAGGCTATTTTTGGGGATGATGTCACTCGGTAAGAAATACCTATTTTTAGCAACTTTGAAGGGTCATAGCATCCCACCACTGTCCCAAACGGCTCTAATTCCTCTTTTTTTGAATTCCTCGACCCAAAAATAGGGGGGGGGGGGTCCCTAACCCCAACCAACCCCCGGCCGGTGGGTCCCTGGGGGGGGGGGGCGTTGCACGTTGTGCCATATATATATATATATCACACAACCGCTTCACCAAGGAGGGTTGAGTACCGTATGCATGCATGCACAGAGGAGGGAGGGATCACACAACCACTTCACCAAAGAGGGTTGAGTATCGTATGCATGCATGCACAGAGGAGGGAGGGAGGGTGGGGCCAACTACTTACAAGTAGTTACAAAAGACACGCTTGAAGATCAAGTCGGCTTTAGTATCTCTTTTGTGAGGCTGGCCTCTCGGGGTGGGATTCAGCTTGCATCTCTCAAAGAGATCTTCTTTCTTTTCCAAATGCAGCTTTCTGCAAAATGCTTGGTCATTTTCCAATTGACCATCAGCATTTTGGGGGTATTGAGGAGGCAACGCATACCACTTCCGACAGATCCACACACCGGGACGGGTGTCATCAGTGGCATTGGCATTGGCAGGAGTGGCATGCGTGGCATTGGCAGCAGTAGCAGCAGCAACGGGGGCCGCCCGGAATTGGCGCAATCCTACACAAATCTGCCGTATCGGGAATCCCCACCGCTTCAGAGCGGGCCCACAAGTGGGCAAAGTGGCTACCTCACCCCTGCCGTATCGGGGATCCCCACCGCTTCAGAGCGGGGGGCAAAATCAGAAATGGCCCACAAGTGGGCAAAGTGGCTTTTTTCTACTAATTTTTTTACCGAGTAAAAAAAATATTTTTTTTTTCTACTCAGTTTTTTACCGAGTAAAAAAATTTTTTTTTTTTACTCAGTTTCGCAACTGAGTAGAAACCCCACTTACTGAGTAACAAATTGTTTTTTTACTCAGTTTTGAAACTGAGTAAAATTTTTTTTAAAAAAAATTTTTTTTACTCAGTTTTACCACGGACCCCCCCGGAGGCACCCCCGGTGCACATGCACCATTCAAGGAGCTAGGGTAGGCATGATGTGAAAAGCAACAATACATGTACTTTAGTGGTCAAATTATTCAAAAGCGCCGTAGGGGAGATCCCCCCACTAGGTCCAGGTACCAATGGTGGTATGTGCAGCAAACCTCCTTGGATTCTGCCTGTCCTCCTGCCCCTGTGCAGAAATCTTTTGTGCCTTCCCATTGACCCCTAGGGTTGCGCTCTTAAGTGGTGGCCCTTGCACAATGCTGTATCTTTGGGTGACTTGTGTGTGGTGCGGGGGGGGGGGGGGCAATTAACATGCATTTGGTTTGTCAACAAGCGACCCCCTTGATCAGGCGGTGAGAGGACACATTGATTAGGGCAGGGTGGGGGCTTCCTCCCTGGGTGTTGGGGGGGAAGTTGTTCCAAAAAAGACCTGGGGTGGGGCCCACTGGGTCATAGGTGGACTTGTGCTTTGTGTACCCTCCATCTTTCCCCCCTCTGTTTTGTTTTCCTCTCTTGCAGCAAGGCCTTGCAACAGGGCCGAGGTAATTATGTTCCGGTATTTGTTCCACCAAGGCCAGGCTCACATTAGAAGAGAGGAAGGGGCGGGGCGAGAGAGGTCTGGGACCCAAAAAATTGTGTACCAAAAATGGCCCAATCAGATTTTCCCGATTGTAAATTTAATTTTTTTCCAACTGTGGTCACTTTGGTCTGCAGGGGGGGATCGAGAGGGGTGGGGGGTGGGGGGGCTCCTCCTATGGTTGTCGGCGTTCTAATGTAAGCCTGACCAAGGCCTTAGAGTGGGGCATAGGCGGGGAAATTGTGTGCTTTTAGGAGGGGGGTTAGGGTTACCTCAGGGTTGAGAGAATGCTTATGGGCATGCTGCACAAATTGGGTTTCAGTGTTTCCCCCAATATTACCATCCTGTTGCCAAACACTTGTGGCGTGTCTTCATCGCGCTCAACCAGTGCCATTCACCCACACCCTTCTCCCATGATTCTGTTGATAATGCCTTCCATTTCAATGGGTTCATCAATCACACATTGGGCCAACTTCATTGTTCGAGGAGCACCAGAGTGTGAGGTCGACATGGCTAAACTATAACCCATTTGTGGCTTCTTGGTGCAAGGCCCTGTCTTCTCATGGCTCTGAGCACTTTTCTTTGCGGGTTGCCTTCTCCTCTAATTCCGTCCATTCCAAACAGATTTCCTTCGTGTGGGAGAGGGCTAGTTCATTTTGGGAACCTTTGGCGTTGGGAGCCATGTATATAAACTCACTGATTGAATTTATGTGCTGACTGTCACTCCGTTTCTGTACCATATGTCGATGCTTCCTCTTGCTATCTTGGGGGGCCTTTTTCACTTGCATGTACACAAACCACAAGAACCATCAGGCAGAAAGGAAAAGAAATGGGGGTGGGGGTTGTCGGGGTCCGGATCTGGGATCCAAACACTGGACACCCAAAAATCAAGGTAACCTGTTGCAGTGCACTCGCTAACAGTTGAGATCACGACTGCTGATTACCCTGTGACCTGCACGGCACTGTTTGTGGGACCTCCAAATAGGGGTACCCTGAGGGACCAGAGCAAGCACCAAGCACCAAGCACTGCAATTCCTCCATGGTGACCCTCCTTGGAGCACAGTGCCATGCAGGTTGCAGGCTATTGCACCATGGGTGGTAGAATGGGAGGTATGGGGGGGGGGCGTAGGGGGGGTTGCATGGAGGAGGTGTGTGGGGGGGGGGTTCATGCTGACTTTCCTTTCTGGAGCCCCCCCAACGGCACAATGAGGGAGTTCCAGCAGTTCGGGCCCTCAAATGTGGTAAAAAATTCGTCCAACCAGTCTGCGGGCAACTAGAAATCCAGGGACGTTGAACAAACCCAGAGGCTACAAGCCCCGCCATCTGTGTGCATTGGCCAGACTGCTGGGTGCTCTCCCATTTGACATCACTTCGGCTTGCAATGGTTGTGTACAATTATGCTTGTCCTCACTGTTTGGCTGAATGACAGCCCTGGATCACAAATACAGCAATTCAATTCGTTTTGAGTCAGGTTATCTCACTGACAAATCTGCAGCTGCCCGCTAAGCCCCCCAAAAGGAGTTTGTGTTCAACTCAAATCAATTCAACTCTGCAATACTCAGGGGCTCAGAAGGAAAAACTCACTGAGGAGGGCTGATGATCAGTCACCACAAAATGGAACCAAGAAAATTGAGGGTACCAAAATGCCAGAACCTGCACCAAGAATTCTCATGTGGCTCCAATTGCATACGACGCAGCTGCAAAGGTGGGGGGCTGTGTGCCCTTACACTGAGATACCACTGCTGTTGCTGCCCAAGACTCTCATTGCCGTGTGTGTATGCCAAAGAGTCAGCTCTCATCGCACACCTGAGCCTCAGCACATGGCGTTAGCATTGGCATGTGGCCCGGTGTGCTTTGTCAGTGCAGTCGCAGGTGTAAATACCAGGACACACATGTACAATCAAAGACCCACACTGGGACCACCACGCCACACTGTGGGGCACTCCTTCCTCTCATTCTTCCTCTTTCTACTCCAGGCCCCATGGCGTGACCTATCCTGTGGTTACTTTACGTTTCTTTGTTTGCAGCCCTTCACAATTTCATCCCTCCCTGTTGCATACTCGTACAGCTGCGAGCGACGATTCAGCTCACTCATCCACAGATTTCGTGCGCTGTACGCAGTCGACCCCTTGGCGAACATGCGCTGCAGCCGCCTACGGCCATCATATTCATGGTCCATCAGCGCACTGCGGCCATCAAAAAATTGCCGTTGCAGCTCAATGGCCACCAGTTGCATTTTGCCGAGGAGCTGCTTCTGCTGGTCCAGCTCCTTCAGCAAAAGCCGCCACGCCACAACCTCGTCCTGCTTCAGACGCGCTCTGATTTGGATCTCCGACTGAATCACCCAGTACGGCTGTAGGCAAAAAGAGAGAGACTGACATGGAATGGGCAACTACAGGGTGCACCAACCGTCATCCGCAGGGGGCAGAGTCCTCAATGCATCGCGCACACAAGCCATGCGCACTTGGTCCACGCGTCAAAAGTGACCCGTGCAAAATCTGCCAATATCTGATGGCTCAGCACCTGCTATGCGGCTCCTATGTGCCTACAAGTATGCGCCCAGTGTGCGCCTACAATGCAAGGCGGATGTTTGAGTTTGAGATGATCATTCCTGTGGGGCAGGGCAGCGACGCCTTTGGCGGTCCTTCGTAAGGCAAATCTCATTCCTGTCGTCTCAGTCACTCCCAAGCCCAGAAAACCCCCCACAACAGGCTCCACGACCCAGCACCATGGAATACAACCTCAGCCAAGGGACCACAAATACGCAATCCAACAGCCAGTGACCCGGAACCAGTCGGATGCATGCTATGAACCCTGAGGGCAGGTGCCGGCACCTTCTGTCCCCGGCGATCCAGCATCAATATGCGCCCCCATGCGGTGGCCTCCTGGGCACAGACCCCCTTCCGCCAGAACGCTTCATCGTTGAGGACAGGCTGCAGCTTCTCCATAGCCGCCTTGGCCTGCTGCAGCGTATACTGCACAAGCAGCCAGGAACTTCCTTCCTGAAAAGCAGATGGGGTGCATGGGCTGCTCTCATTGTGGCCATAGGGAGGGGGATTGAAAGATTGTGGGTACTGTGCAGTATGTGGACATCCCTCTCGATGGACTAACCTCTTCCACATGTCACAGTTGGTTCTGAAGTTGCAGTCCTGCGTGCCTGTGCCTTTGCTGTGCAGGCACAGCAAAACCACAGGCACAGAAGCCACATTCCGAACTATGACCACAAACAACACCACCAGCAGCCACATAGCGCTCAGGGTAGTGCCGGGGCCTTGGCCAAAAACAAATTAGCAGTGCTCGAGGTATTGCCAAAAACCTTCAGCTCGCCTTGTCACAGACGAGCTGAGGGTCCCCGGGCTGATTGGCAACTTACAAGGCTGGGATGCCATCTCACATCCTCAGCCATTCCAGTGCACGTCGCAAGCAGTGGTGGGTCAGCGGGAGTTGTGATGCAAAGTGTGTACTAGGAAATCGAGGCAATGCACCAAACCATCTGAACAGCACGACTGTGAACAGCTCAAACAACAAGACCTTGGACTTTTATTCCGCTACTGCCCACAAAAAAGGCCATCAGCGTCCCACTCCCCTCAAGACATCGTCGGTTTTCTTCGCCGATTGCCGTCCGACGGCCGTCGGGTACCCGCTAGGGACCCCTAACTGCCGTGCAGCTCCATCCAATGACCCTTAGGCTGTCCATCAGGGGGTGTGATGGGCAAAACTACCAAATGCTGGGACTGCTCCTGGAGGACAGCACTGCTGGACAGCGTGCATCTTTATTCCCTCGCTTGCGTGACCCACAATACCACTTGTGCACGAGCCTGGCCAGGAAGGCGCTGGACGTTGGGGGTGGGGGTGGGCCTACTCTCACCATCCCTTCGACCTCATGCGCGACACCATACACCGAGTGCGGGGCCGCAGGGCCTGGGTGAGGGTCCGGCATCACGTTACCTCCTGCTGCAGGAAGTGCTGGGCCTCCAACACCTCCTGCCAGAGCAGCCGCTGCTGTTCCAACCTGTGCTTGGCCTTCTGCAGCTCCTCCAGCACCTCCTGATCCAGCCTCTGCCGCGCCGCAGTCTCCTGGTTCTGCAGGCTGAGGAGAAGCGAGGGCCAGAAGAGCGACTCCTGCACCAGAGCCAAAGCCACGGACTGCTCCTCTGCAAGCATGCCCCGTGCGCGCAGCTCCGCCACGGTGAGGCGCGCCTGTTCCTCTTGCGCCTGCACGATGCCGCGTGCGTAGGCCTGTGCACGCACGCTACGCAGCAGCTTCAGATCCACGGTTGTCTGCGCCTCGAAATCCTGTGAGAATTCGCGAGCGGAGGATTCATGCCAGGATCCATGACCTCTTGCACCTGTGCCCCCGGGCGATGTAGCTGTGGTGTAGTGTTATGGTGTGTGTGTTTTACATATTGGAGAAGCCGATGCTTTCGCGAGGAAAACCTTGCAATTTTGTCAAGTCTCGGGGCACTTGAGCCCGACACTACACCAGTATCAAGCTCTTGTAAATGCTTGGTCAGCAATTTGTAGGTCGGAAAATGACGTGTTTCTATCAGCCAATCTAGTTCCGAAATGGAAGGGAAGACAGGGACACGAGCAAGAACAACGCTGCTCACAAAAACCCAATTTGTTAGATCCAGTTGCAAATCATCACCACAGCACAGCACAGCACCGTGTAGCACACCACACTGCACCGCGCCACCACGCCAAGCCAGGCCAGGCCAGGCCACACCACAAACCACACCACACCACACACCACACTGCACCATGGCAATCGTGCAGCATATACAAGGCCCCACTTTGTGATATTGTTATGCATCCGTGTTTTGCTTCTTTGCGCCTGCAAGCGCAATGGCTTTATTGTTGCTGAAACGTATTCACGCCACCAAATGGAGTGGCAAGCAGTCGGTGCTGGTCAACGTCCGCTTTCAATTGTCGTTGTGCCTGTGACGAGGAGCTACGAGTGTAGTGCGCATGGCGGTTCACAGTTCTTGGTCTTGGATGGGACCAACATTTTCAATTGATTTTAGTGCCCACCCCCTTAGTCTTACATCTGTTGGGGTCGAATCTCTCTTTGGGTACTAGTTGGGGTTGAATCTCTTTTCGGGTACTGTTAGATCCCACGAGTGGCGACCAGCCTGGCCGCGCCTCCACACATGGCTGAGCACCTATGTGGGGCCCAGGGCGTCCCAAGTGCAAAGCCAGTAGTGGGACCCCGCGATTCTCGAACAGTGGACGGCGGCCATCGCAACGCTGTCCATGCGGGCGGCACATATGGGGCTGGCAGAACCACACAACATGGGGACAGAGTTTATCGGACAAGTGTTGTCAGAATCGCAGAAGGTCTGGCTGGCCCACGCCAAAGCACGTGACAACCAAAGCCCGCTCCGGGCCAGGGGACATGATGGTGTAGGCAGTGCGGGAGCTTCAACTGCACCAACAGGCGGAACGGCAGGGCGTCCCCTTGGCGACCTTGAACTGAGACTGCCGTCTGCCGGGGGACATTTGCCCCCTTGCCCCAGGTGCGCAACACACTACACAACGCGCGCCCGGCTTGCATGTTCCCACGTGCAAGACCATCCTGGCCATTGCCATTTGGCAACAACGCCTTTGGCACACCACACCGCACCACACCGCGCCGCGCCGCACCACCACGCCAGGCCGAGCCAGGCCACACCACGTCGCACCACACCACAAACCACACCACACCACACTGCACCGCACCAACACTCTGTGCTATGGTATGCATCCGTGTTTTGCTTCTTTGCGCCTGCAAGCGCGATGGCTTTCTTGTTGCTGAAACATACTTCACGCCACCAAAAAGAGTGGCAAGCAGTCGGTGGTGGTCGACGTTTGTGACTTTCAATTGTCATTGTGCCTTTGACGAGGAGCTATGAGTGTGATGCACATGGTGGTGCACAAAGAAAAATTCTTGCTCTTGGATGGGACCAACATTTTCAATTGATTTGAACAATTTTAGTGCCCACCCCCTTAGTCTTACGTCTGTTACGGTCGAATCTCTCTTCAGGTACCATTAATGCAAAGCAATGCGTATTGCCCCGAAAATACGATTTCTGGGTGGTGTTGCTAGGCGATATTGATCCGAGCCCAAAGTTGAGAAACTTACAAGTGGAATTAGAAATGGACACTTAGTTTGCGACCTCATCGTCAACTAGTAGCAAGCCACGTCGACGGCGCACCCTCCATGGGTTGCAACCAGGGAAAATGAATGGTCATAGCGCATGTGAAAGCCTACGTTACCTCTTCGGTCTTCAGCCGGGCTACGTCCTCGGTGAAAGAGACCTTATTCCGAGCCACTTCTTCGGAACGGGCAATATCGTTCAACGCCGCTTGGGCGATATCGATGTGCAACACCACGATCTCTTGCGAAGACACCTTTTGGCACAATGCGTAAATAGACGTGCCGTGTGCGCAAACCCGTAGGACGGGAAGCAATTGCTCACTGCAAACCATGGCTACCCTGTTGATGTTCACCAACGTGAACGCATGGATGTCAGAGATGAGGACCAAAAGGTCTCGGGAGTTGCCCACCTGAAATACCAACGACGGTTGTCGCACTTGAGGGATGTCATCCGGGAATTTGAGGGTACTTAGCACCTTCCCATCCACGGTTTTCGCCTTCCATAATGTTCCATTGGCGCGCGAAACGTATACAACGCCACCGGGCAAGATGCAGGCGCCGTGCATGGCTGGGCGACGGTGCGGCTGTGATCCCACAGGGAATGCTGTACAAGTATCCTTGAGACTCACTAAGTAAGTCCGCAACGTCGTGGAAATGCTGACGGTGTCCGAGGATACATAGATTTGGACAATCCCAGTTTCAGCTTGGAGGACGAGCGTGGGGTTTGACGCTGCATCCGGGGTGGCCGCCGGAATCCGAGTTTGGGCAACTTGACCAGCATCATCCCCCGAGAGCAAGATGCATCCATTGCACTCCGCGAATGCAAGTGCCCTTATAGGGGCTGTATGAGTGTTATGTTGGGCGCGCACCACACACTCGTCACCCGTGAGGAGACCCACCACAACTTGGTTGCTGGATGTCGCAAATGCCAAGTAAGACTCGCTATTGTCGATTGCAATTTGGATTATGGTATCCTCCTTTCTTCCGCCCAAAACGTAGGAGGGAAAATAGAACTCTTCTTCGAGTGAAGAACGATTAAATATGCGAATGTATGCTCCTTCCGTGCCACAGGCAATGTAGTTGGCCGTGGCACATACGCAAGAAAAGACGCTAGGAACAACTTCGTCGTCGGAGTTGGAGACTTTTTGAAACAACAATAGACGTGGGCGGATGAGGCTTTGCTGGATCCTTGGGTTTCCATCTGCCGGCTGAAGAATTCGGCCCTCCAGCATTAAGCCATCCGTGAGTTTGAGGAATAATTGCTTTTCATCCTCATAGATGGCCGTGCGCTTGGCAGTTTCGTCTTTTACTAGGTCGTTGAAGAAGGGTCGGAACTTCGAATCCACCTTCATTTGCTCGAGCAACTCGGCTGCATGCGCTAGCAACACATCGCGAACCGACTTCTCAATACTCACCAACTGCTCCCGATCTTGTGTTTCGGCACTCAATAGATCAACTTCACTCGCAACACTCAACGATAAGGAGGCCACCCGTTGGATCTCATTACGCTTGATTAGCTCCTCTTGATAGGTTTTGATTCTCAATTTTGTCTCGAAAGCCTCAAACGGAGCGACAACGGTCGTACGAAAATGTTCGCTCATGTGTTGCTTGCGACGGAACACATCATTCACGGGGGTTCCTTTCATCGACAAACCGGTGTCATCAACCTTTTGTTTCAATCGTTGCAAGAACGATTGGCTGCCACTTGATTTCATCGTAGATTGGACGGACTTCATCGAATTGACGCAGTTTCACTTACAAAGAAATGAAATTCAAGCGGTGAATGACCCCACGACATCGTCGAGGCATGTCTTGCTGCAATTAATAAGGGCCGTTGAAATACCGCACATGGTAACACCGTGCGCCACAAATATACCCATAACAAAGAAATATGTTCCTCGGCATGATGGCGGTTGATTGATCCTCCACTATCAACTTGTGGAGACCAATGGCCGGATTGAAAGACATTGGAAAGTTGACTACTGCTACAATCGTGGTTATGATAGTTGCCTACCGTGTTTCCACAATTTAGGTTGACACGGCTTCTTGTCGACGTTACGTTGGGAGAAGGATTGCACACGGACAATTACCCACAAGCACATGATGCACCGCATAAGCCTTTCCAAAGAACATATCTAAGCTTGCCAGGCACGGTGTTTTGATGCCTCGATCACTTTAGCGCACCGGAAAGGTGACGTTTCACGTTCCAAACGGTGACATAAAGAATGTGTAGCCTTCCCGGAATCTTTGATAATAGGTGCTCGCCATCTTACGAGTTGCCGCATCGTGCGTTTACGAGAACAAATAAGTCTCATGTCGTGCGTCTCTTCGACAGTTGAAGGGCATAGTGCGTCTAATTCGTTGCACATTGATTTTTTTGTACTATCGGCGTTGAACAATTTCATATGCAACGGAGTCCCAATGCAACCATTGTCTTTCCCTTCACAACACGACACCCATACAGAAAAATTTTCGATTCCATGTTCCCTTAACGTCTCCATCTTGGGCATGAAGACTTGCGTTGGTGCGTTTTGCGAACGGGCCCCCCGAAATGGATGCCTTCATCCAAGATGTTTCATGTCTTTTTTTATGGAGGTGGACATTAGGTGGGTGTTCAGCTTGGGCACCGCAAATATTGCATTCCCAACCTCCGAAATTAGGGTTTGGCCCGAAATGGGGGAAACGCTAAGAAAAGGGAAAACGTGGCCCGTGAGACTACGAGAGGTAAAATTAGAGCCGTTACGGTATATCAAAATTCTGGTGATCCTTTCGGTATGTTAGAATTCTGGGAAATCTCTGTTGGCTGCTGCCGAGTTTTGACCCGTGGTTTGGGGAATAAGCAGCGGAGTAGGACCGGTGACGGTATGCAGACTGCGGCCCTAGCAGACTGCGAAAGACTGCGCACGAACAGGCGACACGCGCATTTACGACAACCGAAAAAACGACTGCAACTGATCTACTGCAACTGATCTTCTGCTAAAAGGCGACAAGGATGTTTTGAACCGTTCTGCAGCCCAAATTTATAAAATAATTGCATTATTTTATCGCCAGATAAGGGAACGATACCTTACTGGTAAATCCACTCCCTCCTACTCATTTTCAACTCCCTCCTACTCATTTTCAACTCCCTCCAAGTCAAAATCCACTCCCTCCTACTCATTTTCAACTCCCCCCTGCTCATTTTCAACTCCCTCCAAGTGAAAATCCACTCCCTCCTACTCATTTTCAACTCCCTCCTACTCATTTTCAACTCCCCCCTGCTCATTTTCAACTCCCTCCAAGTGAAAATCCACTCCCTCCTACTCATTTTCAACTCCCTCCTACTCATTTTCAACTCCCTCCAAGTGAAAATCCACTCCCTCCTACTCATTTTCAACTCCCTCCTACTCATTTTCAACTCCCCCCTGCTCATTTTCAACTCCCTCCAAGTGAAAATCCACTCCCTCCTACTCATTTTCAACTCCCTCCTACTCATTTTCAACTCCCTCCAAGTGAAAATCCACTCCCTCCTACTCATTTTCAACTCCCTCCTACTCATTTTCAACTCCCCCCTGCTCATTTTCAACTCCCTCCAAGTGAAAATCCACTCCCTGCTACTCATTTTCAACTCCCTCCTACTCATTTTCAACTCCCCCCTGCTCATTTCCAACCCCCTCCAAGTGAAAATCCACTCCCTCCTACTCATTTTCAACTCCCTCCTACTCATTTTCAACTCCCCCCTGCTCATTTTCAACTCCTTCCAAGTGAAAATCCACTCCCTCCTACTCATTTTCAACTCCCTCCTACTCATTTTCAACTCCCTCCAAGTGAAAATCCACTCCCTCCTACTCATTTTCAACTCCCTCCTACTCATTTTCAACTCCCCCCTGCTCATTTTCAACTCCCTCCAAGTGAAAATCCACTCCCTCCTACTCATTTTCAACTCCCTCCTACTCATTTACAACTCCCTCCAAGTGAAAATCGACTCCCTCCTACTCATTTTCAACTCCCTCCTACTCATTTTCAACTCCCCCCTGCTCATTTTCAACCCCCTCCAAGTGAAAACTCACTCCCTGCTACTCATTTTCAACTCCCTCCTACTCATTTTCAACTCCCCCTGCTCATTTCCAACCCCCTCCAAGTGAAAATCCACTCCCTCCTACTCATTTTCAACTCCCTCCTACTCATTTTCAACCCCCCCCTGCTCATTTTCAACCCCCTCCAAGTGAAAATCCACTCCCTCCTACTCATTTTCAACTCCCTCCTACTCATTTTCAACTCCCCCCTGCTCATTTTCAACCCCCTCCAAGTGAAAATCCACTCCCTCCTACTCATTTTCAACTCCCTCCTACTCATTTTCAACTCCCCCCTGCTCATTTTCAACCCCCTCGAAGTGAAAATCCACTCCCCCCTGCTCATTTTCAACTGCCTGCTGCTCATTTTCAACTCCCTCCAAGTGAAAATCCACTCCCTCCTACTCATTTTCAACTCCCTGCTGCTCATTTTCAACTCCCCCCTGCTCATTTTCAACCCCCTCCAAGTGAAAATCCACTCCCCCCTGCTCATTTTCAACTCCCTGCTGCTCATTTTCAACTCCCTCCAAGTGAAAATCCACTCCCTCCTACTCATTTTCATCTCCCTGCTGCTCATTTTCAACTCCCCCCTGCTCATTTTCAACTCCCTCCAAGTGAAAATCCACTCCTTCCTACTCATTTTCAACTCCCTCCTACTCACACACAAGTGTCCCCCCACCGATCCAACCATCGACTTGCACACTATTGTTGTCACTGGAAATTCCGTCCCTCACCTGCCCTTGCACACTTGGCACGAAGAAAGCATTGTTCCATCTTTTTTTGTGCAATGTGCAAAAGAATGTGTAAAACAATGTGCAAGAGATGTGCTTCCCGATGATGAAAGTAGTATACATTGTGGAGCCGTAGCTCAAAACTGGGGGCCATGGAGGCATAACCCAACCTTACACAGGCGAACCGTGAAGGCATGGAACATAAACTCAGACTTGAAATTTGAAATGTCCTTAGTTCTTCGACACTTGAGCCCGCCACTCCCAAAGCTGCTTACACTGATGCAACTCAGCTGGCGAAATACTAGACGGCCCCGATGAAGCCGTCGAAGATTGAGAAGGTTGTGAGGTTTGTTGGCTTGACGTAGGCGTCAAAGTAAGAGGGGTAGAAGGGGTGGGGAGCTCTGGTGAAGAGGACGTTTGGGAGGTGAACTCGCCTAGATCCGGCATGTCCAGATTTGGGGGTGTTTGCGAAATCCCTTCGTCTTCCGCGTCGTCCACCATCACCTCTGCTTCTGGGTCAGGTATGGCCTCGGCTGCAACCGGTTGGTCTGACGGCTGGGATGGGTTAGGCTTCGGGTCAGGCTTTGGGTCAGGCTTCGCGCTTTGGGACTCAAGTTTGGGTGTGGAGATGGGCGCAGAGGTTAGTACTTGGTGCCCACCCTCGGGCGTGAGTGTTTGTACCTCGGCTTGCGAGGCAAAGGAGGCGCGCCGCTTCCTGTGCTTTTGTGGGCCAGGCACGCTCCCCATTAAATCCATCAGAGATGGCCCTTCCGCTGCCCTGGCTGCAGCATATGCCGTTGCCTTGGCCTTCTTTTCATCGGAGATTGGTGTCTTCGGTGGCATTCTGGAAGTGCACGTCATGATCCAGGCGATTGGGGTTGAAAGCCGGTGCGTGCATCACAACTGAGGGCTTGGGTTGTCACACACGGAACGCAAAACGTGTCAACCTGTACCAACTCCATTCAAGCGGAAGTCCACACCCTCCTTCTCAATATGTACACACACACACACACACACACATATATATATGTATGTATGTATGTATACAGATATATATATATATGTGTGTGTGTGTGTGTGTGTGTCTGTATATATCTATATACATATATATATATATATATATATATATATATATATATATATATACATATATATATATATATATATATATATATATATATATATATGTATATATATATGTATATATATATATATATATATATATATATAGATGTACATACATGTATTTGTATATATATGTATATATTTCACTTGGAAGGAGTAAATATTCAGTAGGAGGGAGTGGATTTTCACTCGGAGGGAGTATACATACATACATATACATACATACATATATATATATATATATATATATATATATATATATATATATATATATATATATATATATATATAGATACATAGATGTACATACATGTATTTGTATATAGGGAGTAGAAATTGAGTAGGAGGGAGTGGATATTCGCTTGGAGGGAGTGGATTTTCACTCGGAGGGAGTGGAAACTGAGCAGGAGGGAGGTGAAATTGAGTAGGAAGGAGTGGATATTCACTTGGAGGGAGTTGAAATTGAGGGGAAGGGAGTGTATTTTCACTTGGAGGGAGTATACAGCAATATATATATATATATATGTATATATGTATATATATCTACATACATACATACATACATACATCTACATATATATATACATACATATATATATATATATATATATATATATGTATATATGTATATATGTATTCATATATAGATATATATATATATATATATATATATATATATATATATATATATATATATGTATGTATGTATGTGTGTGTGTGGATGTGTGTGTATGTATGCGTATATATATATATATATATATATCTACATATCTACATCTATATATATATATATATATATAAATATATATATAGATGTACATACATGTATTTGTATATATATATATGTATATATTTCACTTGGAGGGAGTAGAAATTGAGTAGAAGGGAGTGGATATTCACTTGGAGGGAGTTGAAATTGAGGGGGAGGGAGTCGATTTGCGCACAGCGCTAAACGCGTTCAAAACAGCGAAGTAAAGGGCAACGCTGGCCAATCACACATCTGTCAGTAATTAATAATAAGTGACAGAGTGATCAGAAGGTGAAATTCGAACTAATTAGAACAACAACATAAAATTCATACCTTTCTGTCAGTTGCGGTGGTTTTTTCAGTTACGCGTGTCGCATGTTCGTGCGCAGTCTTTCGCAGTCTGCTAGGGCCGCAGTCTGCATACCGTCACCGGAGTAGGACGCGTCGGAGCAAAGGATCTGCCCACATTGCGCACGCGCATCCACCGCCAAACTCTGACAGAACTGAAACCAAATTGAGGTCCCGTACCAAGACCCAAGTTCACGTTGCTTTGCAGCTGTTATCGTCTGCCAATGGGAGTAAGGGATCTGTGGAGTTGTGTGAGATGCAAATATGCCAAGCCTCCTATCAAACAATGGCCAACTTGAATGCAAATGCATTCATTTTCCTAAATGTAGGGTTGAACAACCGAATTACATCCTTCCAGCCTACCTCGTGCGACCCGTTGCCGCCCAACCGGGCTGTACCATGCATGTTTATTATTTTGTACCCAATGATTGTGCATGCACCAAACAGCGCCCTTCCCTCCCCGGCCAGAACACAAATGGGATGAATTTATGGGCGCGCATGAGTGAATCGAAAGGAGTGCAACTCCGTTTGTTTTCATGCGTCATAATAACGTGCCATTTCTTCCGTTTTGGTTCTTCATTCTAACACCCTTTAGGCCGTACATTTCGTCTTTTGTGGAACCGCAAATGGCAAAGATGGGGCCATGACGCTAGATGGCCGCGATACATTTTTACCAAGGCATACATATGCTTCTTGTCTTGCCATATGGCAAATGCATTACTTTGTGCGCCGTTCAATGATTTACCATTACCTAGCTTGTGAACTTCGTTAAATGTTTTTGCAAGACAATGGCCTCATGAGCATGAGGTTGCATCGACCTACAGACCAGTAAGGGTGCATTGAAATACACCGAATCGTACTTTGTGCTGCAATCACCGCCTCATGCCGTCCATGACTTGCTACCCCGTGGTAGAAGCTCATGTAAGACGATGTTCCCGCCGGCCGTGATTCCCATGGCCGTGACAGTCCTAAATGTGAGCTTCCTTTTTGGAATTAGGCTTCAGTTCTTCGCCCAGGTATTCGACTACTGAGTCAAGGCTCATGAAGGCTAGGATCGTTTTCATACCTAGCTTCCCTCCATGTCTGCATTTCAAGTTGTTGAGCCGCAGGAGATGTCATCGGGCTGTGTCTCCGACCAGCTCCACGTAGACCGAATTCTTCATGGAGACCACACGGTCCGGCTCTCCGAGGTGTCGCCGGAAGCATTCCATGATACGAGGATGTTGATCTTCTGGCGACGTAATCTGTACCGCCATGCACTTCTTTGCCCACTTCTTTTCTTCGTTGTGCACACGTTTATTCCAATAGGCCGGTACAACATCAGTAGGAGATGGCAAACCTCGCTTGATTCTGACCAATCTTCAACTTGCTTCAGAAGCCGGCGGTACTTACGGGGATACCTCCTCCAGTCCCTCAACCGCATCTCCCCACGCTCCGAATTGTGGGGTATTGACCAAAGATCAACGAGCTTTTGGTTTGGCGCATCACCTCTTTTTACATACTCCAACAAATGCAAACCTTGCTCCTCCATAATGATCCTCTTCTCCGGAATTACATCACCTAGGTGCACCTTTACCTCAGAGGCCAATCAGTGTAGAAGATTGCGGCATGCCCACTTGTCACGGACCTCCTACGGCATCTCATCCATAACATCATCGGCGAAACCTTCCTAGTCCAGGATGAAGTCGTCTAGGTTGGCGGGATTGGTTTCGTACAGGGGGTGGTAATAGTTCGTAAGTGTAAAGGTTCGTTTTGTAGCAGTTCGTTTGGGTGGCATTCCGAACTGCTGCATGTAGAAACCGCCATGTGTTACGAACCGCTGCGGCAACGAACTAAAACCGCGCAGATGCATTCCAATTTTGGTCAAATTTGGGATAGCAGAACAGAGGCTTTTGTATCGCGGTCTGTTGAGCTTTTGTGGTCATAATAGTAGTAATAATGATGATAGTAACAATAATGATCAATAACATTAATAATTTTTCTGTCTTCAGTCATGCAGCACTTCTTCACAAAGGGAGGCCAATCCATGAACGACGCTCTGGCGGCAGTCGCAGAGGCTCAGAGCAACATGGTGTCGTGCAGTTCTAAGGCCCGTCAATACAAGAGTTCAGCGCCGAGGACTTGGCTGGAGTGGACCCCCGCGCAAAAGTCCCGTTGTGTGCAACTGTTCCTGGAAGGTAACTACAACCACGTTGTGCTGCGTTACGGGTGTCGAGCGGCGCCCCTTACCACGCTTCGCACCTGGGCTGGCAAGGTACAGGAGGGTGAGCCACCGGAAGGGTACGGCACCAACTAAGTTCTCAGCCGCACAGAGGAGGAGACCATTCTGAAGTTCATCATAGAGTTGAAGTATGAGGCTGCCGTGATTGACCTGGACAGCATTGCGGCGCTTGGAAGAACAGTCGCTGAGCGGTCTCGTGGGCCTGGTCTGCTCCTGTTTTGGACCGCCAATGGGCTGCAAACTTCCGTCGCAGGCACAAAATTGGTTGTCTCAAGAAGATCACCACTGAGTGGTTGCCTTCTACAGTGTTTGACTTAGCGCTCGACACCAAATGGAGATGAAGCTTCTTGGACCTCGTTGAGCAGCCTCAAAAGTATGGTGTGCGTTTCCTTGAAGGTGAACCCTAGTCGCTGCCGGCGTGGGCGCAGTTGAGCCTGTACAGGGCGACTCTCCAGTACGCGCCCCTGTTGCGCGGAGGGTATGCAGCCGGAGAAAAACAGGTCAGACACTACAGCAGCGCTGACTAGCAACAGGCCATGGCCACGCCTGTGGTCAACCGTGAAGGCACCGTAAAGGTACTACAAGTGTTGCACAGAGGAAAGACAAGTCGTTGCCATGCGCGTGTCGACGTGCCTCAGGGCTTGCCATCCTACATGCACGAAGACCACGCGGAGAAAAAGTGTCAGACTGGCGACACGTTCAAACGCCCGATGATCAAGGCCGACACTGAAGTGGCGAAGTACAGACGCGACCATGGCGTGGCGCAGAATTACCCGTGTGTCGCCATCATGGACTGGGTTGGAAGCCATCTCGACGATGACGAGTTGAAGCGCGTGGATGATGCTGAAATCAAGCCGGAACAGGCAAAGGGCAAGGGAGGCACGGAAGGCCGTGCAGACTTCGGATGATGAAGGCAGTGTGAGCTGTGCAGTGTTGCTTACCATGAGTGAAAGAGAGTAGTGTTTCCTCTTGAATAACACCGAATCGAATGAATGTGTGCTTCATCCTTTGCAACAGCGACATGTCCTCCAAAGGGCAGTGGGGTGGGTTGATTTGCACACGAGAGCAACTTTTTTTTTGGCATTTTTCCTAATTCACGCGAGTTGCGCATGACACTGATGGTCCATAAAAAAGCAAAAACTCTGGCCACTTAAGAGAAGAAAAACAATATTTTAGGAGATAAAAAAAAGCAGGATTTTCAACATAGAAGTGAGTGACAAAACAAACAAACAATATTTCAGTAGGTAAAGAAAAATAGCCCTTTGAATGCAGAAGTGAGTGACAAAAAGAAACAGTGTAGGTTTTTCAACACAGAAAGAAGTGCAGGTTTTGCAAACAAAAAAAAGCAGGACAAAACATTTTACAAAACTAGCAAGAGTGCATGGTGTAGAAAAAAAAGTGTAGTGTTTTGAAAAAACGGGGACAGGGGAATAGTACCAGTGTTATACAAATGAAAGCCCTAGGAGTTTTGGAAGAAGAAATAATGGTTCTACAATAGAAGAATAATCCCTATAGAAGAAAAAGAAAAATTCAACCACAAGGCATTATTCTGGTTTTTCAAACGGGACATCATAATACATTCGAAATAGAAAAAACAAAGAAACATTAAGGTAAACAAAAGAGGAGGATGTTGGTACCAACCTTTACATGGAAAAACAGCAGCCTTTTACGAACTGCTACATGAAAAACACTTGTAAAATAACCTTTTACCAACCGCTACATATATGAACTATTACCACCCCCTGTAGTAGGGAATGTTCACAGCTTGCAGGTCTTCCATCCTCACAGCGCTGTCCACATCGGAAGCGATGCCGCTCCAAAGGTAGAGTTCCCCCGAAATGCCATTACGCGGCGAGTGGGAATCTACCCCGTGATTTCCATGTTTTCACGCGGCCCACGCTCAGCTTTTCCCACGCTCGAACCTCCCATAGTCTATATTCCCGACTGCAGGTGCTGCATCATCATCCGCTCTTCCACTTGAACCGTCTCGGCGAGCCGCTGACCTTAATGCTTTTTTCCCCAATCGTGCGTATAAGCAGCTTTGGCGTCGAACGTCGCCGCAGCTGGATGGCAGCTCATGTTGATTCCAACCGTCTCCTCACGGGTATCACACCTGGGCGTACCAAACCAGGAGCCTTTTTCCGGCGTCTTCTCCCCAAACATCACGCTTGCCGAAAAGTCGGGTATGAACGGAAGCACTCCGGGATTGTGGCCGCCCGTATGGAATTGACTTTGTTAGACTTACTAGGGGTCTCATGTCTTCCATGACTGTCGTTAGGGTCTTCACCCGCCTCCGCAAGGCCTCCGGCGCGGGTTCTCTTGGCAAATCCGATCCCAAGGCCCGGACGCGGGGTGAACCTCCTGCCAGATCTTCCAAAGTCAGCATCCAAACCTCAACTCCTGCCAAGAGCCGTACCATCCCATCCAACAAATGCCGCTTTTTGTTCAACGCAGTCTCCAACTTCTCCTTGAGCTCATTCCGGCGGTCCTCAAACAAGACCATCCTTCCGGCCATGGTGTCGTTCGCGTCCAGGAGGCTATCCATGGGTTGGTTGATGGTGTGCTTCCTCACCTTGGGATAACTGCGAAGGAGGAAAAATCTACATGCGAGCAATGGTGAGGACCCCCGACCCCAGTATTCCCGCACGCCGCTTCCTTCGTGTCCGCGCGAAGATCGAAACCATCTCCTTCAGCATCCTGGCTGTCTCTTGACGGATTTTTTCGGGCTCCACGCTCTTGTCCTCCAACCATCACGGTGATCCCTTGTAAGTGCGGCTAAGATGTATCTTCTCAGATTGTCACAGATGTGCCCCACATTGGCTACATTTTGGCAATTTCACATACATCGGCGCTACCGCCGACCCCGAGACCACTTCCAGGGATTGAACCACATTTTTTTGACGTCCCGGATTCAGCGCCGTTGTCCATTCATTGTAAGTCCGTCACCTTCCGATGATTTACCCGGAATCGCCATTTGCCGCTGTTGCGCCTGCGCGACCCTAATCGGCCATACTTTTGTTCCAAGTCGCATTTATATGAACCTTTTAAGATAGATTAAGACTCTCAGATGCATTTCTGTTACCCTGCATTAATTTTCTTCTTAGACTGGGATTTTACTCTGGGTAATATGAGGATGGACTTTCCTAGTGTTCTCGCTGCCCTCTCTCCCCCATGGGGTCCCCTCGGTCACCGGAACCAACATCCAGGTCGCATCCCTGCAAGGCTGCACCCTGAGGGCCTAGCTGGCCTTGAGCCCTCCGCACCTTAATTCACCCGGGACAACACTTACATGGTAGCAGAGGCTACTGACGCGTTCCCGTGGGGGGCCGGCCACGGGACGCTGCGGTGACACGCACAAGTGAGCAGGCAGGCAAGGCACTACGCTCACAAGGGCATCAATACGCCTGTGTCATGTGACAAAGCGTTTCAGAATCCTTGCCACTCTGCAAAGAGGGAACGAAAGTATGTACAGCAACACATCAGGATATGTACACATGGGGTTAAGACTGGACTGGGGTAAGGGCATCAAGGGACAATAGACACTCAGTCCCGACTCATATCCCAATCCCAGGTCCGACCCTCTCAGTGGCTGATGGGGGCGGGGGCTCAAACACAACCCATGCCCTGCTCAGTCCGGACCCTGAAACCCTGCCAATGGGAGAGGTGTCCCGCACAGCCACAGGCGAGTTCCTGGGAACCAATGGGTTCCAAGGCCACCCGACAGTGGCTCCCTATGCTTCCTCAACGGCAGGTCCCAACTCCACTCTGAGCCAGAGATATGGCCCCGCCATTATCACCCAGGAGTTGGTAGCTGAAAATGGGCTGTTTCAGCCCAAACTGAAATTGGCTTGAAAAACTCCAAAATTGACCCCTCGTCCGGACCCGCCAGAGGTAGGGACGAGGCAACTGACCCTATGCCCTTCGAGTACGAACTCCCTGGAGCCCTCACCCAACCTGGTTCCCTCTGAGGTCCCGGCATCAGGGCAACACGGATGAGTCAAGTGGGGTCATGATGCCAAAATCACCAAAATTGGCGTCATTCCCACGCGCGGCTCGCTCGGCCAAGGTGAGGCCAATGGCTCACAGGGTAGGAGGCAGGACCTAGGACTTATATCTGAGTGTACAACTTGGATTTAGGTCCGGGCTCCCTATGGGCTTAGAGAAATGGGGCCGCCAATTGACCACACGGAAGGGGGAAATTGGGGTCCCAAAATTGGGTCATTTTGGCTGCTTGAAATGAGCCAAAATTCGGTGTGCTCCCAATAGTATATCTCCACGCCGGCTTAGAGATCGGATCCGCCATTCCATACGTGATCCACCGGGAGTCCAACAGAGGCTCCCATGCCCTTGGCTCTCAAAGATCTCCATGCCACTCGGCGTGGTGACGATCCCAATTGGGTCCACAAATGCAAAAATGGCAAAATTGCCCATACTCAATTTGGCCTAGCACCTTGACGAAGGCGGCTCCGCTTCGCCCACGTGGTGTGTGGACCATGGGGACCATTACCCATAACACCCATGTCATATATGGTCCATTGGTCCATGCGTCCGGCGTGCACGAAGGTTAGAACATGGGGCACGGCGGGCAGCAAAAGTGGAAAAATGCTCAAAATGGCCAAAATTGCGCACACTCATGGTTAGGGCAAATGAGGCACATGCCCGACTCGGACCGGAGTGTGCCATAGGATTGGTATCAAGTCATATATGTCCAACATATCTTTGGGGCGTCGCCCAACTCCTCCGGTATGGGGAATGGCAGGGTCGCCAAGTGGGCCCATGATTTGGGATAGTCCCAAATCGCCAACATGGCGGCCACGGTATGCCAAGCCTAAGAGGAGTTATTCGCCGGGTCCGAGATATGTTGGCTACCGAAGTATGTACCCTCATAACATACTTGGGTCATGATTTCAATTGAGCGCAACGTCGAGATACACGGTCGCCACTTGACATCATGACGAGCCAAAAATGGCAAAATTGGCACAATGACACACAAAAGTGCCTTGAGAGGTCTACAATTATATTATAATATCTCCGGCTTGGATCGTGCAATCACTTAATCCTTCTAAACACAATGACTTGACACCATTGACCTTCGATCCCACATATGCGCTCCACTTGGGGCGCCATGAAAGGTTACGAGCGCTACTTCCCAAGTGGGCACATGAGAATATGGAAAATTGTAAAACACACACCTTGCTCCCAACGCATCGCTTCGGGATCACCACACAAGCTTCCCTTCACGAAGGTTAGGCTTGCAATTGACCGTAGGGAGTATGGAGAAGGGGCTTGCACAATATGAGGTCCATTGGCGGGCTTGGCTTGGAGTAATGGACCCGCCAAATGGGCACGCAACACAACACATGGCACATACCACATATTGCCCAAAAATGTGGCTCCCACCACGATATGTCATGCCCCTCCAAGGGCATATCTTTGTGTCAATCGCTCATAGGAACTCAAGGAGAGTTCCTATGCAACACCAACACTTGCGCGCTACACTCGAAAGTTATCTTAACGCACGCAATATCATGGCCAATGAGTTGTAACGCAAACTCTACCCTCTTGACCATGATCCATTACACTAGCGCGCACGTGTGGAGACGCAAGGCATATAATGCTTCCTAAATTACGTCGGGAGTATTGTGAATACATCCCACGTTTCCTTATCGTCAATACTCGCAAGCAACACGAGATATGACCTTCACAAGTGGCCTCGCGAATCAACTTTGTTTTGCCCATATCTTTAAGACAAATGGAGGGCAGGATAAAAGGGAAGTTGATTCGTGCATACGGAAGCACGTAGGTCCACTCGAAAGAGGTCAAATCAAGTGCGGGGATGTCGAAGTCGAAAATCCGATTTCGACATCCTGAAAAATTCGGATTAAGGTTGCGAGTATTAATTATGAAAATTGCGGAAGCATCCATGCAGTTCCTGGCGACTTTGGAGCCTTCGTCGCGGATAGCGTTAAAATTTCCATTATAAACAGTTAAACTGGCGGTTACGGTAAAGTCGCGAACCAACCGCCAGCAGTCAAAACAGTGAGTATCGGAACGGAAGCGTAAAAATTGACGGAAACAATATGAAAATAAAACCCTGTTGATTCCTGATATTCTGATACACAAATCTCCGCTGGCGGTGCATCGGTTGCCGATGCGGGGCTTCACGCCACGGAACACGCCGTGCATGGGGTTAGTGGACCGGAGACCGGTTGTATGCCGTAACCTGGCCATGGGGTTCTGGGTACCGCTTCACCCCCCTCCTTAGAGCAAACCCTGGGGGGGCTCGATAACACCCACGCATGGCAGCGGGTACCCAGGACCACTCCCTGAAAAGGGGGGGGGGTGTCACATCCTCCCTTCAGTGAGTCACAGTAAGATAGGTGTCCCACAGTGGGATAGGTATGCTGCTGTAACAGCTCGTAGCACATGTATAGTATCAAGTATCAAGTCCCGGGTCCTGGCGGCGATTGTTCGGCATCCAAAGGACCCGTTAACCCATACCAGGCGCACCGGGTGCCGGCTGCTACGGTCACCACCACAGTGGCAGTGGCATACACGGCCAACATAGGCGTCACACGACGGCCGAGGTGGCCCCACAAGTCGAGAGCGACCACAAAGATCCATCAGGCTACCCCAAGCTTCCCAAGGCCCGCCGACTGGGGAGAGTCCCCACGGGTCCTTCCTCGGGCGCACCATGTCCATATCCATACGACGCGAGTCCAGAGTGCCATAGTCGAACTCCTTACGAACCCCAAATCGTAAGGGAACTCCTCCTGAAGGGATCGGGCATCAAGGCCGTCTTTTCCCTCGCCCTACTACCACGAGGTGTGGCCATACATGAGGGAGTCCTCATGCAGTGTGGGCGGAGGCGTCGACTCCTCAAACCACCAGTTTCCTAGGCAGACTGACCGAGGTCAGGAGCACCGGAGGCCGCCATCCGAATGCAAGTGCGTCTGCAAATCGGTAGGCTCACACTGGGACTGACAGTGGCGGACCGCTGGGAGTGTAGTCAGAAAACTGGGCTTCCCGCCTGGCGCCATCAGGATCTCCACACATCACAGCGAATAGGGCAACACGGTATCACGGGCACTCAAACAGTAGAATCTGTAATCAAGTACTGGTCCAGGCTGGACCAGGCTGTAAGGATATGTACACGGCGACTCAAGGCGCCTCTGTATCCCGATTCGTGGTGAAAAACAGTCCATCCCTCAGCGATGGGCTGATGACACTTAACATACAGATGCACATATCCTGGAGGGCAGAAAAACAAGCAACAATTTGGGTAAATAGGCGTGTAAACACACTCAGAACAGAGTGCCAAACCACGCCACGGTCAGGATAAGGCAAATGCAGGAGGATGGACAGGATAACGCCTGAGTTCAGGCATATATAGTCTCGAGACACACGTCGACTGGTCTGGATTCCGCAAATGCCATGGAACCAGACCACACACTCAAAAATCGCAATGCCGATGACAGCGGCATCCGTTGCGCAACGTCGTATGGGCTTCAAGGCCCCAAGAGCTCAAAAATATGAAGTTCAGTCGCCCTACCTGGTTTCCCAAGGATTCAGCAGGGGGGGAGTGACGAATAGAAGAAAAGAGGAGCCATCCTCCTCTGGATTCAGCAGGGGGGGGTATATGGCCAGTCTGTCACCGAAAGATGGAAGAGAGCAAGCAAGTAAGGGACGGTTCGTCGGCCTCACAAGCGCCTCAAGGCACATCAGGGGAGAGCTCAGGGCGCTGATCAGGCACCCCTGGCTGCAATCGCCCGGGTGAGTGCTGCCAAGTCCGAAACGTGGATCTTGGTCTTGTTCTTGCGGATGTACTCCATGAAGGGAGTATTGACCCGCGGCACAAACGAGGAGACGGGTTCCCAGGTGTCGTGGGACGGCCCATAGCCTCGCCAGCGAACCTTGAACTCCAGACCTCCGGGTGCCGAGGCCTTCGGACGCTGAGCCAGGATCTTCTCGACAGTATAGTCGTCCTGCTCAGCATAGTCGTCGTCCGAGTCGGCCTCATGTCTGGCATAGTCCAGGGACACATGTCGGCCACGGAGGTCGGGTTCCCGCGCACGGAGTTGACTCTCGTGGCGCTCCCGGAACTGTCCGTGACCCACCTTGATGCGGTAGGTGTCCTCACCAATCCTGCGGACCACCTCGCCGGGTGTGAACCAGGTCTTGGTGCGGTGGGTGCCCATGGGGCGGGGTCTGATCACCCACACCGGGTCTCCCACCCTGAACTTCTGCGCTGTCGAGCTCGGGGCGGACTTCTGACGCTCAGCATGCTCCTTCTCAAGCTGCTGGCGGATGTCCCGCGCCGTTTGCTCTTGCCGCGCGAAGAACTCCTTGGCGTCCATAGCCATGCCATCACCAGACAAGGGAAGTCCCCTACCCAGGGGGTCCCTGCCAAACAGAATCTGGTGAGGGGACAAACCGCCCGGAGTGGGGGTGTCATGATGGGCCTTCAGAGCAGGCCACATCTCCTCGAACCAGTTCCGCCGTGGATTGGTGATGCGGATCTTGCGCAGCTTCTCGAACAGCTGCCGTCCAGCCACTTCAGCACGGCCGTTAGACCGGCTGAGATACGCAACGCTCTTGGCATGTCGTATTCCCATGAGGGAACACATAGCCTTGAACCAGCCACCAGTAAACTGGGGCCCTCGGTCACTGCAAATGGTGCGGGGGATGTCAAAGACGGTCAGCCAATGACGAATCATCATGACTGCCACTTCCTTGGCAAGCAACCCCTTTTTGCGTGCCGGAACGGCTACAACGTAGCCGCTGTGGCGGTCCACACAGAGAACCACACAGTCAAAGGTCTCCTTGCCAATGTGCACTTCGGGCATGGAGAAGACGTCCATGGCCACGCTCTCCATGGGCTGGTCAGGTACCGGGGTCCATTGGGGTTCCCCCTTGACGTTCCGGTTGTCGGGATTGCAGGCCTGACAGACCGAGCAACCCTTCCTGACCCTCTTGATGGCGGTGTAGAGAACGATATGGTCGATCTCGAACCGACGCTGCATGTCAAGAGCTTGCTTCTTGACCCCTGGGTGCAGCATGTGGTGGTGCCAAGCTTCACACAGCTCGAGCACTCGGGACTCTGGGACTAGCAGCTTACCATTCCGGTAGAGCTTGCCATCTTCCTCAGTCAGCCCCTTTGGCCACTTCTGCCCGTCGTCAGGGTCGGTCACAGCCCTATACTCGGCCGCAAAGGCCTCAGACTTGGCGTAATCGTCGGTCCAGTCGTCCTGGAGGCAAGACTCTGGGAAGAGGTGCTTGTCGGACTCCACTCCCACAGGGGGTGCCGGACTGGGCCTTCCGCCCGCGGCACCCACAGGGGCGAGTACACTGACCGCTCTGCTCACCCTCGAAGCGAGGGGGGCATCTGCGGCCATGACGACGAAGCATTTGGCACCCTCCTCCTCCATCAGGCGCTCCATTTCAATGATCTTCTTGGCTTCAGCGGTCTCAGCCTCATCGCCATGGGCAGAGATATCCTGCATGCCCTTGCTGGCGGGATAGGCCCACCTACTGAGACAGTCCGCCACGGTGTTATCCTTTCCAGGAATATAAACAACCGTAAGGTCGAACTTGGCCAAGGTCTCGTGCCATCTTGCCCGTCGGGAGGCGGGACCTGAGGGGGTGTCCACGTGCTCCTTGTGCCACGACTGCAGACTCTGATGGTCGGTGCAGACGGTGACGGGATGGAGGGCTATGTACCCAGCCCATTTCCTGAGAGCCATGACGATGGCATACGCCTCCTTTTCACGGGGCGTCCACGTCCGTCTCTGGCCTTCCGCCAGGACTCGGCTCCAGAAGGCCACGGGCACGTGCCTCCCATCGTCAAGCACTTGCTCCAACACAGCCCCAATGGCGTAGTCGGAAGCGTCGGTGCGCAGGACGAACCCTCGGTCGGGATCCACGAGGTGCAGACCCACTGCGGATAGCAGCGCCTGCTTCATCCCCTCAAAGGCCCGGTCAGACTCTTCAGTCCAGACCAGAGCCTTCTTGGACCCCTTCTTGGTCTCCTCTCGGTTGCCCTTGAGCATGGTCGTCATGGGGGCTGCATACTCGGCATACATTTTGATATACCCCGAGTAGTAATTGCAGAACCCCAAGTACGCCCGTAGCTCAGAGACCGTCTTGGGCTTTTCCCAGTGCTCAATCGCAGCCACCTTGCCAGGTATGGGCTTTCGCTGCCCGTTCCCGACTACGTGGCCAGCGAAGACCACCTCGCTTACCGCAATGGTGGCCTTGTCACTGCTGCCCGTGAGTTTGTGCCGGACCAGAAGGTCCAGCACTCGAGTGACGTCCCTCTCGTGTGCCTCCAGGAGCTCCTCGTAGCTCATGCTGGGGTCCCCGGACGCGATGATCACGTCGTCCACGAAGGGGTCCGCACAGTCGCGCACCGGCTCAAGCAGGTTCTCCAGCATCCGCTGAAAAGCCGCATTGCCATTGGTAACGCCCATGGGCATCACCTTCCACTGGAGAGGTCCAAGTGGGGTGCTCATGGCTGTGCAGGCACGGGACTCCTCGGCGAGAGGCATCTGATGATAACCATGTTTCAGGTCAATCACCGTGAAGATCCTCCGCCGGTGTTGTTTTTGCAGCATATCCTCAATGAGGGGCAGCGTATAGCTGTCGTGCTGCGTTTGGGCGTTCAGGCCGCGGTAGTCGACCACGAGCCGCCACTCACCGGCAACCTTCTTGGGGACGACGAAGCAAGGAGAGGCCCATTCGGAGTGGCACGGCTCAAGCCAGCCTCTCTGGATGAAGTCACGGAGGATCTTCTCCATGGCCTCTTTCCTCTCGCCCCTTAGGGCAAACTCCCGGTGATGATACACACGGGGGTCCTGCTTCAGTCGTATCTTGGCCTCGCCATACGGTCCACGCACCGGTGGGGGGAACACAGGCTTTCCGCTGAAGAAGGTCTCGCCATACTTCTGCTTCAGCCTGGCCCTCAACGCCTGGATCTTGGGGCAGTCATCGGACTCCGCCTTGGCTTTTCCGGGCACTTGAACCACGGAGCTTACTTGAGGGGTAGCTACTCCGCTCGCTTTCGGCTCAGGTGGTCTTCCCAGGTGGCCCAAAGGGCCATCTCTGGTTTTGCCTCGGAACAGATCGCCGTAGGTGGGTGGGTTACCGCCAGGCGGCTCGTCTTGGCTGGACATGTGATCCAGCACCCTCTGTACGAAGGTGTCCCCGTCATAGGAACCAGAGACGATTGAGTCCACTTCCCACCAGGCTTTGTCCTGGCCTTTGCCCTCACGCTGGTTTCCCCAGTCGTGAAAGGGCTGATCCATATACCCCTGAACCAGATCCCACTCCTCTTCAGTGAGGGGGTCTTCGGAGTCCGATTCTTCGATGTCAACAGGGGGAACCGCAAAGCATTGCCGCCAGGGCTCTGCTATGATGCGGTTGACACACACGAAGTCCGTGGTATCGGCCTGATCAAGGCCCCCATCCACATAGTGGAATTCCGTTGGCCATCTCTGGGGTGGCATGGGCTGTCCCTTAGCGTCCTGATAGACACTCTCTCCAGCCGGTAGGACGACCTTGTTTAAGGTCATGTTGGTCAATGAGGCTACCCAATGTCGGGTACTTTCCTCCTCGGTGCATCCCATAGGAACAACCAGCACTGCCTTGGAGCGGTCCTTGCGAATCTTCGCTATCGCTCTTGGAATGTCCCAACGGGGGCAATGGATCCACATCAATCCCTGATGCGGACCCCAGTGCTTCTTCCACGCGGAGTCCTGGGCGCTCCAGTACTTCTCACATACCCGCAGATGGGCGGAGGTTCCTGAAGAGAACGCATCCAGGGCCAGATCCGACGCTCCCAAGTCCGCGACAGCTCGGCTTGCCACTTCCGGCCTTACGCCGTACTCCTGGTTTGCAGGACCAGTTGGCTCAGTGTCCAGCGCGGCCACTTCGAGCTGATTGCGTTCGGGGTGGATCCATTGGCATTCCACATGGTGCTCAGGTGACGAGAGCCACGAGAGTTGGTCGTCCTGGTACAGGGTCATGGAAGCCTGGGCCGGGAGGACGCCGGAGTCCGTCTCCATCATGAAGTCGTACCCGACGATCATGTCCCAGTCCATCTCGGCCTCGTAGAAGCTACCGTGCAGGAGGATTTCCTTGCCGAGGTCTGGGCGGCTCAGTTCACGATGGTTCACGAACTGCAGCCCAATGGCCGCTTCCTTCGTGCCTCCCACCATGTACTGGCCGTTCGCCACCTTCAGCCTGACAGGTTTCCGACTGTCGGTAAGACACTCTGGCGGAAGCAGGCCAGCCTTGACCAAGCTGACTTGAGCTCCCGTGTCGACCAACACGTCGAAAACCTTTTCCACTTCCCCGCATAAGGCACGGACCTTAAGATGCAACTGCCGCTCGCGACCGACACGGCGCACGGCGTGCAAGCTCAGGATCTCCGGCCGTTCCAGAAGCTCAACAAGCGACTGGTGCAGGTCGTGGACAATGGGCTCAGGCTGCCCATCTGCAGCATCCAGCTGCGGTCCGGGTGATCCTCCGATACTCTCGGATAGATCCTGTAGTACATCAAACACGTTCTTGGTCGCGAAGGACGGACGGGTGCAAGGGTTCGTGCCTTCACTTGCCCTCACCCCGCCTCCGCGACTGGGCGCCAGACCGGGCCTTCCGCCCGCGGCAGTCCCCTTGTGTTTACCGACTCCCGACTGGGATGGATCGGCGCTTCCCACGTCACCATCCTGCGACCGCCCTAGCTGGGGCCCTTGGCTGCAGGGGCTCCGCTAGGGGGCGTCGGTTGTGGAAGAGGGGGTGTGCTCCTCGGCCTCAACGTCGTTGACGCCCTTCTTTCTTCCCCCTTTACCTCCTCCTTTACCCTTGTTCTTGTCCTTGTCCTTGTTCTGGTCATTCTGGTTGTTCTCCTTGTTCTTGTTGTCCGATCTGGGGACCCAGTTCCTCTTGATCTCCTGGATCTCCTTGGCCAACTCGGACCCCACCGACGACATCAGCTTGGCCAGCTCTTCCTTGTCCACCTCCATCTTGGTTTCCCGGATACCCGCGGGCGCACGCTTCTTCGACCCGTGCGCCTTCTTGTAAGCCTCCGTGTCGGCCTTGTGGACGGGGCATGTTCGGTGGTCATGGTTGAAGCCTTTCTTCCTCCCATAACACACGAAACAGCCCTGCGGGTGAGCTCGTACGAACTCCCCAAAGGACAGCGGAGGGTCGCCAATACGGCGAGGGTCCCTCTTCTCCTGCTTCTTCCAACCTGGCTGCAGGGGCTTCCAGTTTGCTGGCTTGGTCCCCGCGCTCAGGTTCTTGGCCACGAAGGCACAAACGGCCATTTCGGCGGGCTCATCGTCGTCGTCATCGTCGACGAGAGTCTCATCGCCGCCGGCTCCCGCTGGGTCCATGGCAGATTCCCCGCCAGGCCCCTCGCCAACGTAGTTGACGTCGCGGTCGCCGGGCCTCAACCCGCGGGTGTGGTGGAGGTTTCGGTACTCCTTGAGTACTTCCTCGCCAACCCACTCCAGGATCTCGTCGCAGCTCATCCGCGCCGGGATGGGCTGCAGACGGATGGTCTGGCCGCTCAACTCACAGTCGTCAAGGCGCCAAATCGCGGTCTTCTCGCGATCGCCCGAGACGGTGATGAGAAGAGCGTTCCGCAGGGAGTGCCGTTTGACATCCCGGGCCACGTTCTTCTTCGCCCAACTCACCACGTTCGTATGATACTCCTTGGGGAGCATCATCTTGACCGTGTGGTTGGACTTGGCCCTCTTGGATTCCTCCTTGGTGACCCTCTTGATCCATGCTTCCGGTAGCATGGAGAGCAGGCGGGCCTGCTCGTCACCCTCGTTCCAATCCTCCACGTTGCGGCGGAAGAGGGTGTATTTCCCTCGGAAGTCACGCCATTCCCGTAGGCGGATCTCCCGTCCATCATGCTCAAGCTTGATGGACTTCCAGCGCTTGGCAGCCACCTGCGGAGCGTCCACCCGCTCCTGCTCGTTGAGCCACTTCTTGGCGTCCTTGAGGGTCTTGATTTTCCCCTCCTTGGTCGCCACGAAGTATAGCTCGCCGAGCACTTCCGGCAGGCGGTACCTGAACCGTTTGAAGACATATCTCTCCGCATCCGCGGGAGGTTGGTCTTCAGTGACGGCCAGCCCCCAATCGTCCAGCTTCTCCAAGAAGCGGTCGAGGTTGAGGGGGTTGCCGTCGTACATGGGGGGCTTGATGTCCTTCAAGTCTTCCCACACGGCGGCGTCCGCGGCCTTAGAGACCATGAACGCCGGTCGCGAGGTCGACCGAGGTTCCCATCGGCCTCGCCCACGGACTCCCACGGCCGCCACGTCCATCTCCTCCATGGAATCCCTGTGGCTACGCCGCGGTTCCTCCACGTACGCTGAACCGAAGTGTTCACGCCGTACTGCATCCATGTACGCATCCTCATCACGGCGCCGGCGGCTGCGTTCAGCGGCCTCCCGTCGTACACCACGCGGCGGGCTGATGTCGAACTCCTCCAGGTCCAGGTCCAGGTCCAGGTCCTCACCTTCACCGACATCCCACTCCACGTCTCCTCTGGGGACCTCATCCCTGAGTCCACCATAACGTCCTCCAGCCCTGGGGATTGGCGCCGGGGCTGGTGGCGGGCGTCGGGGGCGTACAGGCGTCCGCGGTGGAGCACGGCGGTTGTGGTAGTCCGCGCTGAGCCACTCATCGCGCCATTCCTCACTGCCACTGCCGGGCGGCATGCGCTCGTTGCGGCGGCCCGCGCTGTGGTGAGAGGGGGCGGTGAGAGAGGGGGCACTGGCGCTGGGGCGACTCCTGGGGGCTCCGCCGGGGGCGTGGGGTCTGCCTGGACCTGGTCCGGGTCCCCAGCCGTCGTCCGACGAGCCTGACTCCAGGGGTGGGTGGTCGCTGCCGACTCTCCCACGGGCTTCCAGCGCATCCAGCCTCTCCTGCAGGCCGCTGACGACGTTGGTCAGCGACTTGGTCTCGGCCCTGGCGATGTCCAAGTCCTTCTGCGCGCGCGCGGCGACCGTGGAGATGCGAGCCATCTCGCTCTTGCCCGTGTCTACCTCCAGCTCGAGCAACTGGACTCTCCTGCGGAGGTAGACAATCCACCGCCAGGTGGCATCCGGGACACCGTTCCCTGGTGGGTCGCCGGGGTCCCCAGGGGGTCCTCCAGGAGGGCCTCCGCCGGGTCCGCCCGGTCCAGGGGGTCCTCCCCCGCCCGGTGGTCCGCCTCCAGGGGGTCCTGAAGGTCCTCCGCCAGGGGGTCCCGGTGGGTCTCCGCCGGGTCGCCTCGGTGGGTCCGAGGATGGGCGCCTCCTCGTGATGCCGAAGTCCATGTCGTCATCCTCGTCCATGTCGCCCCACCTGGGCGTCTCGGTCACGGAGGACTCGGAGCTCCGGTAGGGAGGAGGGGGATCCTCATCCTCACCTTCCATGGGGACGTCTCCGCCACTTCCGCCCGTCCAAGCCACCACTTGGCGATGTCGACGGCCTCGTTCATCCCCGTCACTGGCGGTGAAGAAGGGGTCACTGTCGTGGGGGTGCCCACCCGCTGGCCTCCGCGGCCTCTCGGGGGTCTTCCCCTTGCCCTTCCTCCGTCGACGGGCGGTGGTGCTACCGCTCCCACTGCTGCCCGTGTCCGCCTCGTCCAGCTTCATCCTGGAGGAGGCGTCCCCTTCGAAAAGCCTTCGAAGGGTCTCCACTCGCGATCCTCCCGGGGGAGTCTCGTGGCGGAGTTTGGCCTCTGCCTCCTCCATTGCGGCGGCGGTGGCTGCGGCAGCTCGCGCTTCGGCCTCTTCCCGAGCACGAGCCGCCTCGGTCTCCCGGGCCTGCAGCAGCTGCGCCTTCTGCGCCTCCAACGCCGCCAGCTCCGCCTCCGTCTTGGCCTTCTCCTCAGCGACCTTCCGTCGCGCGGCCTCGATGGCTTCCTTCTTGGCGGCATCCTCATGGGCCTTAGCCGTCGCTTCGGCGTGGGCCCTTTCCTCCGCCTCCTTCTTTGCCCTCTCTTGGGCAAGCGCCTCCCCCAGCGCCTTCACCTCGGCCTCCTTGCAGGCGATGGCCTCCTGCGTCAGGCGGGCTTCCTCGTCGGCTGCCGCCAACTCACCGTTGACCTGGGCAGTCGCTACCCCATGGGCGGCCACGGCCGTGAGTCCAGCCGCAATGGCCGCCACGGTCTGGGTGTGGATGGCCATGCCATGCGCCCACTGCGCAGCTTCCTCCTGGGCGATGCCGGCGGCGCCCTCCACAGCGGCGCTGTACTGCTTGGCCCGTTGCCGGGCAACCCGACGGTTGCAGGGCACCCCACAGGCGCGCTCACAGGCGCGCGCCACGTCCCTTTCGGGAGCGACGCTGCTGCTGGAGCTGGCCTGGTCGGCCGGCGTCCTCCCGCGGTGGGCCGACTCGATGTCGCTGCTGGGGCCTGCTGAGGCCTGCCGGGCCCTCAGGAGCAGCGGACGGGGTTTGGCCTGGGTCTGCTTGGCGACTTGGATGTAGTCGCCAAGGGTGGTGGAGCCGGGGTGGTGTCCACCATTGGGCCGTTGGGGACTGGGGGCTGGGGTTCCGCCCTTGGCGCCTTGGGCGGCTTCGGCAGCCAGGGACTCCTGGTACTCCCGCCACCTCCGGTCCCTCTTCTTGTCCCCGGCGGACCTCTTCTCCGTCGCCGGAGACGCGCTGCTGCTGCCCTGCAGCCTGCGCTCGTTCCCCGGTTCCGGGAACTTCTTCTCGATCACGTCCCACAGGGAGACGTTGATCGAGGCGCCCGACGGGTAGGCGTTGGGCTCCTCGTCCTCCTCAATCCCGTCGGGACGCAGCCCTTCCCCGGGCCTGTCCGGCCGGGTCCACGCCCTCCAGCGCCTCTGCTGGTGGCGGTACTCGTACCCCTCCGCCCGCAGCCAGTCCTCCACGGCCTGCAGGCGGTCGGGGGCGATGTCCGTGCGGAGCTCGAAGCTCCTGGGCATGCCCCCTTCGCACTGGGGGTTGCTGTGGCGGTAATGCTGGTCCCAAACCAACCCACGCAGCAGGCGTGCTGCATGGGGGTGGGGCCGCGGCCACGTCCTGCCCGCCTCCTGCCAATTCACCATGGCAGCGGGGGCGTAGATGATCTTGAAGTCCTTGATGTGCACTCGTTCAACTCAACGAACTGGTTGTGGTTGTTGAGGAGGGTGCTGCAGCACTGGATTGGAAGTGCGGCTGGTGCTGGTCAGCCGGTGGTTGTGGAGGTGGTTGACGCGGCCTTGCTGGTCGGCCGTTGGGACTCCGGGTCGGCCGATGGGACTGATGCAGGAGTCCTGGTCTGTGCACCTCTCCTACGGGCGCTGCGCGGTCAGGACGATGTTCTGGACGGCGCTGCGGGCTCCGTGACGAACTCGGCGCTGTCGCTGAGTGGCGCTGCGAGCTGCTGCGCTGCGCTGCGAGACGCTGCGCTGCGCTGCGAGCTGCGAGCTGCGCCGCGCTGCTGCGACGCGCTGCTCGGGGTCTTGTGGCCCCGAGTGGCACGCGAGGGTTGGGTAACCCCGCGGCGGTGAAACGCTTTTGACGCGTTCCCGTGGGGGGCCGGCCACGGGACGCTGCGGTGACACGCACAAGTGAGCAGGCAGGCAAGGCACTACGCTCACAAGGGCATCAATACGCCTGTGTCATGTGACAAAGCGTTTCAGAATCCTTGCCACTCTGCAAAGAGGGAACGAAAGTATGTACAGCAACACATCAGGATATGTACACATGGGGTTAAGACTGGACTGGGGTAAGGGCATCAAGGGACAATAGACACTCAGTCCCGACTCATATCCCAATCCCAGGTCCGACCCTCTCAGTGGCTGATGGGGGCGGGGGCTCAAACACAACCCATGCCCTGCTCAGTCCGGACCCTGAAACCCTGCCAATGGGAGAGGTGTCCCGCACAGCCACAGGCGAGTTCCTGGGAACCAATGGGTTCCAAGGCCACCCGACAGTGGCTCCCTATGCTCCCTTAACGGCAGGTCCCAACTCCACTCTGAGCCAGAGATATGGCCCCGCCATTATCACCCAGGAGTTGGTAGCTGAAAATGGGCTGTTTCAGCCCAAACTGAAATTGGCTTGAAAAACTCCAAAATTGACCCCTCGTCCGGACCCGCCAGAGGTAGGGACGAGGCAACTGACCCTATGCCCTTCGAGTACGAACTCCCTGGAGCCCTCACCCAACCTGGTTCCCTCTGAGGTCCCGGCATCAGGGCAACACGGATGAGTCAAGTGGGGTCATGATGCCAAAATCACCAAAATTGGCGTCATTCCCACGCGCGGCTCGCTCGGCCAAGGTGAGGCCAATGGCTCACAGGGTAGGAGGCAGGACCTAGGACTTATATCTGAGTGTACAACTTGAATTTAGGTCCGGGCTCCCTATGGGCTTAGAGAAATGGGGCCGCCAATTGACCACACGGAAGGGGGAAATTGGGGTCCCAAAATTGGGTCATTTTGGCTGCTTGAAATGAGCCAAAATTCGGTGTGCTCCCAATAGTATATCTCCACGCCGGCTTAGAGATCGGATCCGCCATTCCATACGTGATCCACCGGGAGTCCAACAGAGGCTCCCATGCCCTTGGCTCTCAAAGATCTCCATGCCACTCGGCGTGGTGACGATCCCAATTGGGTCCACAAATGCAAAAATGGCAAAATTGCCCATACTCAATTTGGCCTAGCACCTTGACGAAGGCGGCTCCGCTTCGCCCACGTGGTGTGTGGACCATGGGGACCATTACCCATAACACCCATGTCATATATGGTCCATTGGTCCATGCGTCCGGCGTGCACGAAGGTTAGAACATGGGGCACGGCGGGCAGCAAAAGTGGAAAAATGCTCAAAATGGCCAAAATTGCGCACACTCATGGTTAGGGCAAATGAGGCACATGCCCGACTCGGACCGGAGTGTGCCATAGGATTGGTATCAAGTCATATATGTCCAACATATCTTTGGGGCGTCGCCCAACTCCTCCGGTATGGGGAATGGCAGGGTCGCCAAGTGGGCCCATGATTTGGGATAGTCCCAAATCGCCAACATGGCGGCCACGGTATGCCAAGCCTAAGAGGAGTTATTCGCCGGGTCCGAGATATGTTGGCTACCGAAGTATGTACCCTCATAACATACTTGGGTCATGATGTCAATTGAGCGCAACGTCGAGATACACGGTCGCCACTTGACATCATGACGAGCCAAAAATGGCAAAATTGGCACAATGACACACAAAAGTGCCTTGAGAGGTCTACAATTATATTATAATATCTCCGGCTTGGATCGTGCAATCACTTAATCCTTCTAAACACAATGACTTGACACCATTGACCTTCGATCCCACATATGCGCTCCACTTGGGGCGCCATGAAAGGTTACGAGCGCTACTTCCCAGGTGGGCACATGAGAATATGGAAAATTGTAAAACACACACCTTGCTCCCAACGCATCGCTTCGGGATCACCACACAAGCTTCCCTTCACGAAGGTTAGGCTTGCAATTGACCGTAGGGAGTATGGAGAAGGGGCTTGCACAATATGAGGTCCATTGGCGGGCTTGGCTTGGAGTAATGGACCCGCCAAATGGGCACGCAACACAACACATGGCACATACCACATATTGCCCAAAAATGTGGCTCCCACCACGATATGTCATGCCCCTCCAAGGGCATATCTTTGTGTCAATCGCTCATAGGAACTCAAGGAGAGTTCCTATGCAACACCAACACTTGCGCGCTACACTCGAAAGTTATCTTAACGCACGCAATATCATGGCCAATGAGTTGTAACGCAAACTCTACCCTCTTGACCATGATCCATTACACTAGCGCGCACGTGTGGAGACGCAAGGCATATAATGCTTCCTAAATTACGTCGGGAGTATTGTGAATACATCCCACGTTTCCTTATCGTCAATACTCGCAAGCAACACGAGATATGACCTTCACAAGTGGCCTCGCGAATCAACTTTGTTTTGCCCATATCTTTAAGACAAATGGAGGGCAGGATAAAAGGGAAGTTGATTCGTGCATACGGAAGCACGTAGGTCCACTCGAAAGAGGTCAAATCAAGTGCGGGGATGTCGAAGTCGAAAATCCGATTTCGACATCCTGAAAAATTCGGATTAAGGTTGCGAGTATTAATTATGAAAATTGCGGAAGCATCCATGCAGTTCCTGGCGACTTTGGAGCCTTCGTCGCGGATAGCGTTAAAATTTCCATTATAAACAGTTAAACTGGCGGTTACGGTAAAGTCGCGAACCAACCGCCAGCAGTCAAAACAGTGAGTATCGGAACGGAAGCGTAAAAATTGCCGGAAACAATATGAAAATAAAACCCTGTTGATTCCTGATATTCTGATACACAAATCTCCGCTGGCGGTGCATCGGTTGCCGATGCGGGGCTTCACGCCACGGAACACGCCGTGCATGGGGTTAGTGGACCGGAGACCGGTTGTATGCCGTAACCTGGCCATGGGGTTCTGGGTACCGCTTCACTACCTGAATGTTGTTCCCGCAGGACCCACTCCTTCCTTAGGCCCTCAGGGCACCCAAACGGAAGTTGTAGGAATGCCGGAAGTGACCATTTGGCTCACTGTGTGCTGCGCAACTTCAGCGCTACGAAGATCCCCCTGCATCAGTCCCCAATGCCCCATGAGAGCCACAATTGGCTGTCAAGGGGGCCATCATTTTCAAGATACTAGTCAAAATTAGCCGCCGGATGGCTGAAATCAACCAGTCGCTGTCGACGGCGGCATTCTTTGTGCGCTAGGCGGCACCACCATCCCTCTGTCCGTCACACCCTTGGAGAGGTTCGAGGTGGATTTGATTGACTTCGACATTGGTGGACCAGGTGAAGTGCCCGAGCCCCGACCCCCGGAAGAATGGACTCCTGTGAAACACCGATTGTCACAGGGAGATGCCCATAATTTTGAAACGGGCTGTTGGCTGATGTAGGAGCGTCTTGGACGCTGGGAAGAACAAGAGTTTGATTTTCTTCTCGAGTTTTTTTTACTGAATTCACGATGAAATGTGCCATCGGATTTTCCGCTCGTGGGTAGAAAGTCAGCTCAGGATTGCTTTACGTTAGGTATGGAATGCGACTCTCTTCCCGAAGGAGAAGACCTGGTAGGCTGTTCCTGGACCCTCCTCGCAACATTTCATCCTTCCTCGCCGAGATGCTGAGGCCGAATTCGCTGCAGCGGTCGGGGAGGGTATTTTAGAGGGTGCAAACAGGCAAGTCTAGAGATCAGGAGTGAAGGAGCACGGAAGGTGGACTGCTAGTTAAATCTACAGACTTATGCGGCACTGCAGTCTGTCCAGCACCCGCAGGTAACGGAATGTACTGCCCTGCGGATTGCCCCTGTTGTACCCAGCGACATTATGAGCTTCGGGAGCTCGAAGATCAAATGCAATGAATTGTACATCCGTTGGGTATAAAAAAACTTTTATAACCCACATGCGGTCTGAGGGCGCGTCATTGGTAGGACAAGAAACGGAGCCATTGCAGGAAGCTAGGGAAATTTTTTCCATTGCTCCTTGGGTAGACTCTAAGACCACCGATGCATGGATCAGCAGAAGTAAACTTGAAGGAAGGGTTAAAATCTCTCGTTGCGAGAGTAGGACGGAGAAGGCCACGGAAAAGATACAGAGTGCCAAGCGACCTGCCTCCCGCCCCACCCCTACAGCTACTAATTCCAACACCTTAGCCGAGCTTTTGCTCGCCCAGATCCTCGCCTGAGCTGATGTGGCGAATGATTCTGCAAAGGTGTCTGCCATTACAGCCGGTGTTGGGCTGGAATCTCTTCTGAACCCTACCTCTTCGAGACTCCGTGAGGTTGCCAAGCAAACGAAGTACAATGGGAACCCGGGACGGTGGCGTCATTATCACCTAGAGTTCAAGCTGTGGGTTAAAACACAAACATTGCACCAGGATCAATTCTTGACTGCCCTCTTGGGCTGCCTTGAGGGTCTTTCGGCCATAACCTGCCTTCCGATGTGGAGTGATTGCGAAGAGACAGTTACCCCCGTTACCTTTGATGAGGTGTGGAAACATCTGGAGGTACGTGAACCCTGAATGCCAGAGGACCATTACCACCGGATGCTGAAGAATGTTCCCTCATTTTCGCCATTAATCCTCCATGAGGTTCGGGATAAGAAGCAACGCTTCTGGAATCTGGTCCAGGAGGCTGATCAATTGGGTGAAAAGTTCTTCAATGCTGTGTTGACAAATTTCATTCTTGATAAAATTCCCTCTGAAACTGCCGCCACCCTTCGGAACAAATAGTCCAAAGAAAAGGTCCAGACCTGGTGGGCGGAGGTGGAAGGCTTCAATGCCTCCGCGAAAACATTTTTGGTTCGAGATTCACTTCAAAGGTGGTCCCCCATGTTGTTCTGGAAGGTGAAATTCACTGAGCGAGAGGCGGGAGGAAAAGAAAAAAGGCAAAGCACAGCGCCAAGGCCCAAGGCACCCGGGGCCGGAAACCAGAGAAAGCGAGAGACAACGCGGGCACGGACAAGGAAAAAAAAAACACAAGGAACGGAGCGGCCAAGCAAAGCAGAAAGCCAAAGCGGCCAAGGGAAAAGGTGAGGCGCACCAGAACGCGCCCGGGAGGCCGGCCCGCCCGACCCGGCCAAGAAGAGCAAGCACACGCACACACGCGCGGGACCCCGGCGTGGCGTCCACCGACCCGGAAGGGTCGGTGTCGGCGTCCACACGAAACAGCCCGGGTGCACCGGCCGAGTCCCCCGTCGAATGACGGACGGTCGGGAAACCGGACGCGTCAGTGACCGGGTCCACACACGCCAACCACCGCAGCGCACGCAGCCCAAGACCAACGCCGGAGGGACCCGTCAGGGACAACGCCATCGCGAGGCCCCCCACGGGTACGACGCGGAGCAAGCCAAGCGCCCCCAACTCGGCGGGGGCCAGCGGCAGGCACAAAGAGCCCGGTTCTCGGCCGGCCTCCGCGTGCCCCGCGCAGCCGCCCAGTAAAGCCGGGGGCGCAAGCCCCCGGGGTGGGGAAAGGCACCACGGCGACGGGAAAGCCGACCAGAGCACCGAGAGCGACCGGAGCGGACTAGGCGCGGCGCACCATGCGGGGCCACGAGGCACGCCAGAGAGGAACGCCGCCGGCCACAACCAAGGCACACGGACAGATGCCAAGCAGCGACGGCCGCCGGGTGCCGCAAAGCCGGAGAGCGCGCACAACCCGCAACGACCCACGGCACACGAACAGGTGCCAGGCAACAGCCAACCCAAACACCACAAACCCCAGCCAGGAGTAGCGGGGCGCAGCCAAAACCGGAACCCGAGCACACCCATCCACAACGCACACCCCAGCCAGGAGTGGCGGTGCGCAGCCGAAACCCGAGCCCAAACACACACACCCACACCGCGCACCCATGCCAGGAGTGGCTAAGTGCAAGCTGGGCGCGCACACGAGCACAGACACAGCCCAACACCCCAGCCAGGAGTGGCGGGGCGCAGCCGAAACCCGAGCCCAAACACCCACACCCACACCGCGCACCCGTGCCAGGAGTGGCTGGGTGCAAGCACAGCGCGCACACGAGCACACACACAGCCCAACACCCCAGCCAGGAGTGGTGGGGCGCAGCCGAAACCCGAGCCCAAACACACACACCCACACCGCGCACCCCAGCCAGGAGTGGCGGGGTGCAAGCGGAGCGCGCACACGAGCACAGACACAGCCCAACACCCCAGCCAGGAGTGGCGGGGCGCAGTAAAGAAGGTCCCTACCAGGACCGGCCCCCGCTGTGCCCCTTCCGCCTGTCACCCCTGCTGACTTGCTCCGGATCAACGATTGCATTTCTCAAAATTCTCAAAATCCAGGGTCCAAATCCAAAAATATAGAAAATGTAATCGTCCTTCAACCCTGAACAGCAACCAGATCCCACAAGTATAGCAATAACCCAATTCACAATTCAAATCAGGCTGCGGGCTTTCGTTCAGCACATCGGTCGTCTCACGATGGCGGGCATGTACAAGAATTGCACCCAGGAAGAAAGCCCTGAAATTGGCATATGAACACAAATGAAGCAAAGTTGGGGAAAGATGGAAACGTACACATTCATAGCCATAGACCCCTCATTCCCTGGACTCAAGACCTTCCCTTGACTCATCAACATGATGCCCTGAACCCAGTCCAATAAGATGGTTAAATGCCACATGTCAAAAGTCATTACATAAACCCCAAAAATGTGTTCACTCCCAAGCCTCTAAATCCTAGCCCAATAGGGGAGGTGGCGTGTCATGGCCTAGAGTGGCACTCAGGACCATGCCCTACCCTGACATAACCTTGGTTGGACTTGGAGTCGAATGGGCTTAGAGAAATGACCTATGAGTTTGAACTCATAACAAGTCAAAAAACTGCCAATTCACACCATATTGGCCATATATCAAAAATATGCTCAAAATTGAAGTTACTACTTATCCGAAGGCTCAAAGCATGCATGGAATCGAAGCCTAGTATTCATGGAGGATAGAGACCAAAGGCCAATGCCCATGTACATCCCCACTTTACCCTCGAAACCCCTTCGGATATGGGCGCCACGCACTGCCCAAGTCAGCCCATGATCTTGAGACCAATTCTTGTGATCCTTCGTGCGCCAAGCCAAATGGAGTACGCGATCCGGCATATGGTGGTGTTCAACTCCGAAGCATATGCCAACATATGAACAACATACCATGGTTCGACTCTCCATAGGCTTCTTGCTGTTTGCTGACCAGGTAAGTACACAAAACGCAAAAATGAGCAAAAATTGAGGTCAAAAACATGAAAATATGACCAAACACAAAGTTGTCATGATAATATATCTCTATGCTCACCCATGATATCCGCTCATGGTTCAATACACAAATGATTGGAACCATATGCGAACAATTCCCCCACTTGGATCCCCAATCGGGCGCATGGAGATACCTTCGCCACTAATATCTACATGCCCCATGAAAATGGGAGTGCACCCATGGATCTCTTTGTCAAACGTACCATGAGCAATACATACGCGGTAGACTTGGTCTAGCGCTTTGAATTCCACAATTTGGACATGGGCAAAGCCCTTGTCACGTATGGCTTCCCATCTCTTCGGCCACACGAAGATATATAACATGGGCGTGAGCATATCAAACATATACCATGCATACAACACATACCCTCAAAATATGGCTCCCACCATGATATGCCATGTCCCTCCATTGACATAACTTCACGTTAAAAATACGTAGGAACCCAAGGAAAGTTGCTATGCAACCCCAACACTCATGCGGTATACTCGAAAGTCACAATAAAATGTTCGGTTGCACGGTCCAAGAGTTATTCATCACTTTATACCCTCTTGACCATTATCCCTTGCTATATCGGGCATGTGTACACACCAAAGGCGTTTGATGCTTCCTAAATTAAGTTGAGACCAAGGTGTTTGCAACCCAACCTTCCTTATTCTCTTTCCTCACACTCGCGCGTAGATATGGTCCTTCAAAGTGGTCCCACGATTCGCTTTTGTTTCCCTTATATCTCCAAGTCAAATGGGTGGCAAACATAAGGGAAACCTGATTCGGGCATAGGGAAAAGAGTATGATCACTCGAAGAAGTCCAAATCAAGTGCAGCGATGTCGAAGTCGAAAATCCGATTTCGACATCGCGAAAAATTCAGATTAAAATTTCGAGTGCTTATTTAGAAAATTGCGGAAGCAACAAACCCTTTGCTGATGAGATCTGACCCTTCAACGGAGTATCCGCCAAAATATCTGGAAATAACAGTTAACCAATCGGTTAACGCAAAATCGCGAGCCAACTGACGGTCGCCGATACATTGACCATCAGAACGAAAGGCTGAAAAATTACGGAAACATTATGATAATAAAACCCTGTTGATTCCTGACATTCTGATATATAAATCTCTGCTGGCGGCGCTTCGGTACTGAATGTGGCCGCTCATAGCCGGAATGGCCAAACCTATCACACTATCACATCGGGTTAGTTCAGGTGGACGGGAGAGTATGATATCAGCCAATGGCGGCTTGCCGGCACATAGATACACACCCCAAGTGACCCCAAGATGGCCACGGGGGTCCGAACCGGCTTCACCCCCCTTCTCAGAGCGTTGTTACCGCTCGGAAGTCATTGAAGAGAGGACGGGAGGACCCCAACGGGCTCCAACCCCCCCCTCCATGTCCCAAGGACACATGGAGGCCCCACACACGTCGTAGGCGTCCCCCATGCCCCAAGGGAGGGGTGAGGGCACTGAAAATCGGTGCCCTATGCCATATCCGGTCTCCTCTTGATCTACAACATGGACCAAGGGGATCAAAGATAGAAAAACGTCGTCGGTCGACCTAAATAAGTATACCACAATGCAATATATACGTGGAGATCGAGTGAAGGGGGTAGATGGCCAATCAAGGCCGAAAAATCCCCGGATGAACGCCCTCACCCGTCTCCCCAAGCACAGAAACAAACAAAATGCCAAGAGGGGATCCATTACGGTGCTACAGCAGCAACCAAATGGACCAACACGTCCTTGACATCCAAAGAAATATTCTTTTTCTTTAGGTAGTCCATCCAGACCGTGGTATACCTCGGCACGAAACTGCTCGGAGGTTCCCACGAATCCCTGGATGCGGCGAATCCCTTCCAACGGACTTTATAAAGCCTACCCCCAGGCGTCCCCGGGTCCGGCTTGTCCGCCAGGATCTTCTCAGCGGTGAAGTCGTCGTCCTCACCCTCGTCGTCCGAGTCCACATCGCCGGCCGTGAACTCGAAGGTGACGGGACGTCCGCTGGGGTCTGGTGCTCGAGGACGAAGCTGGGTATGGTCGCGGTCCAGGATCTTGTTATCCCCCACACGAACCGCATACACGTCCTGCCCGACCTTCCGCACGATTACCCCCGGCACATACCAAGATGCCTGCCGATGCCTGGACAGGACATCCTTGTGGTGCCGCTCCACCCACACGGTGTCTTGGAGAGCATACTTCTGGACCTTTCCCTGCTTGAAGTACTTGGCCCTCTTGTCATGCTCGTCCTGAAGTGCCTTGCACACCTTGGCCGCCGTGTCGTCCGCCTCAGCCATCATGGCATTCGCATCCCGGGCCACTTTGCCATGGTTCATCCACGGGAGAGTGCGTGACACTCGATCCCGTAGGAACAGCATGCGATGGGGCGACAGTCCAGTGGGTCCCGGAAGGTCGTGATACGCCTGGAGCACTCTCCACAGCGAGTTATACCAGTTCCGGCCCGGTTCGTCAATGTGCAGCTGGCGGAACTTCTCGAACATCTGCCGCCCGGCCACCTCAGCACGGCCATTCGACCGGCTGTGGTATGCCACGGTCTTGGCGTGCCGAATCCCCATGTGCTTGCACATCGTCTTGAACCACGTCCCCACAAATTGACTGCCCCGATCGCTGCAGATGACAGCTGGGACATCGAAAATCGTCAGCCAATGCCTGATCATGGCATTAGCGACGGTCTTGGCCTGCAGCCCCACTCCATGCTTGTCCTTCTTGTCCTTCTTCTTGGACTTCTTGCCCGGGACTGCCACGATATACCCGCTGTGCCTGTCCACCGCCAGGATGACACAGTCGTAGGTCTCTCCATCCACGGTGACTTCAGGCATGGCGAACACATCCATGGCCACGGACCGCATAGGGGCCTCCGGTATAGCCGTGTACACCGGGTTGCCCGCTGTGGAGTGGTTGGGGCTCTTCGTGGCCCGACACACGGCACAGTCGCTGCAGTACCTATCCAGGATGTCGTAGTACCCCGGAGGGAACTTGAAGCGCCACTCCAGGTCCTGCTGCATCTTGTCTCGGCCAGGGTGCATGAGCTGGGCGTTGTGCCAATGGTCAATGAGCTCCTCCACTCGGTTCTCGGGCACCAGCAGCTTGTCCTTGAGGAACAACTTGTTGCCATCCTCGGTCAAGCCCTTGGGCCATTCGTCGTCCGACGGGGCGCTCACGGCATTCCAGTACTTGCTCCAGTGCTCGGATGCCGCGTAGTCATCCGACCAGTCCTCTGTGAGCACCGACCTGACTAGCTCTACAGGGGCCACCGTCCATTGCTCGAGGGTTTCCTCTCGAATAGCTTGGACGCGGGCACCCCGGAACTTGGCCAGGTCCGTACGGTTCGCCATCACCACAAAGCAGTTGACCCCGTCTTGCTCCATGACCTTCTCCATCTCGATGATGCGCTTGGCCTCCTCGGTTTCCTCGGCGTCCCCATGGCTGGATATGTCCATCCAAGCCTTGCCCGCGGGGTAGGCCCATCGACTGAGGCAATCTGCCACAGTGTTGTCCTTCCCCGGGACATACACGACGCTGAGGTCGAACTTGGCGAACGTCTCATGCCATCGGGCCCTCCTTGCCGCCGGTCCCGAGGGGGTGTCGACGTGCTCCTTGTGCCAGCTCTGCAAGGACTGATGGTCCGTGCAAACCACCACCGGTTGCAATCCGATGTGGCCAGACCACTTCCTGAGCGCACAAACAATGGCGTACGTCTCTTTCTCCCTCGCGGTCCAGGTTCGGCGTTGGCCCTCGGCCAGGATCCGGCTCCAGAACGCCACGGGTACATGTGACCCGTCGTCTCGGATCTGCTCGAGGACTGCCCCTACAGCATAGTCCGAGGCGTCCGTCCGTAGCACGAATCCCTTGTCCGGGTCCACCAAGAACAGCCCCAACTGCCCCAGGAGTCGCTCCTTCAGGCTGTTGAACGCATCCTCAGCCTCAGGGGTCCAGGCAAGCTTCTTCTTGCTCCCCTTCCGGCCATCGAACTTGCCCACTTGCAGCATCTTGTGCAGCGGCCCCGACAGTTCTGCATACATCGGGACGTAGCCCGAATAGTAGTTGCAGAACCCCATGAAGGATCGGAGTTCGCTGATGGTTTGGGGCTTCTCCCAGTGGTGCAGGGACGCCAGTTTCCCAGGCATGGGACGGCGTTGCCTGTGACCAACCACGTGACCCGCGAACTCCACTTCCTTCACGAAGAGTGAGGCTTTGTTGGGCTTGCACACAATGTTGTGCTTGTCCAACTCGCTGAGCATTCGGCGCAGATCCTTCTCATGCGCGTCGATGAGCTCGTCCTCGGTCATGTTCTCCGTGCCGGACCCGATGATGATGTCATCCACGAAGGGATCGGCACAGTCCCGGACAGGACCGAGTAGGTCCTCCATCATGCGCTGGAAAGCGGCGTTGCCATTCTTGGCGCCCATAGGCACCACTTTCCACTGCATGGGCCCCAGCAGCGTCGACATCGCTGTGCAGGGCCTGGAATCCGGGTGTAGCGGCATCTGGTGATAACCGTGTTTCAGGTCCAACACCGTGAAAATCCGCTTTTTCTGTTGCTTTTGGAGGATGGAGTCGATCAGGGGAAGAGAGTACGAGTCGTGCTCGGTCTGCTCGTTTAAACCTCTGTAATCAACCACCAACCTCCACTCGCCCTTCTCCTTCTTAGGCACGATGAAGGCTGGGCTGGCCCACTCACTGTCGGAGGGTTCGATCCATCCCCGCTCAATGAACTCGGCCAACAACTTCTTCATGGCCTCGGCCCGATCGCCCTGAAGTTGGTACTCCCGATGACGATAGATCTTGGGGTTCGGCTTCAGCTTGATCTTCGCTGTGCCAAACCTCCCACGATCTGGAGGGTTCTTGTTGGCGACGCCACTGAATAGCGGCGGATAGGCCTTGATCAGCCTCTCCTTCAGCTCGGCGACCTTCGGGTTCTCCTGGGCCTCTTCAGCCGCTTGCTTCGGTATCGATACAACCGACCGCACTGCGGTATAGGCCTCTTCTGGGTCCGAGTCCGACTTCTCCTCGTCCGATATGCCGTCTTCATCGTCGTGGGGCGCGCTTCCCACCGATAATCTTCGAAAATTTGCGGCCTCGGGCTGGTGCTCGTCGCTACCGGTTCCCACTCTTGGAAAACCCCACGTTGGTGGGTCCGACCCAACCGGACCATCGTATTGGTCCGTGATGTGATCCATGACCCTCGCCACGCACTCATCCTTCTCGTACTTGCCGGTGACCAACATCTTGTCATCCCACCAATGCGGAGATGTGACCATGGCCCGCCTCTTCTTGGCTGCCACACGATCGTGCATCCCCATCCGCATGTAGTTGACGACGTCGTCGATCTCGGCGTGGGACAGGACGTCAATGCCATCAATAGGCTGATCCGTCCCCTCCTTGGGCTCAAACATGACCTTCATGGGCACCGCCTCCACCCTACGGATGAATGCTTCATCACCCGTGGGCTGGGCTTGCGCCCCATCCACCAGGAAAGCCTTGGTACCCCACGCTTGACCCGGGGAGGGCATTGATACACCCTTGGCGTCGATGAACAACTCCTCCTCTGGCCCGAATGACATCTCGTTCAGGGTGATGGAGTCCAGCGTCGACTTGAGACCCTCCAGCGGACAGGGGTTGGATCCTATGCCGGTTATGACCAGGATCCCCTTCGCCCTATCCGCGATGATCTTCTCCACCGTACGTCTGGTGTTATCCAGGGAGCCATGCCAATACATGGGCCCCCACTCCTTCCAACCCCAATGCCTATGCCAGGCTGAGTCTCCTCGATGCCAATGCCTCCTACACTTCCGCAGAAGTGGGGCATCCCGGGAAGCGAAGACGTCCGTCTCGGGCGCTTCGGCTCCTAGTGTCTGGATCATCCTGTCGTACACCTGTGGAGCCATTCCATATTCCGTGAGCTGAACTCCGCGGTGTCCTCTGGACTTGGCACCCACAGCTTGCACCGCTCGGACGATCCGATCCTCTTCCTCAGCATTCCATTGGGATGATCCGCATGCATAGTCCGTGGACAGCCATGTGAGGCACTCATCATCCTCCCGGACCAGCGTTGCACGATGGGGAAGGGCTCCAATGGCGTTTGCCACCATGAAGTCATACCCCATGATCATATCCCAATCGGTAATGTCGGCCACATAGAAGTTCCCGGATAGAGTGCTTCTCTTCGCCTGATCAGGGCGGTTCAAGCGCTCATGCTTCCAGAATTCCATACTGATGGTGGCCTCATGGGTGCCGCCACCCATAATCTCTCCATTGGCGACCTTCAGACGGACCGGTCTCCGGCTGGGCTGCGGGAGTTCCTCCTTGAACAACCCTCTCCGGACCAGGCTCACCTGGGCACCCGTATCCACTAACACATCCACCACCTTCTCCTCTCGTCCGCACCGTACTCGCACTTTCAAGTGCAACTGCCGCTCGTCGCCATGAGGTGTATGGACGACTCTCACGGCATGCAACTCTAGCACGTCCGGGTGCATCAGGACTTCAAGGGTATGGTCGCGGATGGTGTAGATCTTGGGTTGGTCCAGCCCGTCCACGGGGCTCTCCGTGGTCGCTCCTTCCTTCTTGCCATGTCCCGTACCCACATGTACTTCCCTTGGCAGGGCGCTCCAGGGGTTGGGAGTGGCGAAACTCAGTGGTTTTGGCTCTCCTGGAGCCTTCTTCGGCACCCGATGTGCCTTCGCTTTCTCTGGGATTCCACTGATTTTCGGAGGAGAGACCTCCGAGGTCCCACTCCCGTGGGGGCTCCTCTAGACTTGGCTTCCCGCAGCCCCTTCCGGCTGCGACCCGCCAGGACTTTGTCCTCCAAGTTGCTGGGCCTTGAGTTCCTCCAACGTCCTCAACATGTCCTCAGCAACTTCCTCGATCGAACTCACTCGTCGGTCTTGACCAGGTCCACCACCATAGCCTCTTCCTCCGCCTTTTCCTTGGCCTTTGCCTTGGCCTTTTCCCCCGTCTCCGCCCTTCGCCTTCCAATCGGAAATCCGCTGCTCCTTGGGCTTCTTCCCGGGCGGGCGGCGAAGTAGGCCTTCTTGTCCGCCTCATACACCTTGCACTGACGGTGGTCGTGTGCATGGTCGTTTCCCTTGCCATAACAGACCCAGCACCCGTCGTGCTGAGACCTGTACTCTCGGAACGAGAGCGGTGGGTTCCCGATCCTCCTTGGCTCTTTGCCCCTTGGTCCCGCCCGGCTCCATCTGGACCGATCCTGCCCATTGTTCTTCACGTTGTGTGCCACAAACGCGAAGAAATGGGCCTCCTCGTGATCCTCCCGGGACCAGTGGTCTTGGCCACTTCCACTACCATCCTCCGCGGAGTTGGCCGTGTCCTCCTGGATCTCCCGATGATGGCGGTCTTCTCGGTGGCCTCGTTGTCCATGACCATGTCGATCCTGCACGTGGGCCTCGTTCTTCGCATTGAGCTTCAACTCCACCGTGATGTACTTCACGATCTCGTCAAGGCTCATGCTGGCGAAGATGACTTGCATCCTCAGCGGCTCCCCGCGCCTCCACTCCACGTTGTTGAGGCGCAGCAACCTTTGCCCCATGGAGTCTCCGAATACCTCCACGTACACGGCGTTCTTCAGTCCCAACATCCGGTTGGGCTCGCCCAGGTTCCTCCTGAAGAACTCCATGATACCCGCATGGGTATCCTCCGCCGCCATAATCCTCACCGCCACTCGCTTTTTGGCGCGCTTCTTCTCCTCGTCCTCCACTCGTCTCTTCCAGTTGCCGGGGAGGACGTCCTTCAGGAGGTGGCGGATCTCGCTGGCCTCGTTCCAGTCCTCCACCAGCTTGAGGCATCTGCGGTACTTCCGCAGATACCGGTTCCACTCCCGGACCCGCAACTCACCGCGGTCCAGCGGCAGTGGAATGGACCACAGGTCCTCCAGCTTCTGGTTCGGAGCGTCCACCCGCTCCTCATCCTCCAACCACTGGAGGCAGGCCTGCTCCGTACGGATCAATCCTTCCCGGATCTGATCCCGCAGCTCCTCCTTGAGGTCCTGCGCCAGCCGGTGTGGGAATGTCCGGCACACCCACTTGCCCCGCGGCGCTCCCCGCATCTCGCCGACGACCTCCTCGGCGAAGTCCTCCCAATCCAGGATGAAATCATCCAGATTGGAGGGGCTGCCATCGTAGTAGGGGATTTTGATTCCCCTGAGGTCGTCAATCCTGATGGCGTCTCGGACGTCTCCAGCCACCACTCCACCGAGACGGATACCACCTGTGGCCGGGGGGTGTGAGTACACTCCCCGTACATCCCTCTCCTCCATGGAGTGCGGTCCAGTTGGGCCTGAACCCATGGGGTTTGGAATGCGGGAAGGACTTGCTCCATCGGCCGTCCATATCCCCGTATTGGGGTCCTTCGCCCACAGGTTTCCGCTCGGATGGCCTCGACCATGTCCGTCGGCGCTTCCCATGGTTCGCCCCTGCATGGTGTGGTTCTCGATCTTCTCTTCCGCATAAACCACCATATTCGTCGTGATCGGTACATCCTGGGTGGCATGGGACATCTGTACCGTCAGGCTCCTCGGGTCCGTGGTTACGTGCCCTTCCCGCATGGACCCAGCCGGTGCCGTGTGTTCCCCGAGCATTGTGGATTCGCTGAACATGGGAACAAACGGCAGCGCACCCGGGTCAACACGCGGAGGCGCGTATGGTGCCTCTGCAGGGCCGCCCATGGGTTTCTCCATTGCGCTCCTGAGGGTCTTAACCCGCTCCACCAGCTCTACCGCGGCCGGCTTTGCCGGGAGCTCCGGACCCGAGGCGAGGGGCTGTCGCTCCTCTAGCCTTCTCAGGCGTCCCGACATGTCCTCCACTAAGTGGAGGAGGCTGTCCACCACTTGCTGCTGCTTCTGCAGGGCCAGCTCCAGATTCTCCCGGTACCGGGCCTGATCCGCTCGCAGCTCCTCCATGTGGTTCTCCGCGGCCGACTGGTCGTCCAGGATCCCCGCGACGTCCTCCTCTAGACCATCCTTGGCGTTGTCCAGGCGGTCAAGACGATGCACGATGGCGTCCATCCCCATCTTCGGGTACTTGCCCATGAGGAAGGACACGTGCTCGCAGTGGCACGCAGCGTGTTTTCCGCCGGATTCAGCGCATCCCGCGGTTCCCGGCACCTCAGACTCATCACCCATAGGCGTATCGCCTATGGCGTCCGTCTCTGGTCCCGTGTGCCGGGGCACAGGTGCCGTCCGGGCCCTGGCTGGCCTTTCCAAGCCCTCGGCGTCGTGCTGCAGGGCGGGCTCGGGGGCCGTATGCGCCCTGGCGATCGGCACGGACGTCTCCGACTCCAAAGGTGGCTCGTGGGCTGTCCGATAGCCCTCCGAGTGCCCCTCGGATTCCCACAGCCTGACCGGGCTGGGGCCCGTGTCCATAGCCCCGGCGTCCCTTGCCGCGGACTTGGGTGACCCGCGCTTCCGGTAGCGCCGGGCCCGTCCTCCACTGCTGCCTGAATGGCAGGCCTCATCAGAGTCCTCCGCGGCGGAGCGGAGGTTGCATGCCTTTCGGCAGCGACGCTCACACATGGAGACCAGGTCCTCCATGTCACGTCCTCCTCTTCCCGAGTGTCGTTCTTCTCTTCGGGCTTCAACTTCCGGAGTTCGCCATGCTCTTGAACGTCTCGGTCCTTCTATGGCTCCAATCTCCGGCGTGGTCTCCACCGAGTCCACAATACGCACCCGGGGCGTACTTGGGCAGGGCTCATAAGGGCCCAAGTCCCCGGGTCGGCGGTTGGTAGGGGCAGCAGGTAAGCCTCTGCTACCATAAAGAAGGTCCCTACCAGGACCGGCCCCCGCTGTGCCCCTTCCGCCTGTCACCCCTGCTGACTTGCTCCGGATCAACGATTGCATTTCTCAAAATTCTCAAAATCCAGGGTCCAAATCCAAAAATATAGAAAATGTAATCCTCCTTCAACCCTGAAAAGCAACCAGATCCCACAAGTATAGCAATAACCCAATTCACAATTCAAATCAGGCTGCGGGCTTTCGTTCAGCACATCGGTCGTCTCACGATTGCGGGCATGTACAAGAATTGCACCAAGGAAGAAAGCCCTGAAATTGGCATATGAACACAAATAAAGCAAAGTTGGGGAAAGATGGAAACGTACACATTCATAGCCATAGACCCCTCATTCCCTGGACTCAAGACCTTCCCTTGACTCATCAACATGATGCCCTGAACCCAGTCCAATAAGATGGTTAAATGCCACATGTCAAAAGTCATTACATAAACCCCAAAATTTGTTCACTCCCAAGCCTCTAAATCCTAGCCCAATAGGGGAGGTGGCGTGTCATGGCCTAGAGTGGCACTCAGGACCATGCCCTACCCTGACATAACCTTGGTTGGACTTGGAGTCGAATGGGCTTAGAGAAATGACCTATGAGTTTGAACTCATAACAAGTCAAAAAACTGCCAATTCACACCATATTGGCCATATATCAAAAATATGCTCAAAATTGAAGTTACTACTTATCCGAAGGCTCAAAGCATGCATGGAATCGAAGCCTAGTATTCATGGAGGATAGAGACCAAAGGCCAATGCCCATGTACATCCCCACTTTACCCTCGAAACCCCTTCGGATATGGGCGCCACGCACTGCCCAAGTCAGCCCATGATCTTGAGACCAATTCTTGTGATCCTTCGTGCGCCAAGCCAAATGGAGTACGCGATCCGGCATATGGTGGTGTTCAACTCCGAAGCATATGCCAACATATGAACAACATACCATGGTTCGACTCTCCATAGGCTTCTTGCTGTTTGCTGACCAGGTAAGTACACAAAACGCAAAAATGAGCAAAAATTGAGGTCAAAAACATGAAAATATGACCAAATACAAAGTTGTCATGATAATATATCTCTATGCTCACCCATGATATCCGCTCATGGTTCAATATACAAATGATTGGAACCATATGCAAACAATTCCCCCACTTGGATCCCCAATCGGGCGCATGGAGATACCTTCGCCACTAATATCTACATGCCCCATGAAAATGGGAGTGCACCCATGGATCTCTTTGTCAAACGTATCATGAGCAATACATACGCGGTAGACTTGGTCTAGCGCTTTGAATTCCACAATTGGGACATGGGCAAAGCCCTTGTCACGTATGGCTTCCCATCTCTTCGGCCACACGAAGATATATAACATGGGCGTGAGCATATCAAACATATACCATGCATACAACACATACCCTCAAAATATGGCTCCCACCATGATATGCCATGTCCCTCCATTGACATAACTTCACGTTAAAAATACGTAGGAACCCTAGGAAAGTTGCTATGCAACCCCAACACTCATGCGGTATACTCGAAAGTCACAATAAAATGTTCGGTTGCACGGTCCAAGAGTTATATATCACTTTATACCCTCTTGACCATTATCCCTTGCTATATCGGGCATGTGTACACACCAAAGGCGTTTGATGCTTCCTAAATTAAGTTGAGACCAAGGTGTTTGCAACCCAACCTTCCTTATTCTCTTTCCTCACACTCGCGCGTAGATATGGTCCTTCAAAGTGGTCCCACGATTCGCTTTTGTTTCCCTTATATCTCCAAGTCAAATGGGTGGCAAACAGAAGGGAAACCTGTTTCGGGCATAGGGAAAAGAGTATGATCACTCGAAGAAGTCGAAATCAAGTGCGGCGATGTCGAAGTCGAAAATCCGATTTCGACATCGCAAAAAATTCAGATTAAAATTTCGAGTGCTTATTTAGAAAATTGCGGAAGCAACAAACCCTTTGCTGATGAGATCTGACCCTTCAACGGAGTATCCGCCAAAATATCTGGAAATAACAGTTAACCAATCGGTTAACGCAAAATCGCGAGCCAACTGACGGTCGCCGATACATTGACCATCAGAACTAAAGGCTGAAAAATTACGGAAACATTATGATAATAAAACCCTGTTGATTCCTGATATTCTGATATATAAATCTCCGCTGGCGGCGCTTCGGTACTGAATGTGGCCGCTCATAGCCGGAATGGCCAAACCTATCACACTATCACATCGGGTTAGTTCAGGTGGACGGGAGAGTATGATATCAGCCAATGGCGGCTTGCCGGCACATAGATACACACCCCAAGTGACCCCAAGATGGCCACGGGGGTTCGAACCGGCTTCAGCAGCCGAAACCCGAGCCCAAGCACACACACCCACACCGCGCACCCCTGCCAGGAGTGGCGGGGTGCAAGCAGAGCGCGCACACGAGCACACACACAGCCCAACACCCCAGCCAGGAGTGGCGGGGCGCAGCCGAAACCCGAGCCCAAACACGCACACCCACACCGCGCACCCGTGCCAGGAGTGGCTGGGTGCAAGCACAGCGCGCACACGAGCACACACACAGCCCAACACCCCAGCCAGGAGTGGCGGGGCACAGCCGAAACCCGAGCCCAAACACACACAACCACACCGCGCACCTTAGCCAGGAGTGGCGGGGTGCAAGCGGAGCGCGCACACGAGCACAGACACAGCCCAACACCCCAGCCAGGAGTGGCGGGGCGCAGCCGAAACCCGAGCCCAAGCACAAACACCCACACCGCACACCCCAGCCAGGAGAGGCGGGGTACAGGAGGAGCATGCACACCAGCACACACACACCCCAACATCCCAGCCAGGAGTGGCGGGGCGCAGCCGAAACCCGAGCCCAAGCACACACACCCACACCGCGCACCCCTGCCAGGAGTAGCGGGGTGCAAGCGGAGCGCGCACACGAGCACACACACAGCCCAACACCCCAGCCAGGAGTGGCGGGGCGCAGCCGAAACCCGAGCCCAAGCACACACACCCACACCGCACACCCCAGCCAGGAGAGGCGGGGTACAGGAGGAGCATGCACACCAGCACACACACAGCCCAACATCCCAGCCAGGAGTGGCGGGGCGCAGCCGAAACCCGAGCCCAAGCACACACACCCACACCGCGCACCCCTGCCAGGAGTGGCGGGGTGCCAGCGGAGCGCGCACACGAGCACACACACAGCCCAACACCCCAGCCAGGAGTGGCGGGGCGCAGCCGAAACCCGAGCCCAAACACCCACACCCACACCGCGCACCCGTGCCAGGAGTGGCTGGGTGCAAGCACAGCGCGCACACGAGCACACACACAGCCCAACACCCCAGCCAGGTGTGGCGGGGCGCAGCCGAAACCCGAGCCCAAACACACACACCCACACCGTGCACCCCAGCCAGGAGTGGCGGGGTGCAAGCGGAGCGCCCACACGAGCACAGACACAGCCCAACACCCCAGCCAGGAGTGGCGGGGCGCAGCCAAAACCCGAGCCGGAGCACACACACCCAAGCCACACACCCCAGCCAGGAGAGGCGGGGTACAGGAGGAGCATGCACACCAGCACACACACACCCCAACATCCCAGCCAGGAGTGGCGGGGCGCAGCCGAAACCCGAGCCCAAACACACACACCCACACCGCGCACCCGTGCCAGGAGTGGCTGGGTGCAAGCACAGCGCGCACACGAGCACACACACAGCCCAACACCCCAGCCAGGAGTGGCGGGGCGCAGCCGAAACCCGAGCCCAAACACACACACCCACACCGCGCACCCGTGCCAGGAGTGGCTGGGTGCAAGCACAGCGCGCACACGAGCACACACACAGCCCAACACCCCAGCCAGGAGTGGCGGGGCGCAGCCGAAACCCGAGCCCAAACACAGACACCCACACCGCACACCCGTGCCAGGTGTGGCTGGGTGCAAGCACAGCGCGCACACGAGTACACACACAGCCCAACACCCCAGCCAGGAGTGGCGGGGCGCAGCCGAAACCCGAGCCCAAACACACACACCCACAACGCGCACCTTAGCCAGGAGTGGCTGGGTGCAAGCACAGCGCGCACACGAGCACACACACAGCCCAACACCCCAGTCAGGAGTGGCGGGGCGCAGCCGAAACCCGAGCCCAAACACACACACCCACACCGCACACCCGTGCCAGGTGTGGCTTGGTGCAAGCGGAGCGCGCACACGAGCAAGCACACAGCCCAACAACCCAGCCAGGAGTGGCGGGGCGCAGCCAAAACCCGAGCCCAAACACACACACCCACACCGCACACCCATGCCAGGAGTGGCGAGGTGCAAGCGGAGCGCGCACACGAGCACACACACAGCCCAACACCCCAGCCACGAGTGGCGGCGCGCAGCCGAAACCCGAGCCCAAGCACACACACCCAAGCCGCACACCCAGGTCAGAAGAGGCGGGGTACAGGAGGAGCACGCACACCAGCACACACACAGCCCAACACCCCAGCCAGGAGTGGCGGGGCGCAGCCGAAACCCGAGCCCAAACACACACACCCACACCGCACACCCAAGCCAGGAGTGGCGGGGCGCAGCCGAAACCCGAACCCGAACACACACATCCACGGCGCTCACCCCAGCCAGGAGTGGCGGGCTGCAAGCAGAGCGCCCACACCAGCACACACACAGCCCAACACCCCAGCAAGGAGTGGCGGGGCGCAGCCGAAACCCGAGCCCCAACACACACACCCACACCGCGAACCCCAGCCAGGAGTGGCGGGGTGCAGGCGGAGCGGGCACACGAGCACACACACAGCCCAACACTCCAGCCAGGAGTGGCGGGGCGCAGCCGAAACCCGAGCCCAAACACACACACCCCCACGGCGCACCCCAGCCAGGAGTGGCGGGGTGCAAGCAGAGCGCGCACAGGAGCACACACACAGCCCAACAGCCCAGCCAGGAGTGGCGGGGCGCAGGCAAAACCTGAGCCCAAGCACACACACCCAAGCCGCACACCCCAGCCAGGAGAGGCGGGGTACAGGAGGAGCACGCAGACCAGCACACACACACCCGAACACCCCAGCCAGGAGTGGCGGGGCGCAGCCGAAACCCGAGCCCAAAAACACACACCCACACCGCACACTCCAGCCAGGAGTGGCGGGGTACAAGGGGGGCACGCACACGAGCACACACACAGCCCAACACCCCAGCCAGGAGTGGCGGGGCGCAGCCGAAACCCGAGCCCAAACACACACACCCACGGCGCGCACCCGTGCCAGGTGTGGCTTGGTGCAAGCGGAGCGCGCACACGAGCACGCACACAGCCCAACAACCCTGCCAGGAGTGGCGATGCGCAGCCGAAACCCGAGCCCAAACACACACACCCACACCGCGCACCCGTGCGGGGAGTGGCTGGGTGCAAGCGGAGAGCGCACACGAGCACACACACAGCCCAACACCCCAGCCAGGAGTGGCGGGGCGCAGCCGAAACCCGAGCCCAAACACAAACACCCAGACCGTGCACCCCAGCCAGGATCGGCGGGGTGCAAGCGGAGCGCGCACACGAGCACAGACACAGCCCAACACCCCAGCCAGGAGTGGCGGGGCGCAGCCGAAACCCGAGCCCAAACACACACACCCAAGCCGCACACCCCAGCCAGGAGAGGCGGGGTACAGGAGGAGCACGCACACCAGCACACACACAGCCCAACACCCCAGCCAGGAGTGGCGGGGCGCATCCAAAACCCGAGCCAAAACACACACACCCACACCGCACACCCCAGCCAGGAGTGGACGGGTACAAGGGGGGCACACACACGAGCACACACACAGCCCAAGACCCCAGCCAGGAGTGGCGGGGCGCAGCCGAAACCCGAGCCCAAACACACACACCCACACCGCGCACCCCAGCCAGGGGTGGTGGGGTGCAAGCAGAGCGCCGACACCAGCACACACACAGCCCAACACCCCAGCCAGAAGTGGCGGGGCGCAGCCGAAACCCGAGCCCAAACACACACACCCACACCACGCACCCCAACCAGGAGTGGCGGGGTGCAAGCGGAGAGCGCACACGAGCACACACACAGGCCAACACTCCAGCCAGGAGTGGCGGGGTGCAAGCGGAGAGCGCACACGAGCACACACACAGGCCAACACTCCAGCCAGGAGCGGCGGGGCGCAGCCGAAACCCGAGTCCAAACACACACACCCACACCAGGCACCCCAGCCAGGAGTGGCGGGGTGCAAGCGGAGCGCGCACATGAGCAGACACTCAGCCCAACAGCCCAGCCAGGAGTGGCGGGGCGCAGCCGAAACACGAGCCCAAGCACACACACCCAAGCCGCACACCCCAGCCAGGAGAGGCGGGGTACAGGAGGAGCACGCACACCAGCACACACACACCCCAACACCCCAGCCAGGAGTGGCGGGGCGCAGCCGAAACCCGAGCCCAAACACACACACCCACACCGCACACTCCAGCCAGGAGTGGCCGGGTACAAGGGGGGCACGCACACGAGCACACACACAGCCCAACACCCCAGCCAGGAGTGGCGGGGCGCAGCCCAAACCCAAGCCCAAAGACACACACCCACGGCGCGCACCCCAGCCAGGAGTGGCGGGGTGCAAGCAGAGCGCCCACACCAGCACACACACAGCCCAACACCCCAGCCAGGCGTGGCGGGGTGCAGCCGAAACCCGAGCCCAAACACACACACCCACAGCGGGCACCCCAGCCAGGAGTGGCGGGGTGCAAGCGGAGCGCCCACACCAGCACACACACAGCCCAACACCCCAGCCCGGAGTGGCGGGGCGCAGCCGAAACCCGAGCCCAAACACACACACCCACGGCGCGCACCCCAGCCAGGAGTGGCGGGGTGCAAGCGGAGCGCCCACACCAGCACACACACAGCCTAACACCCCAGCCAGGAGTGGCGGGGTGCAGCCAAAACCCGAGCCCAAACACACACACCCCCACCGCACACCCAAGCCGGGAGTGGCGGGGTACAAGGGGGAGCAGTCACACAAACACGCACACCCCAACCGCCCAGCCAGGAGTGCGTGGTACAAACGGGGAACGCACACGAGCACACACACACCCCAACACCCAAGCCAGGAGTGGCGGGGTGCAGCCGAAACCCGAGCCCAAACACACACCCCCCCACCGCACATGCAAGCCAGGAGTGGCCGGGTACAAGGGGGAGCAGGCACACAATTACGCACACCCCAACACCCCGCCAGGAGCGCCCGGGCGCAGCCAAAACCCGAGCCCAAACACACACACCCACACCGCGCACCCCAGCCAGGAGTGGCGGGGTACAAGCGGAGTACGCACACAAGCACACACACACCCCAACACCCCAGCCACGAGTGGCGGGGCGCAGCGGAAACCCGAGCCGAAGCACACACACCCACGCCGCACACCCCAGCCAGGAGTGGCGGGGTGCAAGCGGAGCGCGCACACAAGCAGACACAAACCCCGATACCCCAACCAGGAGTGGCGGGGCGCAGCCGGAACCCGAACCCAACCACACACACCCACACCGCACACCCCAGCCAGGAGTGGCAGGGTACAAGCGGAGTGCACACACAAGCGCACACACACCCCAACACCCCAGCCAGGAGTGGCGGGGCGCAGCCGAAACCCGAACCCAACCACAACCCAGACCCAAACACTAGCGCCACGCAACGGTAGGAAACCCAGTGTCCATAGCCCGGGCACTGAGGCAGCCCGTGTCATGCAGGGTCACCCGGCTAAACGAGATCCGGAGACCGGGGGTAAGGCTGCATCCTAAGGCCTGCGCTGCTTCGGGACTCGAGGCGGAGCGTGCGACACCCAAGCACCTCGGAACCCCAGTACCAAGAATACGCATGCATGCCTCGGGAACGGGATACGCCAGGAAGTCCGGTGAACCCCTAGGGTTCCGCCCAAAGGAGGGGACGTGCGCAAGCACGGGGGCCCACCCTCCCGGCATGACAAGCAGTCACGCTGGCGGCGATCAGCCCTCCTGGTGTTGCCCGGGGCCGCTTTGTTGGGGGCCACCAGTCAGGTCTAGCGGGATGTAAGCCGCCTCCCCTCTTCACGCGCGGAGCTGAACCTCTTCCTGTTTGTCACAGGGGCGACACCAGGGGGAACCATGGGGCGCCTCTCCACGACCGAGTGCACCTACCTACCTACCTCACTGAGCAAACGTGGAATATGCAGTTTCATGAACATGAGCATCGGGACTTGTTTGTCGAAGTCTTCAATAGGGCAGTACTGTTTCATGGGTGGCGCCTTCGGGCACGAAACTGGGCGTTTTTGTACACCCCGAAGGAACTCTGAGAAGGGGTTGAGCGGCTCGCTGATGCCAACAACCAAAATTACCATGAGGGCCTTGGGGGTGGTAGGAATACCCGCCAAAACAGCCAAGGTGGCGCCAATAGGAGCACCAAAAAAGTGAATGACACAAAATTTGTCCAGTAGAAGTGTGGCAACTACCTCTTGCTCAGTTCTACGGCCGAGCAAAGACATATTCTACGGACAATCACCGTTCGGCAGCCCACAATCACAAGACTACCACGCCAAACGTCAGTAGTCCCCCACGGATTTCAGACAAAAGTGCCCCACAGGTGCACGGAGGCAAGGCTTGAAAAGGGAATTAGACCCCCCAATCCGGCGGAAACAAAGGAAATGCCCAAGGGCCCAAGGGCAAGGGTAACGGAAACCAGTCTGGAACCTACTTTTCGGGTACGGGCAAGGCGGTGGTGGAGGTCTCTCATCTGGCGGCTGTGGCCGTGGAAGGGGCAATCATCGTGTGGATCAAGTGTCCGGTGCAGACCATGTGTCGTTATGTTGTTATGTTGGTAGTGCCTTGAATCCAGCAGATGATCCGCTCCATGAGGAGTGGATTGACAAATCCGGCCGCGTCCACCAGGTTGATGTGGTCGTATGAGGCGAGGACGCCTAGGGGAGCCCCGAAAACTGCCCCTCCCCAGGCGATTTCAGGCATGATCCCCTGATTCCTTCCCAAACTTTACTTGATGTAGCGTCGCTTGTCTTCCTTACCCTGGATCCGGCAACAGATCCTGCTGCTCCAGTGGACGAGGTTGGTGTGCAGTCCAAGCACAGGTCCCGACAGTTTGTCGCAAAGCTATGTGTTTCTCATTGCAAAGGCAATTTTCAGCTCGCCACGTGGTGGCGTGTCACTAAATTGGAGGTGAATCTGCCATCCAATTCTTTTTTAGCCGACAACTGCATGTTTGACTCGCCCCATCCCGTTACTCTGGAGACAGTTTCTGGGCATTCTCTCTCAGGCGGACAACGCGGTTTTTTGTAGATCCAACCTTTTGTCGCTCAGGACCTTTGGAGAGTTCAGGAAGTTATTGTTGAGGACGACTACTTTTATGATGCTGAAAATCGGTATGACCTTCACTTCGGCCATCCTTGGCTTTGCAAGAATAGGGTGGTGCCTATAGGTCATAGGCGTTGTTTTTTGCTGGAGGCAGGTCCCTTGGAGCGCCCTGAATTTCGTTTTTTGCATGTAGGGTTTAAAAGTGTGCAACAGTTTTTGAAGCAAAAAGTTACTCCAAAATTTTGAAAAGATGTCACCACTGCTGAGGTGAATGGGAGTGTTGAGTACTCTCGGGAGTTAGAATGTCTTCGTAGGGACTCTGAGCCACGACGCCCATTGCGCTGGCACTCTTCATCCTACAGAGTTGTTGACAAATGGCGCATCGCTATTTGGGATTATTTCTATGAGCACCATTCCTTTACCCCACAGTACCATGCCTTTGCTAGCTGTGAGAGCAAGCGGTTTGGTAAAAACGTTCGCGACACTCGGACCCAAAAATGGGACAGGAAGTTGTGCATTCATCCTCCGTTTCACTTAATCCAGCAAGTCATCCCCGAAATCAACCAGGATAAAACCCAGGCGATTTTCGTTGTGCCCTTGTGGGACGACAAGCCGTTGATTCAGGAATTGCAGGACATTTTTATAGATTACATGGGACTTCCAAGGAAGATTAAGCTGTAAGCCAGGTACGACACAGGTCCCCTGCGACAGCGGTCCTGGAGTTTTATCTCGCATTCCTGGTGGATGGAGGGCCTCCTGACTCTGATTCTGCTGATTCTGCGACTGATTCTTGTGTTGGGTCTGACCGTGAGGTTGAGTGTGGTACTGATGATGAACGTATATTTTGCAACTTTTGTCGGTCAGATGCTGAAGGTGGTCCGTTGTCAAGAGGATCCGCCTCGTCTCCCTCTTTCCCAACAAAAACGACATCAAAAAGAATATTCAGTGCACGGGCGAAGAAAAATTTCAAATCAAGCCGCAATTTCACATTTGCCTTACGAAGAACCTCGTCTGGAAGTTTTCAATGATTCCGTCGTGGAGCTGGATCATGAAGATGAACTCCAGAATGTCAGCACCGGACCCACCTACCTTCAAGAGGGAGTTGATACGAACCTCCTTCGAGACATCCGTAAGAACGTTCTTCCTGCTAAGGCGGAAGAGATCGCAAAGTTTTTTCGACAGTAATTGCTGGCGATCAGGTGGCCACTGAGTTGTGTTTGGAGAAAAGAGAAACAGCTTTCGAGGAATGGAAGGACACAACCCTTTCCGGCAAGCTAGTCAAAAACCCTCTTGTAGGTGGGCAGTTCGGTGAAGCTTTCATTGGGCTTCTGGATTGGTACAAGGCGAAGAAACAGCGTCCCTACGAGAACCACGGAGAGGGACATGAGATCCTCCGAAGAATAATCGAGGGAAGTCTCACGGAATTTGGTTGGCTTGAGGGTTGTATGACCAGCGAGTGTTGCTGTGCACCCTTTACAGTTCGGAAACCGCCACCTGCAGACCAAAACACCATACATGGTTGGCGAATGGTTGTTGATTTTCCCAACCTTAACTCTGTAACAAAGGCGGATTCACACCCCCTTCCCCTCATTGAGGAGAAAATTGCCAAGAGGGCAAGAGGTTCTGCGCTGGATCCCCGTCAGGGCTTTCACCAAATGGCGTTGAGGAAAGACACCTGGCCTCTCACATGTATGTGCACCCCACGTGGCCCGGTCCAGTTCACGGTAATGCCCATGGGACTGAAGAATGCCCCCCGCATTCATTCAGAGAATTATAGAGGGCCTGCTTTTTACAGCTCACCCTGAGCCTGGTGCCTTCGTTAGTGTTTGCATAGATGATATAATCATCGCGACGGAAGGGAGGGACTGATCGAAGAGAACCTGGTGACCCTACATGAAAAGCAGCTGAACCAGGTAATGGACATTCTGGACGCCAATCAGCTGATTTGTGGGCCGGGGAAGGGAAAATTATTCTCAAAATCGGTCCATTTTTGTTGTTCTCCGCTCAAAAATGGTACTCGTCGGCCCAGTCCAGGGAAGCTCATCCCTATTCAGAAGTGGAAGCGCCCTGAGACAATAGCGGAAGTGAGAGTATTCCTGGGTTGTTGCAATTTTTTTCCATACATTTGTGCCAAATTATGCCAAATTTGCCGCCCACCTCGTAAACGTACTGAAAACAGGGAGAGATGTCTGCAAGGCAGGTTCAAAGCTTCGTGTCAAGTGGACTGATGAATGTGAGGAAGCCCTTCATCATTTGAAGACGGTCCTCCGCGAGGTCGGCGGGTCGCATGTGTTGAACTTCGACCAACCCTTCTACTTAAGAACCGACACGTCCTGGTAGGCGATCGGAGCTGTCCTTGAACAGGTTCATAAAGCCACCAGCGATCATTACCCTCTTGCATTTTGGTCTCGGAAGCTAACCCCAAGCCAGATGCAATGGTTGCTGCGTGAGCAAGAAACCCACACCATAATCTGCCCTCTGAAAAAGTATCAATCGGGGTTGGCACCAATGTAGTCGAGGTCCTGACGGATCATCGACCTCTTGACTATTTGGCCACCGAACACATTGATACGGTTTCAGGCCCATCGGGTCGACGAGCCAGATGGCGCAAAGTTCTCAGTCTTTTTCACCTTGATGTGTCCTATTTACCTGGATAACGTTACACGGTAGCCGATGCTCTGAGCCGATGGGCTTACCCCGCTTCAGAGGGGCTGTGAAGTACCAAGATCCATGGTACGGAGTAGGACCGCCACGTCGTAACCGAGTGGGACCAGGAAGAAAAAAAGCTTATTCGACTTGAATGCATGCAACCCTCTGTTAAATGGCATGCTTTACCGGGTCGTGATATCACGGCCTTCTCAGATGCGACGCATGCCCATGGGATTATCACCGAATAACTGAAAGTTGTGGAGAAAGTCACTGATCCCTCCTCCGTGAGTGTGAAACGGGATGAGTACACCCGACCTGTAAGTGAATTTTGGTTGATTCAAAGCATTAAAAGTCGAGATCCTGCCAAATGTCCACCCGTGCCAAAAGATTCTCTCATCGTCGGCGACTGGAACAAAAATAATATGAGTGATTCCATGTTCAAAGAGGTCTTTGAGAACTGAAAATCCAAAGATGCTCACAAAAGTGGAATTTTTTCCAAATATTCGTTGGATGGGGGGAAGCTGTGGATGGAGGGTAAATTGTGCGTACCAGACGCCCTTGGCCCCCAAGTGTTAAACTGGTGGCACAAATGGGAGTCCGCCCACGCATATGGCCGTAGATTATGGTGGATGATTAAACATAGGTTATTTGGCTCGAGGCTCTACACTCATTGAATGAGAGTAGCTGCCGGATGTGCCCAATGTGCTGTCTCAACGCCCCCCAGCGCCAAGAAGCACAGCAATCTGAAGGCACATCCCATTCCGGAGCGCCTCCTTAACAGAGTCACCAGTGATTTCTTCTATCTTGGTGAACTGGACGACGAAGAGTTCCGTTGGACTAACAAAAATGTCAATGGTGTGCTCCTTATTCAGTGCCGCCATTCCGGCTACATTCAGGTGTTGCCTTGTAACATTGAGTCGATGAAGGGCAGAGCTGCCGCCAAATGGTGCGCGCAGACATGGATGGGAAGCTCTAACATCCCATCCAAGGTGATTACCGCCTGAGGTAAGGAGTAAACCGCGAATCGTGGAGAGAATTGTGCCCCTGCATTGGAATCCATCACCTCAGTTGTGAAATTCACTCACATCAAGCGTTGCCAGGCGACAGAGCCGGCCTCTCACTTAGAAATATGCTCTGTAAGGAACTCGCCAGTGAGAAGGACTTCCATTGGCTTGATATTCTCTTTGCCTTGCTTTACCGGTACCACAACACGCCTTTGTACCATGGCCTTTCTCCAAATGAAAACGTCTTTGGACGAAAGAAGTGTTCGTGGAACATGCCGTTGAATAAACCTCGCCCCTACAAAGAAGCTTCGCTGTTTATGCACAAAATCGAAAGCGCAGAAAATACTGCCTCGATATCCAATGCAAACCAAGTTGAATATTATCAGTTTCTGTCCTATTTGAGACATTGCACAAACTGTATTGCGTTGGGGATGCACATTGCCCTTTCACCACACCAAAAAGTACCAAAAACGGGCCCTTTTGAGGGTTTTTGACCATCTTTGGATGGTTTGAAGCATACTAGAGGTGCTAAAGGACTTTCCGAAGCAAATATAAACAGGAATCATCCCTTGGAACCATTTCGCATAGGTTAGTCAACCAGATATGCCACAGAACAGTCTTTTTGAAGGGCAAAAAGGCGAATTTTAGCAGGAATCAGATGCAATCTACGCTTTTCTGAATCACAATGCTTTTCTGGATATGCATAGTGAAATCTGCGAGCATAAAATGCATGTTTTTTTTCGTAACTTTTTGTATTTCTGCGCAGAAATTGCTAACGCGTTTTGCGGTATTGCCTCGCTGACGCTCGGGCCGCTAATGTCCTAGGTGAAATTAATTGATAGAAAGTTAAAACAGGCTTTCACTGTTGATTTCTTTGATGACATTGTTTTGTTTGTGCCTCTGCTTGCTCCTGCTGCTTCGTGATGTAGCTCAGGTTTTCCAAATAAATATGTTTTGATGTAATCAACCAGAAATACAAGTGCCCACAGTGCAAGCAAGGGACCACAGGATCAAATCCACAACATGAAGGGCTGCAGTCAAAGGAGATAGTGTAACAACAAAGGAAACTCGCAATAACTACAGATTTATGAAAAGATAGTTAGAAAATATCCTACACTCATTTGAAAACAGCCCACATGGGCACTCTCTCTTTTATAGTGCCATCTAGACATGTGCACTCTTTGTTTTGGGTCCCATAGGTGCTGAGGTGGCATGGCTTGTGGCGCTGAGGTCAGTGCCATGTCACATGGGATGTTCCTACTTAGCTAGGCTGACTGGGAATTGAACCCAGTGACGCGTTCCCGTGGGGGGCCGGCCACGGGACGCTGCGCTGACACGCACAGGTGAGCAGGCAGGCAAGGCACTACGCTCACAAGGGCATCAATACGCCTGTGTCATGTGACAAAGCGTTTCAGAATCCTTGCCACTCTGCAAAGAGGGAACGAAAGTATGTACAGCAACACATCAGGATATGTACACATGGGGTTAAGACTGGACTGGGGTAAGGGCATTACAGGACAATAGACACTCAGTCCCAACTCATATCCCAATCCCAGGTCCGACCCTCTCAGTGGCTGGTGGGGGCGGGGGCTCAAACACAACCCATGCCCTGCTCAGTCCGGACCCTGAAACCCTGCCAATGGGAGAGGTGTCCCACACAGCCACAGGCGAGTTCCTGGAAACTAATGGGCCCCAAGGCCAACGGACAGTGGCTCCCTATGCTCCCTTAACGGCAGGTCCCAACTCCTCTCTGAGCCAGAGATATGGCCCCGCCATAATCCCTCAGGAGTTGGTAGCTGCAAATGGGCTGTTTCAGCCCAAACTGATATTAGCTCCAAAATTCCCAAAATTGACCCCTCGTCCGGACCCGCCAGAGGTAGGGACGAGGCAACTGACCATATGCCCTTCGAGTACGAGCTCCCTGGAGCCCTCACCCAACCTGGTTCCCTCTGAGGTCCCGGCATCAGGGCAACACGGATGAGTCAAGTGGGGTCATGATGCCAAAATCACCAAAATTGGCGTCATTCCCACGCGTGGCTCGCCCGGCCAAGGTAAGGCCAATGGCTCACAGGGTAGGAGGTAGGACCCAGGACTTCTATCTGAGTGTACAACTTGGATTTAGGTCCGGGCACCCTATGGGCTTAGAGAAATGGGGCCGCCAATTGACCACACGGAAGGGGGAAATTGGGGTCCCAAAATTGGGTCATTTTGGCTGCTTGAAATGAGCCAAAATTCGGTGTGCTCTCAATAGTATATCTCCACGCCGGCTTGGAGATCCGATCCGCCATTCCATACGCAATCCACCGGGAGTCCAACGGAGGCTCCCATGCCCTTGGCTCTCAAGAATCTCCATGCCACTCGGCGTGGTGACAATCCCAATTGGGTCCACAAATGCAAAAATGGCAAAATTGCCCATACTCACTTGGGGCTAGCGCCTTAACGAAGGTGGCTCCGCTCCGCCCACGTGGTGTGTGGACCATGGGGACCATTACCCATAACACCCATGTCATATATGGTCCATTGGTCCATGCGTCCGGCGTGCACGAAGGTTAGAACATGGGGCACGGCGGGCAGCAAAAGTGGAAAAATGCTCAAAATGGCCAAAAATGCGCACACTCATGGTTGGGGCAAATGAGGCACATGCCCGACTCGGACCGGAGTGTGCCATAGGATTGGTATCAAGTCATATATGTCCAACATATCTTTTGGGCGTCGCCCAACTCCTCCGGTATTGGGAATGGCAGGGTCGCCAAGTGAGCCCATGATTTGGGATAGTCCCAAATCGCCAACATGGCGGCCACGGTATGCCAAGCCTAAGAGGAGTTATTCGCCGGGTCCAAGATATGTTGGGGACCGAAGTATGTACCCTCATAACATACTTGGGTCATGATGTCAATTGAGCGCAACGTTGAAATACACGGTCACCACTTGACATCATGACGGGCCAAAAACGGCAAAATTGGCACAAAGACACACAAAAGTGCATTGAAAGGTGCACAATTATATTATAATATCTTCGGATTGGATCGTGCAACCAACCAATCCTTCTACACACAATGACTTGACACCAATGACCTTCGATCCCACATATGTGCTCCACTTGGGGCGCCTTGAAAGGTTACGAGCGCTACTTCCCAAGTGGGCACATGAAAATATGGAAAATTGCAAAATGCACACCTTGCACCCAACGCATCGCTTCGGGATCACCACACAAGCTTCCCTTCACGAAGGATAGGCTTGCAATTGATCGTGGGGAGTATGGAGAAGGGGCTTGCACAATATGAGGTCCATTGGCGGGTTCGGCTTGGATCTATGGACCCGCCAAATGGGCACGCAACACAACACATGGCACATACCACATATTGCCCAAAAAGGTAGCTCCCACCACGATATGTCATGCCCCTCCAAGGGCATAACTTTGTGTCAATCGCTCATAGGAACTCAAGGAGAGTTCCTATGCAACACCAACACTTGCGCGCTACACTCGAAAGTTGTCTTAACGCACGCAATATCATGGCCATAGAGTTACAACGCAAACTCTACCCTCTTGACCATGATCCATTACACTAGCGCGCACGTGTGGAGACGCAAGGCATATAATGCTTCCTAAATTACGTCGGGAGTATTGTGAATACATCCCACGTTTCCTTATCGTAATTCCTCGCAAGCAACACGAGATATGACCTTCACAAGTGGCCTCACGAATCAACTTTGTTTTGCCCATATCTTTAAGACAAATGGAGGGCAAGAGAAAAGGCAAGTTGATTCGTGCATAGGGAAGCACGTAGGTCCACTCGAAGGAGGTCAAATCAAGTGCGGGGATGTCGAAGTCGAAAATCCGATTTCGACATCCTGAAAAATTCGGATTAAGGTTGCGAGTATTAATTATGAAAATTGCGGAAGCATCCATGCAGTTCCTGGCGACTTTGGAGCCTTCGTGACGGATAGCGTTAAAATTTCCATTAATTACAGTTAAACTGGCGGTTACGGTAAAGTCGCGATCCAACCGCCAGCAGTCAAAACAGTGAGTATCAGAACGGAAGCGTAAAAATTGACGGAAACAATATGAAAATAAAACCCTGTTGATTCCTGATATTCTGATACACAAATCTCCGCTGGCGGTGCATCGGTTGCCGATGCGGGGCTTCACGGCACGGAACACGCCGTACATGGGGTTAGTGGACCGGAGACCGGTTGTATGCCGTAACCTGGCCATGGGGTTCTGGGTACCGCTTCACCCCCCTCCTTAGAGCAAACCCTGGGGGGGCTCGATAACACCACGCATGGCAGCGGGTACTCAGGACCCTCTTCTGAAGGGGGGGGGGGGTGTCACATCCTCACTTCAGTAAGTCACAGTAAGATAGGTAGAGCTGTATAAGCTCGTAGCACATGTATAGTATCAAGTATCAAGTCCCGGGTCCTGGCGGCGATTGTTCGGCATCCAAAGGACCCGTTAACCCATACCAGGCGCACCGGGTGCCGGCTGCTACGGTCACCACCACAGTGGCAGTGGCATACACGGCCAACATAGGCGACACACGACGACCGAGGTGGTCCCACAAGTCGAGAGCGACCACAAAGATCCATCAGGCTACCCCAAGCTTCCCAAGGCCCGCCGACTGGGGAGAGTCCCCACGGGTCCTTCCTCGGGCGCACCATGTCCATATCCATACGACGCGAGTCCAGAGTGCCATAGTCGAACTCCTTAAGAACCCCAGATCTTAAGGGAACTCCTCCTTAAGGGATCGGGCATCAAGGCCGTCTTTTCCCTCGCCCTACTGCCACGAAGGCCATACATGAGGGAGTCCTCATGCAGTGTGGGCGGAGGCGTCGACTCCTCAAACCACCAGTTTCCCAGGCAGACTGACCGAGGTCAGGAGCACCGGAGGCCGCCATCCGAATGCAAGTGCGTCTGCGAATCGGTAGGCTCACACTGGGACTGACAGTGGCGGACCGCTGGGAGTGTAGTCAGGCAACTGGGCTTCCCGCCTGGCGCCATCAGGATCTCCACACATCACAGCGAATAGGGCAACACGGTATCACGAGCACTCAAACAGTAGAATCTGTAATCAAGTACTGGTCGAGGCTGGACCAGGCTGTAAGAACATGTACCTGGCGACTCAAGGCGCCTCTGTATCCCGATTCGTGGTGAAAAACAGTCCATCCCTCAGCGATGGGCTGATGAAACTTAACATACAGATGCACATATCCTGGAGGGCAGAAAAACAAGCAATAATCTGGGTAAATAGGCGTGTAAACACGCTCTGGACAGAGCGCCAAACCACGCCACGGTCAGGATAAGGCATTGCAGGAGGGTGGACAGGATAACGCCTGAGTTCAGGCATATATAGTCTCGAGACACACGTCGACTGGTCTGGATTCCGCAAATGCCATGGAACCAGACCACACACTCAAAAATCGCAATGCCGATGACAGTGGCATCCGTTGCGCAACGTCGTATGGGCTTCAAGGCCCCAAGAGCTCAGAAATATGAAGGTCAGTCGCCCTACCTGGTTTCCCATGGATTCAGCAGGGGGGTGAGTGACGAATAGAAGAAGAGAGGGGCCATCCTCCTCTGGATTCAGCAGGGGGGGGTATATGGCCACTCTGTCACCGAAAGATGGAAGAGAGCAAGCAAGCAAGGGACGATTCGTCGGCCTCACAAGCGCTCATAACACATCAGGGGAGAGCTCAGGGCGCTGATCAGGCACCCCTGGCTGCAATCGCCCGGGTGAGTGCTGCCAAGTCCGAAACGTGGATCTTGGTCTTGTGCTTGCGGATGTACTCCATGAAGGGAGTATTGACCCGCGGCACGAACGAGGAGACGGGTTCCCAGGTGTCGTGGGACGGCCCATAGCCTCGCCAACGAACCTTGAACTCCAGACCTCCGGGTGCCGAGGCCTTCGGACGCTGAGCCAGTATCTTCTCGACAGTATAGTCGTCCTGCTCAGCATAGTCGTCGTCCGAATCGGCCTCATGTTTGGCGTAGTCCAGGGACACATGACGGCCACGGAGGTCGGGTTCCCGCACACGGAGTTGACTCTCGTGGTGCTCCCGGAACTGTCCGTGACCCACCTTGATGCGGTAGGTGTCCTCACCAATCCTGCGGACCACCTCGCCGGGTGTGAACCAGGTCTTGGTGCGGTGGGTGCCCATGGGGCGGGGTCTGATCACCCACACCGGGTCTCCCACCCTGAACTTCTGCGCTGTCGAGCTTGGGGCGGACTTCTGACGCTCAGCATGCTCCTTCTCAAGCTGCTGGCGGATGTCCCGCGCCGTTTGCTCTTGCCGCGCGAAGAACTCCTCGGCATCCATAGCCATGCCATCACCAGACAAGGGAAGTCCCCTGCCCAGGGGGTCCCTGCCGAACAGAATCTGGTGAGGGGACAAACCGCCCGGAGTGGGGGTGTCATGATGGGCCTTCAGAGCAGGCCACATCTCCTCGAACCAGTTCCGCCGTGGATTGGTGATGTGGATCTTGCGCAGCTTCTCGAACAGCTGCCGTCCAGCCACTTCAGCACGGCCGTTAGACCGGCTGAGATAGGCGACGCTCTTGGCATGTCGTATTCCCATGAGGGAACACATAGCCTTGAACCAGCCACCAGTAAACTGGGGCCCTCGGTCACTGCAAATGGTGCGGGGGATGTCAAAGACGGTCAGCCAATGACGAATCATCATGACTGCCACTTCCTTGGCAAGCAACCCCTTTTTGCGTGCCGGAACGGCTACAACGTAGCCGCTGTGGCGGTCCACACAGAGAACCACACAGTCAAAGGTCTCCTTGCCTATGTGCACTTCGGGCATGGAGAAGACGTCCATGGCCACGCTCTCCATGGGCTGATCAGGAACCGGGGTCCATTGGGGTTCCCCCTTGACGTTCCGGTTGTCGGGATTGCAGGCCTGACAGACCGAGCAACCCTTCCTGACCTTCTTGATGGCGGTGTAGAGAACGATGTGGTCGATCTCGAACCGGCGCTGCATGTCAAGGGCTTGCTTCTTGACCCCTGGGTGCAGCATGTGGTGGTGCCAAGCTTCACAAAGCTCGAGCACCCGGGACTCCGGGACTAGCAGCTTACCATTCCGGCAGAGCTTGCCATCTTCCTCGGTCAGCCCCTTTGGCCACTTCTGCCCGTCGTCAGGGTCGGTCACAGCCCTATACTCGGCCGCAAAGGCCTCAGACTTGGCGTAATCGTCGGTCCAGTTGTCCTGGAGGCAAGACTCCGGGAAGAGGTGCTTGTCGGACTCAGTTCCCACAGGGGGTGCCGGACCGGGCCTTCCGCCCGCGGCACCCACAGGGGCGAGTACACTGACTGTTCTGCTCACCCTCGAAGCGAGGGGGGCATCTGCAGCCATGACGACGAAGCATTTAGCACCCTCCTCCTCCATCAGGCGCTCCATTTCAATGATCCTCTTGGCTTCAGCGGTCTCAGCCTCATCGCCATGGGCAGAGATATCCTGCATGCCCTTGCTGGCGGGATAGGCCCACCTACTGAGACAGTCCGCCACGGTGTTATCCTTTCCAGGAATATAAACAACCGTAAGGTCGAACTTGGCCAAGGTCTCATGCCATCTTGCCCGTCGGGAGGCGGGACCTGAGGGGGTGTCCACGTGCTCCTTGTGCCACGACTGCAGACTCTGATGGTCGGTGCAGACGGTGACGGGATGGAGGGCTATGTACCCAGCCCATTTCCTGAGAGCCATGACGATGGCATACGCCTCCTTTTCACGGGGCGTCCACGTCCGTCTCTGGCCTTCCGCCAGGACTCGGCTCCAGAAGGCCACGGGCACGTGCCTCCCGTCGTCAAGCACTTGCTCCAACACAGCGCCAATGGCGTAGTCGGAAGCGTCGGTGCGCAGGACGAACCCTCGGTCGGGATCCACGAGGTGCAGACCCACTGCGGATAGCAGCGCCTGCTTCATCCCCTCAAAGGCACGGTCGGACTCTTCAGTCCAGACCAGAGCCTTCTTGGACCCCTTCTTGGTCTCCTCTCGGTTGCCCTTGAGCATGGTCGTCATGGGGGCTGCATACTCGGCATACATCTTGATATACCCCGAGTAGTAATTGCAGAACCCCAGATACGCCCGTAGCTCAGAGACCGTTCTGGGCTTTTCCCAGTGCTCAATCGCAGCCACCTTGCCAGGTATGGGCTTTCGCTGCCCGTTCCCGACCACGTGGCCAGCGAAGACCACCTCGCTTACCGCAATGGTGGCCTTGTCACTGCTGCCCGTGAGTTTGTGCCGAACCAGAAGGTCCAGCACTCGAGTGACGTCACTCTCGTGCGCCTCCAGGAGCTCCTCGTAGCTCATGCTGGGGTCCCCGGACGCGATGATCACGTCGTCCACGAAGGGGTCCGCACAGTCGCGCACCGGCTCAAGCAGGTTCTCCAGCATCCGCTGAAAAGCCGCATTGCCGTTGGTAACGCCCATAGGCATCACCTTCCACTGGAGAGGTCCAAGTGGGGTGCTCATGGCTGTGCAGGCACGGGACTCCTCGGCGAGAGGCATCTGATGATAACCATGTTTCAGGTCAATCACCGTGAAGATCCTCCGCCGGTGTTGTTTTTGCAGCATATCCTCAATGAGGGGCAGCGTATAGCTGTCGTGCTGCGTTTGGGCGTTCAGGCCGCGGTAGTCGACCACGAGCCGCCACTCACCGGCAACCTTCTTGGGGACGACGAAGCAGGGAGAGGCCCACTTGGAGTGGCACGGCTCAAGCCAGCCTCTCTGGATGAAGTCACGGAGGATCTTCTCCATGGCCTCTTTCCTCTCGCCCCTCAGGGCAAACTCCCGGTGGCGATACACACGGGGGTCCTGCTTCAGTCGTATCTTGGCCTCGCCATACGGTCCACGCACCGGCGGGGGAAACACAGGCTTACCGCTGAAGAAGGTGTCACCATACTTCTGCTTCAGCCTGGCCCTCAATGCCTGGATCTTGGGGCAGTCATCGGACTCCGCCTTGGCTTTTCCGGGTACTTGAACCACGGAGCTTACTTGAGGGGTAGCGACCCCGCTCGCTTTCGGCTCAGGTGGTCTTCCCAGGTGGCCCAAAGGGCCATCTCTGGTCTTGCCTCGGAATAGATCGCCGTAGGTGGGTGGGTTACCCCCGATTGGCTCGTCCTGGCTGGACAGGTGGTCCAGTACCCTCCTTACGAAGGTATCTCCATCATAGGAACCAGAGACGATCGAGTCCACTTCCCACCAGGCTTTGTCCTGGCCTTTGCCCTTACGCTGGTTTCCCCAGTCGTGAAAGGGCTGATCCATATACCCCTGAACCAGATCCCACTCCTCTTCAGTGAGGGGCTCTTCCGAATCCGATTCTTCGATGTCAACAGGGGGAACCGCAAAGCATTGCCTCCAAGGCTCCGCTATGATGCGGTTGACACACACGAAGTCCGTGGTGTCGGCCTGATCAAGGCCCCCATCCACATAGTGGAATTCCGTTGGCCATCTCTGGGGTGGCATGGGCTGTCCCTTAGCGTCCTGATAGACACTCTCTCCAGCCGGTAGGACGACCTTGTTCAAGGTCATGTTGGTCAATGAGGCTACCCAATGTCGGGTACTCTCCTCCTCGGTGCATCCCATAGGAACAACCAGCACTGCCTTGGAGCGGTCCTTGCGAATCCTCGCTATCGCTCTTGGAATGTCCCAACGGGGGCAATGGATCCACATCAATCCCTGATGCGGACCCCAGTGCTTCTTCCACGCGGAGTCCTGTGCGCTCCAGTACTTCTCACACACCCGCAGATGGGCGGAGGTTCCTGAAGAGAACGCATCCAGGGCCAGATCCGAAGCTCCCAAGTCCGCGACAACTCGGCTCGCCACTTCCGGCCTTACGCCGTACTCCTGGTTTGCAGGACCAGTTGGCTCAGTGTCCAGCGCGGCCACTTCGAGCTGATTGCGTTCGGGGTGGATCCATTGGCATTCCACATGGTGCTCAGGTGACGAAAGCCACGAGAGTTGGTCGTCCTGGTACAGGGTCATGGAAGCCTGGGCCGGGAGGACGCCGGAGTCCGTCTCCATCATGAAGTCGTACCCGACGATCATGTCCCAGTCCATCTCGGCCTCGTAGAAGCTACCGTGCAGGAGGATTTCCTTGCCGAGGTCTGGGCGGCTCAGCTCACGATGGTTCACGAACTGCAGCCCAATGGCCGCTTCCTTCGTGCCTCCCACCATGTACTGGCCGTTCGCCACCTTCAGCCTGACAGGTTTCCGACTGTCGGTCAGACACTCTGGTGGAAGTAGGCCAGCCTTGACCAAGCTGACCTGAGCTCCCGTGTCGACCAACACGTCGAAAACCTTTTCCACTTCCCCGCATAAGGCACGGACCTTAAGATGCAACTGCCGCTCGCGACCGACACGGCGCACGGCGTGCAAACTCAGGATCTCCGGCCGTTCCAGAAGCTCCACAAGCGACTGGTGCAGGTCGTGGACAATGGGCTCAGGCCGCCCATCTGCAGCATCCAGCTGCGGTCCGGGTGATCCTCCGATACTCTCGGATAGATCCTGTAGTACATCAAACACATTCTTGGTCGCGAAGGACGGACGGGTGCAAGGGTTCGTGCCTTCACTTGCCCTCACCCCGCCTCCGCGACTGGGCGCCGGACCGGGCCTTCCGCCGGCGGCAGTCCCCTTGTGCTTATCGACTCCCGACTGGAATGGTTCGGCGCTTCCCACGTCACCATCCTGCGACCGCCCTAGCTGGGGCCCTTGGCTGCAGGGGCTCCGCTAGGGGGCGTCGGTTGTGGAAGAGGGGGTGTTCTCCTCGGCCTCAACGTCGTTGACGCCCTTCTTCCTCCTCTCACCACGAGTAGGATTCTTGTCCTTGTCCTTGTTCTGGTTGTTCTGGTTGTTCTCCTTGTTCTTGTTGTCCGACCTGGGGACCCAGTTCCGCTTGATCTCCTGGATCTCCTTGGCCAACTCGGTCCCCACCGACAACATCAGCTTGGCCAGCTCGTCCTTGTCCACCTCCATCTTGGCTTCCGGGATACCCGCGGGCGCACGCTTCTTCGACCCGTGCGCCTTCTTGTAAGCCTCCGTGTCGGCCTTGTGGACGGGGCATGTTCGGTGGTCATGGTTGAAGCCTCGCTTCCTCCCATAACACACGAAACAGCCCTGAGGGTGAGCTCGTATGAACTCCCCAAAGGACAGTGGAGGGTCGCCAATGCGGCGAGGGTCCCTCTTCTCCTGCTTCCTCCAACCCTGCTGCAGGGGCTTCCAGTTTGCCGGCTTGTTCCCCGCGCTCAGGTTCTTGGCCACGAAGGCACACACGGCCACTTCGGCGGGCTCATCGTCGTCGTCATCGTCGACGAGAGTCTCATCGCCGCCGGCTCCCGCTGGGTCCATGGCATCTTCCCCGCCAGGTCCCTCGCCAACGTAGTTGACGTCGCGGTCGCCGGGCCTCAACCCGCGGGTGTGGTGGAGGTTTCGGTACTCCTTGAGTACTTCCTCGCCAACCCACTCCAGGATCTCCTCGCAGCTCATCCGCGCCGGGATGGGCTGCAGACGGATGGTCTGGCCGCTCAACTCACAATCGTCAAGGCGCCACATCGCGGTCTTCTCGCGATCGCCCGAGACGGTGATGAGAAGAGCGTTCCGCAGGGAGTGCCGTTTGACATCCCGGGCCACGTTCTTCTTCGCCCAAGCCACCACGTTCGCATGATACTCCTTCGGGAGCATCATCTTGACCGTGTGGTTGGACTTGGCCCGCTTGGATTCCTCCTTGGTGACCCTCTTGATCCATGCTTCCGGCAGCATGGAGAGCAGGCGAGCCTGCTCGTCACCCTCGTTCCAATCCTCCACGTTGCGGCGGAAGAGGGTGTATTTCCCTCGGAAGTCTCGCCACTCTCGTAGGCGGATCTCCCGTCCATCATGCTCAAGCTTGATGGACTTCCAGCGCTTGGCCGCCACCTGCGGAGCGTCCACCCGCTCCTGCTCGTTGAGCCACTTCTTGGCTTCCTTGAGGGTCTTGATTTTCCCCTCCTTGGTCGCCATGAAGTATAGCTCTCCGAGCACTTCCGGCAGGCGGTACCTGAACCGTTTGAAGACATACTTCTCCGCATCAGCGGGAGGCAGGTCTTCAGTGACGGTCAGCCCCCAATCGTCCAGCTTCTCCAAGAAGCGGTCGAGGTTGAGGGGGTTGCCGTCGTACATGGGGGGCTTGATGTCCTTCAAGTCTTCCCACACGGCGGCATCCGCGGCCTTAGAGACCATGAACGCCGGCCGCGAGGTCGACCGAGGTTCCCATCGGCCTCTCCCACGGACTCCCACGGCCGCCACGTCCATCTCCTCCATGGAATCCCTGTGGCTACGCCGCGGTTCCTCCACGTACGCTGAACCAAAATGTTCACGCCGTACTCTTTCCATGTACGCTTCTTCATCACCGCGCCGGCGGCTGAGTTCAGCGGCCTCCCGTCGTACACCACGCGGCGGGCTGATGTCGAACTCCTCCAGGTCCAGGTCCAGGTCCTCACCTTCGCCGACATCCCACTCCACGTCTCCTCTGGGGACCTCGTCCCTGAGTCCACCATAACGTCCTCCAGCCGTTGGGATTGGCACCGGGCCAGGTGGTGGCCCAGGTGGTGGTGCGGGGCGCCGGGGGCGTACCGGTGTCCGCGGTGGAGCACGGCGGTTGCGGTACTCCGCGCTGAGCCACTCATCACGCCATTCCTCACTGCCACTGCCGGGCGGCACGCGCTCGTTGCGGCGGCCCGCGCTGTGGTGAGAGGGGGCGGTGAGAGAGGGGGCACTGGCACTGGGGCGACTCCTGGGAGCTCCGCCGGGGGCGTGGGGTCTGCCTGGACCTGGTCCGGGTCCCCAGCCGTCGTCCGACGAGCCAGACTCCAGGGGTGGGTGGTCGCTGCCGACGCTCCCGCGGGCTTCCAGCGCGTCCAGCCTCTCCTGCAGGCCGCTGACGACGTTGGTCAGCGACTTGGTCTCGGCCCTGGCGATGTCCAGGTCCTTCTGCGCGCGCGCGGCGACCGTGGAGATGCGAGCCATCTCGCTCTTGCCCGTGTCTACCTCCAGCTCGAGCAACTGGACTCTCCTGCGGAGGTAGACAATCCACCGCCAGGTGGTATCCGGGTCGCCGTTCCCTGGTGGGTCGTCGGGGTCCCCAGGGGGTCTTCCAGGAGGGCCTCCGCCGGGTCCGCCCGGTCCAGGGGGTCCTCCCCCGCCCGGTGGTCCGCCTCCAGGGGGTCCACTTGGTGGGCGTCCTCCAGGGGGTCCAGAAGGTCCTCCGCCAGGGGGTCCCGGTGGGTCTCCGCCGGGTCGCCTCGGTGGGTCCGAGGATGGGCGCTTCCTCGTGATGCCGAACTCCATGTCGTCATCCTCGTCCATGTCGCCCCACCTGGGCGTCTCGGTCACGGAGGACTCGGAGCTCCGGTAGGGAGGAGGGGGATCCTCATCCTCACCTTCCGGTTCCATGGGGACGTCTCCGCCGCCTCCGCCCGTCCAAGCCACCACTTGGCGATGTCGACGGCCTCGTTCATCCCCGTCACTGGCGGTGAAGAAGGGGTCACTGTCGTGGGGGTGTCCACCCGTTGGCCTCCGCGGCCTCTCGGGGGTCTTCCCCATGCCCTTCCTCCGTCGATGGGCGGTGGTGCCACTGCTCCCACTGCTGCCCGTGTCCGCCTCATCCAGCTTCATCCTGGAGGAGGCGTCCCCTTCGAAAAGCTTTCGAAGGGTCTCCACTCGTGATCCTCCCGGGGGAGTATCGCGGCGGAGTTTGGCCTCTGCCTCCTCCATGGCGGCGGCGGTGGCTGCAGCAGCTCGCGCTTCGGCTTCTTCCCGAGCACGAGCCGCCTCGGCTTCCCGGGCCTGCTGCAGCTGCGCCTTCTGCGCCTCCAACGCCGCCAGCTCCGCCTCCGTCTTGGCCTTCTCCTCAGCGACCTTCCGTCGCGCGGCCTCGATGGCTTCCTTCTTGGCGGCGTCCTCCTGGGCCTTAGCCGTCGCTTCGGCGTGGGCCCTTTCCTCCGCCTCCTTCTTTGCCCTCTCTTGGGCAAGCGCCTCTTCCAGCGCCTTCACCTCGGCCTCCTTGCAGGCAATGGCCTCCTGCGTCAGGCGGGCTTCCTCGTCGGCTGCCGCCAACTCACCGTTGACCTGGGCAGTTGCTGCCCCATGGGCGGCTACGGCCGTGAGTCGGGCCGCAATGGCCGCCATGGACTGGGTGTGGATGGCCATGCCATGCGCCCACTCCGCAGCCTCCTCCTGGGCGATGCCGGCGGCGCCCTCCACGGCAGCGCTGTACTGCTTGGCCCGTTGCCGGGCAACCCGACGGTTGCAGGGCACCCCACAGGCGCGCTCACAGGCGCGCGCCACGTCCCTTTCGGGAGTGACGCTGCTGCTGGAGCTGGCCTGGTCGGCCGGCATCCTCCCGCGGTGGGCCGACTCCACGTCGCTGCTGGGGCCTGCTGGGGCCTGCCGGGCCCTCAGGAGCAGCGGACGGGGCTTGGCCTGGGTCTGCTTGGCGACTTGGATGTAGTCGCCAAGGGTGGTGGAGCCGGGGTGGTGACCACCATTGGCCCGTTGGGGACTGGGGGCTGGGGTTCCGCCCTTGGCGCCTTGGGCGGCTTCGGCGGCCAGGGACTCCTGGTACTCCCGCCACCTCCGGTCCCGCTTCCTGTCCCCGGCGGACCGCTTCTCCGTCGCCGGAGACGCGCTGCTGCTGCCCTGCAGCCTGCGCTCGCTCCCCGGTTCCGGGAAGTTCTTCTCGATCACGTCCCACAGGGAGACGTTGATCGAGGCGCCCGACGGGTAGGCGTTGGGGTCCTCGTCCTCCTCGATCCCGTCGGGGCGCAGCCCTTCGCCGGGCCTGTCCGGCCGGGTCCACGTCCTCCAGCGCTTGCGGCGGAAGCGGTACTCGTACCCTTCCGCCCGCAGCCACTCCTCCACTGCCCGCAGGCGGTCCTCCCCCATGTCCTCCCGGAGCTCGAAGCTCCCGGGCATGCCGCCTTCGCACTGGGGGTTGCTGTAGCGGTATTGCTGGTCCCACAGCAATCCGCGCAGCAGGCGCGCCACATGGGGGTGGGGCTGCGGCCACCTCCTACCCGCTTCTTGCCAATTCACCATGGCAGCGGGGGCGTAGTTGGTCTTGAGGTCCTTGATGTGCACTCGTTCAACTCAACGAACTGGTTGTGGTTGTTGAGGAGGGTGCTGTAGCACTGGATTGGAAGTGCGGCTGGTGCTGGTCAGCCGGTGGTTGTGGAGGTGGTTGACGCGGCCTTGTTGGTCGGCCGATGGGACTCCGAGTCGGCCGATGGGGCTGATGCAGGAGTCCTGGTCTGTGCACCTCTTCCACGGGCGCTGCGCGGTCAGGGCGATGCTCTGGACGGCGCTGCGGGCTCCGTGACGAACTCGGCGCTGTCGCTGAGTGGCGCTGCGAGCCGCTGCGCTGCGCTGCGAGACGCTGCGCTGCGCTGCGAGCTGCGAGCTGCGCCGCGCTGCTGCGACGCGCTGCTCGGGGTTCGTGGCCCCGAGTGGCACGCGAGGGTTGGGTAACCCCGCGGCGGTGAAACGCTTTTGACGCGTTCCCGTGGGGGGCCGGCCACGGGACGCTGCGGTGACACGCACAGGTGAGCAGGCAGGCAAGGCACTACGCTCACAAGGGCATCAATACGCCTGTGTCATGTGACAAAGCGTTTCAGAATCCTTGCCACTCTGCAAAGAGGGAACGAAAGTATGTACAGCAACACATCAGGATATGTACACATGGGGTTAAGACTGGACTGGGGTAAGGGCATTACAGGACAATAGACACTTAGTCCCAACTCATATCCCAATCCCAGGTCCGACCCTCTCAGTGGCTGGTGGGGGCGGGGGCTCAAACACAACCCATGCCCTGCTCAGTCCGGACCCTGAAACCCTGCCAATGGGAGAGGTGTCCCGCACAGCCACAGGCGAGTTCCTGGAAACTAATGGGCCCCAAGGCCAACGGACAGTGGCTCCCTATGCTCCCTTAACGGCAGGTCCCAACTCCTCTCTGAGCCAGAGATATGGCCCCGCCATAATCCCTCAGGAGTTGGTAGCTGAAAATGGGCTGTTTCAGCCCAAACTGATATTAGCTCCAAAATTCCCAAAATTGACCCCTCGTTCGGACCCGCCAGAGGTAGGGACGAGGCAACTGACCATATGCCCTTCGAGTACGAGCTCCCTGGAGCCCTCACCCAACCTGGTTCCCTCTGAGGTCCCGGCATCAGGGCAACACGGATGAGTCAAGTGGGGTCATGATGCCAAAATCACCAAAATTGGCGTCATTCCCACGGGTGGCTCGCCCGGCCAAGGTAAGGCCAATGGCCCACAGAGTAGGAGGCAGGACCCAGGACTCATATCTGAGTGTACAACTTAGATTTAGGTCCGGGCTCCCTATGGGCTTAGAGAAATGGGGCCGCCAATTGACCACACGGAAGGGGGAAATTGGGGTCCCAAAATTGGGTCATTTTGGCTGCTTGAAATGAGCCAAAATTCGGTGTGCTCCCAATAGTATATCTCCACGCCGGCTTGGAGATCGGATCTGCCATTCCATACGCGATCCACCACGAGTCCAACAGAGACTCCCATGCCACTGGCTCTCAAGAATCTCCATGCCACTGGGCGTGGTGACAATCCCAATTGGGTCCACAAATGCAAAAATGGCAAAATTGCCCATACTCACTTGGGGCTAGCGCCTTAACGAAGGTGGCTCCGCTCCGCCCACGTGGTGTGTGGACCATGGGGACCATTACCCATAACACCCATGTCATATATGGTCCATTGGTCCATGCGTCCGGCGTGCACGAAGGTTAGAACATGGGGCACGGCGGGCAGCAAAAGTGGAAAAATGCTCAAAATGGCCAAAAATGCGCACACTCATGGTTGGGGCAAATGAGGCACATGCCCGACTCGGACCGGAGTGTGCCATAGGATTGGTATCAAGTCATATATGTCCAACATATCTTTTGGGCGTCTCCCAACTCCTCCGGTATTGGGAATGGCAGGGTCGCCAAGTGAGCCCATGATTTGGGATACTCCCAAATTGCCAACATGGCGGCCACGGTATGCCAAGCCTAAGAGGAGTTATTCGCCGGGTCCAAGATATGTTGGGGACTGAAGTATGTACCCTCATAACATACTTTGGTCATGATGTCAATTGAGCGCAACGTTGAAATACACGGTCACCACTTGACATCATGACGGGCCAAAAACGGCAAAATTGGCACAAAGACACACAAAAGTGCATTGAAAGGTGCACAATTATATTATAATATCTTCGGATTGGATCGTGCAACCAACCAATCCTTCTACACACAATGACTTGACACCAATGACCTTCGATCCCACATATGTGCTCCACTTGGGGCGCCTTGAAAGGTTACGAGCGCTACTTCCCAAGTGGGCACATGAAAATATGGAAAATTGCAAAATGCACACCTTGCTCCCAACGCATCGCTTCGGGATCACCACACAAGCTTCCCTTCACGAAGGTTAGGCTTGCAATTGATCGTGGGGAGTATGGAGAAGGGGCTTGCACAATATGAGGTCCATTGGCGGGTTCGGCTTGGATCTATGGACCCGCCAAATGGGCACGCAACACAACACATGGCACATACCACATATTGCCCAAAAAGGTAGCTCCCACCACGATATGTCATGCCCCTCCAAGGGCATAACTTTGTGTCAATCGCTCATAGGAACTCAAGGAGAGTTCCTATGCAACACCAACACTTGCGCGCTACACTCGAAAGTTGTCTTAACGCACGCAATACCATGGCCATAGAGTTACAACGCAAACTCTACCCTCTTGACCATGATCCATTACACTAGCGCGCACGTGTGGAGACGCAAGGCATATAATGCTTCCTAAATTACGTCGGGAGTATTGTGAATACATCCCACGTTTCCTTATCGTAATTCCTCGCAAGCAACACGAGATATGACCTTCACAAGTGGCCTCACGAATCAACTTTGTTTTGCCCATATCTTTAAGACAAATGGAGGGCAAGAGAAAAGGCAAGTTGATTCGTGCATAGGGAAGCACGTAGGTCCACTCGAAGGAGGTCAAATCAAGTGCGGGGATGTCGAAGTCGAAAATCCGATTTCGACATCCTGAAAAATTCGGATTAAGGTTGCGAGTATTAATTATGAAAATTGCGGAAGCATCCATGCAGTTCCTGGCGACTTTGGAGCCTTCGTGACGGATAGCGTTAAAATTTCCATTAATTACAGTTAAACTGGCGGTTACGGTAAAGTCGCGATCCAACCGCCAGCAGTCAAAACAGTGAGTATCAGAACGGAAGCGTAAAAATTGACGGAAACAATATGAAAATAAAACCCTGTTGATTCCTGATATTCTGATACACAAATCTCCGCTGGCGGTGCATCGGTTGCCGATGCGGGGCTTCACGGCACGGAACACGCCGTACATGGAGTTAGTGGACCGGAGACCGGTTGTATGCCGTAACCTGGCCATGGGGTTCTGGGTACCGCTTCACCAGGACCTCTCAAAAAAAGGTGCCGCAGCCCCCTAGGGTGCAGACCACTAGGATAGCATTCATGAAAAAATATAGAAAAATGTATAGGCTCTAGATTAATGTCACCGCCTCAGTCAGTCCAGAAAATGGTGTATACGTCCAATCCGTTGGGGGGTTAGGGGTCCACACAACATCCAAAGTTCAATGCTTGGTTTTATAGGTCAAATTCTCTTGTCACCCCTTGTGGATAGACCAATACGAAGATAAAAATGTGATATGCCTTTAGGCCTCTCTATGACAACTAAAGCTAACCTTTTGGCAGGGAAATACACTTTTTCTTACTCCCCCCTTGTGCTGTGGTGGCCACCATTATCGCATTTCAAAGGAAAAAGGGAATTTTAATTGACCTCCCCATGGCTTCAAAATGTCTTTTGAAATTTCCTATAACATCCCTAACATCGGAAAGAAGGCGCTGCGTCAGGGCAGTCACCAGTTTTTGTTTAGTCATAACAGACACCTACAGCTCCCACTGCGCTCATTGGCGTCGCTGGGGCAGCTGTGGGTTGGTAGGGGGTTAGAATGGGCATGCCCATTCATGTGTGCATACACCTCTCCCTCCAAATAGTAAATCGCAGTGCAATACGCAAAACCCAGCGCAGGATATGATCAGGGCACGCTGTCTGGGGTCTCGCTGAACCTGCAGGCTGACCTGATCTGTCCTTAGTTCGAGGGGGTGGCATTGAAAATTATTTTGCCCTCAATTGGGTCTTGGATGCTGGACGGTGGTCCAGGAGTCAGTTTTTCGGCCAGAACACGGCCTACTCCACTGTTTGCGCTCCAGGATATCTGCAGAGAAGGGACGAAGGGTTGAGGGATTGACAAACACGCAACGATCGACGCAAACACCGAAATCCGCCAAATGACGGCCTAGAATTTTTCTGAGGGTACACACCTGTCCAGAATCTCCATGTGCATTAAATGCACGTTTTTACTTATTTTTATTTCATCACAGGAATTTTTAAATCCCTGGATTTACACGCAGAGAAAAGCGGCGCGCCCGAGCGCATCTTAATTGGGAGCCGGAAAAGACAGAGAAAATAAGATTATTGCAGTATGTCACGTAATAATAAAGAAATGACGAGACATGCAATTAATAATGAGCGTAGAGATTCCACGTATGCCTCTAGGAAAAATCAAGAAGACAGAATTCAAGAATGCGGAAAAAACTTTACTGAACAATGTATAAACCTACAGGTTCTTGTTGCTTTGTCTGCAGCATGCACATTGCTTGTCTCGTTTTTCCGAGGATTGGCCGTGTTGCAGCGCAAACATAGAGTAGAGGGCTAGATTAGAAGATTGCACGATGCTTAGAGGTGAGAATGACTGATTAGAACATACACACATGTGCATGAACGCTTGCTTCGCTTGTTTTTTGTCTTCTCCCTCACTTGCTTTGCTCTCCAGCGGTAGGTAAGGTGAGTAAGCCCAGGAGGGGCCACCCGCTGGTTGAGTTCCTGATTGTGATTGGTATGGATTGATAGAAAAGGAATGGTTAAAATAGTGGATTGCCAGATTCGTGCATACCCGTGCATGTATATGGCGCATTAAAGGGTACGCCACGCGTGTTGCGCACAGTATAACACTTGTTTAGGTTACCCAGGGGCTCCACCCGACGTTCTATAGGTAGGTACGTAGGTCGACTCAGGACTGGGGTTGCCCCGCTGGGGGGTCTTACCAAGGGGCTTTTGCTCACCCACCCATGGCCCTACTGCACGTGCCCCCACAAAGCGGCTTCCCCACATGGGGGAAGGGCGCGGTCGCCGCGAGCAGTACCCTACAGAGGGTTCTGCCCAGAGAGGTAACCCATGTTCGACCGAAGTCTCACACTCCTCTCCTTCGGGCGGATGATACGTGGGGGAGGGTCCCATCGCACATCCTCATCAACCTCCGGATTCTGGGGCCCAGGGGCCGGGAGCCAGGCCATAGGCCCTGTCCTGCAGGCAGCCCCACCTGGGTTCGTTTTCAGTAGGCGTGAGGCGACTTGAAGAAGCACGTGCTACGGGACTCGCATGCCGTGGGGCACACTCACGCCTCCTGACTCGGTCGAGCTTGCGCTCTCCCGGGGGGCCGGGGTTTCGAAGTAGGTCATTGTGGTCGGTCGGTCGGTCGTTTAATGGTTCAGCGTAGTTTGTTAATGTCGGTTGGTTGCGTGATTGTTGAGTCACGATGTTCTGTTTTGTTCGCGGGTATGGTCCTTGGCGGGCGAGGCGCACTACGGTGTCGCGAACCTGTTGGACGCCGTTCCCGTTGCGACCCGTGCACGCCTGGCCGGTTAGGTGTTGGCCGGCTTGCGTGTGGTCTGTTTATGGTCAAGTTGCGGCTGCAGCTGCAGTGTGGTTGGTGCGTAGTCGTCTTGGCCGCCTCATGGTCGGCTTGGTTTGCGTGGGTTCTGTCGCGCTGCTGCCGGTGGTTGCATCGCTAAACGTCGTTTGTGTAGCCGGCACGTCCATGTCGGTGCTGGTTAGTTGTGTTTTGGTTTGTCCAACTGCGGTGTAGTTTAGTTTGTTAATGGTGGTTGGTGGGTCGTTTAACGGTTCGGTGTAGGTTGTTAATGTTGGTCGGTCGGTTGCGTGATGGTGGAGTCACGATGTTCTGTCTTGTTCGTGGGTATGGTTGTCGGCAGGCGTGGCGCACCACGGTGTCGCCAATCCGTTGGACGCCGTTCCCGTTGCGACCCGTGCACGCCTGGCTGGTTAGGTGTTGGCCGGCTTGTGTGTGGTCTGTTTACGGTCAAGTTGCGGCTGCAGCTGCGGTGTGGTTGGTGCGCGGTTGTCTTGGCCGCCTCATGGTCGGCTTGGTTTGCGTAGGTTCTGTTGCGCTGCTGCCGGTGGTTGCATCGCTGAATGTCCGTGGTTTGTCCAAGTGTGGTGTAGTGTAGTTTGTTAACGTTGGTTGGTCGGGTTCGTAATGGTAGAGTTGTGGTGTTCCGTTGTGTTCGTGGGTATGTTGCTGGGCGGGCGCGGCGCATCATTGTGTCGCCAACCCGTTGGACGCCGTTCCTGTTTCGACCCATGCATGCCTGGCGAGTTTGGTGTTGGCCGGCTTGCATGTGGTCTGTTTATAGTCACGTCGTTGCCGCTGCAGTGGTTTTGTTGGTGCACGGTCCTGTTAGCCGCCTCATGGTCGGCTTGTTCGGCGTTGGTTCCTTGGCGCTGCAGCAGGCGCCTGCGCGGTCGGATGTTGTTCGCGTAGTTGCCATGCTTGTTTCGGTGTTGGTTGGTTCCAGCTGCGTGGGGCCGGCATGGTACGTTTTGACTGTGCGCCGTCCCCCCATCGTGGGGGAGAAAAGTAACGACAGGTGGTTTGACCGCTGCGAAAAGTTTCCGAATTCGATGCTACATTCCCTGTCCCGCCCTGGCAGCGTTACATGCACAACCCATCATCTGGTATTTCGCAGTGCCCTTCAGCCGTCCTTTCAGCTTCGCCTGTGCCATTCATATGTACACCCCCGTCGGTGGCAAGGCCCTGTGGGTCCCCTTTGGTGCATCCCCGTGCTACCCATGGGAGCCCCAGGGTGCTGCTCCGGCTCCGTGGTGCTGAAGCGGTACCCAGGACCCTTGGCCCAGGGCCCGGAGGCCCGAAAGCCCATGACCCGGAAGCCCGGAAGCCATCACACCCGCACAGACCCCATCAACACCGTCCGTCAGCGGGATATCCCTTTTCTCTGATCCGAGAGATCCGGAATCCAAGCCTTAACCATGAAATCGATGTATAATTGCCATAATTTTACCTTCGTGATCGATTTTCGGTTAGAAATCGGTGAAATACCCGATTTATAACGCGATTTCTAATTGCCGTGAAATCGCCGCTTGTTGTCGCCTGTTCTCGCGTTTGCGTCGCTTCTCCGTGGCGAGTTTTGCGATGGACTTTTCTCCTGTACCTTTGAGGTTCTAAGGGAAATTAAGGGCTGGATCTAGAGGGTTTTTTATGTACTTTCATCTGGTGTGTTCACCAGAAGTTTTCGCCGTTGCGTCTGCGAGAAAATCAGCACGCAAGGTTTTCCGTCGATCACTCGAACTCATGGTTCTCAAGGACCATGAGTTCAGACGGTACTTCATATCTCCCCCCTATGCCTTTTATCCATGCCCCTTTCACGTGGGCATATCACTTTGTACAAGGAAGCGGGCAATAGGGATGTTTTAGGCATCATATGGGTGTCGTAAACCCAAGTCATTTGCGTGCGCAACCGCTAACTTCGTGGTCTTGTGAGCATGCACGTAAATCTTCGGACACAATGCTCACAAGACCAAACGCCCTAGGCCATTCTCGTTTTTTGAGCGAACTCAACGGTGGCTCCGCGCAATTCAATGCGTACCAAAACTCATTTTTTGGAAAAGGGCAAAGTTTGGTCGAAAATTAGGCCAAAATGGCCAATCCCCCGAGGCTTGTACTCGAAGCCTATGAGGAGTTGAGCCTTGAACCAAAGCAATATGTAAAGTAGAGACCACGAAGGACATCGTGGATAGCTTGGTTGATTTTTACAACCTTGCCTTCTATTTTGTATATCGTTGCCTTATGAGCACGCGTGGCATACTGCCCCTTTGCACACGCGATCATATACAAACGCTAATGACATGGGTGGGCGAGGACAATCTAACCATAATGGGCATATTTGAAAGCACTTACTATGGGCCTACTCCAAAACTGTTTACTCATATTTTTGTTCCTCAATGGCCCATAGATATATGCATACCAATATCGCCAATATATGCACTTTTTGCCATATATAGTGTGCTTCAAGGATTGGAGTGTTAAAAATGGTTCCCTCACGCGTTGAACCCCAACCCTTGTCGCAAAAGGGAAGCAAAGCTTCGGTTTGCAGCCATGCAAAAGCTCAAGGCCTATCTCTCTTGTGATACAGAGATACGATTTTTCGAGTGACCACGTTTGGGTGAACTTTGGCCGTTTTACCCAGAATGGCCACAAACCCCATCTCCCCCTTAATGTTCGGCCCAAGGTTGCGTGAGCCAATTGACCAAGGGGAAGGGCGATTCGGAGAGGGAACATATACCCGCATCAAATGGGGTGTGTCCCCATGTGACCTCTCCTCATGAGGGGAGAATTGTGAGTTGCCCAATTTTGGGGTGTGTTGCCATTCTGCCCCATTTGCGTGTCATTTTCCCTCTAAGGGGCAAAGTAGCTAAAGGCGACCACAAGGTTTGGCAAGTGGCATATATTGGGACCTAAGTCCCATGTGTCAACAGCATCTTAGGTTGGAAGGATCATCGCCGTGGCCATGGAGATATGGAATCATGAGTGCGGGCCATTTTGGCCAAATTTTGCTGTTTTTGCCATTGTATGCCATATTGGAACTGCCATATCTCCATGGGGCAAGGGACCTAGCCAAGAGAAAAGTGCAATTGTTGTGGCATATGACCAAGGGTTGAACACCATTGAGGTATGTATTTGCCCCTCTGGCTCATACGGAGTTATTCAACTTTTGGTGCGATCCATGATCCCCCCCTTTGCACCGCATGCTGCTTTCTGCCCCATCCGTGTGGTCATCCCCTCGGTGAACAGTAAGCAGCCAGTGTGACAGCAAGCCAAATCTCAAGGCATGGGACCAAAGGGGATATCAAGGGCGGTGAATCAAGGCTTGGTGCGACAAGATCGCCAAGACTGCCTACCCAGGATGGTCGCCCGAGACGGCCAATTTTGCCATTTTCGCATTTGTGGACCCAGTTTGGATCAACACCACGTCAAGGCCCATGGAGATCCTTGAGAGCCAAGTGCATGTGAGTCTTTGTTGGACTCCCAGTGGATCGCACATGGAACGGCGGATCCGATCCCCAAGCCGGCGTGGAGATATACCATTGGGGATACCCTCGATTTTGGCTCATTTTGAGCAGCCAAAAAGACCCCCTTTTGGGACCCCAATTTCAGCCCCCCGTGTGGTCAATTGGCGGCCCCATATCTCTTTGCCCATGAGGAGTCCGGACGTAATTTGAAGTCGTGCCCTTAGATATAGGTCCTGGGTCCTGCCTCCTATCCTGTGAGTCATTGGACCTGCCCTTGCCGGGTGAGCTACCCCTGGAAATGACTCCAATTCTGGTGATTTTGGCATCATGACCCCACATGGCGAACCCGTGGCGCCCTGATTCCAGGGGCTCAGAGGGAACCAGGTTGGGTGGGGGCTCCAGAAGGTTGGTACTTGAAGGGCATAGGGTCAGTTGCCTCGTCCCTACCTCTGGCTGGTCCAGACGAGGGGTCAATTTTGGGGTTTTTCGAGCTAATATCAGTTTAGGCTGAAACAGCCCATTTTAAGGTACCAACTCCTAGGGGATAATGGCGGGGCCCTATCTCTGGCTCAAAGGAGAGTTGAGACCTGCCATTTAGGGAGCATAAGGCGCCACTGTCGGTAGGCCTTGGAGCCCCTTGGTTTCGAGGAACCCGCCTGTGGCTCGGCGGGACACCCCCCCTATTGGCAGGGTCTCAGGGTCCAGATTGAGCAGGGCATGGGTTATGTTGGAGCCCCTGCCCCTGCCGGCCACTGAGAGGGTCGGACCTGGGATTGGGATATGAGTTGGAATGAGTGTCTATTGTCCTATGATGCCCTTACCCCAGTCCAGTCCTCACCCCATGTGTACATATCCTGATGTGTTGCTGTACATACTTTTGTTCCCTTGTTTCAGAATGGCAAGAATCCTGAAACGCTTCGTCACATGACACGAGCATGAGGATGCCCCTGTGAGCGCAGTGCTTTGCCTGCCTGCTTGCTTGTGCGTGTCCACCGCAGCGTCCTGTGGCCAGGCCCCCCCGGGAACGCGTCAAAAGCGTTTCACCGCCGCGGGGTTACCCATCCCTCGCGTGCCACTCGGGGCCGCCTGAACCCCGAGTACGACGGGCCTCCCAGCGCCGCCCGGAGCATCGCCCCGAGCATCAGCAGCAGCGCCCAGTCTGTGAAGGAAGTGTAGCGACCAGAACTCCGACGTCAGCGAGCTTCTTCGGCCGACCAGTACCGGCCGCACTCCCAGCTGCATCACCCACCTCCACAACCACCAACGGGCGTCTGGGTCCCAGCCCTGTAGAGAAAGTGGACCGCAGCAACCGCTTCAACAGTCACCCCCAGGACTAGTCCATCGAGGGGAACGAGCGCCCATGGTGAACTGGCAGGAGGCGGGCAAGACATGGACGCAGCCCGACCCCCATGCCGTGATCCTGCTGCGCGGGTTGGTGTGGGGTCAGCACTACCGCCACAGCAACCCCCAGTGCGAAGGCGGCATGCCCGGGAGCTTGGAGCTGCGCGAGGATATGGGCGCCGACCGCCTGCAGGCAGTGGAAGACTGGCTGCGGGCAGAAGGATACGCCTACCGCTTCCGCCACAAGCGCTGGAGGGTCTGGACCCGTCCGGACAGGCCCGGCGAAGGGCTGTGCCCCGACGGGATTGAGGATGACAAGAACCCCAATGAGTACCCGTCGGGCGCTACTATCAACGTCTCCATGTTGGACATGATCGAAAAGAAGTTCCGCGAACCGGGGGAAGAGCGTACGCTGCAGGGCAGCAGCAGTTTGTCTCCCGGGAAGGAGAAGCGATCCGCCGGGGACAGGAAGCGGGACAAGAAGTGGCGGGAGTACCAGGAATCCCTGGCTGCCGAAGCCGCGCAAGCCGCGGAGAGCGACACCAAGGGAGGAACCCCAGCCCCCAGCTCCCAACGGGCCAGTAGCGGTCAGCACCCGGGCCACACCACCCTTGGCGACTTCTTTGAGGTCGCCAAATAAGCCAAGGCCAAGCCCCGTCAGCTGCACCTGAGGAAATCAGGCCCCAGTAGCGACGTGGAGTCGGCTGACTGGGGAAGGAGGCCGGCCGACGAGGCCAGCTCCAGCAGCAGCATCGCCCCCGACCAAAGGGACGTGGTCCGCGCCTGCGAGCGTGCCTGCGGGGTGCCCTGCAACCTTCCGGTTGCCCGGCAACAGGCCACGCAGCAGAACGCTGCCGTGGAGGGCGCCGTCGGCATCGCCCAGCAGGAGGGTGCAGAGTGGGGCAGAGGCATGGCCTTCCATGCCTCGGCCGTGGCGGCCATTGCGGCTGGAGTCACGGCTGCAGCCGCACAGGAAGCAGCGGCTGCCCGGGTCAGGAGTGAGGTGGAGGCAGCCGCGCAGGAAGCGGCTGCTGCCCAAGAAGCCCGTCTGGCCCAGGAGCCCATTGACCGCAAGGAGGCCGAGGTGAAAGCGTTGGAAGAGGCGCTTGCCCAAGAGAGGGCAAGGAAGGAGGCGGAGGAAAGGGCCCATGCCGAAGCAACGGCCAAGGCCCAGGCGGACGCCGCCAAGAGGGATGCCATTGAGGCTGCGCGACGGAAGGTCGCTGAAGAGAGAGCCAAGACGGAGGCAGAGTTAGCAGCGTTAGAAGCGGAGAGGGCTCGGCTGCAGCGGGCTCGGGAAGTTGAGGCTACCCGTGCCCAAGGAGAGGCCGAAAGGCGAGCTGCCGCAGCCACCGCCGCCGCAATGGAGGAGGCGGAGGCCAAGCTTCAGCGCCAAACACCTCCGGGGGGATCCAGAGTGGAGACCCTTCGGAGTCTCTTCGAAGGAGACGCCTCCTCCAAGATGAAGCTGGACCTGGAGGAGGTCGACACTGGCAGCAGTGGGGACAGTGGCCCCGCTACTCACTGACGAAAGAAGGTCAAGGGGAAGATTCCCGAGAGGGCACGGAGGCCCGCGGATGGATATCCCCACGACTCCGACCACTTCTTCACCACAAGCGAGCGGGACGGACGAGATCGCCGACATCGCCAAGGAATGGCTGGAAGAGAAGGCGGAGATGTCCCCCTGGAGTCGGAAGGTGAAGATGGGGATCCCCCTCCTCCCTACCGGAATTCAGAGCCCACCGCGTGCGGGACAGGGACAGCCAGGTGGGGCGACATGGACGAGGATGATGACATGGACTTCGGCTACACGGAGAAGCCCCCATCCTCGGACCCACCGAGGCGACCCGGCGGAGGAGGACCCCCTGGACCTGGCAGGCCCAGCGGAGGCCCTCCACGAAGACCCCCTGGCGACCCCGACGGCCCACCGGGAGATGGTGTCCCGGGGGCCACCTGGCGGTGGATCGTCTACCTCCGCAGAATGGTCCAGGTCTCGAGCGCGAGGTGGACACGGGCAAAAGCGAGATGATCCGCATCGCCAGGGTCGCCGCGGGCGCACAGAAGGAGATGGACATCGCCAAGACGGAGATGGTCAAGATCGCCAAGGCCGCCACCGCTGTTCAGAGGGAGCTAGACATCGCCAGGGGCGAGACCAGGCTGCTGAACAAGGTCATCAACGGCCTGCAGCAGAGGTTGGACAGGCTGGAAGGCCGGGGGAGCGTAGGCAGCAACCCCCCACCCCTTGAATCCGGCTCGTCGGACGACGGCTGGGGACCTGGACCAGTTCCGGGCAGAGCCCACGCCCCCGGCGGAGCCCCCAGGAGTCGCCCCAGCGCCAGTGCCCCCTCTATCAGCGCCCCCTCTCATCACAGTGCGGGCCGTCGTAGCGAGCGTTTGCCGTTCGGCAGTGGCAGTGAGGAGTGGCGTGATGAGTGGCTCAGTGCGGAGTACCACAGCCGCTGTGCCCCACTGCGGACGCCGGTACCCCCCCGACGCCCCGCACCAGTCCCAGAGCCAATCCCAACGGCAGGAGGGCGATATTGTGGACTCAGAGATGAGGTCCCCGGAGGGGATGTGGAGTGGAATATCGGCTGAGGCGAGGAAGACCTGGAGGAGTTCGGCATTACCCCGCCGCGTGGTGTACGACGGGAGGCCGCTGAACGCAGCCGCCGGCGCCGTGATGAGGAGGCATACATGGAGGGAGTACGGCGTGAGCATTTTGGTTCAGCGTACATGGAGGAACCACGCCGTCACATGGATACCGTGGAGGAGATGGAAGTGGCAGCCGTGGGAGTCCGTGGGGGACGCCGATGGGAACCTCGGTCGACCTTGCGACCGGCGTTCATGGTCTCTAAGGCCGTGGATGCCGCCTTGTGGGAAGACCTGAAGGACATCAAGCCCCCCACGTACGATGGCAACCCCCTCAGCCTCGACCGCTTCTTGAAGAAGCTGGACGATTGGGGGATGACCGTCACTGAAGACATGGATCCCGCAGAGGCGGAGAAATATGTCTTCAAACGGTTCAGGTGGCGCCTGCCGGAGGTGCTCCAAGAGCTGTACTTCGTGGCGACCAAGGAGGGGAAAATCAAGACCCTCAAGGAAGCCAAGAAGTGGCTCAACGAGCAGGAGCGAGTAGACGCTCCGCAGGTGGCTGCCAAGCGGTCGAAGGCCATCAAGCTTCAGCATGATGGTCGGGAGATCCGCCTACGAGATTAGCGGGACTTCCGGGGGCAATACAACCTCTTCCGCCGCAACCTGGAGGACTGGAATGAGGGTGACGAGCAGGCCCGCCTGCTCTCCATGCTACCGGAAGCATGGATCAAGAGAGTCACCAAGGAGGAAGCCAAGGGAGTCAAGTCCAACCACACGGTCAAGATGTTGCTCCCCAAGGAGTATCATACAAACGTGTTGGCTTGGACAAGGAAGAACGTGACCCGGGATGTCAAGCGGCACTCCCTGCCCAACGCCCTCCTCATCACCGTCACGGGCGATCGCGAGAAGACCGCGATGTGGCGCCTTGATGAGTGTGATGTGGGCGGCCAGACCATTCGTCTGCAGGCCATCCCGGCGCGGATGAGCTGCGACGAGGTCCTGGAGTGGGTCGGAGAGGAGGTACTCAAAGAGTACCGGAACCTCCACCACACCCGCGGGTTGAGGCCCGGTGACCGTGACGGCAACTACGTTGGCGAGGGGTCTGGCGGGGAAGCTACCATGGACCCAGCTGGAGCCAATGGCGATGAGGCTCTCGACGACGATGACGACGACGATGACCCTGCCGAGACGGCTGTTTGTGCTTTCGTGGCCAACAACCTGAGCACGGGGAGCAACCGGGGAAGCCGGAAGCCCCTGCAGAAGGGTTGGAAGAAGAAGGAGAAGAAGGAGCCCCGCCGCGTTGGCAACCCTCCACTGTCCTTTTGGAGAGTTCATACGAGCTCACCCCCAGGGCCGTTTCGTGTGTTATGGGAGGAACAAAGGATTCAACCATGACCACCGGACATGTCCCGTCCACAAGGCCGACACGGAGGCTTACAAGAAGGTGCACGGGACGAAGAAGCGTGCACCCGCGAAGGTCCGGGAGGCCAAGGTGGAGGTCACCATGGACGAGCTCTCCAAGCTGATGTCGGCGGGGACTGAGCTGGCCAAGGAGATCCAGGAGATCAAGAGGGCCTGGGTCCCCAAGTCGGACGACAAGAACAAGGACAAGGAGAAGAAGGGTAAGAAAGGGGGAAAGAAGAAGAGCATCAACAAGGTTGATGCGTAATAGAGTACCCTTACTCCCACAAGCGACGCCCCTTAGCGGAGCCCCTGCAGCCAATGGCCCCAGCTAGGGCGGTCGCAGGATGGTGTTGTGGGAAGCGCCACACCATCCCATTCGGGAGATATTGAGCACAACGGTGTTGCCGCGAGCAGAAAGCCCGTTTCGACGCCCAAGACGAAGGACTGTGGCAGTGGCAGGGTGGGGGCAAGTGCTGGAGGGATAACCGCCCTAGGCGGATCTTCGTGTCCGACCAAGGTCCCCGGTGAAGGCACGAACCCTTGCACCCGGCCATCCTTTGCGACCAAGAACGTCTTTGATGTGCTCCAAGATCTTTCCGAGAGTATCGGAGGATCACCCAGTCCGCAGCTGGATGCTGCAGCTGGGCATCCTGAGCCCATTGTCCACGACCTGCACCAGTCGCTTTTTGAGCTTCTGGAACGGCCGGAGATCCTGAGTTTGCACGCCGTGCGCCGTGTTGGGCGGGAGCGGCAGTTGCATCTTAAGATCTGTGCCCTATGCGGGGAAGTGGAGAAGGTCTTCCACGTGTTGGTCCACACGGGCGCTCAGGTCAGCTTGGTCAAGGCTGGCCTACTTCCGCCAGAGTGCTTGACCGACAGTAGGAGGCCTGTCAGGCTGAAGGTGGCGAACAGCCAGTACATGGTGGGAGGCACGAAGGAAGCGGCCATTGGGCTGCAGTTCGTGAACCACCGTGAGCTGAGCTGCTCGGACCTCGGCAAGGAAATCCTCCTGCAAGGCCGCTTCTTTGAGGCCCAAATGGACTGGGACATGATCGTCGGGTACGACTTCATTATGGAGACGGACTCCGGTGTTCTCCCGGCCAAGGCCTCCATGACCCTCTACCAGGACAACCAGCTCTCGTGGCTCTCGTCACCTGAGCACCATGTGGAATGCCAATGGATCCACCCGGAACGTAATCAGCTCGAAGTATCTGCACTGGGGACTCAGCCATCCGGGCCAGCAAACCAGGAGTACGGCGTAATGCCGGAAGTGGCGAGCCGAGTGGTTGCGGACCTGGGAGCTTCGGATCTGGCTCTGGATGCGTTCTCCTCAGGAACCTCTGCCCATCTTCAGGTGTGTGAGAAGTACTGGAGCGCCCAGGACTCCGCGTGGAAGAAGCACTGGGGTCCGCATCAGGGTTTGATGTGGATCTGTTGCCACCGATGGGACATCCCGAGGGCGGTAGCCAAGATCCGCAAGGACCGCTCCAAGGCAGTGCTGGTCGTTCCTATGGGATGCACCGAGGAGGAAAGTAGACAAGATTGGGTGGTCTCACTGACCAACATGACCTTAAACAAGGTCGTCCTACCAGCTGGAGAGAGTGTCTATCAGGACGCTAAGGGACAGCCCATGCCAACCCAGAGATGGCCAACAGAATTGCACTATGTGGATGGGGGCCTCGAACAGGCCGACACCACGGACTTCGTGTGTGTCAACCGCATCATAGCGGAGCCCTTGCGGCAATGCTTTGCGGTTACCCCCGTTGACATCGGAGAATCAGAGGACCTCCTCACTGAAGAGGAGCTGGACCTGGTTCAGGGGTATATGGATCAGCCCTTCCATGACTGGGGAAGCCAGCGTGAGGAGAAAGGCCAGGACAAAGCCTGGTGGGAAGTGGACTCCATTGTCTCTGGTTCCTATGATGGGAATACCTTCGTAAGGAGGGTACTGGACCACATGTCCAGGCAGGACGAGCCAATCAGCGGGAACCCTCCCACCTACGGCGACCTGTTCCGAGGCAAGACCAGAGATGGCCCCTTGGGCCACCTGGGGAGACCACCAGAGCCGAAGCCATGCGGGGGTACCCCGCAAGTAAGCTCAGTGGTTCAAGTGCCCGGAAAGGCCAAGGCGGAGTCCAATGATTGCCCCAAGATCCAGGCATTGAGGGCCAGGCTGAAGCAGAAGTACGGTGAAACCTTCTTCAGCGGAAAGCCTGTGTTTCCCCCACCGGTCCGTGGACCGTATGGTGAGGCCAAGATACGACTGAAGCCGGACCCCCGTGTGTACGGACACCGGGAATTCGCCCTGAGGGGCGAGAGGAAGGAGGCCATGGAGAGGATTCTCCGTGAGTTCATCGAGAGGGGCTGGCTTCAACCATGCCATTCCGAGTGGGCCTCCCCGTGCTTCGTCGTCCCCAAGAAGGTGGCCGGGGAGTGGCGGCTCGTGGTCGACTACCGCGGCCTGAACGCCCAAACGCAGCATGACAGCTATACGCTGCCCCTCATTGAGGACATGCTGCAAAAGCAAAACCGCCGGAGGATCTTCACGGTGATTGACCTGAAACATGGTTATCATCAGATGCCTCTCGCCGAAGAGTCCCGTGCTTGCACAGCCATGAGCACCCCACTGGGACCCCTCCAGTGGAGGGTGATGCCCATGGGCGTTACCAACGGCAATGCGGCTTTTCAGCGGATGCTGGAGAACCTGCTTGAGCCGGTGCGCGACTGTGCGGACCCCTTGTGGACGATGTGATCATCGCGTCTGGGGACCCCAGTATGAGCTATGATGAGCTCCTGGAGGCACATGAGACAGACGTCACCAGAGTGCTGGACCTCCTGGTTCGGCACAAGCTCACGGGCAGCAGTGACAAGGCCAGCATTGCAGTAAGCGAGGTGGTCTTCGCTGGCCACGTAGTCGGGAACGGGCAGCAGAAGCCCATACCTGGCAAGGTGGCTGCGATTGAGCACTGGGAGAAGCCCAAGACGGTCTCGCAGCTACGGGCATACTTGGGCTTCTGCAACTACTACTCGGGGTATATCAAGATGTATGCCGAGTATGCGGCCCCCATGACGACCATGCTCAAGGGCAACCGAGAGGTGACCAAGAAGGGGTCCAAGAAGGCTCTGGTCTGGAATGATGAGTCCGACCGTGCCTTTGAGGGGATGAAGCAGGCGCTGCTATCCGCAGTGGGTCTGCACCTCGTGGATCCTGACCGAGAGTTCGTCCTGCGCACCGACGCTTCCGACTATGCCGTTGGAGCTGTGTTGGAACAAGTGCTTGACGATGGGAGGCACGTGCCTCTGGCCTTCTGGAGCCGAGTCCTGGCGGAAGGCCAGAGACGGACGTGGACGCCCCGGGAAAAGGAGGCGTACGCCATCGTCATGGCTCTCAGAAAATGGGCTGGGTACATAGCCCTCCGTCCCGTCACTGTCTGGACAGACCATCAGAGTCTTCAGTCGTGGCACAAAGAGCATGTGGACACCCCCTCTGGTCCGGCCTCCCGACGGGCAAGATGGCATGAGACCTTGGCCAAGTTCGACCTCACGGTTGTGTATGTTCCCGGCAAGGACAACACCGTGGCGGACTGTCTCAGCAGGTGGGCCTGACCCGCCAGCAAGGGCATGACGGATGTCTTCGCCCATGGCAATGAGGCCGAGACTGCGGAGGCCAAGAGGATCATAGAAATGGAGCGCCTGATGGAGGAGGAGGGTGTGAAATGCTTCGTCGTCATGGCTGTGAATGCCCCCCTCGGAAGGAGGATGGGCAGAGCGGTCAAAGTACTCGCCCCTGAGGGAGCTGAGTCTGACAAGCACCTCTTCCCTGAATCGTGCCTCTAGGACGATTAGACCGACGACTACGCCAAGTCCGAGGCCTTTGAGGCCGAGTATAGGGCTGTGACCTACCCTGATGACGGGCAGAAGTGGCCAAAGGGGCTGACCGAGGAGGATGGCAAGCTATACCGGAATGGTAAAGTGCTGGTCCCGGGGTCCTGAGTGCTCGAGCTATGTGAGGCTTGGCACCACCACATGATGCACCCAGGGGTCAGAAAGCAAGCCCTGGACATGCAGCGCCGGTTCAAGATCGACCAGATTGGTCTCCACAACGCCATCAAGAAGGTCAGGAAGGGTTGCTCGGTCTGTCAGGCTTGCAACCGCGACAACCGGAACGTCACGGGGGAAGCCCATTGGACTCCGGTACCTGACCAGCCCACGGAGAGCGTGGCCATGGACGTCTTTTCCATGCCCGAAGTTCACATTTGCAAGGAGACCTTCGACTGTGTGGTCCTGTGTGTGGACCGCCACAGAGCTACGTGGTGGCCATTCCGGCACGCAAAAAGGGGTTGCTAGCCAAGGAAGTGGCAGTCATGATGATCCGTCATTGGCTGACCGTCTTTGGCATCCCCCGTATAATTTGCACTGACTGAGGACCCCAGTTTACCGGCGGCTGGTTCAAGGCCATGTGTTCCCTCATGGGAATACGTCATGCCAAGAGCGTCGCCTACCTCAGCCGGTCCAACGGGCGTGCTGAAGTGGCTGGAAGGCAGCTGTTCGAGAAGCTACACAAGATTCACCTCGCAAACCCACGTCGAAACTGGTTTGAGGAGATGTGGCCTGCCCTAAAGGCCCATCATGACACCTCCACTCCGGGTGGATTGTCCCCTCACCAGATTTTGTTCGGCAGGGACCCCCTGGGTCGGGGACTTCCCTGTTCGGGTGATGGTATGGCCATGGACGCCAAGGAATTCTTTGCGCGGCAGGAGGCCACGGCGCGCGACATCCGCCAGCAGCTCGAGAAGGAGCATGCCGTGCGTCAGAGGTCCGCCCCGAGCTTGACAGCGCAAAAGTTCAGGGTGGGAGACCCGGTGTGGGTGATCAGACCCCGCCCTATGGGCACCCACCGAACAAAAACCTGGTTCACACCCGGAGAGGTGGTTCGCAGGATCGGTGAGGACACCTACCGCATCAAGGTGGGTCACGGACAGTTCCGGGAGCGCCACGAAAGTCAACTCTGTGTGCGGGAACCCGACCTCCGTGGCCAACATGTGTCCCTGGACTACACCGCACATGAGGCTGATTCGGACGACGACTACGCTGAGCAGGACAACTGTACCGTCGAGAAGATCCTGGCCAAGCGTCCAAACGCCTCGGCACCCGGAGGCCTGGAGTTCAAGGTTCGTTGGCGAGGCTATGGGCCGTCCCACGACACCTGGGAACCCGTCTCCTTGTTCATGCCTCGGATTAACATCCCCTTCATGGACTACATCCGCAAGCACAAGATCAAGCTCCCCGTCTCGGACTTGGCGGCACTCACCCGGGCGATTGCAGCCAGGGGCGCCTGATCACCTCCCTGGGCTCTCCCCTGATGCAGTTTGAGCGCTTGTTAGGTTGACGGATCGTCCCTCACTTGCTTGCTCTCTTCCAGCTTCCGGTGACCTGCCATCTGAGTGGCCATATACCCCCCCTGCTGAATCCAGGGGAGGATGACCCCTCTCTTCCACTCCTCTTTGTCACTCCCCGCCTGCTGAATCCTTGGGAAACCAGGCAGGGCGACTGACCTTGATATTTTCTGAGCTCTTGAGGCCTTGAAGCCCATACGACGTTGCGCAACGGACGCCGCTGTCATCGGCGTTGCAAATCTGGGTGTGTGGTCTGATCCCATAGCACTTGCGGGGTCCAGACCGGTCTATGTGTGTCTGCAGACTATATATGGCCTGGACTCAGGCGTTTTTCTGTCAACCCCTGCTGCATATGCCTTATCCTTACCGGGGCGTGGTTTGGCGCTCCGTCCGGAGCGTGTTTACACGCCTATTGACCTAATTTTTGCTCACTTTTCCGCTGTCCAGGATATGTGCATTTGTATGTTGAGTGCTGACGACCCATCACTGAGGAATGCACAGTTTTTCCCCCTTAGGGGACACAAATCGGAATACAAAGGCGACCTGAGTCGCCGTGTACATGCTTCTACATCTGTCCAGTCTGGACCAGTACCTAAGTACAGATTGTCATGTTTGTGTGCCCGTGATACGGTGTGCCCTAGTGCCTGTGATGTGCTGAGATCCTGATGGCGCCAGGCGGGAAGCCCAGTTGCCTGACTACACTCTCAGCGCTCCGCCACTGTCAGTCCCAGTGTGAGCCTACCGATCGCAGACGCACTTGCAGTCGGGTGGCGACCTTCGGTGTCCTGACCTCGGTCAGTCTGCCTGGGAAACTGGTGGTTTGAGGAGTCGACGCCTCCGGCCAGCCTGCATGGGGACTCCCCCATGCATGGCCTTCGTGGTAATGGGGCGAGGGAAAAGAGGGCCTTGATGCCCGATCCCTTATGGAGGAGCTCGTGCGGCTTTACCACTCTGGACTCGCGTTCTGGATATGGACATGGTGCGCCCGAGGGAAGACCCGTGGGGACTCTCCCCCAGCCTGCGGCCTTGGGAAGCCTGGGGTAGCCTGATGGATCTTTGTGGTCGCTTTTGACCCCGGGGACCACCTCGGTCGTCGTGTGACACCTATGATGGCCGTGTATGCCACTACCACTGTGGTGGTGACTGTTGCAGCCGGCACTCGGTGCGCCTGGTATGGGTTACGGGTCCTTTGGATGCCAAACAATCGCCAGCAGGACCCGAGATTTGATACTTAATACTATACTTGCACCTACAGCACCATACCTGTCTTACCCTGGGATTGTCGTGGGCAACCTAACCCGACAACCAGCCTGAGTGTGGAGTGTGACCCCCCCCTCCCCCTCAGGGGATGGTCCTGGGTACCCGCTGCCATGCTTGGTGATATCGAGCCCCCCCCCAGGGTTTGCTCTAAGGAGGGGGGTGAAGTGGTACCCAGAAGCCTTGGCCCATGGCCCGGAGGCCCGAAAGCCCATGGCCCGAAGGCCCGAAAGCCGTCACACCCGCACGGACGCCATCAACACCATCCGTCAGCGGGATATCCTTTTTCTCTGGTCCGCGAGATCCGGAATCCGAGCCTTAACCATGAAATCGATGTGGAAGTGCCATAATTTTACCTTCGTGATCGATTTTCGGTTAGAAATCGGTGAAATACCCGATTTCTAACGCGATTTCTAATTGCCGTGAAATCGCCGCTTGTTGTCGCCTGTTCTCGCGTTTGCGTCGCTTCTCCGTGGCGAGTTTTGCGATGGACTTTTCTCCTGTACCCTTGAGGTTCTGACGGAAGTTAAGTGCTGGATCTAGAGGGTTTTTTATGTACTTTCATCTGGTGTGTTCACCAGAAATTTTTCGCCGTTGCGTCTGCGAGAAAATCAGCACGCAAGGTTTTCCGTCGTTCGCTGGAACTCATGGTTCTCAAAGACCATGAGTTCGGACGGTACTTCACATCTCCCCCCTATGCCTTTTATCCATGCCCCTTTCACGTGGGCATATCACTTTGTACAAGGAAGTGGGCAATAGGGATGTTTTAGGCATCACATGGGTGTCGTAAACCGGAGTCATTTGCATGCGCAAATGCTAACTTCGTGGTCTTGTGAGCATGCACGTAAATTTTCGGACACAATGCTCACAAGACCAAACGCCCCAGGCCATTTTCGTTTTTTGAGCCAACCCAACGATGGCTCCACGCAATTTAATGCGTACCAAAACTCATTTTTTGGAAAAGGTCAAAGTGTGGTCGAAAATTAGGCCAAAATGGCCAATCCCCCGAGGCTCGTACTCGAAGCCTATGAGGAGTTGAGCCTTGAATCAAGGCAATATGTAAAGTAGAGACCACGAAGGACATCGTGGATACCTTGGTGGATTTTTACAACCTTGCTTTTTATTTTGTATATCGTTGCCTTATGAGCATGCGTGCCATACTGCCCCTTTGCACACGCGATCATATGCAAACGCTAATGACATGGGTGGGCGAGGACAATCTAACCATAGTGGGCATATTTGAAAGCACTTACTATGGGCGTACTCCCAAAATGTTTAATCATATGTTTCTTCCTCAATGGCCCATAGAGATATGCATGCCAATATCGCCAATATATGCACTTTTTGCCATATATAGTGTGCTTCAAGGATTGGAGTGTTAAAAATGTTTCCGTAACGCTTTGAACCCCGACCCTTGTCCCAAAAGGGAAGCAAAGCTTCGGTTTGCACCCATGCAAAAGCCCAAGGCCTATCTCCAATGTGATACAGAGATAGGATTTTTCGAGTGACCACTTTTGGGTGAATTTTGGCCGTTTTCCCCAGAATGGCCACAAACCCCGTCTCCCCCTTAATGTTCGGCCCAAGGTTGCGTGAGCCAATTGACCAAGGGGAAGGGCGATTCGGAGAGGGAACATATACCCGCATCGAATGGGGTGTGTCCCCATGTGACCTCTCCTCATGAGGGGAGAATTGTGAGTTGCCCAATTTTGGGGTGTGTTGCCATTCTGCCCCATTTGCGTGTCATTTTCCCTCTAAGAGGGAAAGTAGCTAACGGCAACCACAAGGGTTGGCAAGTAGCATATATTGGGACCTAAGTCCCATGTGTCAATAGCATCTTGGGTTGGAAGGATCATCGCCGTGGACATGGAGATATGGAATCATGAGTGCGGGCCATTTTTGGCCAAATTTTGCTGTTTTTGCCATTGTATGCCATATTGGAACTTCCATATCTCCATGGGGCAAGGGACCTAGCCAAGAGAAAAATGCACTTGTTGTGGCATATGACCAAGCGTTGAACACCATTGAGTTTCGTATTTGCCCCTCTGGCTCATCCGGAGTTATTCAACTTTTGGTGCGATCCATGATCCCCCCCTTTGCACCGCATGCTGCTTTCTGCCCCATCCGTGTGGTCATCCCCTCGGTGAACAGTAAGCAGCCAGTGTGACAGCAAGCCAAATCCCAAGGCATGGGACCAAAGGGGATATCAAGGGCCGTGAATCAAGGCTTGGTGCGACAAGATTGCCAAGACTGCCTACTCAGGATCGTTGCCCGAGACGGCCGATTTTGCCATTTTGGCATTTGTGGAACCAGTTTGGATCATCACCATGCCAAGGCCCATGGAGATCTTCAAGAGCCAAGTGCATGTGAGTCTTTGTTGTACTCCCAGTGGACGGCACATGGAACGGCGGATCCGATCCCCAAGCCGGCGTGGAGATATACCATTGGGGATACCCTCGATTTTGGCTCATTTTGAGCAGCCAAAAAGACCCCCTTTTGGGACCCCAATTTCAGCCCCCCGTGTGGTCAATTGGGGGCACCATATCTCTTTGCCCATGAGGAGTCCGGACCTAATTGGAAGTCGTGCCCTTAGATATAGGTCCTGGGTCCTGCCTCCTATCCTGTGAGTCATTGGACCTGCCCTGGCCGGGCGAGCTACCCCTGGAAATGACTCCAGTTTGGGTGATTTTGGCATCATGACCCCACATGGCGAACCCGTGGCGCCCTGATTCCAGGGACTCAGAGGGAACCAGGTTGGGTGGGGGCTCCAGAAGGTTGGTACTTGAAGGGCATAGGGTCAGTTGCCTCGTCCCTACCTCTGGCTGGTCCAGACGAGGGGTCAATTTTGGGGTTTTTCGACCTAATATCAGTTTAGGCTGAAACAGCCCATTTTCAGCTACCAACTCCTAGGGGATAATGGCGGGGCCTATATCTCTGGCTCAAAAGAGCGTTGAGACCTGCCATTTAGGGAGCATAAGGCGCCACTGTCGGTAGGCCTTGGAGCCCCTTGGTTTTGAGGAACCCGCCTGTGGCTCGGCGGGACACCCCCCCTATGGGCAGGGTCTCAGGATCCAGATTGAGCAGGGCATGGGTTATGTTGGAGCCCCTGCCCCTGCCAGCCACTGAGAGGGTCGGACCTGGGATTGGGATATGAGTTGGGATGAGTGTCTATTGTCCTATGATGCCCTTACCCCAGTCCAGTCTTAACCCCATGTGTACATATCCTGATGTGTTGCTGTACATACTTTCGCTTCCTTGTTTCAGAGTGGCAAGGATCCTGAAACGCCTTGTCACATGACACGAGCATGAGGATGCCCCTGTGAGCGCAGTGCTTTGCCTGCCTGCTTGCTTGTGCGTGTCCACCGCAGCGTCCCGTGACCAGGCCCCCCGGGAACGCATCAGGGCAGTTCTCGTGTTCGTGTCTGTTCGTGCCCCCCCCTCGCTCCTTGACACTGTTAACTTTCTGGGCTGCAGGGAACGTGTCCCTCGCACCATGCTCGCAGGTTACATGCGCCGAATCCGCCCCAGCGTCCCAGGCGTTTAACCTTCCCGGAGGAGGTGCGCGCCGGTCCCAGCGGCGCACGTATCCCTTGATTCTCGCCTTGGAAGGTAACATTCTGGACGATGGCTCGATAACATTCCCGTGGTCATCGGCCCGGCCGTGGGTCCCGCGCGTTTTACTGGCCCCTTGGCCCGGCCCCTTGTGGGTCGGTTCGCGGGAGAGGAGGGTTAGGTGGGAGGACAGGTCCGTGCTGGGCGCCGTCCCTTTCGCTGTCGCAGGCGGGTTGCGGGGGTCCGGGAAGCGTGGGCCCTGCCCGGGGGATGTGGGAGGAATTCGTTGGGTTTTTGTTTGTGTTCGACACCATCGGCTGCCAAGGCTAGCCCCTATTTTTTGGGTGTCCGTTGCACGTGCTGGGCAGGTCGACGTCTTACCCGCCTGCGCGCCCGACCGACAGGCGCTGGTGGAGTGTGTTGCGCGGTCGCGCTTTGTTGGGTTGTGCGAGGGGGTCCTCTTGGGCAAGGTCGGCTTGCCCGGGGTCGTCGCGGTTGACGGCCGATTCCGCAGCCCTTGCTGTGACATGCATCTTTGGGTCCTCCGGCGAGAGAAGGTGATCCCGCGGCCGCCGTGTCGTCTCCTCCCTTGCGTATGGCCGGTGCGGGATTTGCGTCGTGCGTGCGTGGCGGTGCGTCGTCACTGCAGGTTTGGTGGTTGGCTGCCGTGGGCAGGGCACCCCTTTGGGGGGTTTTTCACGCGCCGCACAAAGGCGCTGCGGAGGGCACTGAAGATTTCATGCACAAGGGCCGCGTGTGCCGCCTGGGCCCCTGTCTCAGTGTGGATGGTGGGCTGCAGTTGCTCGCCCAGCGCCAGCGCCCGGATCTGGTGGATCGCGAAGACGGGGCACAGGTTGGGTGCAGTGGGGGTCTCTGCCATCTGTTCACGCTGGAAGATGGCCTCCAGCTGCTGCCGGCCGTCGAGGTAGAACCTCCACGTCGCTGACCATCCCCTGGTGTGCGACCAGCGGCGCCGCGCCCACCGCCAGAGGCAGTAGAGGGCATGGCCTGGGTGCCAGGTGCCGGCCGTCCACAACACGATGGCCGTCAGGGGGTCCGGGGGCTGGTCGTTGAGCAGGGGGCTGGGGCTGTCCGGCAGGGCCGTTGTCGCCAAGAGCATGGAGTTGACGGCCTCCAAGCTCCAGTGGCTCTCCTGCGGGTGCGGGATGATCCGCACTTGGTAGTAGTGGCCATTTTCCAACACGATCATGGCGATGGTGCTGGGGGCACGCTCGCGCGACGGGGGCGCTGCGCGCAATGTCTCCGGATACCGCGCCGCCAGGCCCGTGAGGTTACGCCCCCTGTTGCGGGCTGTCCCGCTTTCCCATGCCGCCAGGACTTCGTGCGGTGGGATGCGGAAGGTTTTGGGTCTCCGCGCTGGGGCGGCCCGCTCCCGGCCCCCGGTGCTGGGCGCGGGCCTGGGGTCCGTCGGCGGTGCTATGAGCGTGTGTACCCAGCCCAGGTGTGGGACCCATACGCCCCGCTGGGCTGGCTGGTGGGTCTTGAACCACCAGATCCACGCTTCAACAAGGTGGTCTGAGATCTGTGTCCCGGGGGTGAGGAGCGCCTGGAGCTGCCGCACAAAAATTTCGGTTGTTGCGGCGTGTGGCAGGGGGACCACAGCGAAGAGCCTGTTCGGGTTGACGTCATGGAGGTGTTCCCGGAGGGCTGCCACCAGCTCGCTCGAGGGTGTGGTAGCGTGGATGCCGTAGAGCGCCCTCAGTTCCGCATCGTCGAAGGGACCCGCGCCCCTCTGTTGCGGTGGCCAGGGGGGTTGGGGGGGGCATGGTCACCCGGTCCTGGTCCAGCTTGGCGCTAGTCGGGGAGGGGTGCCGTGAGGTGGTGCCAGGGTGTCCCTCAGGCGCGTACTCCATGGAGGGCTCCTGTTGCTGGGGCATCGAGCAGGTCGTGGCGGCGGGCGGTGGGTCATGGGACTCCAGAGGGCCGGAGGTCTCTGTCATTTCCGCGTCCGCCCCTGGGCCGCTCGCGTCGTGTTCCCGTTGTTGCGATGCGCCCTCCGTGCCCTGGCGGTTTGGCTGTGTGGCAGTATGGGTGGGGAACGCCGTGGTGCACGGGTCCGTTCGGTCGGGTGGTCGGTGCCCGAGTCCGGGACCGGTGTCACCGCCCCTCGCTCGGGGGGGGGGGGGGGGGGTGAGGGGGGGGGCTGTCCCCCCACACCTTGCGCAGGCCTTGGGTCGGCCGCGGGCTCCCTTGGCCGCATGTCCGTGGCGTGTGGTCCCCCTGGCAGCGGGTCGGCCGCCGACCCTGGGAGGGAGGCGGCGGACGAGCTGGATGCTCCGTCTGCCGCTCGGCGGGGGCCCGCGTGAAGCGCTGCCTGTCGCTCCCACTCGACTGGCGTGAGAATGGTGGGGATCTGCGCCTGTTTGGTGCGGGGCCTGTTGGACCGGCGTCGGGAATTGGTGGTAGATGATGTCCGTTGGGCTTGGGGGTCGTAGGCACCCCCATGGTCTCTGTCCATACCTTCATGGAAGACGACTTGCTGTGCCCTGGGAGGTGGCGTGCGGCTGCCGAGGCGGGAGCGGCCAGGATTCCTTGTGTCCTGGCGCTGTTCCGGCATGCCGCCTTGCATCCCTGAGGTGTGAGGACTGTCTGGGCCCCTCCGCGGGGCGAACGGTTGTAGGGGGCTTCTGTACGTGCCAGAGGGGGAACCCATTCCGGCTGGTACCCCCCGTGGGCGTTCCGGGGAGTTACGGCGCGCCGCCTGCCTGGGAGACTCCGGGACGTCTTAGGACCGCGGCCGCAGGTGGCCTGAGGCGTGCCCTTGGTGGCCCGGGGATCCAGTGATGTCCCAGATGTTGTGCTCCTGCATGGTCGCACGGATGCCCAGGGCTGCGCACTGGTGCCATTGCCAGTGTAGTCCGTTCATTTCATCCGGTTTGTAGGCCCCCATATGGGCCATGAGCGGGGTGGCCACATAGTGCCATTGGCCTGGGTGGTTCATGCTCGCGGGGGGCGTGTGCCCCGTCCGATGGCCAAAGGTGATGTCTGCCATAGTGCGGGTTCCCTCCGCGAGGTGGAGGGACCGCAAAGTAAGCAGCCATCGGATGCGGACTGCCAGGGCGAACTGCTCCCCCGCGGTAAGCCTGGGGATCCATAGGCCCAGGTCTTGGGCCGCCGCCTGTTCCGCTTGGTCGCTGGGGCGGCTGGCGTCGCACTCCGAGCGTTCGTAGTCCAGATGTCCCCGCCCCGAGGGCGGGGCCGTCCCCGGCGGTTGGCCGGTAGGCACGCTAGCGGTGTTGGTGCCCCCGTCCACGCGGGCCCCACTTCCTATCTTGACCTCCCCATGGCTTCAACATCTCTTTTGAAATTTTCCATAACATCCTAACATCAGAAAGAAGGCGCTGCGTCAGGGCAGTCGCCAGTTTTTGCTTAGTCATAACAGACACCTACAGCACCCACTGCGCTCATTGGCGTCGCTGTGGCAGCTGTGGCTTGGTAGGGGGTTAGAATGGGCATGACCATTCATGTGTGCATACACCTCTTACTCCAAATAGTAAAAGGCAGTGCAATACGCAAGATCCAACGCAGGATAGGATCAGGGCACGCTGTCTGGGGTCTCGTTGAACCTGCAGGGTGACCTGATCTGTCCTTAGTTCGAGGGGGTGGCGTAGAAAATTATTTTGCCCTCAATGGGGTGTTGGATGCTGGACAGTGGTCCAGGAGTCAGTTTTTCGGCCAGAACACGGCCCACTCCACTGTTTGCGCTCCAGGATATCTGCAGAGAAGGGACGAAGGGTTGAGGGATTGACAAACACGAAATGATCGACACAACCACCGAAATCCGTCAAATGACGGCCTAGAATTTTTCTGAGGGTACACACCTGTCCAGAATCTCCAGGTGCATTAAATGCACGTTTTTACGTAATTTTATTTCATCACAGGAAGTTTTGAATCCCTGGATTTACACGCAGAGAAAAGCGGCGCGCCGGAGCGCATCCTAATTGGGAGCCGGAAAAGACAGAGAAAATAAGATTATCGCAGTATGTCACGTAATAATAAAGAAATGACGAGACATGCAATTAATAATAAGCGTAGAGATTCCACGTATGCCTCTAGGAAAAATCAAGAAGACAGAATTCAAGAATTCGGAAAAAAATTTACTGAACAAGGTATAAACCTACAGGTTCTTGTTGCTTTGTATGCAGCATGCACATTGCTTGTCTCGTGTTTCCGAGGATTGGCCGTGTTGCAGCGCAAACATAGAGTACAGGGCCAGATTAGAAGATTGCACGATGATTGGAGGTGAGATGCACTGATTAGAACATACACACGCGTGCATAAACGCTTGCTTTGCTTGTTTTTTGTCTTCTCCCCCACTTGCGTCGCTCTCCAGCGGTAGGTAAGGTGAGTAAGCGCAGGACGGGCCAGCCCCTGGTTGAGTTCGTCATTGTGATTGGTATGGATTGATAGAAACGGAATGGTTAAAATAGTGGATTGCCAGATTCGTGCATACCCGTGCATGTACATGGCGCATTAAAGGGTAGGCCACGCGTGTTGCGCACAGTATGACACTTGTTTAGGTTACCCAGGGGCTCCATTCCACGTTCTATAAGAGAACGGGTGGAGTTTCTTAAGCTTGCTTGCTTGCAACTCGGTAAGAGGACAGTGTATTATTTTCCAGCCTGAGAAGCGTATAATACGTGGAAGCTCGTTAGGTTCCTTAGCCGCTTACCGAGTTCGTCCGCCTTTGCTTTCAGGCGGGAGGATCAGGGTGATGGGTGCAGCAGCAGTTGCCTTCGGCGACTTTTAATTTTCTGCCCAAGCCAAAAAGGGCGCTGATCACACAATCAACAAACTGTACCTCAGCCAGGAGTGGCGAGGACAGTCCCACCACATCATCATACACGCTGTGCACACAAACAGAGCACTCCTTCCCTCCAAGCCCTGACAGGGAAACGTTTGGAGACGTCCCTGTCAGGCCACAGTCGCTTAGTAGCGCTGTGTTCTCTTGTCCTTTCACAGGTGGGCCACTAGGGCCTGAGACATGTTCTTCCACGACACCAAGTAGCTTGTGAGTACAGGAGTCCTAAGCCTGGATGGGGGCTTGAGCACAGCGCTCGCTCATCCTTCGAAGGCTGGTGCCACTGTAGTGAGTGTAGGACCTGTAGTGTGTGTGTCACTGTCCCGCCTGTTTCGTGAAATTTTATCAGGGTTTTGGTGGGCAGTGGCAGTGGTAGTGTAGGGTTTGGCCGTGTAGGAAACAGGTGTTTTCATGCCTCATAGATTTTGGCCACCCCTCCCCTGTAGTAGGCAGGTAGGTAGGAAAACCAATACCTTGGCGTTAGCGCTGGGTATTCCCCCAAGGCAGTCTGGTGCCAGCATAGAACTGGGGCACCTAGGGGCGGAGAGACCCGGGGGGTACCCAGTGGCACTGTGTAAAGACATCCGCCGGGTTCTGCAAGGGTGCAGACTTGCGTATAATTAGGACACCATTTCTGCCGCTTGCTCATAGGTCCTCAGGATCAGCACACTCACACACACATAGGCAGGTATAGGAAGGCTTCAGTCCCTAGGCTTCCTCTGAGAGGCAAGCGTTTCAGCGAGCCTCAGCAACTCTCCTAGGTTGTTCTGAGACAGGTAGTCTACCAGAACAGAATTCAGGCGTCCCTCAGGAAGCACAAAGGCAGAAAAGGGTTCCCAGGTAGCTTCTTCAACTCCAAACCCTTGCCAGAGGGTGAGGAAACGCCAACCTTGGCAATAGCGGTGTCGGATAACCGACTTCACCAGGTAGAAGCCTTCCTTAGCCATCTTCTCGGCATTCATGTCGGGGAGTTCTCCTTCAGCTTCCATTGGGATGGCAGCGCCGTGTAGGTCCAGAGCGGCGATCTCCTCATCGTTTGTTTCCCATTCTTCCCCACAGAGGTCCTCTGGGTCGTAGTAGCGCTTGAGCTGTTGAGCAGCGCGCACCAGGGTCCCCCCTAGTCGGGGAGAACACCACACAGTGATGTGGTGACAATCCACAGACAGGATCTTGTAGGGCCCGAAGTACGGGTCATCGCTGGTTGAGCGAGGCCAGGTGGGTAGCCGACTGTGGTGCACCAGCACCCAGTCTCCCTCTTGGTAGGTGGCTGGCACCCCGTGCTTGGTCTTCTTGGTCGACTGGCGCTCCCTCACTCTCTGGAGCATAGCCTTGGCCTTGTCCACCTTGTCTTGTCGCCCCTTCACCCACTTACCCACAGTTGAGTAAGAATCCTCAGGATAGGGAGCGTGTAGGAACCACGCCGGGCGTCCCATGAACAGCTCATGGGGTGAATAGGCAGTTGCCGAACTGTCTTGGGAGTTCATCATCAAGGATATGACGGGGAGTAGTCTCACGCAGTCTTTGGTGCGCTCAGTCTTGCACCATATCCTCACGTTCTCTTTGAGAACTCGAATCTGTCACTCACATAGGGGGTTACTCGTATGAGTGTAGGGAATCCCTGTTGACACCTTGACATTGAGGGACCTCAGGACTCTCTTGTACCAGCCCGTGTCGGAGCGTACTCGGACGTCCTCATCTGAGTTAATCTCTTTGGGTGCCCCATAGACACAGAACCACTCTTCCAGGAGTATCTTGATTGTCTCCTCACCCGTGATGTGTTTAGTGCATGGGAACACCCTGGTTAACCTGGTCAGCCCACAGGTTACCACTAGGGCAAAGTCATAACCCCCGAACTTAGGCATCTCCGTGTAGTCCAGGTAGAGAACACTGTTGGCACAGTGGGGCATGGGAAGGGTCGAATAGAGACCTCTGACCCTGATATCCCCTGGTGTGCAGGACCGTACACAGGCACTTGTCCACGACCGGCTGGAGGGCCTTCCGCAGCTGATCATCACTCCACGTAGAGTGGAACCACTGCTTCAACAGCTTCAGAGTACGGTTTGCTCCCACATGACCACTGGATTCATGGGTCCACTGGAGGAGTGCCGGAATACGGTTGCTAGGCACGGCTATCCGGTCCCCATGCCAGAGGTAGGTCTTGTCCCGCTTCCACTGCTCCTGGCTGACCAGGGCGGGTTCCAGACGCTTCTCCAGGCGTTTGTAGATGTCGCCAAATTCTTTCAGGTACTCCACTTGTTGGAGTCCATCCAGAGGCCTGATCATGGTCATGTTGAGGTCCAGGTGTACATCCATACAGCTGAACGCCTCCTTGGCTAGCTCCTCAGACCTGGCACCAATCATGTCGTCAAAGGTGTTGCGGCTGATGTAGTTTGCACACTCGTTCTTGACGCCCTGGATATGATGTACTGAGAGCCGTAGCTGGCTCAGGTAGGTCCACCAGGGTCTGAGCTTAGCCTTCTCAGGTGGCAGACGCTTCTGGAAGGTGCGGACCGGTTCTTGGACACACAGCCAAACCACTGAGTTACTCCCCAACAATCGGGACTGAGAGGATAGCATTAGCATACCCGCGAGCAGTTCCTGCTCATAGGTAGAGCAGTTACCCCGGGCCTGATTCCATTTCCAGTTCCAATGACCCAGGGGAACCAGGACCCATTGGTCGTCAGGGTATCTGTGCTTGAGGGTACCGTCTCGGTTCAGTCCATCAGTCGCCCTCTGAGCCTGATTTCTGCGCCGGGGTCCTCGACCCTTTACTTCTCTGACCTGTGCCCATTTCACAGCTACAACTATCGTCTGTAAATTTCTGGACGTCTTCCTTTCGGGGACGTCAGCCCCTGAATAAGTTGATGCGGTTAATAACATTAAAAAAAAGTCCATCAGTCGCCCATTGGGAAATGGCCGACTCGAACTCCTCCTTCTCTAGTGCTTGCCACTGGAACAACGTTTCACCCCCGCCCACATTGCTGGCGTCAGTCACCAGTATAATTTCTCTTTGTGCTCTAGGCACGCCCAAGCACTTAGTGTTGGCCTCTTTGTCCTCGAGCTCGTCAAACGCTTGTTGTTCTTGAGGGCCCCAGCGCCCGGTCGTACTCTTCTTGATGAGGTCCGTCAGGATGGCGCTGGTGTAGATGAAATTTTTGATGTGGCGGCGGTAGAAAGTGCAGGCCCCATTGAAACTGCGTACATCATCGAGTGCTTTCTTGGGGTCTTCATGTCGTACCTTAGCATAGATCAGGGGTTTGGCCTTAGAGGCCACAGGGGTCCACCACCCATAGCCAATGTCAAATTCCAGGTACCGCATAGTCTCCTGCATGAACTCACACTTCTTCAGCTTGAGTCTGGTGTGGTTCTCCTGGCAGACTGCAAAGAACTCGCCCAAGAGGACTAGGTGGTCCTCTTGAGTATTCGTTCCCAGGCATACGTTGGCGATGTGTGCTTCCATCTGGGCGCCCCGGGATATGAGTTCTTGCCCCATGGGTCTCCGACGGAGGATGGATAGGATCTTGTTCATCAGCGCTTGAAAAAGAACGGGTGCGTTAGCCACGCCAAAGGGCATGACCTTCCATTTGAACAGCCTCCCCTGAGGGGTGACGAAGGCTAGGAGCTCCTGGGCATCGGGCGTCAGGTCCACTTGCCAGAATCCACTCCGCTTGTCCATCTTCGTCTTGTAGCGGCAGGAGGCTATCTTCTCGAGGGTTGTCCATGTTAGCAATGGAACCGGAGTGGTTCAGCGTCTTGTTGTTCAGCTCACCATAGTCCACTACTAGCCGTTAGGCTGTAGACCCAGGCTTAGTCACCAGAAAACAGGGGCTGAAATGCTGGGGGTAGTCCCCATCCTTGTAGTCCAGGACCAGGCCAGTGTTGACACACTTTTCATCTGTCACTCTATCTCATCAGCCTGCTCTTTAGGAGCTGGGTAGGGTCTCCTACGTATCTTGTGACCCAGGACCTCGGGTTTCAGCTTGAGGTCCATCTGTACCAGCTTGTCACAGGAAGCTGGAGGGGTTAGTTCTCCGAATACCTCCAGGTAGGTCCTGATCAGCTTCCTCACTGTGGGGTCCAAGAGCTTGCTCTTGTCCTCCATGTCCTCATCAGAGTGTAGATTGCTTGCTCCTTGGTGTATAGAAGCGGGGAGGTGGTCCTCAACCGGCTTAGCGTCCTTGGTTGTTTTCCTTGGGCCTGTGGTAGGCTTACAGAAGGTCCCGTTCCACAGTCTCAGGTGGTAGGTGACAACATAGGCACACTCGAGGGGGTTCACATACGCATTCCTCTGAGAGTTCATCCTCCTCTGGGGTCCTCACATGGGCGCCCCACACGCTCTTCGTGAGCTTCAGATCCTCCTCTCGTTGCCAGGTGGTAATCTTCTGTTCGAGGTCCTCCTTCAGTTGCGAGATATCTCCCAAAGACCCTTGCTTCAACGGCCAGGAGCAGCGGGTAGGTCTAGCGTAGCATAGCTTTTTTGCCACCAATCTCCTCTTGGAGTCCACGTACTCTCTCAGCCTGGATCGGGGGTCCAGCTCCTTGTCGAGGGGCTCCTCTCCCCTCATGGAGAGTAGGGGCTTCTGTGGGGCAGCGTAATCGGCGTTCTCCACTTCCACCACGCACGTCTGCACGAAGAAGGCGTCGTGCTCAGTCTTGTCATCAGAGTGTATAGAGCTCGGTAGCTCGGATATTCCACACTCTGAGACTACATCAGGATGAAGTACACGGCACGGGGAGGTGGGGGCAACAGTGTCAGACACGACGTACTCGTCTCCCCCAGGAGTAGTCTCTACGGCGTCTCGAGGTCGTGGTTGGTTTTTCAGGACATCCAGGCTGTAGCCGCTGCTCTCACGTTGAATTTCCTGGACCATAGCAGGGTCCAGATCTTCCCAGGACACTGGTGCTAGGCCCCGGTCCACCACGCTTAGCATGCTCCCCCATCCTGGTTTCCTGATGGGCGTCTTGCAACGCAGAGGCAGTAAGTAAGCAAGGTAAGTAAGTAAGGGCGGCCACGTCCGCAGCCTCATCTGACATCTCCTTGTTTCTTTTACATGGTGGCCGCCTCTGGCGGGAAGGAGAGCTCCCCACCATCAGTTCCCCTGGCAACCCCTGTCTCACCTCAAGGACGAGAACGTCAACCAGGTTCCCTTGGGGCATGACCGGTGGTAGACTCCCTTCAGTCGCTGCCCTCACGGTTTCAGCTCCTTCCGGTCACCCTTTGAAGGATCCCCGGCCTTCCCCCCCTAGCACAGCCCATTGGGCGCCTGCGGGTGGGTTTCCTGTGGATAGCCCTGGCCAACAGTGGAGCATTTCTCTCTGTCAACCGCATTCCACCAGTCCCCATCCCTCACGGGTTGGAGTACCCACTCGGCTCCCGGATGCACTGGGGTGTCGTCCATCCACGGCTGGAGGCCAGGGGGCGACCCTTTCCACGTTCCCCCTGGTCCCGCTCACGCGTGAACCTACATGTACTCAGGCCATTGACCCGGGGATCTGAAGGTCAACCCTCACCCCTGCGGACACCTCACGGCCGTCCCGGAGTTCAGGGCATTTTCCGGACTTCCCGTGGTCAGGTTCCCCATGGTTGGCCCATGGTTCACCACTCCATGGCGACTGGTTTCTCAATCCCACGGGGCTGTTGCTTGGCGCTTTCGGTCTCCCTGCCCATCCCATGTCCCATTCCCCTTTTTGACATCCCGGCACCGGCCCGTTCCCAGCGTCCCGTGGACTCCCTACGCCATCGGGCCGTTGTGCGGCCCTAGCCACACGCCCTTCCCCGTCCCGTCTCCTTTTCCCATCATCCCGTGTTTATACCCCACCAGGTCGCCAGCAACCCTGTGGCGCGGGCCCACTGGATCCTCTTCCATCCGGGGACCGCTTTGTGCGGCTAGCACGGGTCGCTCCCTTCCCGCCCCCGCCCCTTTCCCCTGTGCCACGTCCCCGGCCCAATCCCCTGGGCTGTTGTGCGGCCCCATCCCATCCCTCACCCTGTGTTTATACCCCACCGGGCCGCCAGCAACCCTGTGGCGCGGGCCCACTGGATCCTCATCCATCCGGGGATCGTTTTGTGCGCCTAGCACGGGTCGCTCCCTTCCCGCCCCCGCCCCTTTTCCCCTCTGCCGCGGCCCCGGCCTAATCCCCTGGGCTGTTGTGCGGCCCCATCCCATCCCTCATCCCGTGTTTATACCCCACCGGGCCGCCAGCAACGCTGCAGCGCGGGCCCACTGGATCCTCATCCATCCGGGGACCGTTTTGTGCGCCTAGCACGGGTCGCTCCCCTCCTGCCCCCGCCCCTCACTCCTGTCCCGCCTCCCATGCTGTCCTAGTCCCCTGGGGCAGTCGCGTGGCCCTAGCCACCCGCCCTTATCTGTCCGGTCCCCTTTTGGTGCTGTGGGGTGTCGTTCGCGTTTTTTTTTTTCGCCGTGCTTTTTTCCGCGTGGTCCGTCCTCCCTGCATGCACGCACAACAAAACTGTATCTGGATCTGTCTCGGTTCCGTTCGGTGCTCTCGTCCAGTCCCACCGCCATCCTGTGGCGCGGCCCTTGGCAGTCCCCGGCCATGCCAGGTGGGCGCCCCTCCCTCGCGACCCAGCCATTTAAGCCTACGTTGTTGTACGTTAATCTTCTTTCTCTCCTCTCCACCCTCCTCTCCCCTCTGTCTCCTGCCTGCCCTCTTAGTGTTGTTCTCTTGCTCCGTGTGCTCGCCGCTGGTCGTCCCCGCGCCATGGTTGTATCTTGCACGCTTTCACGCACCTCAGGGCTTCTGCCCTGTCTTCTGACCTGTAGGCCGACCTGGGCGGCCTCCCCAGACACCACTTCGGGGGGACTCCCCCTTCGTCCTCCCCCGCCGGTCGCCCCTCCATCAGTTCCCTGATGCTGGGGCGGGGCGGCCGGTACGGCTCAATGCGGGTCATCAGCATGGTGTTTCTCTGTGAGAGACATTGTGTTCCTTTGTGCCCTTGTTGGTCACCTGTTCCCCCCACCTCCCGCACCCTGCCTCCTCTTTGTGTTCTTCCTGTGTGTCCGCCTGTTCTGCTGTTTTTTTTTTTGTGTCCCCGCGTTCGCGCTCTCCGCTGCTCCCGCGCGCCCTGCGTGTGCCCCCTGCTCTTCTTCGTGCTACCCCTGTCCCGCAGCCCTGCGCCCCCTCACTCGCCCGTCTCCCCTCCCATTCTCCTTCTCGCTGTCGACCCGCCTGTACGTCTGCCCTCCCTGTCTTAGGCGCGCTGTCACTCGTGTGTGCCACCCGCGTGCTCTACCCCTGCCCCTCTCCGTTGCCCCTACCCTTTTCCCTGGGGTCACCCCCACCCTAGTGTTCCCTCGGTCCCCGTCTCCCAGCCCATCCTGGTTGCCTTGTGCCCTGTGTGGTGGGGGGGGGGCTGTATCTGCGGACTGGACTGTGGCCCTGCCCGAGGACTGGCATGGCCCTTGGGTTCCTACGCACCATGAGCCACCGCATCTGCCGAAGGAACACAGAGAGAACGACAGTGAGACGCTTGTCAAATTCCCTTCGCTGCATTTGCACTGTGGAGCCCAGAGGCATAGACCAGCTGCGGACCAGAGGCCCCAGTCGGACCCGGCGTGGTCACCAAGGGTTCACACTTCGTTGCACCTCGCATGTGTCCCATGGCGCCGACGGCCACCAAGGCCTGGCGTGGTCAACCCCTCAGAGCAGGGCGCGCGTAAGTCCAATGGTTTCAATGCAGCAGATTCTTGTCATGCAGAGAGCTTTGCCGCCATGTAACAAGTCGGCGGATAGCCCGCACACTCCTGCTGCCAGTCCACAGAAGCGCCACCGAGACGTGGCTCCACTGCACCGGACTCGAGTACCCCATCACTGCCACCTGCTCGTCCCAGCAATCTCTCCGAGGACGCGTTCTGAGCACCATCAGCCAAGACCCTGGCCCCAACGTGTCGGAATATTGGATTCGTCTGCCCGTCCGCCTCTCCTGCAAGGCAGAAACCTGGTACTGTGCTTCACCCGAAGGGCACAGCGCTGCTCCACGCCATCTCCGGCTGTTCTCGTCGGTCATGACGTTGTGCTCTGCTCCGTCACAGTATGCCATTCCAATACTGCATACCGTCAGCTTCTCGTTCTGCCCCACACTGCTCGTCGTACCCACGATACGTCTCGCGTCCCGCTTCCCGGTTGCTCCCTCCGCACCCGCCTGCGCCTCCGTACTCCGCCGCCCCATCTCCCCCCTCCCCCGCCGCTGGCCCTGTGCTCTCCGCTTGGGGTTCTCGTCCGCGTCCGCCATGACCACATCCCCCTCCACCTTCAGCCGTGTCCCTGCCCTTCCCTGCGTACCTGCACCTCTCCGCTCCCTTCCTCCTCTCCTCGTGTCCGTCACATCTCCTCCTCACCCTCCTCCACCTCCGCCAACCCCCCGCGTCCGCCCCCCCGCATCCTGTCTGCCCGTCCCTCCGCACGCCCCTGGCCCCCGGCCCCTGGCGCTTCCCGGTCCTACTCCTGCCTGGCCCTACGCGTCGCCATCGTACCGCCCCTCCCGCTGCAATAGCTCTTGCAGCATCGGAACCCTGGGCTTCTTCCCCTTCTCCTGGGGACAGTCCAGGCGCACCCCCGGGAGCGCCTCTCCCAGCATCCTCCTCCACGGCCCCTCATCCATCTCCGGCCCCCTTTCCCTGGGCCTCCCTGCCCTGCCGACCAGGTCACTGAAAGGGCGGGTCCCCCTCTTCTCCCGCCTTCCCCTCGTCTTCCCCGCCCACTTCACGTAGCGGACCAGCTCCGCCACTTCCCCCTCCGTCCACCCCGCGACCGTCCCGGGTCCCCTCCGCACCGGCGGCGGCGCATACTGCCGCGGCGGCGGCGACTCCGAGTCCCAGTCCGTCGGCGTCGGCTCTGGGCTGGGGCTGGCCGGCCGGGGCGCCCCCTCTGCCTCCCCTGCCCCTCGCATCTCCCCCCTGCGCCGCTTCCCCCTTTCCTGCCCCGCCTCCTCGTCCTCCTCCCTCGCCCTTTTCCCTGACGGCGACCGCCCCTCCACATCCTTGGAGGGGGTGTCCCCTTCTGGATCCGGGAGGACCCGCTGGGCCCCCCGGGCCACCGCCTCCTCCTTCTCCTCCCGCACCCTGCGCTCCCACACCGCCACCTCCCTGTCCCTTTCCGCCCGCCTTGCGGCCTCCCCCCTGATCCGCCTCCATGCCCTCTCCTGCATCTCTCCCTCCTGCTCCGGCGGGATAGCCGGCTGTCGGAACGGCACCAGTGGGGTACCCTTCCGCCCCCTTCCCTCCTCTTGTCATCCTCCCTCCCGTTCCGCCCTCTCAACCCCCTCCTGCCTTCTCCGAAGGTCCGCCCACGCCATCTGCAGCTCCTCCACTGCCTGTGCTTCCCCTCCCTGCGGCCTGTCGGTACCTTCCGTCCTCCGCTCCTCCGCCCCGCCCGCCTGACCCTTGACCCTGGCCTCCCTCTCCCTCAGGCTCCTGTCTGCCTCCCCTAACCTCTCCCACGCCCTCCTGTGCTCTTCTCCCTTCCCTACCTGCACCCCCCACGCTGTCCCACCGGCCTGCAGGCGCTGCTGCACGTGCGCCTGTGGCTGCATGCCCTGGTACGCCGGCAGGGGCGGGTACATCATCCCCATGGCCGGGTATGGCGGCGGCGGGAATGGTGGGACGATTGGTGGGACGGCTGGCGGGACTACACCTCCCCACCATCCCAATCCCTTCTCTGGGAACACCGGCGAGCCCACGTACCCATGGCCACTCTTCTTCCCCTGTCCTTTGCCTTGTCGCCCCCTCGCCCCGTGCCCCTTGCCGCCTACTCCGTGGAGTCCCGCCCTCCCCTTTCCCTTCCCCTGGAGCCCTTCTTGCCTCGCTCCTTTCCCCTGCTTGCCCTTGCCGCCTTCTACTTGTCCCGCACCACTGCCCTGCACTGCTGCGCTGCTCTGCTCCGCCTGCCCTGCCCCCCTCCTCATCCCTGTACTCCCCGGCTTTATCTCCAACCGGTAGATGGTGTCCGGTCCCTGCTCCGGGGGCTGGCGGCGACGGCGCTGGTGCTCCACGTGCCCCAGCGCCTTGTACTGCGCCGCCTGCTGGCGGCGCACCTCCCTCCCTTTCTCCGCCCTTACCGCCGCACTGACCTGTGGGGGCGACCCCGGCGGCGACTGCCTGAACGAGCGTTGGGGCTGCGGCCACTGTCATGCCCGTCCACTCCCTTTTCCCCCCTTCCCTGCCAGGTGTCCCTTTGCGCGCAAAGCCCCGGACGTCTCCGCCTGCCCTTTCCGTCCCTTGCCCGTCCGCCCTCTCCCTCCGGCGCTTACGCTGCTGTCTCTGCTGCCTGCCACTCTCGCCTCTGGCTGCCCTCGGCCGCCCTTGCCTTCCTCCTGCCTCCGCACTTCCGGGAGGATGGACTTCATGGCAGCCGCCGGCACATTGGGCGCCGACGTCTGTCCTGGGCCTCTCTCCACCGCCATCCTCCCCGTCCCCTCCCCCTCATCCCCCGACACCTCGAGGATGTCGGCGACTACCGACTCCCTCCGATCCCTCCACTCCCTTCTCCTCATATCCACGCCCGCCCTCACATCCGCGATGTTGAACGCGTCCGCCCGTGGCCCTACCGCCGCCCCTTGCCCCTGCCCCTCCCCTTGCCCCTCAGCCCCTGCCGCCACCCCCTCTGCCCTGTCCCTCCCCGCCTCCTCCTGTCCTCTCTTGTCCCCTCCCTCTCCCTTCCCCACCACGGCTCCTTCCCCCCTCTGCCGCCCTGTCTCCCCAGGCCCTTCCCTCCTGACCGTCTCCGGGCTCTCCGGAGACGAGGGCGACGACATCTCCGCAGATGTCGCCGAGGACGCCGGCAAGGGGGGCTGCGGGGCTGCGCCCGCCTGCATGCGGGCCACCTCGGCCGTCACTGCCGGTGGCTGGCTGGGCTTTGGGTCAGGCTTGTGGGACATTGCGCTGCACACATGGAATTGCGCCTGAGCCCTGCGCCCTGTCGCCGCTTCCCCCACCACCCACGCCCTTTACCCCCTCTGTTCGCGCGCCCTACGTGTGTTGTGCTCTTGGTACACCACGGCTCCTCTTCCACGTCTACTCCCCCGCGTTCTGAAGACTTCGCCTGGTGGCCGTCAGCCTCCTTCTGGTCTGCACTGTCGTCGTCCTCGTCCCCGCACCCCCGACCTCGCTCCTCTTGTCCGCTTGCGTCTCTTGGTACCCACCCCTACTTCCTGCCCGGCGGTCTCCGTGTTCGTGCCCGCTTGGCTTTCCCGTCGTCACATCACCCCGTTCCGCTCCCCCCTGGCCCGCGTCTTGTTCCGCCCTATGACTCAGTGTGCCCAGTCCGGGACGCTCCAGTCCATGCGACGGGCGCCACTGCTGCCCCTTTCCCTCCAGTCCCCTTACAGACGTCCCCCTGCGCGGTGACATCGTACACCCGTCCTGCCCTCATATCTGCCGGATTCCCCTTCGTCTGCGTGCCATCAGGCGTTCCCTCTGCTCTTCTCCCCCTCTGTCCTCCACTCCCGTCTCTCCCCCTGACCGCCTTGGTCGCCAATCTGGCTGCTTCCGCACTTCCATCTCTGTGATTTTTGGGTTGTACCTGATCAACGCCATCTCCACCCGTTTGGTGACTGGATCACGCATGTCTTCCGCCCGCGCCTCCAACTGCGTCTCTCTGCACACCATGCACTCCTGGAGATGTTTGACCATGTGTGCCATGGCCTCCGGCGCCACCGTATGTTCCTGGAGTGCCCGCCACAGCAGCTTCACTATCACCATGTGCCACAGTCCCTTGCGGTGCCCTTCTTTCCCCAGCTCTCTCTCCACCGCGCTTCTGCCTCTCGCACCCTTCTTGAGCAACGGGACATCCTGATCCCAAACCAGCGGTTCCTCTATCCCCTTATACTGTTCACACCGCATGAAGTGCTCGTATGTTTCTTGCCCTCGGCCACAGTGGCATCTCATGTACTCCTCCGGGAGGTCCATACCCTTATGTCTGTACCACCTCATGATTGTTTCCCGCACCGGCACCTGCCCCGTGATTGCCTGCAGCCTTCTGGTTTGCAGCTTTTTAGGCAGCGTTTCCGGCCGCAGCACACTGGGGTAGTGGACCCGCTGTCCTACCTTGCCCTCCAGGTACTCGTTCAGCTCTACCACCTCCGGCCCCCCTCGTACTTGAGCTAGCATGTGTACCGGCTATGGATACACCCTTAGCTCCTGCTTGCCTCTGTCCTCCTCCACCACCCACCTGGCCTTCTCCTCCTCCCCGACCATCGGAGGTATATGCACCAAGTGGAGGTGCTCCTTTCTCTCTGGCACCCTCCATTGTGGTTCCTGCTCCTTATCCACTGCTTGCACCGCCCCATCCGCCTCATGATTCCCCACTCCTGCCCTGTGTGATTCCTTTTTCACTAAGTGTATGATCAGGGGAACTTTCTTCATCTCCAGCCGGACGCGTCAGTGACCGGGTCGACACACACCAACCACCGCAGCGCACACAGCCCAAGACCGACGCCGGAGGGACCCTCCAGGGACAACCCCATCGCGGGGCCCCGAACGGGTATGACGCGGAGCGAGCCCAGCGTCCCTGCCTCGGCTGGGGCCAGCAGCAGGCACAATGAGCCCGGTTCTCGGCCGGCCTCCGCGTGCCCCGCGCAGCCACCCAGTAAAGCCGGGGGCGCAAGCCCCCGGGGTGGGGAAAGGCACCAGGGCGTCGGGAAAGCCGACCGGAGCACCGAGAGCCACCGGACCGGACGAGGCACGGCGCACCACGCGGGGCCACGAGGCACGCCAGAGAGGAACGCCGCCGGCCACAACCAAGGCACACGGACAGGTGCCAAGCAGCAACGGCCGCCAGGTGCCGCAAACCCGAAGAGCGCGCACAACACGCACCAAACCGAGGCACAGGAACAGGTGCCAAGCAACACCAGCCGCCGTCTGGATGGATGAGTGCGCGCCCGGAGGGTACCCAGCCCCTACCGGCTACGAACAGCTGCCGTCCGGATGGACGAGTGCGCGCCCGGAGGGTACCCAAACCCTACCGGCTACGAACAGCCGCCGTCCGGATGGACGAGCGCGCGCCCGGAGGGTACCCAGCCCCTACCGGCCACGGACAGCCGCCGTCCGGATGGACGAGTGAGCGCCCCGCAAGGACGCCCCACACACGCAAAACCACACGCGCAACCCACAGCAGAGCACACCGAGCGAGCACATCGGTGAACAGGAGCCAAGCGGCCCAGGACACCGCACACGCAACACAACACACCGAGCAGGCGCACCGGTGAACAGGAGCCAAGTGGCCCAGGACACCGCACACGGAACGCAACACACCCGGCGGGCGCACCGGTAGACAGGAGCCAAGTGGCCCAGGACACCGCACACGCAACACAACACACCGAGCGAGCACACCGGTGAAAAGGAGCCAAGAGGCCAAGGACACCGCACACGCAAAGCAACACACCGAGCGGGCGCACTGGTGAACAGGAGCCAAGTGGCTCAGGACACCGCACACGCAAAACAACACACCCAGCAGGCGCACCGGTGAACAGGAGCCAAGTGGCCCAGGACGCCGCACACGCAGCACAACACACCGAGCGGGCGCACCGGTGAACACGAGCCAAGTGGCCCAGGACACCGCACACGCAACACAACACACCGAGCTAGCACACCGGTGAACAGGAGCCAAGAGGCCCAGGACACCGCACACGCAAAGCAACACACCGAGCGGGCGTACCGATGAACAGGTGCCAAGTGGCCTGGGACACCGTCCACGCAACACAACACACCCAGCGGGCGCACCGGTGAACAGGAGTCAGGTGGCCCAGGACACCGCACACGCAACACAACACACCGGGCAGGCACACCGGTGAACAGGAGCCAAGTGGCCCAGGACACCGCACACGCAACACAACACACCGAGCGGGCGCACCGGTGAACAGGAGCCAAGTGGCCGAGGACACCGCAGACGCAACACAACACACCGGGCGGGCGCACCGGTGAACAGGAGCCAAGTGGCCCAGGACACCGCACACGCAACACAACACACCCAGCGAGCACACCGGTGAACAGGGGCCAAGACGCCCAGGACGCCACACACGCAAAGCAACACACCGAGCGGGCGGACCGGTGAACAGGAGCCAAGTGGCCCAGGACACCGCAAACGTAACACAACACACCCAGCGGGCGCACCGGTGAACGGGGGCCAAGTGGCCCAGGACACCGCACACGCAACACAACACACCGAGCGAGCACACCGGTGAACAAGCGGAGGGGGGCTCCACGAGATGGGGAAGGGCAGTGTGCGGGCTGCGATCGCCTCTGAAGGGTATCTGTCGGAGGATGAATTCAGATTGCACGATATGCACATGCATGATCAGGTATTTATAACAAAGAACCATGCGCATGTTGAGGAAATTTCAATGAAGCAATGAAACATGATATGTTGTGGAGGGTGTGGAAAAGTAAGGTTAAATGAATCCTTCGTCTTTCGTGCTTGGTCCGGCTTTTCCTTTGCTGGTGCAAGGCACCATCAAAAGAAAAGCCTTATTACGTTTTTAGCCATTTTCGGGTCACCTTTTTATGTCGGAAATGGAGCCGGGCGGTGACAAACAAACGCAAAAACACTCCTTTGCCTTATGTTTAAGCTAGCAGCGCAAGGACGGGGAGGGTGCATTGGGCAAGATTAGCGACACAGGGTGCAAATAGCATACAATTGACATATTCGTATCTCGGGCCTATTGTATCAGATTTTGACGAAATTAAGGGCATTTTTGGTCAATTTGGGGGTGTTCTTTTCATTTTTGAGCTTAAAAAGGCAGCAGAGTGCGCTGAGAACCATCAAATCAAAAAGCGGTGCTAAAACAAAATGACGGCGGTTTCTCAATTGAACAGCAAGACGAGGCTTTTAGAATCATTTTTAAATGTTGTCTTAGATCAAGATTTCGTGCATTGTAGCCCGATTTCACCTTGGACAGGCAAAATGAAAGATCGCAAATGCCGGCGACTGCAAAATGCACGCGTGCATAGCAAATAAATAATATGTCAAGTAGATTTCTTGACATTTGGGGCCTGTGGCTTAGATATAGTGTTGTTCAGCACCTCAACTTTGCTAGTGCACCTTCAAATCGCATCCCTAGCTTATATGGAATTAGTAGATGCTGGTAAAGAAGTTAAAACCTTGTAAAGGTCCTAACTTTGCAAAACAGCCATGATTGATCGGAACGAATATGACGGAGCGAATCAGCTCTTTCAGGCGGTCATTTAGAGGGGCTGCATCGTACACTTTTAGAATATGTTTCATTTCGGCGCGCGGATCGTATATAATGGCATAAGGACTGCTTTTAGAGGGGGGCGGGGCTCCATTCCCCGGCCCCCCAATTAAAAGCCCCCCATGGGGGGGGGGGTGAACAAGAGCCAAGTGGCCCAGGACACCGCACACGCAACACAACACACCCAGCGGGCGCACCGGTGAACAGGAGCCAAGTGGCCCAGGACACCGCACAAGCAACACAACACACCGAGCGGGGACACCGGTGAGCAGGAGCCAGGAGGCCCAGGACATCGCACATGCAACACAATACATCGAGCGGGCGCACCGGTGAACAGGAGCCGAGTGGCCCACGACACCGCACACGCAACACAACACAACGAGCAGGCACACCGGTGAACAGGAGCCAAGTGGCCCAGGACACCGCACACGCAACACAACACACCTAGCAGGCACACCGGTGAACAGGAGCCAAGTGGCCCAGGACACCGCACACGCAACACCACACACCAAGCAGGCGCACTGGTGAACAGGAGCCAAGAGGCCCAGGACACCGCACACGCAACACAACACACCGGGAGGGCGCATCGATGAACAGGAGTTAAGTGGCCCAGGACACCGCACACGCAACAAAACACACCGAGCGAGCACACCGGTGAACAAGAGCCAAGAGGCCCAGGACACCGCACGGGCAAAGCAACACACCAAGCGGGCGCACCGGTGAACAGGAGCCAAGTGGCTCAGGACACCGCACACGCAACACAACACACCCAGCCGGCGCACCGGTGAACAGGAGCCACGAGGCCCAGGACATCGCACACGCAACACAACACACCGAGTGGGCGCACCAGTGAACAGGAGCCGAGTGGCCCACGACACCGCACACGCAACACAACACAACGAGCAGGCACACCGGTGAACAGGAGCCAAGTGGCCCAGGACACCGCACACGCAACACAACACACCGAGCAGGCACACCGGTGAACAGGAGCCAAGTAGCCCAGGACACCGCACACGCAACACAACACACCGAGCAGGCGCACTGGTGAACAGGAGCCAAGTGGCCCAGGACACCACACACGCAACACAACACACCGGGCGGGCGCACCGGTGAACAGGAGCCAAGTGGCCCAGGACACCGCACACGCAACACAACACACCGAGCGAGCACACTGGTGAACAGGAGCCAAGAGGCCCAGGACACCGCACACGCATAGCAACACACCGAGCGGGCGCACTGGTGAACAGGAGCCGAGTGGCCCAGGACACCGCACACGTAACACAACACACCCAAGGGGCGCACCGGTGATTGGGGGCCAAGTGGCCCAGGACACCGCACACGCAAAGCAACACACCGAGCGGGCACACCGCCGAACAGGAGCCAAGTGGCCCAGGACACCGCACACGCAGCATAACACACCCAGAGGGCGCACCGGTGAACAGGAGCCAAGTGGCCCAGGACACCGCACACGCAACACAACACACCGAGCGGGCACACCGGTGAACAGGAGCCGAGTGGCCCAGGACACCGCACACGCAACACAACACACCGAGCGAGCACAACGGTGAACGGGACCCAAGAGGCCCAGGACACCGCACACGCAAAGCAACACACCGAGCGGGCGCACCGGTGAACAGGAGCCAAGTGGCCCAGGACACCGCACACGCAACACAACACACCCGGCGGGCGCACCGGTAAACGGGAGCCAAGTGGCCCAGGACACCGCACACGCAACACAAGACACCGAGCGAGTCCACCAGTGAACAGGAGCCAAGTGGCCAAGGACACCGCAGACGCAACACAACAAACCACGCGGGCAGACCGGTGAACAGGAGCCAAGTGGCCGACGACACTGCACACACGTAGGACGGCCGAGGGACAGGAAAGAACCAACACCCCATGGGTCGGACACACTGGGGCAACCCAGCCGACCCACCGGGCCAGTGGCAGGAGCGGTACTCCAAGGCCACTGGTCTGAGCCCGACCAGGCTGCATCGGGGACCATGGCAAACGTCATCCGGAGCCATGGAAGCAACCGGTGACAGGCGAGCCGGTACACAGTCCAGGAGGGGGTCGCCCGCCAAGCAGAGTGGCCCCGCAACTCAAGCCACAAGGGTGAGGCGGTCGTACCGTAGACTAGCGGGAGCAATACCCCTTGTGGTGAGAGATACTCCACACGGCTGGGCATCCCCGAGAGCTGCCGCCCAAAGGAGGGGGCATGTGGCCCTACCCATGGACACATGTGGGGACACCCTCCCACCTGGGACACATGGACCGGGTGGCCGCGACAATGCCTTCCAAAGCACATGCGGGAGCGGCTCAAGTGGCACCTGACATAGGGCAGTGGGAGGGACAGGACGTCCCCTTGGTAAGACCTTCTTCCTGCATCGTCAAAGGAGGCATCCCGAGCTCCCGAAGATACCTACCTACCTCTATCCCCTTATACTGTTCACACCGCATGAAGTGCTCGTATGTTTCTTGCCCTCGGCCACAGTGGCATCTCATGTACTCCTCCGGGAGGTCCATGCCCTTATGTCTGTACCACCTCATGATTGTTTCCCGCACCGGCACCTGCCCCGTGATTGCCTGCAGCCTTCTGGTTTGCAGCTTTTTGGGCAGCGGTTCCGGCCGCAGCACACTGGGGTAGTGGACCCGCTGCCCTACCTTGCCCTCCAGGTACTCGTTCAGCTCTACCACCTCCGGCCCCCCCCGTACTTGAGCTAGCATGTGTACCGGCTGTGGATACACCCTTAGCTCCTGCTTGCCTCTGTCCTCCTCCACCACCCACCTGGCCTTCTCCTCCTCCCCGACCATCGGAGGTATATGCACCAAGTGGAGGTGCTCCTTTCTCTCTGGCACGCTCCATTCTGGTTCCTGCTCCTTATCCACTGCTTGCACCGCCCGGTCCGCCTCATGATTCCCCACTCCTGCCCTGTGTGATTCCTTTTTCACCAAGTGTATGATCAGGGGCACTTTCTTCATCTCCAGCCCGTGCCATATCGCGTACACCTGCGACGCCAGCTCCGTGCCCAGGGCCTCGTGCAGCGGCCTGCTGGCCAGCCTCCTGAGGGATGCCATGTCCGCTTCTGCGTCCACCACCATCCACAACTCCCGTACTTCCTCTTCTATCTCCCCAACCACGTCTGCCACCGCCTGCACCTCCCCATGGGACGCTGCTGCGTACACCACCTTTTCCACCACGCTCTCCGTCACCTGTCCCACCCCCCTCGACCCTTACTGCCGCTGCCCCCGCCTTGGGTGGTTGTCCTTCCACTCTGGACCCGTCCAGAAAGAGCACCAGCCTCTCCTCCGTGGGCTCCGGTATGCGCACCACCTCCCTCGGGTAGTGGCAGTACACTATGTGCACCCCAATGCCATACTCTCGTACCCCATCCCCGATGCTTAGTTCTCTCACCCCCCTGTACACTGCCCATTTATTGTCCGTCCTGGACTTCCATCCCTTCGTGACCAGCACTCCGTGACACCATGCCCTGTCCCCTTTCGCCCTGCCCTGCTCCAGGTATGTGTGTACCAGAACCAAGTACCATACCCTGTCCGCTGGCAACCCGTGGACCGTCAGCCTGATCCTCCTCGCACTCTCTCCACACTTGTGGCGCACGGGCACTATGGGCGCTTCCTCGTCAGGCCTCCCCGAGTCCGTCATCCAGATACTCACTGCCACTTCATCGTCCTCTTTCTGCAGTCCCTGCACTGTGTCCCACCCCATCTGGACTCCTGTCCTCTTCCCCTCCTTTTCCTCTCCCCACCAGACCTCTGCCTCTCCCTGTGCTTCCTCATCCTCCCGCACCTCCTTGGGCAGCCGCAGCACTGGCCCCCACCACTGCCCCCTGGCGTCCGTAGTGTGCATGGTCGCGCTCGGGAACACCCATGCCGTCGTTCGTAGGACTGGCAACGGGATTTGCCTCGCCTCCTTGGTGCACCTCCAGCACTGGTCCCCCTGTCCTGCCCCTTCTGGGATGTTGTCTTTCCGGAACATATCTGCATGGACATCATACCACTGCCCGGTCGTACTCTGTACCTTCCCCCTCGGCCCTTTGAGTCCCAGCGGCGCACACAACAGTATGCCCGGTCTGGCCTTGTCCCTCTCCCCCCAGTCCAGCACCACTCTCTCTTGCTGCGCCCCCTCCCCCCTCCCGCATCTTGGCTTCCTCTTCTGGATACCCCACAGCGCCACCCACTCGTTCCACATCTTGCGCATCCTCCTGCTCCACCTTGTGCGGTCCTCTTGTCCTCGTGCTCTCCTCATCATCCACCTGTATACACCCCATTCCACCACCCTGGTGTCACGATAGAACCCCGCATGGTGCAGCCCCGCCATCTTGTATTCCTTCATACCCTTCCTGCGCACGTGCAGCACCTCCATGCTCAGTCCTTCCTTCCTGATCCACCGTACAGTCCCATGCGCCGCCCCCCGGAAGTCCGTGTCCAGAACCAGGATTGGTCCCCGCCTACCGCACGTCCTGTTGGTTGCCAGCATGTGCTCTTCCCCCGGCAACACCGCCTGTAGGGCGCGCCACGTGCGTTCCTTCTTCCCCGCCGCCAACCGTCTTCGCCGGTGCCACACATAGCGCGGGGACATGTTCTCCTCCTTCTGCACCTCTGCGACCGCGTGATAGCACACCCGTCTCACCACCTCTTCCTGATTGTGGCACATCCTGCTCAGCGTCCTCGCCGTGTGTGCCCTGTACGCCTCCCCCGCCGTGGGCATCCCTTCTCCATAGTAGGCCGTCGGCGACCGCAACATGCACCACGGTACCTCCGTGGGTATCCCCTCATACCCTCTGATGAGCCTCCGCACTTCTCCTCCCACCTCCTCCAGCTGCTGCCTCCAGTACGGGAGGTGCACCCTACCGCCGCATTGAGCACTGCCCGCAGATAGTACAGGGTCGTCTGCACTGACGGGGGTTGATGCCGCAGGACCACGAGCATCGCCCTGAACCCCCTGACTAATTTGTCGGGTAGCCTGACTCCCCTCGCCTCCATGGCCTGCACATGTCCCAGCACCACGGCTTCCTCTGCCCTCTCCAGCCATGCCACTCCATCTCCTACATCCAGCGCCATGCCATCCTCGCCACCCCTCCTCAGAACCGCCGACTTCTCCGCGCTCCAGACAAGGTGGTTATCTCTCCCGTACCTCTGCATCAGGTCCTGCACCACCTGTTGGGCCTTTTCATCCCTCGCCATGGGTACCGCATCATCCACAAACGCCTGCGCCGGCGACGTGTGTGGTGCCCTCGCCAGTTGTGGATATTCCCGCGCTATCCAACTCATCAGGGGGAGCATGGCCAGGGAGTACAGGAATGGGCCCTCCACCCCGCCTTATGGCACCCCGCTACCTGGGGTTACCCACTCGGTACACCCCTTCCCCGTGGCGACCGTGTATCTCCTTGAGCGCAGGTGCTTTTCCACGAAGTCACCATTTGGGAGTCCTAGCTGCCGCCACACCTCCTCTATGAGCCTATGCGGCGTGTTGAGGACCGCCCCCCTCACGTCCACAGACGCCATGAACGCCTCTAGGTCCTCATCATCGAGGTAAATATCGTACAGGAAGCTTGCTTCCTGTGTGGACCTACCCGGCACAGACCCCCAAATGTTGTCCGGTATGACCCCCGCTGCATACAGCCGCCGCCGTATCCTCCAGAAGATCACCATCCAGACCAGTTTGGCCTCCGTGATGGCACAGCATATAGGTCTCCAGTTCCCCGGCCTGAGGTGATCCCCCTTCTTGTACAGGGGCCGCACCTTGCCCCCCCATTCCCCTGGGGGCTCGCCTGTGCGCAACACCTCTGTGACCCTCCCCGCTAGACCATCCAGCTTCGGCGCCTCTAGGTGCTTGTATGCCTCTGCCACCAGCTGGTCCACTCCCGGGCTCTTTTTCCCCTTGAGAGCCTTCACTGCCTCTTTAATATCCCCTAGCATCACCCTGCTGCGGTGTATGTCCTCGCTCTGCTCCGCCGTGAACACCCGCGGTGACGCCCTTGCCATTCTCCGTGTGATCCCGCTGAGCTCCTGCTGCCCCTCGTAGTGCTGCCTCCTGAAACTTTGCGCCACCTCCTCCAGCACTTTCTTTTTGTTGCCCATGACCCTGCCACACTGCAGTCTCACCGCCCGGATTTCCTGTGGTTTTCCAGCCTCAGCGAGCTCTCTGATGTACCATAGTGACTTGTACGGCACCGCTCTTTCCATGTACCGCTCATGGTCCGCCACCACTTTCTGGTATATCCTCTCGTGTTCCTCCTCCACAGCCCTCCTCGCTGTTCGCACCCTCTTCTTCGCCTGTGTCACCTCCTTTTGCCGCTCTGCTCCCTCTTCCCGCGCCCTTTCCTCGACCTCCTTGTGCTGCCGTCTCCTCAGGGTGGCCACCAGCCTTTGCAGCTTCAGCTGTGCCTGCGACTCCCCCCCTGGCTTGAAAAACCCGCATATCCTCGCTGCCCTCCTCATGGCCTGATGCACTTGGTTTCCCCTGCCTCATTTCGGCATGTACCCGCTGACCCCACTGTTGCCACCTCTCGTCCCCCTCCTCTGGCCACTTCACCATTGGCGCAGGCTGACGCCTTCCTCTCCCGACCCCTGCCATCCTCCTCGTCGTCCCCGGGCTCCCCGACCTTCACGTCCACTGTCACCATCATAGGGCAATGCCCCTTCCTGTCCTGCATTTCTTCCGGCCCCACCATGTATCCCGCCGTCACCCCCTTGACCCAGCTAGGGTCCGCGTACACCGCGTCCATCCGCGACGGCGCGCTGCTTTTCAGTGCCGGATAGTGTGAGGGGCCCGGCGGTCCACTGTAGGACACATCCTGCAGCCTCATTTCCTGCACAAACTTCCGCACCTCGCGGTCCGCCTCCGTCTCCGCGCCCCTCCTCCGGGGATGGTAGTTGAAGTCTCCAACCACGATGACTGGCCCCCTCTCCAGCGCCCTGATGTACTCCATCCTCAGCTGCGCCACATACTCCTTGACCCTCCTGCCATGTGGGACATGGCAGTTGATGATGACTACCTGTCCATGCTCCGTCGCTACATCATACACCGCCCTTCTTCCCCTCGCTCCCACCTTCTTGTCCTGCACGACGCTCCGCCCTCTGCGCACCAACAGCGGTACCCCCTGCGCCCACTCCAGCTGGTATTCTCTCCCCTCCTTGTCGTACATCTGCGCGCACACTACGTTGTCCTTCCCCTGCAACCTTATCTCCTGGTACGCCACTACGTCGGCTTGCCCCTTGGTGTATAGAAGCAGGGAGGTCTCGTCAACCGGCTTAGCGTCCTTGGTTGTATTCTTCGGCCTGTGGTAGGCTTACAGAAGGTCCCGTTCCACAGTCTCAGTTGGTGGGTGACAATATAGGCACACTCGAGGGGGTTCGCATACACATTCCTCTGAGAGTTCATCCTCCTCTGGGGTCCTCACATGGGCGCCCCACACGCTCTTCGTGAGCTTCAGATCCTCCTCTCGTTGTCAGGTGGTAATCTTCCTTTCAAGGTCCTGCTTCAGTTGCGAGATATCTCCCATAGACCCTTGCTTCAACGGCCGGGAGCGGCGGGTAGGTCTAGCGTAGCATAGCTTTTTTGCCACCAATCTCCTCTTGGAGTCCACGTACTCTCTCAGCCTGGATCGGGGGTCCAGCTCCCTGTCCAGGGGCTCCTCTCCCCTCATGGAGAGTAGTAGTTTCTGTGGGGCAGCGTAATTGGCGTTCTCCACTTCCTCCAGGCACGTCTGCACGAAGAAGGCGTCGTGCTCAGTCTCGTCATCAGAGTGTATAGAGCTCGGTAGCTCGGATAGCCCAAACTCTCAGACTACATCAGGATCAGGTACACGGCACGGGGAGTTGGGGGCAACAGTGTCAGACACGACGTACTCGTCTCCCCCAGGAGTAGTCTCTACGGCGTCTCGAGGTCGTGGTTGGTTTTTCAGGACATTCAGGGTGTAGCCGCTGCTCTCACGTTGAATTTCCCGGACCATAGCAGGGTCCAGATCTTCCCAGGACACTGGTGCTAGGCCCCGGTCCACCACGCTTAGCATGCTCCCCCATCCTGGTTTCCTGATGGGCGTCTTGCGACGCAGAGGCACGTAGATGGCATCGTCCGGCAGCTGGATGGAGGTGAGCATCAGCTTGTCCAATAGAGTACCCAGTACTCATTTCCCCCTGGGCTTCCCAATCGGGGGAACACAGGACCATACGGAAACGCTCCAGGGCCACCTTGGTCAAGACCTTCCCCAGCTCACTGAACCTGGGGTTCCCGTAGGCCATCCCGAAAAAGGGCCAGTAAAGTTTGTAGCAACAATTTTTCCCTTTGCTGCAGTAGAGGTCCAGGACATGTTGCTTGTCACTGGCGAATAGCTCCACGTTCAGGTCCCCCCGGGAGTATCCCAGCTCCTTCAGACCTTGGTCTAAGAGATCCCTAAGGAGCTGATAGTCCTCAGCTTTGGAGGCGACCATCATGGTTGAGGGTTCCTTCTTGCATACCCTCAGGTAGCTAGAGTGTATTCAGAGTGCTCCAGAGGTACAGATTCCCCTCCGTCACCATGGTCCAGTGGAGGACGTAGGGTGCTTGTAGAGTGAGGGATAGAATCTGGGAGTGCTCGACGAAGAAGTCGTCCCCAGTACAAAATCGAAGGCTTCGGTGTCCATTACGTTAGAACCGATGGGCAATGCTCCTTGATCCCATAGGCACATCGACCTCACAGTCCCCACAACTGTGCACCACATGCCCATCTCCCATCCGGATGGCTGCAGTAGGCATGATGTTCTTCCGGTCCCCACGAGGTAAAATTCTCTTGGCCCCAATAGATATCGTGGCTCCAGTATCCAGTACCCCCAGGTATTCTCGTCCCCTAAGAGGGATACGTACCCAGAACACCAGATCTGTAGGTCTCCCAGAGTGTCCCTGTCAGAACTCCGCGGGGCAGGTCACTTCAAACCCCTTCTTCTGCAGTTTCCGCGCCATGCGCATGAAACGGGAGCGTTTGCGGGAGTTTTACTGGTCCCCATTCTCGTTGGCACGCTTAGTCCCTTGTTCTTGTTGGGCTTGGGTCTGGGAACGGGTCGTAGGTCCCGTGTTTGATTGCCCACCAGAGGGCTCAGAGTTCCCCCCTGCCTTGGTATTGGGGTTCCCTCTGGACCAGTTCCCGTTCTTGTCCTTGTCCGGCTTGCGGTCAGAGCCTCCTCGTCCACCTATGCCCTTGCCACTCGGGCCTTTGCCATTGCCCTTGGATGTGCCCTTACCACTGTCCTTGTCGGCGCTGCCCTTGCCACTGCCCTTGCCACTGCCGTTCTTGGTCTTGAGCTTCGCCGAGAGGCGTTGCTTGTGGTGGCATTCGTTCTCGCAGTACTTCCTCTTACCAAAGAACGCACAGGTGTTTCTGCACCTGTAGTGGTCCGGCACCTTGGCTTTGCCGCTGGTGTTGGTCTCCTGCTTCTTCCCCTGGACCACGAAACAACTTGCTGGTCGCAGTCAGGGGCATGAAGCAGGCAACCCTGCTCATCTCTGGCATTACACCAGAAGAGGTCCTGGACATTGCTCATGAAGCGAGCATTTTTGGGGGTAGTCCCCTATCCAGGTCGGGGTCCTTGGTACCCTCGGCCATGGCTCCCAGAGCCGCCTCCTCCAGGACGCTCGGCGTTCAGGTGCTGGTCGCTTTCTTTTTCCAGTGCCAGCTCCAAATGTAGCATAGACAGGTCCTCGTAGGTAAGGGCTATTGCCTTGCGCTCTGCCGTTGCCCGGCATTCATCCCACACTTCTTCTGGCAGCTTGGCCACCAACCAGAATAGCAGCTCGTTGCTGCCATAGGAACCGGGCGTCAGTCGCGATACCCAGTGGTCCAAGCCGGCAAGCCGCTCAGAAATCCTGGCAGCCTTGGGGTTGTTCGGCAGCATGGCCAGGTTCTGGATCTCGGCCCTGATGGAGTGGTTGGTCTCGTAGGAAGGGTACTGCCTCCCAAAGGCAACCAACATGTCGGCGAAGATGGCCGACTTTGTCACGATCTGCTTGACCTGCTTCTCCAGGTACTTGGTCTTGCAGCACTGCAGGAGCAGATCGCACTTCACTCGCCCACTAGCACCGGTTTAGCGGGCTATCCTCAGGAACCGGCCAAAGTTCTCAGCGAACTCGCTGAGGTCCTTCCCCGTGAACTCCGGCAAGTTCACCACTATTTTGGAGGTGGTGACAGCCTTAGCCTCCTGGGACCGGCGTCCCTCGTGGCGCTTGGTCTTCCTCTTTTTCTTCTTCTTCTTGCCGCTCGGGTTCTCAGGGTCCTCAGGGTCATCGTCTTCAGAGGGTGAAGAAGACGTCATAGATGGCGGCTCATCATCAGAAGGATCACCGCCCAGGTCACTAGAGCCGCAGGGCTCAACATCGACCATAGCCCTTAGGGCTGTCAACCCCAACTGATCCAGCTCGGCTCACGTGGAGTTCTGCACGTGGCTGTAGGCTGGCTGGGCAGTTCTTGGTACGAAAGGGCCCCGTGGTATCACAGCAGGGGTCAGCATAGGCCGGCTCCTTCAGCCACCCAGGGTGTTCGTCGATCCAGCCCAGAAAATGATTGGCTTGTTGACGATGAAGTGAAGCTCCCATGGTGGTAGGTGACCCTTGGGGAGGACCCAGGGGCTCCAATTTGGCCAGAATTTCTTGAGTACGAGCACCAACTAGTTCTGAAGTGGCCCCCTGAAGAGCTTCTCGTATCTCTGACCGCGTCAGGGATTTGTTTGAGGATCTTCCTGATCCTCTGCTCCTTCCACAACAAGACCCAGGGCCACGTAGGCCACTCAGAGAGGTGAAACCAGGTGCTGGCATGGTATAGCGAGGCTCAGGCGCCGCATGGCCAGGTATCCCAGTCATGTACACGGCCGCCGCGGGTCTGTGATAGTCATCCTCATAGCGGCGCGGCATAGGCTCAGGAACACGGGTGTAGGTGGAGCTGGATGCCACTGGTTCGCTGACTGCAGTTGCCATAGGTGGCACAGTCGCGGCCGGAGTCACACCGTAGGTGGGGTAAGGCATACCAGTAAAGCCTAGACCCTCCACCACAGGTGGAGTAGTTGTGGGTGAGGATGGAGCTGGATGTGTGGCTGTGAGTGTAGTGGTCGTTGGAGAGGGTACTGCAGGGTAATCAGAGGTGCTCGGCCCGTTCTCAACACGTTTGTCATCGAAGGGTACCTCCTCGGATGGTTCGTGTTCATCTCCAGGACTGCCTCTTCGACTCCCATGTCAACTGCCTCCTTCTCCTTCTCCTTCTCTTTGCCTTCAGGTCCTCCAATGGCGAGTCCACTGAAGGCAGCTCTCAAGCCCTCCAGGGAATCGTCCGCCAGCCCACTTAAGGGCACTGAAGGTACAGGCTCCTCAGGTTCAGGTCCACCAGCAGGTTTGGGCGCTGGCGCTGGCATGGCTAGTGCCACTGAGGGCACTGTCTTCTCGGCAGTGTCCTTGCTGTCCATGTTATATTTCTTCGCCCTTCAGTGGAGTCAGTCTCAACGTACTGGTTGTACTGCACGGGGTTGCAGGTACGCAAAGACTGAACACCTCTGCTACCAGAAAGTAAAAACAGGCTTTCACTGTTGATTGCTTTGATGATATTGTTTTGTTTGTGCCTCTGCTTGCTTCCCGCTGCTTCTTGATGTAGCTCAGGTGTTCCAAATAAATACGTTTTGATGTAATCAACCACAAATACAGGTACCCACAGTGCAAGCAAGGGACCACAGGTTCAAATCCACAACATGAAGGGCTGCAGTCAAAGGAGATAGTGTAACAACAAAGCAAACTCACAATAACTACAGATTTATGGAAAGATAGTTAGAAAATATCCTACAATCATTTGAAAACTGCCCACACAGGCACTCTCTCTTTTATAGTGCCATCTAGACATGTGCACTCTTTGTTTTGGGTCCCATAGGTGCTGAGATGGCATGGCTTGTGGCGCTGAGGTCAGTGCCATGTCACATGGGATCTTCCTACTTAGCTAGGCTGACTGGGAATTGAACCCAGGACCTCTCAAAAAGAGGTGCCCCAGCCCCCTAGGGTGCAGACCACTAGGATAGCTAAGCATTCATGAGAAAATATAGAAAAATGCATGGGCTCTGGATTAATGTCAGCGCCTCAGTCAGTCCAGAAAATGGTGTATACGTCCAATCAGTTGGGGGGTCAGAGGTCCACACAACATCCAAAGTTCAATTCTTGGTGTTATAGGTCAAAATGTCTTGTCACCCCTTGTGGATAGGCCAATACTAAGATAAAAACGTGATAGGCCTTTAGGCCTCTCTATGACAACCAAAGGTAACCTTTTGGCAGGAAAATACACGTTTTCTTACTTTGATAAGCATTAGGCTGACTGGCTCTGGGTCCAGAATCAGTGCCGAAAAGATCCACACAATTTTGAAGTGGACGATCGATTCTGGCCACGAAAATCCGAAACCACTCTGGACAGAGATGATAAGCTTCTTCCCTTGTGGGAGGGGCCATTTGCTGTTACAGCCCGTCTAGGAGTGAACAGGTGGAAGATCCATGTGAATGTCAACAGGGAAATGGAGGTTTTTGGCGATCGCCTCAAGAGGGAAATCCCTTCCCCCAAAGGGACAGTCAGACCTCATTTTTGGTTCCGGAAATTCTTATCGGATCGGGCCATCGAAGGGGGCAAGTACGAAGTCAAGAAGTCTCTCGAGGCATAACGTTATGAAGAAGGCGAATGGATTTTTTTGTGTCAGTGGAAGACCTTTGATTCCAGTCACAACAACTGGGAACCAGTTCACTATTTTGTTCATGAATACACGAAGGGATTCATTGACTTCCTTAAGAAGCACCCCGAAATTGGTGTACTCCTGACGGATTGTCTGTCCAAACCAAACAGACAGGTTGAGGACGGCGGAAAAAGAACTGTGGTGAATCGACATCCAGCCTTTTATCGCCCTTGTCCGTCACATTCTAGGGTTGCTCCGCCATCCCGCCTCCTGCCGTCAGGCCAGCTCAGGAGCCAAATGAGGACTGAGCTTCGACTTCTGCCGCTGATTTACAGCGCCCAAGCCATACGCGTGCGCGACCAGACAGGTTGGTGGTCACATGTATTCGTGCTTGGCCAAATAGTGGAGGGTATTTCAGTGGTTGAGTCGCCGGCGCCCTACTTTGGCTAACAATCGTCAAGCCCAGGGCGTTATGGGACTTGTCGCTAGGGCTCAAGGGTGTAGGTTCAAAAGCCTTGCATGTCCAACTCCTTCCAAAGCTCCAGCCTCGCCCGGGCGACCACTTGTTATGATGTGAGTGTTCTGACGGCTTGAAAGCATTAGCACTCTGCTTAATCCACCGTTCATTCTTAATGATTAGGACTTGATGTCAAGAATAGGGCATGTTTGATGATTTGACGTCAATCACCTATTCTTTGGTCTCTATTAGGGTGACAAGGCGTAGAAAGACAACCGGAGCCCACGGAGGAGGCAGCCGTGTCCACAACGGTCTAACCAGCCCCCCATCCCGAGGGTTCCTTCATCTGGATCCGGGTTTTCCTTCGCCTGCTTAACGCCCTGCCCTTGTCCAGCCAAGTTCATTGCGCCTGGATCAAAGGTCACGCTGGCTTTCAGGGCAACGAGGTCAGCGACTATTTCAGCAAATGGCCAGGTCACGCGCTCCTGTGGCACAGAAACCTAACCCCCCCCCCTCTGGGGTCTGTCACGTTAAACAAACGTTCAATCCTTCGTGTTCCTTCGGCAGCGGAAATAAAAGCTCGTCTTCCCAAACACGAATTTTCTGACCTTCCCCCCACTTTCAGCTCCGACTTCTACAAGCACTCCAGCTTCTTTTCTGCCTTCACTTCAAAATGGGCGTCCGATAACTTCTGCATGTCTGCCTATGATCTGCACTGGAATTTGGCTCAGTACCTCTGCCCTGTGTGCTCACAGAATCACCCGCTCGATCCGATCACCTTCATCTCCGAGTGCCTTTCCGTCGATCCGCTCCGTCAGCGAATGTTCCAGGCATTGCCCCGCCCTCTTGATGTGATTACCGCCGTGTGGTGGGAAACCCAAGATGTCACGATTCTCCGGCATTTCATTTGCTCCCTGGTCCCCCAATTCCTGGCTGACATGCTCTCTATCCTCCTGGTTGGAAAGTGTTTGGCTGAACATATGGAGGACCCAGGTCACGCCCTGGTGAAGCGACGACCAGCTGTCACCAACGTCCTCCACGAAGTCCTGAATCACCTCCGTGAGCACCCACTCCCTTTGCCTCGCCCCCCCCCCAGTCTTCCTCAACCCCTGGGGTGTCCGACAGGCCGTCTATAGCAGCACCAGGCCCCTCCCCCCAGAGTCAGCCACCAGTACCTCCCCCCTCCCCCCCCCGCAGCGTCTGTGTATAGGAAACAAAGGCCCATAGGAAAAAAGGCCATCCACCTTCTGATCCCCCCTTCCAACCCGCGGGCAAACGTCAACCCGTCCAAAACGTACCGCCAACACCGTCCTGCAACTGTCCTGAAAATACTGTGCGCAAGAAACCACGGTCCACCAACACCCATCGAATTTCTTTTTATTTTCGTCCACTACCCGAATTCAATGCGGTTCCGCTCCATAGCAGTGACAACCCCCCCCCCCCCACCTGAGGCCCATTCCCTCCACTAACACAAACCTTCACGTGATTCTAAACTCCGCCGGTCGAGGATTCAGTCCCTTCTTCGCTGTATATACCCAGTACCAGCGCTGAATTCATTTCTCCGACAATCTCGATGCCAGTGTGGGGCCTTGGCGGGTCCGTAACCGTTGCTTTGTGTTGAAAAATGAGGACCGAGCTTTCAGTTCTCCCGCTGATTTACAGCATCCAAGCTGAACGCGTGCCCGACCAGAGAGTTCGGTGGTCACATGTATTGGTGCTTGACTGAAGGGAGGAAGGAATTTCAAGGCTTGAGTTGCCGGCGCCCTAATTTGGCTAGCAGTCCTGCAGTCCAGGGTGTCATGTCACTCATTGCTAGGGCTCGGGGGTGTAGGTTCGAAGCCCTTGCATGTCCCACTCCTTCCAAAGCTCCAGCCTCGCGCGGGTGACCACTTGTTACAATGTGAGTCTTCTGACGGCTTGAAAGCATTTGCATTCTGCTTTATGCACTGTTCATTCTTGCTGATAATGACCTGATGTCAAGAATGGAGAACGTTTGATAATCTGACGTCAGTTGGCTTTTCTCTGGTCTCTGTCAGGCAAACAAGGCGTAGAAACACAACCGGAGCCCACGGAGGAGGCAGCTGTGTCCAGAAAAAAAGCAAACTCAGGCTTCCTTCAGGATGATCAGGGGTAAGCTTGTCCTTGTTGGTCTGGACAACTTTGACTATTTAGCTACTCGTGCAGATGGAAGCAAATTCACATACCAGAACGCTGCGCAGCGTGTTTCACCCCTACAAGTACCCCCTGTAGTTCTGGCCGCACCAGTTGGGACGCCAGGGACTTAGATCTTACCTTCATCTGTCTTGATGCTGAAGCCAAAGTCCAGATTCAGGCACAGGATCTTGGAATGTACCTTGAATTCCTCAGGTTTGTCCTTCATTCTCCACTTTTGCACAAAGCCCCGACGTCCATTGTTCCGACAACCTTCAGACAGAGGCTCTAAGGACTTCTAACAGCAACCTTTGAGGTCCATAAGCTTCGTGTATTTTTGGCACATGAAAATGTGAGTTCAATCCCTCAGTTTCAGGTCAAGAATGGTGAGTCCAAGTGTCTTATGTGACTCAGCCGAAGAATTGGCCTTATCCAAGTCGATTGACACCGCCGCAAGTGTACATAAATTGCTATTCAGTGTCTTTCAGTTATATGCTGTCAATGAAGCGCCTTATGCTAACCTTCGGCCCGTTACATGCCAAGGATTCAGGGCCATCATGTCCCATCATAATGCATCATCATCAGACAAAGATTTTCTCATAATCTGTTGCATGCTCGCGAAGAAACGTGCCGGAAAGCACAATTGAGCTGAACAAACGACATTATATATTGACCTAAGTCTAAACAATGGCAGTAGTTGTTTCGGTTCCAGACATTCCGCCTCATTTCACCTTCATCCGCGGACATTTGTTCATTCTAGGACAATTTACGTTAATTTAGTTGTCTTCTCCTCTCATTTCTCCAAGATGTGTTTACGGGCTAGTCTAACCTTGTCGACGCTGCTATTGTTCTGTTAACTTAGGACCTGTAGAGTACATTTCTCCTTGTTGCTCCTCTCTGCAACTCCTTCACACTTTTCATCTCAGTCCAAATTGAGACTCAACCGTTGTTGATTCTTTTGAAAATGCGCCAGATACGTCAAATCTGTAGCACATGCTGTACTTTTCAGAGCGAGAAAAGCGGGACTGACACGATGTAGAGTACTGCCCCTGCCTGAAAGAGTTCCTGAGGGGACCTCTGCAACTGCTGATTCTGGGACTGCAAGTCACGCACGTGAGCCATCAGGCATTGAATGGACGTTTTGTAATGCACCATACACCTCTGACAGTTACAGGTTGTAATCCACTCAAGTATATCATGTGTCATAGACAGGCATATTGAGATATTAGTATGCCTGTGAAAGACATAGAAAGACTCACTGTTTTAAGGAAATCGAATCTTGAGCAACACAACATAAACAATATCACCACACATTATCGCACACATGCACAGTCTACTGTATGTTCCACGGCAGAACAGAATCAACAGGAACTGCGCGCAGCTCAGAAATCTTCAGATAGGACTTGCAAACGTTTGCAGCGAAGTGTGCGTCTCCAGAAGTGTGGCATTCAGCAATTGGAGAGTAAAAACAAAAACCTGGAGGAATCTGCTGCGCTGGAGACGGCAAGGCAGAGTGCAGTTGGGAGTGAACTCAAAGTGCGGCTAGAGGAGCGTGACGAACAATTTACGCAGCTGCAGCTTTGAGTGCAGGCATTGCATGCAGAGCTTAAGGCGCTAGGACAGCACATGCCAGGATACGAGGAACAGCGCGCCGAGCAGCCAAGTCGTGGTGGTAAAAGAGTACAGCGTGCTAGAGCTGCAGCAGGGCGCCGTGCAGGAGCGCCAGTTGACGAGAGAGTGGTGCAGATGCATGGTGAGTAAGCAGCCTGAGCGTCAGCGAGCAGGATGCTGCGTGCCAGGGCGCTGCGGACAAGCGATGCAGAGGAGTGCTCCAGAGAAGCGCTGCAGAGAAGCGCTGCAGAAAGCGCTTCCAAAAGCAAACTACAGGTACTATCTCACTGTGTAGGAGTCTGATTTAGATTTGAAAATTTGAGTTTGACACTGCCGCCGCGAGCTTTGCATTTTTGGTTATTTCGGAGACCTGCACAGGATGAGTATATGCAGGCTTGCTTTCGTTTAGCGCAGTGTCTTTCATCAACACTGCGTTCTGAATCTGCCACCCTTCAGAGTGTCTGTGTTAGTTTGGTGATAGGCCATTCACACGTTGTTGTACTGCTTCACTGTTGTTGTGTCTTTAGGCCTATTTCTACTTGATTTCCCTCTTTTCATTGGCCTTTGTTTGTTGTGCAGATTGGTAATGTAACACTTACCCCCTAGTACGCCAAGGGTATAGCCTTTTTTCCCTCTTCCAGATGCAGTGCTAACCAAGTTTCTATTTTTTTGAGCGTGTAGGAAGGATCGTACAGAAAACCCCCTTGTAGGCACAGGCATCAAGGACACCGCCCCCCCTTACAGGTTTGCAGGAGCTTGTTGCTCTCAAACTTCATGTGGCTGAAGTGTAAGCCAGCCCCCCCTCCCTGAGATTTCTTGGAGTCTTTCCTGTAGCTAGTTTGGCTGTGAGGGCTATACTGAGTAGTCTTCCAGGATATCCCCCTGACTTAAAGGGTTTCGGATGTATTTGTTGGCTGGCCGTAGAGCGTTTTGACTCCATGCAGTGGCGTACGCTGCAGTGGTTGTGCTTTGTGGCAGCTGTTACAGCTCAGAAGTGCTGTTTGCACCTGGCATAGGTCGATTGCATCGCTGTTTGCTTGTTTAGGCCTGTGTTTGTGAGTACAGATGTGTGTTTTGTACAGACGCGTCTCTGACGTACTTTACCCTTCCTATCCATCCTTCTTTGCAGGACCAGCATCAGACAGCAAAGCAAGGTGGAGGTCCCGAGCAAGCCAAGGAGCCTGGAGAGACAATGATTTCACGGGAACATGTGAAATGAGTGAAGTAATGTTAAGGTATTCAGAAGCTTGTACACACTGAGTGGGTTCCGATATTCACACATGACAGAAAAGCTGCTCCTAATTCTTAGGCTATGATCTGTGGTATGCTCTGCTTTTGTGGCTGTCTCTGGTAGCAGTATTTTCGGTTTTACAAGTTTTTATTTTTGGAGGAACATTCATGGTGGTCGGGCAGGAGGTCTCTGGAATGAATGTCAGGGGTCTGGACGTGTGTAGTTCCTAACCTTTGGTGAAGATTGTATCCATTGTGTGCATGTTTGTTGTGGGCTTTAGCAGAGACATTCCATAGGTTTTGATCTTAGGTGCAGCCTCCCCCCCTGAGGAACAACAGAAATTTGTGGGGTGGTGGTTGAGCACCAGTGTAGGTTAAAGCTTGGTGTATAACCCATGTCAGGGTCACGCCCCCCAACCTTCCCCCATCAGCATAGGCGTTGTACTTACCCTTGTGCTCGCAGGTTTGGTTTTTTACCTATGTTAAGGGTGTACCGTCACACAGACAAACACTGACCGACACTGACCAGCTGCAGTAACACACTGTGTCAAGGACAATACAATGGCCACCTGTAACATTCATACATAATGAAGAACTCGTCTAACTCTGGATCTTCAGTAAGGTGAAAGGGGACTCCTGCATGGAACACGAATCTACTCCACTGTTGATCAAGGTCTGACCGCATTTTCGTCTCCATGGCTGCAATGGATGTTCGTTTTTTGCGGCTTCTGCTCTGTTCAGCACCCTCCAGCTCTCCCTTCTTCAGCTCAGCTTTCGCTGCCTTGGTCTTTTCCAGTGCCTTCTGGTGGTCATCTTTTCCTTTTCTCTGCAACACCATCTCGTTAAAAACCGCCTCAGGGACGGATTTGCAGACAGCCACATTCTTGCTGCCACCGGATAAATGGTCCTGTGCACGACCAGGGGCAATCAGTCATTTCAGTGTTTTGTCGCAGTAGTTGCACGTCCAATCAGTGGGGTGATTGACAGCGTCGCGACGGTGGAAATGTTTTTCTTTTGTCTGATCCTTCATTATGGCGTCTGTAGCACAGCCAAGGAAGGAATCAAAATACATTAAATGACTCAGATCTGATGGGTGTCCACAAAATCTGACTGGACCTCCCCTGGTGGCCTGCCACCGACAAGTGAGTTTGCTAAGCCACCAAATGTGGGCAGCAGTCCAGATCTGGATGGCCTGTCCCGGAAGATCAGAAAAACACTCAAGCAGGAATGTCATTTCAAAGGATGTGATCTTGTTTTTTTTTGTTGCATATAATGCTGACATGTCACCTGATGACATCATGAGCCCTGACATCATCAGTGACATCATCAGTGATGGCATGGAAAATTTTGGAAAATATTGAGAAAAAAACTTTTGGAAAAACATTTTGAGAAAAAATATTGGAAAATGGTTTGCAAAAACGTTTGCAAAGGACCGATGGGGCAGAATAGAAACAAGCAAACCATTAGAAGCAAACCGAAAGGACATTAACAAGGGAAACAATTCACAAATGACGTTCGTTTATTTTCATCGTTCGTTCGTTCGTTCGTTTGTTCGTTAATTTTTCAAAAAAAGATTAACAAGCAACGTTTGGTAATCCCATCCCTGCCACCTGGAAGGAAATCAGCGTACATCCATGGGACAGGGTGTAGCGGCAGTGAACCGAGTCCATCTGCCCACATATGGATGCGGCTTCCTGTGCGGGGGCACAGAAAACACCAGTGCAAGGGCACGGCAGCCCCAGCACAGTGATTGCACAGTGACAGCTCAGCCCCCCCTATGCCGGGTCCCCTTTAAAAAAAACGCCGGGTAGGGGCCATAATGTGGAGGGTATCTTTCTGAGTGTCTACTACTTTTCAGCATACCTTTTTAGTATGTATTCCTTTTGTTCAGCAGTTTGTGCATCAGCTTGGTGTCCCAGCATTAAGCTTGTGAGAAGACTGTAATAAACTCAAGTATTCTATGTGTGTGTTTGTGAGTAGCGGGATTTACAGTAGGATGCGGGCCCGTGCGATTATGGTTAGCGCTATTATTTGTGCTGTTTTCCTCGACATTCGATTCCATTGAAACATTTACTCTTTGTATGTCTTTCACAGGCATACTTAAATCTCCAAATGCGTATTCAAGGGATTTGTGCAGTGCGGTGCAAGTTGTTTTTTTGTTGATCGCAGCTTGAAATAGAAGAAAGATGTCCTTGATTAGTGCCCTAAAGATTGTGATGACATCCTGCAGGTTTTTGATGTTGAAATCCCAAAACCAAAGGAGCAAGTAGAGCAAGAACAGGATGTTGATCGAATCAATGAATAGTTTGAAATCCAGTGTAACACAGAAGGGCTGCAGATAGACAAAGCAGGTATAAACACAAAGATTCAATCACAAATGGATAATACAAAAGATTGTATGTGAAAACTGGGCTGACTCTAGCCTCCAAGTTAGCATCAGGCTCTTCATGTGCACTCTTCTGGGTGAAATGGAGCTGGGTAAGAGAGTGGGGCATAGGTGTCAGACCAGACACGGAAAATGACTTGGCCAATCAACTGAATTCGGAAACAGTTAAAAAGTAGAACCACAATAAGTGGTAGAAACAATTGAGTATAGGGGTCTTGGGGTGGGAGACCACTAGGCTTAACCTCCAAGGCCTAAAGCATGAAATGCCTATTTTATTTCAGTATATCCTCCATGAAGGAAGATACCTTCGCTCAGTTGAGTGGTAGGGGTGAACTTCATGGGGGGCTAGGGTTAGGACCCTAGTTACTTTGAGAAAGTGTACTTTAGGCTTCAAAAGAGGGATAAAAATACTTCAGTTAGTCTTAGCATCAACAAAAGGGTTTTAAGGGGGGCTTGGCCTGGATCAAGCCTTCCAAGAAAGACATGGCAGTGACGTTTTCTTACTCTCCTCTGAAGTACTAGTTAGCTAGGATAGTAGGACCAAGGAAAAAGGCTCAAATATTCCCAAAATTACGTCTGAAAATGCATTAAATTTACCAAGAAAATCCTCATCAGTTCATAGAAGCCTATCACACTGTAGGTACCCTCGAAAAACAGTGTAATAGACCGTAAATGATGTCCCTTCGATGAAGCATTCCTCAAACGTCGTCAGCGTGCGACGAAAGCGTTTGGTAAAAATTTGGGGGTAGTGGGGTTTGAACCCAGGACTCCCTCCCTAGAGCACATATGCTTGCCCACTAGGGTACAGTCGAACGCTCTAATGCGGACGGCTATCGCTGCATAAACAGCTTTTTAGTAAACGTCCTGACCAAGGGCCAGGGCGGAGCAATACTCCCAATGGAGGACACAAATCTCAAGGAGCTGAAAAAAATAGAAAATGTAACCAACAGGGAGTGATTCCTCCGGTTTAGCGAAAGGTGTAGCGATTTAACATGTCAAATCGCTAGAAATTGTTGAAATCACGCGGGAAATTGTGATTTTTACACCAAAACTCAAAGTCGCAGACAAGCGCAACAGAAGCGGACTTCAAAAACAAGTTTGCGCAAGCGTAAACGGATTTTGAAAAAGAAGGTATAAGCCGTAGTTTTTGAAGTTCTAAAGGAAATTTTTGCACAGATGCATCAAAACTTTTATAAACTTTGGGGAAAAGTATTCAAACCCAATCCACACCACAGAGCAGGTGGACAACCCACCTCTCAGGTATGCCAGTGTCATCTCACACGCATGCATTGCGTTCGTGTTGGTTGCTTCGTTAAAATGTTAGGGTTGTCAACGCTGTGTTCGTTGGGGGTTCGGGTGCTCCTCTCTCTTGCTCTGCACAGGTCAAAACAGGAATGAAAGGTACGCAATGCGAATGGAGCGCGCAGCGCGCACGTAGGGTTAGAATATGCGCTGTGCTCGCGATGCATGTGCCTAATTGAGGCATTCACATGCTGTGGCGCTTTCCCTGTACCCCAATTCACCCTTGTTCTCTCTTCACAGGTAAGAAAAGAAAGTCCTTGCTCGTGTTTGTTTGCTCGTGTGTAGCCGTAGCGCTAAAGCAGGGTTGCTTAAAACGCTTAGGCTTGTTTTGCGCTGTGCAGTGCACCACTTTCTCTCCTCTTTCTGCAGGGAACAAGACAAGGAGAGCTTGCATGACACACAGTGCATTAATCGCTTAAGGTGGTTTATAATTTGCCGTAGGTTTGTTTAACCGCGTGGGGTTGTTTTGCGCTCGTGTTTTCCTCGGCATTCACATGATGCGTGGTGAGTAAGGTAGGTAAGCCCAGGAGGAGCTCACCTCCTGGTTGAGTCACGCTGAGATTGGTTATGTTGGGTTAAATTGAAAGATCAGTGCATACTGGTGCATACATATGGGGCATTAAAGGGTAGGCCACGCGGAGTGCGCACGGTATAACTCTTGTTTAGGTTACCCAGGGGCTCCACCCTACGTTCTCAAAGAGAACGGGTGGAGTTCCTTAAGCTTGCTTGCTTGTACTGAGGTTCAGGAACAGGGTATTATAGGGCAGCCGGAGAAGCGTATAACACGTGGAAGCTGTCTTGGTTCCTCAGTCCTGAACCTCAGTCATTGGCCTTTGCTTTACAGGTGGGAAGGTTAGGGCGATTGGTGCAGTCCCTCTTGGCAGTGCTCAACTATGCTGCGCGGATCACAAACAACAAATTGCAACTCCACCAGGAGTGGTGGCCGCAGTACGACCTCATCGCCATCCACGCTGTGCACGCACGCCGAGCACTCCCTCCCTCCAAGCCCTGACAGGGAAACGCGTAGTGGCGTCCCTGTTAGGCCACAGCCGCTTAGTAGCGCTGTGTTCTATTGCTTTCTCACAGGAGGGTCAATGGGACTGGAGACCTCATTGACAGCAACACTAAGTAGCGTGTGTAGGTGTTAGGGTCAGCAGGCCTGGCAGGAGTTGAGTGCAGGTGATGAGTGCTCACCCTGCCTTCAAAGGCCGGTGCTGGCGTTAGTGAGTGTAGTGTAGTGGTGTCTCCTGTCCCGCGTGCTTTTCCACGTGGGCAGGGGAGTGCGTTAGCTTTTGGCCTTTAGCAAAAATGGGCGTTTTTTATGCCCTTAGCACACTTGGCCACCCCTCCCCTCTAGTAGGTAGGGCTTTTGCCGTCTTCCCCCAAGGATAGGCGCCAGCACAGAAATTGGGCGCCATAGAAGTCGTAATAGTACCTGATTAGGACCTTCGGTCCGACGTCAGCGAAGCCCGGTCTCCGGGAGCCACGCCGGGGAGAGAAGGGATACAAACACAGACATACGTAGCACACATAGGGGTATGGTAAACGCTGTAAGGAAGGGTAGAACCCCATGGGTCTGGACCAGTCAGGGGTCCTAACTGTGGGCTCGCTTGTCCCTAAGGAGGGAAGTCACACCTTGTCTCATAACACTTTACTTGTCATTCCCCCCTGCTGTAGTAAGCCACCGTTCTTTGTTGGCTCCCCACGGTCAATACATCAGGGCAGTCCCCATGCAACACATGGTCAACAAGGCATACACTGTCTGGGTGGCTGCAAACCTGATGAGCGGCCACCTGGTCCACGCTGGAAACCAGAGGCATGGGTCTGCAGGGCACAGACAGGGTCAGTGCAGTGCTCAGTAAGCAGTAGTCTGTGAAAAACCAATGGCCTTCGGCCGGGGAGTGGTTGTCACGGGGGGCTAACGGTCCGGTCCTGCGATGCAATGCGGGGCAACTGTGACAACTGCTCTTACATCCATACACAGGCACGTCTGCACAAGACTGCTCACTCCACCTGTCAGGTTAGAACACAGTCAGTAGACTGACACAGGGGAATTAGTTTCGCTTTTTACGCTGGGACATAGTCTCAGCACGGGTTAGTAGCTGCCCTTCGTTGTTCTCAACGAGATAGGAGCGAAAAATGGAGTTGATACTCCCATCTGGTTGTATGAAGGCTGACATAGGTTCCCAGGTTGCCTCAGATAACCCATAGCCGTCCCACAGGGTTAGAAATTTCTAGCCCTGTTTATACTCGTGGCGAGCAATACCTGCAACCACGTAGTAACCATCGACTGCCATCTCATCGGCAGTCATCTCTTCGAGTTCGTCTGCCTCCTCTGGGCTGGCAGCGTTCTCTAGGTCTATACGCTCGACTTCACTGTCGCTGGGGCGCCACTCGTCCCAAGACAAATCGTCAGGGGAGTGATAGTGCCTCAACTGTTTAGGTGCACACAGCAGTTCACCACCTAGACGAGGACTGCACCTGACATGGATCCTGGATCCATCTATCCTGATGATACGATAGGGTCCAAAATAAGGGGCCTGTGGGCAGTTACGTGGCCAGGAGGGTAGGCGTGAATGGTGAACCAAAACAAGGTCACCAACCTTGAAGCTGGCAGGTCGCCGTAGGCGGTTCCGTCGGCTCAGTTCACGGTCACGAATGTGTCTCAGGTTAGTCCCAGCCTGGTCAGCCAGAGATTGCTTGTGTTGCAGCCAATCTCCGACAGGGCTCTTGAAGTCCTCAGGAAAGGTGGTTTCGAAGAACCACGCAGGTCGTCCCCCATGGAACAGTTCATGGGGGATGAAACCCGTAGAGGAGCTCCGCTGTGAGGTCATGGTCAGCACTGCCCAGGGCACTAGGCGTACCCAGTCCTTGGTACGCTCCTGTTTCATCAGGATTCTTAAGTTTTGCTCCACCACATGGTTCTGTCTCTCACAGAGAGGGTTAGACATGTGGGTATAGGGCACACCTGTGGTTACCTCCACGTTGAGGGTATTTAGCACTTGTTTGTACCACCCAGTGTCACTGCGGATGCGTACATCCCCATCAGAGTGCACCTGCTTAGGTGCTCCATAGGGTTCGAACCATTGTTCAACAGACAGTTTCACAGTCTGCTCACCTGTGATTTTCTGATTGCAAGGGAACACACGGGTGAAGCGAGATAGGCCACGGGTGACCACTAGGCAACTATCATAGCCGCCGAGGCGTGGTAGGCCGTGTATGAAATCCACGTAGAGAAGAGAGTTAGCACAATAGGGTATGGGTAAGCTGGAGATCAGGCCCCTATCCCTACTGTCGCTCTGCTTGCTGGCATGACAGCCACAAGCATCCACAATGGTCTGCCTATGCGACCTCAGTTCAGTCAGGGTTAGACTAGAGTAGAAACACTCACGGAAGAAGTCCACTGAGCGATTAGCGCCAGTGTGACCAGAACTGAGATGGGACCGCTGTAGGCACCCATCCAGTCGTGCCTCAGGCACCACAATTCGGTCCTCGTAGAAGAGGTACTGATTGTTTTTATACCACTGGTGCCCGTCAATGACACGGGGCTCGAGACCAGTGCTGAGGGTTTGGAGAATTTCTTTATACTCTGACTGATAGTCGGTTAGACTCCAACCCTCCAGGATTCCAGCAGTGCGCATGGACAGGTCAAGCTGGACATCCATACGCTGTAAAGCCTCTTTGGCGAGCGCCTCAGAGCTCTCACCTATAAGCGCATCGAAGTTGTTGCGCGATATATAGTCAGACAGTTCATCTTCATTCCGGGGATATGATGAACTGTCAGCCTGAACTTGCTCAGGTAAGTCCACCACCGCTTTGGCTTTGTTTTATCTGGTGGTGGGCCCTTCTGAAAAGACTTCACAGGTTCCTGGTCACACAGACAGACAATAGGGTTGGATCCCAGGAGTCGGGATAGTGACGAAAGCACCAACATACCGGCCAGGAGTTCCTGGTCATAGGTGCTTTAATTGGAACGTGCTTGGTTCCATTTCCAATTCCAGTGTCCCAGTGGCACCAGCCGCAACTCACTGGTAGGATAGTCATGTTTCAATAAACCACCACGGTAATGGCAGTGGGTTAGTTCAGCGGGGTTAAGCTCCTGCCATTGGTAGATCGTACCACCCCCCCCTACATCACTGGCATCAGTGATCAGGAATATCTCGCCCTTAGGGCGGTGTACTCCCAGGCAGTTGGAGGAGGCAATTTTCTTCTTCAACTCCTGGAAACACTCTTCCTCTCTGGTGGTCTACCTCCAGGGAGTAGTTTTCTTGATTAGGTCAGTGAGGGGGGCAGACGAGTAAGTAAAATTGTGGATGTGACGCCGATAGAAATTACAGGCGCCCACAAAACTCCTCACGTCGTTGTAGACCCTTCTTAGGGTCATCGCGAATCTGCATGTCCTGTAGGGGCTGCATCTTAGACTCGGCGGGTTTCCACCAACCATACCCCACGTCGAAACCCAAACATTCCATCTCCTCTTTCATAAACTCACATTTTTCGAGCTTGATTCGGAGATTGTTCTCTTGACAAACAATGAAAAATTCACGGATGAAAAGGACATGGTCCTCTTGGGTATTAGTACCCAAACTCACGTCGTTGATGTGGGCCTCCATTTCTGCACCCCGAGAAATCAACTCCCGTACTAGAGGCCTGCGCCTCAGTATGTACAAAATTTTGTTCATTAGCTCTTGGAAAAGCGCTGGGGCATTAGCCACCCCGAAAGGCATAACCTTCCACTTAAAGACACGGCCCTTACGGGTTATAAAAGCCAGCAGCTCCTGAGCTGCAGCGGTTAAGTCCACCTGCCAGGAAGCAGAGCGTTTGTCCATTTTGGTCTTGTGTCTGCATTTGGCAATACGCTCCAGGGTATTTTCCATGTTAGGAATACTCCCTGAGTGGTTCTGGGTTTTCTTGTTGACCTCACCATAGTCAACAACCAGTCGTAGGGCAGTCCACCCTGGTTTGGCAACCAGGAAACAGGGACTGCAGTGATGGGGGTAGTCCCCCTTCTTATATTCTTCAACGAGGCCAGCATCAATACATTCCTGGATCTGGCGCTCGATTTCTTCAACCTGTTGCTGTGGAGCGGGATAGGGACGACGCCTCACGCGCATCTTTGCAAGTTCAGGTTTCAGTTTCAGGTCCATCTGGACCAGTTTTTTACAAGAGAGGGGGGGCGGTAAGGCGCCGAATACCTCCTCATAGGTTATCAGCAGTTTCTTCAATCGGGGGTCAAGGTTAAGACTCTCAAGTTTCTGCAGGAAATCCTCCTCAGCATGGAGGGTGCTCTTTCCATGTTCTTTCTTTTTCTGCCGATCAGCAGTTTCGGCAGGCACAGAACCATCATCCCACTCAGGGGGACTTTGCTGCCCATAGTGCAGAGAATACACTAGCGGTATGTCAGGATCAGGCAGCGTATAGGAATCATCGTCCTCCTCAGACCAGATGTAGGATTTCCAGGTCTGTCTGAGGTATTGCAGCCGCTCTTGGCGCTCAATACCTTCGGCCTTCAGGTACAACAGCCGCCAGAGTTCCTGAGTGTCATGCTCAGACAATGGCATGCTATTAGAAGCAGGCCGAGCCAGAGCATCAGCAATAATGTGTGCATAGGCTGCATGTGAAGCACTGGCTTTCCAACAGGGGAAGCGGGCTCAGAGGTTGACTCTAGATCCACCTCCTCCAGCAACAGCTGGGCTAGGAAGGCATTGTGTTTTAGATCAACACAGCTGGGATCAACAGGAGGAATAGTGCTGGCGATCTCAGACATTTGGTCGTCAGCATCCTCCTTTACAGCTGCAGGTTCCAGATAGCCATCGGGAGACTCCCACCCTGTAAGTGTGGCAGATAGGTGCTCAGGAGATCGATTTTTGAGATCAGAAAGGGTCAAGCCACGATTTTCGGCCATGACCTCTTTCAGTAGCACCTGGTCTAGGTCACACAGGGGTACAGGATTGAGAGATCGATCAACCATGGACAGGAAACTGGCCCACTCAGGGGCCTGCATAGCTGTGTCTGAGTCCTCAGGCACATAGATGGGGCCGTCGGGGAGTTGCACTCCTCCCACGGTCATTCGATCTAGCATACGGCGCCGGTAAGCATGTTCTGCAGAGCAGCCCCAGTCGGGGGTGCACATGACAACCCTTCCTCCCTCATAAGCGATTTTGGTTAGAACCTTCGCGAGCAGGGAGAAGGGAGGGTTAGCATACGCTAGGCCCATCGCTTTCCAGAAGAAACGGAAAGCATTGTTCAATTGTTTCGAGCAGTACAACTGCATGATGTGCTGTTGTTGGCTCGCAAACAATTCCACCTGGATCTCATCCAGGTTTACCTGAAGGGCCGCCAGTCCATTTTCAAGAACATGACGGGCCAATTGATAGTTTTCAGTACGATAGTTAGTCTTGGATGCGTAGCGCAGCCCAGACTCTTTTCCTGCTGACAGCTCCAAGGGTACCGAGAACAGCCCACTGCCAAAGTCGCAGTGCAAAGAATAGGGGCGCTCGAGAGACAGCATTTTTACCTGGGGGTTTCTTCGTAGGAAGTCTGTACCAATGACGATGTCAAAGGCGTCGGTGTCCAGCACTCTGCAGTGTTGGGCCACGGTTTCGTCGCCCAGGCATATAGTCACATCGACCCCCCCCAAGGAATGGATGGTACGCCCATCCCCTACTCTTATGGCCACGGTCTTAGCTTTCTTGAAAGTCTTTAGCAGGCGCCGGGCCACTTTGGAAAGTGTTGCACCGGTGTCAAGCACCGCTCGAAAAACTTGATCCCCAATTTTCAGGGGGATCCAGAAAACGGAGTCCTCCTCTTCAGAGCTGCCCCCCTACTCCTCATCAGGGAACTTGACATCCAACCCTGCAGCTATGAGGGACCTGGCCATCCAGGCCAATCGCCTCTTCTTGGAGTTATTCCCCTCAGGGGTAGCGTTATCCCCCTGTGGGCGCTTCTTGGGATCACCTGCGGCAGGAGGGGGTGTAGCAGCAAGAGGGGGTGTAGCAACGGGCGCTGATGAGCGCCTCTGGGTGTTAGGGGGTCCACCTTTGCCACCCCCCTTGCCACCCCCTTTACAACCTTTATCCCCATGCTGAGGGTTTTTGGTGGGTGTTTGGGTCTTCTGGCGTTCAGCCTCCTGCCGCTTGAGTTTATCAGTCTCGCGTTTCTTTATGTGACATTCGTCTTCGTACTGACGACGTTTGCCACAATAGCCACAGGTGATGGTACACCTGAAATGATCCTGATGGGTCACAGGTTTCCCATCCTTGGTATGCTGCTGTCGTTTCATCTGCAGCATACAGCTACTGCGTTGATTGCAGTCAGCGGCATGACAAGGCCCCCCTTGTGCCCCCCCTTGTCATTGTCAGGTTTGCAGTAGAACAAAGGGGGTATATCTGCATCAGGTTTAACCTCATTCATGGCACGTAGGTTACCCCTTCCTTTACCACCTCCCTGGTTGGCGTTAGTGGGATTTTTAGGCCCTTTCCCTTCGCCACGTTCAGGGTTAGGGTTACCTCCTCGACCCATGTGCTTCTTGAGGAATTTCTCCATGTGGGAGTCATTTTCCCTCTCAAGAGCTAGCTCAATCAGCAGGTCCACCAGTTCGTCGTACGAGTGGGTCCGGATTTTCCTCTCAGAGGTAGGGCGGCAGTCATCCCACGTACCTTGGGGGATCTTACTCATGAGCCACAGGTGGGGCTCAGTGGCTCCGTAGGAGCCCACGGTCATCTGTGAAAACAGATACTCAAGGTTGCACACGTATTCAGAGATTCGCGCTGCGGAAGGAAACTCAGAGCACATAGGTAGCTCCTCTTTCTGTGTGCGTACACTGAGGTCAGTCTCATAGACTGGGAATTTTTTCTCAAGTTTTTGGAGTACCTCTGCCCAGGTGGAACAGCTTTTCACAATCTGTTTCACCTGTTTTTGGAAAAAACTTCTTTCTGCATGAGCGTTTCAGCAGTGAGCATTTGGTGGCCACATCCACATGGGATTGGCCAGTCAGCAAAAGAAACTCAGCAAATTCTTCTGCCCATTCGGGCAGATGTTTGGGGTCGAACTCCGGCAGTTCCAGCTGGATGTTCGCCTGGGCAATAGTTCTGCCCGTCTTCCCACCCCCCGGAGTTAGGCCAGAATGTGATACGCCGGCAAGAGGTGCCAGGGCTGACAGCCCTCTTTTCTCAGTCTCCGTCACCGGCACGTCCTGTAGTTCAGCAATAGGGACTGTCCTGGCGCGAGGATGAAAAGGGCTGGGGCAATTGACCTTCGGCAGCAACCTGGACACCCTTGATCTTTTGAGATCATCAGCCAACGTGCTGGATCCTGGTGAAGGTGAGGGTAGCGCAGGCTTGGGTAAGGGTTCAGTGATACCCAATTTTGCCTTGACAGCCTCTGACAGAGCTGTGACATCCGGGTCTTCCGATCCGGATAGAAGGTTGGCCAAAAGTTCGGCCGTACGATCCAGAGCCCCATGGGTGGGGTCTGGGCGAATGGGATCCATTATCGGCAGGTCTGGATGCCTTGCTCTTGGGTGTTCATGTACTCTCGGTCGTCTCGGTAGTGATACTGTGTCCGCCATGTCTGTAGATGGCCCAGAATAGAGGAAGGAGCCCATCTTAGTTTGGGGCGGCGACCTGAGAGCATCAAGAGGTATTTCTCCATCTTCTCCTACGGTGGACTTGTGGTACTCTTCGTGGAGCATGAACTCGTCCATCCTCCTTTGTAGGTCCTCTTGTTCTTCAGGACCAACTCCAAGTACCGTAGAAGACGAGGCCGGACAGGCCGACCGGGCGATGGAAGCTTCGACACGCCTGCGTAGCCTTTGCAGGCTGTCTTCACAATGGGCCGCTAAGGTTTCCATGGTTAATGGGATTGTTCTGGGTGTATTTAGTTCCACCCTTCTGTGCTCTGGATCTTCCTGAGACCCAGATGCTGCTCTGAGTGGCGGTTCACTCACTGGGTGAGATGGTTGAACTTGTACACTTCTGATTAACCAGGTTCGGTAGGACATGTTCAGTGTGTTTTTCTTGTGCTTCTGCTCAGTGTCGGTTCGAAAGGTTCTCAGGGTTTGCCTCTGCTACCGGAAAGATGTCCTTGATTAGTGCCCTAAATATTGTGATGAAATCCTGCAGGTTTTTGATGTTGAAATCCCAAAACCAAAGGACCAAGTAGAGCAAGAACATGATGTGGATCGAATCAATGAATAGTTTGAAATCCAGTGTAACACAGAAGGGCTGCAGATAGACAAAGCAGGTATAAACACAAAGATTCAATCACAAATGGATAATACAAAAGAATTTATATGAAAACTGGGCTGACTCTAGCCTCCAAGTTAGCATCAAGCACTTCATGTGCACTCTTTTGGGTGAAATGGAGCTGGTTAGGAATGTGGGGCATAGGTGTCAGACCAGACACAGAAAATGACTTGGCCAAGCAACTGAATTCAGAAACAGTTCAAAAGTAGAACCACAATAAGTGGTAGAAACAATTGAGTATAGGGGTCTTGGTATGGGAGACCACTAGGCTTAACCTCCAAGGCCTAAAGCATGAAATGCCTATCTTATTTCGGTATATCCTCCATGAAGGAAGATACCTCCGCTCAGTTGAGTGGTAGGGGTGAACTTCATGGGGGGCTAGGGTTACAACCCTAGTTACTTTGAGAAACTGTACTTTAGGCTTCAAAAGAGGGATAAACATACTTCAGTTAGTCTTAGCATCAACTAAAGGGTTTTTAAGGAAGCTTGGCCTGGATCAAGCCCTCCAAGAAGGACATGGCAGTGACCTTTTCTTACTATAGACGCTTGAAATACAAGGTGTTCTTTACCTCACAAGCCCCCTGCGTTGGAGTGCGGCCTCTGGAATGCTAGGATGAGGGACCACCACCCAAACGGGATGGCGATGACCCGCCATTGCCCCCACCAGCAGCCAAACCAGCCACCCAGGGACCAGAGGACCCTCCCATAGGACAACACGAGGGCGCCGGGCGCGCTGCAACATGTGCAGGCGCCCCCCCTATGTGAAGAATGTTCCCCTCCCAAACTCCCACCAACGGATGGACGAACGCGATATGATTTGCCGTCCACGTGATGGATGTCAGCCATCCGCTCGGGGGACGGAGGAGGGGAAATGGAATCAACAGCATTTGGCCGAGGTGGTGGCGGTGGGGATTCTTCCGCAGCCATATAGTATGGTGATTCATGAACCACCGTAGGCGGTTGGATCTGTAGAGCGGGAGCAAAGACAGGCTCTGACTCGGACGGAGACACCCGGCAAAGCAAAGAGGAAAAGGATCGTCCGGGGGAGTGGGCCCGGTGCCACGGACTGGAAGGTCCGGGGCAGGCCAAAAACCAGCAACATAGCACCAGGGCCCCCTGGACTGGAACATCTAGGGGGCCGAAGAGACAGGAAGGCAAGCGCAAGAAGCCTGAACTGGGACATCCAGGGAAGAATGAGCAGGCAAGCAACTGGGCCCACTGGACTGGATCATCCGGGGGGCAGTGGACAGAAACCCTGGACTGGACCATCCGGGGACGAAGCGAGTAGCCCCGGATTTGAGCGTCCGGGGCTGTATAAGGAGGAGGAGGCGGCAAGAACAAGGAGCCAAGGCAAACAAGATCAAGAGCAAGGAACGGGACCAGGACGGTGGGAGAGGAGAAGGAGGCCACGGCAAGAGAGGCGAGAAGGGAAGGGGACGAAAGAACGGACCGGAAGGAGACACCCGGCAATGCACGAAGGAGAAGTGGCAGCAAATGAAGGAACAGCCGCGGGAGAGAGCCGGAACGCCCGCCAAGGACTGGGGCAGCCAGGACGGAAGGGCAAGCGTACCCGGATTGGCCAATCCGGGGCAAGAAGCAGAGTCACTGCAACGGGCTCCCCTAGACTGGAACATCCGGGGGGCAAAAACCCTGGACTGGAACACGCGGGGAAGAAGCGAGTAGTCCGGATTGGAAAGTACGGGGCTGCGCAAGGAGGATGAAGCGGCGGCGGCAGGAACAAGAGGGAGATCAGTCAAGGCAAACAAGAACAAGAGCAAGGATCGGGACCACCAAGGTTGGAGAGGAGAAAAAGGCCACAGTAAGTGAGGTGAGAACTGAAGGAGACGAAGGAACGGCCCGGATCGAGGCACCCGGCAAAGCAAGAAGGAAAAGGATCGTCCGGGGGAGTGGGCCCGGTGCCACGGACTGGAACATCGGGGGCAGGCCAGGAACAAGCAACACAGCACCAGGGCCCCCTGCATGGAACATCTAGGCGGCCGAAGAGACAGGAAGGCAAGCGCAAGGGGCCTGGACTGGAACAGGCAAGCAACTGGGCCCACTGGACTGAAACATCCGGGGGGCAGTGGACAGAAACTCTGGACTGGACCATCCGGAGCGAAGCAAGCTGCCCCGGATTGGAGCGTCCGGGGCTGCATAAGGAAAAGGAGGCAGCAAGAACAAACAGCCAAGGCAAACAAGATCAAGAGCAAGGAACAGGACCAAGGTGGTGGGAGAGGCGAGAAGAGAATGAGACGAATGAACGGCCCGGATGGAGACACCCGGCAAAGCAGGAAGGAGAAGGGGCAGCAAAGAAAGGAGCAGCCAGGGGAGAGGGCCAAAATTCCCGCCAAGGACAGGAGCAGCCGGGATGGAAAGGCAAGCAACCGCGGACTGGACCGTCCGGGGCAGGCTACAGCGTCAATGCTGCAGGGCCCCCCGGACTGGATCGTCCTGGGGGGAGGTGGACCGACACCCGGGACTGGAACACCCGGGGATGATGCATGTAGCCCCGGAGCGGAAAGTCCGGGGCAGCACAAGATGGAGGACGAGGCGGCGGCGGCAAGATCAAGCATCGAGGACAGGAAGGATCAACAGGGGAGAGCGAACAAGCGGGGGGCGGCGGACCGAAACCCTGGAGCTGCCGGGGATGGAGCCAGCGACCCCGGCTTGCCCGAGGCTGCACAAGGAGGAGGGAAAGGCAAAGGCAGCAAGACCAGGGAATGTCAGAATATCAGGGGGAGCCAACACATACGGGATCAACCGGGGCAAACAAGAGGAAGACCAAGGTCCAGGACAACGTGGGAAGGAGATGAAGGCCAAGACAAGAGAGGGGAGGAGAGAAGGGGACGGAAAAGAGACCGGCTCGGACAAGGGCAAACGGGCAAAGCAAGAGGACGGAGGAGCACCAACGGACGGCAAGCCGGGAGAGAGAGGCAGAAAGCTTCACCAGTCAGGAGCATACAGGGCGGAATGGCAATCAACTGGGGAGGTGGGCCAAGAAGAAGCCTCCTGGACTGGAGCATCTGGGGAGCCGAGGAGCCACGAAGACACGCAGCCGACACCCGGACTGGAGTGTCCAGAGATGATCAAGGCGGAGCACCCGAAAAGAACCCCCACGGACTGGAGCATCCGGGGGGCGGACCGAGGCCAAGGACTGGAGCATCCGGGGATCGGGCGGCCACGGATTGGAGAGTCAGGGGCGGCACAAAGGGGAGGAGAGGGCAGCGACAGCGGGGTGCCGAATTCGGGGAAAGACAGAGCACCAGGAGAGAACAGATATGCGCGAGGTCGTCCAGGAGAAGCAAGTGTTATGGCTTCGAACAGCAGCAGCGCAGCGAGCTCGCAAGTCGCAGTTGCAATCGCACTGCAGTCTGTGAGTACTCGAGAAGCATCGAATGCCAACTGTGTGAATGAAGCGCTCTAAGATACTTCGATCTCTGGACAGGGTTTTTGTCTTCGAATTTGTGCTATTTATTGGTGCCCCGTCTAAAGATCCTGCGAGGTTTGTCGATTTGGGATTTTGGACTTTGAGAAACAAGAGGCACAGGAGTACAAGAGAGTTCCCAAGAAACAAACCACAACAAGTGGTAGCCAGCTAGGTGGCGGGGAGATAAATATTCGAGATCAATCTTGGACGCCGTCAACTTGATTTGGATTTCGATTTATAATGGAGCGGCCCTTCGACGATGCGGCTATGCTGCACTTTATCAAAGACAGTCTCTTTCGAACCGATTCACCCTTGCATCACGAATTTTCGATTTCGTTAGAAACGTTCATCGCAGAGCGCATCGCAAGTCGAGAAAGCGAGTGGTTTCCATGTCTCTCTCGTGATCTTCACAGCTGTTCGCAGAAGCTTGCAGATACTCAAGCCAAGGTCATTGAATTGGAACAACGCATCGATGCGTTGCAGACAACAGCAGCAAGTGCTACTGCAGCAACTGATCACCGAGTCGACATTTTGCAGTCCTCGACGGAAAATGCAACTCAAGCTGCTGTAAGCGAACTTCGACGCGTAGAGCATGAATTGTCGCAATGTTATGCACTGCTCAACGAATTTGTACGAGCTCCGAGCCAACCACCTTCAAGCAACTTCCAGTTTCCACAACCACAACCACAGCTACAACCACAACCACCGTCTCCTTCGAACCAACCGCTGTATGCACCGCCGAGCAGTTCACCTCACCCTCCACAACAACCACCTCCACAACCACCTGTCTTCCATCCACATCCAGCGCATCAATTTGCAGTCCAGTGTGCTCCAACGCAAGCGATTCTGGGATGTCGTGTCGAACGCTTGAATAAGCTGGTCAAGAAGTTCTCTGGGAGACCTGGATCTGGAGAGTTTCGAACATGGAAGGAAGATTTGTTAAGAGCCTTCATCCTGTCGGATGTCACCTCACCCGTCGATCAGGTGACAACCATATCATTCCTCCTTGAAGGTGACGCTGCCGAGTATTATCATAGTTTGACAAAATCTGTACAGGATGACTGGTTCGAGCTCATGCGTGTGTTGGGCCAACGTTTTCATTGCATATCCCATGAGCCAGCGTGTCTATCGAGAATGTTGAGCTTGAAATAAAGCGAGTTTCCTCGACATGCGGACTACGTGAGAGAATTCCGTACTTGCGTTATCAAGTCGAAGGTTAACACCCGTGACCTCCAGATGGGTTACCTCGTCAACTCTCGATTCGTTGAAGGTTTGTCAAACGACGCTGTTGGTTGGCAGTACATCTTTGGAGTTCGTTCGAGATGGCGTTCTAATAGACCATTTCCGTTTGATACCTTGGTAGAGACCATCGCGGAAGCCTACATTGCGGCTGGACATCAGCTCAAAGAGGTACAGAATGCATCGAGAACGACATCAGATACCCTGGGCCCTGCGGTGCCAAGACCCCTGCCTATGATGGTTCCACCAACTTCAACTTCCACGTTCCCATTCAACCCTATGCCAACGCCGCACGTCAATCCCATGCCGACTCCAGCTGCAGCGCCCATGGCTTTGACCCTGCTAGAGCCGATGAACCTCCATGCAATTGCCAAGCCCCGAGAAGAACTACATGTCTACATTGGTGAACGTCGTAATGAACGGTTCGGACGCCAAGATGGTGGACGTCAAGATGGTCGAGAAACTAGGTGTTGCTACAATTGTGGTGAACAAGGCCACTTGGCCCGTGACTGTCCAAAGAATCGACCGCCCCCCGAGGACGAGAGGGTCGGGAATCAAGGTCGAACACGCCGAGACGAGATTAAAGTGGGGATAGCAAGGGACGGTTTCGGTCCTGCTCCAAGAGCAAAGAAAGGGCCACAACGGCCTAGAAAACATTTCCGAAGACCTGGTGGTGGACGTCCTCGAGAAGAGCTGAACACCACCACCAGCACCAATAAACCCGAAAAGAATTCGACACTTGGAGGTGTCAACGTCGAAGGAACCGAACCTGAGCATACGTCTCTGTTCACGGTTCGAGGACGCATTTGCGCATGTTGTGAAGACTCCTCTGACTCCAGCGTAGAATTATTGGCCAACTGTGGAGCGACCAGCGACTTCATGTCAATGCAGACTGCAAAGAGCGCGCGACTTCCCCTCTATAAACTGAGAAACCCTGGACACATCTTGACAGCTGGAGGTGTCGAAGTCGAAGTACGGTACTACACGAGAGCTTATCCTCGAGTTGGAGAGCTTATATTTCGTGATCACTTCAAGGTCTTGGAAGTTTTGCCGGATGTGGTACTTGGACTACCATGGCTTCCACGCTACAATCCAACCGTCAACTGAAAGGAACCGTATGCCGGCATCCAACATGGTTCGAATTCGTACCGGTTGTCTTTTGGCGAATCAAGACGTTCCATCGAGCTACAGTTTCAAGCCGCTTCAAAGCTTGACCTTCTTTCGATACCTTCATTCAGTTCCTCGAAAGCGAGTCCGGTTGAGAATTCTACCCCACATTGCAAGGAACGCCTCGACCAACACTGGCCGACACACGTTCATTACGGTGCTGATGTGTACGATGAGTGCAAAACGGAAGATGGTATCACCGATGAGGAGCGCAGCGATATGGAGATTGATTACATTTCGTTGCCGAAACTCAAAAGAGAGATCCGTCGAGCTGATCTCACGGGAGATCAAGTACTTCTGTGCTGCATGCCTCGACCAGCAGTGCCGGTCGATCAAATGTAAAAGATGCAAGCCAACAATGACAATGACGGCCTTGACCCCGTTCGACGCAAACTGCCGATTCGATTACACAAGTGGGCGGACCTCTACGACCGGGAGAAAGCGGAGTATGGAGACCTACCTCCGTATGGACCCTGTAGACATCATCGTATACGCCTCAATTCAGAAGGCAATCGGCCGTGGGTACACCCTTACAAAATGGATCCGAGCCAAGTAGATGAACTTCGACGACAATTGGACAAGTTGCATCAATCTGGTCGGATCAGACCATCCTCGAGTCCATACGGAGCGGGTTGCCTGCTGGTGAAGAAAGCGAAGGGTAAATGGCCCATGTGCGTCGACTACGGAGCGTTGAATACGCGAACTGTAGGAGATCGGGATCCTTTGCCATCGATCCAATCCATCTTGAGTACACTGGGGGGTTCCACCGTATTCTTGAAAATCGACCTTGTTAGTGGGTTCCACCAGATCCGAATCCACGACGAAGATATCGAGAAAACCGCCTTCAACACGCAATTAGGCGCCTTCGAGTGGGTTGTTATGCCCTTTGGCCTCTGTAATGCACCATCGACGTTCCAACGCGTCGTGAATGATGTCCTTCGAGACCACTTGGGGATCTTTGTATGGGTGTACATCGACGACATCCTCGTCTTCTCGAAGGATGCGGATGAACACCAACGACATCTGGATTTGGTACATGAACTACTCCGTCAACACCAGCTCTTTCCCTGCATCGATAAATCCACGTTCTTCCAGAGTTGAGTACCCTTCTGTGGATACATCATCGACAAAGATGGAGTACACATGGACCCCGAAAATATCAACGTCATTCGAGGTTGGCCTCCGCCAACTACGGTTCATGAAGTACGACAGTTCATTGGATTGTGTGGATTTTACCAGCAGTTTGTCGAAGGGTTCGAAGCTGTCGCAGCCCCTCTGACCGCGATGTTTAAGGCAGACTTCGAGTGGGAATGGACAGCCTGGAGTCTGGGGGGCATCCCAAGGAAGAGAGGGTGTGTCCCATAGATTTGCACATTTCGTAAGGGTCGGTGGTGAGTTGACCGGTTTGGTCGTAGAGAGAGATGGGGGTGGTGTTTCTGGGGTTGAGAATGTTGTTGATTGTTTTTTTTATGCGTTTGTGAGAAATTAGGGAGCGGTGAAGTTCCTTGTGCGCTTGTGCTTGTTTCCTTGAGGTCCAGTCCTTGAGTAATGTTTGAAGTGTTTTAGTTTTGTGTGCATTGGAGGCAGAAGAAGGTAAGTTTTTTATAATGTCAAGGAACTGTTTCTCCACGCTGGTTGGTTTGTGATCGTGAGCTTGATGAGTGACGTTTTTGTAAGTAGTGACTAGTTGAGTGAAAAGAAAGTCTGTCAGAGGGATAAGTTGTTCAATGGGTTGTTGGATGAGAGTGTCGTGGTATTTGGAGAGCCAGTCGTTGAGGGGTTTACTGAGGGATGTAAAGTCTGATTTTTCCTCTTTGTTTAGGGGGCGGTAGTCAATGGAATTGTGTGGGATGTTGTATATGTTAATCAGGTTAGTGGGGATGGCTATGGAGGTGGATACGGGTCGGTGGTCGGAGATGTCGTTGTGATTGTCAATGAAGGTGTTGAAAGGTTTGAAAATGGTGTTGGAAGAAGGGGGAGAGAGTATCAGGTCGATGCGTGTGTGAGATGGGAGCCTTTTGTTTGCAGGGCGTGTCCACTGTTTTGTCTCTGGGTGGTCTTTACGATACAGGTCAATGAGGGTTGGTGTGGTGGTGGGATTGGTCGGGGTACCTGGTTGTGGTGCCATGGCCAGTATTTATTATGTTTAACATTAGCCGTGTCTAAAGAAGGTTGGAGATATGTGTTGAAGTCGCCGAGCATGATATGGCACTGCTGGTCTTGTTGGAGGGCAGAGATTGTTTTCTCTAGTCTGTGTCGGAGATGAGCGTGATGTGATTTGTACACGTTAATGATACGAAGTGTGTGGTAGCCTGGTATGGTAAGGTCGATGGCAATAAGGCATCCGTTCACCTTGTCGTGTTTGACTTGTGTGACAAAGGGAGATAGAGAAGAGTGGATACCGATCGCTGTGCCGTTGTATTTGTGAGAAGAATTGTTTGTGAAAGTGCGTAGGTTTAGAAGTGAATGTAAGGAGGGGGTGGTAGGTATTTCCTGCAAACAAAGTATGTCGGTTCCTTGTTGTTGGTGTCGTAGTATTATGGCGTCTAGGGTGTCAATGTTTTTTGCAGTGTTATGAGTAGTGAGTGTTAAATGTGTTTTAGAGTGGATTAAGTTGTCTGTTGGTGTGGTAGGTTGAGGCCTGTTGTGAATGTTATTAGCGTATCTTGGTAATTGGGGTACTCCCGGTGGAAGGGGGATATCAATTGACGGTGTCATGATGATCAGAGAGATGGGACCACGTTTCAAAATCAGACCACTTCCAAATCATTCGTCGATCTTGACACGTCCCCGAAATTAACGTGAAGCCGTAGTGGCGGTCCTGGCCCAAAAGAAAACGGCCACTTAAGGGGTCAAGAAGGAACCATTTGCAAACAATTGCAAGACTGGGACACTTCCATAGAGTAGGTTTGGAGCCACAAGGACGGTCTTGGCTGAGGGGAATAAGCCACATGGAGAGCACAAGGAGCGCAAAACCCTTCATGCCGTCATGATAGACATCAACCAGACCACGTGGTTGCCAATTAAAGGGCAGAGTGACACGGGGCGTGTAACTAAGCAATCGGTCGTGGCTTGGATGAAGCAAAATCTTGACACACAGGAAATGAGTGAACGAAATCCACATGGGAAGGCAAATGGAAAATATCACAGCATGCGGGAAGCTTCGTGATGTGAGTGTACGTTCCAGTGTGTTCGCACCTTTTCCGATGCGCGGCACAATACCTTGTGAGATGATGCTTTGTGCGGAGCGGATTTGATCAACTTGAAAAGGAAAATAGGTTCTCCAATGCATCGCAATTGTGGAGTCCTTTATGAGAAGGGTGTGGGTATGAGTAGATGAAATCGCCTCGAAGGCTAGTAGCCAGATAAACAGGTCATACCGTTGGTATTGAATGGAGTGAGGTCGAAAGGAACCCAATTCTCTGAGTAGCGACATTGTGAAGACATTGAGAACTGGATGAGAGAAGGAGTGTGGGTGGGTGGGGAGTCATCGGGGCTTAGCCACAATCAATGGCTCAATAATGGAGCGTAGTTGTTTCTCGGAGCCAAATTCTTTGGCGGCCAAGAGAGTGGCTTCCCATTTTGAAGTGGCATGTTCTTTCACAATTGAATCAATGATATTTTGTTTTTTTAAAAGGTTGGGTAAGCCGGATGTAAAGGTGATGCCTTGAACTTTTTCTTGGTGTGCTAGGATACTGGATCCCAGGTTTTGAAAGAGTGCCTCAAAATATTGGTGTGATTTGGCACTTGGGTTGGATTCCAGCGGTTGGATGGAGGTGAAGATACCAAAAGTTGAAGTTGCTTTGTTGATGTCTCTAAAACTTATGGAGCGTGGAGCACAGATGACAACCGATTTGGCGTCGGTTGGTGTGTAGGAGGGTTTAGCCCGATAGCTTAGTGGAGCGTCGGACAAAACTGGATATGTGTTATCGTGATAGAAAAAAGTGATGCCGGCTTTCTTGCATTGCTCGTTCATCCATTTGAGCTTTGAAACTCGTGTTTCGGTGTTACTTGGAATGGAGTGGACATCAAGATGCACCAATACGGAGTATTTGGTGCGTAGGATTGCGTGTTGCAGGATGGAATTCATTTTTTCAAGAGAGGCCACTCGATTAGAAAGCTCCGTGGGCTCGAGTTTGGCTCCGTTGTTAGCGGAGCTTTTTGTGGACGAGATCATGAAAGTATTTTCACGGGCGGAGAGGTTGTAGGGGAAAGCCATAATGAGTGGCTCCCTGTCAAGTGGGTAATGGGATTGAACGGTTTTGGCGATTTGGGAGGAGAGGGCTGAGTTGGTTTCAATGTCAAACCGAGCATGGGTGCTTCCAAGGGGCCAGCCACATTTTTTAATCTCACCGCGGTAATGTGCACAATTGGTGGAGGTGATGGATCAGGCATCTTGGAGGTAGGGTTTGATTAATTTGTTAACAAATTGGAAAGCATCTTCCTCGGTGAGGACTTCGAGATCTCACGAAATGTCAATTCCGACATAATCGGTGATTGGTGGTGAGTGATGGGCTTCTTGTTGCGGGGTGATAAAAGCCTCGGCATGCGCAAGGTCATGGCCTAGAGAAATAGGAGAGAAGTTGGGTGGTGTGTATTGGACTTCGCAAAGGTTATCGAAGGTAATCATTATATATCCCTCCGGGTGTGGGGCGGAGCAAATGTCAAAAGGTTTTTGATCATTCTTGAGGATCATATTCAAAGGCACAAAGTTTTGGGCGATTTTTTGGTCGACCATAAACCTCCTTGCTTTGGCATAGGCTTGAGAGTAATCCCAAATCCCGTTAGTGGCTTCACACACCCTCGGATCGGATACCAAAAGAATTAGCGTTCCCCTTACATGTATTTTAGCATGCGCAAGAGATGCCATGGCATTGAGCAACATGTTCAATGCCATATTATTACTCTGCGGTACGACTATCCTGTAGTCATTTCTTTGATGGTTTTTTTTGTCAGTTGATTCCATGGATATCATCCTTGATTCCCAGAAACCTATCTGATCTTTCCCCAGACGACTGAAGGTCATTGAAGTCTAATGTGGACTTTCCCCAGATGTATGGAGATCAGTGATGTCCAAGGTTATCCCTTGAGGTTCAGTTTTATATCCGATTTTTCTACAGACGATTTGAGGTCACTGGCGTCTTGCGAATGGAGATCAGTGGTTTCCATCTATCCTTCATCATCTTTCCTCAGTTGACTGGAGGTCATTGATGCCCAATCACAGAGGCGACTATCCTCTTCTGCATGTTTGGCGATTCCCTGTTTGATTTTCCGAAGTATCTGAATTTTCCGCAGACGACTGGATGCTATGGAGTCTAGTGGAGCGAAATCAGTGGATTCCATGTTTATCACTTGACTGGAAGTCCTTTATGGTGACGACTTTCCTTTGTATGTATGGAGATCAGTGGAGGCTACCTGACTTTTCCCAGGACATCTGGTGTTAATTGCGACTTTTTTGCCTTTTTCTGACTTCGGTTGCCTTCTATATATATAGTTTGAGGGACGCAGTTGCACAGTTCAATCTTCGATTCGTATCGCGCCATAACACCGACCATAGGGCCAATGGCGAAGCCACAGCCCACAGTAACCAGGCCTTTGGTGCATTTTGGAGCAGGGTCACACCCCCTGAGTTATTGTACATATGGCTGCTGTCCTTCGATGAACTTTGGCTCGCCATGAACGCTCACTTGCCGGTGGTCAGGCCGCTTATGTGTTATGCTCGCCTGGGGGCAACCCCCATGCATCAAAAAAACGCCGTCCATCAAGCTATCTTCGACAAGCTGAAGCGGGCGACGATCAATGGGACACATCTCAGTGCCATCGACGCCCGACAGCCGTATCAGCTGTACACAGACGCTTCGAAAGACTGCGTGGGTGCTATGCTAGCGCAAATGTGTGCGTATGGAAAGTACAAGGGACATCTTCGAGCTATTGCCTTCATGACGCGGAAAATGCAACCTGCCGAAACTGGATACCCGATTCGAGAACAGGAGCTGTAGGCCATCGTATTAGCCTTGAAACAGTGGTTTCACCTACTTCGAGGACCGCAGCAGGTGCACGTGCACACTGACCACGAAGGTCTTCGATATCTCAAGACATGTCCTCGACCGCTGACACCACGACAAGCACGATGGTCCCAATTCCTCGAAGAATACAACCTGACGTTGTGGTACGTACCGGGCCTCGAGAATTTCGTGGCGGACTCCTGCTCCCGTCTGACTTCGCAACAGTTGATGGACATCGAGAATGCCACACGTACACGGGCTTTTGTAATTCCCCTGGTCAAGAATTGGGCTTCACCGGAAGGAGAACCTGTCGACGAGTTCCTACATGTACTCGAAGACTCATTCTCACACGACGAGGTGTGCCCCCAGCCGTACGACCACCTGTACGTTTCGCTTCGAAGCGGACGCTCCGTGGGGAAGGAACCTGATGCTGACAAACATGCGGAACCAGCCCTCCAATTTGACACTGACCCCGCCGTCCAACCAGAGGACCTGGAGCCGCTACCATCAGTTGCGACAACTGTCGAGCCGGAGGACCTGGAGCTGGAGCCAGTACCATCGGACGAGATCATGGCTGAGGATTCACACCAACCAGACATGCATCTCGATAATGCTGGCAATGAGCCGGACATGCCTGCCGACACCGACGGCCTTCCCGATATAAGCATGGACCGCCCTCTTCCAGTGACTTTTGGCAATGAACTTCGATATGCTCCGACCATGGCGGAACTGATTCGCTGTCGACGTCACCGTGACGGCACGTTACAATCAGTTCCCTTGCCTAAGGTTGGGCCGAACACGCCGTACCCATCGAGTCTTAAAGGTACACACCGCCGAGTACATCGACATTATCAGTGCAAGGACTTGACTTCGACAGCTGTGTGGGCAGCAGCCTATCAAGAAGACCCACGTTCGAAGCCCTGCGGCACGACACCAACTCCGCGATGCCAGGTTGTTTTTCGATGATGGCAAATTCTTCCATTTGTTGACGATGGGCAAGCGTGTGCTTGTCCCTTGTAAACTCGTGACCTCGATTGTGGCTATGTATCACGAGTCGGAGTTCTATGGCCATTCGGGTGTACGCCGAACCATGGCACTGACACACCTGCGACATTACGTTGAGCGATATATCCTAAGTTGCGATGTGTGTCAAGCGGCGAAATCAAGGCGAGTTGACACCGCCAGAGTGCCCAGACCATTACTGGTGCCCGACACCGAATGGCACAGTGTGTTCATCCATTGGGTTTCAGGATTGCCGCCGACCACAAGGGGCCATGACGCCATCATGACTGTGGTCGACCGATTCTCCAAGCGTGGGATGTTCATCCCTTGTTGCAAGGACATGACAGCCGACGACCTTATCTATGTGTTCCTGCGTGAAGTGGTTCGACTGAAAGGATGCCCTCACCAAATTGTTTCTGATCGAGACCAGCTGTTCGAGTCCCAAGCATGGAAGAAGTTGGCTCAGCGTTTCAGGATCGAGATGCACCAAACGGTAGCCCACCGTCCTCGAGGCAATGGCGTGGCGAAGCGCAGCAACCAGTCGATCCTTCAGCGCCTGCGTACACGCGTCATCTTTGGTAACAACGAGTGGGATGTCGACCTACTGTTCCCCGAGATTCAGTTGAACAACCTGACATCCAATAGCCTTCAGCTATCCCCGCTCGAGATAGATGAAGGACGAACGGCCCATTTTACATTGCATTTTCCCCGAATGACTCGTCATGCACATGAGCCATCGACCGTGAATGATTGCATCCAACGAGCGGAACGTACCTTCGATTCTGTGCGTGCAATGCTTGCTGAGGAACGTCGACGCCAGATGCATGTGGTGCTGCAAATGGACCGACACGTTCAAGTGCCTGAAGTGGGTGAATGATCGGGGGTGTTGGTACCGGAATATCGACATAAGGGGAAGCTCGATGTGGTCTGGTGCGGCCCTTACAAAGTTCTCGAGGTACTGAACAAGGGCGAGTATCTCAAACTTGACATCCCTGCCCCCTTCGATGGGTTGCGAGATTTCAATCGAGACAGCATAAAGCCCTACATCCATCGAGAGGGACAGCCAGATTGGGAGTTCCCGATGCCCCCTGTCAAAACCGAAGAATCTCCTCGACTTGTCAAGTTCCTGGCTAGACGTCGAGTGGAATCTAGAAAGCGCCGCACGTTCCTGTACCGTTGTGAATGGGATGACGACACATGGTCTTGGGAGTCAAGCAAAGCTCTAGAGGAGGATCCTGTGTACCTTGAGTTTCTTCGACTCCACCCTGAGTAACCTTACTCTTCTCTGCAGCGTTGTTTTTCGAAATACTCATGCGATGTTCGGGGTCAATCGCCAGAGCCTCTGCCTAAGGTACTACATCCCTGACGCCCCGAACTTCCTCTCGACCTCCACCTCCTCGAGCATCACCGTCGAACGTCATCGATGTTGACGCGATCAATGACAACGATGGTGCCAAACCCCCAGCGACGTCGACTCCAGCTCGCCGCTGTCGGTCAGTAGCGTCAGCGCCAACTCGAACGAGTCGACCTCTCGATCCATTCGAAGCGCCGAACTACAGTCAGTCGGCATATGCTGGGAGCGCGAAAGGAAAAGGACGCCCCTCGTGGAAAGGAGGCAAGGGAGGTGTGTCCTCTCAGGAGGAATTTGCAGAAATAGCACCGAGTGGGTGAGTCGTCATATCAGGAGCCACAAGAGGCTTGGAAGTGCTCGAGCGAGCCCTTGCCGGCTGGCCTGTTCCGGAATCGACCAAGGGAGGGACCCCACCCCGCATGCACCCGAGACTCTGCAAGCTGTATGGGCCCCCGCCCCCGGTCGATGCAGAATACTATCGATGACAGTGCTCAAGTTTCGCAAAGTCTGGTACCCACTCCAATTCTTCGAATGAATGGGCTCATGAAGAATGGCTCCATTCTGATGAGGATCTCGCTTGCTACACGGGGTACGACGACTGATCCTCCTTCCTCTGTTCAGCGCCCAGATGGGTCGACAGTTCTTGGACATTAAGGGCCGAACACCTGGAAATCAAGTCCATCCAGGGACGGACCGTCGTGGGGACCGAATACCGGAGAGCGGAATACCCCCAGCTATAACAACAACAATGACGCTGCCCTCAACAACTCGGTTGACCAATCCTGGCTGTCGAATGCCCTGAGGACGCAAGCTTCTACCCGAACGAACCAGTCCGACTCCTACTACTACAATGACGACGACAAACCCTACCCAGTCGACGCCTGGTCCAACGATGAGGAGGATTTTGCGTACGACGCCACACAAAGTTGGTCGACACCACTGCCCAGTTACGATACTGTGCTGGAGCCAGAACCGCTGCCGCAGCCCTATAACATGCCGCAATACAACCATGAAATCGAGACCGTCAATCAACTCCGTCACTTGAGTACGTTCCGAATGAAACCACCCTATCGATTTGGGACACACGAGGACGATCCAATGAAATCGGAATACAGCAACCTCGAACCATCGGTAATCACTATTGCGTCGAGCGCCATAGCTGGTCAACGAGCAAAAAACGTATTCCTGAACGAACACCATGCCGCAGTTGTGACGAAGACGAATGCCACTATCACTGATTTAGGCAAAACCATCAACATCAACAGTTGGGGTCGAACCGCACCGTTCCCTTATGACATGATTCGTAGCGTCCCTGACACATCTTTCGATGAGCGTGGGAAAGCCGGTGGCAAGCCGAGCTACAAGTGGTATACAAAGATCGAAGTGGCTTGCCAGAACTTTGGAAAGGCCCTCGTCTACTGGCGGCAATGTGACGAAGAGCTCGATTGGGGATTCCGACAAAATCTCTCCGAATATGACCTGCCGAATCAAATTCCTCGACTCAACCGCATGCATCGAGAGATCTCAGGAATCGACGACCTGATGCACGTCGCCGATGGATGACCTGATCTTCAGGTACGGACGCCTCTGGACCGAGGACGACACGAAACGAGTAGCCCCCGTTGCCGTTTAGATCCTTGGAGTTTTTTGCGATCTCCAGAAGGTTTGCCAGACGAAGGACTGGCTCTTCGAGGATCGAGCCCCCTTTCTCGCGTACAAGATCGATTTGCTTCTTCGCCGACACCAACTGTGAGGTCTACGAGGCACCTCTCGGCGTGGGTACAAACGGTATGGGTGCGCTCCACATCGAACACAGGACCTTGCAGTCCAGCTCCAGGAGTACTTTGGACTCGGAGAACAGACCAGACCCTATGCGTACAACGCGGTCGCACCAGGTACCCCCATCGACCTTGTCCAGCTGGCAACAATTTACCAGACTGGACCTGGACGGCTCGGATACCACGACTTCGAGAAGGCAATCCGACGAGTCGCCCGCCTCCACTCCACCAGTGAGGACTATGTCAACCTCTTTCCTTTCATAGACGCCACCAATTTGGTTCGACACACGGGTACCTCGAAATACCTCATGTCCCCCTTCGAAGCCGGATACGAAGGTCGACAACGTTGGCGTGGAGCGGTCCAGCTCCGGAGGGATGTCTATGCTGATGAGCGGGAGGAGGTCAAGTCCACCAACGCGCGTGTGAGTGACCCGTTCAACCCAGACCCTGTCGACCACCGGGTTTCGCCGGCAGAGTCCAACGTCTATCAGCACCACTTCGACATCCCGTTCTTCAATTACCCCACGCTGATCCATGATGGCTTCAAGGCTGCCCATCGACGGAGGGTCAGCTGCCGAGACCAAGTCCTCGAAGCGGTCATTGTCGACTCGGCTTTGGGCCTTGTGACAGCAGAAGCGGTTCGATTCGGTCAGCAAAGTTCTCTCGCTGATGGTCAGTATGTACATCAACACCTGGGTAGACTCCAAGAAGAAGGTTCTCGAACCGACATGCTTGAGGTCATTGACCCATATGTTCTCGGCCCTGAAGTTGATGACATCATTGCCATCATTGTTGTTCGACGAGTTTCGATTGCTGATACGCCATGGTGGCGAGTCGATACGCGAACTGGTCAGTTCTACCACAGCATGGCCGCTGGTACTGGTTCGAAGGAGACCTATCGATGGTCCACTGGTCAACATGACGCGTTCTCCTTCCAAGTCAGCAATCGGACCGATCTGTGGAGCGAGGACGCTTGCAAAAAGTCGAACCTTTGGGATTTCTACTCGACCAAGGAGTGGCGAGGGACCAACCACACCACACACCAGCCACAACCCCACCAACACACCACCGCCACACACCACACACCACACACCACACACCACCGCCGCCAGCGGACCCCAGCCAGGAGTGGCGGGGACCGCCCACCACCACCGGCAGCGAAACCCAGCCAGGAGTGGCGGGGAGTAGCACACAAAGAGAAAGAAAAAAAAAAAAAAAAAGAGCCAGCAACCCAGCCCGAAAGAAAGGGGAAGGGGAGACAAGGACCACAAGGCAGGGACAGGGACACCAAAAAAAAAAAAGCGCAAAAAACACACCCCGACAACCCAGCCAAGAAGGGCTGGGCACAGCCGAGACCCGGGCCCAGCACACACGCCCACACCGCACGCCAGAACCGGAAACGGCGAGGGGCAAGCGGGGCGCCCACGCAACCACACACGACCCAAAAGCAGGCCGAAACCGAACCCCAACCACGAACACCACAGACAGCCGACACAAGAGGGACAACAACACAAACCGTGCCCAAACACGCCCACCCAAGACCCCAGCCAGGACTGGTGGGGTTAACAAAACCCACACCCAACCGCGAACCGGACCCAAACACAAATGCCGCACAACAGTAGGAAGTCCAGTGCCCACAGCCCGGGCACTGAGGCAGTCCGTGCCATGCAGGTGACCCGGCCAAACGAGATCCGGAGACCGGGGGTAAGGCTGCATCCTAAGGCCTGCGCTGCTTTGGGACTCGAGGCGGAGCGTGCGACACCCAAGCGCCTCGGAACCCTAGTACCAAGAACATGCATGCATGCCTTGGGAACGGGATACGCCAGGAAGTCCGGTGAACCCCTAGGGTTCCGCCCAAAGGAGGGGACGTGCGCAAGCACGGGGGCACACCCTCCTGGCGAGACAAGCACGTCATGCTGGCGGCGATCAGCCCTCCCGGTGTAGCCCAGGGCCGCTTTGTTGGGGGCCAACAGTCAGGTCTAGCGGGATGTAAGCCGCCTCCCCTCTTCACTCGCGGAGCCTCTTCCTGTTCGTCACAGGGGCGACGCCAGGGGGAACCATGGGGCGCCTCTCCACGACCGAGTGCACCTACCTACCTACCTACTCGACCAAGGCACAAACATTGGGACCTGGACAGTTTCGAGCACTTGCAGGTGAACATGTCTTCCTATTCCAGTACAAGTGCCCTGTCGACGGCCGACCTGATGATCCAAACCTTTGATTGCTGAACCATCGATCTGGTATCCTGATTCAGAAGCGTGCCCTCGAAAGTGACATTCGTCGACACTACACGGGTCATGACACCCTCAAGTTCATGGCTGGCGGTGAGACACTGAAGGAAGTGCACGAAGTGTGTCGACTCCAGGTGGATGCCTCATCCACGTTCACGTGGGGCACGGACTGCTGATTTGACAAGTCTGGATACCAAGTAATGGCTGATTCGACAGTCTGGATGCCATTCATGGTGTCCACTGCCTTAATATGTCCTGTCGAATTGACAGATGTATAGGCCTGTTGGTTGTTTGTCTGCTGCGCATCCAGCTTCCATAGCTGTGCCCAATGTTATGGTATGTTATGGTTCGACGTGCCCACAGCCTTGCCGTGGGTACAGCGCCCGTGCAGTGTGCCTGGCGAAGTTGTCTTCTGCAGCTTCCGCCAAGACACAGCCGTGGCAGAGTCAAAGACTGCGTATGAATGGGGCGCTGACGACAGGTATACGATGACTTGCACCTCAGTGTGTGAGTTTGGACCACTATTATGCTTCTGTAGCCAGCACATGTCACAGTCCAAATTTTTATTCTTCTGGGCCTGCTTCTCAGATGCAACCATGTGACGCCCACCCAGAGGAGTGAGACCTCTTTGAGGTCTCAAGGGTGGGGTAGTGTTATGGCTTCGAACAGCAGCAGCGCAGCGAGGACGCAAGTCGCAGTCGCAATCGCACTGCAGTCTGTGAATACTTAGCAAGCATTGAATGCCAACTGTCTGAATGAAGCGCTGTAAGATACTTCGATCTCTGGACAGGGTTTTTGTCTTCGAATTTGTGCTATGTATTGGTGCCCCGTCTAAAGATCCTGCGAGGTTTGTCGATTTGGTATTTTGGAGCACAAGAGCAAAAGCAAGGTTGGGGACAAAATCGGTGGGGAAGGAGACAAAGGCCCAGACAAGACAGGTGAGAAAGGGACGGGCACATCAAGAAGAGGACGGGGCAACAATGGGGGGACCAGCTGGAGGGGAGAGCCTTTGTGCTGGAATATCCAGGGCGGAGTGGCAAGTGGCCCCGGATTGGATCATCTGAAGGAGGGGCCCAGTGCCGGGAGCCGGTGAAGAAGGCCAGAACGAAAGAGAAAAGGGCGGAGGCGGGCGGCCATATAGTGAGCCAGGAAGTCGGGGTTGAGGCAGAAGGAACGGCCAGAGAAGGGGGAGTAGAGGGGAGGAGCAAAGACACTCAAGGGATTGCGAGAGAGACCTAGAAGGCGGAGGCGGCAAGGAGTATAAGGCAAAACAGTGACGGAGGCAGTCAGCTGAGAAGTACCCCAGCGGCTGAAAGCCCCGCTGCACGAGTTGTAGTCGTGGGTTGGATTCCCACCAGCAGCAATCGTGGGGCACACTTGAAGACAAGCCTCGCTCAAGGGTCAACGCGACGGTACTCTTGCTACAGGTCCTCGAGGGACCACATCGGTACACAAGCAACCCGGGACGCGGGGGATGTTTTCTTCTTGTCCAAAGCCAACAGCATGGACAGCAGGTGTGGAGGGCGACTGGAGGCGGAGGAGGAAGGCAACTAAGAGGGGCAGTGGGGGCGGGACATGCTCATGTGTACGCAGGAAACACACAATGAGGAAGAACGAAGAAGAGGCCAGCGTGCGGAGCAGGGAGTCTGTTGACAGCCTAAAGACGATGGGAGACACGGGAAGCACCGAAAATGAAGCACAGCGGAGAAGAACAGCGTGGACGTGGGCGCGAAGCGAACGGGCGTTGGAAGGGGAGCGAGAACGGATCCAAGCAGGTGTCCTGGCACAGAGTATGGAGGGCGACGGAATGGACCCCCTCTGGAGAGTGATGAATGTGATCGAAGGAGATAAAGGTACCCGCCAGGAAGCGGAGGAAGTGAGAGATAGGGTAATGGCCACCGTCGAAGAGAGGTGGAAAGCCGGGGAGCTGAAGAAGCCACTGCCGCCGGGGGAAACGGGGTGGCAGGTGTACATACAGAGAATGGTGCAAGGGAGAAGGATGGGGGGGCCGCCGGAGGTTGAGGCAAGGGCAATGGGAGGTGGATACAGGGTGAGGGTGTACAGGGAGACGGAGGATGGAGCGGGCTACAGGAAGATACGGGAGTTTGCAGAGGAGAAAGGAGTCAGGGCAGGAATCCCGTGGAAAGAGACGAGGGTGTTGGAGGTGGTGTGGGAGCAGGAAGGAGAATTTAGAAGAAGTACAGCAAGAGAAGGAGGCGATGAAGACAAATGCAGGGGCGCGCCTGCTCAGCCAAACGTGGGAAGCGAAAATGGGCACAGGGTGACGTCCAGCGATAGCTGTCGTCGACGTGTGGCGCGGGGAGTGTGGGGAGTACGGAAGGGAACGAAGTGGAACAGCAGCGCAAGACGGCGTGGGCATGTATTAAATTCCCGCTCTGCATCTCGTTCCTCTTTTTGAATAGTCTCTGTATCCTATGGTTGCACTTGCTCTGGTGTTTGCTCCTGCTCCATTTCAGGTACTCAAAGATTTTAGTGGAAAATAAAACCAGACCAAGACTCCAAGACGAGCAGAACTGAGATCAATAAAATAATAAAGAACTTGATGGGGCTGTACAATGAACAGACAAACAATGGGTGATGTTGGGCCTTGTGTTTGCTCGTATGCATGCATGTATGCATGAAGACCACTCAGGACTTCAGTCTGCACTCTGCAACAGTGAACAATGACATCAGATCACGGCAAAAATGGTATAACTCAGAAATCAGGCTTCCTGCAAAGATAGTCAAGCAGACGAAAGAAAAATGGTTTCAACTGAAGCCGGTTCGGACCCCCGTGGCCATCTTTGGGTCACTCGGGGTGTGTATCTATGTGCCAGCAAGCCGCCATTGGCTGATATCATACTCTTCCATCCACCTGACCTAACCTGATGTGATAGTGTGATAGGTTTGGCCATTTCAGCTATGCGCGGCCATATTCAATACCGAGGCGCCGCCGGCTGAGATTTATATATCAGAATATCAGGAATCAACAGGGTTTTTTTATCATAATGTTTCCGTAATTTTTCCGCCTTCCGTTCTGATTGTCAATGTATCAGCGACTGTAAGTTGGCTCGCGATTTTGCGGTAACCGTTTGGTTAACTGTTATTTACAGATATTTTGGCGGAAACCCCGATGAAGGGTCAGATTTCATCAGTAACGGGTTCGTTGCTTCCGCAATTTTCATGTTATACACTCGCAAAATTAATCCGATTTTCTCAGACTTTCAGAATCGGATTTTCAACTTCGAGGTCGCCGCACTTGATATGATGAATCTCGAGTGGCCCTACATTTTTACCCGATCACGAATCAACCTTCCTTTGGTTATCTCCTCCGTTTTTCTTGGAGATAAAGGAGAAACAAAATTGATTCGTGAGGCCACTTTGAAAGGTCATATCTCCGGCTCACCGCGAGGAATACCAATTTCGAGAATTGGGTTGGAACTGCCTTGGTCTCAACTTAACTGAGAAAGCATCAAACGTCTTTGATGTGTGCACATGCAGGGTGTAGCAAGGGATAATGGTCAAGGGAGTAGAAAGTGATATATAACTCGTGGACCGTGCAACCGAATATTTTAATGCGACTTTCGAGTATACCGCGTGAGTGTTGGTGTTGCATAGAAACCTTCTTTGGGTTCCTACGTATTTTTAACGTGTAGTTATGTCCATGGAGGGGCATGGCATACCATGGTGGGAGCCACCTTTTGAGGGTATGTGTTATATGCATGGTATGTGCTTCCATATGCTCACGCCCATATTATATATCTCTGTTTGTAGGAGGATATATGGAGTCATACGTGGCAAGGGCTTCCCCCATGTCCCAAAAGTGAGCTCCATAGCGCTAGACTAAGTCTACCGCGCATATAGTGCATGTGGAAGGGCTTACAGAGCGACCCACAAGCGCCACTATCAATTTTCCCATTTTCATGGTGCGTATTGGGAGGAGGGTCGAAGGTGTCCCTATGCGTCCATGTGGGGATCCAAGTGGGAGGTTTGTTTGCAAATGGTCCCAAGCAATTGTGCTTTGAATCATATGTTGATACCATGGGTGAGCGTAGTTCTATACTATTGTAATTATCTTGAATTTGGCATTATTTGCATGTTTTTGACCTCATTTTATGCTCATTTTTGTATTTTATGTGCTCAACTGGTCGGCTAACAGTAAAGTGCCTAGAGATCTGTGAACTATGGTATGTTGCTTATGTGTTGGCATATGCTTCGGTGTTGCACCTCACCATATGCCGAATCACGTGGTCACTTTGGCGTGGCACACAAGGCCTCACAAAACTAGGTCTCAAATTCATGAGTTGACTTGTGAAGCATGTCATGTACATAACCGGAGGGGTTTCGGGGCCAATGATGGAATATTCTTGGGCATGGACATTTGGTTTAAATAACCCTTGTATATTACTTTCAGGTTTGACACATGCATGGAGCATATGAACATTTGCCGTATGCATTTTTGAGTATATAATTGAATTTTGGGCACTATGGTGTGATTTGCCTGATTTTGCTATATTATGAGGTCATCTTCATTAGGCAGTTCTCCAAGCCCAATCGACTCCAAGTACAACCAAGGTTATGTCAGTGTAGGGCATGGTCCTGAGTGCCACCCTAGGCCATGACACGCCACCTCCCCTATTGGGCTAGGATTTATAGGCTTTGGAGAGAACATATTTTTCGGGTTTATGTAGTGACTTTTGACACATGGCATTTAGCCATCTTATTTGACTGGGTTCAGGGCATCATGTTGGCGAGTCAAGGGAACGTCTTGAGTCCAGGGAATGAGGGGTCTGTGGCTCTGATTGTGTACGTTTCCATCTCTCCCCAACTTTGCTTTATTTGTGTTCATTTGCCGATTTCAGGGCTTCCTTTTTGGTGCAATTCTTGTACATGCCCAACGCCCGTGTCTCCGTGTGCACCGCGAGACGACTGGCTTACTGAAAGGAAGCCAACAGTGTGGATTGGATTTGGATTATACTTGGGAGTTGGGTATTGCAAGGGTTTGTGTGAAGGAGCCTATTGTTCTATTTTTTGTGGGAAATTGTGCAGGATAGGGCAAGAGCATGCAGACCCTGGTGAGGAGCAAGACCCTAGGAGTGACGGGTTATGGTGGAAGGGGTACAGCAGGGGTCGGTCCTGGTAGGGACCTTCTTTATGGTAGCAGAGGAGTACCTGCCCCCTACCGCCGCACCGGGGACCTGGGCCCTCATGAGCCCTGCCCAAGGACGCCCCGGGTGCAGATCGTGGAGTCCGTTCAGTCGACGCCGGACTGGGAAGCCCGAGAAGAGCGAAGATGCTCAGAACAGTGAGCCCTTGCAGGACATGGGCTAGACATGGAGGACCTGGCCTTCATGTGCGAAAGGCAATGCCGCAAGGCTTGCAACCTCCGCTCCGCTGCGGAGGAGTTGGAGGAGACTGGCAGCTACGGCCGAGCTCGGCGTTACCGGAAGCGTGGGTCCCCAAAACCCGCGGCGGAAGCCAGGGCGATGGAGAGGGATCCCAGCCCTGCCAGGCTGTGGTCAGCTGCAGATTCCGAGGGGCACTCCGAGGGCTATCGGAGAGCTTACCCTTCGGAGTCAGAGAAGATGGCCAGACCGCCCACAAGGACGAACACGGCCCCAGAACCCAGCCTGAAGCATGACGCCGACGCGTTGGAGAGGCCTGCCAGAGCCAGAACAGCGCCTGTGGCCCGGCACACGGGGCCAACGCGGGATAGCATGGGCGACACACCCATGGCGGAGGAGTCCGAGGCGCCGGGAACCGTGGGATGCGCCGGATCAAGTGGAAAGCACGTTGAATGCCACTGCGAGCACGTGTCCTTCCTCATCGGCAAGTACCCAAAGATGGGGATGGACGCCATGGTGCAGCACCTCGACTGCCTGCACAACGCGAAGGACGGCCTAGAGGAGGACGTCGCGGGGATCCTGGATGACCAGTCGGCAGCGGAGAGAGACATGGCGGAGCTGCGAGCGGAACAGGACCGCCACCTGGAGAATCTGGAGCTAGCCCTGCAGAAGCAGCAGCGAGTGGTGGACAGCCTCCCCCACCTGGTGGAGGACATGTCGGGACGCCTGAAAAGGCTAGAGGAGTTACAACCACTCGCCTCGGGTCCGGAGCTCCCGGCAAAGCCAGCAGTGGCAGAGCTGGTGGAGCGGGTTAAGACCCTCAGGAGCACCATGGAGAAACCCATGGGCGGCCCTGCAGAGGCACCTTACGCGCCTCCGCGTGTTGACCCGGGTGCGCTGCCGTTTGTTCCCATGTTCAGCAAATCCATAATGCTCGGGGAGCAAACGGCACCGGCTGGGTCCATGCGGGAATGGCACGCAACCACGGACCTGAGGAGCCTGACGGTACAGATGTCCCATGCCGCCCAGGACCCACCGACCACTACGACTGCCCATGCAGTTTTTGCGGAAGAGGAGATCCAGAGCCAGACCATGCAGGGGCGAACCATGGGAAGCGCCGACGGACATGGTCGAGGCCATCCAGGCGGAAACCTGTGGGTGAAGGACCCCACTACAGGGATATGGACAGCCGGTGGAGCAAGTCCTTCACGCATTCCAAACCCCATGGGTTCAGGCCCAACTGGACTGCACTCCATGGAGGAGAGGGGTGTACGGGGAGTGTACTCTCACCCCCCAACCACACGTGCTATCCGTCTCGGTGGAGTGGTGGCTGCGGACGTCGGAGACGCCATCAGGATTGACGACCTCAGGGCAATCAAAATCCCCTACTACGATGGCAACCCCTCCAACCTGGATGATTTCATCCTGGATTGGGAGGACTTCGCCGAGGAGGTCGTCGGCGAGATGAAGGGAGCGCCAAGGGACAAGTGGGTATGTTCGACATTCCTGCACAGGCTGGCGCAGGACCTGAAGGAGGAGCTCAGGGATCAGATCTGCAAGGGAGTGATCCAGACGGAGCAGGCCTGCCTCCAGTGGCTGGAGGACGAGGAGCGAGTGGATGCCCCGAAACCAGAAGTTGGAGGATTTCTGGTCCATTCCGCTGCCGCTGGAGCGCGGGGAATTTAGGGTCCGAGAAGGGAATCGGTACATCCGCAAGTACCGAAGAAGCCTCAAGCGGGTGGAGGACTGGAATGAGGCCAGCGAGATCCGCCACCTGCTGAAGGACGTCCTCCCCGGCCACGGGAAGAGGCGAGGGGAGGACGAGGAGAAGAAGAGAGCAAAGAAGCGTCTGGCCGTACGCATCATGGCATCGGAGGACACCCAAGCCGGAATTATGGAGTTTTTCTGGCGAAACCTCGGCGCGCCCAGCCGAATGTTGGGGTTGAAGAGCGCCGTCTACGTGGAGGTATTCGGCAACACCATGGGGCAAAGGCTGATGCGCCTCAACAACGTGGAGTGGAGGCGCGGAGAACCGCTGAGGAAGCAGGTCATCTTCGCCCGCATGAGCCTGGACGAGATCGTGAACTACATCACGGTGGAGCTGAAGCTCAACGCCAAGAACGAGGCCCACGTGCAGGATCGACAAGGCCAAGGACATCGAGGTCATCAAGAAGATCGCCACCAGCGAGAGGTCAAGCGAGACACGGTTGGCACCGCGGAGGGAGGGAGTGGAAGCGGCCAAGATCTCTGGGCCGCGACCACCCCAGAGGATCATGAAGAAGCCCACTTCTTCGCGTTAGTAGCGCACAACATGAAGGAGAATGGGCAGGACAGGTCCAGGTGGAACCGCCTGGACCCCAGGACCAAGAACCGCAGGGAACCGCGGAGGATCGGGAACCCGCCGCTCTCATTCCGCGAGTACAGATCGCAGCACACCGGTTGCTGGGTCTGCTACGGCAAGGGGAACAACCATGCACATGACCACCGGCATTGCAAGGTATATGAGGAGGACAAGAAGACCTACTTCGCCGCCCATCCCGACAGGAAGCCCAAGGAGCAACGAATTGCCGATTGGAAGGCAAAGGGCGGAGACGGTGGAAAAGGCCAAGGAGAGGGCCAAGGGAAAGGCGGAAGGAAAAGGCTATGGTGGAGGACGCGGTCCAGACCGACGCATGAGGTCAATCGAGGAGGTTGCTGAGGACATGTTGAGGACGTTGGAGAAACTCAAAGCCCAGCAACCTGGTGGACAAAGTCTGAGCGGATCGCAGCAGGAGGGAGCTGCGGCAGGCCATGTCTAGAGGAGCCCCCACGGGAGTGGGACCTCGGAGGTCTCTCCTCTGAAAATCAGTGGAATCCCAGAGAAAGCGAAGGCACATCGGGTGCCGAAGAAGGTTCCCGAAGAGCCAAAACCACCGAGTTTCGCCACTCCCAACCCCTGGAGCGCCCTGCCAAGGGAAGTTTATGTGGGCAAGGGACGTAGCAAGAAGGAAGGAGCGACCACGGAGAGCCCCGTGGACGGGCTGGATCAGCCCAAGATCTACACCATCCGTGACCATACCCTCGAAGTCCTGATGCACCCAGATGTGCTAGAGTTGCATGCCGTGAGAGTCGTCCATACACCGCATAGTGACGAGCGGCAGTTGCACTTGAAGGTGCGTGTACGGTGCGGACAAGAGGGGTTGGTGGTGGATGTTTTGGTGGATAGGGGTGCCCAGGTGAGCCTGGTCCGGAGAGGGTTGTTCAAGGAGGAATCCCTGCAGCCCAGCCGTAGACCAGTACGCCTGAAGGTGGCCAATGGAGAGATTATGGGTGGTGGCACCCATGAGGCCACTATCAGTATGGAATTCTGGAAGCATGAGCGCTTGAACCGCCCTGATTTGGCGAAGAGAAGCACTCTATCTGGTAACTTCTTTGTGGCCGACATTACTGATTGGGATATGATCATGGGGTATGACTTCATGGTGGGAAACGCCATTGGAGCCCTTCTTCATCGTGCAACGCTGGTCCGGGAGGATGATGAATGCCTTACATGGCTGTCCACGGACTATGCATGCGGATCATCCCAATGGAATGCTGAGGAAGGGGATCCGATCGTCCAAGCGGTGCAAGCTGTGGGTGCCAAGTCCAGAGAAGACCGCGGAGTTCAGCTCACAGAGTATGGAATGGCGCCGCAGGTGTATGCCAGAATGATCCAGACGCTGGGAGCCAAAGCGCCCGAGACGGACGTCTTCGCTTCCCGGGATGCCCCACTTTTGCGGAAGTGTAGGAGGCATTGGCATCCAGGAGACTCAGCCTGGCACAGGCGTTGGGATTTGAACGAGTGGGGGCCCATGTATTGGCATGGCTCCCTGGACAATACCAGACGTACGGTGAAGAAGATTGTCGCGGAGAGGGCGGAGGGGATCCTGGTCATAACCGGCATAGGATCCAGCCCATGTCCGCTGGAGGGTGTCAAGGCGACGCTGGCTCCATCACCCTGAACGAGATGTCATTTGGGCCAGAGGAGGAGTTGTTCATCGCTGCCAAGGGTGTTTCAATGCCCTCCCTGGGTCAAGCGTGGGGTACCAAGGCTTTTCCTGATGGATGGGGCGCAAGCCCAGCCCACGGGTGATGAAGCATTCATCCGTAGGGTTGAGGCGGTGCCCATGCGGGTCATGTTTGAGCCCAAGGAGGCGACGGATCAGCCAATTGATGGCATTGACATCCTGTCCCACTCCGAGATCGACCACGTCCTGAACCACATGCGGATGGGGATGCACAACCGTGTGGCAGCCAAGAAGAGGCAGGACATGGTCACATCTCCGCATTCGTGGGATGACAAGCGGTTGGTCACCGGCAAGTACGAGAAGGATGAGTTCGTGGCGAGGGTCATGGATCACATCGCGCACCTATATGATGGTCCGGTTGGGTCAGACCCGCCGACGTGGGATTTTCCAAGAACGGGGGCCGGTAGCGACAAGAACTCGGTTGATGCCGCAAATTTCCGAAGATTATCGGTGGGAAGAGCTCCCCACGACGATGAAGACGGCATATCGGACGAGGAGAAGTCAGACTCGGATCCGGAAGAGGCCTATACCGCAGTGCGGTCGGTTGTAACGATACGGAAGCAAGCGGCTGAAGAGGCCGAGGAGAACCCGAAGGTCGCCGAGCTGAAGGAGAGGCTGATCAATGCCTATCCGCGGCTATTCAGTGGCGTCGCCAACAAGAACCCTCCAGATCGTGAGAGGTTTGGCACAGCGAAGATCAAGCTGAAGCCGAACCCCAAGATCTTTTGTCATCGGGAGTACCAACCTCAGGGCGATCAGGCCGAGGCCATGAAAAAGCTGTTGGCCGAGTTTATTGAGCGGGGCTGGATTGAACCCTCTGACATTGAGTGGGCCAGCCCAGCCTTTATCGTGCCCAAGAAGGAGAAGGGCGAGTGGAGGTTGGTGGTGGATTACAGGGGTTTGAACGAGCAAACCGAGCACGACTCGTACTCGCTTCCTCTGATCAACACAATCCTCCAAAAGCAACAGAAAAAGCGGATCTTTACCGTGTTAGACCTGAAATACGGCTATCACCAGATGCCGCCACACCCGGACTCCAGGCCCTGCACAGCGATGTCGACGCCGCTGGGGCCCATGCAGTGGAAAGTGGTGCCTATGGGCACCAAGAATGGCAACGCCGCTTTCCAGCGCATGATGGAGGACCTACTCGGTCCGGTCCGGGACTGTGCCGACCTCTTTGTGGATGACATCATCATCGGGTCCGGCACGGAGGACATAACTGAGGACGAGCTCATCGAAGCGCATGAGAAGGATCTGCGCCGAGTGCTCAGCGAGCTGGACAAGCACTACATGGTGTGCAAGCCCACCAAAGCCTCACTCTTCGTGAAGGAAGTAGAGTTTGCGGGTCACGTGGTTGGTCACGGGCAACGCCGTCCCATGCCCGGGAAGCTGGCGTCCCTGCACCACTGGGAGAAGCCCCAGACCATCAGGGACCTCCGGTCCTTCATGGGGTTCTGCAATTACTATTCGGGCTATGTCCGGATGTATGCAGAACTCTCGGGGCCGCTGCACAAGATGCTGCACGTGGGGAAGTTCGAAGGCCGGAAGGGGAGCAAGAAGAAGCTTGCCTGGACCCCTGAGGCCGAAGATGTGTTCACCCGCCTGAAGGATCGACTCCTGGGGCAGCTGGGGCTGTTCCTGGTTGACCCGGACAAGGGATTCGTGCTACGAACGGACGCCGCGGACTATGCTGTAGGTGCAGTCCTTGAGCAGGTTCGGGACGACGGGTCGCACGTTCCCGTGGCGTTTTGGAGCCGGATCCTGGCAGAGGGCCAATGTCAAACCTGGACCGCGAGGGAGAAGAAGACGTACGCCATTGTTTGTGCGGCCAGGAAGTGGTCTGGCCACATCGGATTGCAACCGGTGGTGGTTTGTACGGACCATCAGTCCTTGCAGAGCTGGCACAAGGAGCACATCGACACCCCCTCGGGACCGGCGGCAAGGAGGGCCCGATGGCATGAGACGTTCGCCAAGTTCGACCTCAGCGTCGTATACATCCCGGGGAAGGACAACACTGTGGCAGATTGCCTCAGTCGATGGGCCTACCCCGCGGGCAAGGCTTGGATCGACATATTCAGCCATGGGGACGCCGAGGAGACCAAGGAGGCCAAGCGCATCATGGAGATGGAGAAGGCCATGGAGCAAGAGGGGGTCAAGTGCTTTGTGGTGATGGCAAACGGTACGGACCTGGCCAAGTTCAGGGGCGCCCGAGTCCAAGCTATTCGAGAGGAAACCCTCGAGCAATGGATGGTGGCCCCTGTAGAGCTAGTCAGGTCGGTGCTCACAGAGGACTGGTCGGATGACTATGCGGCATCCGAGTACTGGAGCAAGTACTGGAATGCCGTGGGCGCCCCGTCGGACGACGAATGGCCCGAGGGCTTGACCGAGGATGGGGATAAACTATTCCTCAAGGTCAAGCTATTGGTCCCTGAGAACCGAATGGAGGAGCTCATTGACCACTGGCATAACGCCCAGCTCATGCATCCTTGTCGGGACAAGATGCAGCAGGACCTGGAGTGGCGCTTCAGGTTCCCACCGGGGTACTACGCCATCCTGGACAAGTACTGCAGCGACTTCGCCGTGTGTCGGGCCACGAAGAGCCCCAACCATTCCACAGCGGGCAACCCGGTGTATACGGCTATACCGGAAGCCCCTATGCGGTCCGTGGCCATGGATGTGTTCGCCATGCCGGAGGTCACCGTGGAAGGAGAGACCTATGACTGTGTCATCCTGGCGTCGGATAGGCACAGCGGGTATATCGTGGCGGTCCCTGGCAAGAAGTCTAAGAAGAGGGACAAGAAGGACAAGCATGGAGTGGGTCTGCAGGCCAAGACCGTCGCTAATGCCATGATCAGGCATTGGCTGACGATTTTTGATGTCCCAGCTGTCATCTGCAGCGATCGGGGCAGTCAATTTGTGGGGACGTGGTTCAAGACGATGTGCAAGCACATGGGGATTCGGCACGCCAAGACTGTGGCATACCACAGCCGGTCGAATGGCCGGGCTGCACATTGACGAACCGGTCCGGAATTGGTACAATTCGCTGTGGAGAGTACTCCAGGCGTACCACGACCTTCCGGGGCCCACTGGACTGTCTCCCCATCGCATCCTGTTCCTACGGGATCGATTGTCACACACTCTCCCGTGGTTGAACCATGGAAAGGTGGCCCGAGATGCGAGTGCCATGATGGCTGAGGCGGACGACACGGCGACCAAGGTGTGCAAGGCACTTCAGGACGAGCATGCGAAGAGGGCCAAGTACTTCAAGCAGGAAAAAGTCCAGAAGTATGCTCTCCAAGACACCGTGTGGGTGGAGCGGCACCACAAGGATGTCCTGTCCAGGCATCGGCAGGCGTCTTGGTATGTGCTGGGGGTAATCGTGCGGAAGGTCGGGCAGGATGTGTATGCGGTTCGTGTGGGGGATAACAAGATCCTGGACACCGACCATAACCCGCTTCGTCCCCGAACACCAGACGCCAGTGGACGTCCCGTCACCTTCAACCTCACGGCCGGCGATGTGGACTCGGACAACGAGGGTGAGGACAACGACTTCACCGCCGAGAGGATTTTGGCGGACAAGCCGGACTCGGGGACGCCTGGGGGGAGGCTTTATAAAGTCCGTTGGAAGGGATTCTCCGCGTCAAGGGATTCATGGGAGCCTCCGAGCAGCTTTGTGGCGAGGTATACCACGGTCTGGATGGAGTATCTAAAGAAAAAGAACATTTCTTTGGATGTCAAGGACGTGTTGGTCCATTTGGTGGCTGCAGTAGCACCGTAATGGATCCCCCTTGGCATTTTTGTTTGTTTCCGTGCTTGGGAGACGGGTGAGGGCGTTCATCCGGGGATCTTTGGGCCTTTATTGGCCATATACCCCCTTCACTCGATCTCCACATATATATTTCATTGTGGTATACTTATTTACGTCTACGGACGACGTTTCTCTATCTTTGATCCCCTTGGTCCATGTTGTAGATCAAGAGGAGACCGGATATGGCGTAGGGCACCCATTATGAGTGTCTTCACCCCTCCCTTGGGGCATGGGGGACGCCTACGACGTGTGTGGGGCCTCCATGTGTCCTTGGGACATGGGGGGGGGTTGTGGAGCCCATTGGGGTCCTCCCGTCCTCTCTTCAATGACTTCCGAGCGGATACAAGTGCTCTGAGAAGGGGGGTGAAGCCAGTTTGGACCCCCGTGGCCATCTTTGGTTCACTTGGGGTGTGTATCCATGTGGCAGCAAGCTGCCATTGGCTGATTTCATACTCTCCCATCCACCTGACCGAACCTGATGTGATAGTGTGATAGGTTTGGCCATTTCAGCTATGAGCGGCCATATTCAATACCGAGGCGCCGCCGGCTGAAATTTTTTATAGCAGAATATCAGGAATCAACAGGGTTTTTTTATCATAATGTTTCCGTAATTTTTCCGCCTTCCGTTCTGATTGTCAATGTATCAGCGACTGTAAGTTGGCTCGCGATTTTGCGGTAACCGATTGGTTAACTGATATTTACAGATATTTTGGCGGAAACCCCGATGAAAGGTCAGATTTCATCAGTAACGGGTTCGTTGCTTCCGCAATTTTCATGTTACACACTCGCAAAATTAATCTGATTTTTTCAGACTTTCAGAATCGGATTTTCGACTCCGAGGTCGCCGCACTTGATATGACGAATCTCGAGTGGCCCTAAATTTTTCCCCGATCATGAATCAACCTTCCTTTGGTTATCTCCTCCGTTTTTCTTGGAGATAAAGGAGAAACAAAATTGATTCGTGAGGCCACTTTGAAAGGTCATATCTCCGGCTCACGGCGACGAAAACCAATTTCGAGAATTGGGTTGGAACCGCCTTGGTCTCAACTTAATAGGGGAGGAATAAAACGTCTTTGATGTGTACACATGCCGGTGTAGCAAGGGCTCATGGTCAAGAGGGTAGAAAGTGAAATATCACTCGTGGACCGTGCAACCGAATATTTTAATGCGACTTTCGAGTATACCGCATGAGTGTTGGTGTTACATAGAAACTTTCCTTGGGTTCCTACGTATTTTTAACGTGTAGTTATGTCCATGGAGGGGCATGGCATACCACGGTGGGAGCCACCTTTTGAGGGTATTTGTTATATGCATGGTATGTGCTTCCATATGTTCACGCACATATTATATATCTCAGTTTCTAGGAAGATATATGGAGTCATACGTGGCAAGGGCTTCGCCCATGTCACAATGGTGAGCTCCATAGCACTAGACTAAGTCTACCGCTCATATAGTGCATGTGGGAGGGCTCACGGAGCGACCCACAAGCGCCACTATCAATTTTCCGATATTCATGGTGCGTGTTGGGAGGAGGTTCGAAGGTGTCCCTATGCGTCCATGTGGGGATCCAAGTGGGAGGTTTGTTTGCAAATGGTCCCGAGCAGTTGTGTTTTGAATCATATGTTGATACCATGGGTGAGCGAAGTTATATACTATTGTAATTATCTTGAATTTGGCATTATTTGCATGTTTTTGACCTCATTTTATGCTCATTTTTGTATTTTATGTGCTCAACTGGTCGGCTAACAGTAAAGTGCCTAGAGATCTGTGAACTATGGTATGTTGCTTATATGTTGGCATATGCTTCGATGTTGCACCTCACCGTATGCCGGATCACGTGGTCACTTTGTCCTGGCACACCAGGCCTCACAAAACTAGGTCTCAAATTCATGAGTTGACTTGGGAAGCATGTCATGTACATAACCGGAGGGGTTTCGGAGCCAGTGATGGGATATTCTTGGGCATGGACATTTGGCTTAAATAACCCTTTGTATATTACCCTCCGGTTTGACACATGCATTGAGCATATGAACATTTGCCGTATGCATTTTTGGGTATATAATTGAATTTGTGGCACTATGGTGTGATTTGCCTGATTTTGCTATGGTATGAGGTCATCTTCATGGGGCAGTTCTCCAAGGCCAATCGACTCCAAGTCCAATCAAGGTTATGTCAGGGTAGGGCATGGTCTCCGGTGCCACTCTAGGGCATGACACGCCACCTCCCCTATTGGGCTAGGATTTATAGGCTTTGGAGGGAACACATTTTTGGGGTTTATGTAGTGACTTTTGACACATGGCATTTAGCCATCTTATTTGACTGGGTTCAGGGCATCATGTTGGCGAGTCAAGGGAACGTCTTGAGTCCAATGAGTGAGGGGTCTGTGGCTCTGATTGTGTACGTTTCCATCTCTCCCCAACTTTGCTTTATTTGTGTTCATTTGCCGATTTCAGGGCTTCCTTTTTGGTGCAATTCTTGTACATGCCCAACGCCCGTGTCTCCGTGTGCACCGCGAGACGACCGGCGTACTGAAAGGAAGCCAACAGTGTGGATTTGATTTGGATTGTACTTGGGAGTTGGGTATTGCAAGGGTTTGTGTGAAGGAGCCTATGGTTCTAATTTTGTGGGAAATTGTGCAGGATAGGGCAAGAGCATGCAGACCCTGGTGAGGAGCAAGACCCTAGGAGTGACGGGTTATGGTGGAGGGGGTACAGCAGGGGTCGGTCCTGGTAGGGACCTTCTTTACAACATGATAAAAAATCATAGAAAATTACTTTAAATGTCTTCCAGAAATTTTCTGTAGCTCAGAAAAAAATTAATTCATGTCTGCAGAACTGAGTCGGAACTTCTCTGATGCCCTCTAAAAGTCAGTAGGAATCGCCCATAGTGGAAGCGGCGCGCTCACGGGGCAAAAATGGTCAAAAAAATGAAATAGTCTTATGACCACTATATAGATGCGGAATCTTATGCTGAGTCTGAAAATCATATCTCTTTTCTGTGAAGCGACCATATGTTGGAGAAAAATACAGATTACTGAACAGCTCAGTCTCAATGAGACTAGCCAGCAAAAATATATAAAGCAAAGGCCAACACCCATGTTGTGCTATATTACAAATAGTGTTCAAAGAAGAAACAATGGAATAACCAACAATAACTCATGGCATATAATACAATATATAAACCCTTTTTGAATCAAAGTTAAGCGATTAAGTGTCTTTCACCCATATTGGAAGTGATCAAGCTCCATGGATAAAATTTCCCCCAATGTCCCAACCAAACTCCAATAAAGAATAATACCATTGCTCCAGATGAAACCAATATTTTTAGAAATTGTTGCTCATTCATGGACTTTTAACACCCCTTCCAGCTCGAATACACGCTGTGTGTGAAGGCGTCGTCCAAGAATGACACCCATGTTCCACGTAACCAACAGATCTCACCTCAATCTGGCGTCAATGGGGTGCAATCTTACTAAATGTTGGGAGCAGAACCAACCATAAATGACCAAATTTAGATGAAGATGAGTTCTTCAAACTGTCTCCCGATGCTATAGTGTTGTCCTTGTACGCTGTCCTAGTCGTGAACCATGTTCCTGGTCGCAGTAGTCAGAAGTCCAACTCTGATCCAGACGCTTGACCCAATAAATGTCACCAAATCCAATATATCTCAGCAGATGAACACAGTATTTGAGCCATAAATTCAGTGAAGTAGGCACCCTAGATGTCAGGTCAGTGCCTCAGCTGTCAAGCGGTCGTAGGTGTTGCTGGGGGCCTGCACTCGCAGCTATGAAACTCCAGCATATGAGCTTGAGCTCCAGATCCCACATCATAAATGTACCAGGATGCCCCAATGCAGCCACATGAATCAGCCTGTCATAACACAAATGCCAGGGCACGAGGACTCAGCTCCTCGCTGCACGTGTACAACGGCGGGTCCAGACTTCTGACGCATTGCTTTACGTGTTCGCCTCAACATGTAGACCAACCGTTCAAGTCAGGTAGGTGCCCTGGGAATAGCTCCCTCCAAAACCCCAAAACTCAGGTTGCACTTACTTAAACTTGGCTTCAAGTTGACCAGAGCTGCTGCGAAGTTAAACCAGGACCAAGTAATATTCGGAGTACTTTCCAACCATGAACTAACCAAAAGATTTTAGGAACCTCAATAACCCCAGGTTCCTTGATACTTGGCTCCCTCCAACTCAACTCCCTCCAGAACTTGTCGTAACTCCAGAACTTCCCGTTATGCCAGTCATATCCGCCTTTTAAAACTGTTCAATATTCGACCTTAAAACCTCTTCCAACTCCTTTCTCTCTGGTTCCCGAAATTGTGCTGCTGACCTAGCTGGCGGCGCGAGCGGCTCAGAGCGCAGAAAGCCAGCAGTCCCTCCGAAATTCCCACGAGGAATAATGGAGACCAAATAAGGTGTGGGCTTTTCCATGCCTTAAACTGTACTTTTCCGGATATATCCTGAACTTCAATAATTGTTCTGCAGAATGAAGTGAAGTTCTGCAGGGTTTCGCCTTGGTCTGCCAGTGGAAGCATAAAAAGCATGAAAACAGACTTCAAGGTACTCTTTTCTCCTCAGGCTCTGGGAAATCAATCAAAGTAACCAGTCTTCTGCCATATCACCAAGTGTAGGCTCTTCTGTACGTCGCCGTTTGCCTCCGCGCTGCTGTCAGACCTTCTTGGTACTGACCTCTCCTGGTTCCTTGTTGTCCGTGGCAGTCTCTTCGTTGGGTTCCTCCGCGCTGGACTTCTTCTTCAGTGTGCTGCTGATCCGCCGAGCCTGCCTTAGCGCTGTGTCAAAGCGAGGTGCGTGTGCCAGACAGTAATCAACAAAAACATGATTTAGGTTTCCATCATCATGCACGAATGCACGAACTGGTTCCCAAGTGCTCTCGCTCCTGCCATAGCGTTCCCACTTTGTCAAAAAGCTCCAGCCTTGCCTATATTGTCCTCTCAGGATCTGTTCGACGCGATAAGCTCCAACTCTCTCCATCTCAGTCTGATTAAAGAATGGTATATCCTGCTCATTCGCCACGATGTCCTGTTCATCCGGCAACGCTGCTCGCTCGTCGTCATTCAGCATGTCTGTGTCTCCTTTTTCGATCCTGTCTTCGCCATAGTCATCCACCAGCTCAAATGTGAAGCGCTTCACGAACTCAAAGGCAACAAGTACTTTGCTGCCCAAAGTAGGACTGCAACGCGCCGTAATACCGCCGCTGCCGACTCCAGTAACAAGGTGGGGACCATAACACATAACATCCTTCGTGGCACCCTTAGGTACCTCCAATTGCTTGAACCTTTCTCTGCTCACAAGCACGTAGTCGCAAACATTGAAAACTGCAGGTTTCCTCGTCCTATTGCCGCGTTCAAACCGACTCGCTCGTCCTCTCCTCAAGTGGGCTTGAACAACTTGGGTAATCTTGTTTTGTTCTTTGACCCAGTGCTGCACTTGAACGTTGCCTTCGTGTGGAAAGGGTAGGTCCAAACGTAGAGTAGGCCTTCCATGGAAAACGTCTCCTCGTGAATAGCCAGATTTTCCTCTCTGCTTGTGGTTCATACATATGACCACATAGTCGTTCAACTGGACCCAATTGCTGGTTTTAATACTCTGCCTCAGAACACAAAGCTCTTCCTGGTACTCATCATTCATACGTTCGCATAGTCCGTTTGATTGTGGGCGGTAAGGTTGTGAGAACGATACTTCCACGCCCATTGCAGCAAATACGTTGCGATACCAGCCATAGTCTACCTTGAAGCGAATATCCTTGTCACCCTGGATGTAAACAGGTGGGCCATAGAAACGAATCCAATGGTGCTGATGAGCTTCAGAACGCCTTCTCCATCAATAGTCTTCTTGCATGGCACACTTTGGCAGAAAGCACTCAGAGCGTCCACAATCATCAAGGCACAGTCGTAGTTATGACACTTGGGTCTGTCAATGAAGTCCACATACAACAGTGCATTGACCATGTGTGGCAGTGGCAGGACGCCAAGTAGGCCTCGGTCGCTGGGTCCCTTCCGCTTGCTCGTGACACACTCCTTGCATGTCCTGTGCATGTCCTCCATTTTTTGTGTCAACTCTGTGTCAGGTACGCGAGTGTGGAACATCTTCTCGAAAGCCCAGAGCCAGGAATCTGGTCCAGGATGACCAACAACATCGTGGGTCCACTGTAGGGCTGCGCCCAGCGCCTTCTTGGGTATGCATAATTGCACTTCCTTCCTTAGAATACCACTTGAGGATAGTGACCACAGCTCCTCGTCCACCAGTGCATAGGATCCATCCCCTAGTGCTTTCAAAATATCTCCATACTCCCTCACATAGTCAGACTTCCGTAGAAAACTGAATAGTTCAGCTTTGCTCATAGTGAGATCCAAATGGACATCCATTTTCTGGAAAGCTTCTCGAGAGAGAGCTTCAGAGATTGCAGAAATTTTCTCATCGACATTTTCACATGACAGCCAATCACATAGCTCATTTCTCAGACCCAGTACCCTGTAGATGTTGAGCTTCAGCTGAGCCAGAAACGTCCACCAACGTCTGAGCTTTCGGTTTTCAGGAGGGCCCCCCTTGAGAAACGTCTCCGTGGACCCCTGATCACATAACCACACCACGGAATTGCTGCCAAACAGTCGGCTTTGTCCAGAGATAAGCAAAACTCCAGACAGTAATTGACGTTCATACCTGCTGTAGTTAGCTCTAGTTGAGGACCATTTCCAATTCCAGTGGCCGGTGGGTACAAGATGGAATTTTTGCGAATCGTAGTTGTGCTTGAGTGAGCCGTCACGATTGACTCCGACTGTCCTCAGTTCCTCCGCTATTCTCCTTGCAGCTGCTCCTGGAATTCGTTGCCACTGCAGAAGCGTACCTCCGCCTTCCACAAGAGAAGCATCAGTGATGACCAGGAACTCGCCATCAGACGCACGTGTGCCCAACAGTTTCAGTGAACCCAGTTTTTCCTTGGTCTCCTGAAACTGAGCTTCATGCTCTGGTGTCCACTTGCAAGGTACAGTCTTCCTAGTCAAGTCCGTGAGAAGTTGGCTACTGCACGTGAAAGTGGAGATATGGCTCCTGTAAAAATTACAGGATCCCAGGAAAGCTCTGATGTCCTTGACGCCACGGGTCTTGTCATCACGGATAGAAGCCTTCAAAATTAGGGCAACCTTTTCATTCACAAGTCGCCACCATCTCCATCCAACTTGGAAACCCAAATATTCAATTTGCTCCTGCATGAATTCACATTTTTCCAACTGCACCCGGGTATTGCATTCTTCACAAGTCTGTAAAAACTCCTCCACCAAATGTAAATGGTCATCAGCGTCTTCGGTCCCCAATAAGACATCATCCATATAGACCTCAATGACTGCCCCCTTTTTAAGTAGTGCCTGCACTGTAGGTTTCAGCTTCATACAGGCCACGACCTGGTTCATGAGCTCCTGGAAAGTTGCCGGAGCATTCCTCAACCCAAACGTCATAACTTCCATTTGAACACTTGGCCATTAGGAGCAATAGATGCTGATAGATTCTGCGCTCCTTTTGTTAACTCCATTTGCCAGAAACCACTGCGCTTATCCAATTTGGATTTGAAACGGCAATGAGCAGCTCTTTCCAGCGCCTGTTCCAAACTTGGTAGACTCCCTGAATGTTTTTTCGTGAGTTCGTTCAACTTCCCGTAATGGACAACCAGTCTTTTTTCGTTGCTCCCTGGTTTGTCTACCAAGAAGCATGGAGAGCAGTGTTTTGGATACTCTGCTTGCTCATATTTTTCCGCGAGGTCGGCTGCAATGCATTCGTTGATTTGACGCATTATCTCCTCATTGTCGGCCTTGCTAGCTGGAAGTGGCTTTAAAAGCACTGTGGTATTCTTGTGCTCACCGATCGATTCCAAATCCATGGTAACCAACTTCTCACATGAACCATGTGCCATCAACGGTCCAAAAGCAACCTTCCTTCGACGTAGGACTTCTTGAATTTTGGAAGGCAAATTTTTGATCTCCTCCTCGAAATCGTCTGCGGCTGCCAAATTTGATTTCCCATACTCATCCCTGGATACTGAGTAACACTCCTTGAGTAGGGCCGAGACATCCAGATAAAGTCATTGCCCTCCACGACAAAGCGGTCGTCATCCAGATATTGGTAGAACAAATCTGTTTCATCTCCGTCAACATTCCTGCCCGAGAACTCGTTGTAATGGCTGTTCCATCTGTCCTTGAGCTCTAGCCTTTGTTGTTCCTCAGATATCTGGAAGATTTGGAGCTCAATGTCCACCTTCAAAGAGCGTAAGTCGGCCTTCAAGACCAGCCATCCGCGTGGGTTGACCATTCTCGCCTTGTCCTCCTCGACTTGCATGGTCACGCCATACTCTTGCATAGCATGTAGCGCCAGACACGACATGGTAAAATTTTGTACACCTCCCATAACTGAATCTTCGAGATCGACTTCGTTCAGTAAATCCTCGATTCGGTCCGAATAATCTTCGTGAATGCTTCAGAATAGGTCGTACTTCAGAGGTTGAGCAATATTCAGATCTGCCAGATAGTCGTCTTCACTGACTTCATCCCATTGCACTTCTGCAGGTTCTTCGTTAACCTCTTCCCACTGAATGTCGACCTTGTCAACTTCAGCATCTCGAACGCCAGCGTCCTGATCTTCATCTGATTCCGTTAGAGGGGCAATTTCTGGGACTTCAGACTCGTCCTTCGGTGTTGTTGCAGGTTTATCGTGCCTGTATCGTTTCAGCAAATCTGACCGGGTTAAACCACTGTTCACTCGATCGAGAAACTTGACCACTTGGGGATTCAGTTCATCCAACGAAATATCACAATCATTGCCATCGATGAGGGATGCAATGCTTCCCCAGCATGGGGCTGGTAATGGGCTCGTCGCCCCATCTGGGAGATAGAGGGGTACATCTGGGATAGGTACACGAACCTTCGTCATACAATACAAAAATGGTCGCCATGCGGCAGCTTCCCCGGTTTGACCCCAATCAGGACAAATAACCACGACTTGCGCTGGGTCGAGCACGGCCCTGGTGACCATCTTCTCGAGGTGTGACCATGGTGGGTTGGCCCAGCATAACTGAAAGTCGTGCCAGTTGTAGGCATAACATGAATTGAGGGGAGTGCAATGCAACGGTTCGGTATGATATTCCGGGTTGGCGTACAAGTCCACGGTGGGTCTCAAATCACCAAGGTCGATAAGGACTTGCTCCCTCAGTGAAGGTAACAAACTGTAGGCTGCTCTCTGGGAAATTCTCAAAGATGATTGTGCAGGTGGCAATCCATTTCCTCCTTCCTCTGACAGGACTTCTCAGATAACGATACCAAGCACAATTCATCAGTCTCTTGATTCTTGACAATGAGCCTCGATGCAGTAAAAATTAAACCCAGAATTGTCTCGGCGTTTTGACGGATGAAATTCATGCCCAGGCATATCTGAAAAGCTGAAGTCTCCATAACGATACAAACATGCGGAAGATTTAAATTGCCCATGCACACATCCACGGATGTTTCTCCTTCACTGTACTTGGGGTGGCCATCTCCCACCTTGACTGCACAGTAACCCCTGCGATTCGGATCTGACACCAATGACGAAGCTACAATGGAATCAGTTGCACCAGTATCCAAAACAGCGTCACACATCTCCTCCTCCACAACCACGAGTAGTCACAACGTGAGAACGTCCTTGACAGGGGCTTGAAGCAGGTCCACAATTTTCTCAACCTCTGAAAATGCCAGATCTCTCTTCCTCTTCTTGGCTTGAGTCTCAGTGTCCTCCTGCATCGGTTTGGTCTCTGCTGAGAGGGCGCCAGCACCAGCACTTGCTGCGGAGGGGCCAGATGCATCTTTTTTTCTTGGGCCAGCTTTTGGTCCCTTTTGCTTCTGGTCCTTCCATTTCTTCTTGGCGTCTTCCACCGCCTTTTGGGCTGCCTCCTCACTGAGACCGCATTGGATCAGGAAGGTCTTGAGTCGATCCCCTTTCTGTTTTCTTTGCATCTCAAAGCAATGATTGCTATAATGGTTCGTTTTGCCACAGTGTTTACACTGTTTGCGGGCCTTGAACTCGGCGATCAACGCGTTGTGGTCCAACTGTCCTTTGCCTCCTCTGCCTCCTTGGCCTTTTCCTCTTCCCCGACCCTTTCCTTTGCCAGAGCCTTTTCGTCCCCTGTCACCCTTGCCTTCTCTCTCAGAGACTCTTAGCTCTGCAATCATCGAGTGGCATTGGGAGAGGATTTCGGAGATGTTCGCCTTGGGAGCTGAACTTCCAGACGATGGTCTCCCAGAGAAAGAGGTGTCCTTTTCCTTATCTCTCTGCTTTTCCTCGTATCAACTCGAAGCAGTGCGCCCGGATGCTGAACCACGAGAAGCGGCAAGGTGTTTAAAACCAACAGAAAGTTGTGCGCGCTCCTTCATGAGATCCTTCAATGAACCTTGCAAAAAGGTTATCGTCCCTCGTCCATGCAACGGAAAGCTTATCATTTGATTTCGAGGAACGTTCCATAAGCTTGCGCTTCTCCGTCGTAACTCCCAGGTTCAACTTATCGAACAGCCTTTCCAGTGCTTCCAACAATTTGACCACTTGCTTCGGTTTCGGGTCGTAGGGTAAATGGGACACCTTCGAAATCTCACCCAGAATTGAAAGGTCCGTCTCAAGCGTAGGATAGAGGTCTTGGAGTTTTTTCAGAAACTCCTCAAAGCTTGCGGCCGTTTTGAGCAATTTGGAGACTCTGTCCCGAAGTTCAGGATCCTTGATGCCCTGAACGATGAGGTCAGCTTTCACCCGATCTTTGGCTTTGGCCTTGCCAGTGAGCACCAGGTATCTTCCAAATTTTTCTGCACACTTCTCAACATTGCGCCCATCGAATGGTGGAATTTCCATTTTCAGGGCGTTAGTCTTATCCTCTGCACTGTCATCCGACCATTCATATTTGTTCACACCTCCACAGACTTCTTTGAGCGTGGCAAAAGCCGATGATTCTCTTGTAACAAAGGGACTTTTCTTAGTAGGGGGTGAACGACTGGAGGTAGGCATACGCCGAACATCTTTGGACGTCCTGGAGATCTTCTCGTTCATCCGATCAATGCGATGGAGCACCTTTGAAAGAAGTGGGTCTTGGGTCTCCAGGATTTCTTCCTCAGAATCGTCGGAGAGACTCTTGTGAAACTCAACTTTGGATTTTGCCTTAAGTGTCTTACGCGTACGCTTCTCTGGTACTTCGGTAGCTTAATGCTTCATTTTCTCCTTGAGATCCGTCAATAAATAGTCTTCCAACCAGCCGCTCATTTTCTCGTGCTCTTCCTCTGTCAGCTCGCCAATTTCATCTTTTAGCTCCTTTGCAAATTTTGTCTCAGGTAATTCGTAAGAACCTTCGGAGAAATCATGCCCAACTTCGGAACTCGACCTCCAAACAGGTACTCTGTGATCGTCTCCTGAAAAGTGATCCTTCGGCGTCGACGTAGGTTCCAGAATAATGGTCCGCGGACTGAAAGGCACAGGTGTCGTAGTAGATCCTGACGGGAAACTCGGCGCACTCATACCTCGGATCGAACTGGTCAAGCGTCTGCGCGGGTCGCTCTCTCGAATTGAAGCTGCGGTCTTGTTGAAAAACAAGCGTCTCTTGTAAATAAAAGAAATTCTGCATGTTCTCTTCTTCGACGCGTAAAACACGCTCGCCTTCAACCAAGCCAGCCAATAATAAAGCATAAGGATCACCAATGCAATCCAATTCTTGCTTTTTACATGGGTTGATAACTTTCATATGATTGAGATAAAGGTTGCCTTTCTTGATTCGCCCCAACGTCCTCTTGTGCTCCGTGAACGAAAGACCCCAGTGATGCTTGTTGATCATTGACGTTGCTAGAACTCGCGAGATTGACGCTTCGACGTGTGGAATCGACATCGTGCACAGTAGCATCCATACCTCTGCTACCACTGTTAAATTCCTGCTTTGCATCTCGTTCTTCTTTTTGAATAGTCTCTGTATTCTCTGGTTGCACTTGCTTTGGTGTTTGCTCCTGCTCCATTCCAGGTACTCAAAGATTTCAGTGGAAAATAAAACCAGACCAAGACTCCAAGACGAGCAGAACTGGGATCAACAAAATAATAAAGAACTTGATGGGGCTGTACAATGACCAGACAAACAATGGGTGATGTTGGGCCCTCTGGTTGCTCGTATGCATGCATGTATGCATCAGGACCACTCCGGACTTCTGTCTGCACTCTGCAACAGTGAACAGTGACTTCAGATCAGGGCAAAAATGGTATAACTCAGAAATCAGGCTTCCTGCAAAGATAGTGAAACAGACGAAGGAAAAATGGTTTCAACATGATAAAAAATGATAGAAAATCACTTTAAATGTCTTCCAGAAATTTCCTGTAGCTCAGGAAATAATTATTTCATGTCTGCATAACTCAGTAGGAACTTCCCTGATGCCCTCAGAACTCAGTGAGAATCACCCATAGTGGAAGCGGCGCGATCACGGGGCAAAAATGGTCAAAAAAATGAAATAGTCTTATGACCACTAAATAGATGTGGAATTTTATGCTGAGCCTGAAAATCAGATTTCTTGTCTGTGAAACAACCATATGTTGGAGAAAAATGCAGGTTACTGAACAGCTCAGTCTCAATGAGACCAGCCAAAAAAAATAGATAAAGCAAAGGCCAACACCCATGTTGTGCTATATTACAAATAGTGTTCAAAGAGGAAACAATGGAATAACAAACAACACCTCATGGCATATAATACAATAGATGAACCCTCTCTTGAATTAAAGGTAAGCCATCAAGTGTCTTTCACCCATATTGGAAGTGATCAAGCTCCATGGATAAAACTTCCCCCAATGTCCCAACCAAGCTCCAATAAGGAATAATACCATTGCTCCAGATGAAACCAATATTTTGAGAAATTGCTGCTCATTCATGGACCTTTAACAGCATGAAAGAGGAGAGAGGATGCCCTGGAGGGAGCGCGAGAAAGGACGGGGGACGGGGTGCTCGTGGAGCACATGTACGGGAGAGATGTGGACTCCCTGTGTGCCGTGCTTCGTGCACTGGAAGGCAGGCCGAGCAGTGAGGAAGAGTTGAAAAAGATATGCCAAGGAGCAGGGACCAGGGTGGAGAGTAGACACGATTCGGGCACGATGGAGGAATGCCTGCCGCGGGACGAAGTATCGTGGCAGAGGTACATTCAGAGACCGAGGCAGGGGAGAAGGATGGGAGGGCCACGGGAGGTGGAAGCATTGGCAACAGAGGAAGGATACAAAGTGGCGGTGTACAGAGAGACAAAAAGCAGAGATGGGTACAGGATGCTGATGGAATATGGGGATGGAACCCCACTGGAAGCAGGAATCCTGTAGACCAGGCAACAAGTCTACGCGGTTCTGTGGGGTGTCAGGGGTCCCAGGAGTGACGCGGATGAGGTGGCGGCGGCAGTGCAACCGGTACTGGACAGTGCACAAGACGGGCAGGAATGGCGCGAAGAAATGCCCGACAGAGCGAGGCGACATGTCATACCAGGGGAAGGCAAGTGCCTATATTGTGGACTGAGCGCGGTGGACGGGAAAGGCTGGCAAGCAGTTGCGCACGAGGTGCGCAACACGCTCACGGAAGGGGATATGGCACGGCCCCCAGAGTCGGGGTGGGCATGGTGGGTCATGCGGGAAGCAGGGGTGCGGACGTGGATGCAGTACCTGGACAAAGTGCGCAAGGGGGAAATATGGGGAGGAGCGTGTGAATTTGGGAGGTGGGCGCAAAGAAGAGGATGCAAAAACGCCTTATACCGGGAGTGGGGACCTAAGGGGGTGTATCAGAAGATGACAGAGCTGCCTGAGGGAAGGCGGACGGCAGCGGCGTTACTTTGGAGCAGGAAGGGAGGGGAACACTATGAGCTGCTGTGGCTGCCAGAAGAAGAGGAAGTGGCGGAGGCCGGAGAAGGAGATGGGAGCGAGACGGAGAGGAAGTGGGGCTGGAGGTGGAGTTGGAAGCGGAAGGCCAGAAGTCGAGAGGTAGGCAAGGGGGACAGGCAGAGGAGCGAGTGTGGCAGGAAGTGCACCAGATAAAGATCCAGGAGGGAGGCGCGGTACCAGGGACCAGAGGGTCCCATGAGGGAGAGAAGGGAGGTAGGGAAGGGCACCGCACGTGACTGGAAGCTAGGAGCTGGGTGGGAAGGAGTGCTAGGAGTCCAGGTACAGGCAATGGAGTATGAGGAGGTACCCGAAGGTACGGGAAAGGGTGAAGGGAAAAGGAGGCAGGAGGGAGGGGTGGACGTGTCGGTAACCGGAGGGGGAGAGGCAGTGTTACAACTGCAGCACAGGGATGACCTGGGTGCTGGCTGGGGGGCAGAAAGAGCGGTCCAGATGCGGACAGACTGAGCGTTCTGGCTGGAACCAGGGAGGAGGGGTAGGTACAGGATGGCACCGGGGGAACAGGGGTGCTGGAGTGGCATATGACGTAGCGGGCGGACCAGGGAAAGAGAGTCCTGGTCAGGAAGGAGTGGGGAGCGGAACTGCCAGAAGGAGGAAAGGACGCAAGTGGGGTGCGCGCACACTTCACAAGGGCAGTGTTGGCCCCAGCACCCACTACGCAGGGGCACAGGGGGCAGGACCTGGTGTATGCGTTCTGGGAGGAGATGACGCTGAAGGAGGCCGAGGCCATCAAAATGGCGCTGGATGAAGGGGCGGCACGCATGGCCAACCGCACATACCCTGTGCACCCGCACACAGGGGACACGTGGCATGACACGTTCCCGGGGGAGGACGGCATGGAGAGTATAGCGCCACTGCCGGAGTGTGAGACACAGGGCAACGAGGTATCTGCCCTCGCCAGGGTGGCAGAAGAATGGGTGTGGGAGACGGGAGGAGCAGAGCAGGGGACGTGAACCGTGGGGGCCATTCGGCGGGCGAGGTCCCGCATTGGAGAACGGATGACACGGGAGGACACAAAGGTGATACCCCCGGTGGCAACGAAGGGGCCGGCGGCAGCACAGTGGAGGGGGCAGGCAGTCCAAATCCTGCTCCCGGATGACGGAGTGGGAGACAGAGGGACGGTGGAGGTCGAGGTACGCCACGGGTAAGGGGCAAGGTACCAGTACAATATACAGGTGCCTAACGTCGTGGTCACCACGGCGGCTGCGGAAGGCATGGAGTTCCGCATTGGGCTCAGCTGGGAAGGGCAAGCGGTGCAGGTATACACCATGGGGCACTGGGAGGGACAGCTGGTGATCCAGTGGACGGCGGAGGCCATATGGCGGGAGCTGGTACATGCCGAGGTCCGCAAGGGACCAGGACGGACGGAGGGGGAGGACGCTGCAGAACTCGGCGCGGCAGAGCAAGAGAAAAAAAAGCACCAGAAGGATGCAGCGACGGAGGGGCTGGACATGCTGGGGGACGGAAGGGACAGGAAGGACATGCTTCAGCAATGGCCACAGAGGCTGAGGGGGAAGGCGTAACCATGGAAAAATAGCTTTATAGAAAATGGACGGGCACAGCCGGGACTGGAGGAGCGCATTAAGGGGTGTGGGGGTGAAAAAGTGCGGCAGGCAGTGAGCAAGGCAAGGTACCACATGAAGGTCAGACAAGAGGCTGTGGAGGACAAGTGCAGGCCAAGCTGCACGCTGGCCAGGTGCCTGTGCAGGCTGGATGGACCGCAAGAACTCAAGGGTGGATACCATGGGATCAGGGTGCGGCAGCCCAGGAGACAAGGGCCGATGTGGCTACAGATGGGGGAAGATGTAGGCGCACCCCTTGTGTACTTCCACCAAGTCAAACACATGTGGGTGGCATATGCAGATGGTCGGAGCGGGACGGCGGAGGAGGGGGCAGAGGCAGACGAGAGGCACGCGAAGGCGCAGGTGCCTACGGCACAGAAAGTGGAGCATAAGCAGGCGGTGCTCCGGATGCAGATGCAGCGGGATGCGCAAGTCGCGGCGTGTGTGGACAGCACAAGCAGAATGGTGGAAATGTGGGGCCCCACAAGGCAGGTCTTGGCGATGGCGCTACTTTGGGGAACCGGTGCGCCAAAGCAGAGGAATGGCCGGAGAATGGGATCCGGACACAGAAATGTACCGGGTCTGGAAGGTTATGGCCATGGTGGACTACGGTGGGGCCATGGGGAGGACCAAGGCACACACTGTACAAGTGGTGTCCCCGCAAGCGAGTTCCACAGGAGCAGCGGACCAGGGGGGCACCAACCTGGTACAGGATGGGCACACATGGTGGGTCGTGGAACCCAGGGGGGATGGACGCACGGCGGTGGTGTATACTACGGCCCCGTTGAAAAGAGTAGAACACCCACTAATGCGGTGGGTCAGACAGACGGAGGAGGTACGCGTTGAAAGAGCGGAGGGGATACATGATAGGGCCATCCTAAGGGCTTTGGAGACGCAGATGGGCAGGTACCGCAGAGGCCGAGGAAGTGGCGGACATGAAGGAACAGATTGGCGCTTGAGTGGGTGAACAGTAGCAGGGAAAGGGACTAGCCGAGGTGGATAGTACCTCTGGGTGCAGAAGAGGGGACCAGGAGAGAGGTGCTGGCGAGGGCCAAGAGGCTCGTGGAGGGGTTGCGGAAGGAGTGCCCGGAGGTGGAGGAAGAACCTGAGGGGGGCAGGCAAAGTAAGTGGAGGTGATTGCAGAGGGGAAAGGGAGGACAAATGAGGTTCATCGTCGGGGACGGGGATGTGGGGGAACAGGGGGACAGAGAGAAAGGACTGGGAGAGCAGGAGGCAGGTCCGGAGCCAGGGCAGGGGGCAGGCGGGCAGGTGGAACAAGAGGGGGGCAGAGAGGGGGTAGAAGAGGGGGAGGGAGCGGCGGAGGGCGGAGGGCGGGAGAGTGCTGCGAGGGAAGGAGAGGAAGGACGGTACAGCGGAGCGGGGGCAGGGGCAGGGGCAGGGACAGCAAAGGGGACGGAAGCAAGCGGAGACGGGAGGAGAACAAGCACGGGCCACCAGAGGGGCTGCAGCGAGGGGAGGACGAGGATGGGAGCCCAAAGAGGAAGCGACCGAGGGGAGTTAGATACGGAGAGCAGCCCATAGGCCGTGGCGAGGAGCCGGGAACAGTGAGAGAAGGGGTGGCAGTGTATGGTCTGAAGTGGAGGATGTGTGTGGGGACGGTGGAGGAGATGATCGAACAGCATGATCGCACGGGGCATGTGACGAAGGCGGCCATCGTGCAGTGGGAGCATCAGGAGGGGGAGGACGAGGAGAGACTGCCGTACCCGGTGGAGCGACTACGGGTGTGCCCGCAAGGTAGAGAGATGGAGATACAAGGGCAGCTGGTTCCGGAGCAGGAGACGCGGGAGCTGGAGGTTGAGGAGGTGTCGGCGGGGAGGAAGAACAAGAAGAGGAAGTGACAATTAACAAAGCGGAGGGCGGCAGCGGTGACGAAGATACGCCCCAGGCGACGGCGCGGTGGAAAGGGCGCTGGGGAAGGGCGCCGCCTGAAGGAGCGCGAAGAGATGCGGAAAGAGGGGGAGGGAAGGTGGCATCGCATGAAGTTGTACACCCATAACGACCCGGCGGCGCTGTATTGGGCAAACAAGGCGGCGTGGCAGCAGATGAGGCTACATGAGGCAGACCCAGACGTGGTGGCGTACCAGGAGATACGGCTGCAGGGGAAGGACAACGTCGTGTGCGCGCAGATGTACGACAAGGAGGGGCGAGACAACCAGCGGGAGTGGGCACAAGGGGTGCCGCTGTTGGTGCACAGAGTCCTCGGCGTCGTACAGAACAAGAAAATGGGAGAGAGGGGACGAAGGGCGGTGTATGATGTGGCGACGGAGCATGGGCACGTGGTTGTCATCAGCTGCCACGTCCCACTTGGGAAAAGGGTCTAGGAGTATGTGCCGCAGCTGAGGATCAAGTATGTCAGGGCGCTGGAGAGGGGACGTGTCATCGTGGTTGACGACTTCAATTACGATACCCGGAGGAGAGGCGCAGAGACGGTTGTGGACCGCGAAGTGCGGTTGTTTGTGGAGGAAATGCGGCTACAGGATGCGTCATACCACGGGGCGCCGGGCCCTTTGCACTACCCGGCACCGGAAGGCAACACGCCGTCCTGGATAGACACGGTGTACGCGGACCAAAGGTGGGTCAAGGGGGTGACGGCGCGGTATATGGTGTGGCCTGACGAAATGCAGGAGAGGAAAGGGCAGTGCCCCATGATGGTGAAGGTGGACGTAAAGGTGGGGGAATAAGGAGAAGAAGAGGAAGAAGAGCAGGGGTCGAACGAGGAGGGGGTCAATCTGCCGCCGCCAGTGCGGTGGCCGGATGAGGGGGACGAGAGGTGGCAGCAGTGGGTGCAGCAAGTGCACGTCGAAATGAGGGGGGGGAGCCATGTGCATCAAGCCATGAGGAGAGCAGCAAGTGTGTGCGGGTTTAGCAGACAGGTGGAGGGGTCGCAGGCACATTCCAAGCTGCAACGACTGGTGGCCACACTGAGAAAGCGACAGCAAGAGGAAGTCCAGGTGAGGGAGCTGACAGAGGGTGCGGTGTGGCATGAAAAGGTGGCGCAGGCGAACAAGAGGGTGCAAGCGGCAAGGAGGACAGTGGAGGATGAGCATGAGAGGATTTGGCAGAAGGTGGTAGCAGAGCATGAACGGTATATGGAGAGGGCAGTACCGTACAAGGCGCTGCGATACATCCGGCAGCTCGCGGAGGCTGGACGACTGCAGGAGATACGGGCAGTGCGACTACAGGATGGCAGAGTCACGGGCAACAAACTGGAGGTGCTGGAAGAGGTGGCGCAGAACTTCCGGGAAAAGCACATCGAGGGGCAGCAGGGGCTCAGCAAAACCACGCAGAGGATGGTACGGGCGTTGCCGAGGGTGTTCACGGAAGAGCAGAACAAGGCCATACATCGCAGCAGGGTGACGCTGGGGGAAATAGAGGAGGCGGTATGGGCTCTTAAGAGGAAAAAGAATTCGGGGGTGGACCAACTGATTGCGGAGGCATACCAGAACCTCGGGGCGCCTGAACCGGATGGCCTGGCGCGGAGGGTCACGGAGGTGTTGCGCACAGGCAAGCCGCCAGTGGAGTGGGGGGTCAAGGTGCGGCCCCTGTATAAGAAAGGGGATCACCTCAGGCCGGGGAACTGGAGGCCCATATGCTGTGCCGTCACGGAGGCCAAGCTGGTGTGGATGGTGGTCCTCGGGAGGATACAGCGGAGGCTGTATGCAGCAGGGGTCATACTGGACAACATGTGGGGGTCCCTGCTGGGCAGGTCCACATGGGAAACAACCTCCTGTATGACATGTACCTCGATGATGACGACCTGGAGGCTTTCATGGGGTCCGTGGACGTGAAGGGGGCGTTCCTCAACACGCTGCACAGGCTCATAGAGGAGGTATGGCGGCAATTGGGGCTCCTGTACGGTGACTTCATTGGGAAGTACCTGCGCACAAGAAGGTACACAGTCGCCACGGGGAAGGGCTGTACAGAGTGGGTAAACCCAGGTAGCAGTGTACCACAGGGCGGGGTGGAGGGCCCATTCCTGTACATGCTGGCCATGCTTCCACTGATGAGTCGGATAGCACGGGAGTATCCACAGCCGGCAAGGGCGCCGCACACGTCACGGGCGCAGGCTTACGTGGATGATGCGGTACCCATGGCCTGGGACGAGAAGGCCTGGCAGGTGGTGCAGGAGCTGATGCAGAGGTACGGGAGGGATAACCACCTGGTCTGGAGCGCTGAGAAGTCGGCGGTCCTGAGGAGGGGTGGCGAGGGTGGTATGGCGCTTGATGTGGGAGACGAGGTGGCGTGGCTGGGGAGGGCAGAGGAAGCGGTGGTGCTTGGACATGTGCAGGCCATGAGGGCGGAAGGCATCAGGCTACCAGAATGACTGCTCAGGGGGTTCAGGGCGATGATGGTAGTCCTCCGGAATCACCCCCGGTCGGTGCAGACAACCCTGTACCGCCTCCGAGCAGTGCTCAATGCGGCAACAGGGTACCAGGAGATGCACCTTCCGTACTGGAGGAGGCAGCTGGAGGAGGTGGAGGGGGAAGTGGGGAGGCTCATCAGGGGGTATGAGGGGATACCCACGGAGATATCATGGTGTGTGTTGCGATCGCTGACGGCATATCATGGGGAAGGGATGCCCACAGCGGGGGAGGTGGACAGGGCACATACGGCAAGAGTGCTGAACAATATGTGCCACAATCAGGAGGAGGTGGTGCGCCGAGTGTGGTACCATGCGGTCGCGGACGTGCACAAGGAGGAGAACATGTGCCCACGCTTTGTGTGGCACAGATGAAGGCGGTTGGCGGCGTGGACAAAAGAGCGCATGTGGCGCGTTCTACAGGCAATGTTGCCGGGGGAGGAGCACATGTTGGCAACCAACAGGACGTGTGGCAGGCGTGGACCGGTCCTGGTGCTGGACGTGGACTTCGCAGGGGCGGCACATGGAACCGTACGGTGGGTCATGAAGGAAGGAGGGGGATTGGACGTGCTGCACGTGCGCAGGAAGGATATGAAGAAGAACAGACAAGCAGGGCTGCATCACGCGGCGTTTCATAGAGACCAAGGGGTTGTGGAATGGGGTGTATACAAGTGGATGATGAGGCGAGGGAGAGGACAAGAAGCCCGCGCCAGGAGGGACAAGCGGATGCGAAAGATGTGGAAAGAATGGGTGGCGCAATGGGGGATCACGAGGAACAAACCAAGATGCGAGAGATGGGCAGGAGCAGTACGAGAAAAGGTGCTGGACAGGGGTGAAAGAGACAATGCCAGGCCAGGCATACTGTTGTGTTCACCGCTGGGACTCAAGGGGCCGAGGGGGAACGTACAAAGTACGAGGAGGCAGTGGTACGATGTCCATGCGGATATGTTCTGGAGAGAAAACATCCCGGTGGGGGCAGGACAGGCGGACCAGTGCTGGTGATGCACCAAGGAAGGCGGGGCAAGTACCGTTGCTGGTCCTGAGAATGACGGCATGGGCGTTTCCGACCGCGACCATGCACACTACGGACGCCAGGGGACAGTGGTGGGGGCCGGTGCTACGGCAGCCAAGGGAGGTGCAGGAGGACGAGGGGGCCCAGGGGGCTATTGGGGTTTTGTGGGGCGAGGAACAGGAGGGGAAAAGGATAGGAGTCCAGATCGGATGGGACACGTTGAGGTGGCTGCACGAAGAGGATAATGGGGTGGCGGTGAGTTTCCGGATGACGGGCGGCCCAAGGAGTAGGCGCCCATAGTACCCATGGGCCACAAGTGTGGGGAAAGTGCGAGGAGGATCAGGCTTACGGTCCACGGGTTGCCGGCAGACAGGGTACGGTACCTGGTTCTGGTACAGGCATACCTGGAACAGGGCAGGGCGAAAGGGGACAGGGCATGGTGTCACGGGGTAGTGGTGAAGAAAGGCTGGAAGGCAGGGGCAGACAATAAGTGGGCAGTGTACCGGGGTGTGAAAGAACTGAGCATCGAGGAGGGAGTGCGGGAGTATGACATCAGCCGGCACAGGGTGTACTGCCACTACCCGCGGGAGGTGGTGCGCATGCCGGAGCGCACGGAGGGTAGAGTGGTGGTCTTTCTGAAGAGGTCTGGGCTGGACGGGCAGCCGCCCAAGGCGGGAGCAGCGGCAATACGTGTCAAGGGGGTAGGACAAGAGACGGGAAGCATGGTTGGCAAGATGGTGTACGGGGAGGCGTCCCATGGAGAAGTGCAAACGGTGGCAGACGTGGTTGGGAAGATAGGGAAGGACTTACAAGAAGTGGGGATGGTGGTGGACGCGGAGGCGGACATGGCGTCCCTCAGGAGACTAGCCAGCAGGCCGCTACATGAGGCTCTGGGCACGGGCCTGGCGTCGCAGGTATACACGATATGGCACGGGCTGGAGATTAGGAAAGTGCCCCTGGTCATACACCTGGTGAAGCAGGAGTCCCATTGAGCGGGGGTAGGGAATCATGAGGCGGATGGAGCGGCACAAGCAGTGGACAAGGTGCAGGAACCGGAGTGGACGGTGCCGGAGAGAAGGAAGCACCTTCACTTGATACATATACAACCGAGGGTGGAGGACGAAGAAAGAGCCAGATGGGTGGTGGAGGAGGATAGGGGCAGACGGGAGCTACGAGTGTACCCACAGCCAGTACACATGCTAGGTCAGGTGCGAGGGGGGCCGGAAGTGGTAGAGCAGAGCGGGTACTTGGAAGGCAAAGTGGGACAGCAGGTCCACTTCCCCAACGTGCTGAGGCCAGAAACACTACCCAAAAGACTGCAAATCAGGCGACTGCAGGCAGTCACGGGTCAGGTGCCAGTGCGGGAGACGATCATGATGTGGTACAGGCATAGAGGTATGGGTCTCCCGGAGGAGTACATGGGATGCCACTGCGGCCGGGAGCTGGAAACGTATGAGCACTTCATGCGATGTGAGAGGTATACAGGGATGGAGAAGCGGTTGGTGAGGGATCAGGACATCCTGCTGCTCAAGAAGGGTGAGAAAGGCAGAAGAAAGACGGAGAGGGAGCTGGGGAAAGAAGGGCATCGCAAGGGGTCATGGCGCATTGTGATCGTGAAATCGCTATGGAGGGGGCTCCAGCAGCATACGGTGGCGCCGGAAGTTGTGGCCCACAGGCTGTTGCTGCGTACGGTGGAGCATCTGCAGGAGGGCATGGCGTGCAGAGAGGCGCAATTGGAGGTGCGGGCGGATAATATGAGGGACCTGGTCCCCTAACGAGTGGAGATGGCTTTGATCAGGTACAACCCGCAAGTCAACTTGATGGAAGCACGGCCACAGCCACACTGGCGGCTACGTCAGCTGGAGGGCGCGTGAGATGAGGAGGACCAGGAGGGCGACGAGCAGAGGGAGCGCCTGATGGCAGGCAGGCGGAAGAGAGTCCAGCAGATATGAGAAGAGGAGGGAACGAGAGGCGAAGCGGAGGTAAGGTGTCGCCCAAAGGGGAGGCAGCTGCTGGCAGGTCGCCTAGGGCCGCGGTGAGCGAGGTCAACGGTTCAGCCAACGCTCGGAGTGGAATATCCGCGATGGGGGTGTGCCGAGCCACTGAGCGGGGGCGGCTGAGGCGGAAGGCAGAAACACAGAGGTGGCCCTCCGGACTGGAACATCCGGGGTAGGCGGCCAAGCCGGTCACCTGGGCTCGTGGAACCAAAGCACGCGGGGAAGGCGGGCGCCGGCCTGGTCCCGCTTGAGAGGGGGTACGAGACAAAGAGGCCGCAGGGGAGTGCCGAAAGCATTGGTAGACGCGGAAGCGAGCACTGTGGGAAGAATGGAGGCGAATAAGGTGGCGAGTGAACAGGGGTGTCGGGGGCGGAGCAGGGGGTGTGCAGGCAGCCGTCAGGTGAGGGACAGTCAGGAAGACTGGCGATGCAGTGGTGGTGTACCCAGCACCGGAAAAAAGCCGAGGAGAACGCGAGGACGCCCCTGGAAATGAGCATCCAGTGCGGGGAGGCAGGACGAATGGGAGGAACAGGCGGCACATGCCTCGGGCGTCGCAAGGCAGGGCGGGAAGGGAAACGAGGCCCCAGGTGAGGGGGCACCCACATGCAGCCCAGGGGTAAGCAGAAGAAGGCGGAACAGCGCTTTGGTTGCCCGGCGAACGCAGTGGCGGCCAGCTCAAGAGCCGGGGGCGGCTGACGCAAGGCAAGACGAAGTAGCAGCCAAGAGGGCCCGGGGGGCGCACGCCGACAAGTTGCAGCAGGACACGAAGTACGAGGACAAGGACGAGACTGTCAAGTACGTGCCCAGAGGGCGAGTGGCAGACTTGGACGGGGCAGCAGTACGCTGAGGCGTGGACGACGTTGTGGACCCAAAAGATGGTGCACCGCAGGCCAAGAGCACAGCACACCCAGGGCGCGCGAACCATGGCACAGCAGGGAACGCCACGTGCGGGGGGCGGGTAGAGTAGGGAAGTGACGGCAAGGCTAGGGACGGGATGCCATGTACTGCAGAAAGATGTGCCACACGCCTGAGCCAAAGTCCAGCCCGTCGTCGGCGGCCGCCGCCACGCCGCCACCACAGACGGTGAGAGGGTACGGGGGGCCCAGGCTGGTGGTGGTGAGGGTCGATGTGGCCCTAATGCAGGCGGCCCGCCCCCGCAGCCCCCATCACCGATGCACTCCGCGTCATCCGCCGTGGTGTCGTCGCCTCCGTCTCCGGAGAGTCTGGAGACAGTGCAGCGGGAGGGACGGCGAAAACAAGGGCAGGAGCGGCAGGGCGAGGCCACGGGAGGGACAGGGGAGGGAGGGGACAAGGGAGGACAAGCGGTGGCAGGTGGTGAGGGGGCGGAGGTGGCAGCAGCGGGGGCTGGCCGGAAGGGGGAGGAGCGCGGGGAGCAAGCAGCAGGGCGGCCGCGGGTGGACCTGTTCAACCTGGCGGAGAGCAACAGGCTGGGTGGGTTTGTGGTCGCCGATATCCTGGTGGTGTCGGAGGATGACAGGGAGGAGGCGTGGAGGATGGCGGTGAAGGGGGGCCCGAAGCTGCCGACGGCACCCAATGTGCGGGCTGCTGCCATGAAGTCAAAGCTCCCGGAGGTGCAGAGGAAGGAGGAGGACAAAGGCAGGCGAGGACGAACAGGGGCTGGAGCGGCAGAGGGCGGGGACAGCGGGGTGCACACAGGAAGAGGGGAGCAGAAGGGCAAGGGAGGGAAAGGGCAGGTGGGGGCGTCAGGGGCAAGGCAGGCCGCAGGGCACCAGGAAGGGAACCGGGGAAAAGGGGGCAGACAGAAGCGTCAATGGCTGCAGCCCCAACAATCATTTAGGCAGCTGCCGCCGACGTCACCCCCACACGTCAGCGCCGCGGTGTGGGCGGAGGAGGAGAGGGAGGCGCGCCGCCAGCAGACGGCGCGGTACAAGGCGCTGGCGCACATGGAGCGCCAGCTCTGTCGCCGCCAGCCCCAGAAGCCTGAGCCCGACACCATCTACCGGCTGGAGATGGGGTCAGGGAGGGGAAGGTCGGAGCGCCAGGGTGAGCAGGAGGGGACAAGAGGGGGGCACAGCAGCCAACCCCATGGCGGACCGCAGGGAGGGGAAGGGCAGGCTGGGCCGAGCAGCAAAGCAGCGGCGGGGCGCCAGGGCCAGCGGGAGGGAGGACAAGAGAGTGGGAGGCAGCGAAGCGGGCAGGCAAAAGCGGTACAGGGCAGGGGTACAGGGCGCCAAGAAAGCGGCAAGAACAGGCACGGTGAACAAGGTGCGCGAGAGATAGGAGAGGAGCTCCAGGGAAGGGGCCAAGGGAAGGCAGGACACCAGGGAGCAGGCAGCAAGGGGCAAGGGAAAGCAGGGCAAGCGGACAAAGGGCAGCGGAAGGTAGGTGGCGGTGGGTACATGGGGTCACCTGTGTTCCCAGAAAGGAACTGGATGGACGGAGGGGGGGTGTCGTCCCACCTGCCATCCCGCCGTTTCCGCCAGCACCTTACCCTGCGATAGAAATGGTGTACCCACCCCCACCGGCGTACCCGGCTGTGCCGCCGCCGGCGCCCGTGCGGCAGCACCCGCAGGCCGGCGGGGCGGCGTGGGGAGCACAGGGAGGGAAGGGAGAGGAGCACAGAAGGGCCTGGGAGAGGATAGGGGAGGAAGAGAAAATGTTAGGGGAGGGGGAAGCACGGATCATGGGAGGAGCGGCCAGGGTGGCAGAGGGATCGACGATGGGGCAGGGCACGCCACAGGGAGGGAAGGCGCAGGCGGTGGAGGAGCTGCAGAGAGCCTGAACAGATCTCCGGAGAAGGCTGCAGAGGGTGCTGAGGGCAGAGCGGGAAGGCGAGCGGCCCAGGGAACGGGCACAGGAGAGCGGGGGGTCCGAGGATCGCCCCCCGCTAGAGCCATTCAGGCAGCTGGCTATCCCACCAGAAATGTAGAGGAAGTTGCAGGAGAGGGCCTGGGGGCAGATCAGAGGTGTGGCAGCGAAGCTGGCGGGGAGGGACCGGGAGGTGGCGGCACGGGAGCGCAGGGTGTGGGAGGAGGAGGGGGCGGTGGCCCGCAGGGCACACCGGGTCATCCCAGACCCGGAGGAGGACACCCTCTACACGGATGTGGAGGGACGGTCGCCGTCCGGCAAGAGGGCCAGAGGGGAGGGAGGAGAGGCTGGGCAAGAGCGTGGAAAGCGGCGCCGCTTGAAGCAGCGGGGGGCAGGGGAAGCAGCGGGGGCACCACGGCCCACCAGCCCCATCCCGGAGCCTACGTTGACGGACTGGGGCTTGGAGTCGCCACCGCTGCGGCGGTATGCGCCGCAGCCGGTGCGGACGGAGCCAGGGACAGTCTGGGGGTGGAGCGCGGCGGACCCCGCGGAGCTGGTCCGCTACGTGAAGTGGGCAGGGAGGACGAGAGGGGGGCGGGAGGGGCATAGGACCCACCCGTTCTGCGACCTGGTCGGCAGGGCGGGGAAACCACGGACAAAGGGGCCAGAGATGGAGGAGAGCAGGTGGAGGACAATGCTGGGAGACGCGCCCCCCGAGGTGAACCTGGACTGTCCCCAGGAACGGGGGAAACAGCCCAGGGTGCGGATGCTGAGGCAGCTGTTGCAGAGGGAGGGGTGGTACTGAGGGGGCCAACGGCGAGGCGTAGGGCGGGGCAGGAGAGGGTCCACATGGGCGGCAGGATGCGGAGCCAGGCGCACGGGTTCAGGGAGGGCAGAAGGGCGTGGGCTACAGGCTGCAGGCGGGCTGGGCTCGAGAGGTCGACACGGGAAGGCGGTGGTCGTGGACAGGCGAAAGGGCGGCATGGAGAAGGGGACGAGCGAGGGGACATGGGGGGTCAACGGGAGGCGGGAACAATGCCAGCAGAGGAGGAAGCCCACCATGGCAGAAGAGGACGAGGGGATGAAAGTCGGGGACATGGACCTACCGAAGGTGGACCGGGCACCGGATCAGCGGCAGCAGGGCCTTGGACAGTGAGGTACAGGAACGCCAACAGAAGCGGGCATACCAGCCGGGAGGCAAGGACCCGTGGAGCTAGCCAGTGTGCGGCACAGGTGAGTGGAGCGACAGTGGCGAAGTCGGAGTCTGTGCCGGGGACCGGAGCAACAGAGGCGTACAGTGACACAAGAGGGGAGAGGCGGCGGGTACAACGCTGGAAGGAGCAGCGGGGCAGTCAACAGAGCTCTGGCTATGGCGCCCACATGGAGGGCAGGCACACAGCGGGGATCTGTCGGCGGACGGGAGGAGCAAAGGGCGGTGTGTGCAGTGTGACACGGGAATCCCACGACGAGACGTGGAGGCGCTGTACCGGTGGTGTGGACGTCGGAGTCAGCACCCCGCCCGGCAGGTGTTAGGACATGCTGGCACGAGGATCCAGGCAGACTATGCGGCGCGCGCCAATATCAGCCGGCGTGCACACAAACGGGGTCGAAAGACAGCATAATGGCGCCAATGCAGGGCAGAACTCCCTGGGAGGCGCCATGCCCGCTACCAGGAGACCAACGACGGTGCGGCAGAGGTGCTGTAGGGCGCATCGGTGGCCAGCGCTCTGAGGGCGCGGCAAATGCTGGCCAGGCATTCGCCCATCCGGAGGCCTGGATGGCCACACGGAGCAGTTCTGCCACACACAACTCACCCACATTGGTGAACCAGGGCAAGAGGCCTTCGGGTACGACCTGACTCCAGGGGGAAGGGTAGGGACATCGGAGTACGGCCACGAGTGGAATCCTCGGGAGTATGTACAGCACAGGCAGTGGTAACGGACAGTAATGTTCGGACAGCAGGGGGCAAGCGACGCCCCTCCGTGTGACGAAGGCTTCGGGTGGGGTGAGGTGGTGGGTAGGGGAGAGAAGATTGGGCAGGGAGAGAGGGCTAAGGGCGGCAGGGCAGGGGTAGCGAAGAGGTGAGCAGGGGACACACGAAGGGCGCGCGTGAGCAGCGATGAGCGCGACAAGAGAGGCAACAAGGGGAAAATGCAGGCAAAACCAAGGGGTATGGCCTCGCGGGGAGGAAGAGACGCAGGGGGTGAACAGCAACACCTAGGTGCACCACATTGCGCACAGAGTGACGCCATGCCAATGACCCGCATTGAGCCGTAACGGCCGCCCCGCCCAACCATCAGGGAATTGATGGAGGGGAGGCAGGCGGGGGCAGACCACGGGGGAATCCGCCCAAAGGAATACCTGGGGAGGGCGCCCGAGTTGGCCTACAGGACAGAGGACAGGGCGCAGGCGGAGCGACGGGTGAGGGCGCGCGAGATACAGCCCTGGCGCGGAGAGGATCAGCGGAGCGCACATGGTGTAGGAGAGCAGCAGTAAGGGGACGGGCGAGTGACAGGCGACGGGGGAGGGGGGAGGGGAGAGGAGAGAGGAAGGAGTGGAGGGTGACGCGAGGGAGGGGCGCCCACCTGGCATGGCCGGGGACCGCCAAGGGGCACGCCCCGCGTGGGCCAGAGGACCAGAGACAAACACAGAGGGGACCTGTAACCCGATGACCAGTGCAGTGGTGACGTACGTGCATGCAGGCAGCAGGGTAAAAAAAAACACACAGAAGAGACAGGAAACCGCAGGATAGGGCACAGACACACAGAGGGAACGGGGGGGGGGGCGGCCCGCGGGGTGTGCAAAAAAAACACGCGGCAAAACTACGTCAATGCACCGCGAGAAGCCACACAGCACTGAGGAGACAGGCAGCGGGAGCAGGGACAGGGGGCAATGGGCGCATGAGGCAAGACAAGGATCCACAGGCAAGCGCCACAGGGTGGCAAGCGGCAGGGTGGGGTATACACATTGGATGCAGGCGGCCCGGTGTGTTATAGGCGCGGGTAACGGGATGGAACCGGGGGCAGTGCCAGGAAGAAGGGTCCCCAAAGCGTCCAGTAGGAATGAAACAACCCGAACACAAGAGGGCGGGATAGGAGCGACCCGTGCGAGACGCACGAAATGGTCCCCGGACGGATGAGGATCCAGTGGGCCCGCGCCATGGCGTTGCTGGCGGCCCGCCAGGGTATAAACATGGGATGAGGGCAGAGGTATGGGTACTGGGCCAGGGGTGGGATGTGGCAAAGAGGAAAGGGACATCATGGGGTTGCAAATGCAGCGGGATGCGGAGAATAGGACGGCAAGCACCAAGCAACAGACCCCTGGGACTGGGAAACCAGCCGCCATGGAGTGGGGAACCGTGGGCCCAACACAGTGGACCTGGCCACGGGAAGTCGGGAAATTGCCCTGAATCCTGAGACAGCCGTGAGGTGTTTGCAGGGGTGAGGGCTGACCCTGAGGCCGCCAGGTCAAGGGCGGGAGTACACGTAGGTTCACGCGTGAGCGGGACCTGGGGAAACGTGGAAACGGTCGCCCCCTGGCCTCCGGCCGCGGATGGACAACACCCAAGTACATTCGAGTGCCGAGTGGGTACTCCATCCCGTGAGGGATGGGGAGTGGTGGAATGTGGCTGAGAGCAATGCTGCGCTGTTGGCGACGGCCATCCACAGGAAGCCCGCCCGCAGGCGCCCTAAAGGCTGCGCTGGGGGGGGAAGACCAGGGGACTCTTCGACGGGGGACCGCAAGCCGCCCCGTGAGGGCAGCGGCTGAAGGGAACCTACCACTGGTCATGCCGCAAGGGAACCTGGTACAAGTTCCCGGCCGTGAGATGAGACGCCAGGGGAACTGATGGTGGAGAGCTCCCCTTCCCGCCGGAGGCGGCCACCATATAAAACAAACAAGGAGAAGTCAGATGAGGCTGCGGACGCGGCCGCCCATACTTATTTACTCTGGTAGCAGTTTTTTTGGTTTGACAACTTTTTTTTGTAGGAACATTCATGGTGGTCGCGCAGGAGGTCTCTGGAACGGATGCCAGGGGTCTGGACCTGTGTAGTTCCTAACCTTTGGTGAAGATTGTACCCATTGTGTGCATGTTTGTTGTGGGTTTTAGCAGAGACATTCCATAGGTTTTGATCTTAGGTGCAGCCCCCCCCCCCCCTGAGGAACAACAGAAACTCGTGGGGTGGTGGTTGAGCATCAGTGTAGGTTAAAGCTTGGTCTATAACCCATGTCAGGGTCAAGCCCTCAAACCTTCCCCCATCAGCATAGGAGCTGTACTTACCCTTGTGGTCGCAGGTTTGGTTTTTTACCTATGTTAAGGGCGTACCGTCACACAGACAAACACTGAGCGACACTGACCAGCTACAGTAACACACTGTGTGAGGGACAATACAATGGCCACCTGGAAAGAAATCAGGGTACATCCATGGGACAGGGTGTAGCGGGAAGGTGAACCGAGTCCACCCCCCACCATATTGGTGAAGGTTCCTGGGCCAGGGCACAGAAGACACCAGCGCAAGGGCACGGCACTCCAGCACAGTGTTGCACAGTGACAGCTCCGCCCCCCCTATGCCGCGTCCCATTTAAAAAGAACGCCGGGTAGGGGCCATAGTGTGGAGGGTATCTTTCTGAGTGTCTAATATTTTACAGCCTACGTTTTTAGTATAGAATCCTTTTGTTCATCAGTTTGTGCATCACCTTGGTGCCCCAGCATTAAGCTTGTGAGAAGAGTATAATGAACCCAAGTATTCTATGTGTCTGATTGTGAGTAGCAGGATTTACAGTAGAATGCGCGCGTGTGCGATTACATGTAGTGCTATTCTTTGTGCTGTTTTCCTCAATATTCGATTCCATTAAAACATTTACTCTTTGTATGTCTTTCACAGGCATAGTTAAATCTCAAAATGCGTATTCAAGGGATTTGTGCAGTGCGGTGGAAGTTGTTTTTTTGGTGATTGCAGCTTGAAAAAGACGCTTGAAATACAAGGTGTTCTTTACCTCACCAGCCCACTGCGTTTGAGTGCGGCCTCTGGAATGCTACGATGAGGGACCACCACCCAAACGGGTTGGCAATGACCCACCATCGCCCCGACCAGCCGCCCATCCAGCCACCCAGGGACCAGAGGACCCTGCCATAGGACAACACGAGGGCGCCGGGCGCGCTGCAACATGTGCAGGAGCCCCCCCCATGTGAAGAATGTTCCCCTCCCAAACTCCCACCAACGGATGGACGAACCAGATATGATATGCCGTCCACGTATTGGATGTCAGTCATCCGCTCTGGGGACGGACGAGGGGAAATGGAATCAACAGCATTTGGCCGAGGTGGTGGCGGTGGGGATTCTTCCGCAACCATATAGTATGGTGATTCATGATGCACCGTAGGCGTTTTGATCTGTAGAGCGGCAGCGAAGACAGGCTCTGCGCCCATGGTAGCATCAGGAGCCCCCCACAAAAAATTGAAAAATGTCTGTGGTTGGGGCTCCTCCACATGCAATGTAGTAGAGGGGGAAAGACGAAATTTATTGGGAGGGTTGCCGAACCTTACTTGCTCGCATTCTCCCCCCCCCCAGCTCGGATTGTTAACCATCAACAGCGTCTCGGAGTCATCCACTAAGGATGGTTGATCTTTTGTGCCACTCATAGGCACCCTACATGTAGTTGCGGCTCGTCACCACCCATGTTCCTGCGCAGAGTCCACGGCGAGACACACGCAGTCGTTCAAGCCGCCCATAGGTGCTGGGGATTCCTCCATCAGGAGACATTGGGGCACTAGGAGTTTCTCCACCACTAGATAAAGGGGCGCCGGGGATTCCTCCACGGGTGTTGGTTGATATCTCGTTCCTGACATAGGTTCTGGAGGCGCAGGCAATGAGGCGACAGAGACGGGCGAATGGTGAGGTTTGCAACGTTCCGACACTCCAATCTCCCCCCCTTCATCATTGCTCTTGTGGTCCAGCGAGGAAGGGACCACCAATCACACTCATCCTCCTCAATTTGTGCAAAGGATTCCAAGACCAGTGTCAGACTGAGCCAAATTCGGCTTCGGGAGGCAGAAGACTCCTCCATCAGGGAGTGGAACCTTGTCAATCTGCTCATGGGTCGACAGTCCACTGTGGTGCGATTCTGCCTGCTCCCAGACAGGGCCAGCTGGATTAGGGCCACTGCTTCTCGAGTAGGCCCCAAAATGTTGTGGGGATCAGGAAACGAGGGGCCTAGGCTACGATTTTCGGCGTCAAGTTGGTCAACAATTGGGCTGATGGGCCCTGCCGCGAACAGATTCCTCCTGACCTCGCAACCCCTCCGACGACGGATGGGTGTCAGAGTCGACCATGATGGGGCCAATTAGCGATGCTCTCGTAGCCGAGCTGGCAGTGCGCGAGGGTGCAGCGTTTGCCTGCTGGATCCTGTGGATAGATGGTTCCATTACTGCTCGATTCTCGGTGCTAGCAATGGTTCCTGTGCCCTGTTGAGGCGATGATGGCCCTCCTAGCTCTCTCTGACATTTACTGCCTATTTCTTCCTGAACAGATTCAGGTAGAATAGCTGGATGTTGAGGAAGAGGGGCCCGGACGGGAACAATCGCAGATTTCGGAGACCTCTGATTCGTTGCCAATTGCGGCTCGGCCCGTTCTTACGGTTCCTGTCCAGTGGATGGAGGAGAGGCGGAGGAGGGCCTGAGGATGCGGACCTGGAAACCCTCAGCTTTCCCTCCCGGGGAGGAGATTCTGCTTTGAATTTGCTGCACAATTTCGAGAACTGATGGTTTGCTGCGATCCCAAGTGCGCGGCAGAGACAAAACATTTTCGCCTCTCCTACCATGAAACCGGACCAAGGGGTCCGAAGCAGAGGTCGCAGTGGTAGGGGCAGCAAAAGACCTCTGCAAAGAAGAGACGGCATTGGATGAAGACTGACAGTATCCTGCAAACAGAAAGGGTGCAAATAGCCCTTGAGATACCTGGTATGCATCTATGAAAAATCCACGTTAGCATCCACTAATTCTCATAAGTACCAAGAATCGAAGATTGCCTTATCTACCTATGTCCTAACGTAGGAATGGAATGAAATATACAAAGTCCCATATATAGGGTCCTCCCTCAAGCCTTCGAGCCACTCATCCTGTGATGGAGCAGTCACAGCCTTCCAACATGTATTCCAATGCTGCGAGGCGGCATAATCCTCCAACCAGCCCTCCATGAGCACCGACTCCACATACTCAATGGGTGCCAGGAGACAGTCCTGCAAAAAAAAAAGATGGCATTGTCTCTACTGAGTCAGAAGGCGTGAGCACGCATCACGCAGCATGCAAAACAAGATAAAGGCACAGAAAACAAATAAAAGAATGGAAAAATTGTTTTTCCCGACCTCGTAAAACCCCCAACGACTTTGACGCCACTGTTTGGCGACGTCGGCGAAAATTCACCACACACAGCGAAACAACATGAACAATGAGAGAAACCAAGGAGAAATGGCTTGTGCACGCGCCAAAACAGTAGCAAAGTGCCCGCAACTAGGAAATTAGTGCTTAAGTGCGTGCTCCAACACCACACAAAGTGCACACAAGGGAAAGGGAAGGCCGTGCAACGACAACCCACAACATCTACGGAGTGAGTGCAATAGGACCACACACTTACTCTTGGGCATCGGCAAGTACAAAGAGTCCAAGACACAAAGAATAAGTGGCAAGGCTCGAGAGGACATTAGGACCATACACCTACTCTTGGGCGTCAAAAAGTACAAAGAGTCATGGGGACAAAACAAGAGACGAGCACGAGAGGAAAATGAGCAAGCGCTTACGATTGAAGGACCACGAAGCCAACGAGAACACAAGCGCAACTAGATAGCATACGGCATGAATGCATGAAGGCCACACGCCTACTCTTGAGCGTCGCCAAATACAAAGAGTCCGCAACGGAAAGAATAAGTAGCATGTGTCATGAATGCATCAAGACCACACGCCTACTCTTGGGCGTCGCCAAGTACAAGGAGTCCGGAACACAAAGAATAAGTAGCATGTGTCATGAGTGCATTAAGACAACACGCCTACTGTTGGGCATCTAAAAATGCAAAGAGTCACGGGCGCCAAGGGGGCATGGGGGTGCCGCAGCAGAGGAGAAGAGGAGCAAGTGCAAGAGAGTAAAGCAAAGTGCGTGCAAACAAAAAAAACGCTTACCGTTGGGCGCGTCAAGAATAAAGGAGTATGGGCAAGCTATTAGGCACGAGGAGATAGGAGCTGGGAGCAAGAGAGCCCAAGATCAAGGAAAGGGACGAAGCCAAAAAAGTGGCAAAGTGCATGCGTAGGACCGAGGAACATGAAAGCGTGCCCAAAAACAGAAATTGCCTGCTATGGGGCAAGGGACAAGAGAACATGAGAACATGAACATGCGGAGAAGAACAAGGAAAGAAACCACAAGAAAAGGGAAAACCGTGAGCAGGCTTGTGCGTGCGCCCCCCAAAACATAGCAAAGTGCGTGCATAGGGACGAGGAGCTTGGGTGCGTGCCCGACTAAAACCACCACAAAGGCAGCAAGCAAGCAAGGGGGTGCCACACCAGAAGAGAACGAGGAGAAGGTGCAAGAGCGTGCCAAAAAAAAACAAAGAAAGCCCCTACTGTTGGGCGCCGAAAAATCAAGGAGTACTGGAAGAAGAGCAGGAAGACTAGGGGAAGGGAGAGTGAGCAAGGTGGTAGGAGATTGGAGCGTGAGAGCCTAAAAACATAAATTAGGACGAAAGAAGCAAGAAAGACATAGGAGAGGAGGCAGGAAGGGACCGAGGGGATAAGAAGAGGTGGCAAAGTGCATGCGTAGAAAAGAGGAGCTTCAGTGCGCGCCCCAAAACACTGGAAAGTACATTCAAAGAGGGAAGGGACAAGGGAACAAGAGAACATGCAGGGAAGAGCAAGGACCCAAACCGCACAAGAGAGAAAGCCGGTGAACGTGCTTGTGCAAATGTACGTTCCCCAAAACATAGCAAAGTGCGTGCGCAGGAAATAAGAGCTTGGGTGTGTGCCCCAACAAAGACAACACAAAGGAGGAGCAGCGGCCGAAGGTCAAAGAGTGCGTGCACCAAAACGCAACAATGTATGTTGAAGGGGGGCAGGAAAGAGGGCACACGAGAACAAAACATGCCGCAAGGAACAAAGAAAAAAAAGAATACCGTGTGCGCCTGCCCCAAACAAAGCAAAGTGCGTGCTTAGAGACTAGGAGCTTGAGTGCGTGCCCCGGCAAAGCCACCGCGAGGGGAAGGGAAGGGAGCAGAAGGGAAGGAAGGGAGGGGACAGCGGACTGGATCATCCAGGGAAGTGGGCCCGGTGCCACGGACTGGAAAATCCGGGGCTGGCCAGGAAGAGGTAGGTAGGTAAGTCAACTCGGAACTGGGGTTGCCCCGCAGGGGGGACTTACCAAGGGGCTTTTGCTCACCCACCCACGGCCCTACTTCACGTGCCCCCACAAAGCGGCTCCCCCACATGGGGGAAGGGCGCGGTCGCCGCGAGCAGTACCCTACAGCGGGTTCTGCCCAGAGAGGTAACCCATGTTCGACCGAAGTCTCACATTCCTGTCCTTCGGGCTGATGATACGTGAGGAAGGCTCCCACCGCACATCCTCATCAACCTCCGGATTCTGGGTCCCAGGGGCCCGAAGCCAGGCGAAAGGCCCTGTCCTGCAGGCACCCCCACCTGGGTTGGTTTTCAGTAGGTGTGAGGCGACTTGAAGAAGCACGTGCTACGGGACTCGCATGCCGTGGCGCACACTCACACCTCCTGACTCGGTGGAGCTTGCGCTCTCCCGGGGGGCCGGGGGTTCGAAGTAGGTCGTTGTGGCCGGTTGGTTGGTCGTATGGTACGGTTGCGGTGTAGTTTGTTAATGTAGGTTGGTCGGTTGCGTGATGGTAGAGCCAAGTTTTGTTCGTGGGCATGGTCGTCAGCGGGCGCGGCGCACCACGGTGTCACTAACCCTTTGGACGCCGTTCCCGTTTCGACCTGTGCACGCCTGGCTGGTTTGATGTTGGCCGGCTTGCGTGTGGTCTGTTTACGGTCAAGTGGCGACTGCAGCTGCGGTGTTGTTGGTTCGCGGTCGTCTTGGCCGCCTCATGGTCGGCTTGGTTTGCGTGGGTTCCATTGCGCTGCTGCTGGTGGTCGTTCCGCCGCATGTTGTTTATGCAGCTGGCATCTCCGTGTCGGTGCTGGTCAGTGGCGTCGTGGTTTGTCCAAGTGTAGTGCTGTATAGTTTGTTACCGTTGGTTGGTCGCGTTTGTATTGGCAGCGTTGTGGTGTTCTGCTGTGTTTGTGGGTACGATCGTCGGTGGGTGTGGCGCACCACGGTGTTGCCAACCCGTTGGGCGCCGTTTCTGTTTCGACCCGTGCATGCCTGGCTGGTTAGATGTTGGCCGGCTTGCGTGTGGTCTGTTTACGGTCAAGTGGCGGCTGCAGCTGCGGTGTTGTTGGTTCGCGGTCGTCTTGGCCGGATCATGGTCGGCTTGGTTTGCGTGGGTTCCATTGCGCTGCTGCCGGTGGTCGTTCCGCCGCATGTTGTTTATGCAGCTGGCATGTCCCTGTCGGTGCTGGTCAGTGGCATCGTGGTTTGTCCAAGTGTAGTGTTGTGTAGTTTGTTACCGCTGGCCGCGTTTGTATTGGCAGCGTTGTGGTGTTCTGCTGTGTTCGTGGGTACGATCGTCAGTGGGCGTGGCGCACCACGGTGTTGCCAACCCGTTGGGCGCCGTTTCCGTTTCGACCCGTGCACGCCTGGCTGGTTCGGCGTTGGCCGGCTTGCGTCTGGTCTGTTTACGGTCAAGTGGTGGCTGCAGCTGTGGTGTGGTTGGTGCGCGGTTGTCGTGGCCGCCTCATGGTCGACCGGGTTCGTGTGGGTTCCGTTGCGCTGCTGCCGGTGGTCTATCGTCGAATCCTGCCCGTTTAGCCAGCACATTTGTGTCTGCGTCGGTTTGTGGCGTCTTGGTTTGTACAAGTGTCGTGTAGTGTAGTTTGGGAACATTCGTGGGCCGCGTCCGCAGCGGTAGAGTCGCAGTGTTCCTCTGTGCTTGTGGCCATTGTGGTCGGGGGGCGCGGCTCGCTACGGTGTCGCTAGCTCGTTGGTCGTCGCTCTCGCACCGGCCCATGCCCGCCCAGCCAGCTTGGCGCTGGTCGGTGCGCGCGCGGTCTGTTCACGGTCACGTTGCGTCCGCTGTAGTGGTTCTGGCGGTGTGTGGTCGTGTTAGTCGCCTCTTGGTTGGTTTGTTCGGCGTTCGTTCCTTGTCGTCGCAGCAGGCGTTCGCGCAGTCGGATTTGTTGTGTGCAGGTGTGCCGCTTGTTGCGATGTTGGTCGGTGCCAGGTGTAGGGGGCCGGCACGGTACGTTTCTATTGTGCGCCGCCCGCCCGCCGGTGGGAAGAAAAGCCATGACAAGTGGTCGGACTGCTGTAAAAGTTTTTTTCCCCTGTCGGTGCCCTGTTCCCTGCCCCGCCCTGGCAGTGTTGCATGCACAATCCATTATCCGGTATTTCGTGGTGCTCCGTAGCCGTACTTCCAGTTTCGCTTGTGCCACTCATATGTACACCCCCCGTCGGTGGCAAGGCCCCGCCGGTCCCTCTCTGTGTGTCCCTGTGCCCCCCAGGGGAGCCCCAGGGTGTTGCTCCAGCTCGGTGGTGCTGTGCTAGTGCTCGTGCCTGTCCGTCTGCCGTGCGCCTTCTCGTGTCGTGCGTTGCGGGTCATTCGGGTGGCGTGTCTGTGTCACGGTGCCGGGTGTGGTGGCTAGGATGGTTAGGGTGGTTCGGCTTGTGCTGTGGTGTCGGGACGCTCCGTCCGACGTGGCGGGTTGGGCTCGGCGTAACACACCCGTGCCTGTTGGCAGGGGGGTCGGCGCGGCCCCGTGTGGTGAGCTTGTGGCCCCCCGCATGCCCCGGGTAGGGTTGTGGAGGACAGGAGTACCGGGCAGTGTTGCAGCCCCCCTCCCTCTCATGGACGCTGTTAACTGTCTGCGGGGGGTGTGCCCCTCGTACCATTCGCATAGGTTATACGTGTCGTAACCTTACGCGTCCCCGGCGCTCAACTCCCCGGCAGAGGTGCGCGCTGGTCCCTGCAGTGCACTTATCTCCGGATGCTCGCCCTGGACGGCAATACTCTGGCCGGTGGTTCGTTAACATTCTTGTGGTTATCGGCCCGGCCGCGGGTTCCGCGTATTTGGCCGTGCCCTTTGCCCGGCCCCTTGTGGATCCGGCTCGCGGAAGAGGAGGGTGAGGCGGGAGGACGGGTCCGGGCGTGGCGCCGCCCCGTTCCCTGCTGCTGGTGGGTCGCGGGGTCCGAGAAGCGTGGCCCTCGCCCGGGGGGTTGTAGGAGGAAGTCGTGGGGTTTCCGTGCGTGCTTGACGCCACGGGTTGCGAAGGCGGGCCTCCACTCTCCGGGCATCTGTTGCATGTGTCGGGCATGTTGACGTCCGTCTCGTCGGTTTGTTGGACCGTCAGGTGTTGCTGGGGTGTGTTGCGCGGCTGTGTGCCACCGGGTCGTCGCGGTAGGACCTGTCGCCAGGCGCGGCTCAGGGTCCTTGGGGGGGCGTCCCATGCGTCGCACCGGGGCGCCGTGGAGGTTACTGAAGTTTGCGTGCACAAGGGCTGGGCGTGCCGCCCGGGTCTCCGCCTCAGTGCGGACGGCGGGTTGCCGTGAATCGCCCAGCGCCAGTCCCCGGATTCGGTGGCGTGAGCTGTTCGACAACCCCCCCGTGGTCACCGGTTCGGCTGCGGGCTCCGCGTGTTTGGCTGGCCCCTTTTGCCCGGCCCCTCGCCGACCGGTTACGTGGGAGAGGAGGGTCAGGTGGGATGGCGGTCCCGGGTGTGGCGCTGCCCCCTTCCCTTGTTGCAGGCGGGTCGCTGGGGTCCGGGAAGTGCGGCCCCCGTCTGGGGGATGTGGGAAGAGGTCGCTGGGGTCGTATTTGTGTCCGACACCGTGGGCTGCTAAGGCTAGCCTCCACTCCTTGGGTGTCCTTTGTGCGTGCTGGGCAGGTGGACGCCATTCCCGCTGGTGTGTCCGGTCGACGGGTGGTGCCGTAGCATGTTGCGCGGCCGCGCGTTGCTGGGTTGTACGAGGGGTCGTGTTGGGCGAGGTCTTCCCGGTCGGGGTCGTTGTGGTTCGTGGCTGACCCCGCTGCCGCTGGCGTGACGGTCATCGTCCGGTCCTCTGGTGGGAGGAGGCGGTCCCGGGTCCGCCGCGCCGTTTCTTCCCTGCGCGTGGCTGGTGTGGGACTCGTGCCGTGCGCGTGCGGCCGTGCGTCGTCGCTGCAGGTCCTGTGGTTGGCCGCAGGTCAGGGCCCTGGGGGGTCACCCGCACGTCGTACAAGGGCGCTGCGGAGGGCACTGAAGATTTCGTGCACCAGGGCCGCGTGCGCCGCCCGGGCCTCCGTCTCAGTTCAGATGGCGGGCTGCAGCTGCCCACCCAGCGCCAGTGCCCGGATCTGGTGGATCGCGAAGACGGGGCATAGGTTGGGCTCAGTGGTGGTTTTCTGCCGTCGGCTGCATGATGGCCTCCATCTGCTGCTGGCCGTCGAGGTATAATCACCACGCCGCTGAACACGCCCTGGTGTGCGGCCAGCGGCGCTGCGCCCACCGCCAGAGGCAGTAGAGGGCGTGGCCTGGATGCCAGGTGCCTGCCGCCCCCGACACAATGGCCGTCAGGGGGTCCGGGGGTTGGTTTGGGAGCAGGGGGGTAGCGTTGTCCGGCAGGTCCGTGGTCGCCCGGAGCATGGAGACGACGGCCTCCAGGCTTCAATGGTTGTCCTGCGGGTGCGGGATGATCCGCACCTGGTAGTAGTGGCCATTCTCCAACACGATCATGGCGATGGTACCGGCATCATGTTCGCGCGGCGGGGGTGCTGCGCGCGCCGTCTCCGGGTAGTGCGCCGTCAGGTTCGTGAGGTTGTGCCCCCTGCTACGGGCGGTCCTGCTTTCCCATGCCTCCAGGCCCTCGTGCAGTGGGATACAGAGGTTGTCGGGTCTCGGTAGTGGGGCGGCCAGCTCCTGGCCTCTGGTGGTGGGTGCGGGCCTGGGGTCTGTCGGTGGCGCTATGAGCGTGTGTACCCAGCCCAGGTGTGGGACCCACACGCCCCCTTGGGCCGGTTGCTGGGTGTTGAACCACCAGATCCACGCTTCAATGAGGTCGTCAGAGACCTGTGTCCCGGGGGTGACGAGCGCTTGGAGCTGTCGCACAAAGATTCGGGTTGTCGGGGCATGTGGCAGGGGGACTACGGCAAAAAGCCTGTTCGGGTCGACGTTACGGAGGTGTTCCCAGAGGGTGGCCACCAGCTCGCTCGAGGGCGTGGAAGCGTGGATGTCGTAGAGCGCCCTCAGTTCCGCTTCGTCGAAGGGATCCGTGCCCCGTTGCTGTGGCGGTCGGGGGGGCAGAGGGGGCATGGCCACCTGGTCCTGATCCAGTGCCGCGTCAGCCGGGGAGGGGTGCCGTGAGGTGGCGCCCGGGTGTCCCCGAGGCACGTACTCCGTGGGGGGTTCCCGTTGCCGGGGCATCAAGCAGGGCGTGGCGGTGGGCAGCGGGCCAGCGGGCTCCTGGGGGCTGGAGGTCCCTGTCATCTCTGTGTCCGCCCTTGGTCCGCTCGCGTCGTGTCCCGGCTGCCGCGATGTGCCCTCCGTGGCCTGGCGGCTTCTGGACTGCGGGGAGGGCTGCCCCCCCGCCCCTTGCGTAGGGCTGGGGTCGGGCGCGGGCTCTCTTGGTCGGTGGCGTGTGGTCCTCTCGGTAGCAGATCGGCCGCTGACCCCGGGAGGGAGGCGGCAGATGGGCTGGACTTTTCGCCCGCCGTCTGGCGAGGGTCCGCTTGAAGCGTTGCTTGCCGCTCGCGCTCGGCCGCCGTGAGAATGGTCGGGATGTGCGTCCACTCGGTGCGGGGCCTCTTGGACCGGCGGCTCGGGTCGGAGATCAATGATGTTCGCCGAGCTTGGGGGTCGCGCAGGCCCCCGTGGTCCCTGTCCATATCCTCATTGAAGACGGCTCGTCGCGCTGCGGGGGGCGGCGTGCGGCTGCGGCGACGGGATCAGCCAGGGTGCCTCGTTTCTTGGCGCTGCTCCAGCGTGTCGCCTTGCACCCTCGAGGCGTGGGGACTGCCTGGGCTCCTCCGTGGGGCGAACGGCCGCAGGGGGCTGCTGTATGTGCCAGAGGGGGAACCCCTACCGGGTGGTGGACCCTGTGGGTGTTCCGGTGAGTTTCGGCGCGCCGCCTGTCTGGTGGGCTCCGGGACGTCTTGGGACCGCGGCCGCCGGTGGCCTGAGGCGCGTCCATGGTGGCCCCGTGATCCAGGGATGTTCCAGAAATTATGGTCCTGCATGGCCGTACGGATGCGCAAAGCGGCGCGCTGATGCCACCGCCAGTGCAATCTGTTCATTTCATCTTCGCTGTAGGCTCCCATATGCGCCATGAGCCGGGTGGCCACATAGCGCCATTGGTCGGGGCGGTCCATGGTGGCGGGGGGCGTGTGCCCTGTCTGATGACCAAACGTGACGTCTGCCATGGTGCGTGTTCCCTCTGCAAGGTGGCGGGACCACGAAGAAAGTACCCATCGTATGCGGACCGCCAGTTCGAGCTGCTCCCCTGTGACAAGCCTGGGGATCCAGAAGCTTAGGTCTTGGGTCCCCCCTTGCTCTGCTTGTTCGCTGGGGTGGCTGGCGTCACCCTCCAAGCGTGCATAGTCCAGGTGTCGCCGCCCCCAGGGCGGGGCGGCCCCCGGCGGTGGGGCGACAGGCTCACTCGCGGTGTTGGTGGCCGCTTCCACGCGCGTGCCCTCACCTGGGGCGTTGCGCTCGTCCGTAGTCCGGTCCGCCGCGCCGCTCGCGGTCGTCTGCCCCTCGCCCGTAGCGGCAATCTGCCCCAGGGTGGTGTAGTCGCGCTGGAGGTGCGCTTGTCGTGGCACCGTTAGGGGCGTATCGTCTGCCTGGTCGCGTTCCGGCTCCGGGTGGGCGCGTGGCATCTCCGGTGCTGGAACCGCCCGGGGTCATCACTGCAGGAGTCCATGAAGGCATCGAAGGAGTGGTCGTCGCGGTTGTGCCCGCTGGGTGACGTTCCTCCTTCCTCCGCGCGCTGGGGCGTGTCGGGTGTGGTTTCCCGGGCCTCTGACCCCGCACTGGTTTCCGGTGGATCTCGCGGCAGCACCTCCCCTGACGTGCTCGTGTCTGCGCGGGCCGCCAGGTGCGCCCGGGTGGCGGCGCCCGCGTGATCCGCGGTCAAGGGCCTGTGGGGGCCGTCCGCACACCCGGTGTCCGGAGCTGGTCCCTTGGGTTCCGCGTCAGGCTGGCCATCTGCCAATACCTCGTCTCCTCCGTGTGCCGTGTCGTTCGTCAGGTCGGCACTCCGCACTGATGTCTGGTCCCTTCCCCCGCCAGGTTCCCCCATTGGTGCTGGTGTCGGCGTTCGTTGCGGGGGTCTCTGCAGTCCTTCCGCGCCCACCGCGGGCGCGTCGCGCTGCCGTTGGGTCGGCGGTGTAGGCGGTTAGGCGCCATCGTCCGCCGGCGGCGGTGCCCCCCGGGCGTGGCCTCCCGCCACGGGTCGCGTCTCGGGTAGGCCCCCCGGGTCCGCGGGCTGCGGGGCGTCCGCCGGGGCGGCGGTGCGTGGCGGATCCGGGCCGGGGCCTGGGCCGGGGGCCGGACAGCCAAGAGATGACGGTTCTGCCAGTCGTGCCGGTGGTCTGGTTGGTGGGGCGTGGTGCCGCTGGGGCACCGACCCGCCGTGCGTTGTGGTCGGTAGGTCCTCCGTGCCGGACGTTGCCGAAGCCCGGGGGGTTAGGCCCCCGGTGGGGCCGTGGGTGTGGGGGTGCCCGGCGTCGGAGGGCCGGGCGGTGGTGGCGTGCGTCGGGGTAGCGGTGTGTGTCCGTGTGGGGAGGTTGTTGGTTGGCGTGTACGTTGGGTCCGTTTCCGGCCGGTCAGGTGCGCCATGGTGCGGGCGGGGTTCCGGAAGGGCCTGTGTTGTTGCCGCTTGGCTGGCTGCCGGCCGTGGGCCGTGCGCAGGCGCGACGGGTGGTGTTAGGGGTTGCGGGCTCCCTGTGGGGCTCAGGGCCGGTACCCTGTGCGGGTGTGCGGTGCCGGGGGGCTGCCCGGGCTGGGTACCCACCGCCCCCGTATTCGTGGGGCCGGGTAGGGCTCCGCTCCTGGCAGGTGATGCTAGGTGTCCCCGGCTCCCTGTGGCCGCGTGGTGTTGTGTTGGTTGTCGTTGCGCCGCCTGTTTGGACGCACGCTCTTGTCAGGGGCTCTGTGGTGTGCCGGCCCTAGATGGTGACGGACCGCCTGTAGTCTGCGTGGCGTCAGCGGCGTGTTGTTGGTGTGATTCGGCGGCAGGTTTTGGGGGGGCGGAGGTGGATGGGTGGGGGGATGTGGAGGACGTCGCGGCCGACGTTCGGGCCCGTACGTTCGTGGCCCTAGTCGCTGTCGTGGCGCGGTATCGGGGCGGGGGGGTGGTGATGGTTGCGGTGGTTCTCCGGGGGGAGTAGGATGAGCTGTCGAGCCGGGTACCTCTGGCCATCATCCTGGCCACCGCTGCATTGCCGTATGTGCCCGGTTGTGGTGGCGGGACGTGCGGCTGCAGGGTGCGCTGCATCAGCGATTCGAGGCTGCGTGGAGGGGGTATGCCCCTCCACGTGAGGTAGGCCGCCATCAGCCTCTCGGTCGCCCTCGGGGTCATGGCCCCGCCGCGGTGGAGGAAGTCCCCCAGTTGGCGCCATGGGCACCGCGGGCGATACCCATCGCCCGTTCCGCGTCCCCCACCAGCCAGCCGAAGGCGATCGGGAGGCGGGTGGTGAGGGTGACGACGATGTTGCGGTAGTTGTTTGGGTTCGTGGGGCTGACGTAGCCCCAACTGCTGGGCAGGTTGCCAATGGGGGGCAGACTGCCCCGTGGCGCATCGTTGTAGTCCTCGTGGTCGGGGACGTAAACCGTGGGGTCCGCGTCCGGGTCTGGCAGCGCCCACGTTGGTGCGCGCCAGGGGGGGCGGGGGGGGGGTGTCGCTGGGTCCTCGTCGGTGAGGACGTCCAACCACTCGACGTCGGGGCTGTCCTCCCCCGCACCGTCGTTCCAGACGTTTTGCCGGATCAGAGTCCGCAGCGTCTGGAGTGCGAGGTCTTCGTCTTGCGTTTTGCGCGGCGGCGGAGCCGTGCAGAGTCGGTGCCGTCGCCGGCAGAGTGGGCACGACCACAAGTGCTTGTTGTGTGTATACTTGGACGCGGTGCTGTAGCTGTGCGTCCGCCCTTTTGACGGCGGTCAGCTGCATGTGACGTATTGTGGCCCTGGGTTCTAGGGCGTGGTCGGCGACGACTCTGTAAAGCTGGAGTGGCACCGCTCCTCTGAGCACTGCCTCCTTGACTTCTGGCTGCCGCATCAGGCGTCGAACCTCATTTGCCGGTGGCGTGGCCGGGCCCCATCCGGCGTGTTGTGTGATGGTGTTTTCTGGTGCCCACGTGGCCAGGTGGTTGTCCCCTTGGGCTAATGGGCAGCGTTTGCAGTGGTCCCATGTTTCTGGCTGTTGGAGATGGCAGGGGCATATGGTGTATTCCGGGGGTATGTCTCTACCTCCCCGGGCATACCAGCGTGCCACCCTGTCTAGAAGGGGTAGCTGCTCGAGCAAGAGCTGGGCACGTCATGTCTGCAGGTGCACCGGCATTAGGGATGGGTCAAGAGCCGAGAAGTACAATGCGGTGCGCATTTCGTGTTGGAGACGGCTCAAAAGGGCGTTGTCGGCTTGACTGCCCCGAATGTGCGCCATGGTGCGGATGGGTTGTGGCTAGTGGTATGCCCCCCCCGTGTCGTTATAGATGCGATCGTCTGGCACCCAGGCTGGTGGTTCCCCGGGGCGTGGGATGGGTGGCAGGTGCTGGAGGTGTGTGTGCATGTGGTCTCGTAGCGGTGGGTCCTCGCTGTCCGGCATGTGCCCAGCAAGCTGGTTGTGGGCGTGCAGGTCTATGTGTCCGTTGCCCAGGCTATACCGATGAGATTCTTGTTTGACGAGATGCAGGACGACGTGTTTGGGGAGGCGCCTCAGGGCTGTCCAGAGGTGTAGGGCTTGGGTGCCCAGGTTAGAGTCAGTCGCCTTGTGCAGGGGTTGCCGCGCCAGCCTGCGGACCATTTGGAAGTCCACTGCTGCGTCCACTATTACCCACACATGGTGCGTCTGGTCACGCGGCGCTTGGTGGGTGTCATTGACGGCGTCCACGACGATCGCCAGCGTCTTCAGTTCTCTGTGAGAGGAGGCCCCGAAGATGGTAGCCCCCGTGAGTCGGCGTTGGTGCAGTCGCTTTGTCGTGTCCACTTGCAACTCTCAAGCCGCCCCCCCGGCCGCCGGGGTGAGGCTTGTAGCGCCGGAGGCATCCGCGAAGATGATCGTGGTGTGGTTGTCCGGGTGCGGCAGGCGGCACGGCATCGCTGGTTGGTAGGCATGGATGTGTGCCCCCCGTTCCGTGGTGGCCCGCGGCGTGTTGGTGTCCGGTCGGAGTCTCCGGGTAGCATACACCCCCACCCCCTGGCGGATGATCTCGGTTGCCGCCGGATTCATGCGGACATAGTCATTGTTCGTTTCATGGCCCTGTGTCAGGTAGCCGTACACGTACTGGAGTAAGTATGCTGTCTGCGGGTGGAATGTGGTCTACTCGACCGTCTGCCAGTCCTGTACTTTGGAGCATCGGTGTTTGACCGGGTAGGCTGGGGCCTCCGGCGTGGCGCTGCGGTGCTTGGCTTTCACCGGGAAGGTGATGGCTGGGTGCTGGGTGTTCCACGTGCCCCTGTGGAATCTCCATTCCGCCTTGGTGCTGGGGTCCCACGTCACTGTGGCCGTGTCACTCTCTGCGGCCTGTTCGAAGTGCGTGCGCAGCCACCGGTGCTGTTCCGGGGTAGCGTGCGCTGTTGGCATGGGGTGGTAGCGCGCCAGTAACTGGAGGAGGGGCCATGGGGTGGCCAGCGTGTGGGGCCCACATCGCCAGCAAGTGGTGGGGGTGCCCGTCAGCTTGTCTTGCGATAGTGGCGGCGGGCAGAAGGGGCGCGCCGTGGGTGGCGGTAGCATCCACAGGTTGCCCCCGTTTAGCCCGTTGGGTGCTAGGAGGAGTACCGCTGGTACCGTGGTGCCGGGTACATATTCGACTTGCTCCGGTGGCCGGTGGTGGGCTTGGTTCCCTTGCGGTTGGTTCGGTGGCAGTGGTCGTTTGTGCGTGTTCCAAAACAGGTTGCACGCCTCACGTACTTCCCCATCTGCTGGCTGGGGGTGCCCGGTTTGGGTGGCCGCACTGCGCATGTGGTTTTGCAGGAGTGATTTGTTGGGCCACTCCAGGTGTTGTAGGAATGGGACGTGGTGTGTGCCCACTTGTTGGAGGGCTTTCATCTGGTTCGGGGTGTCCCGTACGAGGTGGAGGGTGGTGGCCAGCAGGTCCAGAGTGGTGGTGCTACCCGTTGGTCCCCCCCCCACATCGATGTGAAGGACCGCCAGAGGGCCGGTTTCCCTGCATCGACGGTTCGTTTGGATGACGTGGTTGTTGTGGGGCAGTAGGAGTTGTAGGTGGTTCCATATGCGGGTCCCCACCTTGGTGGGGAGACCCCGCTGGTGAAGTATGTATTGAGGGCAGGTGTTGCGATGGTACTGGGCCTCCCGCAGCGTCGGCGTGAAGACTTCCCGTACCTCCGGCTCGTGATTGTGCATGAGACGATGCAGGTGGGCCGCAGTGTGAGCTGTGTACGCGTTGTGGACGAGGTGGTGGATGTTGTCTCCGTAGTACGGTGGCGATGCCGCACGCACCGTTGCAGGCAGTGACGTGGGCCGGTGGCCGTGGATGGTCCTCGCTCGTCTTACTGTGGTGGTGGCCGTTTGTAGCATGTGTTGGGGGTGCGTTAGGTGCAAGGCTTGGAATCCTATAGCTGCGTTGAGCACGGCTTGTAGGAAGTATGCCAGGGCCTGGGTGGAGAGTGCTGTGATGCGTGCTATAACCAGTGTCCTTGTCAGCTGCCGTAACAGGGTTGGCGGTAGGGTGACCCCGCCTGCGGTGGCCGCTTGCTGGACTCCCAGGTAGGTGGCCGTGTTGACTGGGTCCATGGGCAGGTCCCCGGGGCGGAGGGGTGGCGGCGGTGCATTGTGTACCATCGTGGCAGATTTGACGTTGTGTACCAGCAGCTGATTGCCCCCCAGATACGTGGTGACGACGTGGAGGACCCTGGTGGCTCTGGCGGGGTCCAGGTTGGTCGGCAGGGGTTGGCGCGCGGTGGCGATCACCACCGCCATGTCGTCCGCAAACGCTAGGAGCCTGGTCCGTAGGGGATATGGTGCCACGTCCGGGTACGTGCGTAGTAGGAAAAGGTCACTGCCATGTCTTTCTTGGAGGGCTTGATCCAGGCCAAGCCCCCCTCAAAACCCTTTTGTTGATTCTAAGACAAACTTAAGTGTTTTTATCTCTCTTTTGTTGCCTAAAGTACAATTTCTCAAAGTAACTAGGGTTGTGACCCTAGCCCCCCATGAAGTTCACCCCTACCACTCAACTGAGCAGAGGTACCTTCCTTCATGGAGGATATACCGAAATAAAATAGGCATTTCATGCTTTAGGCCTTGGAGGTTAAGCCTAGTGGTCTCCCACCCCAAAACCCCTATACTCAATTGTTTCTACCACTTATTGTGGTCCTACGTTGTAACTGTTTCTGAATTCAGTTGCTTGGCCAGGTCATTTTCTGTGTGGTCCTGACATCTATGCCCCACATTCCTAACCAGCACCATTTCACCGTAAAGAGTGCACATGAAGTGCCTAATGCTATCTCTGAGGCAAGAGTCAGACCAATTTTCATATAAAATCTTTCGTATTATCCATTTGTGATTGAATCTTTGTGTATAAACCTGCTTTTTCTATCTGCAGCCCTTTTGTGTTACACTGGATTCCAAAACCAATCATTGATTCGATCCACATCCTGTTCTTGCTCTACTTGCTGCTTTGGTTTGGCTTTTCAACTACAAAACCTGCAGGATCTCATCAAAATATCTAGGGCATAAATCAAAGACATCTCTCTGGTAGCAGAGACAGTCCCTGTTGACCTTTTGAACCGACCCTGAGAAGAAGTGCAGCACACAAAGCTCAACAACAAGTTCATCATGTCCACGCCAAGCGTCAGGACCTGGCCCATCAGAACTGTCCAAGTGCAAATGAGCAGCATGGCCCACCCAATGAGTGAACCACCTTACCGAGCTCCACAACGTCCCAAGGAGATCCAGAACGCAGAAGGGCGGAAGAAAATAAAGGCCTTACCACCGAGGCCTTAGGGGCCCACGGTGAAGACAGCTTCAGTCATCTCCACAGACGTGTAGCAGCCTCAGTATCCAGATCCAATTCTCCGGCTTCATCCTCAACAGCGATTGAAGGCCCTGAGGAGTATGAGGAACTGAGGAAAAAGATGGATGAATACATCCTACATGAGGAGTACTACAAATCCATTCGTGGAGAAGATGGAGAAGAGCCATTGGCAGCACATGGATCCAGACCACGTACAGACCTAGGGTCCTACGCGCACTATGGCCCGCCATCCGATAGAGCCGAGACTGCATCCGTGCCAAGACGACCAAGACCTGAGTATCCAAGAGCATGTTGTCAAACCCCAAGGGCTCCCGAAGTGGGCCCGACTCGAGTTGAGGAACAACATCATCCAAGGCCAACCTACGGTGCCCTGGATCAGACGGCCGAACTGTTGGCCAAACTCCTGTCCGGATCAGAAGATCCAGATGTGACGGCCCTATCGGAGGTCATTAAGGCTAAACTGGGTATTGCAGAACCCTTACCCAAGCCAGAGTTGCCCTCTCTCTCTCCAGGACTGAGTACCCTGGCCGAAGATCTTAAGAGATCAAGGGTCTCAAGGCTGTTGCCTAAGGTCACCTGCCCCAGCTCCTTTCACCCCCGTGCCAGGTCTGTGCCCATGGCTGAACTACAGGACGTGCCTGTCACAGAGATTGAGAAAAGAGGGCTGTCACCCCTGGCACCTCTTGCCGGCGTGTCGCCTTCAGGCCTAACTCCGGGGGGTGGGAAGACGGGCAGACCTATTGCCCAGGCGAACATCGAGCTGGAACTGCCAGAGTTCGACCCCAAATATCTGCCCCAATGGGCAGAAGAATTTGCAGAGTTCCTTTTGCTGACTGGCCAATCCCATGTTGATGTGGCCACCAAATGCTCACTGCTGAAACACTCATGCAAAAAGAAATGTTTGCAAAAACAGGTGAAACAGATTGTGAAAACCTGTTCTACCTGGGCAGAGGTACTCCTGAGTTTGGAGAAAACATTCCCAGTCTATGAGACTGACCTCAGCGTACACACACAGATCGAGGAGCTACCTATGCTCCCTGAGCTTCCATCCGCTGCGCGAATTTCTGAATATGTGTGCGACTTGGAGTACTTGTTTTCGAGGATGAACGTGGGCTCTTACGGAGCCACTGAGCCCCACCTGTGGCTCATGAGTAAGATCCCCCAACGTATGTGGGATGATTGCCGCTCCACCTCTGAGAGGAAGAGCAGGACCCCCTCGTACGATGAACTGGTGGACCTCTTGATTGAGCTAGCTCTTGAGAGAGAGAATGACTCCCACATGGAGAAATTCCTCAAGAAGCATTTGGGTCGAGGTGGTATCCGTACCCCCGAACGTGGCGAAGGGAAAGGGCCTAAAAGTCCCACTAACACCAACCAGGGAGGTGGTAAAGGGAGGGGTAACCTACGTGCCATGAATGAGGCTAAACCTGATGCAGGTACACCCCCCCTGTTCTACTGCAAACCTGTCAATGACAAGGGGGGACCTTGTCATGCCTCTGACTGCGATCTCCGCAGTGGCTGTATGCTGCAGATGAAACGTCAGCAGCATACCAAAGATGGGAAACCTGTGACCCATCAGGACCATTTGAGGTGTACCATCACCTGTGGTTACTGTGGCAAACGTCGTCACTACGAGGACGAATGCCACATCAAGAAACGCGAGAGTGACAAACTCAAGCGTCAGAAGGCGGAACGCCAGAAGACCCAAACGCCCGCCAGAAATCCCCCGAATGGGGATAAAGGTGGTAAAGGAGGTGGCAAGGGGGGTGGCAAAAATGGACCCCCTAACCCCCAGAGGCGCTCATCAGCGCCCGTTGCTACACCCACTCCTGCTGCTACACCCGCTGCTGCCGCAGGTGACCCCAAGAAGCGCTCCCAAGGGGATAACGCTACCCCTGAGGGGAATAATTCCAAGAAGAGGCACTTGGCCTGGATGGCCAAGTCCCTCATTGCTGCAGGGGTGGATCTTAACCTCCCTGATGAGGAGTAGGGGGGCGGCTCCGAAGAGGAGGACTTGGTTTTCTGGATCCTCGTGAAAATCAGGGATCAGGTTATTCGAGCGGTGCTTGACACCGGTGCAACACTTTCCATAGTGGCCCGGCGCCTGCTAAAGACTTTCAAGAAAACTAAGATAGTGGCCATAAGAGTAGGGGATGGGCGTACCATCCATTCCTTGGGGGGGGTCGATGTGACTATATGTCCGGGCGACGAAACCGTGACCCAACACTGCAGAGTGCTGGACACCGAAGCCTTTGACATAGTCATTGGCACCGACTTCCTACGAAGAAACCCCCAGGTAAAAATGCTGTCCCTCCAGCGCCCCTATTCTTAAACTGCGACTTTGGCAGTGGGCTGTTCTCCGTACCTTTGGAGCTGTCAGGACGAAAAGAGTTTGGGCTGCGCTACGCATCCAAGACTAACTATCGTACTGAAAACTACCAATTGGCCCGTCACGTTCTTGAAAATGGACTGGCGGCCCTACAGGTAAACCTGGATGAGATCCAGGTGGAGTTGTTTGCGAGCCAACAACAGCACATCATGCAGTTGTACTGCTCGAAACAACTGAACAATGCTTTCCGTTTCTTCTGGAAAGCAATGGGCCTAGCGTATGCTAACCCTCCCTTCTCCCTGCTCGCGAAGGTTCTAATTGAAATCGCTTATGAGGGAGGAAGGGTTGTTATGTGCACCCCCGACTGGGGCTGCTCTGGTGAACATGCTTACTGGCGCCGTATGTTAGATCGAATGACCGTGGGAAGAGTGCAACTCCCTGACGGCCACATCTACGTGCCTGAGGACTCAGACACAGCGAAACAGGCCCCTGAGTGGGCCGGTTTCCTGTCCATCGTCGAAGGATCTCTCAATCCTGTACCCCTGTGTGACCTAGACCAGGTGCTACTGAAAGGGGTCATGGCCGAAAATCGTGGCCTGACCCTTTATGATCTCAAAAATCGATCTCCTGAGCACCTATCTGCCACACTTACAGGGTGTGAGTCTCCCGAGGACTAGCTGGAACCTGCAACTGTAAAAGAGGATGCTGACGACCAACTGTCTGAGATCGCCAGCACTATTCCTTCTGTTGATCCCAGCTGTGTTGACCTAAAACATAGTGCCTTCCTAGCCCAGCTGTTGCTAGAGGAGGTAGATCTAGAGTCAACCTCTGATCCCGCTTCCCCTGTTGGGAAGCTAGTGCTACACATGCAGCCTATGCACACAGGTGAAGCCGTGGCCCGGAGTGCTGATGCTCTGGGGCGGCCTGCTGCTAATAACATGCCATTGTCTGAGCATGACACTCAGGAACTCCGGCGGCTGTTGTACCTGAAGGCCCAAGGTATTGAGCGCCAAGAGCGGCTGCAATACCTCAGACAGACCTTGAAATCCTCCATCTGGTCTGAGGAGGACGATGAGTCCTATACGCTGCCTGATCCTGAGATACCTCTAGTGTATTCTCTGCACTATGGGCAGCAATGTCCCCCTGAGTGGGAAGATGGTTCTGTGCATGCCGAAACTGCTGATCGGCAGAAAAAGAAAGAACATGGAAAAAAGCAACCTCCATGCTGAGGAGGATTTCCTTCAGAAACTAGAGAGTCTTAACCTTGTCCCCCGCCTGAAGAAACTGCTTATGACCTATGAGGACGTGTTCGGCGCCTTGCCGCCTCCCCTTTCTTGTAAAAAACTGGTCCAGATGGACCTGAAATTGAAACCAGAATTTGAAAAGACGCGAGTGAGGCGTCGTCCCTATCCCGCTCCACAGGAACAGGTTGAATAAATCGAGCACAAGATCCAGGAATGCATTGATGCTGGCCTCGTTGAAGAGTATAAGCACGGGGACTATCCCCATCACTGCAGTCCGTGTTTCCTTGTTGCCAAACCAGGGTCGACTGCCCTACGTCTGGTTGTAGACTATGGTGAGGTAAACAAGAAAACCCAGAACCACTCAGGGAGTATTCCTAACATGGAAAACACCCTGGAGCATATTGCCAAATGCAGGTACAAGACCAAAATGGACAAACGCTCTGGTTTCTGGCAGGTGGACCTAACCGCCACAGCTCAGGAGCTGTTGGCCTTTATAACCCCTAAGGGTCGTGTCTTCAAGTGCAAGGTTATGCCTTTCGGGGTGGCTAATGCCCCAGCGCTGTTCAAGGAGCTTATGAACAAAATTTTGTAGATACTGAGGCGCAGGCCTCTAGTACAAGAGTTGATTTCTCGGGGTGCAGAAATGGAGGCTCACATCGACGACGTGAGTTTGGGTACTGATACCAAAGAGGACCATGTCCTTCTCCTCCGTGAATTTTTCATTGTCTGTCAAGAAAACCATCTCCGAATCAAACTCGAAAAATGTGAGTTTATGAAAGAGGAGATGGAGTATTTTGGTTTCGACGTGGAATATGGCTGGTGGAAACCAGCCGCGTCTAAGATGCAGCCCCTACAGGACATGCAGATTCGCGATGACCCTAAGAAGGGCCTACACGATGTGAGGAGTTTTGTGGGCGCCTGTAATTTCTATCGGCGTCACATCCACAATTTTACTTACTCCTCTGCACCCCTCACTGACCTAATCAAGAAAACTACTCCCTGGAGGTGGACCGCCAGAGAGGAAGAGTGTTTCCAGGAGTTGAAGAAGAAGATTGCCTCCTCCAACTGCCTGGGAGTGCCCCGCCCTGAGGGCGAGATAGTCCTGATCACTGATGCCAGTGATGTAGGCGGGGTTGGTACGATCTACCAATGGCAGGAGCTTAACCCTGCTGAACTAACCCACTGCCATTATCGTAGTACTGGACTGATCCGTGATGGTTCGTTGAAACATGACTATCCTACCAGTGAGTGGCGACTGGTGCCACTGGGACACTGGAATTGGAAATGGAACCAAGCGTGTTCCAATTACAGCACCTATGACCACGAACTCCTGGCCGGTATGTTGGTGCTATCGTCACAATCCCGACTCCTGGGATCTAACCCTAACGTCTGGCTGTGTGACCAGGAGCCTGTGAAGTCTTTTCAGAAGGGCCCACCACCAGAGAAAGCAAAGCTAAAACGCTGGTTGACTTACCATGAGCCAGTTCAGGCTGACAGTGCATCATATCCCCGGGATAAAGAATGAACTGTCTGACTATATATCGCGCAACAACTTCGATGCGCTTATTGGTGAGAGCTCTGAGGCGCTCGCCAGAGAGGCTTTCCAGCGTATGGATGTCCAGCTTGACCTGTCCATGCGCACTGCTGGAATCCTGGAGGGTTCAAGTCTAACCGACTATCAGTCAGAGTATGAAGAAATTCTCCAAACCCTCAGCACTGGTCTCGAACCCCGTGTCATTGACGGGCACCAGTGGTAGAAAAACAATCAGTACCTCTTCTACGAGGACCGAATTGTGGTGCCTGAGGCACGACTGGATGGGTGCCTACAGTGGTCCCATCTCAGTTCTGGTCACACTGGCGCTAATCGCTCGTGGACTTCTTCCGTGAATGTTTCCACTCTAGTCTAACCCTGACTGAACTGAGGTCGCGTATGCAGACCATTGTGGATGCTTGTTGCTGTCATGCCAGCAAGCAGAGCGACAGTAGGGATAGGGGCCTGATCTCCAGCTTACCCATACCCTATTGTGCTAACTCTCTTCTCTACGTGGATTTCATCCACGGCCTACCACGCTTTGGCGGCTATGATAGTTGCCTCGCCGTCACCTGTGGTCTATCTCGCTTCACCCATGTGTTTCCTTGCAGTAAGAAAATCACAGGTTTGCAGACTGTGAAAATGTTGGTCGAACAATGGTTCGAACCCTATGGAGCACCTAAGCAGGTGCACTCTGATGAGGATGTACGCATCCGCAGTGACACTGGGTGGTACAAATGAGTGCTAAATGTCCTCAACGTGGAGGTAACCACAGGTGTGCCCTATACCCACACGTCTAACCCTCTCTGTGAGAGACAGAACGGTGTGGCGGAGCAAAACTTAAGAATCCTGAAGAAACAGGAGCGCAACAAGGACTGGGTACGCCTAGTGCCCTGGGCAGTGCTGACCATGAACTCACAGCGGAGCTCTTCTACGGGTTTCACCCCCCACGAACTGTTCCATGGAGGACGACCTGCTTGGTTCTTCAAAACCCCCTTTCCTGAGGACTTCAAGAGCCCTGTGGGAGATTGGCTGGAACACAAGCAGTCTCTGGCTAACCAGGCTGGTACTAACCTGAGAAACATTCGTGACCGTGAACAGAGCCGACGAAACCGCCTACGGCGACCTGCCAGCTTCAAGGTTGGTGACCTTGTTTTGGTACACCATTCACGCCTACCCTCCTGGCCACGTAACTGCCTACAGGACCCTTACTTTGGACCCTATCGTATCATCAGGATAGATGGATCCAGGATCCATGTCAGGTGCAGTCCACGTCTAGGTGGTGAACTGCTGTGTGCACCTAAGCAGTTGAGGCACTATCACTCCCCTGACGACTTGTCTTGGGATGAGTGGCGCCTCAGCGACAGTGAGGTTGAGCGTATAGACCTAGAGAACGCTGCCAGTCCAGAGGAGGCAGACGAACTCCAAGAGATGACTGCCGATGAGATGGCAGTCGATGGTTACTACGTGGTTGCAGGTATTGCTCGCCACGAGTATAAACAAGGCTGGAAATTCCTAACCCTATGGGATGGCTATGAGTTATCCGAGGCGACCTGGGAACCTATGTCAGCCTTCATACAACCAGATGGAAGTATCAACCCCATCTTCCGCACTTACCTCGTTGAGAACAACTAGTGGCAGCTCCTAACCCGTGCTGAGACTTTGTCCCAGCGTAAGAAGCGAAACTAATTTCCCTGTGTCAGTCTACTGACAGGTGCAGTGAGCACTCTTCTGCAGACGTGCCTGTGTATGGGTGTAAGAGCAGTTGTCACAGTTGCCCCGCATTGCATCGCAGGACAGGACCGTTAGCCCCCCGTGACAACCACTCCCTGGCCGAAGGCCATTGGTTTTTTTTTCACAGACTACTGCTTACTGAGCACTGCACTGACCCTGTCTGTGCCCTGCAGACCCATGCCTATGGTTTCCAGCGTGGGCCAGGTGACTGCTTATCAGGATTGCAGCCACCCAGCGAGTGTATGCCTTGTTGACCATGTGTTGCATGGGAACTGCCCTGATGTATTGACCGTGGGGAGCCAACGAAGAATGGTGGCTCACTACACCAGGGGTGAATGACAAGTAAGGTGTTATGAGGCAAGGTGTGTCTTCCCTCCTTGGGGACAAGCGAGCCCACAGTTAGGACCCCCGACTGGTCCAGACCCATGGGGTTCTACCCTTCCTTACAGGGTTTACCATACCCCTATGTGTGCTACGTATGTCTGTGTGTGTCTCATTTCTCTCCCCGGCGCGGCTCCCGGAGACCGGGCTTCGCTGACGTCGGACCGAAGGTCCTAATCAGGTACTATTACCACTCCTATGGCGCCCAATTTCTGTGCTGGCGCCTATCCTTGGGGGAAGACGGCAAAAGCCCTACCTACTAGAGGGGAGGGGTGGCCAAGTGTGCTAAGGGCATACAAAACGCCCATTTTTGCTACAGGCCAAAAGCTAACGCACTCCCCTGCCCACGAGGAAAAGCACGCGGGACAGGATACACCACTAGACTACACTCACTAACGCCAGCACCGGCCTTCGAAGGCAGGGTGAGCACTCATCACTTGCACTCAACTCCTGCCAGGCCTGCTGACCCTAACCCCTACACACGCTACACCGTGCTGCTGTCGAAGATCACTCAGGTCCTAATGACCCTCCTGTGAAGAAGACAAGAGAACACAGCGCTGCTAAGCAACTGTGGCCTAACAGGGGACGCCACAACGCGTTTCTCCTGCTAGGGCTTGGAGGGAAGGGGTGCTCTTGTTGTGTGCACAGCGCGGATGTCCATGAAGTCGAACTGCCCTCGCCACTCCTGGCTGAGGCACAGTCAATTGATTTGTGATCAGCGCCCCTGTTTTGCTGGGGCAGAAAAATGGGTAGCCGCCGGAGGCAGCTGCTGCGTGCACCAATCACCCTGAACCTCTCCCACCTGTACAACAGAGGCAAATGAAGGGGTGTTTGCGGCGGAGGAACCAAGCCACACTCCACGTATTATACACTTCTCAGTGTGACCTATAATACACTGTCCGCAAACACGCTGAAGGATCAGCTCCCCTGTCAAGCAAGCAAGCGTTAAGAGACTCCTCAGGTTCTCTGAAAGAAAGTACCAAGGAGCCTCTGGGTAACCTAAACAAGGTTTACCGTGCGCAATTCGCGTGGCCTACCCTTTAATGCATCATGTGCACGCAGGGAAGGGAGGCAGAACCGTTTCCACACTGACTCAACCAGGAGGTGAGCTCCTCCTGGGCTAACCTACCTTACTCACCATGCATCGTGTGAATGCCGAAGTGAAACGAACACAAAACAAGCCTAAGCGTTTTAAGCAACCCTACTTTAACGCTACGGCTACACACGAACAAACACTTTCTTTACTTACCTGCGAAGAGAAAACAAGGGTGAATTGGGGTACAGGGAAAGCGTCACAGCATGTGAATGCCTCGATTAGGCACATGCATCGCGAGCACAGCGCATATTCCAACCCTACGTGCGCGCTGCGCGCTCCATTCGCATCGCATACCTTTCATTCCTGTTTTGACCTGTGCAGAGCACGAGAGAGGAATACCCGACCTCCCAGCGAGCACAGCGTTGACAACCCCAACGTTTTGACGAAACAACCAACACGAACGCAATGCATGCGTGTGAGATGACACTGACATACCTGAGAGGTGGGTTGTTGACCTGCTTTGTGGTGTGGGTTGAATTTGAATACTTTTCTCTGAAGTTTATATAAATTGTGATGCAACTGTGCAAAAATTTCCTTTAAAACTCTAAAAACTACGGCTCACACCTTCTTTTTCAAAAGCCGTTTACGCTTGCGCAACCGTTTTCTTGGAGTCCGCTTCCTTTGCGGTTGTCTGCGAATTTGAGTTATGTGTAAAAATGACGATTTCACTTGCTCAATCGCAACCCCTTCCGCTAAACCGCAGGAATCACACCCTGTTGGTTACATTTTCTATCTTTTCCAGCTCCTGGAGATTTTTCCCCTCCATTGGGAGTATTGCTCCGCCCTGGCCCTTGGTCCGGACGTTTACTAAAACGCTGTTTATACAGCGACAGCCGTCCGCATTAGAGCGTTCGACTATACCCTAGTGGGCAAGCATATGTGCTCTAGGGAGGGAGTCCTGGGTTCAAACCCCACTACCCCAAATCTTTTTCCAAAAGTTTTCGTCGCACGCCGGCGACTTTTGAGGAATGCCCCATCGAAGGGACATCATTCACGGTACATTACACTGTTTTTCAAGGGTACCTACAGTGTGATAGCCTTCTATGAACTGATGAGGATGTTTTTGGTAAGTTCAATGCATTTTCTGAGGTAATTTTGGGATGTTTGAGCCTTTTTCCTTGGTCCTGTCAGCTTAGGTAACTAGTACTCTGGGGGGGAGTAAGAAAAAAGTCACTGCCATGTCGTTCTTGGAGGGCTTGATCCAGGCCAAGCCCCCCTTAAAACCCTTTTGTTGATGCTAAGACAAACTTGAGTGTTTTTATCTCTCTTTTGCTGCCTAAAGTACAATTTCTCAAAGTAACTAGGGTTGTGACCCTAGCCCCCCATGAAGTTCACCCCTACCACTCAACTGAGCGGAGATACCTTCCTTCATGGAGAATATACCGAACGAAAATAGGCATTTCATGCTTTAGGCCTTGGAGGTTAAGCCTAGTGGTCTCCCAACCCAAGACCCCTATACTCAATTGTTTCTACCGCTTATTGTGGTCCTACGTTGTAACTGTTTCTGAATTCAGTTGCTTGGCCAAGTCATTTTCTGTGTGGTCCTGACATCTATGCCCCACATTCCTAACCAGCACCATTTCACCCTAAGGAGTGCATATGAAGTGCCTAATGCTATGTCTGAGCAAGAGTCAGACCAATCTTCATATAAAATCTTTTGTATTATCCATTTGTGATTGAATCTTTGTGTATAAATCTGCTTTGTCTATCTGCAGCCCTTCTGTGTTACACTTGATTCCAAACCAATCATTGATTCGATCCACATCCTGTTCTTGCTCTACTTGCTTCTTTGGTTTGGGTTTTCAACTACAAAAACTGCAGGATTTCATCAAAATATCTAGGGCATAAATCAAGGACATCTTTCCTGCGTCGGATGTAAAACGCCAGCGGGAGGGTGGCGAGTAGGAAGAGGAATGGGCCTTCCGCACCCCTTGTGGGACCCCACTGGTGGGGTGGACCCATGGGGTGGTGCCCACGTCGGTTTTCACGGCGTACATGCGGGTGGCGAGGTATGGTTGGAGGAAGCCCTGGAAGGGGAGTCCCATGTGTTCCCAGACGGCCCGTAAGAGGCGTTGCGGGGTGTCGGGGAAGGCCCCCTTGACGTCCAAGGATGTGATGATGAGGCTGACCGGGTCCATGTCCACCGAGGCGGCTTGCATAAATATGGCTTCCAACGGTGATCTACCCGGTATGGCCCCCCACATGGTGTGCGGTACAGCCCGGTACACTGCCGGGGCCACCCGTTTGAGGATGAGCATCCATATGAGTTTGGCCTCCGTGGTGGCGCACACGATGGGTCTCCAATTGTCGGGGTTCGCCCAGTCGCCTTTCTTATGGAGCGGGTGTACTAGGTTCGCCCAGTCGGGTGGCACGTCCGTTTTCCTGATGGCGATATCCCACAGGCGCGCGGCTAAGTGTCTCTTCAGGTTCAGTGGTAGTCTACCGTAGACCTCCGCCGGGAGTCCGTCCACTCCCGGAGTTTTCCCCAGTTGTAGTTTGTACAACACCTCATCGAGCTCCCGAATGGTGAACGGGGTTCGGTGCATGTCTCGCCGCTGTGTCCGGTTGTAGAGTTTCGGCAGGTGGGATATCAGTTCCTCTGTGTATGCTGACAGTTCGCCATCCTCAGTGTTGTGCTGGCGCAGGAAGCTGTTGAGGACTTCTTCCAGGACCACCTTGGGATCGTTGGTCACTGTGCCGTCCTGTAGGCGTACCGCCTTGATGCCTCGGTGGCCCGTCTCCCCCAGGACCTTGTCCACGTGTTTCAGTGATTTGTAGGGTGGGGGGTTTCGGAAGTAGCGCTGTTGTTCTTGCGCCAGATCCTTCGCCCGGCTGACGTGCCATTCTCTGAGTTGCTGGCGTGCGGTTTCCAGTCGTTCTGCGATTTCCTGGGCTTCATGTTGGGCTTGCAAGTCATGTGAGTGCATTGCAGTGTGCAGTGCTCGCTTGTCGTGCCATATGGTTGTGACCAGGGATCGTAGGTCTTGATGCGGGGTGGCGTCGTCCTGTGTTCTGTGCTGCCCGCTGAGGCCGCATGCCGTGGCCGCCTGTCGCATGGCGGGGTTAAGGTCCGTTTAGTCTTGCTGGCCCAGGATGCGTTGTACCGTGCGGTAGTATGCTACCCATCCGTGGGTGTCGTTCTCTCCTGGCGGTTGGATGGGTGGTTGTTCTTCGTGGTCCATGCCATGCCTGGAGGCCGGGGGTACCTGAAGCACCTTGATTTGTACCTCCAGGGGTCGGTGTCCGGTGATCTTGGATGGCAGGTCGTGGTATTGCACCTGCGTCACCTCGACGTGTGCCGAGTCCGCGTAGCAGAGGTCGATGCGGGAATCTGCCGCGCCAGGTTGTGGTGGTCTGTGTGAGGGCTGGCCTCGTAGAGAGGCTGTGAGGTCCTGCAGGCCTGGATGTTGCATGGCCACTTGTACCGCTGTGTCCCTGGGCGTCGGTCGTCCTCCGCGATCGTCCGCTGATGGGGCTGCATTGAAGTCTTCTATGATGACAGTCGGGCCCGTCATGGCAAGTTGTTGGTAGGCCTCCATGAGATGTTCCAGGAACGTCTCCGTGGCGTCTCTAAAGGGGACGTGCACGTTGATGACATTCAGTTGCCACGTTGGGCCTACCAGTTCGTATGCCGCTAGGCGGCCTTCCACCCCCAGGTGGTTGTGGATGTCTACTTGGACTTCACTTTTGTGGGACATGGGAACCCCTTTGACCCATGTGGTGCGGTATTGGTGTCCCGTCCTGGTGAGGATGGGGGTTAAGCTGGGGTGCGTTGTCTGGGTTTTGAGGGCCTGCTCCTGCAACACAATGGCGTCCGGGTCGCATTTCGCCATGATGGGTACGTCTTGTAGGTCCGGAGCTTTGGTCGCGTCGTACAGGGCGGCCGGTTCGTTGAGGGACAAGAGGGTCAGGAGCGCAGTTGTGACCTCGGGGGCGCGCGTTTTGGTGGCCCCTGGGGGGTCCCCGGCGCGGCGTGGTAGTAGTCATTGTCCCAGTCGCAGTTTGTGGTTGATCGCTGCGGCCATCCTCTCTTCCTCCGGTATATCCGGTTCCTCCTGCCATGTCTGCGGCACGTCACCCGTCCAGATAGGGGCCGCTGGAACCTGGTTGGCGGGTGTGCGGAGCTGCACCGGGCACTCCGGGAATTGTCTGTCGTCCCAGAGTTCGAGGTTTGAGGTCTCCACGTTTTTGCCCCATTCCGGGAGTGCGTGCCACTTGATTTTCAACTGTAGGTTTCCGTGTTGGCCCAGTGTGGCCAGTCTGCCCTGTATCTTGCCCCCGAACCATACGAATTGTTTCGGTTGCCCTTTAAGCGTGGTTCCGTATACTCCTTGTACTTCTGCGCCGTCTGGCCATTCGGGGTGCATGGCGGCACGTTCCGCCCGTGTGAAAAGCGGGCATGCTGGGGCCTTCGGTTTCGGTTGCGGATCGGGTGGCGGCGGCGCTGGGGCCACTTTGGGCTCCGGTTCGGGCCGTTTGGCCCTGCGGGCTGAGGCGTCCGCTCCCCCCAGGCGGGGCCTCGGTTTGGGTTGGGGCTGCTCTGGCGCCGGTTTGGGGGCTGGCTTCGGTGCGTCGCGGCGGAATATGCTGTACGCCGGTCCCCGTCCCTCCTGCGGCCTGTGCATACCCCGAAGTCGATTCGTGTGTTCTTGTAGGCTGGTGGTGCGGAGTTTGAGAGTTCGTTCCGTGTCCGTGGGCCAGAACATCCAGCGCTGCGCCTGTGCTGTCCCGTACTTTCCGCACATAGGCCGCCAGGTTGTGCGTGAGTGTAGGCCATGTCTCGGGTAGCGTGGTGTCCGTGGCTGGGGCATCCACTGTCCAGTGCATCGCCGTTTTGAGGGCTAGCCAGTGCGCCCTGGGGTAGTTGGTGTGGTGGGTGGAGTGGCTAAAATGGTCCCCCAGTGCCAGTGGGGTCGCCGACTTTGCTGATGGTGTGAATCTCTGGACCCTGTCTGTTGTGCCCGTGGCGTTCCACCGCGCCACCCACCATGTGTGTTGGTGGCACGTTAGTGTCACCGTGGGGGTATCCGGGGGCTTGTCATTACAGACCGCCCAGTCAGTGACCTTCGGACCCTTGGTTTTCCGGTCGTGTTGTTCTGGTGGACTGGTCAGGGTGACCAGGTGGTTCATAAGGTCCGGCGTCAGGGTGTCTTCTGTGCCCTGTACCCTGTCCTTACGCGCCGTGGGGTGGCCCACGGCGACGTCCAACGCGTCCGTGGTGGCTGCCAGGGTGTTGGCTGCCAGGGTGATGACATTGTCCGTCAGTCCCTCCACGATGAAGTACTTTTCTCCCGCCAGGGTGGTCGGGAGTTGGGCCGTGTGTTTCATGGTGAGGTGTAGTAGCGTCCTGTCGGGGCCTGGGGCGTTTGGGTCCACTGGTCTGGGTTCGCGTGCGCCGCGTCCCGCTAACGGGTTCCGCGGTTTGTCGGCGTTGGGTACTCGTGGCCGCAGGGCCATGTGGTGTACCTGATCGAGAGGGACGGCTTGGCCTGTGGTGTCGCCCGTCGTGAGGTATACTCCTTTGGCGCCTGTTATCGTGTTTAGGTATATACCTAGGAGTGGGGCGGGCTGTGGGGGCAATGGTTGGAACAGTGCGTGGGGGCAGGGGTGGCCGCAGGGGGGGTCCCCGGGTCGCAGCCCCGGGCAGGGGCAATCCATGCCGTGTGGTACTGGATATAGTATGTAGGGCCCCGCCACCCTGCGTAGTTTGTCGGGGCTTAGGGTGTTCAACCACCCCCCCACCCTGATGGTGACAGAGCCGTGATCGATCCAGCTGGCTTGGTCGCGGTCGATGTCGTGGTGTAGGGTCCTTCTGATGGTGCCCCACGTTCGGCGGTGGGTGGTGTCATCTGGGGTAGGGCACCCCGTGTCTATGAGAGGCATTCTGGCGTTTGCGAGGGCGGAGTATATGATGTTTAGGGGGGGTGGGTTATCGTGGGTTCCGGCGGCGGTGTTCCCCGCTGGCTTAATACTCTGGCGTGGTAGTCGTCTCCCGTGGAGAGGTTGGTGCCAGGACGGGTCCGGGTGCCAGATGGGGGCCGGTAGGTCCCCGTACCTTGCCCAAGTGTACACCGTGTATGCTCTGCCCTCGGTGTCGGCCTGCAATCTGTACGTGGACTTCCGTGCCTGGCCGTAGGTGACTAGTGCATTTGAGGTGGGGACGGTGTAGTTGAGGTGTGTGTGTGCCAGGGCGTGAGTGATTTGTACTTCCGTGCCCTTTCGTTTGTCCCCATGGTCTTCCAGTATGAAGTGTACCATCCATAGGCTGTGGGGTTGGAGGTTACCGTCTTTGTCGTGCAATGGCGGGTGTATTTGGCGTCCAGCCTGCTGTGCTTTATTGGCGTTGTGGTGGGTGCGTTGTTCGACAAGGATGTTTCGTGTCCAGTGCTGTTGGGCACCCTCTCTGTGCGCCATGGCTTGAGCCGCCTTGGCGAGTGCCGTGACAGTAGGGGGCAGTGGGGGCTCAGCGACCTGGGGCACCATGCCGGCGTCTGTTGGGAAGTTCCAGTATACCGTGAACTTCCCCGGCTGGTGGGCGTTGTGGGTGTCCGGGAGGGTTAGAGAGAGCGTCTCCATGATCTGGGTTACCGCCTCTGGGTGTATGGTAGTGGGGTAGTGCAAGAGGGTGTGCTTGGTGGGGTCCCGGTGTACCTGGGCGGTACGTCCCGCGGATTCTATCGTCTGCAGCGTGAGGGCGTCGTCAAGGGCGACCTCGTGGAGGCAGTTGGCTTCTGCGGCCCACCTTGTCTGCCATTCCGTCAGCGTCGGGTCGTCCTTGGTGCAGTCCAGGGTGTAGTGGATAGCCATCCACTCTGGGTCGGGGTCGGCGGTAATGTCGGTACCTGTTGTCGCGTTTATCCAGATCGCTTGTGTGGGTCTCGCCTGGGGCGTCTGGTCGTCGTCGTCCAGGGCCGTGCCTTCCATGGTCGCCGTGCCCTGGGTGGTTAGAAAGAGGTGCGTGGCCTGCGTTAGGTGTACTTGGTGTGGCGTAAGGAGGCGCATGGATGCCATCGTTGCTATCCCTTGGGAGGACTTCTTTCCAATCGATGGTGCCTGTCGGTAGTCGCCATGTCGTTGCCGTGCTTCTTGTGTGGTTCCCCCCTCGGGGTAGTTGGTAGTTGTCTGTGACGTGACGCAAGGTTAGAGGCTTGTCGAGTTGTTGGACGGTTGTCAGGGCGTTGGGGGGTTTGGCCTTTTCGTGGGCTGCCGGGCTGTGTCCTTGTTGGGGGGGCCTGTGTTCGTGTCGCGTGGGCGTTTTGGGTTTCGAAGGACTGGGGGGTATGTGTGGCTCCGGTATCGGTTGTGGCATTTTGGGTCGAGGGCTGGTGATGTTGTGTGCTCCGGTGGCCGCATCTTCGTGCAGGTAGAACTCCAGCGCTGGTGGCCCAATAGGGTGCCACTCACGTGGGTCATCGTGCGGGGTGTGGAGGCCGATGCTTTGCTGAGTGGACCAGCTGTGGTAGGCCAGGATGGCGTTCGTGATGGCGGGGTATCTGTTGTCTCCAAACGGGTGGTCGGGTCTGGAGCCGTCTTCGAACGTGGCTCGAACGGTCGTAGCCAGCGCTCCGATGTCTCCGTCCGGCACTATGTCGTCCCACGTTGTGCGGGACGTGGCGCCCGGCGGGCCCGTGTGTCCCTCCAGGACCTCTGTTTTGTACTTGGTCCAGTCTTGTAGCATGCGTTCCACGTATGCAACCTCCGTGTACGGCCAGATACTGTGCTCCGCTAGGGTGCGGGCATGGGCCAGCTGTCCGTACAGGGTCCAGTGTCGGGGGGTTGGTCTCGGTTGGGGGGTCGCGGCGGGCTCGGGCGTAGGCTCCTTCTCTTCCCTATGTCCGTGCCGGGTGGCGTGCACTAGGGTGTACTCGTCATCTTCTCGCCCGGGCTTCCATTCCAGGTGGGCTTCTCCCGTGGCCGCAATGCTCGGTCGGCATGTTGCGGTGCGTGCGTAGGGGGGCCCTGTCTTGTCATGCAGGACGATGGTGTGGCCCCGTGTCCAACTGTGTAGAGTGAGGACGAGAGCCTCCGCTGTTTCCTCGAGGGTTGCTGGCGGCGGGGCGTCGGAGTCCTGGATGAAATCCAGGGCTTCCTCCGCGTGTGGGGCCCGCGTGAGGTTCGTCCACGCTCCAGTTTTGGTCTCTCGTCCCTGTACCACCACTCCTTCCGGTGATTGTTGCTGGGCGTTGTGTATGTCCCTCCGCAGCTCCTGGATGTATGCACCTGGGTCTCGGTTGCTTCCTGTGCTTGTTATCTGTTGATCTGCTTCGCTGAGTGCCCGGTATAGGCTCCATGTGGGTTGTTGGCGCGCGTCGGCTGCGACTTGCAGCACGCGTTGGATGCTGTCCTGCAGTGGGTCGGTACCCAGGTTCATGGGGTCGCGGTTCGTGGAGATGTCGAATCCACTGGGCAGTGACTCCAGGGCTGGGTCATGGGCCTCAGGAGGGGTGGGTGGTTGGGAGTGGATGTCAATCGCGGTGCCCGAGGTGCCACTGGACACGGAAAGCGGTGCTTTATGTGTGTGGTCCCCCATGGGCTTGGTTGTGTTATCTCCGCGGCCATCGTCTCCGTTTTTGGCCCTTGTCCCGGGAATTCGTCCCGGTTGTCGCAGTGCGGCGCCTCGTGGTGAGGTGTGCCGCAATGGTCCGTGTCTTGGGCGCTGTATTCCGTGTGGTTGGGGCTTGGTGTACGCCTGCATGGCGCGGCGGTTGTGGATTGATTCGTGGTTCGGTCGCTGTAGTCCGTGTGTTGTGACGGGCCCGGTTCTTGTGTCGGGTCTCAGGCGTCTCCCCGTGTTATGTGGCTGTCGTATGTGTTTTGGCTATACTCCGTGCGGTCCTGGCTCGGGGTACGCTGGCGTGTTACGGTACTTGCGGTCCGGCTTGTGGCACTGTAGTCGGTACGTTGTGATAGGGTTTGGTCTGGTTCCGGTTCCAGTTGGCGTCGTGTCGCTCCCCCCAGTGTTGTCTCCCGCCTCCCGGGCTCGGGTGTGTCGGCGGTGCCGGGGTCATAGTTCATGTGGTTGTGGGTCGTTGGATCCTGGCGTTCGCCGTGTACCGCGTGGGTGGGATGTGGGTGTGGCGTGCCTGGTGCGTGCTTCCGGCTTCCGGGGTCACCGAGATAATCGGGGCCAGTCGGGCGTTGTGTCCCCCCTTGGGTGGTTGTTGATGGCGTTCTCAGCGTTGCGGGTTTCCCCCGGGCGTCGTCGTCCTGGTGCTCCTGCTCCATCGTGTCCTGTGTTTGCATTGCGTGTGTGGTCTTCTTGCGTGTCACGTATGTGGGTGTGGAGGCTTCGCCTGTACGTGCACCTCCCATTTTTCCGCCGCGTGTTGTCGCATGCGTGTGTGCACCTTACAGGATTGGTAGGTGGCATACCTCTTGCCCTTGGTGTAGGCGTCTCCGGGATCTTGTTTGCCTGCTGTATTGCACGGTACAAATGGCGCTCTTCATCGTCGGTCAGCAGCAGCCATGTGGAGGTGCTGCGGCACATAAGATTTGGGGTCAGGTCACGTCGGGTCGCGGCCTTTTTTTTTGTGGTTTGTGGTGCGGCGTTGCGTATTCGTGTTGCCTTGTCGCGCCGTGTTGGCCGGCGTTGCATTGTGCGGCGTAGTGTGGTCGTGGCGTTGCGTCGTGTCGTAGTGTGTGCTGTGCTGTTTCGTTTTGTCGCGTTAGGTGGTGTCCTGCGGTGCCGGGCGCTGGCTGTGCCATGCCGCGGTTTATGTTGTTTTTGTTGTTGGTCGTATCGTGTAGCAATGCGCTGTGTTGTGTGGTGTCGTGTGGCTGCCGTTGGGTTGTGGTGTCGCGTGTTGTGTGCCGTTGTTGGGTAACGCCGGTGTTTGTCGAATGCCGTCTTGTGGTACGGTACCGCGTGTTGCCGTGGTATTGTGTGGCGCGTCACAGTGTGTTGCGCTGTGCCGGGTCATGTCGTGGTGTTGGTATATGGTTGTGTCCGGTTGTTGTTGGTGGTGGTGTTGACGTTGTGTGTAGTAGTGTGCGGTTGTGGTGCGTGGTGGCGCGTCGTGTTTTGTGTTGGGTCCAGGGGTCCTTTGTGTTGCTCCGTTGTGCCGTGTGTCGTTGCGTGCGCGTATTGGGTCTTGTGTTTCGTGGTGTCCGTTTTCGCGTGTCGCGTTGGGGTTGTTTTGGTGTTGGGTTTCGTCTTGTTGCGTTATGTGTCGTGGCGTGCGTTGCGTTGTGGTGTGCTGTGTTGTGGCGTTGTGTTTTCGTGCGTCCGGTTGGACGTTGGTGTGTGGAGTCAGGCACCGTTGTTCGATGTTGTGTGTTGTTGTTTGTCGGTTGGTTGCGTTGTATAACACGTTGTGTTGCGCACCGTTGTTTTGCCGTTGGTTGTGGTGTTGTGTTCCGTGTCTTCGGGTTTGTTGTCGTGTGTTGTGTCTCGGGTTCGAGTGGTGTTGTGGTTTCGTCTTGTTGGCTGCACTACGTAGCTCCATTGTGGTGCCACGTAGCTCCGCTGGGTGATGTCGTGTGGCGTGGTTTGTCGCGGTTTTCCCGCGTTTTTGTGGTGGCGTGTTCGTTGTGGTGTTTTGTTGTGCCGCGTTGTGTTGTTGTGATCGGTGTTGTGTGGTGTTTGGGTATGTGTTTCGTCTCGGTACATGGTGTTGTTGCGTTGTTGTGTGGCGTTGTACGGTGGTGTGAGCCGTGTATGTGTGTTCGTGATACCCAGTGTCATGTCTTGTTGCCGTGCGTTGGCTCACGGCGTGTTGTGCCATTGGTTCTCTGCCATGCTCGGCGCGTGCTCCATTCCGCGATGCCGTTCACTTCGGTTGGCTCCGCGGGGCGTGCCATACCATTTGTTATGTTGGCCATGGATATGGGATCGAGAGGTTGCGACAGTAGTTAAGTGCGTGCTCCAACACCACACAAAGTGCACACAAGAGAAAGGGAAGGCCGCGCAACGACAACCCAGAACGTCTACGGAGTGAGTGCAATAAGACCACACAGTTACTCTTGGGCATCGGCAAGTACAAAGAGTCCAAGACAGAAAGAATAAGTGGCAAGGCTCAAGAGGACATTAAGACCACACAGCTACTCTACGGCGTTGAAAAGTACAAAGAGTCATGGGGACAAAACAAGAGACGAGCACGAGAGGAAAATGAGCAAGCGCTTACAGTTGAACGACCACGAAGCCAACGAGAACACAAGCGCAACTAGATAGCATACGGCATGAATGCATGAAGGCCACACGCCTACTCTTGAGCGTCGCCAAATACAAAGAGTCTGCAATGGAAAGAGTAAGTAGCATGTGTCCTGAATGCATCAAGACCACACGCCTACTCTTGGGCGTCACCAAGTACAAGGAGTCTGGAACACAAAGAATAAGTATCATGTGTCATGAGTGCATTAAGACAACACGCCTACTCTTGGGCATCTAAAAATGCAAAGAGTCACGGGCGCCAAGGGGACATGGGGGTGCCGCAGCAAAGGAGAAGAGGAGCAAGTGCATTAGAGTGTAACACAAAGTGCATGCAAACAAAAAAACGCTTACCGTTGGGCGCCACAAGAATAAAGGAGTATGGGCAAGCTATTAGGCACGAGGAGATAGGAGCTGGGAGCAAGAGAGCCCAAGAACAAGGAGAGGGACGAAGCCAAAAAAGTGGCAAAGTGCATGCGTAGGACCGAGGAACATGAAAGCGTGCCCCAAAACAGAAAGTGCGTGCCATGGGGCAAGGGACAAGAGAACATGAGAACATGAACATGCGGAGAAGAACAAGGAAAGAAACCACAAGAAAAGGGAAAACCGTGAGCAGGCTTGTGCGTGCGCACCCCAAAACATAGCAAAGTGCGTGCATAGGGACGAGGAGCTTGGGTGCGTGCCCGACCAAAACCACCACAAAGGCAGCAAGCAAGCAAGGGGGTGCCACACCAGAAGATAACGAGGAGAAGGTGCAAGAGCGTGCCAAAAAAAAAAAGAAAGCCCTTACTGTTGGGCGCGAAAAATCAAGGAGTACGGGAAGAAGAGCAGGAAGACTAGGGGAAGGGAGAGTGAGCAAGGTGGTAGAAGATTGGAGCGTGAGAGCCCAAAAACAGAAATTAGGACGAAAGAAGCAAGAAAGACATAGGACAGGAGGCAGGAAGTGACCGGGGGGATAAGAAGAGGTGGCAAAGTGCATGCGTAGAAAAGAGGAGCTTCAGTCCGTGCCCCAAAACACTGCAAAGTACATGCAAAGAGGGAAGGGACAAGGGAACAAGAGAACATGCAGGGAAGAGCAAGGACCCTAACCGCACAAGAGAGAAAGCCGGTGAACGTGCTTGTGCAAATGTACGTTCCCCAAAACATAGCAAAGTGCGTGCGCAGGAAATAGGAGCTTGGGTGTGTGCCCCAACAAAGACAACACAAAGGAGGAGCAGCGGCCGAAGGGGAATGAGTGCGTGCACCAAAACGCAACAATGTATGTTGAAGGGGGGCAGGAAAGAGGGCACACGAGAAGCCCCAAACAAAGCAAAGTGCGTGCTTGGAGACTAGGAGCTTGAGTGCGTGCCCCAACAAAGCCACCGCGAGAGGAAGGGAAGGGAGCAGAAGGGAAGGAAGGGAGGGGACAGCGGACTGGATCGTCCAGGGAAGTGGGCCCGGTGCCACGGACTGGAACATCCGGGGCTGGCCAGGAAGAATCAACAAGGCAGCAGGACCCCACTGGACTGGAACATCTGGGGAGCCGAGGAGCCATGAAGTCTCGCACCAAGACTCTGGACTGGAGAATCGGGGGAAGACCACGACAGCAAGCATCCCGCCCCCCCGGACTGTAACATCCGGGGGGCTGCGGACCAAAACCTTGGACTGGAACATCCGGGGATGGAGCGGGCGGCCCCGGATTGGACCGTCTGGGGCTGCACAAGGGGGATGAGAAGGCAGTGGCAGCAAGAACAAGACCCCAAAGAATGAAAGAACATCAGGGGAGAGCCAACAAGCACGAGATCAACCACGGCAAACAAGACAACGATCAAGGACCAGGACAAAGCCAGTGGACAAGGAGACGAAGGCCAAGACAAGAGAGGAGAGATGAGCACGAAAGAGCGGCCCGGGCAGACACGACAGGACATAGCAAGAGGGAGAAGGCGCAACAAATGAAGAATCAGCCAGAGGAGAGAGCCAGAACGCCCGCCACGGACTGGAGCATCCACGCCGGTGCGGCAAGCAACCTTGGACTGGATCATTCGGGGGGACCGGTCCCGGTGTCATGGACTGGATCATCCGAGGCGTGCCCCGAAGAATCAACAACTCCCCCTGGCCTGCAACATCTGGGGAGCCAAGAAGTCACGCACCCGGACCCCGGAGTGGGGCATCCGGGGAAGACCACGACGGCATGCAGCCGGGCCCCCCAGATTGGAACATCCGGGGGGCTGCGAACCAAAGCCCTGGACTGGAACATCTCGGGAAGGCGCGAGCGGCCCCAGACTGGAACGTCCGGGGATGCACAAGAAGGAGGAGAAGGCAGCGGAAGCAACAATATGACACCAAGGAATGTAAGATGGTTAGGGGAGAGACAACAAGCACGCGATCATCCTGGGCAAACAAGATCACAATGAAGGACCGGGACAAAGTCGGTGGAAAAAGAGACGAGGGAGCAAGGGACAGAGCAGATTAGAGGCAGGGGAGAACGCGAGAATGGAGGGGAGAGAAGAGAAAGTGGGAACGCCGAGCAGAAGGGAGCGGGGGGAAGAGGAGCAACGAAGGGCGCGCAAAAAAACAAAGGGACACACCCACCGCCACAGCCGGCCAAAGACGGCACAGACAGACAATATGAAGACAAGAGAGGAGAGATGGGGACGAAAGAGCGGCCCGGACGGGGACAGCAGGGCAGAGCAGGAAGGGGAAGGCGCAACAAATGAAGCATAAGCCGAAGGAGGGAGCCAAAACGCCCAACAAGGACTAGAGCATCCAGGGCGGAGCGGCAAGCAACCTCGGACTGGATGATCCGGGGAAGTGGGCCCGGTGCCAGGGACTGGATCATCCGGGGCGGACCAGGAAAAAACAACAAGGCCACCTGGACTGAAACATCCGGGGAGCAGAGGAGCCGAGAAGACGCACACCCGGACTGGAGCATCCTGGGAAGACAACGACGGCACGCAGCTGGGCCCCCGGGACTGGCACATCCGGCAAACTCCGGAACAAAGCCGCTCTGAAGTGGAACATCATTGGGCCGGTAGACGAGGCAAGCGGCCGCGGACTGGGACGTCTGGGGCTGCACAAGAAGGAAGAAAAGACAGCGGAAGCAAGAACAAGACCCCAAGGAGTGAAGGATCATCAGGGGAGAGCGAGCGTGGGATCATCCAGGGCAAACGAGGACACGATCAAGGACCGGGCGACGCAACACTGTGAGTGGGAACGGGGATGAGGGCAAGGACGAGAGAGGCGAGAGGGGGACAAAAGGGTGGCCCGGACAGGGACAACCAGGCACAGCAGAGGGGGAAAGGCGCAACACATGAAGGATCAGCAGGAGATGAGAACCAAAACGGTCGCCACGGACTGGAGCATCGCCGGCATGCAACCCGGGACTGGATCCTCCGGGGGACGGGTCCCTGTGCCACAGACGGGATCATCCGAGGCGGGACTAGGAAGGACCCAAGAGGCCCCCTGAACTTGAACATCCGAAGAGACGAGGAGCCAAGAAGACGCACACCCGGACAGGAGCACCCGGGCCAGACCGCGACAGCAAGCAGCCGGGCCCCCAGGGACTGAAACATCCAGGGGGCTGCGGACCGAACCTGGACTGGAACTTCCGGGGATGGAGGCTAGCGGCGGCCCAGGAATGGAACTTCCGGGGCTGCACAAGAAGGAGAAGAAGACAGCGGAAGCAAGAACCAGCCCCCAAAGGGGTGAAGGGTCATCAGGGGAGAGCCAACCAACAGGAGATTATCCAGGACAAACAGGAACACGATCAAGGACCGGGCGACACCGTCAGTGAGAAAGGAGATGAAGGCCAAGAAAGGAGAGGAGAGGTGGGGCTGAAAGGTTGGCCCGAGCAGGGATAACCAGGCAGAGGAGAAAGGAGAAGGCGCAACAAATAAAGGATCAGCTGCAGGAGAGAGCCAAAACGCCCACCACCGACTGGAACATTCAGGGCGGAGCGGCACGCAACACAGGACTGGATCATACCCGGGTCGGCCAGGAAGAAGCCACAAGGCCTCGTGCACTGGAACAGCCAGAGGGCCGGGGAGCCAAGAAAGTAAGAAATAGTGCTTTTCCATTGCTCCGAGGCATACTCTAGTTGTATTAGAGATGCACTGAGCATCCATGCATTTTTATCTTAGTATTGGTCCAACCAAAAGTGGTGATAACACATTTTGACCTATGGAACCAAACACCGAATCAGGATATGGAGTGGACCCCTTAATCCCCTTTCAATGTGAAGCTATTCATCTTTTCCTGAGTTGACTGAGCACTGACATACCTAAGGTAGAGCCTATGAATTCATCTATGTTTTTCCATGAATTCTTAGCTATCCTAGTGGTATGCACACTAGGGGGCTGGGCACCTCTTTTTGAGAGGTCCTGGGTTCAATTCCTGGTCAGCCTAGCTAAGTAGGAAGATCCCATGTGACATGGCAGTGACCTCATCGCCACATACCATGCCACCTCAGCACATATGGGACCCAAAACAAAGAGTACACATCTCCTAAGATGGCACTATGGAGAGAGAGTGATCCTGAGGCAGTTTTCTAACTCTTTTCCCAAAACATTTCAGCTATCTTTGTGAATATGCATTCATATGTGACCTGAGTTGCAGTTTCTGTGAATATCCAATCAGCTTTCACTGTTTGCACTGCAGCCCTTCATGCTTTGATCCTGAATCCTCTTCTCTTTGCATACTATTGGCTTGGGCTATCCTGGAGTGACTTGGAGTGACTGTATTTCATCAAAACAAAAGCTTTTCATCTCCAAAAACAAGCAGCAGGAATCCCTACACCAACAGCAAGCAGCAGAAGAGGCAAAACATAGTGCTGAAAACACTATAAACTTTTCTGGTGGCAAGAGGCAGCTCGTCTCTGCGCACCGGCAGCAACCCCGTGCCGTACATCCAGTGCGCCGAGTACGGGCAAACATAAGCAGAAGGCTGAAAGAAGATGGATCCAGGAAAGGAGAACGCTGACGTGAAGACAGCGCCAGCGCCTGAGGCACCGGCAAGGCCGGCACCTGGCGCTGTACCTTCGGCGGAGCCCTTACATGGGCCAGTGGATGCAGCTGAGGATTCCCTGGACGGACTCCAGACGGCCTTTGGGGCCCTGTCCGTCGAAGAGGTGGTGGCGCAGCCTGCAAAGAGGAAGAGAGAGAGCGAGAAGGATGCTGGAGACGGAGCAGACGAAGGAGAGGAGCAAGGGCAAGACCTGACGAATGTCCCTACCTTCGAAGGCGCACCAAGCGCTTCTGGCCTCCACGCATCACCCTCTCCCATAACCACCACACTCCCTGCCGCCGCAACATCCACTTCCACAACCAACCCGCCTATGGCAGAGGGCACAGGCTTTACTGGCATGCCTCACTACCCCGCCTATGGTATGGGCCCACCTACCACTGCGCTCCATGAGGCAACTACTGCCAGTGAGCCGGTGGCTTCCAGCTCTGCGCCGCGATGGTATGCGGCTGACTATCCCCATCCACTACACGCTACTGGAACCTATATGGATGTTCCTGGGTATGCTCCTGGGTATGCACCTGGGTATGCACCCTTGAGTGGGTTGAGGAGAGGTCCAGAGTCTCTTGGAGGCAGGAGTAGAGGATCGGGAAGATCCTCCAACAGGTCCCTGACGCGGTCGGAGATCAATGAGGTGCTCCGGGGAGCCACTTCAAAAACCGTGGGCGACCTCACGCAAGAGATCAGGGAGAAACTGGAGCCCCTGATGATCCCGTCCCATGCGTCACCTACGACGGTGGGAATGTCACCCCACCGAGTACAGGCTAACCACCTGGCGGCAGGGTTGACAAATACCCTGGGGAGCCTGAGGAGCCGACCGATGCCGACTCCTGCAGCAGTACTGACGCGTTCCCATTGGGGGGCCGGCCACGGGACGCTGCGGTGACACGCACAGGTGAGCAGGCAGGCAAGGCACTACGCTCACAAGGGCATCAATACGCTCGTGTCATGTGACAAAGCGTTTCAGAATCCTTGCCACTCTGCAAAGAGGGAACAAAAGTATGTACAACAACACATCAGGATATGTACACATGGGGTTAAGACTGGACTGGGGTAAGGGCATTACAGGACAATAGACACTCCGTCCCAACTCATATCCCAATCCCAGGTCCGACCCTCTCAGTGGCTGGTAGGGGCGGGGGCTCAAACACAACCCATGCCCTGCTCAGTCCGGACCCTGAAACCCTGCCAATGGGGGAGGTATCCCGCCTAGCCACAGGCGAGTTCCTGAGAACTAAGGGGCTCCAAGGCCAATTGACGGTAGCTCCCCATGCTCCCTTAACGGCAGGTCTCAACTTATCTCTGAGCCAGAGATATGGCCCCGCCATTATCACCCAAGAGTTGGTAGCTGAAAATGGGCTGTTTCAGCCCAAACTGAAATTAACTCAAAAATCCCCAAAATCGACCTCTCGTCCAGACCCGCCAGAGGTAGGGACGAGGCAACTGACCATATGCCCTTCGGGTACGAACTTCCTGGAGCCCTCACCCAACCTGATTCCCTCTGAGGTCCCGGCATCAGGGCAACACGGATGAGTCAAGTGGGGTCATGATGCCAAAACCACCAAAATTGGCGTCATCCCCACGCGTGGCCCGCCCAGCCAATGTAAGGCCAATGGCTCACAGGGTAGGAGGCAGAACCTAGGACTTCTCTCTGACTGTACAACTTGAATTTAGGTCCGAGCTCCCTATGAGCTTAGAGGAATGGGGCCGCCAATTGACCACACGGAAGGGGGAAATTGGGGTCCCAAAATGGGGTCATTTTGGCTGCTGAAATGAGCCAAAATTCAGGGGTGTTCCCAATAGTATATCTCCGTGCCGGCTTGGAGATCGGATCCGTTACTCCATACGCGATCCACCGGGAGTCCAACGGAGACTGCCATGCCCTTGGCTCTCAAAGATCTCCATGCCATTCGGCGGGGTGACGATCCCAATGGGGTCCACAAATGTCAAAATTGCAAAGTTGCCCACACTCACTTTGGGCTAGCGCCTTAACGAAGGAGGCTCCGCTTCGCCCACGTGGTGTGTGGACCATGGGGACCATTACCCATAACACCCATGTCATATATGGTCCATTGGTCCATGCGTCCGGCGTGCACGAGGGTTAGAACATAGTGCACGGCGGGCAGCAAAAGTGGAAAATTGCTCATGGTTGGGGCAAATGAGGCACATGCCCGACTCGGACAGGAGTGTGCCATAGGATTGGTATCAAGTCATGTTGGTCCAACATATCTTTTGGGCGTCGCCCAAATCCTCTGATATTGGGAATGGCAGGGTAGCCAAGTGAGCCCATGATTTGGGATAGTCCGAAATCGCCAACATGGCGGCCACGGTATGCCAAGCCTAAGAGGAGTTATTCGCCGGGTCCAAGATATGTTGGGCACCGAAGTATGTACCCTCATATCATACTTGGGTCATGATGTCAATTGAGCGCAACGTTGAGATACACGGTCGCCACTTGACATCATGACAGGCCAAAAATGGCAAAATTGGCACAAGCACACACAAAAGTACCTTGAAAGGTGCATAATTATATTATAATATCTTCGGCTTGGATCGTGCAATCACTTAATCCTTCTACACACAATGACTTGACACCAATGACCTTGGATCCCACATATGTGCTCCACTTGGGGCGCCTTGAAGAGTTACGAGCGCTGCTTCCCAAGTGGGCACACGAAAATATGGAAAATTGTAAAACACACACCTTGCTCCCAACGCATCGCTTCGGGTTCACCACACAAGCTTCCCTTCACGAAGGTTAGGCTTGCAATTGATCGTGGGGAGTATGGAGAAGGGGCTTGCACAATATGAGGTCCATTGGCGGGCTTGGCTTGGAGTAATGGACCCGCCAAATGGGCACGCAACACAACACATGGCACATACCACATATTGCCCCAAAAGGTAGCTCCCACCACGATATGTCATGCCCCTCCAAGGGCATAACTTTGTGTCTATCGCTCATAGGAACTCAAGGAGAGTTCCTATGCAACACCAACACTTGCGCGCTACACTCGAAAGTTATCTTAACGCACGCAATGTCATGGCCAAAGAGTTTCAACGCAAACTCTACCCTCTTGACCATGATCCATTACACTAGCGCGCACGTGTGGAAACGCAAGGCATATAAGGCTTCCCAAATTACGTCGGGAGTATTGTGAATACGTCCCACGTTTTCTTATTGTCAATACTCGCAAGCGGCACGAGATATGACCCTCACAAGTGGCCTCACGAATCAACTTTGTTTTGCCCATATCTTTAAGACAAATGGAGGGCAGGATAAAAGGGAAGTTGATTCGTGCATGGGGAAGCACGTAGGTCCACTCGAAAGAGGTCAAATCAAGTGCGGGGACGTCGAAGTCGAAAATCCGATTTCGACATCCTGAAAAATTCGGATTAAGGTTGCGAGTATTAATTATGAAAATTGCGGAAGCATCCATGCAGTTCCTGAAGGCTTTGGAGCCTTCGTGACGGATTGCGTTAAAATTTCCATTATAAACAGTTAAACTGGCGGTTACGGTAAAGTCGCGATCCAACCGCCAGCAGTCAAAATAGTGAATATCAGAACTGAAGCGTAAAAATTGACGGAAACATTATGAGAATAAAACCCTGTTGATTCCTGACATTCTGATATACAAATCTCCGCTGGCGGTGCATCGGTTGCCGATGCGGGGCTTCACGGCACGGAACACGCCGTACATGGGGTTAGTGGACCGGAGACCGGTTGTATGCCGTAACCTGGCCATGGGGTTCTGGGTACCGCTTCACCCCCCTCCTTAGAGCAAACCCTGGGGGGGCTCGATAACACCCACGCATGGCAGCGGGTACCCAGGACCACTTCCTGAAGGGGGGGGGGTGTCACATCCTCACTTCAGTAAGTCACAGTAAGATAGGTACGATGCTGTATAAGCTTGTAGCACATGTATAGTATCAAGTATCAAGTCCCGGGTCCTGGCAGCGATTGTTCGGCATCCAAAGGACCCGTTAACCCATACCAGGCGCACCGGGTGCCGGCTGCTACGGTCACCACCACAGTGGCAGTGGCATACACGGCCAACATTGGCGACACACGACGACCGAGGTGGTCCCACAAGTCGAGAGCGACCACAAAGATCCATCAGGCTACCCCAAGCTTCCCAAGGCCCGCCGACTGGGGAGAGTCCCCACGGGTCCTTCCTCGGGCGCACCATGTCCATATCCATACGACGCGAGTCCAGAGTGCCATAGTCGAACTCCTTAAGAACCCCAAATCTTAAGGGAACTCCTCCTGAAGGGATCGGGCATCAAGGCCGTCTTTTCCCTCGCCCTACTGCCACGAAGGCCATACATGAGGGAGTCCTCATGCAGTGTGGGCGGAGGCGTCGACTCCTCAAACCACCAGTTTCCCAGGCAGACTGACCGAGGTCAGGAGCACCGGAGGCCGCCATCCGAATGCAAGTGCGTCTGCGAATCGGTAGGCTCACACTGGGACTGACAGTGGCGGACCGCTGGGAGTGTAGTCAGGCAACTGGGCTTCCCGCCTGGCGCCATCAGGATCTCCACACATCACAGCGAATAGGGCAACACGGTATCACAGGCACTCAAACAGAAGAACATGTAATCAAGTACTGGTCCAGGCTGGACCAGGCTGTAAGAATATGTACACGGCGACTCAAGGCGCCTCTGTATCCCGATTCGTGGTGAAAAGCAGTCCATCCCTCAGCGATGGGCTGATGACACTTAACATACAGATGTACATATCCTGGAGGGCAGAAAAGCAAGCAATAATCTGGGTAAATAGGCGTGTAAACACGCTCTGGACAGAGCGCCAAACCACGCCACGGTCAGGATAAGGCAATGCAGGAGGGTGGACAGGATAACACCTGAGTTCAGGCATATATAGTCTCGAGACACACGTCGACTGGTCTGGATCCCGCAAATGCCATGGGACCAGACCACACACCAAAAATCGCAATGCCGATGACAGCGGCATCTGTTGCGCAACGTCGTATGGGCTTCAAGGCCCCAAGAGCTCAGAATTATGAAGGTCAGTCGCCCTACCTGGTTTCCCAAGGATTCAGAAGGGGGGGGAGTGACGAGTAGAATTGAAAGAGAGGGGCCATCCTCCTCTGGATTCAGCAGGGGGGGGTATGTGGCCACTCCGTCACCGAAAGATGGAAGAGAGCAAGCAAGTAAGGGACGATTCGTCGGCCTCACAAGCGCTCAAAACGCATCAGGGGAGAGTTCGGGCGCTGATCAGGCACCCCTGGCTGCAATCGCCCGGGTGAGTGCTGCCAAGTCCGAAACGTGGATCTTGGTCTTGTGCTTGCGGATGTACTCCATGAAGAAGTATTTACCCGCGGCACAAACGAGGAGACGGGTTCCCAGGTGTCGTGGGACGGCCCATAGCCTCGCCAACGAACCTTGAACTCCAGACCTCCGGGTGCCGAGGTCTTCGGACGCTGAGCCAGGATCTTCTCGACAGTATAGTCGTCCTGCTCAGCATAGTCGTCGTCCGAATCGGCCTCATGTTTGGCGTAGTCCAGGGACACATGTCGGCCACGGAGGTCGGGTTCCCGCGCACGGAGTTGACTCTCGTGGCGCTCCCGGAACTGTCCGTGACCCACCTTGATGCGGTAGGTGTCCTCACCAATCCTGCGGACCACCTCGCCGGGTGTGAACCAGGTCTTGGTGCGGTGGGTGCCCATGGGGCGGGGTCTGATCACCCGCACCGGGTCTCTCACCCTGAACTTCTGCGCTGTCGAGCTCGGGGCGGACTTCTGACGCTCAGCATGCTCCTTCTCAAGCTGCTGGCGGATGTCCCGCGCCGTTTGCTCTTGCCGCGCGAAGAACTCCTTGGCATCCATAGCCATGCCATCACCAGATAAGGGAAGTCCCCTACCCAGGGGGTCCCTGCCGAACAGAATCTGGTGAGGGGACAAACCGCCCGGCGTGGGGGTGTCATGATGGGCCTTCAGAGCAGGCCACATTTCCTCAAACCAGTTCCGCCGTGGATTGGTGATGTGGATCTTGCGCAGCTTCTCGAACAGCTGCCGTCCAGCCACTTCAGCACGGCCGTTAGACCGGCTGAGATAGGCGACGCTCTTGGCATGTCGTATTCCCATGAGGGAACACATAGCGTTGAACCAGCCACCAGTAAACTGGGGCCCTCGGTCACTGCAAATGGTGCGGGGGATGTCAAAGACGGTCAGCCAATGACGAATCATCATGACTGCCACTTCTCTGGCAAGCAACCCCTTTTTGCGTGCCGGAACAGCTACAACGTAGCCGCTGTGGCGGTCCACACAGAGAACCACACAGTCAAAGGTCTCCTTGCCTATGTGCACTTCGGGCATGGAGAAGACGTCCATGGCCACGCTCTCCATGGGCTGATCAGGAACCGGGGTCCATTGGGGTTCCCCCTTGACGTTCCGATTGTCGGGATTGCAGGCCTGACAGACCGAGCAACCCTTCCTGACCCTCTTGATGGCGGTGTAGAGAACGATGTGGTCGATCTCGAACCGGCGCTGCATGTCAAGGGCTTGCTTCTTGACCCCTGGGTGCAGCATGTGGTGGTGCCAAGCTTCACAAAGCTCGAGCACCCGGGACTCCGGGACTAGCAGCTTACCATTCCGGTAGAGCTTGCCATCTTCCTCGGTCAGCCCCTTTGGCCACTTCTGCCCGTCGTCAGGGTCGGTCACAGCCCTATACTCGGCCGCAAAGGCCTCAGACTTGGCGTAATCGTCGGTCCAGTCGTCCTGGAGGCAAGACTCCGGGAAGAGGTGCTTGTCGGACTCAGTTCCCACAGGGGGTGCCGGACCGGGCCTTCCGCCCGCGGCACCCACAGGGGCGAGTACACTGACTGTTCTGCTCACCCTCGAAGCGAGGGGGGCATCTGCAGCCATGACGACGAAGCATTTAGCACCCTCCTCCTCCATCAGGCGCTCCATTTCAATGATCCTCTTGGCTTCAGCGGTCTCAGCCTCATCGCCATGGGCAGAGATATCCTGCATGCCCTTGCTGGCGGGATAGGCCCACCTACTGAGACAGTCCGCCACGGTGTTATCCTTTCCAGGAATATAAACAACCGTAAGGTCGAACTTGGCCAAGGTCTCATGCCATCTTGCCCGTCGGGAGGCGGGACCTGAGGGGGTGTCCACGTGCTCCTTGTGCCACGACTGCAGACTCTGATGGTCGGTGCAGACGGTGACGGGATGGAGGGCTATGTACCCAGCCCATTTCCTGAGAGCCATGACGATGGCATACGCCTCCTTTTCAGGGGGGGTCCACGTCCGTCTCTGGCCTTCCGCCAGGACTCGGCTCCAGAAGGCTACGGGCACGTGCCTCCCGTCGTCAAGCACTTGCTCCAACACAGCGCCAATGGCGTAGTCGGAAGCGTCGGTGCGCAGGACGAACCCTCGGTCGGGATCCACGAGGTGCAGACCCACTGCGGATAGCAGCGCCTGCTTCATCCCCTCAAAGGCACGGTCGGACTCAGGTGTCCAGACCAGAGCGTTCTTGGACCCCTTCTTGGTCTCCTCTCGGTTGCCCTTGAGCATGGTCGTCATGGGGGCTGCATACTCGGCATACATTTTGATATACCCCGAGTAGTAATTGCAGAACCCCAGATACGCCCGTAGCTCAGAGACCGTTTTGGGCTTTTCCCAGTGCTCGATCGCAGCCACCTTGCCAGGTATGGGCTTTCGCTGCCCGTTCCCGACTACGTGGCCAGCGAAGACCACCTCGCTTACCGCAATGGTGGCCTTGTCACTGCTGCCCGTGAGTTTGTGCCGAACCAGAAGGTCCAGCACTCGAGTGACGTCCCTCTCGTGTGCCTCCAGGAGCTCCTCGTAGCTCATGCTGGGGTCCCCGGACGCGATGATCACGTCGTCCACGAAGGGGTCCGCACAGTCGCGCACCGGCTCAAGCAGGTTCTCCAGCATCCGCTGAAAAGCCGCATTGCCGTTGGTGACGCCCATGGGCATCACCTTCCACTGGAGAGGTCCAAGTGGAGTGCTCATGGCTGTGCAGGCACGGGACTCTTCGGCGAGAGGCATCTGATGATAACCATGTTTCAGGTCAATCACCCTGAAGATCCTCCGCCGGTGTTGCTTTTGCAGCATGTCCTCAATGAGGGGCAGCGTATAGCTGTCGTGCTGCGTTTGGGCGTTCAGGCCGCGGTAGTCGACCGCGAGCCGCCACTCACCGGCAACCTTCTTGGGGACGACGAAGCAGGGAGAGGCCCACTCGGAGTGGCACGGCTCAAGCCAGCCTCTCTGGATGAAGTCACGGAGGATATGCTCCACGGCCTCTTTCCTCTCGCCCCTCAGGGCAAACTCCCGGTGGCGATACACACGGGGGTCCTGTTTCAGTCGTATCTTGGCCTCGCCATACGGTCCACGCACCGGTGGGGGAAAGACAGGCTTACCGCTGAAGAAGGTGTCACCATACTTCTGCTTCAGCCTGGCCCTCAATGCCTGGATCTTGGGGCAGTCATCGGACTCCGCCTTGGCTTTTCCGGGCACTTGAACCACGGTGCTTACTTGAGGGGTAGCGACCCCGCTCGCTTTCGGCTCAGGTGGTCTTCCCAGGTGGCCCAAAGGGCCATCCCTGGTCTTGCCTCGGAACAGATCGCCGTAGGTGGGTGGGTTACCGCCAGGCGGCTCGTCTTGGCTGGACATGTGATCCAGCACCCTCTGTACGAAGGTATTCCCGTCATAGGAACCGGAGACGATTGAGTCCACTTCCCACCAGGCTTTGTCCTGGCCCTTGCCCTCACGCTGGTTTCCCCAGTCGTGAAAGGGCTGATCCATATACCCCTGAACCAGATCCCACTCCTCTTCACTGAGGGGGTCTTCCGAATCCGATTCTTCGATGTCAACAGGGGGAACCGCAAAGCATTGCCGCCATGGCTCTGCTATGATGCGGTTGACACACACGAAGTCCGTGGTGTCGGCCTGATCAAGGCCCCCATCCACATAGTGGAATTCTGTTGGCCATCTCTGGGGCGGCATGGGCTGTCCCTTAGCGTCCTGATAGACACTCTCTCCAGCCGGTAGGACGACCTTGTTTAAGGTCATGTTGGTCAATGAGGCTACCCAATGTCGGGTACTTTCCTCCTCGGTGCATCCCATAGGAACAACCAGCACTGCCTTGGAGCGGTCCTTGCGAATCTTCGCTATCGCTCTTGGAATGTCCCAACGGGGGCAATGGATCCACATCAGTCCCTGATGCGGACCCCAGTGCTTCTTCCACGCGGAGTCCTGTGCGCTCCAGTACTTCTCACACACCCGCAGATGGGCGGAGGTTCCTGAAGAGAACGCATCCAGGGCCAGATCCGAAGCTCCCAAGTCCGCGACAACTCGGCTCGCCACTTCCGGCCTTACACCGTACTCCTGGTTTGCAGGACCAGTTGGCTCAGTGTCCAGCGCGGCCACTTCGAGCTGATTGCGTTCGGGCTGGATCCATTGGCATTCCACATGGTGCTCAGGTGACGAAAGCCACGAGAGTTGGTCGTCCTTGTACAGGGTCATGGAAGCCTGGGCCGGGAGGACGCCGGAGTCCGTCTCCATCATGAAGTCGTACCCGACGATCATGTCCCAGTCCATCTCGGCCTCGTAGAAGCTACCGTGCAGGAGGATTTCCTTGCCGAGGTCTGGGCGGCTCAGCTCACGATGGTTCACGAACTGCAGCCCAATGGCCGCTTCCCTCGTGCCTCCCACCATGTACTGGCCGTTCGCCACCTTCAGCCTGACAGGTTTCCGACTGTCGGTCAGACACTCTGGTGGAAGTAGGCCAGCCTTGACCAAGCTGACCTGAGCTCCCGTGTCGACCAACACGTCGAAAACCTTTTCCACTTCCCCGCATAAGGCACGGACCTTAAGATGCAACTGCCGCTCGCGACCGACACGGCGCACGGCGTGCAAACTCAGGATTTCCGGCCGTTCCAGAAGCTCCACAAGCGACTGGTGCAGGTCGTGGACAATGGGCTCAGGCTGCCCATCTGCAGCATCCAGCTGCGGTCCGGGTGATCCTCCGATACTCTCGGACAGATTCTGTAGTACATCAAACACATTCTTGGTCGCGAAGGACGGACGGGTGCAAGGGTTCGTGCCTTCACTTGCCCTCACCCCGCCTCCGCGACTGGGCGCCGGACCGGGCCTTCCGCCCGCGGCAGTCCCCTTGTACTTATCGACTCCCGACTGGGATGGTTCGGCGCTTCCCACGTCACCATCCTGCGACCGCCCTAGCTGGGGCCCTTGGCTGCAGGGGCTCCACTAGGGGGCGTCGGTTGTGGAAGAGGGGGTGTTCTCCTCGGCCTCAACGTCGTTGACGCCCTTCTTCCTCCTCTCACCACGAGTAGGCTTCTTGTCCTTGTCCTTGTTCTGGTTGTTCTGGTTGTTCTCCTTGTTCTTGTTGTCCGACCTGGGGACCCAGTTCCGCTTGATCTCCTGGATCTCCTTGGCCAATTCGGTCCCCACCGACGACTTCAGCTTGGCCAGCTCGTCCTTGTCCACCTCCATCTTGGCTTCCCAGATACCCGCGGGCGCACGCTTCTTCGACCCGTGCGCCTTCTTGTAAGCGTCCGTGTCGGCCTTGTGGATGGGGCATGTTCGGTGGTGATGGTTGAACTCTCGCTTCCTCCCATAACACACGAAACAGCCCTGAGGGTGAGCTCGTATGAACTCCCCAAAGGACAGCGGAGGGTCGCCAATGCGGCGAGGGTCCCTCTTCTCCTGCTTCCTCCAACCCTGCTGCAGGGGCTTCCAGTTTCCCCGGTTACTCCCCGCGCTCAGGTTCTTGGCCACAAAGGCACAAACGGCCACTTTGGCGGGCTCATCGTCGTCGTCATCGTCGACGAGAGTCTCATCGCCGCCGGCTCCCGCTGGGTCCATGGCATCTTCCCCGCCAGGTCCCTCGCCAACGTAGTTGACGTCGCGGTCGCCGGGCCTCAACCCGCGGGTGTGGTGGAGGTTTCGGTACTCCTTGAGTACTTCCTCGCCAACCCACTCCAGGATCTCGTCGCAGCTCATCCGCGCCGGGATGGGCTGCAGACGGATGGTCTGGCCGCTCAACTCACAATCGTCAAGGCGCCACATCGCGGTCTTCTTGCGATCGCCCGAGACGGTGATGAGAAGAGCGTTCCGCAGGGAGTGCCGTTTGACATCCCGGGCCACGTTCTTCTTCGCCCAAGCCACCACGTTCGTATGATACTCCTTGGGGAGCATCATCTTGACCGTGTGGTTGGACTTGGCCCGCTTGGATTCCTCCTTGGTGACCCTCTTGATCCATGCTTCCGGCAGCATGGAGAGCAGGCGAGCCTGCTCGTCACCCTCGTTCCAGTCCTCCACGTTGCGGCGGAAGCGGGTGTATTTCCCTCGGAAGTCACGCCATTCCCGTAGGCGGATCTCCCGTCCATCATGCTCAAGCTTGATGGACTTCCAGCGCTTGGCAGCCACCTGCGGAGCGTCCACCGGCTCCTGCTCGTTGAGCCACTTCTTGGCTTCCTTGAGTGTCTTGATTTTCCCCTCCTTGGTCGCCATGAAGTATAGCTCTCCGAGCACTTCCGGCAGGCGGTACCTGAACCGTTTGAAGACAAACTTCTCCGCATCAGCGGGAGGCAGGTCTTCAGTGACGGTCAGCTCCCAATCGTCCAGCTTCTCCAAGAAGCGGTCGAGGTTGAGGGGGTTGCCGTCGTACATGGGGGGCTTGATGTCCTTCAAGTCTTCCCACACGGCGGCATCCGCGGCCTTAGAGACCATGAACGCCGGCCGCGAGGTCGACCGAGGTTCCCATCGGCCTCTCCCACGGACTCCCACGGCCGCCACGTCCATCTCCTCCATGGAATCCCTGTGGCTACGCCGCGGTTCCTCCACATACGCTGAACCGAAATGTTCACGCCGTACGGCATCCATGTACGCATCCTCATCACGGCGCCGGCGGCTGCGTTCAGCGGCCTCCCGTCGTACACCACACGGCGGGCTGATGTCGAACTCCTCCAGGTCCAGGTCCAGGTCCTCACCTTCGCCGACATCCCACTCCACGTCTCCTCTGCGGACCTCATCCCTGAGTCCACCATAACGTCCTCCAGCCCTGGGGATTGGCGCCGGGGCTGGTGCCGGGCGTCGGGGGCATACAGGCGTCCGCGGTGGGGCACGGCGGTTGTGGTAGTCCGCGCTGAGCCACTCGTCGCGCCATTCCTCACTGACACTGCCGGGCGGCACGCGCTCGTTGCGGCGGCCCGCGCTGTGGTGAGAGGGGGCGGTGAGAGAGGGGGCACTGGCGCTGGGGCGACTCCTGGGGGCTCCGCCGGGGGCGTGGGGTCTGCCTGGACCTGGTCCGGGTCCCCAGCCGTCGTCCGACGAGCCAGACTCCAGGGGTGGGTGGTCGCTGCCGACGCTCCCGCGGGCTTCCAGCGCGTCCAGCCTCTCCTGCAGGCCGCTGACGACGTTGGTCAGCGACTTGGTCTCGGCCCTGGCGATGTCCAGGTCCTTCTGCGCGCGCGCGGCGACCGTGGAGATGCGAGCCATCTCGCTCTTGCCCGTGTCTACCTCCAGCTCGAGCAACTGGACTCTCCTGCGGAGGTAGGCAATCCACCGCCAGGTGGTATCCGGGTCGCCGTTCCCTGGTGGGTCGTCGGGGTCCCCAGGGGGTCCTCCAGGAGGGCCTCTGCCGGGTCCGCCCGGTCCAGGGGGTCCTCCCCCGCCCGGTGGTCCGCCTCCAGGGGGTCCACTTGGTGGGCGTCCTCCAGGGGGTCCAGAAGGTCCTCCGCCAGGGGGTCCCGGTGGGTCTCTGCCGGGTCGCCTCGGTGGGTCCGAGGATGGGCGCTTCCTCGTGATGCTGAACTCCATGTCGTCATCCTCGTCCATGTCGCCCCACCTGGGCGTCTCGGTCACAAAGGACTCGGAGCTCCGGTAGGGAGGAGGGGGATCCTCATCCTCACCTTCCGGTTCCATGGGGACGTCTCCGCCGCCTCCGCCCGTCCAAGCCACCACTTGGCGATGTCGACGGCCTCGTTCATCCCCGTCACTGGCGGTGAAGAAGGGGTCACTGTCGTGGGGGTGTCCACCCGTTGGCCTCCGCGGCCTCTCGGGGGTCTTCCCCTTGCCCTTCCTCCGTCGATGGGCGGTGGTGCGACTGCTCCCACTGCTGCCCGTGTCCGCCTCATCCAGCTTCATCCTGGAGGAGGCGTCCCCTTCGAAAAGCTTTCGAAGGGTCTCCACTCGTGATCCTCCCGGGGGAGTATCGCGGCGGAGTTTGGCCTCTGCCTCCTCCATGGCGGCGGCGGTGGCTGCAGCAGCTCGCGCTTCGGCTTCTTCCCGAGCACGAGCCGCCTCGGCTTCCCGGGCCTGCTGCAGCTGCGCCTTCTGCGCCTCCAACGCCGCCAGCTCCGCCTCTGTCTTGGCCTTCTCCTCAGCGACCTTCCGTCGCGCGGCCTCGATGGCTTCCTTCTTGGCGGCGTCCTCCTGGGCCTTAGCCGTCGCTTCGGCGTGGGCCCTTTCCTCCGCCTCCTTCTTTGCCCTCTCTTGGGCAAGCGCCTCTTCCAGCGCCTTCACCTCGGCCTCCTTGCAGGCAATGGCCTCCTGCGTCAGGCGGGCTTCCTCGTCGGCTGCCGCCAACTCACCGTTGACCTGGGCAGTTGCTGCCCCATGGGCGGCTACGGCCGTGAGTCCGGCCGCAATGGCCGCCATGGACTGGGTGTGGATGGCCATGCCATGCGCCCACTCGGCAGCCTCCTCCTGGGCGATGCTGGCGGCGCCCTCCACGGCAGCGCTGTACTGCTTGGCCCGTTGCCGGGCAACCCCACGGTTGCAGGGCACCCCACAGGCGCGCTCACAGGCGCGCGCCACGTCCCTTTCGGGAGCGACGCTGCTGCTGGAGCTGGCCTGGTCGGCCGGCATCCTCCCGCGGTGGGCCGACTCCACGTCGCTGCTGGGGCCTGCTGGGGCCTGCCGGGCCCTCAGGAGCAGCGGACGGGGCTTGGCCTGGGTCTGCTTGGCGACTTGGATGTAGTCGCCAAGGGTGGTGGAGCCGGGGTGGTGACCACCATTGGCCCGTTGGGGACTGGGGGCTGGGGTTCCGCCCTTGGCGCCTTGGGCGGCTTCGGCGGCCAGGGACTCCTGGTACTCCCGCCACCTCCGGTCCCTCTTCTTGTCCCCGGCGGACCGCTTCTCCTTCCCCGGAGACGCGCTGCTGCTGCCCTGCAGCCTGCGCTCGCTCCCCGGTTCCGGGAAGTTCCTCTCGATCACGTCCCACAGGGAGACGTTGATCGAGGCGCCCGACGGGTACACGTTGGGCTCCTCGTCCTCCTCAATCCCGTCGGGACGCAGGCCTTCGCCGGGCCTGTCCGGCCGGGTCCACGTCCTCCAGCGCCTCTGCTGGTGGCGGTACTCGTACCCTTCCGCCCGCAGCCAGTCCTCCACGTCCTGCAGGCGGTCGGGGGCGATGTCCGTGCGGAGCTCGAAGCTCCTGGGCATGCCGCCTTCGCACTGGGGGTGGCTGTGGCGGTAGTGCTGGTCCCAAACCAACCCACGCAGCAGGCGTGCTGCATGGGGGTGGGGCCGCGGCCACGTCCTGCCCGCTTCCTGCCAATTCACCATGGCAGCGGGGGCGTGCTTGGTCTTGAGGTCCTTGGTGTGCACCCGTTCTACTCAACGAACTTGTGGTGGTTGTTGAGGCGGGTGCTGCAGCACTGGGCTGGATGTGCGGCTGGTGCTGGTCAGCCGGTGGTTGTGGAGGTGGTTGACGCGGCCTTGCTGGTCGGCCGATGGGACTCCGGGTCGGCCGATGGGGCTGATGCAAGAGTCAGGGTCTGTGCACCTCTTTCACGGTTGCTGCGCGGTCAGGGCGATGCTTTGGACGGCGCTGCAGGCTCCGTGACGAACTCGGCGCTGTCGCTGAGTGGCGCTGCGAGCCGCTGCGCTGCGCTGCGAGCCGCTGCGCTGCGCTGCTGCGACGCGCTGCTCGGGGTTGGTGGCCCCGAGTGGCACGCGAGGGTTGGGTAACCCCGCGGCGGTGAAACGCTTTTGACGCGTTCCCGTGGGGGGCCGGCCACGGGACGCTGCGGTGACACGCACAGGTGAGCAGGCAGGCAAGGCACTACGCTCACAAGGGCATCAATACGCTCGTGTCATGTGACAAAGCGTTTCAGAATCCTTGCCACTCTGCAAAGAGGGAACAAAAGTATGTACAACAACACATCAGGATATGTACACTTGGGGTTAAGACTGGACTGGGGTAAGGGCATTACAGGACAATAGACACTCCGTCCCAACTCATATCCTAATCCCAGGTCCGACCCTCTCAGTGGCTGGTAGGGGCGGGGGCTCAAACACAACCCATGCCCTGCTCAGTCCGGACCCTGAAACCCTGCCAATGCGGGAGGTGTCCCGCCTAGCTACAGGCGAGTTCCTCGGAACGAAGAGGCTCCAAGTCGAACCGACTATAGCACCCCATGCTCCTTCAACGGCAGGTCTGAACTATTCTCTGAGCGAGAGATATGGCCCCGCCATTATCACCCAAGAGTTGGTAGCTGAAAATGGGCTGTTTCAGCCCAAACTGAAATTAACTCAAAAATCCCCAAAATTGACCTCTCGTCCGGACCCGCCAGAGGTAGGGACGAGGGAACTGACCCTATGCCCTTCGGGTACGAACTCCCTGGAGCCCTCACCCAACCTGATTCCCTCTGAGGTTCTCGGCATCAGGGCAACACGGATGAGTCAAGTGGGGTCATGATGCCAAAACCACCAAAATTGGCGTCATTCCCACGCGTGGCTCGCCCGGCCAATGTAAGGCCAATGGTCCACAGTGTAGGAGGCAGGACCTAGGACTTTTTTCTGAGTGTACAACTTGAATTTTGGTCCGGGCTCCGTATGGGCTTAGAGAAATGGGGCCGCCAATTGACCACATGGAAGGGGGGAATTGGGGTCCCAAAATGGGGTCATTTTGGCTGCCGAAATGAGCCAAAATTCAGGGGTGCTCCCAATAGTATATCTCCACGCTGGCTTGGAGATCGGATCTGTTACTCCATACGCGATCCACCGGGAGTCCAACAGAGACTGCCATGCACTTGGCTCTCAAAGATCTCCATGCCACTCGGCGGGGTGACGATCCCAATTGGGTCCACAAATGTCAAAATTGCAAAGTTGCCCACACTCACTTTGGGCTAGCGCCTTAACGAAGGAGGCTCCGCTTCGCCCACGTGGTGTGTAGACCATGGGGACCATTACCCATAACACCCATGTCATATATGGTCCATTGGTCCATGCGTCCGGCGTGCACGAGGGTTAGAACATAGTGCACGGCGGGCAGCAAAAGTGGAAAATTGCTCAAAATGGCTAAAAAAGCGCACACTCATGGTTGGGGCAAATGAGGCACATGCCCGACTCGGACCGGAGTGTGCCATAGGATTGGTATCAAGTCATGTTGGTCCAACATATCTTTTGGGCGTCGCCCAACTCCTCCGATATTGGGAATGGCAGGGTAGCCAAGTGAGCCCATGATTTGGGATAGTCCCAAATCGCCAACATGGCGGCCACGGTATGCCAAGCCTAAGAGGAGTTATTCGCCGGGTCCAAGATATGTTGGGCACTGAAGTATGTACCCTCATATCATACTTGGGTCATGATGTCAATTGAGCGCAACGTTGAGATACACGGTCGCCACTTGACATCATGACGGGCCAAAAATGGCAAAATTGGCACAAGCACACACAAAAGTGCCTTGAAAGGTGCATAATTATATTATAATATCTTCGCCTTGGATCGTGCAATCACTCAATCCTTCTACACACAATGACCTGACACCAATGACCTTGGATCCCACATATGTGCTCCACTTGGGGCGCCTTGAAGAGTTACGAGCGCTGCTTCCCAAGTGGGCACACGAAAATATGGAAAATTGTAAAACACACACCTTGCTCCCAACGCATCGCTTCGGGTTCACCACACAAGCTTCCCTTCACGAAGGTTAGGCTTGCAATTATTGGTGGGGAGTATGGAGAAGGGGCTTGCACAATATGAGGTCCATTGGCGGGCTTGGCTTGGCGTAATGGACCCGCCAAATGGGCACGCAACACAACACATGGCACATACCACATATTGCCCCAAAAGGTAGCTCCCACCACGATATGTCATGCCCCTCCAAGGGCATAACTTTGTGTCTATCGCTCATAGGAACTCAAGGAGAGTTCCTATGCAACACCAACACTTGCGCGCTACACTCGAAAGTTATCTTAACGCACGCAATGTCATGGCCAAAGAGTTATAACGCAAACTCTACCCTCTTGACCATGATCCATTACACTAGCGCGCACGTGTGGAAACGCAAGGCATATAAGGCTTTCTAAATTACGTCGGGAGTATTGTGAATACGTCCCACCTTTCCTTATTGTCAATACTCGCAAGCGGCACGAGATATGACCCTCACAAGTGGCCTCACGAATCAACTTTGTTTTGCCCATATCTTTAAGACAAATGGAGGGCAGGATAAAAGGGAAGTTGATTCGTGCATGGGGAAGCACGTAGGTCCACTCGAAAGAGGTCAAATCAAGTGCGGGGACGTCGAAGTCGAAAATCCGATTTCGACATCCTGAAAAATTCGGATTAAGGTTGCGAGTATTAATTATGAAAATTGCGGAAGCATCCATGCAGTTCCTGAAGGCTTTGGAGCCTTCGTGACGGATTGCGTTAAAATTTCCATTATAAACAGTTAAACTGGCGGTTACGGTAAAGTCGCGATCCAACCGCCAGCAGTCAAAATAGTGAATATCAGAACGGAAGCGTAAAAATTGACGGAAACATTATGAGAATAAAACCCTGTTGATTCCTGACATTCTGATATACAAATCTCCGCTGGCGGTGCATCGGTTGCCGATGCGGGGCTTCACGGCACGGAACACGCCGTACATGGGGTTAGTGGACCGGAGACCGGTTGTATGCCGTAACCTGGCCATGGGGTTCTGGGTACCGCTTCAGTACCGAGAAGTCCTTTCGTACCGAGAACGGCCCAGCCGCCCTACAGCCACATGACGAACTCGACGAGGGCCGAGCTGGACCAGCTGGAGCTGACAGCCTTAAGGGCTATGGTGGACGTAGAGCCTTATGGCTCTAGTGATCTTGGCCGAGACCCCTCCGATGACGAGCCGTTGTCGATGGATTCTTCTTCGTCCTCAGATGACGAGGACCCTGAGGACCCCGAGGACCCCAAGGGTAAGAAGAAGAAGAAGAAGAAGAAGAAGACCCGACGCCCTGAAGGACGCCGAGCTCAGGAGGCGAAGGCTATTGCCACCTCCAAGATAGTGGTCAACCTGCCTGAGTTCACAGGCAAGGACCTCAGCGAGTTCGCTGAGAACTTTGGCCGGTTCCTACGACTGACCGGCCAAACCCACGCGAGTGGGCGAGTGAAGTGCGATCTGCTCCTGCAGTGCTGCAAGACCAAGTACCTGGAGAAGCAGGTCAGGCAGATGGTGACTAACTCCGCCACCTTTGCCGATGTGTTGGTTGCCCTGGAGAGGCAGTACCCGACCTACGAGACCGACCTCTCCATCAGGGCCGAGATCCAGAACCTGCCCGTGCTGCCCAACAACCCCAAACCTGGCAGGGTCCCCGAGCTGTTGGCTGACCTGGATCACTGGGCTGGACGACTGACGCCCGGTTCGTTCTGGTTGTGCGCCAAGCTCACCCGAGAGCTATGGGACGAGTGCCGTTTGACGGCTGAGCGCAAGGCTAGATCCCTCCGCTACGAGGATCTATGCGTGCTGCTCCTGGAGATGGCGCTGGAGAAGGAGAGCGACCAGCACTTGAACAACTACCGTCCTGGTGGTGGAGGTTCTGGAGGCAAAGGGTACCAAGGGTCCCGACCTGGGCAGGGGAGTACCCCCAAACACGCCCACGCCCGTCTAATGGAGAACGTGAAGGAGCTATTCTGGTGTGATGCCAGAGATGAGCAGGGCCACCTGCAGCACGCCTCTGACTGCGAGCAGCAAGACTGCTTCGTCGTCCAGGGGAAGTAGCAGGAGAAGAACAACGGCGCCAAAGCGAAGCTGCCGGATCATTACCGCTGCACCATCACGTGTGCATTCTGCGGTAAGCGGAAGCACTACGAGGATGAGTGCTACCATAAGCAACGCCTATCGGCGAAGCTTAAGGGGGAAGATCCTGGCAAAGGCTCAGGCAAAGGTGGAGGCAAGGCCAAAGGCAACGACTCCGGCAAGGGCAAGTCGAAAGGACGTGGTCAAGGTGGTCAAGACAAGGGTCAAGGTGGACGAGGAGGAGGCGCTAACCGCCAGACCGACAACAAGAACAAGGACAAGAACGGAGGCAACCCCAACCCTAATCCAGGGGGGAACTCTGAGCCCTCTGGAGGGCAGTCTGGACCTACCACACGCTCACAAACGCAGGCCCAGCAAGAACAACCAGCCAAGCGTGAGCATGAAGGTGGTGATGACGGCAACGCTAAGAAGAGGAGCCGTTTCATGAGGATGGCCCGCAAATTGCGGAACAAGGGGTTCGAGGTGACCTGTCCCGCGGAGTTCTGACGGGGACGCTCTGGTGGCTCCCAAGACCTGGTGTTTTGGGTACGTATCCGACTAGGGGGACGTGAATACCTGGGGGTACTGGATACTGGCGCCACAATATCTATAGTGGCCAAGAAAATTTTACCTTGTCGGAGCCTGAAGAACACCATGACCACCGCTGCTATACGCATGGGGGATGGACATGTGGTGCACAGCTGCGGGGACTGTGAAGTGAAGGTACCTATGGGCTCTCGAACTATCGCCCATCGGCTCTATGTGATGGACACTGAGGCCTTCGACTTTGTACTGGGTACTGACTTCTTCGTACAGCACTCCCAGATACAATCCCTGACGCTGCAGGCGCCCTACCTCCTCTACGTGGACCACGGCAGTGGCAGAGAGTCTGTGCCACTGGAGCAGTCTGAACATACCTCGAGTTACCTGAGACTATCGAAGGAGGAGCCCTCGAACATGATGGCGGCCTCCAAAACTGTGGACTATCAACTATTGGGGGAAGTCCTAGACCAAGGTCTGAAGGAGTTGGGTTACTCTCGAGAAGACCTGAGTGTGGAGTTGTTCGCCAGCCACAAGCAACATGTACTGGACCATTACTGCAGCAAGGGGAAGAACTGCAGCTACAAATGTTACTGGCCCTCTTTCGAGATGGCCTACAGGAACCCCAGATTCAGTGAACTGGGGAAGGTGCTGACCAAGGTGGCCTTGGAGCGTTCCCGTCTGGTCCTGTGTTCCCCCGATTGGGGAGCCCATGGGGGCAACGAGTACTGGCGAACCCTCCTTGACAAGCTGACTATCAGCTCTGTGCGGTTACCTGATGAGGCCATCTACGTGCCTCTGGGACGCAAGACGCCTGGTGGGAAGCCCGGATGGGGAAGTATGCTTAGCGTGGTGGACGGAGGTCCTACCTCCATTCCCTGGGAGGATCTGGACCCGACTCTGGTCCAGGCTATACAGCGAGAAAGCGATGGACTCGCCTTGGGTGACTTGAAGGATCGCCTACGACCTCAAGATGCTGTTGAGACTACACCCGGAGGAGATGAGTACGTCGTGACCGACACCAACGCCCCCAACTCTCCCTGCCATGTACCTGTTCCTGATGGAGTCTCTGAGTGTGGACTATCTGAGCTACCTAGCTCTCTCCACTCAGACGACGAAACTGAGCACGACGCCTTCTTCGTGCAGACCGCGGTGGAGGAAGTGGAGAACGCCGAGTACGTCGCCCCAATAAAAACCCCTACTCTCCATGAGGGTGGAAGACCCCGTGGATGAGGAGCTGGACCCTCGATCCAGGCTCAGGGAGTATGTGGATTCCAAGAGGAAGATGGTGGCGAAAAAGCTATGCTGCGCGAAGCCTACCCGCAGCTCATGGCCACTGAAGCAAGGACGTATGGGAGACCTATCCGAATTGAAGGAGGACCTCGAACAGCAGATCACCACCTGGTAAAGGGAGGTTGATCTCAAGCTCATGAAGAGCGTGTGGGGCGCCCATGTGAGGACCCCAGAGGAGGACGACCTCTCGGAGGAATGTGTATGTGAACCCCCTCGAGCTTGCCTATGTTGCCATCGTCCACCGAAGATGGTTGAACAAGACCTTCTGTATGCCTACCAAGGGCTGAAGGATACTACCACGGGCGAGGAGTCGGTGGAGGACCACCTCCCGACGTCTATTACTCAGGGGGCCAGCAACTTACACTCTGACGAGGACATGGAGGACAAGATCAAGGTCTTGGACCCGCGGGTACAGAAGCTTATAAGGACCTATCTGGAGGTGTTCGGAGAACTACCCCCTCCAGCCTCATGTGACAAGCTGGTACAGATGGACCTCAAGCTGAAACCCGAGTTTGTGGGTCACAAGATCCGGAGGAGACCCTATCCAGCTCCTAAAGAGCAGGCCGACGAGATCGAGCGACAGATACAAGAATGTATTGACGCGGGTCTAGTCCTGGAGTACAAGGATGGGGACTACCCCCTTCACTGCAGCCCCTGTTTCCTGGTGGCTAAACCTGGGTCTACAGCCAAACGGCTGGTAGTGGACTATGGAGAGCTGAACAAGAAGACGTTGAACCACTCAGGGTCCATTCCCAATATGGAGTCTACCCTGGAGAAGATAGCCTCCTGTCGCTACAAGACCAAGATGGACAAGCGAAGCGGATTCTGGCAAGTGGACCTGACGCCCAACGCACAGGAACTACTGGCCTTCATCACCCCTCAGGGGAGGGTGTTCAAGTGGAAAGTCATGCCGTTTGGCGTGGCTAATGCACCTGCTCTATTCCAGGAACTGATGAACAAGATCTTGTCCATCCTACGAAGGAGACCTAAGGTGCAGGAGCTCATGTCCCGTGGTGCCCAGATGGAGGCTCATATCGACGATGTATGCCTCGGTACCAAAACGGTCTGCCAGGAGAACCACACACGACTCAAGCTGGAGAAGTGTGAGTTCATGCAGGAGACCATGCAGTACCTGGGGTTTGACGTTGGCTATGGGTGGTGGACCCCAGCGGCCTCTAAGGCCAAACCCCTGATGGAGGCCAAGGTACGACACGAAACCCCCAAGAAAGGACTTCATGATGTACGCAGTTTGATTGGGGCGTGCAACTTCTATCGCCGCCACATCAAGAACTTCACCTATACCAGCGCCGTACTGACGGACTTGATCAAGAAGAGTACTACTTGGCGCTGGGGCCCACAAGAGCAACAAGCGTTTGACGAGCTCAAAGACAAGGTAGCCAACGCTAAGTGCTTGGGCGTGCCTAGGGCACAGGGGGGGATTATCCTGGTGACCGACGCCAGCAATGTGGGCGGTGGTGGAACGTTGTTCCAATGGCAAGCACTAGAGACGGAGGAGTTCGACTCGGCCATTTCCCAATGGGGGACGGAAGGTCTCAACCGAGATGGAACTCTCAAGCACAGCTACCCTGACGACAAGTGGGTCCTAGTACCTCTGGGCCACTGGAACTGGAAGTGGAACCAGGCCAGGGGGAACTACTCCACCTATGAGCAGGAATTGCTCGCGGGTATGCTGGTGCTATCCTCACAAGCACGACTGTTGGGGAGTAACCCTGTTGTCTGGCTGTGCGACCAAGAACCGGTCCGCAGTTTCCAGAAGGGTCCCCCACCTGAGAAGGCCAAGCTACGTCGCTGGTGGACCTACCTCAGTCAACTACGGCTGACGGTACACCATATCCAGGGAGTGAAGAACGAGTGCGCCGACTACATCAGCCGCAACAACTTCGACGCCCTGATTGGTGCCCGGTCTGAAGCGCTGGCTAAGGAGGCGTTCAGCCGTATGGACGTACACCTGGACCTGAACATAACCATGATACGCCCCCTGGATGGACTCCAACAATCGGAGTACCTGAAGGAGTTTGGGGATATCTACAAGCGCCTGGAGAAACGCCTTGAACCCCTCCTGGTCAACCAGGACCAGTGGAAGAGGGACAAGAGCTACCTCTGGCACGAGGACCGCATCGTGGTGCCTAGTGACCGAGTCCCAGCGCTGCTGAAGTGGACCCATGAGTCCAGTGGTCATGTGGGTGCTGACCGTACCCTGAGGCTGTTCAAGCAGTGGTTCCACACTACGTGGACTGGCGACCAACTGCGGAAAACCCTCCAGCCTATCGTGGACAAGTGCCCGTGCAGGTCCTGTAAACCAGGGGATATCAGGGACAGAGGTCTCTACTCGACCCTGCCCATCCCTCACTGTGCTAACAGTGTTCTATACGTGGACTACACGGAGATGCCGAAGTTCGGGGGCTATGACTTCGCCCTCGTGGTAACCTGTGGGTTGACCAGGTTTACCAGGGTGTTCCCATGTACCAAGCACATTACCGGGGAGGAGACTATCAAGATACTCCTGGAGGAGTGGTTGTGTGTCTATGGGGCGCCCAAGGAGATCAACTCCAATGAGGACGTGCGAGTACGCTCAGATACTGGCTGGTACAAGAGGGTCCTGAGATCCCTCAATGTCCAAGTGTCTACGGGGATTCCCTACTCTCACACGAGCAACCCCCTATGTGAGCGACAGATCCGTGTCCCGAAGGAGAACGTCAGGATATGGTGCAAAACTGAACGCACCAGAGACTGGGTGAGACTACTCCCCGTCATATCCTTGATGATGAACTCCCAAGAGAGTTCAGCGACGGGCTACTCGCCCCATGAGCTATTCCTGGGGCGCCTGGCGTGGTTCCTACATGCCCCCTATCCAGAGGACACCCATTCTTCTGTGGGTGAATGGGTCCAAGAGCAACAAACGAAGGTGGACAAGGCCAAGGCTATGCTCCAGAGAGTGAGAGAGCGTCGGTGGAACAAGAAGAACAAGCACCGAGTACCGGCCACCTACCAAGAGGGGGACTGGGTGCTGGTGCACCACAGTCGACTACCCGCCTGGCCACACTCTACTAGCGATGACCCATACTTCCGGCCGTACAAGATTCTATCTGTGGATGGTCACCGTATCACTGTGCGATGTTCTCCCCGACTAGGGGGGACCCTGGTGTGCGCTGCTCAACACCTGAAGCGCTACCATGATCCTGAAGACCTCTGTGGGGAGGAGTGGGAGCTGAACGACGATGAAATCGCCGCTCTGGACCTACAAGGGGCTGCCAGCCCTATGGAAGTTGAAGGTGAACTCCCCGACATGAACGCCGAGGAGATGGCTAAGGAGGGCTTCTACCTGGTGAAGTCTGTCCTACGCCACCGCTATCGCCAGGGTTGGCGCTTCTCACCCTCTGGGAAGGGTTTGGAGTCGAAGAGGCCACCTGGGAGCCTTTCTCTGCATTTGTTCTACCTGAGGGACGCCTAAACTCAGTTCTGGTAGACTACTTGTCCCAGAACAACCTGGGTGAGTTGCTGAGGCTCGCTGAGACACTTGCCTCCAAGACTAAAGCTAGGGACTGAACCTTACCCTTACCTGCCAAAGCGTATGTGTGAGTGTGCTATTCCTAAGGTCCTGAGAGCAAGCCGCAGAAGTGGTGTCCTAATTATACCCAAGTCTGCGCCCTTGCTAAACCTGAAGGGTTGGCTTATTGATGCCACGGGGTACGCCCCGGGTCTCCCCTCCCCTAAGCGCCCAATTTCTGTGCTGGCGCAAAACCTTTGGGGAATAGCCAGAGTGCTAATCCAGGTATTGTTTTCCCCACCTATCTGTCTACTACAGGGAGGGGTGTCCAAAAGCCATGAAGGCATGAAAACGCCGTTTTGCTATGTGGCCAAAACACTGACCTAACCACTGTCACAGCCCACCAAACCTGCTAAAATTGCAGGAAACGGGTGGGACAGTGACACACGCACTACAGGTCCTACACACCCTACAGTGGCACCATCCTGGTGGGCGAGCACTGGGGCAACTGGCTCAAGCCCCCACTCAGGACTACCACTCCTACACGCACACTCTACTGGGCGTTGCGCAGTCAAAGGTGTCGTGGGTCCTAGCGACCCTCCTGTGAAATTACAAGAGAACACAGCGCTGCTAAGCAACTGTGGCCTAACAGGGGACGCCACAAGGCGTTTCCCCTGCTAGGGCTTGGAGGGAAGGAGTGCTCTCGCGTGCAAGGCGCAGATGTCGATGAAGTCGGACTCCCTGCTCTGCCACAGGCGGAGCGGAGTTAATTCTTTGTGTGATCTGCGCCCCTGTTTAGCAGGGTATAAAAAAAGGCTGCTGCACCAATCACCCTACCTGCCCACCTGTAAAACAAAGGCAAATGAAAGGGCGTTTGCGGCGGAGGGACCAAGCCACACTCCAGGTATTATACCCTTCTCAGTGTGACCTATAATACACTGTCCGCAAACACGCTGCAGAAGCAGCTACCCCTGTCAAGCAAGCAAGCGTTAAGGGACTCCTCAGGTTCTCGTAAAGAACGTACCAAGGAGCCCCTGGGTAGCCTAAACAAGGTTTACCGTGCGCACTTCGCGTGGCCTACCCTTTAATGCGTGTGTGCATGCACGAGTATGCGCTACGTCGTTGGGCAAACCTGCCCATCTCTTCACCAATCACGACTCCACCAGGGGGTGGCCCCGCCTGGGCTTACTCACCTTACCTACCGCTGGGAGTGAGAGCAAGTGAGGGGCGCACGCGAAGAACGTTGCTATGCACTTGTGTGTATGTCTAATCACCCTGATCTGAGGGCTATACATCTGCAATCTTTCTAATCAATCCCTCTATCGCGTTCTATCTTTGTTAGCGCTGCTACAAGGCTCGTTCACGGAGACACGAGACGAGCAATGTGTATGCGGCATGCGAGACGAACATACCTGTAGCTTATACCTGATTCATTGAAGTCTTTTCGTTCATTTTCGAATTCTTGAATTTTTGAAGCTTCTATTAGTGTGGGTGGAATCTGTATGTTTATTTATTAATGTGTGTCTCGTCATTTTCAAGACTACGTGAGACATACGTTTATAATTCCATGATTTCTCCATTTTCTGGAGCTTCGCTAGGAGCCGCTCCTGCGCGCCGCCATTTTATGCGTATGAATTTCTGGATTCAAAAAATTCAGAGATGACTATAATTTCTATAAAAATGTGCTTCGAATGCACAATTGGATTCTGCTCAGGTGTGTTGTTTCAGAAAAATTCTAGGCCGTCATTTGACGGATTTTGGTGTCGTCGCTTCGTTTTTGCGTGGATTCGTCCATAATTCTCCCATTCCTGCCTCTGCAGATACCCACGCGCAGCCTCGCTGAGTAGGCCGTGTTCGGGCCGAAACGCAGGTGCCTGGAGAGACTGAGCAGAACCAAGACCCCATCAAGGGGCAAATTAATTTCTTTCCCGACTCCCTTCGCCCTAAGACAGGTCACAGGTCGCCAGCAGGTTTACGAGAACCCATGCGAGTGTGTATATTGTGTCTTGCGTTTGGGTTGTGTCGACGCTGCGTCTTGGAGGGAGGGATGCATATGCACATGTTTGGCATGCTCCCATACTAACCCAACCAAGCCACAGGAGCCCCGGCAGCGCCATGAGCGCTGAGTCTTCTGTAGGATATGTTACAAACAAAGCAGCAAAAGAGCGCCAGCCATGGTGAGCGCTCATTTTTCAGTGTGAGGGAGACTGTAGGTATTTTAAAGTAGATGTGGAAACCAAGGAAAGGGCAAGAAAAATTCCCTTTTTCCTAAAATGCGACAGTGGTGGCCACCACAGCACAAGGGGGGAGTAAGAAAAAGTGCTTTTCCATTGCTTGGAGGCATACTCTAGTTGTATTAGAGATGCACTGAGCATCCATGCATTTTTATCTTAGTATTGGTCCAACCAATAGTGGTGATAACACATTTTGACCTATGGAACCAAACACCCAATCAGGATATGGAGTGGACCCCTTAATCCCCTTTCAATGTGAAGCTATTCATCTTTTCCTGAGTTGACTGAGCACTGACATACCTAAAGTAGAGCCTATGAATTTATCTATGTTTTTCCATGAATTCTTAGCTATCCTAGTGGTATGCACACTAGGGGGCTGGGCACCTCTTTTTGAGAGGTCCTGGGTCCAATTCCTGGTCAGCCTAGCTAAGTAGGAAGATCCCATGTGACATGGCAGTGACCTCATCGCCACATACCATGCCACCTCAGCACATATGGGACCCAAAACAAAGAGTGCACATCTCCTAAGATGGCACTATGGAGAGAGAGTGATCCTGAGGCAGTTTTCTAACTCTTTTCCCAAAACATTTCAGCTATCTTTGTGAATATGCATTCATATGTGACCTGATTTGCAGTTTCTGTGAATATCCAATCAGTTTTCACTGTTTGCACTGCAGCCCTTCATGCTTTGATCCTGAATCCTCTTCTCTTTGCATACTAGTGGCTTGGGCTATCCCGGAGTGACTTGGGGTGACTGTATTTCATCAAAACAAAAGCTTTTCATCTCTAAAAAGAAGCAGCAGGAATCCCTACACCAACAGCAAGCAGCAGGAGAGGCAAAACATAGTGCTGAAAACACTATAAACTTTTCTAAGAAGCGACACTCACCCAGACCAGATGCACCGGGAACATGCGGGGTGGGGTAGGACGGCAAGCAGCCCGGCCCCCCGGACACGACCAACCGGGGCCGAGGGCGAGCCGCCCCGGACAGGGACATCTGCAGCCGCACAAGAACAAGGTGAAGAAAACGGACTGGAGAGTCCATGGCAAGGCAAGGAAGAAGAGACAACAGCGGAGTACAGCAATGGGAGCAAGAACAAGACCCCAAGAGAACTGAAACACCAGCCCCGGACTGGAGCACCCGAGGCGGAGCGGCGCACCACCCCAGACAGGATCATCAAGGGGAGTTGGCCCAATGCCCTGGACACGACCATCTGCGGCGGGACCAGGAAGAAGCGACAAGGCCCCCTGGGCCGATGAGCCAAGAAGAGGCACATGCCCGGGCTGGGGCGTCCAGGGAGGCAAACAACACCAGCAGCCAGCCGAACTGGAACACCCGGGAGGCCGTGGGCCGAAGCCCCGGACTGGAGTTTCCGAGGCTGCATACAAAGTAAGTGAAGACAGCGGAGAGAACAACAGCGGACGAAGACAACAAGGGCCCCCAGGAAGGAAGGATCCTCAGGGGAGATCCAGCCGGCAAGAGAATCCAGGGCAAACGGGGACGCCATCAAAGACGGAGCACCGCCATCAGGGAGGAAGGAGATGAGGGCCGAGACAGGAGAGGAGGGAACGTCAACGGCAACGTCAACGTCAACGGCCCGGACAGGGACGGCCGCGCGAAGCAGGAAAAGGAGGGCGCAGCAGATGATGGAGCAGCCGGGCAAGAGAGCCAAAGCAGTCGCCCCGGACTGGAGCAACCAGGGCGGAGCGGCACACAACCAAGGACAGGAGCATCCGGAGCGGGACCAAGAAACAGGCAGGCGGCCCCCTGGACTGGAACATCCGGGGGCCGCGGAACCAAGAACAGGCAAATGCCCCAACTGGTTCATTCGGGGAGGAACAAGAAGGCACGCAGGAGGGCCCCCTTGACTGGAGCAACCGGAGGGCCACGGAGCCAAGGCCCCAACAAGGACCGGATCGGCAGGGGTCCGGATCATCATGAGCAAGCAGGATCCAGATCGAGGGCTGGACAACACCATCTGTGAAGAAAGCCAAGAAGAGAGAGGAGAGTAAGGACAGCGCTAGAGTAGCCAGGGCGGAGCGGCGCACTACCCCAGGCTGGAGCAACCCGTGAGGGTTAAGACAGAAGGGTCAGCCAGAGGAGAGAGAGGGGCTGAGCGGTGCACAAACATGGACTGGATCGCGAGCGACACCTAGAAGGCGGAGGAAAAATGGGGCGCAGGGCAACGGAAAAGAAACGGGATGCGATGAACGAAACCAGCTGAGGAGTACCCCAGCGGCTAGACACCCTGCTGCACGAGCTGTAGTTGTGGGTTTGATTCCCACTAGCAGCATCAGCGGCACACGCTCGAAGACAAGCCTCATTCCAGTGTCATGGAGACAGTACACTTGCTACAGGTCCTCGAGAGGCCGCCTGGGTACACAAGCACCCCCGGCCGGGTATGGTTTTATTCGGATCGGCGGCGATGGGGCAGCGTGGAGAGCAGGTGTGGAGGGCAACTGGAGGCGGAAGGGGGAGGGAGCCAGCAGAGGAGAGCGGTGGGGGCGGCACCTGCTCATGTGTACACAGGAGACAGACAATGAGCACGAACGAAGATGAAGCCAGCCTGCAGAGCAGGGAATCTGTTGGCAGCCAAAGGACGATGAGTGACACGGTGAGAGCCGAAGGTGAAGCACAGCGGAGAAAAACAGCGTGCACGTGGGCACAAGGAGAGTGGGCGTTGGAAGGAAAGCGAGAGAGAATCCTTGCAGGTGTTGTGGCACAGAGTACGGAGGACGACGCAATCGACTCACTCTGGAGGGTGATGAATGTGATTCAAGGAGGCCAAGGTACCCAGGAAGAGGCAAAGAAGGTAAGAGATAAGGTGGTCGCCATCGTTGAAGAGAGGTGGAAAGCCCGGGAGCTGAAGGAGCCACTGCCGCCAGGAGAAACGAGGTGGCAGGTGTACATACAGAAGATGGTACAAGGGAGAAGGATCGGGGGCCGCCGGAGGTGGAGGCTTCGGCAGAGGGAGGTAGATACAACGTGACGGTGTACAGGGAGACGAAGGATGGACCGCGCTACATCAAGGTTCAGGAGTATGGAGAGGAGAGCGGGAAAAGGGCAGGAATGCTGTGGAAGAAGATGAGGGTGTACGAGGTGATATGGGAGAAGGAAGGAGAAGTGAGAGAGAGTGCAGCAGGGGAAGGAGGCAACGATGAGAAAGGCAGGGGTGCACCCACTCGGTCAATCGTGGGGAGCAACATAGAGCAAAGTGTGACGTACAACGACAGTACGCCGTCAACTTATGGCGCAGGGCGTGTGGGGAGTACGGAAGAGAACGATGTGGAACAGCAGCGCAAGGCGGCGTGGGCATGGAAGAGGCGAGAGGATGCCTTGGAGGGAGCACGAGAAAGGACGGGGGACGGGATGCTTGGGAGCACATGGACGGGAAGGATGTCGACTCGCTATGGGCCGTGTTATGTGTACTGGAGGACAGGCCGAGTAGTGAGGAAGAGTAGAAAAAGATAAGGCAACGGGTGGCCACCAGGGTGGAGAGTAGACACAATTTGGGTACGATGCAGGAGTGCCTGCCGCCGGAGGAAGTGTCATGCAGGAGGTATATCCAGAGAACGAAGCAAGGGGGACAGATGGGAGGGCCACCGGAGGTGGAAGCATGGGCGGCGGAGGGGGGATGCAAAGTAAGAAAAAAAACAGATTTTCCTTAAGGGTGCGCCTACTTCAGATACCGATTGATTACCATTTGTAGTTTCTTCATAACTCTGTGAGGAGAAGTGCGTACTGCAGATCGCCGGGCTGAAGACCGCGATCTGGGAGAATTGACGTGTGTCATCATTTTTCATTAAAAGCCTTGATGAAGAGACAAGTTGTCGTATCCCCATAAATAGTTCTGACGGATTTGTTCCTGAGCTGATGTAAAGAGAAGGATTGGCATTATTTCTGTCGGCTGTTTCCAGGGACGTCTCCCATGTGTCTGTACATACTCGCCGTCTTTCCCCGTGATTACGCTTTCTTTCACGTATCTCAGTGCATATCAAATTTGCATGGATGAGTATAGTGTAATACACCACATCCCACCTTTCTCTTTGCAGCCATGAGGTGTTAAGGTGCATGGGGATTAGGACTAGGCGTAGTTTGAGTGTTGAGGGTACGATGTGAACCTTGTAGGAGACAAGTAGTAAAACGCTTGTGCCACATGAGATGTACATAGTATCTTGTGCAAGCTACGATGGTGAACAAGGGACTACAAATCACACACAATATTGGTTTGGCATTTATGTGATTCATTGACACTATGCTACGCGTCTTTGTTTAGCTAAAGCTTTTAGACTTGAAGGTTTTTATGAATCTTTTCACAATTTTTATCATGAAACAACACCCTGAAAACGGAGCCACATGGTGTTTTTCTTTCTGGTAGCAGAGTGCACGCATACCAAAGCTCTTTGTCTTCAAAGAGTGAGGTATGCCTTTTCGACGCCAGCTCCTAAAATGAAGTGCAAACGCACTAACATTTTACACCAAAGTGGCACCACGGACACTCCTCAATATTGGAGAGCAAAAAGACGTTTTCACAACAAGATTTCTTCCTTTTTGAAAATGAATTTTTTTGAGCCCATTGCATATTGTACATTACGGCCGTGTGCCACCTTTATGTACCCACATTAGAACCGCCTCCACCTGCGTACCATAGTTTAGTATTAGCTACTAGTCGCTAGTCATACCTACCTATTTTCGAATCCCCATGCACCGAGACTACCCAATGGTTTTGTTTGTGTTGATGGTGGCCGTCATATTTGGTCCTACTACCGTCGGGCTCCATGGATCGCTATCAAGGTTTCTTTGGGGAAGAGGAACTTTCTATGGATCGCCATCAATAATTCCCTTCCTTGGAAAAAGCTTTCCTGGATCACCATAAAAATCCCTCCGTTGGAAAAGCTTTCGTGGATTGCTATCGAATTCCCTTCGTTGGAAAAAGCCTTCGTGGATCGTTATGAAATTCCCTTCGTTGGAATAGCTTTCGTGGATCGCTATCAAATTCCCTTCCTTGGAAAAGCTTTTGTGGATGGGTATCCAATTCCCTTGGCTGGATGATACTTTGGTGGCTTGCTATCAAATTCTCTTCGTTCGGAAAAAGCTTTCGTGGATCGCTATCAAATTTCGTTCGTTAGAAAATAGCTTTGGTGGATTGCTATCGAATTCCCTTCGTTTGAAAAAGCTTTCGCTGATCGCTATCAATTTCTTTTCTTGCACAAAGCGTTCAGGGACTGCTATTGAACTCTTTTTGTTTGTAAACACTTTCCTGGACTGATATCAAATTGTGCTTTCGTGGAAAAAGCCCACATGCGCTATAAAAGAACCTTGTCACCGGATGAGATATCATTGACTGCTACCAACGTTCCCTGACATAGGGCAGTGGGAGGGACAGGACGTCCCCTTGGTAAGACCTTCTTCCTGCATTGTCAAAGGAGGCATCCCGAGCTCCCGAAGATACCTACCTACCTACCTACCTACCTACCTACCTTTCTGTAGGGAACGCCTTCGATCTCAACCGATACTCCTTCGTGGAAAAACAATTCTCCGTTCATGAGAAGCAAGGGTCCTTTGGTGAGAAGAGCCTAAGTGGATGCTATGAACCTCCCTTTCGTGAGAGCGTCCTCCTTGAAATACCTACACCCCTTTCGTGCCGACGTCGGAGAAGACTACAATCAATTTAGTACGGTGGCCTTGAAGCTGCTTCGAGAGTTTCCACATCTTCTTTGTGATTTGGTGCTTATGAGCTGGTTGAAACAAGTATGGACGTTGGACAAGTACGAGTAAGGAAGTACGGGACACTGTTGTGGAGAATGGGACTTGTTGATCCACACCCGGACCCGCACCTCCGCCCACTCTTAAGGACGGTCCAAGGATGGCTTTGACTTGTACGCAGAAGCCTGACCACCAAGGGCAAGCACCCCTACAATCCCCTGGCGGATAGCCCTTTGGAATGATGTCCTAACGCCAAGGCTTTGCTTCGGTGGATTTTGATACTAGCCTGGGTATGGACAATGGTGTGGTACCAGCGCGTCAAGCAGAGCAGAAGGGTTGGCGGTCCAGATGTAGACTGCCGTTCAGGTGAGTGCTGGATACGCCCAGGGTACCGTAGACCTACTGACCCAAAGGATGGTCTGTACCATGGCCCAGCAAGATCTAGCCTGGGAGAGTACCTTCTGTTGGGACAGCCTGCTACATCGTGTCCGTGAGTTCAAGCAGTGAAGCCCCAGGGCAGAGGATGGCTGGCAGCAAGTGCCTTGGCCCCTGCCCCATGCGGTACAGTGCTCTGGAGATCACATTGACGAGTTGGTGCTTATCGACTGTAAGGACAGGGAGCAAGTTGAGAGGTCATCAGAAATAGAGATGTCGTGAACTGCAAAAAGGTAGTGATCACCGAGCGCCCGTGTTTATAACTTTTGGTTTGCTTATGACCTGAGGCACCAAGGTCAATCAATGGATGAAGCAACTGTGTTCCTGAGTGCTCAGCAAGTCCCATGGAGGCAGGACACTGGTTGAATGAAGCGCTTGGAGAATTTTATCACGAGCCGCAATACCATGTTCGGGTTGGAGCTGTGCCTTTTCCCTTGTTCGCTGTCAGGCTTGTTTCATGTTCATGGATTTGCAGATCACAGGGCGTACAGCGCTGGGCATGGTTGACTGCAGTGAAATTGCCGCTATGCTGAAGTTTGTGAGCTGAAATGGTTTTGTCGTCACAGGCACGGCACGCCTTTATGCTGAGTTGTGCGAGAGTTTCTTCGCTGAGAATAACGTGTCACTCGATACGGAGATTCCCTGGTGTCCAATTCCACTTCTTTCAACCCAAGTATGTACCGGAGTTCATGCTGATGGCAGAGGACATGACGTGCTGTGTGTTTGTTGTGTTTGCCGCCCATCTTTCTGACTGCCTTTGAGCAACTGTGTGCAGGAATTCATGCTAAGTTGGATCTTTTGATGCTCGAGGACGGTGCTCTGGTGTCCCAGACCAAACGGGCAGATAACCAGTTGGCGACCAGCGACGTGCCTATAGCCAAGCAGCTGTTGGCACACTTGACCTCCGAAGTGTCCACTGTCTCTCAGGAGCGTACAGACCCCTGCGTCCAACGTGTGATCCTGGGTCGTGCCGATAGGGTCAAGGTGCTCATGCGAATGAGGAGTACTGTACCCCCATGTCCAGACAGCAAGGCGTCCAACAGTATGTCAACAGCTCGAGTTCTGCAAGCTGTTCTGCTCTACGTCAGACGGGCTGCTCTACGGCAGTCAGTGTCACAGTTGCAGGAATTTTCCGACTGACGGTCAAAATGTGCCTGAAGTGCAACACGGTACACCGACCCCATGTGAGCAAGAGGCCTTTGCAGAGAGGTTTGGGCTACTCGAATGACTGGTTCTTGAAAAAGGAAGCCGCATGCACCCATGCTTGCCAGGAATATGCCCCAAGAAAAATTTCTGGTGGTTCTGGTGATGAAGCGGGAAGAGGACAACACAATCCTCGTGGTTGTAACAGTGGAGAGCGTCAAGGCGGTAGACCTCGGTTTCAAGGGACATGGACACTGTTACGTTCCTGGTTACAGCTCAGAAGGCGGCAATTGCACGAAACTGCGAGAGAAATACGCAAGAAACCCCCCTGACGAACGGATCTCACGCAACGACAGATGGGCAGTTGCCCACTGCCGCAAAAGCAGGTCCACCGGGATCCGGATTGTACGGACCATCTCTGGGTGCATTTCGGCTTTGCGGGAGCTTCTGTCGTCTGCTGCGTGTGTCATCAAGAAAGGAGCCAGGTTTCCAAAATGGCTCAGGCAATTTTTGTGAACGCACAACCCAAGCGGGTGTAACCCTCAGGGAGCTACGGTTGGAACCATTTGATGAACCACAGGTTTCGTAGGTAGTGTACGTGGGAGTTGTTGAAGGAGTCCTTGCCACTGGCGTTCAACTGTCCCCCATGGCACCGATGCCCAACGCAGCAGAAGCGAGAGAACCAGAAATTGGAGCGCCGCTGCCCTTTGTCGGTGCAGCAGCATTGCACCCTTTTTGAATATGCCTAGGCCATATCCCAGGAGGGGCAGTAAGGCTTCAGGCGTTGTGTTGTCATGCACCCTGCTTCAGTTATGTGTTCCAGGCCATACAAGATGAAGGAACTACTGTCCCAGGGCAGGCAAAGCACATAAGCACTGCTCAGGAACTACAGGCCGTTGGGGATCAAGCTGCCGAAAGCTGGCGACGATTGCTGAGAGAAGGTGTTGGAGTCACCGATCAGTTGAGAGGCCTAATTCTTTGTTGATACCAAGTGTCATATGACGGCCTTTACACTCCATCCTCCCCTGGTGCATTTGGTCAGTGTGAATACCGCTAGGAGATACCCTGTGAATGTCTCAAGCGTGGGCTCAGCGAGTACAAGGCCACAGCCCGAAGTTACCCACGCCAGGGATACGGACTGAACATGCACTGCCTTGAAGTTGCGGTGAAGGACCTAGTTGTAACTGCTTCTCGCCATATGCAGCTCAGCCTTACAGGCCAAGTCCGCTGCATACAACATGTTGATGCAGCCAGAACGTCCCGGTCGCTGTCACGATGTGAAGATCAACATTTCTTTCAGCAACGCTGAGGATGCCGACTCGCCTTGGGCTAATTTGCAAGTGCAATGGTCCATTTCCTGACTGCGTGGAGGGACCCACCCCACAGCTGACCAGATAGCTAGTGCGGAACACCCTGGCCAAGCCTTTCCATAAAAGAAGATGCAGGCCTCGTCACTCCTGATTTTGCAGAATGTTACTTACGCCTTTCCTTGCCCGGACCATGACAGTCTCATAGGAATGAGTACCATGTCTGACGATTTGCGGACCCTTGATGAGTTTGTGTAATCTATATTTGACGAGAAGATTGCTGACGTATCGCACAAGTATTTCCAGGTGCCCTCTCGGTGTAACAGGATTGAGATAAATGAGAGCTTTGCTGCTGGAACTACTCTTACTATGCCGCTGCTAGGCCATTGTCATGGATGTTAAAGAGGAAAACATCTCCCATTAACTGCCCACGTTGTTTTTGTAGCCAGATGATGGCTTCCAATTTGCTGATGACAGCCTATATGAGTGACGGGACTACACCTACAGCAACTGCCTTCTTTCTTGTACAACGTCATTGAGAGATTCGAGAATGCGAGCCGTATTCAGTAAAGGGCACTGAAAGGTCCATGAGGGTGTCAGTCCGACCAGCTATAGTTCCAGTTTCGACTCCTGGCAGCCTATGACCAATGCTCTGACGGTCATTTGGATGAAATACTTTGCCACTGACATCAATACTCAGAAAATACCCAGAAAATGATATGGGTGTTCTGACAGCAGGTTGTTCTTGGGTCCTTTACCCAGTGCTTTAACCTACCTTACCGTGTTGGTCCCTGGTGACCATGGTGAGCACATCTCTGGCCTGGGCGCTGACCCCAAGCACTTGCGGTCTTATGATGAGGGTGGCGTCATCCATGGTCGTTGGGACATGTCGAGAACCGTGGCTAATGGTCCAGCCGGAGGCGACTGGTCAAGTTTGGTGGAGCCAACTTGCCATCCAGCTGTATTTGGTTGCTGCATCTCAGTCTGTCGAGTATCTGCACAGGAGGTCCCACCAAGGGCTCGTCCTCCTTATCACTTGAAGAGCCATTTCCCAACGCTAGTGGCCGAACTCATAAGTCAAAAACCGAACCAGTCCAACAGCTCCGAGAGACGAGTTACCAAGATGATGAATGGTGGGAGTCACTTTTATGGCCACCAGCGGCTGTCTGGTGTGAGTGACCCTGAGAATCGCTCTGTTTAGTGCTGGCAGGCTAGAGGACGCTGGGTCGCTATGTTGGAGGGCACTTTTGCTTTCGCTCTCGCCTATACGGGCATACCAGGGGAGCCTAACACTTATGCAGCCGATGACCGCCTGGATATCTGGTTTTTGAACCTTGGCCCCACTGTCCCGCGAGTCATTCTGCAGTGCTATACGGGGACCAAATAAACTGCAGGTTCCCTTCCACAGATGTTTGGCTGTTTGTTTGGCTCTTTGTTGGCGGCATTGTATTCTATGGCCTCGGTGTCTCTCACTCTTTGTCATTTGCTCACCCTCTCCATCAGGGATTTGCTGCTTTTGTAGCAGTCACCCCGGGTTCGGATTTGTTTCTCTCTTATCTTTCCTGACGGTGGTTGGGACGTTGGGGACTGTTTGGACTTCGTCTTGTTATGTATTCTTTGTTTGACTTAATGCAGACCTGCAACCATATTTTGTACATAGCCTTGAATAAGATAAAAGCAGGGTCCACACGTTTGACAACCTGCTTGCGGCTACGTTCTACCTGCCCGTTATGGACTGTCCAAATTGCCTGTACTACAGTTTTCAGCCATGTCACAACCGTTTGGGGAGTATAGAGCATACAACTGATTGCACGTCTTTGATGAGTGGTGTCTCCTCCCTTAGGAAGCATTCAGGCCAGAGCCCTTGTACATACCCTTGGTGATGCATCGCTGCACAAGAAATTGCTGGGTGTCTGACAGGTTACATAAACGATCAGTTGGTGGAGAACCTGTTGACAGTGCTCAGTGCACGGGGTTCACTGGGGTATATGCCTATCTTGCTTTCAACTACCTAGGTGGCAGCCCTCAGGCCACCGAATTCGCAATTCTGTTTGGAATGTGCTGTCACGAATGCGATGAAAGGCTGTGATGAACAACCTCTGAAGGCCACCCATGGCTTCTGATCCTGCCTGAACCCACTGTAAGTGTTGAGGAGTGTACAGTCACGTCGTGCAGCACGAGAGTACAACAGAAGGGCTACTCCAGGATGTGTACTTATTACCCGCAGGTGTACAGGGTAATCTCCCGTTTTTGCTCAGGCAGATCATCTGGGAGACATGCCCTGCGATCCACTCTGTTCTTCCTTACCTTCCCCTTTTTGCTGCAAGAAGATGAACAGTGACTGGCCTGGGGTTCCAGTGTGTCTGGTAAGGTAGCCCCAGCTTGCAGCACAGTTGCACCCTGAGCGTCAAATGTTTCTTCTACACGCAGCCGGCGCTCCCAGTGCAAGGTCTGCCAGGTGTACACAGTCAGCAGTGTGGGTGTCTGCCACTAAAAGCAACATATGCTCCCATCATCTTTTGTGACAGTCGTGATACTACAGTTAGGACTCCACTTGTTTTGTGATCTCCTGACACAAGCAGATGGTGTATCGGGGTTTCACGTCTGATGATCCCTCAAGAACCCTGCGGTTGTTTTATCGTACAGAGCAGTGCTGGTTTTCCTCTCCAGACTGGATCTGGTTTGCGTCTGTTGTTTATGTACCACTCTATCATGTGATCTGAAAGTCAATTCACAACCACTGCTCAATTGTTTACGATGATGGTGCTTCATCGTGTATGGCTTTGTTAATTCGTAGGTCCGATGGTCTTGCTCGGTATACATGTCTGTGAAGGCCTGTGAGGATTCAGGTCGTTGAGAAACTCATTAACTAAGGATTACCGAAGGAAGGAATGCCAAGCTGTCTGTATTCAAATGCCAGGTTCTCACTGCATGAGTCCTCCGTATCACATAGAAAGAACAATCACTACGTTCATCAGGCCCCCAAGGCCTTTTTGCACCTTTTTGAAGGTCACACACACAATGGCAAGCAGCTGTGTCGTCCACAGGACCAAATGATACCCGGATTAACACCTGCAAAGTATCTGAAAGGATACCCACTGATGTATTCCCTCTGTCTCGGGAGGGACCAGTGAGGCAGACTGGATACCTGCCCAAACATGCACATATGAAATGTCACCTCTGCAGGTACACTTCAAGACCTCCGGAGGAGTAGTCAATGTGTGGTTTTCTGTTCCTGACTCAGTCAGCAATCAGACTCTGAGTGCAACGTCAGATACAGATTTCCTTACCTGGCCAGGTTAAACAGGGTGTTTATCGTCCCCAAGTTAAAATGCGACCTCTGGGGTACCTCGACTACGGTGCAAGTTACACGAAGACCACTGAACTGTACCGAGGTACCGAGGATTGACTGCAGGTGGTAGGCTATGGCCTGAGGCAAGACTGCCCCCCGGAATCCACCAGAGGGCCACTACAGCGAGCCCAACCTTCCGGAGTAGGAAGCCAAAGTGTCAGCTTTGACTGTGTGCCAGGACCGGAAAAGGAACGTGGGGTACGGGAGACCTGTAGCCCCAATCCCTTTGAGACGGTATATGCTGGATTGAAATTGAGATGGACAAGGACTGTAAAGTCAGGGAGGAAAAACTGAGCCGGGAATTTTCAGTTAGGGAGAAAAATGATCTTTTGCCCTTCATATCAGGGACGCCTGGTGGGGGAGTATAGTCTCTTTTCACTTGAGTGAGGGTGCAATGTATCCTGAACAGAACCACCCTGTGCGTGTCAGTGTAACCCAGCCCATGTTACCTTTTCGGGTGAAAGTGGTGTCATTTGGCAGTAGAATCAGGAAGCTGCTGCTTTTGTTTAACGAGAGCGGTGGACCCTTCCCGATGTATTTTCAGATATGAACAAGAGGTACTGTGAAGCAGGTCACAACCCTACCCTGGCATTTTACCCCTAAGGGAGCATCATTTGGCCCTATATATGGGATATATGTGGGATAGGGTATATCATATTCCATTTCCTTGTTAGGAACATAGGATGTGGGATAGATAAGGCAATCATGGATGTTTAGTAGTTATATCAATTAGTGGATGATAGGGTGGATTTCTCATATGTGCATATCAAGTATTTCATTGGCTATGTGTACCATATCTGTTTGCAGGATACTATTCAGTCAACACTATCGTTATGTCTTCTGTGCCAAGCAATGTTGCTGCCCATGCCACTGCGACCTCTGCTCCTGACCACCCGGTCTGGTTTCATGGTAGCAGAGGCGAAAATTTTTCGTCTCTGTTGGGCGTTTGGCATCGCGGAAAGCGATCGGTCCAAGACATCGTTGACCAAATTCAAATTAAAATCTCTTCCCCGGGAGGGATAGCTGATGGTGTCCAGGTCCCCACTCTCAGGACCTCCTCGGCCCTGACCCCATCGACCGGGCAGGGGCCGCAAAAACGGGCCAAGCCCCAAGTGGCTACAAATCTTAAGTTTCCGAAATCCCCGAATGTTCCCATCGGGGCCCCCCATCCTCGAAATCCAGCTGGTGTACCTGGGATGGTTGGGGGGGAAATAGACGGCCCCCCTCAGGGAGCGATAAGAGGACCACAATCGCCTATTATGGGCTCGGGAACCGTTACTAGCGCCGAGAATCGGGCAGTAATCGACCTATCTACTGGGGTGATCGAGCGTACGAACGCTGCGCCCTCACGCGCTGCCGACTGGGGTACGATGGCTTCGCCAATGGGGCCTATCGTGGTCGACTCTGGCACTCCTCCGTCGCTAGGGGGGTTGCCAGAGCCTCAGGTCAGAAAAAACCTGTTTGCGGCAGGGCCCATCAGCCTTATTGTTGACCAACTCGACGCTGAAAACCGGCGAGTCCTCGCGCTCACGCCTGATCCCCATGGCCATCTGGGTCCGGCTCGAGAGGCCGTGGCCCTGATCCAGCAAACCCTCGTCGGGGACTAGGCAGAACCCCACTGTGGTGGAATCGTCGCCTACTCCAATGAGTGGATCGCGGCGGTTTCCCTCCCTGGTGGAGGAATCTCCTCTTAATCCCCCGAGCGGATCCAGGCTAAATCCTACGATCATCGAGGAATCCCCCACGCAAATCGAGGAGGATGACTGTGACCAGTGGTTCCCCCTGGCGGTGGAGAAGTGGAACGACCATGAGGAGGAGGAGATTGGAGTGTTGGAACGTCATGAACTCCATCATTCCCCTATTTCCGTTGCCTCCTCTCCTGCACCTCCTGAACCTATGTCAGGGACCAGGGATCGCCCCATGCTTGTGGAAGAATCCCCGGCCCCCCACTACATCACGGTGGAGGACTCTCCGGCCCCTCGGTTCATTGCTGTGGAAGAGTCCCCGGTGCCTATGAGCGGCGTCAAAAACCGCCCGTGTCTTGTCGTGGAATCTCCGGAGCCTACAGAGGACCGGGCCGGTACTACATCTCCAGTGCCTATGAGTGGCACGAAAATTCGTCCATCCCTAGTGGATGATTCTCCGGCAATGCCGAAGGTCAACAATCTGTGCTGGGGGGGAGGGAATCAGGTGGAGGGAGGTTCAGCAACCCTCCCAATAAATTTGGTCTCTCCCCCCACAAATACATCTCCTACGGAGGACCCCCAACTGCCCAATTGGGGGGGGGATCCAGAGGTTGCAACGGGATCGGAGCCTGTTTTTGCTTCCCATCCGAGAACTCGATCACCTATGGTGGTTCATGAGTCACCACAGTATATTGTGGTGGACGATTCCCCATCCCCACCGCCGCGACCGAATACTGTTGGTCATGTTCCCCCTCCACCGTTACCCCGCCACCGCCAGGTGGCTTACATCGAGCACGTGCAAGGAATCCCGCACCTGGTTCGGCCATCTAGTGGTGGGGGTTCGGGGGGGGGGACATCCCTCTAGTGGGGGGGCGCCAGCGCCTGTTGCTGCGCGCCCCACACCCCCGTCTCGCCCTGCGGGGGGGCCCTCTGGTCCCTCCGTGGCAGGGGGGGCTGCTGGGGGGGGCGGTGGTGGGTCATCACCTCCTCGTGGAGGGGGGGGTCCATCCTTTCGACATTCTGGGGGCCCCACTCCTACACGGGGGGGGGGAAGACCTACAACACATGTGGCTGTCCCCGGTGTGTGGTGCACTACGAAACGTGCATCCAATCTCTGATGGCACAGGTGAGGGACCTGCGAAATCAGAATCTGGAGTTGCAGCGATCCCATCAGGAACTTTCTCAGGCAGTAGCCTCTACCGTGGGCATCAGTCAGTCCTACGGGGACCGGATGACCCAAATCTTGTCTACATTGGCTAAATTTGACGCGGCGGTTCAGGGCTACTGCCGGGATTCTAAGGTGGTGGAGGCTAGCGTGGCAGATCATCTTAAGATGTTAAACGGCAACACGGCTAAGTGCTTCAGCGCAGTGGAGTCGCTCGCTACACGTTACGCCGCCGTTGCATCTAGGATCGATGCGTGGGACCACTGGTACTCCACGCCTGCGGAACCCGTTACGGTGGTCCTACCCCCGCCATCGGCGCCTCCGCCCGATCCTGATCCTACACCGGCGGCGCCTACGGCGCCCATGGGCGCGCCATCCGGTTCATCCGGTGGTGGGTGTGTCCTTCCTTTCTCCGTCCACCCATCCCACGATTGCATCTACCATCCGAACGGTTGTCCGGACTTGGGGTGGCCGAGGGGGGGGGGAGAACATCACGAACACCCCCACCCCCAAGAACCTACATCGTGGAGGGGAATCGCCGAAAAGCAGAAGGAACGTGCTGTTCCCGAGTGGAGGGCGACGCCCAAGGGCGAAGAACACCCTACGGAGCCTACGGCCCCGTGGGCCAATGAAGAGGAGAACACCTCTTCGTTGGGGAACATTAATCCCCTCACGAAAAATGTTTTCACTTCCCCTGGGAAACCTTCGTACACGCCCTCTCATCCTACGGATACGTGTACAATCTCTCCAGTGAAGGTTGCACCAAGTGCAAGTGGAGGTGCACCCCCAACCATGGCTCCCCCTGCTTACCACCCGTACCAAATGCCTATGGTGCAAAATAGTTACACCTAAGCGGCGGAGGATAGTGATATGCCTAAACCGCAATTTAATGGGCAGCTAGAGTCCTACGACGAGTGGGTGGAGAAGCTTCAACAATGGTTGGGGGGGTGTGATCCCATGTACCGAAAGGCCAACGAGGCAAAAATGATTTTGAGTACCTTGCCCCCATGGCTAAAGGCGATCATCAACGCCCGGGTTGCCGAGGCCACCCACCACACACGCACTGCCCCCACCCTCAAAGAGTTGTGGGACTTTTTGGAACAACGTTTCCACGAGTATGACCCCGCAAGGGGTGATGAAAGATGGCGAGCCCTCACCCCCAGGGTGGTTAAAGGGCAAGTGACCCTCATCGACCTTGAAGATTTCTATGCTCGTTGGCAACGTTTGTTGCCTCTGAGCAATGAGACTCGTCCCCACGTGATCCAGGAGCAGCTCCTAAGCAAGCTCCCGTGGATCAAGGAGAAGGTCGTCAAGCAAGAGGCTAAGAATAGCCCAGACAGCTATGTGGTGGATTTTGGTGGCCTTGACCCTTCGCCGGGTCGCGCCCCATTCGAAAAGGAACTCAGGAAATATAGCGCTCAAGCTTGCACTACGGTTCCCGAGATTGTTTCCTATTCGGGGCCGGGGGTGATAGTTGACTGCAAAGACCCGGCTCTCCAGGAGTGGATCTTGAAACTCAACAACACACCTCACACACGCGGCTACACTATGAAAGTGGAGCAACGTAGGCCTCGTTTGAAGCCTCCGGAAATCTACGCCCTTGCCCATAAAAGCGTGTTGGAGATGGAAGCTCTCGAACGCCTCAATAAAGGAGACAAGACGACGGTGACGTACACTCATCGCCCTTCTCACAATAAAACCGCGGTGAATGCGGTTAATGCGGAGGCTACGGCGGACCCTGACACCTCCGAACCCGCTGACACCTCCGTCAACGCCGTGGGTCACTCTAAACCTCCGGCGAAGAAACCCGTCGACCCCGGGGCTAAACTGCCACCTACCTTTTGGGTTCCGTGTTCCAAACATTGGAAAACACGTAAACAAACGGAGATGGACATGTCTTGGATTGATTGGGGTGCCACCAATACCACCCTTTGGACGCGTAAGCCTAATTCTCCGTGCAATGACACTCATTGGAACATTGCGGGTAAGTCTAAAGGTGGTAAGCCTAAGGGTGGCGATAAGGGTGGCGGTGGTGATAAGGGTGGTGGTGGTTATAAGGGTGGCGGCAGCAAGGGCGATAAAGGAGGCAAAGGAGCGCCGAACGGGCGCGGACGTCGGTAGGAGTGCCCAGAGGCGCCCCCTTCGAAAGAAGAAAACCTCCGGGCACCCCTGTGACACTACCGTGGCTCTCGTTCCATCGAGAGTCATGAAGGGGCATATAGTGACTAGTGAGATTCAAACCGAACTTTCCGTTCAGGTTGTTTTGCCCAATGGAGAACGCAAAGCACCCCGTATTTTGCTGGATTTTGGGTGCCAAGCGGTCGCTTTGGCCAACCCCAATGTTTTCGGAGACCAACTCTCCGAAAAATATGAATCCCCCCAACAGAGGCGCCTACTCCAAGCCGATAATGAGACGCCTTTGCCGGGGGGGAACGAGCAAATAGACGTCAAAATTCAATTTACGGGGGTTGTGGATGGTAGTGTTTCACTTCCTCGTGTTGCCCAGTATGGCGTGTCCCCGTACCTTGTCCCGAATTTACCTTGTGATATGGTTTTGGGGCACCCATGGGGTTACGAACATTGTGTGAGCCATTTTGCCCGTTTCAATTGTTTGTACTCTCACCATCCAGTGCACCCCCGTTTTTGGATTGAGGACTTCCGTGAGGCTCCACGAACCGGCAAACCATTTTCCGTGAACCCCATTCATGGTAAGGTGTCACGTCAGTCCGTGTGGGGCCTAACCGTTCCAGTCGTTGCAGCGGTCACTCCTACGCACCCTGCCCCGGCCATTGTGGCTACGCCCCCTGGTGGCGAACCGCCTAACCGTGTTAAGGCAGACAAACACATATCCTATGCCTTGACCGCTTCCTCCTTGGCCCCCGGACAGGACTGGGCTTGTGCTTTGCAGCTCGTTGAATTTGCTCCCGAAGCCCTTGCCCGTGATGTTCTACCTACGCGGCGTGATGGGTCCATGTGGACCCAGTCTGACTATGGGCTCACGCCATATTGGGCCGCACGTGTCAAAAAACAATTTGGCAAAAACCCCGACGTGGACGCTTTCAATAGGGTCCCGGGTATGGCCCAGGCTACCCGTTGGGTTTCGCTGCTTGAAGATTTCTTTTCCACTCCCGCGGACCCCTCCAAATTGTATTGGATGTGCCCTCCCTATCATCGGTTTTCCGATTGTGTTCGGAAAATTCGGCAAGAAAAACTACGAGCCATCGTCGTAGGGCCGAAGTGGACACATAGGGAGTGGTGGAAACCCCTTATGGAAATTACTTTGCAAGGGTACCACCTTCCTGGGCCAGAGACTAAAGCCTGTCTCTATCAGAATGACCACCTCACGCCCCTTCCTCAACGGGGTTGGTCCACGGTGGCGCTATACGTGGACGGTGGTATTCCGGAGGAAAATTTGGCGGCCACTAAATGTCATGTGGCCTCCGTTTTGGCACCGGCCGTCTCTAACCCCAACACGGATGGCGAGCCGGGCATGACCTCGGAGGAAGAGTCGGAGGATGAAAGGGTGCCTAACCATTTGGCTTCGGTGCGCACCCTCACGTATCAGGCGACCCATAAAAAACTCCTCGCACCCGTTACTCTTGATCCTACCCCCGAAGATTTGGAGGCACAAGAATGCGTGCGTTCACGCATTGCGAAAATTGAACGAGAGTTATTGGGTGGGAGGGCCACTACTGTTAAGCGTTACCGAAAACACAAAAGGCGCCACACGATTGTTGGCGGCTTCTCGTGTGGGTGGCGTTGTCACCACCCAAGAGCCTATTGTGTCTCCGGAGGTGAAGCTCATGAGGTAGCGCATCCTCGCGGACTATGAGCGGGATGTTTTTAGTGGGGAGGTTCGTCTCCGTCCGGGCCAGGAACACCCTAAGGTCCGTGGTACGGAGCGGTTGGGGTTTGCTAAACTTGACCTATACCCGAACGCCAAACCCAAGTCCGTAATACCTATACGGTTGGTGGGGGAGCGTGCCGCGGCAGAGCAAGAAATAGTGGAGGACTTTTTGGCTCGTGGCTGGATTGAGCCGTGCCCTGCCTCCGAGTGGGCGTCCAACGGTTTCGTTGTGCCCAAGAAAGAGAAGGGAAAATGGCGCCTCGTGGTGGACTACCGCCAACTTAATGAGGCTACCTTGCCCGACGCACACCCCCTCCCCCTCATAGAAAACATGTTGGAAAATCAATCCAAACACAATATTTTCACCATTGTGGACTTGAGTAAAGGGTTTCATCAAATTCCCCTTCACCCTGAATCCCGGGCTAAGACTGCCATGAATTTGGCGGGTAAGCGATACCAATGGCGTGTTATGCCTATGGGTATCAAGAATGGGCCCGCTATTTTTCAACGGGTCATGGACCATGTTTTGCAGGGTTTGGATTGTGCGGACGTATATATTGATGATATTATTATTGGTTCCTCCGGTGCGACGGAGGAGGAGCTATTGGCTAACCACGACCGCGACGTGCGTGCCGTGTTGGATAGGCTACGACAAGAGGAGTTGGTTGCTTCGGTTAGCAAAACCGATTTCTTTGTTCCTCAGGTTGAGTTTTGTGGCCATGTGTTGAAAAATGGCACACGTCGGCCGGCGCCAGGGAAAATGTTGGCGCTTGAGCGTTGGGACAAACCGGATAATGTTCGGGAGCTCCGGGGGTTCCTGGGGCTCGCCAACTATTATTCGGGCTATGTCCAAAACTACGCCTCCATAGCTACCCCTTTGATTAATATGTTGAAGGATTTGCCTAAGCATAAGAATGGCAAAAAGATAGGCCTAACATGGAATGCTTCGGCTAACGAGGCCTTTTTGAAGCTCAAGCGTGCTATTACGGATATTGTTCCCTCCCAACTAGCCGATTGGGATAAGGACTTTGTCCTCACCCCGGACGCTAGTAATTGGGCGGTAGGGGCGGCCCTACAGCAGGAAGGTCCCGATGGTGCCCTACGCCCCCTTGCCTTTTTCTCCCGCAAATTGTCAGGCAGCCAATTGAATTGGAGCCCTCGGGAGAAAGAATGCTACTCCATAGTGGCGGCGCTTTTAAAATGGCACGGTTGGGTGGGGAACAAGCGCGTGGAGGTCCGTACAGACCACCGTAGCCTTAAAAATTGGGCTACGGAGGACCTCAAAACCGTGGGGGGTCCCTCTCCACGCCAAGCACGTTGGCATGAATTGGTCTCTAAATTCGACCTCCATGTGGTTTACACTCCGGGGCCAGTGAACCCCGTGGGTGATTTCTTGTCCTGTTGGGCTTACCCTGCTAACCCGGCGTTGAGTGATGTGTCCATACATGGGACGGCCCAAGCGGCCGGGGATGTGCGGGACATGATGGCGGCCGAGAAGGAGGAACTTCTCGCCCGCCCCCTTGTATTTAGGGCGGTTGTGGCGCCCGTTGTCACTAGGTCTAAAGCGGCGCCTCGGGCTCAAGGGGCACCCGCGTGTGATCCACCCCCTCTGGCTTCGCCTCCAGTGGGGGGGGGGGCGAAGCAAAAGAGAAAGCTTCGGAGACTGGAGCGAATTGTCAAGATAAAAAAATCTTGGAAGTCCCACAAGAAAGCAACTCCTATACATCGGGAGGATGCTCCCAATGTTTTTGAGATAAATTGGGCTAAACACTACCCAAATTGTCAACGCTACAAACAAATGTGGCAAGATGCCTTGAATGGGAGCCTCCAAGATGGAGTGAGGTTGGTGGATAACAAGCTCGTCCGTAATGGACGGTGGTGTGTTCCTACGCCGCTAGTGCATCGTTTGGTAGCCGAATACCATGATGCATTTCACTTAACTACCTCCAGTGTGGAAAAACACTGGAAGGAAATTAACCATGGCGTGGAAGGCGAGGGGTTGTACAAAGCAGTGGAACTGCAATGTCAAACGTGTCCCTCATGTGCCATTCACACGCATGACACCAAGCGCAAGCAAGGGTACATGACCCCTATGCCTATACCTATGGAGCCCATGGACTCCATAGCGCTTGATGTGTTTCACTACCCTTCCACCTCCCACGATGGAGAGGTGTATGACCGAATGCTCCTATGTGTATGCCGGCTTTCCGGCTACCTCATCGCGATCCCTATTCCTAAACCCCGTCATGAAGACAAGGATGAAGGGCTAACGGGGAGAAGAGCGGCCCATGTGGTAATGGAGCGCTGGGTGGATAGGTTCGGAGCCCCTCGTGAAATATGCTCCGACCGTGGGCCACAATTTGTGAGCCAATATTTCCAAACCCTTTGTTCTAAGATTGGTGCCCGCTCGACTATGTGTCTCGCGCGTAGGCACCAAGGTAATGGCAAGGCGGAAAATACTGGCAAGCAGCTAAGGCGTGCTGTTGCTAAAGCCATTAACTTGAAGAAAGAGAAAACTAATTGGGTAGAGGTTTTGCCCGCCGTTGTACGAGCGTGGCATGAGACTACAGGTCCTTCAGGTTATACACCTAACGAGATTGTGTTTGGTAAACACAACCGTACTAAGGGGCCTCCTCTTGCTGAGCCTAAGGGGGTGGCCCAAGACGCCGCTCACTACTTCCAACGGCGTGAGGAGCTTATTGCTCTTGCACGGAGGGCTATGATTCAAGTGCAAGAGACAATGGCTCGTAAGTATAATAAGAGTAGGAGGATGTCCCCCAATTTCTCAAAAGGGGACCGCGTATGGGTCTGTCGCCAACGCAAAAATCTTGGCGATAAGACTTGTCCCTATTGGGATGGGCCCTATGAGGTTGTGGCCAAGAAGGCGCACGACCTCTATGTTATTCAAGTGGACCAACGGAGGTTAGTTGACGTCCACGTTGATTGTTTAATAAAAACGGTCAACTCCCCTCGCTCCCCCGTGCCTCTAAATTACACGGAGGAGGTTGCTAGAGTGCCCTCCCAGTTTGAGGAGGACACCTCTAATGTCAAGAAAATATTAAGTCACCGTACTTACCGCAAGAGACTTCTCTTCAAGGTGCGGTGGGAGGGTTATACCAAAGATTGGGATACCGAGGAACCCGTTAAAACCTTCTTACCATCCTACAACAAAGTTTGGAGAGATTACTTGCAGAAACAGAATCTCACCCAAACCGTTGACATCCTTGCCCACCTTGGTGGACCGCTCTCATGAGCGTGCCACGAAAAGAAAACCCTAACCAATATGGATATATTATTGTTTGGGGAAGGGAGGAGAGAGCGAGAAGCGGTGGGAGACAGGAAAGAAGATGTGCATGCACGGCGCGCTCCTCGGTTACAAAAATCCCCGCCAGAGCAGGGCGGTGGGTACCGCAGGTTTACCCCACCGTCTACCTCTCTCACCGCTAAAGGCTTGAGAGTCCTTGGGGTGGGGTGGCGTGGCATATAGCCTGGGGCGGAAGTGGGACGTGTTCTTTCGGGGGTCTTAATGCCATTCAAACCCCTATCCTTGGGTCTTACTGGAGCACTCCTACCACCACCAGGACTACTGCCACAAGTCCTGCCCACGATGACGCCCCCTGTCAAGGGTGCTAACAACGTGGCAAGCACTTCCCGAAGACTCTGCCGGGTTGTGCGCATGGTGGTGTTTGCAAGGTTTCGGAGTGCCGCCCCGTACCGAAACCACGACCCCACGACCGTCCCTGACCCGTCACCCAAGCCAACGAGCTAAATCATTTGCTCAAAATGGCGAAGGCTTGAAAACTTCGTTGGGTTAGCGGGTACAACCCATTTTCCCTTTTTGTGTTGGGCGTGATGGTCTTCCACCGATTTGCCCTTGTCCACACGAGGGTAGGTATACAAGGTACGAAGTACTCGTGTGGCTCACATTACGTTGAAAAAATTTCGTGGCGTGCAAAATTGCCACTACATACGGCGAGGACTTAAGCCTAGAGGGAGGGGTCGTCCTCTACAATACAAGTATTCTAATATGAATTGCAATGCGTGCCTTTGCCCCGTCACTCTATGAGTGGGTGGGGTCTTCAAAGGCAAAGAGTGGCGTTGCGGATTTGGGCCGTCTCCGCCGCCTGGGTATTCGTCCCCGGTCGCTATGCGTGCCCGGGTTGGGAGTGGGTACCCTCCATTGCCATTGCATGGGGCCGCATGCTGGCTGGGTGTGCTCTTCATGTCCTTGATGAATTTCGCGGGCGAACTCCTGCCTGCAACGAGAGGGAACAAATAATATGATGAAAAGGGAGAGTGTGCACATGCATATGTTTATGAGAGAATATGTATATTAATGTTTTCTCTAGAGTTCCCCACGAGTGGACTTGGACTTCCACAACACCCGAGGGGTCCTCTATCCCAGCACCCAACCAAACGGGTTGGGATATGGGCGTGGCATTTCCCTTTATAGAGACCCGTGCGTGGACTTGGATTTCCACAACACACACGAGTCTCTCTGTCCAAGACACACCAAAACCGGGTGTGCCCGTGGCCAATGGTAGCGTGTGTGTGCGCATGCCATTGATTTAGTTACGGGATTATATGGTTGCCTATTACGTTGGTTATCACCCGCTCCCCGAACAAGCAAGACCTAGGTTGACACCTACCTTTGGGGTTTTGTAGCCGTGTACACCGGCCCAAGTTTACACACGGAGGTGTAAACATGAACCGTCATACACGGTGTAGAGGGGTTGGGGGAGTAAAACTCCTTCGGGGCGTGTCATCGTGCCCCCGGGGAGTAGGGTGGGCTGATACACCAGCGGGACCGTACGGGCGACCTCCCCAATTTGCAACCTGGAGGTGACCCCCTGCGCTACGGCCCGCCGGTGGCACACCCACCGACAAAGGTAACACGCGAGGTAACCTAAGTGTTTTTACGCACGCCCCCAAGACACACACGAACACCAAGCAACAAGGTGGCGTATCTATACACGTGTTCTATTGTGGATATGCTTACTGTTTGTTGTGTGTACGTGTGGAGTGCCACCATCACGTGCCCCAAAGCCGCCACCGCGAGACCCACACTCTGTGATGCCCTCCGGGCGAGTGTGTGCCCCCGGGCCCTGCCAGTGGGTGTGCGCGCACGAGTGTGTCTTGTGTTTGTCGGTGTGCATCGCTCTATTATGTGTATATATGATATATATACGTAGTATGGCTCCCAGGTGAGGGGTTAGCAGTGAGGTCAGGTTATTATTACATTGTTATGAGGTTTCTCTATTTAAGTGTGTATACTCACACCCTCATCCCATCTCCGTACCTCCTCCTTTACCCTCTATGTGGTGCATCACGTGTGACACACATGCTAAGTTCGACATCCACACGGACACGACCCTTGGCTGAGCCGTGCCCGTATCGTACAGTCACAACCGTGACTGGTTCATTCATCCTGGTCCGTTCCACACAATCATCTCTCTTTGGTGTCTGGTCTGTTTGACAAGTGGGCCTTTGGCTAGGCCTTGTCTCTGTCTTTTACAATAAGTAATCAAGCAAGTTTACATCTTACAAGCAAGAGCTCACTCATTACTACAAGCGTTACGGGCAAGCACATCAAGAACATCAAGCACATCAAGCCCTCATAAACGATCTAAAGCACGTGGGTGCAAGGTGTGGGCATCGTACCCGTGTTTTGGTTTGTGCCTAAATGATCGTCGATCATTTACCCTGAGGCCATCGTGACCTCTTTCCTCTACTTACTGAGCTACCCCGCGCACTGTGGGGCCATCGTGGCCGTGTTTATTAGTGGGCCTAAGCATGCACAAGACAGAGGCAGGCACAAGACGGCACCCGGGGTCAAGCATGGCTAGATGTCGGGTATGGGGAACCTGCAACCCTAGAGCACCCGGAGGCCCTCACTGGGCTACGACTCACGATCCATCCCCTAGTCTAGCTTCGCAAGGCAACAATATGGCAAGATCACGGTGTTCACTGTTCCAAAGTGTGAAAAAAGGGCTGTGGTGGCTGTAAGGACTGTTACCACGGTTGCCCCGCGTTGCACTGCGAGACAGGACCGTTAGCCCCCCGTGGTAACAGTCCCCTGGCCGAAGGCCAGCAGGCTTTGTTGTGTCCCTTGTGAATGTTTCCCTGGCCTCTATCTCTTTTATCCCTCGTGCTCCCTTGTGCAGGCACAGTCCTACGTTGCTGTTTGACACTCCCGTCAATTCTCCTGGCAGTTTTTTCAAAGAGTGAAATTTTTGCACTTTCGCGTCGCACCGCTTCGCATGTACCATTACCTTCAGTTTTGTTTAAAAGTGTGATTTCACTTTGCCTTTAGTTTTAATTCTTTGAAGAACTACCTGCCCTTACCTGCTGGACCCCACATGCCTCATGCGACACGCAGGGACCAGACTCTACGCGCAACAGCTCGCGATTTCGCCTACTACTTATTGCGGGACCTGCGGGATGGCATTCGTCAATTTATGTATATTGGTGGTGGTTCGATCCCCACCGATCGGAGGTACTCCAGCGGCCGTGCGGCCGGCTCCGAGATTGCCTGCGCAGGTTCGATTCCCTATGGGGGGGAATCTGGTAACCTGTGATTTGCTGCTGTTTGTGACTGCTACGTTCCTCTTGGGCATGTACTTCCTGCCCGTGGCAGTCGTTTTAAGTGGGGGGGTGAAGCAGGTCACAACCCTACCCTGGCATTTTACCCCTAAGGGAGCATTATTTGGCCCTATATATGGGATATATGTGGGATAGGGTATATCATATTCCATTTCCTTGTCAGGAACATAGGATGTGGGATAGATAAGGCAATCATGGATGTTTAGTAGTTATATCAATTAGTGGATGATAGGGTGGATTTCTCATATGTGCATATCAAGTATTTCATTGGCTATGTGTACCATATCTGTTTGCAGGATACTATTCAGTCAACACTATCGTTATGTCTTCTGTGCCAAGCAATGTTGCTGCCCATGCCACTGCGACCTCTGCTCCTGACCACCCGGTCTGGTTTCAACTGATTTCCACACGCCGGTCTAGCAGGAGTACACTCTGAGTCAAGCAGGGTCTACCATGTCAGATCTATCCTCTTCCCCATTGCCTTCCTCGGGCCTGCCAGGGAGGATTGCAATGCTTTGTCACTATGTGGTGACTTTACATGTTCACTGTTCCATGCGTGATGGTCATGCGGGGTCAAGCGGGTGTAAGACCAGTGCTCACTCTGTGCTCAGACTCCTAAACGTTTTTGTGGTCAAATTTGACCAATGTCCGTAGGTGCTACTGAAAAGAAGATTTTTTCTGGCAAATTTGACACTGTAAATTTGACAGTGCTGTTTCAGTTTTGGAGAAGGAGAAACACTGGCAACCTGCTACCTCGATGCTATCACTGTGCTAACAAGCATCAGCATAGATACATACAACCTTCCTCTGCACTTCCCTGCTCTCTGATCCTTTATCTGTATGAAGTTCAACGTGGAGGTTCGAATGTTAGGCCACTTGGTGTCTGGTTTTGCAGGTAGACTCATGGTACAGGAAGTTGTATTTTCCTGGACAGAAGCGATAGCTCTGAAGTCAACCATTTCCCTTACTCTTGCATGTCTGTGTCGCCTCTGGCTTCCACAGTGTCCCTGCAATACATAGTGCAGACGGCTCTAATGATATCAGTTGCTGGGGTCATGTTTGCTAGGCCACAGACTGATTGTGAGCCTGACCAACGTCCTTGTTATGGTAGAAGGTTCCATGTTTCCATTGGCAGCCCGGGTGGCGGGATGGTGTGGGACTACCATTGGAGATCCGAGTGCTTGTTCTCAGGACAGTTAAAGCTAGTTGCTATTGTCACGTCATTTCGGTACAGAAGTGCTGCAGCTTACAGAAGTACGATTGGGGGGGGGGTCCTCCGCCCCCCACCTGATAGACTGCATGTTGTGATTCCTGATGGGGAAGGCGCCCCCCTAAGACACCCACAGCTTTGATGTGAGGTCTGGGGGGGAGTAAGAAAAAAAACAGGTTTTCCTTAAGGGCGCGCCGACTTCAGATACCGATTGATTACCAATTGTAGTTTATCTATAACTCTGTGAGGAGAAGTACGTACTGCAGATCGCCAGACTGAAGACCATGATCTGGGAGAACGACGTGTGTCGTCATTTTTCATTAAAAGCCTTGATGAAGAGACAAGTTGTCGTATCCCCCTAAATAGTTCTGACGGATTTGTTCCTGTGCTGATGTAAAGAGAAGGATTGGAATCATTTCTGTCGGCTGTTTCAAGGGACGTCTCGCATGTGTCTGTACATACTCGTCGTCTTTCCCCGTGATTATGCTTTCTTTCACGTATCTCAGTGCATATCACATTTGCATACATGAGTGTAGTGTAACACACCACATCCTACCTCCATTTTTGCAGCCAAGAGGTGTTGAGGTGCGTGGGAAATAGGACTAGGCGTAGTTTGAGTGTTGAAGGTACGATTTGGGAGCCGGATAAGGGGCAGAAAGAGCGGTCTGACTACGGTCAGACCGAGCGGTGTGGCTGGAACCAGGGCGGAAGGGTAGGTACAGGGTAGCGGCGGGGGGACAGCGGTGGTGGGGGTGACATATGCCGTGGCGGGCGGACTGGGGAGAGGGGATACCAGTCAGAAAGGAGTGGGGAGGGGAGCTGCCAGGAGGAGGAAAGGACGCAAGCAGGGTGCGCGCACATATCACAAGGGCCGCATTGGCCCCGGCACGCACTACACAGGGGCATAGGGGGCAGGAGGTGGTGCACGCTTCCCGGAGGAGATTACCCTGAAGGCGGCAGAGGCCATCAAAATGGCGCTGGATGAGGGAACTGCATGCATGGCTGACCACAGGTACATCGTGCACCCGCACACAGGGGACACGTGGCATTACGTGATCCCGGGGGAGGACGGCAAGGAGAGTATATCGCTGTTGCCAGAGTGTGACAGGCAGGGTGACGAGGTATCAGCCCTCGCCAAGGTGGCAGAAGAATGGGTGTGGGAGGCGGGAGGAGCGGAGCAGGGCACGGGAACGCAGTGGACAGTGAGGGCCATCCGGCGCGCAAGGTACCGCAGGGAGGAATGGATGACACGGGAGGACACAATGTTGATATTGCCGGTGGCAATGAAGGGGCCGGCAGCGGCGCAATGGAGGGAACAAGCAGTCCACATGCTCCTCCGGGATGACAGATTGGGAGACAGGGGGACGGTGGAGTTGGACGTACGCCATGGGTAAGGGGCAAGGTACCGGTAAATTGTACGGGTGCCTAGCGTCCTGGTCACCACGGCGGCAACAGAAGGCATGGAAGTCCGCATTGGACTCAGCCGGGAAGGGCAGGCGGTACAGGTATACACTATGGGGCAGTGGAATGGGCAGCCAGAGATCCAGTGGAAGTCAGAGCCTACGTGGGGGGAGCCGCTACATGCCGAGGTCCTCAAGGGCCCAGGGAGAGCACAGGGTGAGGACCCTGTGGAAGTTAGCAGGGCAGAAAAAGAGAAAGAGAAGCGTCAGCGGGAAGCAGCGGCGGAGGAGCCTGACAAACTGGGGGACAGAAGGGACAGAAAGGACATGCTTCAGAGGTGGGCACTGAGGCTGAGGGGGAAGGCATCAATGTGGCAGAATGTCTTAATAGAAAATGGAGGAGCGCATTAAGGGGTGTAGGGGTGAGGATGTGCGTCAGGCAGTGAGCAGGGCAAGGTACCCCATGAAGGTCAGGCAAGAGACCGTGGAAGACAGGTGCAGACCGGAGTGCACACTGGCCAGGTGCCTGTGCAGGCTGGACGGACCGCAGGATCTGAAGGCCGGATATCATGGGATGCAGGTGCGGCACTCCAGGAGACAAGGGCAAATCTGGCTACAGACCGCAGAAGAAGCAGAAGCACCACTGGTGTACTTCCACCAGGACAAGCATATCTGGGTAGGATATCCCAATTGCCAGAGCGGAATGTGGGAGGAGGGGGCGGAGGCTAACAACAGATAGGGGACGGCACAGGTGCTTACAGCGCAGAAGGTGGAGCCTAAGGGGGCGGTGCTGTGGATGCAGACGCAGCGGGACGCGCAAGTCGCGGCGTGTGTGGACAGCACAAGCGGAACGGTGTAAGTGTGGGGGCCGACGAGGCAGGTGTTGGCGCTGGCGCTGTATGTCGGGGAAACAGTACGCAGAAGCAGAGGAATGGAGGAGACTGGGACCCGGACACCGAAACGCACCGAGTCAGGAAGGTTATGGCCATGGTGGACTACGGCGGGGCAATGGGGAGGACTAAAGGACACACTGTACAAGTGGTGTCCCCGCAAGAGAGTGCCGCAGGGGTGGCGGACCAAGGGGTCACTGACTTGGTACAATATGGACGCACATGGTGGGTCGTGGAACCAGGAAGGAGGCACTGGTGAGGGCAACGAAGCTCCTGGAGGAGGTGCGGAAGCAGGGCCCGGAGTTGGAGGAAGACCCTCGGGGAGGGAGGCAAAGTAGATGGATGGGATTTGGGAGAGGCCGGGGAGGGCAGATGAGGTTCATTGTGACGGACGGGGCTGAGGGGGAGCAAGGAGGCGAGAAGGAATAACAGGCACAGGAGGAGGAAGGTCAGGAGCCGGGACAAGAGGTGGAAGCGCAAGTGGAACATGATGCGGACAGGGAGGGGGTAGGGGTGGGGGACAGAGCGGCGGTGGACTGAGGGCGGGGGAGTGTTGCGGGGTAGGTGAGGAAGGACGGGACATCAGAGGAGAGGCCAAAGGCGACAGGGAATCGGACGGGAGCAAGCGGCAGCGAGAGGAGGAGGAGCCGGAGGAACCAGAGAGAGTGGAGCGAGGGGCGGACGATGGGAGGCGAAAGGGGATGAGAGCGAGGGGGGTTAGGTACGGAGAAGAAGGGGGCAAAGAGCCGGGAACAGTGGGGGAAGGGGTGACGGTTTATGGTCCGCACAAAGCACGTGGGAAGTGCAGGATGTATGTGGGGACAGTGGAGGAGATGATCATACAGAAGGATCGCACGGGAAACCGAACAAAGGCGGCCATCGTGCTTTGGGAGGATCAGTTGGAGGGGGACGAGGAGAGACTGCCGTATCTCGTGGTGAGATTGCGGGTGTGTCCCCAAGGAAGAGAAATGGAGATACAGGGACATTTGGTTCCGGAGTAGAAGGCACAGGGTCTGGAAGGCAAGGAGGTGTCAGTTGGGAGGAAGAACAAGAGGAAGAGGTGACAATTAACGACGTGGAGGGCGGCTGCAGTGACGATGATACGCTCCGGGCTTCAGCACGGCAGAAATGACAGTTTGAAAGGGCAACGTCGAAAGGAACAAGAAGAGGTGCGGCAAGATGGGGAGGGAAGGTGGAAAGGCATGAAGTTGTACACCCAAAACAACCGTACGGCACTGTATCGGGCGGACAAGGCGGCGTGGCAGCAAATGAGGCTACACAAAGCAGACCTGGACGTAGTGACGTATCACGAGGTACAGCTGCGGGGGAGGGACAATGTTGTGTGCACGCAGATGTACAACGGGGAGGGGCGCGAGTACCAGCAGGTGCGGGCACAAGGGGTGCCGCGGTTGGTGCGTGGGGGCCTCAGCGTCGTACAAGACAGGAAGGTGGGAGGGAAGGCGAGAAGGGCGGTGTATGATGTGGCGACGCAGCATGGGCGGGAGGTCGCCATCAACTGCCACGTCCCGCATGGGAAGAGGGTCAAGAAGTATCTGGCGCAGCTGAGGATGGAGTATGTCAGGGCGTTGGAGAGGGGACTGGTCATCATGGTTGGATACTTCGGCTACGATCCCCAGAGGAGAGGCAATGAGACAGAGGTGGACCAGGAAGCGCGGCTGTTTGTGGATGAGATGCGGCTACAGGATGTGTCCTACAATGGAGCCCCAGGCCCCTCACACTACCTGCTGCCAGAAGAAAGCATGCAGCCAAGGATGGACGCGCTGTATGCGAGCCCTAGGTGGGTCAGGGGGGTAACGGCGGGGTATATGGTGGGGCCTGAAGAAATGCAAGACAGGAAAGGGCATTGCGCCATGTTGGTAACGGTGGACGTGAAGGTGGGGGAGCCAGGAGATGAAGACGATGAAGGACAGGACTCGGTCAAGGAGGGGGTCAATCCGCCACCGCCGGTGCGGTGGTTGGAGGAGGGGGACAGCAACAGGTGGCAGCAGTGGAAGCAGCAAGTGCACGTCAAAATGAGGCAAGGGTGCCATGTGCATTGGGCCATGAGGAGAGCAGGAAACGTGTGTGGGTTCAGCAGGCCGCTGAAGGAGTTGCAAACTCAGCCCAAGCTGCAACGACTTGTGGCCACACTGAGGAAGCGGCAACAGGAGGAAGTCGAGGCCAGGGCACAGGCAGAGGGTGCAGTGTGGAAGGAAGAGGTGGCACGGGCGAAGAAGAGGGCGCACGCAGCGAGGGGGGCAGTGGAGGATGAGCATGAGAGGGTCTACCAGAAGGTGGTGGCAGAGCATGAAGGGTATATGGACAGAGTAGTACCGTACAAGTCACTGCGGTACATCCAGGAGCTCGCAGAGGCTGGGCAGCCACAGGAGATCAGGGCAGTAAGGCTGCAGGATTGCAGAGTGACGGACAACAAGCGGGAGGTGCTGGAGGAGGTGGCAGAGAGCTTCCGGCAACAGCACAACCAAGAGCAGCAGGCGCTCAGTGAAACCACGCGGAGGATGGTCCGGGCGCTGCTGAGGGTGTTCGCTGACGAGCAATGCGACGCCATACACCGCCGCAGGGTAACGCTCGGGGAAATAATCGAGGCGGTGCCGGCTCTTAGGAGGAAAACGTGCCCGGGGGTGGACCAACTGGTGGCGGAAGCATACGAAAACCTCTGTGCGCCTGAACTGGATGGTCTGGCGGGGAGGGTCACAGAGGTGTTGCGCACAGGCGAGCCCCCGGTGGACTCAGGGGGCAAGGTGAGGCTCCTGTACAAGAAAGGGGGTCACCTCAGGCCGGAGAACTGGAGGCCCATATGCTGTGCAGTCACGGAAACCAGGCTGGTGTGGATGGTGGTCTTCGGGAGGATACAGCGGAGACTGTATGCGGCGGGGGTTATATCGGACAACATGTCGGTGTCCGTGCCGGACAGGTCCACACAGGAAGCAAGTTTCCTGTACGACATGTACCTGGATGATGAGGACCTGGAGGCATTCATGGCGTCCGTGAACGTGAACGGGGCGTTCCCCAACATGCCGCACGGACTCATAGAGGAGGTATTGAGGCAATTGGGGCTCCCGCACAGCGATTTCATCGCGGAGTCCCTACCCACAAGAAGGTGCACTTTTTGAGTGTCTATTTTCTTCGACATGTTCTTCTCCATACGCCGATCAGCCCTACACCTACGAGCAACGAGCACATGAAGAACAATGTGCAACCACTCCAACTACATCAAAGGCTCCTTCTCACTACAATTCCGAGGCATGCCGTCCTACATTTGCCATTCACCCTCCATACCAGAATCACGTCCGTCAAGCACAAGCAAGTCAAGAACAAGCAGAAGTCTCTCTGAACTACTGCTAGACCGCTCCAAGATCACCGGATGAGACTGGAGGCTCAAGATCAACACCAACAATCAATGACGACTACAGTGCCCATAAAGAACGAACCTCACCAATACTGCCGCTCAACAACTCACACACATCAGCAGCAATCTGCAATGAACATGTTACTCTTCCGCCTACCAGGGACCAGCGAAACTCCTGAATTGCGGATTCCCATATCCCAAAAGCCTTTGATCAATACCCTGACACCAACGCCAGCGATCCCATCAACACCAACCCTCACACACCATTAAAGTCCCTTGACACCAGTGTCGAGTCGGAACAGGGTATCTACCAACCGCCACCGCCCGAGTACTTTGATTTCAGCACAATATGGCACAGATTTAATGAAGATCACGACGCTGGACGCCAGACCATCTGCATTGGTTTCTTCGAGCCCTATTTTGAATTCCTCAACACCAACCGCAAAGAGCAAGCCTAAGGTATTGCTGGACTCGAATCAAAAAAATTGTCCTCGGTTTTTGATGGAATCAACGAAAACAACGTCAAACAAGCGTCGCTCGCTAAGCTAGTGAAAGTGTATCAACGACAGAGCGACTTCCATTCCAGGCATTAGCAGGATTTTGCAGCCGCTCGCCATGTACCAAAGAACCCGGTGCAAGCTCCAACAAAAAGCCTCCACTCCTTCCTCGCCACCCATGGCTGTCAAGTACCAACAACGTGCATTCACTATGCGCCCTGTGTTTCCACTCCTACCTGCTCCCTCAAATCATTGCCCGGTCCTCCAGAGCCAACCACATTGCACTGTGAAAACTACCTTGGTATATCGTATTTCTTCACTGCCGTCACCTCCAAGAACCGCACCAGCACTCACGCCAACCTTATGATCTATGGCATCTTCTCCGATCAATTGTTACACTCCATCATCGATGATGGGTCCTCAACTGAAGCTTCTGAAGAGCCCGAGGACCAGAACGGCTACTACAGCTACAGCTCAGACTAATGCTGAACTTACAAATCTGCTAATAGGGTATTATCTTTTTGGTTGCTCTTTTAATATAAATAATTATGTCACATCCTCTGGATGCCATCTCCTCGGCCTGTGTACATTCATCTGTCCTCACACGTTTCTCTGAGTGATCACTATACACCAACTTCATCGCTTTGCCTGAGAAAGATGTCCTTGATTAGTGCCCTATAGATTTTGATGAAATCCTGCAGGTTTTCGCTGTTGAAATCTGAAAACCAAAGGAGCAAGTAGAGCAAGAACAGGATGTGGATCGAGTCAATGAATTGTTTGAAGTCCAGTGTAACACAGAAGGGCTGCAGATAGACAAAGCAGGTATAAATCCAAAGATTCAATCACAAATGGATAAAACAAAAGGTTTTGTGTGAAACCTGGCCTGACTCTACCCTCCAAATTAGCATCAAGCACTTCATGTGCACTCCTTTGGATGAAATGGAGTTGGTTAGGAATGTGGGGCATAGGAGTTAGGCCAGACACAGATTATGACTTGGCCAAGCAACTGAATTCATAAAGAGTCAAAACGTAGAACCACAATAAGTGGTAGAAACAATTGAGTATAGGGGTCTTCGGGTGGGAGACCACTAGGCTTAACCTCCAAGGCCTAAGGCATGCAATGGCTATTTTATTTTGGTATATCCTCCATGAAGGAAGATACCTCCGCTCAGTTGAGTGGTAGGGGTGAACTTCATGGGGGGGGCTAGGGCCATAACCCTAGTTACTCTGAGAAAGTGTACTTAAAGCCTCAAAAGAGTGATAAAAATACGTACGTTAGTCTTAGCATCAACAAGAGGGTTTCAAGTGGGGGCTTGGCCTGGATCAAGCCCTCCAAGATAGACATGGCAGTGACCTTTTCCTGTTCCCGCCTGGAGTACTAGGTGATCAAACTAGTAGGACCAAGGAAACAGGCTCAAATATTCCCAAACTTACCTCAGAAAATGCATTAAACCTACCAAACACATTCTCATCAGTTCAAGGAGGCCTATCACACTGTAGATACCCTACGAAAACAGTGTAATGTACAGTGAAAGATGTCCCTTCGATGAAGCATTCCTCAAACGTCGTCAGCGTGCGACGAAAGAGTTTGGTAAAAATTTGGGGGTAGTGGGGTTTGAACCCAGGACTCCCTTCTTAGAGCACAGATGCTTGCCCACTAGGGTACAGTCGAACGCTCTAATGCCAACGGCTATCGCTGCATAAACAGCAATTCAGTAAACGTCCTGCCCAAGGGCCAGGGCGGAGCAATACTCCCAAGAGAGGACACAAATCTCCAGGAGCTGAAAAAAATAGCAAACGAAAGCAACAGGGAGTGAATCCTGTGGTTTAGCGAAAGGTGTAGCGATTTAAGAAGTCAAATCGCTAAAAATTGACGAAACAACGCGAGAAATCGTCATTTTTACACTAAAAATTTAGGTCGTAGACAAGCGCAACAGAAGCGAACTCCAGAAAACGTGTTGCGCAAGCGTAGACGGCTCTTGAAAGAGAAGGTATGAGCCGTAGTTTTTAAACTTCTAAAAGAAAACTTTTGCACAGTTGCATCAAAATCTTTATAAAACTTAGGGAAGCGTATGGAAAATCAACCCACACCACAGAGCAGGTGGACAACCCACCTCTCAGGTATGCCAGTGTCATTTCACACGCATGCATTGCGTTCGTGTTGGTTGCTTTGTTAGAACGTTAGGGTTGTCACCGCTGTATTCGTTGGGGGTTCGGATGCTCCTCTCCTTTGCTCTACACAGGTCAAAACAGGAATGAAAGGTATGCAATGCGAATGGAGCGCGCAGCGCGCACGTAGGGTCAGAATATGCGCTGTGCTTGCGATGCATGTGCCTAATTGAGGCATTCACACGCTGCGCTGCTTTCCCTGTGCCCCAGTTCACCCTTGTTCTCTCTTCACAGGTTAGAGAGCAGGATTTTTTTCGTGTTCCTGTTGCCGTAGCGCTAAAATAGGGTTGCTTATAACGCTTAGGCTTGTTTTGCGCTGTGCAGTGCGCCACTCTCTCCCCTCTTTCTGCAGGAAACAAGACCAGGGAAGCATGCATGACGCACAGTGCATTAATCGCTTAGGGTGGTTGATAGTTCGCCGTGGGTTTCGTTAAGCGCGTAGGGTTGTTTTGAGCTCGTGTATTCCTCGGCATTCACATGATGCGTGGTGAGTAAGGTAGGTAAGCCCAGGAGGAGCTCACCTTCTGGTTCAGTCACGCTTTGATTGGTTATGTTGAGTAAGATTAGGTAAGAGAAGGAGAAATTGGAAGCCCAGTGCATACCTGAGCATGCATATGACGCATTAAAGGGTAGGCCACGCGTAATGCGCACAGTACAACTCTTGTTTAGGCTACCCAGGGGCTCCACCCCACGTTCTATAAGAGAACGGGTGGGGTTCCTTAAGCTTGCTTGCTTGCACCTGGGTTTGAGGACAGCATATTATAGGGCTACCTGAGAAGCGTATGATACGTGGAGGTAGTCTTGGTTCCTCAGTAGCAAACCCAGGCCATCTGCCTTTGCTTTACAGGTGGGAAGGTAAGGGCGGTTGGTGCAGTCCCCTTCAGCAGTGCTAAGATATGCTGCGCAGATCACACAAGCAAATAACTGCAGTGAGTGCAGGTCAACTTCACCGCCATCCACGCTGTGCACGCACACTGAGCACTCCTTCCCACCAAGCCCTGACAGGGAAACGCGTAGTGGCGTCCCTGTTAGGCCACAGCCGCTTAGTAGCGCTGTGTTCTCTTGCTTTCTCACAGGAGGGTCAGTAGGACCCGAGACTTCATTGACATCAACTCGCAGTAGAGTGTGTAGGTGTTAGGGTCAGCAAGCCTGGCAGGTGTTGAGTGCAAGTGATGAGTGCTCACCCTGCCTTCAAAGGCTGGTGCTGGCGTTAGTCAGTGTAGTGTAGTGGTGTCTCCTGTCCCGCGTGCTTTTCCACGTGGGCAGGGGAGTCCGTTAGCTTTTGGCCTTTAGCAAAAATGGGCGTTTTGTATGCCCTTAGCACACTTGGCCACCCCTCCACTCTAGTACGTAGGGCTTTTGCCGTCTTCCCCCAAGGATAGGCGCCAGCACAGAAATTGGGCGCCATAGGAGTGGTAATAGTACCTGATTAGGACCTTCGGTCCGACGTCAGCGAAGCCCGGTCTCCGAGAGCCACCCCGGGGAGAGAAGTGAGACAGACACAGACATACCTAGCACACTTAGGGGTATGATAAACCCTGTAAGGAAGGGTAGAACCCCATGGATCTGGACCAGTCAGGGGTCCTAACTGTGGGCTCGCTTGTCCCCGAGGAGGGAAGACACACCTTGCCTCATAACACCTTGCTTGTCATTCCCCCCTGGTGTAGTAAACCACCGTTCTTGGTTGGCTCCCGAAGGTCATTACATCAGGGCAGTCCCCATGCAACACATGGTCAACAAGGCATACACTCGCCCGGCTGCTGCAACCCGAATAAGCGGCCACCTGTTCCACGCTGGAAACCATAGGCATGGGACTGCAGGGCACAGACAGGTTCAGTGCAGTGCTCAGTAAACAGTGGTTCGTTGAAAACCAATGGCCTTTGGCCAGGGAGTGGTTGTCACGGGGGGCTAACGGTCCTGTCCTGCGATGCAATGCGGGGCAACTGTGAAAACTACTCTTACACCCATAAACAGGCACGTCTGCACAAGAGTGCTCACTGCACCTGTAAGGTTAGAACACAGTCAGTAGACTGACTCAGGGAAATCGGTGTTTCTTTTTACGCTGGGACAGAGCCTCAGCACGGGTTAGTAGCTGCCCCTCGTTGTTCTCAACAAGGTAGGAGGGGAAGATGGGGTTGATACTGCCATCTGGTTGTATGAAGGCTGACATAGGTTCCCCGGTCGCCTCAGATAACCCATAGCCATCCCACGGGGTTAGGAATTTCCAGCCCTGTTTATAGTCGTGGCGAGCAATACCTGCAACCACGTAGGAACCATCCACTACCATCTCATCGGCAGTCGTTTTTTCGAGTTCGTCTGCCTCCTGTAGGCTGGCAGCGTTCTCTAGGTCTATACGCTCAACCTCAGTGTCGCTGAGGCGCCACTCATCCCAGGACACATGGTCAGGGCAGTGATAGTGCCTCAACTGTTTAGGTGCACACAGCAGTTCACCACCTAGACGTGGGCTGCACCTGACATGGATCCTGGATCCATATATCCTGATGATACGATAGGGTCCAAAATAAGGGTCCTGTAGGCAGTTACGTGGCCAGGAGGGTAAGCGTGAATGGTGAACCAAAACAAGGTCACCAACCTTGAAGCTGGCGGGTCGCCGTAGGCGGTTTCGTCGGCTCAGTTCACGGTCACGAATGTGTCTCAGGTTAGTCCCAGCCTGGTTTGCCATAGACTGCTTGTGTTCCAGCCAATCTCCCACAGGGTTCTTGAAGTCCTCAGGAAAGGGGGTTTTGAGGTACCAAGCAGGTCGTCCTCCATGGAACAGTTTCTGGGGGGAGAAACCCGTAGAAGACCTCCGCTGTGAGTTCCTGGTCAGCACTGCCCAGGGCACTAGACGTACCCAGTCTTTGGTACGCTCCTGTTTCATCAGGATTCTGAGGTTTTGCTCCACCACGCGGTTCTGTCTCTCCCAAAGAGGGTTAGACGTGTGGGTATAGGGCACACCTGTGGTTACCTCCACGTTGAGGGCATTTAGCACTCGTTTGTACCACCCAGTGTCACTGTGGATGCGTACATCTTCATCAGAGTGCACCTGCTTAGGTGTCCCATAGGGTTCGAACCATTGTTCGACCAACATTTTCACAGTCTGCTCACCTGTGATTTTCTTATTGCAAGGGAACACACAGGTGAAGCGAGATAGGCCACAGGTGACCACTAGGCAACTATCATAGCCGCCGAAGCGTGGTAGGCCGTGGATGAAATCCACATAGAGGAGAGATTTAGCACAATAGCGTATGGGTAAGCTGGAAATCAGTCCCCTATCCCTACTGTCGCTCTGCTTGCTGGCATGACAGCCACAAGCATCCACAATGGTCTGCATACGACACCTCAGCTCAGTCAGGGTTAAACTAGAGTAGAAACACTCACGGAAGAAGTCCACTGAGCGATTAGCGCCAGTGTGACCAGAACTGAGATCGGACCACTGTAGGCACCCATCCAGTCGTGCCTCAGGCACAACAATACGGTCCTCGTAGAAGAGGTACTGGTTGTTTTTATACCACCCGTGCCCGTCAATGACACAGGGTTTGAGACCAGCTCTGAGGGTTTCGAGAATTTCTTTATACTCTGACTGATAGTCGGTCAGCAGTGCGCATGGACAGGTCAAGTTGGACATCCATACGCTGGAAAGCCTCTTTGGCGAGCGCCTCAGAGCTCTCACCTATAAGCGCATGGAAGTTATTGCGCGATATATAGTCAGATAGTTCATTTTTTATACCGGGGATATGATGAACTGTCAGCCTGAACTGGCTCAGGTAAGTGCACCACTGCTTTAGTTTTGCTTTCTCTGGTGGAGGGCCCTTCCGAAAAGACTTCACAAGTTCCTGGTCACAGAGCCAGACAATAGGGTCAGATCCCAGGAGTTGGGATTGTGACAAAAGCACCAACATACGGGCCAGGAGTTCCTGGTCATAGGTGCTGTAATTGGAACGCGCTTGGTTCCATTTCCAATTACAGTGTCCCAGTGGCACCAGCCGCCACTCACTGGTAGGATAGTCATGTTTCAAGGAGCCATCGCGGTTCAGTCCACTAGTACCATAATTGCAGTGGGTTAGTTCAGCTTTGTCCAGCTCCTGCAATTGGTAGATCGTTCCACCCCCCGCTACATCACTGGCATCAGTGATCAGGACTATCTCGCCCTTAGGGTGGGGTACTCCAAGGGAGTTGGAGGAGACAAGTTTCTTCTTCGACTCCTGGAAACACTCCTCCTCTCTGGCGGTCCACCTCCAGGGAGTAGTTTTCCTGATTACGTCAGTGAGGAGGGCAGAGGAGTAGGTAAAATTGTGAATGTGGCGCCTATAGAAGTTACAGGCGCCCACAAAACTCCTCACGTCGTGTAAACCCTTCTTAGGGGCATCGCGAATCTGCATGTCCTGTAGGGGCTGCATCCTAGACGCGACTGGTTTCCACCAGCCATACCCCACGTCGAGACCCAAATATTCCATCTCCTCTATCATAAACTCACATTTTTCGAGTTTGATTCGGAGACGGTTTTCTTGACAAACAATGAAAAATTCACGGAGGAGAAGGACATGGTCCTCTTGGGTATTAGTACCCAAACTCACGTAGTCTATGTGGGCCTCCATTTCTGCACCCCGAGAAATCAACTCCTGTACTAGAGGTCTGCGCCCCAGTATGTACAAAATTTTGTACATTAGCTACTGGAAGAGCGCTGGGGCATTAGCCACCCCGAATGGCATGAACTTCCACTTAAACACACAACCCTTAGGGGTTATAAAAGCCAGCAGCTGCTGGGCTGCGGCCGTTAGGTCTACCTGCCAGAAACCACTGTGTTTGTTCATTTTGGTCTTGTACCTGCATTTGGCAATACGCTCCAGGGTATTTTCCATGTTAGGAATACTCCCTGAATGGTTCTGGATTTTCTTGTTGACCTCATCATAGTCAACAACTAGCCGTAGGGCAGTCGTCCCTGGTTTGGCAACCAGGAAACAGGGACTGCAGTGATGGCGGTAGTCCCCCTTCATATATTCCTCCACGAGGCCAGCATCAATACATTCGGGGTTCTGGCGCTCGATTTCTTCGACCTGTTCCTGTGAAGCGGGATAGGGACGACGCCTCACTCGCGTCTTTGCAAATTCAGGTTTCAGTACATTTCAGTACAATACATCCGGCCTTCAGGTACAACAGCTGTCAGAGTTCCTGAGTGTCATGCTCAGAAAGTGGCATGTTAGTAGAAGCAGGCCGCGCTAGAGCATCAGGACTCCGGGCCACGGGTTCACCTTTGTGCATAGGCTGCATGTGTAGCACCGGTTTCCCAACAGGGGAAGTGCGTTCTGAGGTTGACTCTAGATCTACCTCCTCCAGCAACAGCTGGGCCAGGCGGGCACTGTGTTTTTGCTCCACACAGTTGGGATCAACAGGAGGGATAGTGCTGGCGATCTCAGACAGTTGGTCGTGAGCATCCTCCTTAACACCTGCAGGTTCCAGATAGCCATCGGGAGATTCACACCCTGTAAGTGTGGCAGATAGGTGCTCAGGAGATCGATTTTTGAGATCAGAAGGAGTCAGGCCACGATTTTCGGCCATGACCTCTTTCAGTAGCACCTGGTCTAGGTCACACAGGGGTACAGGATTGAGAGATCCATCGACGATGGATAAGAAACTGGCCCACTCAGGGGCCTGCATAGCTGTGTCTGAGTCCTCAGGCACATAGATGGAACTGTCGAGGAGTTGCACTCTCCCACAGGCATTCGATCTAGCATACGGCGCCAGTAAGCGTGTTCACCGGAGCAGCCCAAGTCAGGGGTGCACATGACAACCCCTCCTCCCTCATAAGCGATTTTGGTTAGAACCTTCGCGAGCAGGGAGAAGGGAGGGTTAGCATACAGTAGGCCCATTGCTTTCCAGAAGAAACGGAAAGCATTGTTCAAATGTTTCGAGCAGTACGACTGCATGATGTGCTGTTGTTGGCTCGCAAACAATTCCACCTGGATCTCATCCAGGTTTACCTGAAGGGCCGCCAGTCCACTTTCAAGAACGTGACGGGCCAATTTGTAATTTTTAGTACGATAGTTAATCTTGGGTGCGTAGCGCAGCCCAGACTCTTTTCGTCCTGACAGCTCCAAAGGTACGGAGAAGAGCCCACTGCCAAAGTCGCAGTGCAAAGAATAGGGGCGCTGGATAGACAGCATTTTTACCTGGGGGTTTCTTCGTAGGAAATCGGTACCAATGACGATGTCAAAAGGTGACCGTGTCCAGCACTCTGCAGTGTTGGGTCACAGTTTCGTCGCCCAGGCGGATAGTCACATCGACCCCCCCCAAGGAATGGATGGTATGCCCATCCCCTACTCTTATGGCCACGGTCTTAGTTTTCTTGAAAGCTTTTAGCAGGTGCTGGGCCAGTATGGAAAGTGTTGCGGTGGTGTAAAGCACCGCTCGAAAATCTTGATCCCTGATTTTCAGTAGGATCCAGAAAACCAAGTCCTCCTCCTCGGAGCCGCCCCCCTACTCCTCAGAAGGGAACTTGACATCCACCCCTGCAGCCATGAGGGACTTGGCCATCCAGGCCAGTCGCTTCTTCTTGGAGTTTTTCCCCTCAGGGGAAGCGTTATCCCCCTTGGGGCGCTTCTTGGGGTCACCTTGGGCAGGAGGAGGAGTAGCAGCGGGCGCTCATGAGCGCCTCTGGGGGTTAGGGGGTCCACCTTTGCCACCCCCCTTGCCACCTCCTTTACCACCTTTATCTGCATTCTGCACGTTTCTGGTGGGTGTTTGGTTCTTCTGGCTTTCGCCTCCTGCCTCTTGAGTTTATCACTCTCGCATCTCTTCATGTGACATTCGTCCTCGTAGCGACGATGTTTGCCACTATAGCCGCAGGTGATGGTACACCAGAAATGATCCTGATGGGTCACAGTTCTCCCATCCTCCGAATGCTGCTGTCGTTTCATCTGCAGCATACAGCTACTGCAGTGGTTGCAGGCAGGGGCATGACCGTAGACAAGCGGGAGCAATACCCCTTGTGGTGAGAGATACTCTACACAGCTGGGCAGCCCCGGGAGCTGCCGCCCAAAGGAGGGGGCATGTGGCCCTACTCATGGACACATGTGGGGACACCCTCCCACCTGGGACACATGGACCGGCTGGCCGCGACAATGCCTTCCCAAGCACATGCGGGAGCGGCTCAGGAGGCACCTAACATAGGGCAGTGGGAGGGACAGGACGTCCCCTTGGTAAGACCTTCTTCCTGCATCGTCAAAGGAGGCATCCCGAGCTCCCGAAGATACTTACCTACCTACCTCAGGGGCATGACAAGGTTCCCCATTGTCATTGACAGGCTTACAGTAGAACACAGGGGGTGTACCTGCATCAGGTTTAACCTCATTCATGGCACGGAGGTTACCCCTTCCTTTACCGCCTCCCTGCTTGGCGTTATTGGGATTTTTAGGCCCTTTCCCTCCGCCACGTTCGGGGGTAGGGGTACCACCTCGACCCAAGTGCTTCTTGAGGAATTTCTGCATGTTGGAGTCATTGTCCCCCTCAAGAGCTAGCTCAATCAGCAGGTCCACCAGTTCGTCGTACGAGTGGGTCCAGCTTTTCCTCTCAGAGGTAGCGCGGCAGTCATCCCACGTACGTTGGGGAATCTTACTCATGAGCCATAGGTGGGGCTCAGTGGCTCCATAGGAATCCGTGAAAACAGATACTCTAGGTGGCACACGTATTCAGAGACTCGCGCTGCGGAAGGGAACTCAGGGAGCATAAGTAGCTCCTCTCTCTGTCTGCGCACACTGAGGTCGGTCTCATAGACCGGGAATGTTTTCTCTAGTCTATGGAGTACCTCAGCCCATGTTGAATAGGTTTTCACAATCTGTTTCACCCGTTTTTGAGAAAATTTTGTATTGCATGAACGTTTCAGGAGTGAGCATTTGGTGGCCACATCCACATGGGTTTCGCTAGTTAGCAAAAGAAACCGAGCAAATTTATCTGCCCATTCGGGCAGATTTTTAGGGTCGAACTCCGGCAATTCTAGCTGGATGTTCGCCTGGGCAATCGGTCTGCCCATCTTCCCACCCCCCGGGGTTAGGCCTGAAAGGGGGGGAGATACGCCGGCAAGGGGCGCCAGGGGTGACAGCCCTCTTTTCTCAGTCTCGGTCACAGGCACGTCCTGTAATTCAGCAATTGGGACTGTCCTAGCGCGAGGATGAAAAGGGCTGAGGCAAGTGATCTTGGGTAGCAACCTGCACACCCTTGATCTTCTGAGATCATCAGCCAACGTGCTCAATCCGGGTGAAGGTGAGAGTAGTGCTTGCTTGGGTAAGGGTTCGGTGATACCCAATTTAGCCTTGACAGCCTCTGACAGAGCTGTCACATCCTGGTCTTCAGATCCGGATAGAAGTTTGGCCAAAGGTTCGGCCGTGCGATCCAGAGCCCCATAGGTGGGCTCTGGGTGAAGAGGATCCAGACCCTTTTCAGGAGCCCTTGAACTTGCCGGCAGGTCTGGATGCCATTCTCTCGGGTGCTCGTGTACTCTTGGTCGTCTCCGTAGTGATACTGTGTCCGCCATCTCTTTAGATGGCCCCGAATAAAGGAAGGAACCCATCTCAGTTTGGGGCGGTGACCCGAGGGCAACAAGAGGTATTTCCCCATCTTCTCCTACGGTGGACTTGTGGTACTCCTCGTGGAGCATAAACCTGTCCATCTCCTTCGTAGGTCATCTTGTTCTTCAGGGCCACCTCCAAGAACAGTAGAAGAAGAGGCCGGACAGGCCGACCGGGCAATGAAGGCTTCGACTCGCCTGCGGAGCCTTTGCAGAAAAGTTTATAGTGTTTTCAACACTGTGATTGTGCCTCTCCTGCTGCTTGCTGCTGGTGTAGGGTTTCCTGCTGCTTGTTTTTGAAGATGAAAAGCTTTTGTTTGCTGAAACACAGTCAATCCAGGATAGCCTAAGCCAGAGGTATGCAAGGGGAAGAGAATCAGGATCAAAGCATGAAGGGCTGCAGTGTAAACAGTGAAAGATGAAAGGATATTCACAGAAACTGCAACTCAGGTCAAATCAGATTGCATATTCACAAAGATAGCTGAAATGTTTTGGAAAAGAGTTGGAAAACTGCCCCATGGTCACTCTATCTCCATGGTGCCAGCTCAGCAGATGTGCACTCTTTGTTTTGGGTCCCATATGTGCTGAGGTGGCAGGGCATGTGGCGATGAGGTCACTGCCATGTCACATGGGATCTTCCTACTTAGCTAGGCTGACCAGGAATTGAACCCAGGACCTCTCAAAAAGAGGTGCCCAGCCCCCGAGGGTGCATACCACTAGGACTGCTATTAATTCATGGAAAAACATAGATAAATTCATAGGCTCGGCCCTGGATACGTCAGTTCTCAGTCAACTCAGGAAAAGATGATTGGCCTCACATTGAAAGGGGATCAAGGGGTCCACTCCATATCTTGATTGGGTGTTTGGTTCCATAGGTCAAAATGTGTTATCACCACTTTTGGTGGGGCCAATACTAAGATAGAAATGCCTGGATGCTCAGTGCATCCCTAATACAACTAGAGTATGCCTCAAAGCATTGGAAAAGCACTTTTTCGTACTCCCCCCTTGTGCTTGTAAGTGCGGCTAACCCCCATCTGCTCAGATTTTCGTAGATCTGCCCCAGATTGACTACATTTTGGTCATTTTCTTTGCTTCGGCGGAATCGCCGCCTCGCAGCTCAGTCTCAGGATCAGACCTATATATTTCTGATGTACCGGATCTGATTCCGCGGTCCATTCTCCGTAAATCCGCCGCGTTCCGATCATTTACCTGGAATCGCCATTTGCCGCTGACGCGCGCTCGCGGGCCAGATCGGCCAAATATTTTTCACAATCGGATTTATTTAAATCTTTTCAGATAGTTTTGGACACTCAGATGTACTTGGAATAATCCGCATCAATTTTCTTCATAGACTGGGATTTTCTGCCAGATAACAATCAACATGAATCCTGCTTCCGTTGTTGCTGCTCTCGCCTCCGTTGGTGTCCGTGTATCCGGTTCTACCCCCAATAGCAACGTCCAGGTCGACTCCTCGCGTGCCTGCCCCACTGGTCTTGCCGGCCCCGAGCCCTCCGGCACCTTCCACGACCCAGGGCAGCACTTTCATGGTAGCAGAGGCTACCTCAATGTTGTTCCTTTGGTGTCCCAACCACAGCCCGCTCCCCAGTACGGCCCCGTAGACCCCGCCGCTTCTGGAGAAGTAACAATTACACTGCCTTGGTGCTGCGCGAACGAGGCCTTGAGAGGAATGCCTTGCGCGAGTCCAAGCTGCCCAAGAAGGGCACAAATCAGCAGCTGTGGGGACCCAGATTACCACAATCCCAGTCGAAATTGGCCATCGAGTAGCTGGAATCCGCCGGCCTACGACGATGGCAACGCTCCAGTAGACCTTACGGAGCTGGCAGGTACCAACATTCCTTACCAATGTCCCACATTTGAGACCACGGACGCCGACATCGACGACATTGAGATGGGTGGTCCAGGTGAGGTACCTAGCTATAATCGACCAGCCTCTTGGGCACAATGGGGCGACCATTTGTTCCAGAAGTGACCCCTAACCTTGAGGCCCTTGAGGCCCTTTGTCTCTTAGCCACGTCTAAGCTGATTGGACAAGAAAGAATCGCCTCTGATTTTTTAATGGAATATTTTTTCCTCCTTCAGGACGAAATTAATACCAGGATGTGGTGGCGTTCTCAAGAAGATGACTCTTTTGCCGGTTTTTTGCAGATCTGGGAGGCAAGTCCCTTCCCGAAGGAGAAGACCAAGGCACCTGTTGCCGGGCCCTCCGCCCCTCATCCCCCTGTTTCCATCCGCGACGATCTAGCCGCCGCGGTTGAGGAAGGAATTTTAGAGGCGGCCAGGCAGGCAAGCCTGGAAATTAGGGCTGAAGGAGCTCCCCAAGTGGACTCCTGGCTGCGGACCACCGAGATCAGCGGTCCGACAGCCTGCTCAGGCCCTTCAGGACACGGTATGTACTGTCCTGCCGACTGCTCCTGCAGATTCCAGCGAGATGCTGAGCTCCAAACGCTCAAAGATCAAATGCACCTCATCATTGAAACGCTGGGAATAAAAAATCTTTTCAAGACGCACATGCGGTCTGAGGGCGCATCATCGGTCGAACAAGTAACAGAACCGTCGGAGGAGGCGACAGAAATTTTTTCAATTGCTCCTTCGGTGGACTCCAAGACCACCGATGCAAGGATCAGCAGGACCAAGCTAAAGGAAAGGGTTAAAATCTCTCGATCTGAGAGTAGGACGGCGAAGGCTAGGACTGAGGCTCAGAATGCCAAGCGAACTGCCTCCCGTACTACCCCTCCCGCTGCTGATTCCAATGCCTTAGCCCAGCTGTTGCTCGCCCAGACCCTCGCCGGAGCTGGTGTGGCTAATGATGCCGCCAAGGTGTCTGCCATTACGGCCGGTGTTGGGCTGGATTCGCTTCTTAATCCTACTTCATTGCGACTTCGTCAGGTTGCTAAGCAACCGAAGTATAATGGGAACCCCCGACGTTGGCCTCAGTTCCAACGGTTATTTAAATTGTGGGTTAAGACTCAAAAACTCCAAGATGATCAGTTCCTGATGGCCCTCTTGGACTGCCTTGAGGGAGCACCGGCCAACACTTGGCTCAGGACCTGGAGTGATCGTGAGGATACAAGTTCCCCCCTTACCTTTGATGAGGTGTGGGAACAGTTGGAGGTACGTGGATCCCTGCTGCCAGAGGACCATTAACACCAAATGTTGAAGAATTTTCCTTCATTCTCGCGATTAATCTTGCACGAAGTGCAAGACAAAAGACAGCGCTTCTGGAATTTAGTGGAAGAAGCTGAACATTCAGGCGAAGAATTTTCGGTGCCGAGCTGAAAAATCTGATATTTGACAAGATCCCCTCAGAAACTGCCGCCACCCTTCGGAACAGACAGTCCGAAGAAAAGGTCAAGACCTGGTGGGCGGAGGTCGAAGGCTTCGATGCCTCGGCCAACAGGTTTTCAGTCAGGGAGGCACTTCAAAAGTGCTCCCCCACGTCCTTCTCCAAGGTGAAATTCACTGAAAACACGTGGAAAATCAAAATTAATGAACACGAGGATCGGGACTTGTTTTTCCAAGTCCTCAACAGGGGAGTAAGCTTCCATGGCCATCGCCTGAAGGCCAAGAACTGGGTGTTTTCGTTCACCCGAAAGGAACTCTGGGAAGAGGTTGAGCGGCTCGCTGACGCCGCCAATCAAACTTTCCATGAGGGTCTTGGGGGAAACAAGAATACCCAGCAAAACACCCAAAATGGGGCCCAAAAGGGCAACAAAAAGGTGAATGACACCCGTAATGTTCAGGATCACTGTAGCATCTGCCTTCTTTTAGGTTCTACGAACCGAGCTAAGACGCATTCTACTGGTAATCACCGATGGTCTCCTTACGATCACAAGGTGATTGGTGAAAATATCAGTAATCCGCAGAATTCAGACAGGAATGACAGACAGGTGCATGGTGGGAAGGCTGGAAAAGGGAATCAGACCCCCTCCGGTGGAAACAAAAATACTGGAGGCCCTGGCGGGTCCCAAGGTACAGGAAATCGGACTCCATCCGGCTCCGGTGGGCAGCCGAACGGCCAGAAAAATCCCAATGGCAACGCCGGAGGCGGAAATCGAAATCCAGGCCAAACCCCTCAATCTGGTACAAACAAGGGAAATGCTCCAGGATTCCAGGGTAAAGGTAAGAGAAATCCTTCGAGAACCCCCTTCTCTGGTAAGGGCAGAGGGCGTGGCGACGGTGGAGGTCCATCATCCGGCGGCCGTGGCCGCGGACGTGGAAAGGGCAACCATCGTGTGGATCAGGTCTCAGGTGCAGATCAGGTGTCCGATGCGGATCGAGATTATGTCGAAAATGCCTTGAATCCAGCAGATGATCCGCTCCAAGATGAGTGGGTCGACGAATCAGGGTGTGTTCACAATGTTAACGCAGCAACTGGAGGTCAGAACGCCTAGGGGAGCCACGAAAATCGCCCCTCCCCAGGCGATTTCAGGCATGATCCCCAGATTCCATCTCGACCACTACTTGATCTAGGGTCGCTTGTCTCCTCTCCCCTGGATCCGGCAGCGGATCCTTCTGTTGTAGTGGACGAGGTTGGTGTACAGTCCAAGCACAGGGCCCGTCAGTTTGTCACAAAGCTGTGGGTCTCTGATCGCAAGGGAAATTTCCACCTCGCCACTTGCTTGTGTGACAATGGATCGGAGGTGAATCTCCAATCCAATTCTTTCTTGCCTGACGACTGCGTGATTGATGCGCTTTATCCTGTTACCCTCGAGGGAGTTTCTGGACATTCTCTCGCAGGCCGGCAACGCGGTTGTTATATATCAACTCATTTGGTCGCTCAAGACCTTTGGGAAGAAGGTAAGGTGGAGGAAGTTGTCCTTAAGGATGATTACTTCTATCGTGCCGACATAAAGTATGACCTTTACTTGGGCCATCCTTGGCTTAGCAAGAACAGGGTGGCGCCCGTAGGTCATCGGCGTTGTTTTTTGCTGGAGTCAGGTCCCTTGGAGCGTCCTGAATTTCGTTTTTTGCACGCAGGGTTGAAAAGTGCAGAAGAATTTTTGAAGCGAAAGGTTACACCAAAGTTTGGCGAAGATGTCACCATTGCAGAGGTGAATGGGAGTGCCGATTACTCCCGAGAGTTAGAATGTCTTCGTAGGGACTCCCAGCCACGACGCCCTTCGCGCTGGCACTCTTCATCCTACAGAGTTGTCGACAAATGGCGCGATACAATTTGTGAATATTTTTATGAACACCATTCCTTTTGGCCACAGTATGATGCCTTTGCTAACCGCGAGAACAAGCGCTTTGACAAGCACTTTCGCGACGCTTGGACCCATAAATGGGACAAGAAGTTATGGATTAATCCTCCGTTTCACTTACTCCAGCAGGTCATCCACAAAATCAAGCAAGATAAAACCCAGGCAATTTTAGTTGTGCCCTTGTGGGACGACAAGCCTTGGTTTCAGGAATTACAATACATTTGTGTAGATTACATCGAACTGCCCAGGAAGACTAAGCTGTATGCCAGGGACGACACAGGTCCCCTGCCACAGCGGTCCTGGAGTTCGCTTGCATTCCTGGTGGATGGAAAGCTTTCTGACTCTAATTCTGCTGATTCTGGTACTGATTCCTGTGTTGGGTCTGAATCTGAGGTTGAGCGTGGTACTGATGATGAATCTATTTTTTCTGATTTTTGGCCGTCAGATACCCAAGGTGATCCAACGTCAAATGGATCCGCCTCGTCTCCCTCTTCCCCAATACGATCGACATCGAAAAGAATCTTCAGTGCACGGGCGAAGAAAAATTTTAAATCGCGCCGCAAATTCAGAGTTTTTTATGAAAAGCCCCGTGTGAAAGCTTTCATAGATCCTTTCGAGGAGCTGGATCACGAAGAGAATCTCTGGAATGTCGACACTCGACCCACCTATCTTCAAGAGGCAGTTGATACGGACCTTTTTAGGGACATCCGTAAGAAGATTCTTCCTGCCAAGGCCGAAGAAGTCGCCAAAGTTTTTTCGACAGTAATTCCTGGCGATCAGGTCGACACTGAATTGTGTTCCAAGAAAAGAGACAAGATTTTTGAGGAACGGAAGGACACAACCCTTTCGGGGAAGTTGATCAAAGACCCCCCTGTCCGTGGGCAGTTCGGTGAAGCCTTCATCGAGCTTCGTGAAGGGTACAAGGCGAAGAAACAGCGTCCTTATGAGAACCATGGACATAAACATGAGATCCTCAGAAAAATAATCGAGAGAAATCTCAGGGAGTTTGGTTGGCTTGAGGGTTGTATGACCAGCAAATGGTGCTGTGCACCCTTCACAGTCCCGAAGCCGCCGCCTGCAGACCAGAACACTATTGATGGTTGGCGAATGGTTGTTGATTTTCGCAACCTCAACGCCGAAACCAAGGCGGATTCACACCCCCTGCCCCTCATTGAGGAAGAAATCGCCAAGAGGGCAAGAGGTCGTTTGTTTTCTGTGCTGGATCTCCGTCACGGCTTTCACCAAATGCCGTTGAGGAAGGACAGCCGACCTCTCACCTGTATGTGCACGCCATGTGGCCCAGTCCAGTGGACGGTCATGCCCATGGGCCTGAAGAACGCCCCTTCGTTTTTTCAAAGAATGATGGAGGATGTGCTTTTTACAGCTCATCCTGAGCTTCGTGCCTTCGTGAGTGTGTACATAGATGACATAATCATCGCGACAGAGGGGGAGGGACTGACCGAAGCCGAGCTGGTGGCCCTACATGAAAAGCAGCTGAACCAAGTTTTGGACATTCTTGATGCCAACCAGCTGATTTGTGGGCCAAAGAAGGGAAAATTATTTTTAAAATCAGTCGAATCTTGTGGTTCTCTCCTTGAGAATGGCACCCGACGACCCAGTCCAGGGAAGCTCGTCGCTATTCAGAAGTGGAAGCGCCCTGAGACGATCACGGAATTGAGAGGATTCCTGGGTTGTTGCAATTTTTATCACACTTTTGTGCCGAATTATGCCAAATTTGCTGCCCCCCTCACTGAATTATTGAAGGTAGGGAGAGATGCGGGCAAGGCAGGTTCAAAGGTTCGTGTCAAGTGGACTGACGAGTGCGAGGAGGCCTTCCATCACTTGAAGGCGGCCCTCTGTGAAGTCGCCACGTTGCATGTGCCGCAATTCGACCGACCCTTCTACATAAGAACCGACGCTTCTAGGTACGCGATCGGAGCTGTCCTTGAACAGGTTGATGAAGCCACAGGTGATCATTACCCTCTTGCATTTTGGTCTCGGAAGCTAGCCCCACGCCAAATGCAATGGTCGCCGCGTGAGCAAGAAACCTACGCCATAATCTGTGCTTTAAAAAAGTACCAATCGTGGGTTGGCACCAATCGAGTCGAGGTCCTGACGGATCATCGATCTCTGGAGTATTAGGCCACTGAACACATTGATACTGTCGCGAGCCCAGCTGGTGGACGGGCCAGATGGCACGAATTTCTCAGTCTGTTTGACCTCCATGTGTCGTATTTGCCTGGAAAACACAACACGGTAGCGGATGCTCTGAGCCGATGGGCTTACCCCGCGTCAGAGGGGCTGCAAAGTACCAACATCCATGGTACGGAGCAGGACCGCCACGTCGTAATCGAGTGGGATCAGGAAGAAAAAAAGCTCATTCGACGTGAATGCATGCAATGCGCAGTTAAACAGCATGCATTACCGTGTCACGACATCACGGCCTTTTCAGATCCGGCGCATGCTCATGAGATCTGCACCAAATCACTGAAAGTCGTGGAGAAAGTCACCGATCCCTCCTCAGGGAGTGTGAAACGGTTTGACTATACCTGACGTGTAAGTGGATTTCGGTTGATCCAGGGCATTAAGCGTCGAGATCCGGCCAAAACTCCACCCCTGCCGAAAGATTCCCTTATCATCCGTGACTGGACGTCCGATTATCTGCAGGATTCCATGTTTAAAGAGGTCTTTGGAAATCTCAAATCCAAAGATGCTCACAAGGATGGGATTTTTTCTGAGTACTCGTTGGATGGGGGGAAGCTGTGGATGGAGGGTAAATTGTGCGTACCAGACGCCCTGGCCCTCCGAGTGTTAAACTGGTGGCACAAATCGGAGTCCCCCCACGCACATGGCCGTAGATTGTGGTCGATGATTAAACATAGGTTGTTCGGCTCACGGCTATATACTCATTGCATGAAAGTAGCCGCCGGATTTGCCCAATGTGCTGTCTCGACGCCCCCCAGCGCGAAGAAGCACGGCCATCTGAGGCCACATCCTATTCCGGAGCGCCTCTTTAACAGAGTCACCAGTGATTTTTTCTATCTTGGTGAACTCGACGACGAAGAGTGCCATTGGACCAACAAAAAGGTCAATGGAGTGCTCCTTATTCAGTGCCGTCATTCCGGCTATATTCAGGTGTTGCCTTGTAACATCGAGTCGATGACTGGCAAGGCTGCCGCCAAATGGTGCGCGCAGACCTGGATGGGAGGTTGGGACGTCCCATCCGAGGTGGTTACGGACTCAGGCAAAGAGTACACCTCCGAATGGTGGAGAGAACTATGTGCTCGCCTTGGAATCCACCACCTCAGATGTGAAATCCACTCACATCGAGCGCTGCCTGGCGAAAGAGCCGGCCGCTCACTTATAAATATGCTTCGTAAGGAGCTCGCCAGTGAGAAGGACTTCCATTGGCTTGAGATTCTTCTCGCCATGCTTCGCCGTTACCACAACACGCCTTTGTATCATGGCCTTTCTCCAAATGAAATTGTCTTTGGACGAAAGAAGTGTTGGTGGAACATGCCGTTGAATAATCCTCGCCCTTGTAAAGATGCTTCGTTGTTTTTGGACGAAGTCCAACGAGCAGAAAAAACTGTCTCCAAATTAATCGAGAAGCATCAAGCTGACTGGCTTTGGGTCCAGAATCAAGGCCGAAAAAACCCCCACAATTTTGAAGTCGATGATCGAGTTTGGCTTCGAAAATCCGAAACCACCCTGGACGGAGATGACAAGCTTCTTCCCTTGTGGGAGGGGCCATTCGCTGTTACAGCGCGTCTAGGTGAGAACAGGTGGAGGATTCGTGTGGATGTCAGGGGGGAAATTGACGTTTCGGGCGATCGCCTCAAGAGAGAGATCCCCTCCCCCAAGGATCGGGTTAAACCCCTTTTTTGGACTTCGAAATTTTTGTCAGATCGGGTCATCGAAGGGGGGAAGTACGAACTCAAGAGGATTTTAGAAGCAAGACGTGACGCCAAGGGCGAATGGGAATTTCTATGTGAGTGGAGGGGCTTTGATTCCAGTCACAACAACTGGGAACCAGCCCATTCTTTTGTCCATGGGTACACCAAGGGGTTCATCGACTTCCTCAAGAAGCACCCCGAAATTGGCGTACTCCTGACAGACTGTTTGTCGAAACCAGACAGACAGGTGGAGAGCGACGGAAAAAGACCTGTGGTGAATCGAGATCCAGCCTTTTACGGCCCTCAGCAGCCACATTCCAGGGCTGATCCGTCGATCCCCCCTCCTGCGGTCAGGCCAGCCCAGGAGCCAAATGAGGACCAAGCTTCGAGTTCGGCCGCTGATTTGCAGCGCCCAAGCCGTACGAGGGCCCCACCAGACAGGTTGGTGGTCACATGTATTCGTGCTTGGCCGAATTCAGGGAGATCCGTCGTGACTTGAGTCGCCGGCGCCCTAGATTGGCTAACAGTCGTCTAGTCCAGGGCGTCATGGCACTCGTCGCTAGGGCTCAAGGGTGTAGGTTCAAAACCCTTGCATGTCCAACTCCTACAAAAGCTCCAGCCTCGCCCCGTCGACCACTTATTCCAATGTGAGTGTTCTGACGACTTGAATAAACCACATTCTGCTCAATCCACTGTTCATTTTTCCTGATTACAACATGATGTGGAGAACTGCGAATGTTTGATAATTTGACGTCAATCAACTTTTCTTTGGTCTCCGTTCGGCAGACAAGGCGTAGATACACTGCCGAAAGCCACGGAGTGTGCTGCCGTGTTCAGAAAAAACCAAACTCAGGCTTAATTCAGGCAGATTCGGGGTAATCTTGTCTCTGTTGGTCTGTGCATTTTTGGAATTTGGCTACTCGTGCAGATGGAAGCAAATGTACATAGTAAAAACACCGGCCGGTGACATTCACCCCTACAGGCACCCCCTGTAGTACTGGCTGCACCAGTTGTGACGCCAGGAACTCAGATCTTACCTTCATTTGCCGTGATGCTGAAGTCAAAGTCCAGATTCAGATCCAGATTCCTTGAATTTAACTCGAATTCCTCAGGTTTGTCCATCATTCTGCCACTGTTGTGCAAAACCCCGACGTCAATTGTTCAGACAACCTTCACATAGGAGCTCTAGGGACTTCTAACAGCAACCTCTGAAGTCCGTAAGCTTCGTTGTATTTTTGGCACACGCCAATGTGAGCTCAATCCGACCTGAAACTGTCGAAAATGGTGAATCCAAGTGTCTTGTGGGACTCCATCGAAAGATTGGCCTTGTCCAAGTCGATTGACACCGCCGCCACTGTAAATAAAGGACCATTCGGTGTCTCTCAGTTATATACTGTCAGTAAAGCGCCTTCAGCGAACCTTCGGCGCGTTACATGCCAAGGATCCAGGGCCAGCATGTCCCATCATGATGCATCATCACATGATCCAGATTTTGATGGAATCTGTTGGATGCTCGCAAATCAACGTGCCGGAAAGCACAATTGAGCTGAATAAACGACAATATATATTAACTCTAGTCTAAACGAAAGTGTTAGTAGTTTCAGTTCTAGACATTCTGCTTCATTTCACCTTCATCTTAGGGAATTTCCTCCTTTTAGGACAATTTAGGTTGATTTCTTTGTCATCTCCTCTCATTCCTCGAAGATACGTCGACGGCTTTGCCTAACTTCGTTGACGCTTATGATTTTCTGTGCACTTAGGGTCTATAGACTACATTTGTATTTGTTTTCCCTCTCGGTGATTGTTTCATCTCCTTCATCCCTGCCCAAATTGACTCTCAATCTTGCTGAATCTTGTGATCATCCACCACATGCGTCAAATCTGAAGCACATGCTGCACTTTTCAGAACGAGAAAAGCGGGAGTAACACGATGTAGAGTTCGGCGAGGAACGAAACTGTGCCAGAGCGCTGAGATGTCACTCCATTTCTTGATTCCCCCACTCAATCCACCAATAATCTACCTCATTCTCAACCGGTGCATGGTTTGGTATCGATTCTCGATACGTTTACATGCTTTTTAGCCCTTAACCTAATGTTTTACTGCACGGAGGACTGTTCGTCACTCCTCATTCTGTCTCATTTCAGGTTCATCCATCCCGATTCAGTGCCAATTCAGCCCAAATCAGGTCAGATCAAGCAGATTTCGCCCCATCGAGGCTACATTTCTATTTTTTTCTGGGACTTACCCGCACTACGTTCTTCGTTGACGTAGCGACACACCCCAGTGTGTTTTTGGAGGGGGAGTGTAAGTGCGGCTAACCCCCATCTGCTCAGATTTTTGTAGATCTGCCCCAGATTGACTACATTTTGGTCATTTTCTTTGCTTCGGCGGAATCGCCGCCTCGCAGCTCAGTCTCAGGATCAGACCTATATATTTCTGATGTGCCGGATCTGATTCCGCAGTCCATTCTCCGTAAACCTGCCGCGTTCTGATCATTTACCTGGAATCGCCATTTGCCGCTGACGCGCGCTCGCGGGCCAGATCGGCCAAATATTTTTCACAATCGGATTTATTTAAATCTTTTCAGATAGTTTTGGACACTCAGATGTACTTAGAATAATCCGCATCAATTTTCTTCATAGACCGGGATTTTCTGCCGGATAACAATCAACATGGATCTTGCTTCCGTTGTTGCTGCTCTCGCCTCCGTTGGTGTCCGTGTATCCGGTTCTACCCCCAATAGCAACGTCCAGGTCGACTCCTCGCGTGCCTGCCCCACTGGTCTTGCCAGCCCCGAGCCCTCCGGCACCTTCCACGACCCAGGGCAGCACTTTCAGTGCTGTGGTGGCCACCACTGTCGCATTTTAGGAAAAAGGGATTTTTTCTTGGCCTTTCCTTGGTTTCCACATCTACTTTAAAATACCTATAGTTTCCCTCACACAGAAAAATGGGCGCTCACCATGGCTGGCGCTCTTTTGCTGCTCTGTTTGTAACATTTCCTACAGAAGACTCAGCGCTCATGGCGCTGCCGGGGCTCCTGTGGCTTGGTTGAGTTAGTTTGGGAGCATGCCAAAACATGTGCAAGTGCATCCCTCCCTCCAAGACGCAGCGCGACACAAACCCAACGCAAGACACAATATACACACTCGCATGGGTTCTCGTAAACCTACTGGCGACCTGTGACCTGTCTTAGGGCGAAGGGAGTCGTAAAAAAAATTAAATTGCCCCTTGGTGGGTCCTTGGGTTCTGCTCAGATTCTCCGGGCTGCTGCGTTTCGGCCGGAACACGGCCTACTCAGCGAGGCTGCGCGTGGGTATCTGCAGAGGCAGGAATGGGAGAATTATGGACGAATCCACGCAAAAGGGAAGCGACGACACCAAAATCCGTCAAATGACGGCCTAGAATTTTTCTAAGACAACACACCTGAGCAGAATCCAATTGTGCATCAGAAGCATATTTTTTAAAAAAATTATAGTCATCTCTAGATTTTTTAAATCAAGAAATTCCTACGCATAAAGAGGCGGCGCGCAGGAGCGGCTCCTAGCGAAGCGCCGGAAAATGCAGAAATAATGGCATTATAAACGTATGTCTCACGTAGTCTTGAAAATGACGAGACACACATTAATAAGTAAACACACAGATTCCAGCCTCACTAATAGAAGTATCAAAAATCCAAGAATTCTAAAATCAACGAAAAGACTTCAATGAATCAGGTATAAACTACAGGTATGCTCGTCTCGTATGCCGCATACACATTGCTCGTCTCGTGTATCCGTGAACGAGTCTTGTAGCAGCGCTAACAACGATAGATCGCGATAGAGGGATCGATTAGAAAGATTGCAGATGATTAGAGGTCAGATCAGGGTGATTAGACATACACACAAGTGCATAGCGACGTTCTTTGCTTGCGCCCCGTTTTTCTCCTCACCTTGCTTCACTCTCCAGCGGTAGGTAAGGTAGGTACGCCCAGGTGGGGCCGACCCCTGGTGGAGTTCGTGATTGCGGTTAAGATGGGCAGGTTTGCCCAACACAGTCGTGCATGCTCGTGCATTCACACACGCATTAAAGGGTAGGCCACGCGAAGTGCACACGGTAAACCTTGTTTAGGCTACCCAGGGGCTCCTCCGTACGTTCTTTAAGAGAACCTGAGGAGTCCCTTAACGCTTGCTTGCTTGACAGGGGACCTGATCCTTCAGCGTGTTTGCAGGGAGTGTATTATAGGTCACACTGAGAAGCGTATAATACGTGGAGTGTGGCTTGGTTCCTCCGTCGCAAACACCCCTTCATTTGCCTTTGCTTTACAGGTGGGCAGGTAGGGTGATTGGGGCAGCAGCATACCATTTTTTCCATGCCCTGCTAAACAAGGGCGCAGATCACACAAACAAGTAACTCCGCCTCTGCCTGTGGCAGAGCAGGGAGTCCGACTTCATCGACATCTGCGCCGTGCACCCAAAAAGAGCACCTCTTCCCTCCAAGCCGTAGCAGGGGAAACGCGTTGTGGCGTCCCCTGTTAGGCCACAGTTGCTTAGCAGCGCTGTGTTCTCTTGTCTTCTTCACAGGAGGGTCGCTAGGACCCACGACATGTTCTTCAACAACACCCAGTAGAGTGTGCGTGTAGGAGTGGTAGTCCTGAGTGGGGGCTTGAGCCAGTTGCAGAAGTGCTCGCCCACCAGGATGGTGCCACTGTAGGGTGTGTAGGATCTGTAGTGCGTGTGTCACTGTCCCACCCGTTTCCTGCAATTTCAGCAGGGTTGGTGGGCTGTTGCAGTGGTTAGGTCAGTGTTTTGGCCAGTTAGCAAAACGGCGTTTTCATGCCCTCATAGCTTTTGGCCACCCCTCCCTGTAGTAGACAGATAGGTAGGGAAAACAATACCTGGATTAGTACGCCGGGTATTCCCCAAAGGTTTTGCGCCAGCGCAGAAATAGGGCGCTTAGGGGAGGTGAGACCCGGGGCGTACCCCGTGGCATCAATGAGCCAACCCTCCAGGTTTAACAAGCGTGCAGACTTGGGTATAATTAGGACATCACTTCTGCGGCTTGCTCTCAGGACCTTAGGAATAGCACACTCACACATACGCTTTGGCAGGTACGGGTAAGGTTCAGTCCCTAGCTTTAGTCTTGGAAGCAAGCGTCTCAGCGAGCCTCAGCAACTCACCAAGGTTGTTCTGGGACAAGTAGTCCACCAGAACTGAGTTTAGGCGTCCCTCAGGTAGAACAAACGCAGAGAAGGGCTCCCAGGTGGCCTCTTCGACTCCAAACCATTCCCAGAGGGTGAGGAAGCGCCAACGCTGGCGATAGCGGTGGCGTAGGACATAGTTCACCAGGTAGAAGCCCTCCTTAGCCATCTCCTCGGCGTTCATGTCGGGGAGTTCACCTTCAACTTCCATAGGGCTGGCAGCCCCTTGTAGGTCCAGAGCGGCGATTTCCTCGTCGTTCAGCTCCCACTCCTCCCCACAGAGGTCTCCGGTATCATAGTAGCGCTTCAGGTGTTGAGCAGCGCACACCAGGGTTCCCCCTAGACGGCGAGAACACGGAACGGTGATACCGTGTCCATCCACTGATAGAATCTTGTACGGCCCGGAGTATGGGTCATCGCTGGTAGAGCGTGGCCAGGCGGGTAGTCGACTGTGGTGCACCAGCACCCAGTCCCCCTCTTGGTAGGTGGCCGGTACTCGGTGCTTGTTCTTCTTGTTTTACTGACGCTCCCTCACTCTCTGGAGCATAGCCTTGCCCTTGTCCACCTTCGCTTGTTGCTCTTGGACCCATTCACCCACAGAAGAATGGGTGTCCTCTGGATAGGGGGCATGTAGGAACCATGCCGGGCGCCCTAGGAATAGCTCATGGGGCGAGTAGCCAGTAGCTGAACTCTCTTGGGAGTTCATCATCAAGGATATGACGGGGACTAGTCTCACCCAGTCTCTGGTGCGTTCAGCTTTGCAGCGTATCCGTACATTCTCCTTCAGGACACGGATCTGTCGCTCACATAGGGGGTTGCTCGTGTGCGAGTAGGGAATCCCCGTAGACACCTGGACATTGAGGGATCTCAGGAACCTCTTGTACCAAGCGGTATCTGAGCGTACTCGTACGTCCTCATCGGAGTTGATCTCCTTGGGCGCCCCATAGACACAAAACCACTCCTCCAGGAGTATCTTGATAGTCTCCTCCCTGGTAATGTGCTTGGTACATGGGAACACCCTGGTAAACCTGGTCAACCCACAGGTTACCACGAGGGCGAAGTCATAGCCCTCAAACTTCGGCATCTCAGTGTAGTCCACGTATAGAACACTGTTAGCACAGTGAGGGATGGGCAGGGTCGAGTAGAGACCTCTGTCCCTGATATCCCCTGGTTTACAGGACCTGAACGGGCACTTGTCCACGATAGGCTGGAGGGTTTTCCGCAGTTGGTCGTCAGTCCACGTAGTGTGGAACCACTGCTTGAACAGCCTCAGGGTACGGTCAGCACCCACATGACCGCTGGACTCATGGGTCCACTTCAGCAGCGCTGGCACTCTGTCACTAGGCACCACAATGCGGTCCTCGTGCCAGAGGTAGCTCTTGTCCCTCCTCCACTGGTCTTGGTTGACCAGGAGGGGTTCAAGGCGTTTCTCCAGGCGCTTGTAGATATCCCCAAACTCCTTCAGGTACTCCGATTGTTGGAGTCCATCCAGGGGGCATATCATCGTCATGTTGAGGTCCAAGTGGACGTCCATACGGCTGAACGCCTCCTTAGCCAGCGCTTCAGACCGGGCACCAATCAGGGCGTCAAAGTTGTTGCGGCTGATGTAGTCGGCACACTCCTTCTTCACTCCCTGGATATGGTGTACCGTCAGCCGTAGTTGACTGAGGTAGGTCCACCAGCGCCGTAGCTTGGCCTTCTCCGGTGGGGGGCCCTTCTGGAAACTGCGGACCGGTTCTTGGTCGCACAGCCAGACCAGAGGGTTACTCCCCAACAGTCGTGCTTGTGAGGATAGCACCAGCATACCCGTTAGCAATTCCTGCTCATAGGTGGAGTAGTTCCCCCTGGCCTGGTTCCACTTCCAGTTCCAGTGGCCCAGAGGTACTAGGACCCACTTGTCGTCAGGGTAGCTGTGCTTGAGGGTTCCATCTCGTTTGAGACCTTCCGTCCCCCATTGGGAAATGGCCGAGTCGAACTCCTCCTTCTCCAGTGCTTGCCATTGGAACAACGTTCCACCACCGCCCACATTGCTGGCGTCGGTCACCAGGAAAATCTCCCCCTGTGCCCTAGGCACGCCCAAGCACTTAACGTTGGCTGCCTTGTCTTTGAGCTCATCAAACGCTTGTTGCTCTTGTGGGCCCCAGCGCCAAGTAGTACTCTTCTTGATCAAGTCCGTCAGAACGGCGCTGGTGTAGGTGAAGTTTTTGATGTGGCGGCGATAGAAGTTTCACGCCCCAATGAAACTGCGTACATCATGAAGTCCTTTCTTGGGGTCTTCGTGTCGTACCTGGGCATCCATCAGGGGTTTGGCGTTAGAGGCCGCTGGGGTCCACCACCCATAGCCAACATCAAACCCCAGGTACTGCATGGTCTCCTGCATGAACTCACACTTCTCCAGCTTGAGTCGTGTGTGGTTCTCCTGGCAGACCGCAAAGAACTCACCCAAGAGGATTCGGTGATCCTCCTGGGTATTGGTCCCGAGGCATACATCGTCGATGTGACCCTCCATCTGGGCACCACGGGATATGAGCTCCTGCACCTTAGGTCTCCTTCGTAGGATGGACAACATCTTGTTCATCAGCTCTTGGAATAGAGCGGGTGCGTTAGCCACGCCAAACGGCATAACCTTCCACTTGAACACCCTCCCCTGAGGGGTGATGAAGGCCAGTAGTTTCTGTGCGTTGGGCGTCAGGTCCATTTGCCAGAATCCGCTCCTCTTGTCCATTTTGGTCTTGTAGCGACAGGAGGCTATCTTCTCCAGGGTAGACTCCATATTGGGAATGGACCCTGAGTGGTTCAGCGTTTTCTTGTTCAGAACTCCGTAGTCCACTACCAGCCGTTTGGCTGTAGACCCAGGTTTAGCCACCAGGAAACAGGGGCTGCAGTGTAGGGGGTAGTCCCCGTCCTTGTACTCCAGGACTAGGCCAGCGTCGATACATTCTTGTATCTGTCGCTCAATCTCGTCGGCCTGCTCTTTAGGAGCTGGATAGGGTCTCCTCCGGATCTTGTGACCCACGAACTCGGGTTTCAGCTTGAGGTCCATCTGTACCAGCTTGTCACATGAGGCTGGAGGGGGTAGTTCTCCGAACATCTCCAGATAGGTCCTTATAAGCTTCTGTACCCGCGGGTCCAATACCTTGATCTTGTCCTCCACATCCTCGTCAGAGTGTAAGTTGCTTGCCCCCTGAGTAATAGACGTCGGGAGGTGGTCCTCCACCGACTCTTCGCCCGTGGTAGTGTCCTTCAGCCCTTGGTAGGCATAGAGAAGGTCTTGTTCAACCATCTCCGGTGGACGATGGCAACATAGGCACGCTCGAGGGGGTTCACATACACATTCCTCTGAGAGGTCGTCCTCCTCTGGGGTCCTCACATGGGCGCCCCACGCGCTCTTCATAAGCTTAAGATCCACCTCCCTTTGCCAGGAGGTGATCTTCTGTTCGAGGTCCTCCTTCAATTGGGATAGATATCCCATACCTCCTTGCTTCAATGGCCATGAGCTGCGGGTAGGCTTAGCGTAGCATAGCTTTTTCGCCACCAACTTCCTCTTGGAATCCACATACTCCCTTAGCCTGGATCGAGGGTCCAGCTCTTCATCCACGGGGTCTTCCACCCTCATGGAGAGTAGGGGTTTTAGTGGGGCGACGTACTCGGCGTTCTCCACTTCCTCCACACAGGTCTGCACGAAGAAGGCGTCGTGCTCAGTTTCGTCATCTGAGTGGATAGAGCTAGGTAGCTCAGATAGTCCACACTCAGAGACTCCATCAGGAACAGGTACATGGCAGGGAGAGTTGAGGGCGTTGGTGTCAGTCAGGACGTACTCATCTCCTCCGGGTGTAGTCTCAACAGCATCTTGAGGTCGTAGGCGATCCTTCAAGTCACCCAAGGCGAGTCCGTCGCTTTCTCGTTGTATAGCCTGGACCAGAGTCGGGTCCAGATCCTCCCAGGGGATGGAGGTAAGACCTCCGTCCACCACGCTCAGCGTACTCCCCCATCCGGGTTTCCTAATAGGCGTCTTACGAACCAGAGGCACGTAGATGGCCTCATCAGGTAACCGAACAGAGCTGATAGTCAGCCTGTTGAGGAGGTTTCGCCAGTATTCGTTGCCCCCATGGGCTCCCCAATCGGGGGAACACAGGACCATACGTGAACGTTCCAAGGCCACCTTGGTCATCACTTTCCCCAGGTCACTGAACCTGGGGTTCCCGTAGGCCATCCCGAAAGAGGGCCAGTAGAATTTGTAGCCGCAGTTCTTCCCCTTGCTGCAGTAAAGGTCCAGTACATGCTGCTTGTCGCTGGCGAACAACTCCACACTCAGGTCTTCTCGAGAATAACCCAACTGCTTCAGACCTTGGTCTAGGACTTCCCCCAATAGTTGACAGTCCCCAGTTTTGGAGGCCGCCATCATGTTCGAGGGCTCCTCCTTCGATAGTCTCAGGTAACTCGAGGAATGTTCAGACTGCTCCAGTGGCACAGACTCTCTGCCACTGCCGTGGTCCACGTAGAGGAGGTAGTGTGCTTGCAGCGTCAGAGATTGTATCGGGGAGTGCTGTACGAAGAAGTCAGTCCCCAGTACAAAGTCGAACGCCTCAGTGTCCATCACATAGAACCGATGGGCGACAGTCCGGGAGCCCATAGGTACCTCCACTTCACAGTCCCCGCAGCTGTGCACCACATGTCCATCCCCCATGCGTATAGCACCGGTGGTCATGGTGTTCTTCAGGCTCCCACAAGGTAAAGTTTTCTTGGCCACTATAGATATGGTGGCACCACTGTCCAATACCCCCAGGTATTCGCCTCCCCCTAGTCGGATACGTACCCAAAACACCAGGTTTTGGGTGCCACCAGAGCGTCCCCGTCAGAACTCCGCGGGACAGGTCACCTCGAACCCCTTGTTCCGCAGTTTGCGGGCAATCCTCATGAAACGGCTCCTCTTCTTAGCGTTGCCGTCATCACCACCTTCATGCTCACGCTTGGCTCCTTGTTCTTGCTGGGCCTGCGTTTGTGAGCGTGTGGTAGGACCAGACTGCCCTCCAGAAGGTTCGGAGTTCTACCCTGGATTAGGGTTGGGGTTGCCCCCGTTCTTGTCCTCATTCTTGTTGTCCTTGTCTGGCTGGCTGTTAGCGCCTCCTCCTCGTCCACCTTGACCCTTGTCTTGCCCTTGACCACGTCCTTTCGACTTGCCCTTGCCGGAGTCGTTGCTTTTGCCTTTGCCTCCACCTTTGCCTGAGCCTTTGCCAGGATCCTCACCCTTAAGCGTCACCGATAGGCGTTGCTTATGGTAGCACTCATCCTCGTAGTGCTTCTGCTTCCCGCAGAATGCACACGTGATGGTGCACCTGTAATGATCCGGCAGCTTCGCTTTGGCGCCGGTGTTCTTCTCCTGCTGCTTCCCCTGGACTACGAAGCAGTCTCGCTGCTCGCAGTCAGGGGCGTGCTGCAGGTGGCCCTGCTCGTCCCTGGCATCACACCAGAATAGCTCCTTAACGTTCTCCATGATACGGGCGTGGGCGTGTCTGGGGGTAGTCCGCTGCCCAGGTCGGGAACCTTGGTACCCTTTGCCATGGCCTCCAGAACCTCCACCACCCGGACGGTAGTTGTTCAAGTGCTGGTCGCTCTCCTTCTCCAGCGCCAGCTCCAGGAGTAGCACGCATAGATCCTCGTAGCGGAGGGATCTAGCCTTGCGCTCCGCCGTCGAACGGCACTGGTCCCATAGCTCTCGAGGGAGCTTGGCCACCAACCAGAACAGCAGGTCGTCGCTGCTGTAGGAACCGGGCGTCAGTCGTCCAGCCCAGTGATCCAGGTCAGCCAACAGCTCAGAGACCCTGCCAGGTTTGGGGTTGTTGGGCAGCACGGGCAGGTTCTGGATCTCGGCCCTGATAGAGGGGTCGGTTTCGTAGGTCGGGTACTGCCTCTCCAGGACAACCAACACATCGGCAAAGGTGGCGGAGTTAGTCATGATCTGCCTGACCTGCTTCTCCAGGTACTTGGTCTTGCAGCACTGCAGGAGCAGATCGCACTTGACTCGCCCACTAGCGTGGGTTTGGCCGGTCAATCGGAGAAACCGGCCAAAATTCTCAGCGAACTCGCTGAGGTCCTTGCCTGTGAACTCAGGCAGGTTCACCACGATCTTGGAGGTGGCAATAGCCTTCGCCTCCTGAGACCTGCGTCCCTCAGGGCATCGGGTCTTCTTCTTCTTCTTCTTCTTCTTCTTCCCCCTTGGGTCCTTGGGGTCCTCCGGGTCATCGTCCTCCGAGGGCGAAGCAGAAGTCATCGACGGCGGCTCATCATCAGAGGGGTCTCCGCCTAGATCACTCGAGCCATAAGGCTCCACGTCCACCATTGCCCTCAAGGCTGTCAGCCCCAGCCCGTCCAGCTCGGCCCTCCTAGAGCTCGTCACGTGGCTGTAGGGCGGCTGGGCCGTTCTCGGTACGAAAGGACTTCTCGGTATAGCTGCAGGAGTCGGCATTGGTCGGCTCCTCAGGCTCCCCAGGGTGTTTGTCAGCCCTGCCGCCAGGTGGTTGGCCTGTACTCGATGGGGTGACCTTCCCACCGTGGTAGGTGACGCTTGGGGCGGGATCATCAGGGGCTCCAGTTTCTCTCGGATCTCTTGAGTGAGGTCGCCCACAATTTTTGAAGTGGCTACTCAGAGCACCTTGTTGATCTCGGACCGCGTCAGAGACCTGTTGGAGGATCTCCCCGATCCTCTACTCCTGCCTCCAAGAGACTCAGGTCCTCTCCTCAACCCACTCAAGGTTGCATACCCAGGTGCATACCCAGGAACATCCACATAGGTTCCGGTAGCGGGTAGTGGATGGGGATAGTCAGCCGCATACCATCGCGGCGCAGAGCTGGAAGCCACCGGCTCACTGGCAGTAGTTGCCTCAGGGAGCGCAGTGGTAGGTGGGCCCATACCATAGGCGGGGTAGGGAGGCATGCCAGTAAAGCCTGTGCCCTCTGTCATAGGCGGGTTTGTTATGGGAGTGGATGTTGCAGCGGCTGGGTCTAGAATTGGGAGTGTGGTGGTTATAGGAGAGGGTGATGCGTGGAGGCCAGAAGCGCTTGGTGCGCCTTTGAAGGTAGGGTCATTCGTCAGGTCTTGCCCTTGTTCCTCTCCTTCGTCTGCTTCGTCTCCAGCATCCCTCTCGCTCTCTCTCTTCCTCTTCACAGGCTGAGTGACCACCTCTTCGACTGAGAGGGCCCTGAAGGATGTCTGGAGTCCATCCAACGAGTCCTCAGCCACTTCCACTGGCCCATGTAAGGGCTCCGAAGGTACAGCGCCAGGTCCAGGTCCAGGTTCACCAGGTGCTGGCCTTGCTGGTGCCTCAGGCGCTGTCTTCACGTCGGCGTCCTCCTTCCTTGTGTCCATCTTCGTTCGCGCTTCTGCTTATATGTGACTGTACTCGGCGCACTGGATGTACGGCGCGGGGTTGCTGCCCGTGCGCAGAGACAGTATGCCTCTGCTACCAGAAAAGTTTATAGTGTTTCCAACACTGTGTTTGTGCCTCTCCTGCTGCTTGCTGCTGGTGTAGGGTTTCCTGCTGCTTGTTCTTGAAGATGAAAAGCTTTTGTTTGCTGAAATACAGTCAATCCAGGATAGCCCAAGCCAGAGTTATGCAAGGATAGGAGAATCAGGATCAAAGCATGAAGGGCTGCAGTGTAAACAGTGAAAGATGAAAGGATATTCACAGAAACTGCAACTCAAAGATAGCTGAAATGTTTTGGAAAAGAGTTGGAAAACTGCCCCATGGTCACTCTGTCTCCATAGTGCCATCTCAGGAGATGTGCACTCTTTGTTTTGGGTCCCATATGTGCTGAGGTGGCAGGGCATGTGGCGATGAGGTCACTGCCATGTCACATGGGATCCTCCTACTTAGCTAGGCTGACCAGGAATTGAACCCAGGACCTCTCAAAAAGAGGTGCCCAGCCCCCTAGGGTGCATACCACTAGGACAGCTAAGAATTCATGGAAAAACATAGATAAATTCATAGGCTCTGCCCTGGATATGTCAGTTCTCAGTCAACTCAGGAAAGGATGATTTGCCTCACATTGAAAGGGGATTAAGGGGTCCACTCCATATCCTGATTGGGTGTTTGGTTCCATAGGTCAAAATGTGTTATCACCACTTTTGGTGGCGCCAATACTAAGATAGAAATGCCTGGATGCTCAGTGCATCCCTAATACAACTAGAGTATGCCTCAAAGCATTGGAAAAGCACTTTTTCTTACTTTTGCAGGCGTTCCTCAGCATGGGCCGCTAAGGTCTCCATGGTTACTGGTGTTGTTCTGGGTGGATTTAGATTCGCCCTTCTGTGCTCTGGATCTTCCTGAGACCCAGATGCTGCTCTGAGTGGCGGTTCACTCTTTGGGTGGGCTACACTGCCAAGTTGGACTTGTACACTTCTGATCGGCCAGGTTCGGGAGGACAGTTGAGTGGAGTTGTTCCATGTGCTTTTCAGTGTGCTCTTCTTCTGCTTCTGCTCAGAGTCGGTTCGAAAGGTACTCAGGGTTTGCCTGTGCTACCGGAAAGATGTCCTTGATTAGTGCCCTATAGACTTTGATAAAATCCTGTAGGTTTTTGATGTTGAAATCCCAAAACCAAAGGAGCAAGTAAAGCAAGAACAGGATTTTGATCGAATCAATGAATAGTTTGAAATCCAGTGTAACACAGAAGGGCTGCAGATAGACAAAGCAGGTATAAATACAAAGATTCAATCACAAATGGATAAAACAAAAGATTTTTTGTGAAAACTGGCCTGACTCTAGCCTCCAAGCCAGCATCAAGCACTTCATGTGCACCCCTTTGGATGAAATGGAGTTGGTTAGGAATATGGGGCATAGCAGTTAGGCCAGACACAGATTATGACGTGGCCAAGCAACTGAATTCAGAAATAGTTAAAACGTAGAACGACAATAAGTGCCAGAAACAATTGAGTATAGGGGTCTTTGGGTGGGAGACCACTAGGCTTAACCTCCAAGGCCTAAGGCATGAAATGCCTGGTTTATTTCGATATATATTCTCCATGAAGGAAGATACCTCCGCTCAGTTGAGTGGTAGGGGTGAACTTCATGGGGGGGCTAGGGTCATAACCCTGGTTCTCTGAGAATGTGTACTTAAAGCTTCAACAGAGTGATAAAAAAACTTAAGTTAATCTTAGCATCAACAAAAGGGTTTTAAGGGGGGCCTAGCCTGGATCAAGCCCTCCAAGAGAGACATGGCAGTGACGTTTTCTTACTGCCTGTGTTTGATCTTACTGTAACATAAACAGCACCCGACAACACTAGCTCATCTTCCATTATTCTTTTCGCTCCCTCTTTGTTTTTGTTTTCAAAGACAAGACGACCTCTACAGTCTGCAGGTAAACAATGAATTCCAGATGTGGCACTGCAGAATGCGGAAATGCACAACCCAACAACCCACACAACACTCCAATTGTGCCGAAGGGCAGTGATTTTCAGTGTATATGTGAATTGGCCTTGCCAATGAACAGAATTTTCATCAGTTTGCCATGTTCAATATATTTGGTACCCTGTACACTAAACTGTACAATCAAAGGGTGATGGCGGATCAGCAAGGGCTATGCCTTGTCACTGCCATCCCAAGAATGGAACAAAGTGGACACAGAATAGAAACTGGCGGACAATTGCCATGCATAAAAAAAGAAGGTACCCAGTTACCACAGGGAAGGGCTGTACGGAATGGGTGACCCCAGGTAGCGGTGTGCCACAGGGCGGCTGGAGGTCCCATTTCTGTACATGGTAGCCATGTGATGCGTCAGATAGCGCGGGAGTATCCACAGCTGGCGAGGGCCCCACACACGTCGGCGGCGCAAGCATACGTGGATGCTGCAGTGCCCATGGCCCGGGACGAAAAAGCCCAGCAGGTACAAATACAAAGATTCAATCACAAATGGATAAAACAAAAGATTTTGTGTGAAAGCTGGCCTGACTCTAGCCTTTAAGCCAGCAACAAGCACTTCATGTGCACTCCTTTGGATGAAATGGAATTGGTTAGGAATATGGGGCATAGCAGTTAGGCCAGACACAGATTATGACGTGGCCAAGCAAGTGAATTCAGAAATAGTTAAAACGTAGAACCACAATAAGTGCCAGAAACAATTGAGTATAGGGGTCTTGGGGTGGGAGACCACTAGGCTTAACCTCCAAGGCCTAAGGCATGAAATGCCTATTTTATTTCGATATATATTCTCCATGAAGGAAGATACCTCCGCTCAGTTGAGTGGTAGGGGTGAACTTCATGTGGGGGCTAGGGTCATAACCCTGTTTCTCTGGGAACGTGTACTTAAAGCTTCAAAAGAGTGATAAAAATACTTAAGTTAGTCTTAGCATCAACAAAAGGGTTTTAAGGGGGGCTTAGCCTGGATCAAGCCCTCCAAGAGAGATATGGCAGTGACACTTTCTTACTGCCTGTGTTTGATCTTACTGTAACATAAACAGCACCAGACAACACTAGCTCATCTTCCATTATTCTTTTCGCTCCCTCTTTGTTTTGGTTTTCAAAGACCAGACGACCTCTACAGTCTGCAGGTAAACAATGAATTCCAGATGTGGCACTGCAGAATGGGGGAATGCACAGCCAAACAACCCACACAACACTCCAATGGTGCCAAAGGGCAGTGATTTTCAGTGTATATGTGAATTGGCCTTGCCAATGAACAGAATTTTCATCAGTTTGCCATGTTCAATATATTGGGTACCCTGTACACTAATCTGTACAATCAAAGGATGATGGCGGATCAGCAAGGGCTATGCCTTGTCACTGCCATCCCAAGAGTGGAACAAAGTGGACACAGAATAGAAACTGGCGGACAACCGCCATGCATAAAAAAAGAAGGTACCCAGTCGCCACAGGGAAGGGCTGTACGGAATGGGTGACTCCAGGTAGCGGTGTGCCACAGGGCGGGTAGAGGTCCCATTTCTGTACATGGTAGCCATGTGATGCGTCAGATAGCGCGGGAGTATCCACAGCTGGCGAGGGCCCAACACAGGTCGGCGGCGCAAGCATACGTGGATGATGCAGTGCCCATGGCCCGGGACGAAAAAGCCCAGCAGGTGGTGCAGGACCTCATGCAGAGGTACGGGAGGGATAACCACCTGGTCTGGAGCGCGGAGAAGTCGGCCGTCCTGAGGAGGGGTTGAGAGGGTGGTATGGCGCTGGATGGGGCATCAGGCTGCCAGATAAGCTGCTCAGGGGGTTCAGGGCGATGATGGTGTTCCTCCGGAATCACCTCCCCTTGGTGCAGATCACCCTGTATTACCTCCGAGTAGTACTCCATGCGGCGATAGGGTACCAGACGATGCACCTCCCGTACTGGTGACCCTAGGAACTTGTTTTGCCCAGGTAGAGTTGCACACAAAAATTGAGGTTTGCACGCAGTTGCACTAAATGTTTGCCACTTGCACAGGGTTGCACTGCAGTTGCACAGTGCAATCCCTGTGCAACCGTGCTGGTGTCGTCGTCGCGACTGCCGCCGTTGCTGTCGCACCTTCAATTTCACGAGAAATTTACTAGCCATTTGCCAGATTTGCAATTCCTTCGCAAGGAAATGCTATTTCCAAGTTCACTAGAACTAGTTACGGTAGTTTTAGCAGAGGGGACTTGATGGATGACGTTGTGGGACTATTTACCTTAACGGCACCGGGTACCGCCCTATTGGATAGCCTCAATGAACGCATCAGTGAACAAGATTTATACAGGAAAAGTGCAAAAGGCGCCATTCGGCAGGTTTATACACCTGACGAGGCTGTCTGCCTCGTTTCGGAGCTTGAAATGCCAAAGAAAAGGTAATGTTTATTGCCATCTCTCTTCTTTGCGTTATTGGTCCGTTGTCCAACCGCCCTTCGTGGTGTGCAAGTGGCCACTTGCACACTTTCGAAGCCATATCATCCTCATACATCGTGCAATGTGGTCATTCACTTCATTCGGCATACCCACATACTCTAACTTGCACAATAGGACGCCCTATAACACTAGATTGATAAAAATAGTGTGATAATGGCGATGTTGCCCTTTGTGCAAACATGTGGCCAAGTAGTGTATTGCACCATTTGCGCACGGTTGCACGTGTGCAACCGCCAATATATACATTTTGCCTTCTAGGTACAAGAACCTTATCCGTTGTGTATCCAAGCTTCGCAACGATGGGAAGGAGCGCCTCCCCTGAGATTGGGAGCACCCCTTTCCATCGTTTGGGGCTTCCAAGATTGCTTGGCGGGAGCTTGGGAGCAAGCAAATCCTAGTCGCAAGCGATTATAATGAGAAGGTAGGTGTCTGTTGGGATCTCGATGAGTTTCTCAAGTATATCTCAACTCAAGATGATATACTTAATACAATGAGGTTCCCTCTTTTGAACGGGGAAGGTGCATATTTTTTGTTCATTAGGGCTGATGGATTCCCTTGTGGATCTTGCCCTTGGGTGCAATTGGCAATAGGGTTTGCCAACAATGGTCAAAAAGTGCGCACCCTGGCGTAAAATTGGACCATCGATGTGGCCCTCAAAAGTGAGCACGACATCGATGCTCTACGTGAAATTTTTTCAAATACTTTGGAGGCAATGCAAAGTATTATAAACACCGGATGGATCCTCATTCGTGAAAAATGGTGTCCTGCGCGGGTCATGTTAGGCGGTGAGTCCCCATGGCTCTGGAAGGTGCTAAGAATTTCAGCCTACTTTCGTATTGGGGGTATTTATTCTTATGCGGTGTGGTCGGACCTCAAGGGAAAGTGGCCGGACCAAAGGTGGCGGCGTTCACCCAAGAGTGATAAAATTTATATAACCTGTATAAGAAGGGGTTGGATTGTACCAACGCCAAAGGATGTGTGAGTGAACCCTTGTTACATATAGAGGAACGGTTCAAATTTGTGGTTATGTTCATATTGCACCTTGTTATTTGGGTTGGTGACTACCTCACCCATTTTATTAGGAAGAAGTGTAGGGACCTTCCAGGCCACTAGGGATCGAGCTCAAGATCGCCTCAACTGTGCCAAGACCAAAATTAGTCTCAAGAGGCCATCTATCTCCGGATGGGGAGGAGACATGGATCTTGTTGGCAAATTGGCGTCATATTGGCAAGGCCATGAAGCTTCCAAACCATGTCATTGATGTCGCAGTACAAATGGCTTCTTTACTTACGGCACTGCAAAGTTGGGAGTTCAATGCAAACGTCGTCAACTGTAAATCCATCGCGAAAAAGTTCAAAAAGACAATTTTTCCTACCATTGGATCGCCATATTTGTTATTGCTACAATATGATGCTCCAGAGGTTCTGAAAAATTTGCATCCTTGGGGTTGCGGTATGTTTAGCGGCGACATTGTCGAGTCGCTCAACTACCTCTTCAAGGACCATGTTTTGTGCTCTTCGACAATGGGAACAGGGAAAGGCACTCCAACGCAAGGTGACACGCGCCTCGTGACAGAAGTGCTAGAACGTCTCTTCCTCGCCAAGGGGATGCCTCGATGGCAACGTGACAAATGCTGATTAGCTGTGTTTGTTCATGTTGCATGTCATCGAGTCGCCGATTGGACGGAAGTCTCTCTGGACATCTGCACGTGTGCTGTATGCCGAGCGTGTGCAAGTCTTGTGCCAGTGGTCTGCAACTTATGGAAGTGGGTTGTTGCATTGTGCAACGACAAGTTGCACACTTGGTTCCCATCCTTCTTTCTGTAGCGGTTGCACATCGGCAACCATGGTCCAACAACTCCTACAACTCGTACAAGCAAGCAGCAGCGGAAGCGCTGGAGCGTTAAGTAGACCCATACAACAAAGTGGGAGGGGAGTCAAGCGTCAAGTAGTAGTTGGGTATCAACGCCGAGGAAGCCGCAAGTTGATGAGCAACCGAGCAACCAACCAACCGAGCAACCAAGCCCGCCGCTATTGCAACCCCACTTCCCATGTAAAAGCGAGTTGTCGGTCCACCATAGTTGTCACATGAACGCCCGGCTCGCAGATGACAGTTTGGAATGGCGGTGGATCCCCGATGTGACGCCAAATTATCTGTTCAGGCGCTCATTGTATCATCGGGTCAAGAAGTGCATGCAAATCGACCCCTCGGGGACTATGACGTATCCGTGGCAAAGCTCCGTCCTCACTGCCACGCGATGGAGTGATTTGAAAATTATGAGGATTGGCCTCCAAGGCAATGCGCAAGCATGCATGGTGCTTAGCGAGGCCGCCTGCTATGCCCTATTCATGGTGTGGCAAGAGACTGGGTTGAGAGAGGCCATTGCGGCCAAGTGGATGAGCGGCGGGAACCCAAAACCCAAAAGCAGCCACGGACATGGGCATGGCCCACAATTTTTTTAAGGACGTTTTAGAGGTTCCGGATGAAGTATATGATGTTCACAACGATGAGGCGTACGGCGCGTCACCCGCGTCATTATTGGAGGCTGGCACAACAATTTTGGGAGGCAATAGGCGCACAGCAAATGCACATGCACATACACATTCAACTGGACCGCCAACAACATTCACCCCTCTCGATGCGATGGCGCCCACCTACATCCCTGTTGAAAAGGTGTGCCACCGATGTGCAACTGTGTGCAAGTGCCATGTTGCACACGCTCCATGTGACAATGGTTGTAGGAGGTGCAGGTAAGCTGCCCATGGTGCAACGAGGGTGACGTTTAGCATTTATTTGTTTATTGGACGTGCATCGGATGCTCTATTTAGGCTCCCAAACATCAGTTCGTTAATTTTTGCTATGGATTTGCTGAGTTTTTGTCAACGCAACGTTGTTGTGCAACCACTCACTTGCACACCTTGCACTTGTGAAACCGCCCTTCACAGCTCATGGCAATGGACATCCCAACCGCCATGTTTGTTTGCCACAAGCGTGGCCCTGGTGTGATTGTGAGTGAAGTGTGGCCACGGATGCCATTAACGAATGGCAGCTCACCATGGATCCAAGAAAGGTGGAGTAATTTAGGAAGAAGTGGAAGAAAGATATGGAGGCCGCTCTACCAGAGTTGAATGGGAGCGTGGGAAGCCCCGATCAAGCGACGAAAACGCAAAAACATGTCCGGTTGGACAAGGCCGCGCCTCACCTAGCTTCCTTACATGCGCCTCACCTGCCTTCCCCACATGAGTTTCCATTTGATTTGGGAATGAAATTGGAGGAATAGTTCGAGTAGGAGTCGGTCCTCAATGGTGAATTGGGCAACTTCATTGTCGATGAGAGTGATTCGGCAACCACTACTGAACAAAAGCAAAAAAAGACGGAGAAGCAAGGGAAGCACGCACCCCCACGGTGACCGCCTGTTCCGCAAGCAGAGAGCCAAAAAGCATCCCACGTGTCGCCGAAGATGATGTTGCTCAAGGCCCAACACGCATTGAAGGAGCGTGTGGGCGCCAACGATACGAGGAAGACCAAGAAGAAGAGAGATGGGCGTTGGGCGAACTCTACCAAACGGAAGAGACTGGAGGTGGAATCGGATAGCGATACCACGACCGAAGAACAGGCACACGCGGAGAAGCCCGCACTGAAGAAAGAGAAAGGAGACAGAAGCAAGAGCCTACAACCGAATGCGCCAAAGAAGAAGAAAACCGCAAAGGCGAACCGCAAGCACGGCAACAAAATGAGAATCCGAACCAAGATGTAAAAACAGTGGAGAGCCGAAACCAAGCAAGTGACCATGGTGCTCCACATGCAAATGAGCCCCCCGGACCCCAAAAAGCAACATGCGCTGCAGAGGTGTGACACGGTTGTGTTTACTCGCATTCCATGTTGCGTAGCTTGTGCAACCAGTGTGCAACCCTTGTGCATTTGTGCAAGTGGTCACTTTCGCGCTGTTGTACACACTTGCACACCAGTTGCACACCTGATCTTCGTAGGGCACTGCGAGGCAGCCGCAGAAGGAGGCCGTGGACAAGCGTGCGGAGGCGTGCAAGAAGTCTGGCCTTCCACCCTGTTGCTGTGTACGCTGGTGCTTGTTGGAAGGGCGGAGTGGTGGGTGGCGGCTCGCCGTCGCTGGCAAAAGCAGACCTCAAAAGGGCGACAAGAAACCAAAGAAAGGCCAAGAGTTGTTCCGCATCCCATTGCAATGGGAAGATGATGAGGAGGTGGCGGCTGACGGCATGTGGTCCGTATGCGTCGTCCCGGGAAGAACCTCATTTAGAAACGGAGACGGGGCGGTTCAAGCACTCAAAAAGATGAACGAGAGGCAAGACGACAAGGGCGTTGGCAAGGAGGACAATGCGAATGACAAAGTGACAGATGCCACCGAGGACAATGGAAAAGACAAGGTGACGAGTGCCGAGGCAAAGGATGGTGGTGACGAACCCGATCGGGATGGCATTGCGGAGTCCAGTGGGGCCGGCAACCCTTCACATGGCGAAGGCGTGATGGCGCCCAACCGTGATGGTGACAGTGACGCCGGAAAAATGGACGGAGCGGAGTCCGGACCGGAAGCCGATGAGGGAATGGTGCGTACCAACGAAAGGGAAGGCACCAAAAAAGTGGATCAACCCATGGAAGAGGGAGAGCAAGGACCAGAGGCAATGCCCACAGACGATGTCAATGACAAGCCTGCAACCCGAAGTGACACAAGTGTGGCCGTGGGACAAGAGAGGAAGAGTGATGAGGCAGCCAGCAGGAACACGCCGAACAAGGAGTGTTTGGATGCAACGCAAAAGCTATGGAGTTTGCAACCTGGGAAATGCTTAGCTGACATGCTCGTTGAGAAAATGCGTCATGCAAGGGGTCGGGAGAAGATGGAGAGGCGGGACACTCACTATCAGAGGCTCCTCCTTGGAGCCGTTGAGGCATTTCCAAGCTTTCGCAAGGAGATTGCAATTTCCGCACCGACCTCCAGAATGGAGCCATTAGTCTGTTGGTGCGATGTCCATATGAATTTGTGCGACAACACCTCCCCCATTTGTCCTACACAAGCATTGTCCTTGTGCAGGGGGCGGCGAGAGCCCCCATGAACCTTCATACTCCTGGCCACGACGATTGTGATTTCCCCGGCGAAATCACCATTGGTGATTTCGATGGAGGATACCTTTTCACGACGGGTTATTTGGGAGCAGGGGAAGTCAAGGGCCGTGCGTGGGCACATTGGGGGGAGCAAATCATATGCGGATGCTTGGCCCATGCAAGAGCCCGCGTCCTTTTCAATGCATATCATTAACATGGACCCACGCGTTGGCGTGGGGAAAGCTATGCTATTGTATGCTACACAAGTGCATCGTGGGCACACTTGACGCCCGCCGTCGGAGAGGACTCCTTGTAACCGGGTTCCATTGTGGTGATGACATGTGACTCCGATGATGGAAGATGCCTCTTTGCTTGTGCTATGTGCGATTTGTAGTGCATTGTCCAAATGTGCTTGCATTGAATGGATTCTTCTTTTTTCGTAGTACGGCGCGCACCACGCGTAGCATGGTGGTTGGACACGGCTGCACACGGTGGCACAAGTGCAACCGGTGACAATGGGTGGTTGTACACACCGATGGGGGTAGACAAAAATCGGTTTTAATGTGAAATGTTGTGGTGTTTGATCGCGATAAACTTGGCTCTCCGTCCTCTACAATCTATTCATTACAAGCACACCGTGATAGCAAGGTCCCTTTGGTTAGGATGGCATGTCGAAGGGGATGGTTGTGCAAGGAGGCGATTGCACAACCCCCACATTTGGAAATTTTGGGGGGAGATGTTACGTAGGTATGGGACACACTTATGAGGCATGTGACAGGTTTGCGTCATAGTACACTAATGGAATATGCCATGCAGGACTCGTTGGCAGCCAAAAATCACCAGAAAAGGGGGTGAAAGAAAAGTTTGGGTTCCGTGTGCAAGGGGTGTGCAAGTGGCCTGCTTCACACATCATCACACGGGTTGCACACTAGTGTCGCCATCTACGTGGGCAAAACGGGTTCCAAGGGAAGGGCCGCTGGAAGGGATGGAGAGAGAGGTGCGGAGGCCCATCAGGGCGTATGGGGAGATACCAACAGAGGGACCATGGTTTGTGTTGCGATCGCCCACGGTATATCTTGGAGACTGGATGCCGACAGCGGGGGAGGCGTACAGGGCGCATACGGCAACAGCACTGAACAGGATGTGCCACAATCAGGAGGAGGTGGTGCGCGGAGTGTGCTACCATTCGATCGCGGAAGTACAGAAGGAGGAGGACATGTGCCCACGCTTTGTGTGGCACAGAAGGTGGCGGCTGGCGGAGTGGAAGAGGGAGCGCATGTGGCGCGTCCTACAGGCCGTGTTGCCGGGAGAGGAGCACATGTTGGCGACCAACAGGACCTGCGGCAAGGGTGGGTCGATCCTAATGCTGGACATCAACTTCGAAGGGGCGGCGCATGGAACTGTACCATGGGTAATTGAGGAAGCAATGAGTTTGGAAGTGATGCGCGTGTGCAGGAAAGATATGAAGGAGTACCAGAGAGCAGGGCTGCATCACGCAGAGTTCCATGGAGGCCACAGAGTCGTGGAGTGGAGTGTATACAAGTGGATGATGAGGCGAGCGAGAGGGCATGAAACCTGCGCCAGGTGGGACAGACAGATGTGGAGTCTGAGAAAGGAGGGGGTCGCGCAGTGGGGAATCACGAGGAAGACGCAAAGGCGAGGGGCAGGGGAAAGGGCAGTGCAAGAGAAGGTGCTGGACAGGGGAGAAAGAGAAAAGGCCAGTCCGGGCATACTGCTGTGTGCTCCGCTGGGACTCAAGGGCGCAAGGGGGAAGGTACAAAGTACGAGAGGGCAGTGGTACTATGTCCATGCGGATGTGTTCCGGAGAGACAACATCCCGCTCGGGACACGGCAGGGGGACCAGTGCTGGAGATGCACAAAAGAGGCGGGGCAGGTGACATGGCTGGTCCTGAGAATGACGGCATTGGCGTTCTGGACCGCAACCATGCACACGACAGACGTCAGGGGACAATGGTGGGGACCGGTGCTGAGACTGCCCAGGGAGGTGCATGAGGAGGTGGAGGCCCAGGGGGACATGGAGGTTCGGTCAGAGGAGGAGGAGGAGGGGAAAAGGACAGGGGTGCAGATAGGCTGAGACACTGTGAGGGACCTGGGGGAGGAGCATGCCGGGGTGGCGGTGAGCTTCCAGATGGCGGACTCGGGCCATGCTCAGAAGGAGGCGCCCTTGGTGCCAGTGGTGCACACGTGTGGGAAAAGTGCGAGGAGGATCAGGCTGACGGTGCACGGGTTACCAGCGGACGGGGTGTGGTACCTGGTTCTCGTACAGGCATACCAGCAGCAGGGCAGGGCGAAAGTGGACAGGGCGTGGTGTCACGGGGTAGTAGTGAAGAATGGCTGGAAAGCAAGCCCACACAATAATTGGGCGGTGTACCGTGCTGTGAAAGAACTGAGCGTCGATGAAGGAGTGCGGACATATGACATCGTCTGGCACACGGTGTACTGCCACTACCCGAGGGAGGTGGTACGCATACCAGAGCCCAAGGAGGGTGGGGTGGTGGTGTTGCTGGACGTGTCCGGCTTCGAAGGGCAGCCACCCAATGCAGGGGCGGCGGCTGTACACATCGCGGGGGTAGGACAGACGACACAAATCATCGTTGACAAGGTGGTGTACGGGGCGGCGTCCCATTGAGAGGTGCACACGGTGGCGGATGTAGTTGGGAAGCTGGGGGAGGATGTGACGGAAGTGTGGATGGTGGTGGAGGCAGAGGTGGACATGCCATCCCTCAGGAGACTAGCCAGCAGGCCCCTGCATGAAACCCTGGGCATAGGGCTGGCGTTGCAGGTATACACAATATGGCCTGGGCTGGAGATGAGGAGGGTGCCACTGGTCATACACCTGGTGAAGCAGGAATTGCATCGAGCGAATGTAGGGAATGATGAGGCGGATGGAGCGGCACAAGCGGTGGACAAGGAACAGGAACCAGAATGGAGGGTACCAGAGAGAAGGGAACACCACATGATGCGGATACCGCCAGGGGTGGGGGACGAAGAGAGGGCCAGATGGGTGGTGGAGGAGCACAGGGCCAGTCGGGAGTTAGGAGTGTATCAGCAGCCAGTGCACATGCTGGCAAAGGTCGGAGGGGGGCCTGAAGTGGTGGCGCTGAGCAGGTACTTGCAGGGCAAGGTGGGACAGCAGGTCCACTTCTCCAACGTGCACAGGCCAGAGACGCTGCCCAAAAGACTGCAAACCAGGCGGCTTCAGGCCATCACGGGTCAGGTCCCAGTGAGAGAGACGATCATGAGGCGGTACAGGCATAGGGGTATGGATCTGCCAAAGGAGTACATGCGATGCCACTGTGGTCGGGAGCTGGAAACGTACGAGCACTTCAAGTGATGCGAGCGATATACACCTATGATTTTTGCAGCTGTTTTTTCCCAAAATTTAAAAAGTCAACAAAAAGGGGTTTTTCGCAGAAAAAACCTATTTCTTTGGTTGCTACATCCCCAAAATAGGGGGGGGGGGGGGCACTACCCGAATCGTGTCCAAAAATATCAAAAACCCTGAAAATTGGCCTATTTTGGGGTATTTTTGCCTGCTCTGGGCTGGTCCTGCAGAACAGTGCTGCACACCAGTGTACCTGCCTATAGAGGATTTTCGACAGAAATTCCAATTTTCTTTGGATATTCTGGCCCCAAAATAGGGATGGGGGGGTTTCTCCCGACCGAGCTTTCTCCCAAAGCATCGAAAACCCTGGAATTCGGCCTATTTTGGAGTATTTTTGTCTGCTCTGGGGTGGTGCAGCAGAACAGTGCTGCACACCAGTGTACCTGTATAGTATAGTATAGGCACGAAAAAACCATGAAAATAGGTTTTGTACCCGAAAAGACCAAAAGTAATCTTTTGTTTTAATTATACACCCCCCAAATAGCAGGGGGGGGGGGTTACTCCTACCCCATTGTTCCCCAAAAATAACAACCTAAGCCTCAAACATGTGTGTGTACGGTGATAGGCACGCAAAAGGCTACCTATGAACCATATGGAAATGGACCACAAACGGTGCAAAATAGGGCCAAAAACACCTCAAATGTTCATCGCTTATCCCAATCTCATGCACATACTATCATATTTTATGTAATTCTGTGGCGTACTTCGCTTTTTTGCAACGAGCACCCTCCAATCCGGAGGGGGGTTGGTTCAGCTGCTTGTTTCAGGCAAAAAAAAAACGTACAATTTTTGATAAAAAAATGGCTATTTTTCGCCGATTTTGTTGAAAAATGGCAGATTTTGGGGCATAAGAATGCTGTAAATTGTGTTTGGGCAATCGTTGTGTCCACACAGCATGCTTTTTTGCATCCAGTACCCTCAAAATTGGGGGGGGGGGGGCTCTGCAACTGCCTGTCTGAGGCCAAAATACTGAATTTTTAACCAAGAAACGGCCATTTTTGGCAGTTTTTCCATGAAAAATAGCAAATTTTGGTGCATACAGATGCTGTAGATTGTGCTTTCGTAGTCCGTGCGTGCATACAACTTGCTTTGTTTGCATCCAGCACCCTCAAAATAGGGGGGGGATCCTTCAACTGCTTGTACAAAGCCAAAGAAAAATCAATATGTGACCAGAAAAGGGCCATTTGTGGCCGTTTTCTTCGTGAAAAACGGCTAATTTTGGTGCGTACGGATGCTGTAAATTGTGTTTGCGTGATCTGTGTGTCCCTACAATCTGCTTTCTCGTATCCAGCACCCTCAAAATAGGGGGGCAGTCTTCAACCGCTTGTCTGAGGCCAAAGAAAATCATTTTTGACCAAAAAATGGCCATTTTTAGCCGTTTTTTCCATGAGAAATTGCAAATTGTGGTGCATACGGATGCTACAAAATGTTTTGTCATGATCTTTCTGTTACCACAACTTGCTTATTTGCATCCAGCACCCTCAAATTGGGGGGGGTCCTTCAACTGCTTGTACAAAGCCAAAAAATCAATATTTGACAGAAAAACGGCCATTTTTGGCCAGTTTTCATGAAAAATGGCATATTTTCGTGCATACAGATGCTGTAAATTGTGTTTGCGTGATCTGTGTGTCCCTACAATCTGCTCTTTCGCATCCAGCGCCCTCAAAATAGGGGAGAGCCCAAAAATCTCAACCTCTTGACCAAAGAATGGCCATTGTTGGCCATTTTTTCATGAAAAATTGCGAATTTTGGTGCATACGGATGCTGTAAATTGTGTTTGCGTGACCTGTGTGTGACTACAACTTGCTTTTTCACATCCTGCGACTTCAAAATAGGGGGGGGAGTCTTCAACTGCTTGTCTGAGGCCAAATAAAATCATTTTTTGACCAAGAAATGGCCATTTTTAGCCGTTTTTTCCATGAGAAACGGCAAATTGTGGTGCATACGGATGCTACAAAATGTGTTTTTGTTCTCTTTCTGTAACCACAACTTGCTTATTTGCATCCGGCACCCTCAAAATAGGGGGGGGGGGTCCTTCAACTGCTTGTACAAAGCCAAAAAATCAATATCTGACAAAAAAAGCGCCATTTTTGGCGGGTTTTCATGAAAAATGGCACATTTTGGTGCGTACAGATGCTGTAAATTGTGTTTGCCTGATCTGTGTGTCCCTACAATCTGCTTTTTGGCATCCAGCGCCCTTAAAATAGGGGAGAGCCCAAAAATCTCAACTTTTGACCAAAAAACGGCCATTGTTGGCCGTTTGTTCATGAAAAATGGCACATTTTGGTGCATACGGATGCTGTAGAATTTGTTTGCGTGATCTGTGTGTCCCTACAATCTGCTTTTTCGTATCCAGCACCCTCAAAATAGGGGGGCAGTCTTCAACCGCTTGTCTGAGGCCAAAGAAAATCATTTTTTGACCAAAAAATGGCCATTTTTAGCCGTTTTTTCCATGAGAAATTGCAAATTGTGGTATATACGGATGCTACAAAATGTGTTGTCATGATCTTTGTGTTACCACAACTTGCTTTTTTGCATCCAGCACCCTCAAATTAGGGGGGGGGGTCCTTCAACTGCTTGTACAAAGCCAAAAAATCAATATTTGACAAAAAAACGGCCATTTTTGGCCAGTTTTCATGAAAAATGGCATATTTTCGTGCATACAGATGCTGTAAATTGTGTTTGCGTGATCTGTGTGTCCCTACAATCTGCTCTTTCGCATCCAGCGCCCCCAAAATAGGGGAGAGCCCAAAAATCTCAACTTTTGACCAAAAAATGGCCATTGTTGGCCATTTTTTCATGAAAAATGGCGAATTTTGGTGCATACGGATGCTGTAAATTGTGTTTGCGTGACCTGTGTGTGACTACAACTTGCTTTTTCACATCCAGCGACTTCAAAATAGGGGGGGGAGTCTTCAACCGCTTGTCTGAGGCCAAATAAAATCATTTTTTGACCAAGAAATGGCCATTTTTAGCCGTTTTTTCCATGAGAAACGGCAAATTGTGGTGCATACGGATGCTACAAAATGTGTTTTTGTTCTCTTTCTGTAACCACAACTTGCTTATTTGCATCCGGCACTCTCAAAATAGGGGGGGGGGGTCCTTCAACTGCTTGTACAAAGCCAAAAAATCAATATCTGACAAAAAAAGCGCCATTTTTGGCGGGTTTTCATGAAAAATGGCACATTTTGGTGCGTACAGATGCTGTAAATTGTGTTTGCCTGATCTGTGTGTCCCTACAATCTGCTTTTTGGCATCCAGCGCCCTTAAAATAGGGGAGAGCCCAAAAATCTCAACTTTTGACCAAAAAACGGCCATTGTTGGCCGTTTTTTCATGAAAAATGGCAAATTTTGGTGCATACGGATGCTGTAGAATTTGTTTGCGTGATCTGTGTGTCCCTACAATCTGCTTTTTCGTATCCAGCACCCTCAAAATAGGGGGGCAGTCTTCAACCGCTTGTCTGAGGCCAAAGAAAATCATTTTTTGACCAAAAAATGGCCATTTTTAGCCGTTTTTTCCATGAGAAATTGCAAATTGTGGTATATACGGATGCTACAAAATGTGTTGTCATGATCTTTGTGTTACCACAACTTGCTTTTTTGCATCCAGCACCCTCAAATTAGGGGGGGGGGTCCTTCAACTGCTTGTACAAAGCCAAAAAATCAATATTTGACAAAAAAACGGCCATTTTTGGCCAGTTTTCATGAAAAATGGCATATTTTCGTGCATACAGATGCTGTAAATTGTGTTTGCGTGATCTGTGTGTCCCTACAATCTGCTCTTTCGCATCCAGCGCCCTCAAAATAGGGGAGAGCCCAAAAATCTCAACTTTTGACCAAAAAATGGCCATTGTTGGCCATTTTTTCATGAAAAATGGCGAATTTTGGTGCATACGGATGCTGTAAATTGTGTTTGCGTGACCTGTGTGTGACTACAACTTGCTTTTTCACATCCAGCGACTTCAAAATAGGGGGGGGAGTCTTCAACCGCTTGTCTGAGGCCAAATAAAATCATTTTTTGACCAAGAAATGGCCATTTTTAGCCGTTTTTTCCATGAGAAACGGCAAATTGTGGTGCATACGGATGCTACAAAATGTGTTTTTGTTCTCTTTCTGTAACCACAACTTGCTTATTTGCATCCGGCACTCTCAAAATAGGGGGGGGGGGGTCCTTCAACTGCTTGTACAAAGCCAAAAAATCAATATCTGACAAAAAAAGCGCCATTTTTGGCGGGTTTTCATGAAAAATGGCATATTTTGGTGCGTACAGATGCTGTAAATTGTGTTTGCCTGATCTGTGTGTCCCTACAATCTGCTTTTTGGCATCCAGCGCCCTTAAAATAGGGGAGAGCCCAAAAATCTCAACTTTTGACCAAAAAACGGCCATTGTTGGCCGTTTTTTCATGAAAAATGGCAAATTTTGGTGCATACGGATGCTGAAAAAGGTGTTTGCGTGATCTGTGTGTCCCTACAATCTGCTTTTTGGCACATCCAGCACCCTCAAAATAGGGGGGCAGTCTTCAACCGCTTGTCTGAGGCCAAAGAAAATCATTTTTTGACCAAAAAATGGCCATTTTTAGCCGTTTTTTCCATGAGAAATTGCAAATTGTGGTGCATACGGATGCTACAAAATGTGTTGTCATGATCTTCCTGTTACCACAACTTGCTTATTTGCATCCAGCACCCTCAAATTAGGGGGGGGGGTCCTTCCTTGGGGTGTGGCACGGGTTTGATTTGTGTTTGAGTTTTGGCTCGGTTAGGCGGTTGCGACGGTAGCGGGCCTGGGTTCGGTGCCTTTGGGCGTAGTGGTGCCCGTTGTCGTGTGCGTTGGCGTCCTTCGGCGTCCGGTTTGTTTGGTGACTTCTGGGCAGGGCCTGGCGTGGCGCCCCGTGGTGGTGGTTTGCTGGGTAACGGGGTTAGGTGGCGGCGCCGCTGGCCGGGGGGTCAAGCGCGTCGTGTTGTGTGGTTCGCAGGGGTCCTGGGGTGCTGTGGGTGCCGCCGGTGTTGGTGCGCCGACGCTTGTGGGGTGGTGAGGGGGTGTGTTTGTGCGGGACTGGGCTTTGGGTGATGTCCCACAGGCGGATGGCTTCTCGCTGTGTCTCCCGGAGGGTCTCCCGCAGGCGCCTGAGGACATACGGGTGGTCCTGGGGCGCAGGGAGGTTGCGGAGGTGAACTCCCAGGGGGTGGAGCGCATCGGCCAGCATGGCTTCCCATGCGGCCTGCGGCATCCACCCCCCCGCCGGCCAGAGGCGGCAGTTCTCCACCGACACCTTGCGGGGCCGGTGGACCAGGCCCTTGAGGGAGGGCTCTCCCCGGGCCCAGTTTCCAGGTCCCAGAGCTGCGTGTGGGTCCAGCTCTGCCACCACTGTCCCTGGGAGGGCCGCAGTCTTGGGCGGAGGAGTGGGCGTGGGTGGGTGTGACGGGGTCGTGGGGACCGGTGAGGGTGGCGAGCCTGGGGGATTCCTCGTAGTCCTGTACCGTGGGGGTGCGCGGGGAGTGGGGGCCCGAGCGGATGTGGACCCACAGGTGTGCGCGCACGGTCTCCGCCTCGGGGTGGGGCGGGGACTCGCGGCGGCGGCGGTAGCGGGGCATGCGCTGTATGTGGGCTGTCATCGAGGGTTGGTCGGGGGGCGGGGACGCTGCTGGCGGACCCTGGCGTCGTTCTGGCCTGGTCAGGGGCAGTCCGTGGGCCTGGGGTGCGGGCTTTCGGAGGTGGCGGGCCGAGGTGCGTCGTGTTTCGGCCGACGCGCGCTCCGCTATGAAGGTGTTGGCGGCGGCGTTGGTGACGGTGGGGGGGCGCCGTGCTGGGCGCTGCTGCCTCCGGGCCTGGGACGGCTGGGGCCGAATGTCATAGAGGACGTCCTCGGGGGGTCGGGCTCACGCTGCCGTCGTGGCGCCGGGTTTGGACCTCGGTTTGGGCTTGGCTGCGGGTTGCGGTTGTGGCGCGCTGACGGGTCTGGGTCGCTGTTTGGCGGTGGTCTTGGGTTTCGGCTTGGTTGCGCGTGTGGGCCTCGTCGGGGCGTGGGCCTTGGCGGCAGCGGGGTTGCTCGCGGTGGGGGCGATTTGGGAGCCCGTTTGGGAGGTGTCCCCCGCGGCCTGGGGGGTGGAGTACTTATGAGGACGTGGTGGTGGTGGTGGATGAGGTGGTCGTGGTGGTGGAGGTTGTGGAGTCGGAGGCGGAGGAGAGGGCTGTGGGAGACGGCGGAGGGCCCTGGGCTTTGGGGGCGGGCGTAGGATGCTGGGTCCTGCAAGTAGCGAGAACGAGGGTGGGGGTACGGGCACCGGGCGTGTGCGCACGTTTTCCCTGGTGACCCGTGCGTGCTGGTGCTGGTGTGGCGGTGTTGTCTCGGCTGCGCGGGCACGTGGGTTACCCGGAGGGGTGGCCATATCTGCTCCAGGAAGTGCGGGTGTGTTTGCTGGAGGTAGTCGAGGGTGCAGAAGAAGCATCGCTGGATGCCGGGCATGTCCTCCTCTGTGAGGTGGGGGTAGTTTTGGGTGGGGGTGTCTGGGCCCGGCCACAGCAGCGTCATGAGGCGGGCTGCCACCATGTACGGGCATAGTTGTAGGGTGGTGGGGCGTGGGGAGGTCGGTCCCCTGCGGTTCCGGGGGGCTTCCCTCTGCTCGGGGCGCAGCGTGACCACCCACACCCACCGGTCCGTGGGGATCACCCAGGTCCGTTGGGTCCACTTGGCGAGGCAATACATCGCCCTACCAAGGCCCTGGCTGCCGCTGCAGATGGAGAGCAGCGTGTCCAGGAATTTGCGTTCGCACGTGCCCCAGATGTGGGGGTCGTCCAGTTCGTCCCCCCTGGCGTACGTGTCGAGGCCTGGGTTGTGTGGGGGGGGGGGGCGTAGTCGGCGGGGAGGAGGGAGACGGTGCCGTGCACCACCCAGTGGTCAGTTGGTGCGTTGTAGTGGGTGGTGGAGAGGGTGTAGTGCAGATTGTACATGAGAGTCATGTACGTGGAGGGGGTTGGCTGCCGGTCGTCGGGGGTGGGGATTTCCCCCGGGACGTGGTGCCGGAAGTTGCTCAGGGAGGCCATCCGGGCTACCCATGTTTCCCGCTCCCACTCTTTGGTGTTGTCGGGGGTGGCACCGGGTGGGGGTTGGGCCATGTTGGGCTCGCGGTAGCGGGTGCGGCCCTGGGTGCTGTCCCGCTCCGGCACGGGTTGTCCGACTAGCCGTCGCCCCCAGGCGATGGGGGGCACCCAGATCCGGCTCCCCGTGGGGGGCGGGCTCTCGCCGTCTGGGGTGGCGCGTGGGGGGCGGTCGTGTCGGGCGACGTGGAGGAAGGCGTCGAAGAGGAAGTCTCGGACGCCTTCCCCCAGGTTGGCCGCCTGGACCAGGGTGGTCGCCCGGATGCGCTGGGTGGTGCCGGAGGTGCGGAGGCACAGCACGTCCTGTTCCCCGAGTCTCCGAAGGTGCTGCCGTACCGCTGCGGGGTTGTGTAGGGCGTAGGGTTCGGCCGGTGCGGCGGCTGGTGGTGCGGAGTGTGATGGGGGGGTCGGTTTGGGTTACGGGGGGGTGGTCGTGGTTGTCGCGTGTGGGGTCTGGTGATGGGGTCTCTTGTGGCGGTCGCGGGAGGGGGGATTCGCGGTGGCGTGTGTGGCGGGGGCATCGACGTCAATTGGCTGGTGCTGGCTGCCGTGTGTTGCGTCCGTGGCCTGGTCTCGGTGGGGGGGCTGGGGGGGGTGGTCCGGGGGTGGCACTGTTGGTGGTTGGGGGGGCGGGGGTGGGTGTTGTGCTGGCCGGGGGTCTGGGCGTCCCTGTGGGTCGTGTGGGTGTTGCGTGTGTGCGCCGTGCGGTCCTTGGTCCTTGACTGGTTGTGGAGCCGGGGTGTGGGTGGGAGGCGGCCGCATGGGCGTCCGGGTGGGGCTGTGGTCTGTATGTAATGGGTGGCTGCTGGTGGATGGTGCTCGCTGGTATGGGGTGTGGTTGGGGGGGCTGCTGGTGGCCGTGGGGTGCTCCTACTAGGCCCTGGTGTTGCTGGTGTGCGTGCGCGGCTCCCCGCTGGTCCATGGGGGTGTACTGTGGCTCGTGTGTCGTGGGACCGTGTAGTGGGGGCGGCGGGTGGTGCTGGACCGCGTGGTGGTGGTGTTCAGGGTGTGCTGGTTGTGTGTGGTACCCCGGCGTTGGTGGGTGTGGTGGTAGGGGCTGGTGGTGGTGGAATACATGATGGCGTGGTGCGGTGATGTGTGCCATGTGGGGTGGGTGGTTCGTGGGGCCTGGTTGTGCTGGGGCGTGGTGGGGATGTAGCTGGTGGGGGTCGCTGTAGCATGGGGGCATTAGGGGGTAGGGGTTGGGAGGGACGGGGGCGTGGTGGTGGTGTTGGTGGTGCCATGTTCGCTGGCTCTGCGCGTATGGTGGTCCTGGCATGGTGTGGACTTTTGCGGGCGGTGTGACTGACTGGGCTGCAGGGTTTGGGTGCTGCGGTACAGTGGTGGTGGTGGGCGCTGGCGGGGGCGGTGCTGTTGGTGTGCCCCGGGGGTCTGGGCCCGGGGTGGTGCGGTGTGGCTGAACCCGGGCCCTGGTCGGGGCGTCGCGCCTTGCTAGCAGGCGCGCTGGCGGGCCCCCTGACCTGTCTTGGTCTTCTTGGCCTGGTGGGTGTCGGGGGCCGGTGAACCCCCCTGTCCCCGTGGGGGCGATGGGTGCGGGTGTGCCAGCGGTGTGCCTCTCTGAGGCGCGTCTCGAGGCCTCTGACGTAGGTGCGCTGGTCCGTGAGGCCCATCCGTGTGGCGGTGGCCACGTCGGGGGCGGCCAGGTGGGCGTCCCGAAAGACGCCCAGCCCTTCCGGGGCTTCAGTTGTGCGGGTTCGGGGTGGTGTGCCGTGTAGAGGAGTGCGCTGAGTGGGTAAGGTGTTCCTTTCCGTCGGCCGAGGGCGGTGTTGAACCGGCGGCAAGTGATTCGGAGGTAGGCTGCTATCTCCTCTGGTGCCGTGTCCGCCCACCCTTCTGGCGTCAGGGCTGCTGCTTGGAGAGCCGGGAGTTGTGGGTCTGGGAGGTGTAGGTCACCGTGGTGGAGGTATAGGGCGAGGAGGATGTGGCGGGCTGCCACGTTCAAGCCGCCTCCGCTGTGGCGTAAGGGTGGGCTGTGGGGATGCAGGGGTGTGCTGCCCGTGGCCACGGCTATGGTCCATGCGTGGTCCGCCGCGTCCGCCACGTAGTACCCTCCCAGGTGGTCCCAGAGGGTGTCGCAGAGTGGCCCGAAGAAGCTAGGGTGGCTGGCGGGGGGGGATGCGGCTGGGGCCGCGGGCCGCTCGCGGTGGTGGGGGTTGAGGTCCCCGCAGTGGGGGCAGTTGGTGAGGCGGTGCGCGGCTCCGAGGCAGACCCAGTGGTCTGGGTTGCAGGGCAGCGCCATCTGTGGTAGCCGCTGGCGTACGCAGAGGGGACATGCGGTGGCTGGCGGTTGGTGGTACCTGTGGACAGACGGTGGCGTGGGGGGATAGGGGCTGGTGGCGCGCGCATGCTGGTGGGCGTGTGTGCGGTGCTTGTGGTGCCCGTGTGTGCCGTGCCAGTGTTGTGCTCGGTGGAAGGTGCGTAGGCGTTGTGGGGGTTCCGTGTTGGTATGTCACGGGGTAGGGTCTCATGGTTGGTAGAACAGGAGTTTGAGGAGGTGGGCTTGGTCTGTTTGGGGCAGGGTTGCTGCATGCTGCAGGTATTTGTGGGTGCGGTATGTGAGCTGCTCCGCTGTCTTGGCAACGGCCGTCCGCTGCATGTGTGCCGCCGTGGCCTTGGGGTCCTCTGCGTGGGTGCGTAGCAAGGTGTAGACGGCAGTGGGGACGAGTCCCCTGCGGACCGCCTCGAGTACCTCCGTCTGCTTGAGGACGGTGGTGAGTTGCTGGGTCGCCGGGGACTGCATCAGCCGTGCTGTGCGATGGTGTGGGTTGGGTTCCAGTCTGTGATGGTGTCCAGTCCTCTGTACAGGGGGCACACCTTGAAGTGGTCCCAGGTTTCTTCTTCCGTGTGGCCACAGATGCATTTGGTGTATCCTGCGGGGACGTGGATCGAGCGGCGCGCATACCATCGATGGTATCGGGTGAGGAGGGGAAGCTGTTCGGGGGCGAGTTGGAGTCGGGGTTTTTGTAGGTGTGCTGGGAGGCTATCCGGGCGCAGGGCGGAGTAGTAGAGGGGGGTGTGGACGGAGTCTTCGAGGCGTCGGAGGAGTTCGGTGTTCGCTGGGTGGCCCAGTGTGGTGGCCAGTTGCTGGATGGGTGTGGGGTAGTGGTACTGCTTGTCTCGATCTGTGTACGGCGTGTCCTCGGTCATCCATTGGGGGGGCTGTGTGGCCGGGGGTATCGGGGGCAGGTGCTGCAGGTGGCTGTGGTGTGGGGTGTCCAGTCGCACGTGTTCCAGCCCTCGGGTGTGGCTGGTGTTCTGGTGTTTGGCCTGCGTGTCTGCGCGTCCATTGCCGTATGCGTAGCGGTGTGACTCCTGTTTGACGATGTGTAGGGCGTCCTGGGGGTGCATGCCCCTGAAGGGCATCCATAGTCCCAACGCTTGTGTGGTGAGGCCGGACTCGAGTGCCTTGTGGAGGGGCAGGTCCGCAAGGCGCCTGGTGAGGTGGATGTCAACCGTGGCGTCCACGACTACCCAGATGTTGCGGGGCCGGATCGTTGTTGGTGGCGGTGTGGCGGTGACGGCGTCTGCCATGGTGCGCAGTTCGCCTGGGAGGACGCCCCAAAGATGGTGGCCCCGGTGTGGTGTTCCACGTGGAGGCCGTCCGCGTGCCGGATGATGCGCACGGAGGCGCAACCGACCGTGGGGGTGCGTTGCTGCATGCCAGATGCGTCAGTGAAGTAGATGATGTCGGTGTCGCTGGGTATGGGTAGGCGGGCAATTGCTGTGGGGTGATAGACGTAGATGGGGTTCCCTTGGGCGGTTCTGGCGGTGATTTGCGTGGGTTGTAGTAGCGGCGCTGCATAGACGCCTATCCCCTAGGTGATGATGGCCTGGGCTCGTGGGGTGAGGCGGAGGAGGCCCCTGTCTGGGCGCCCCTGGGTGATATACACGTACATCAGGTGGAAGAGGTATCCCGTATTCGGGTGGAACTTCTGGCACGTGATGGTCTGTCGCTGCTCCTTGTCGTCTTTTTCCGCCGAGGAGGGTGGGGCATTTGTGCTGTAGGGGGCGCATGGGTGCCTCCTGAGGTCCTGCGCGGTGTGGGTCGCCGCGGTTGTACTCTATGGCCACGCTGTCCGGGTCTGCCCGCTCTTTGGTGAACGTCCATGTCGCCGTGGGTGTTCGGGTCCAGGCTACGTGCGCCGGGTGGTCTGGGGGTACCGTGTGAAACCAGGGGGGGAGCCATGCCTGCTGGTCAGCGGTGGCGGCGGCGGTGGGGGTGTGGTAGTGGGTGGAGATGAGGTGTAGCAGGGGCCACGGAGTGTCGAGGGCTGCCGGGCCGCAGTGCCAGCACGTGCGTGGTATGCCCTGGTCACTGTGTCTGACTGGTGGTACATCGGTCTCCGGTGCATTGTGTTTGGGGATGGACCAGGGGGCATGGTGTCGCAGGACAGTGCGGGTAGCATGTTTGTGGCCGTTTGCTGCCAGTAGCAGGATGGTGGGTGGTGTCCAGTCTTCAGCTGACGGGCTGGGCTCTTCCTGCGTTGTGCCGCCGTTGTTGGGGGTCTCCTGCTCGCTCGGGCGGGCCGGGGGTGCTGGCGCTGGAAGGCTTTGTACGCCGTGTCGATGTCCTTGGGCCCCGGCATGTCGCGCCCTGCCTTCGTAGCACATGCGCGGAGGTACGCTTGGAAGACGTGGCGTGCTGGCCATTGTGGGTGGGAAAGGAACGGAGCGTGGTGGGCGTCGCACTGGGCCATGATCCTCATCTGTGTTGGGGTGATATACACTATGGTGACGGTGGCCCCCACGAGGCGCAGGGTGTCCACCTCGCCTGCCGGGTGTCGGTGGATGTCGGTGTGCGTGGCCACGACTGGCCCCTGTTGATCGCAGTGGTGGTTTGTCAGGATGGCGTGCGTGTGGTGCGGTAGGAGAAGTTGTAGCTGGGCCCAGATGCCAGTGCCCACGGAGGTGGAGACGCCGTGTTGCGCCAGTATCCACCGGGGGCAGGTGTTGCGGGCCATTTGCGCATCTTTTATGCGTATGGCTGCCGCCTCGCGAACTTCAGGTTGGTGGTTGTGTGTCACCCTGTGTAGGAGGTGCGCTGCGTGTTTGGCATAGGCCATGTCGACCAGGGCGCCTGCATTGTCTCCGTAGTAGCGCCAGTGGGCCATCATGGCCTCCTTGGGGAAAGACGTGGGCCAGCCTCCGTGTTGCGCCCATGCCTTCGTCACTTGCTGTCGTGCGTGGCGCAGGGCGTCTTCAGGGCGCGGGGGGTGCAGGGCTTGGTACCCGATGGCCGCGTTGAGCACCGCTTCCATGAAGTACGCCAGGCCCTGCGTAGACAGGAGGTCCCCCCTGGCAATTTTGGGTAGCCGGGCGAGGCGCTCTTCCAGCTTGCTTGGGAGTGTGATGTGGTGGTGCCGGGTGGCCTGTGTGACCCCCAGGTGGACTGTGGTGTCCTCCAGGTGTAGGGGTTCGCCTTTCCGGTTGTGGGGGGTGGGGGTCCTGGCGTCGGCCAGCCCGACCGATTTGCGGGGGTGCACTAGGAGCTGGTGGGCGTCCAGGTAGGTTGTGGTGAGTTGGAGAATGGCGGACGCTTACTCGGTGGTCGTTGGTAGCCCTGCGTTCTCAGGGTCTCAGTGGCGGGTGGCCGTAGTTAGGAGGTTGTCGTCCGCGAAGTTGATGAGGGGGGACCGTAGCGGGTATGGGGCGTACCCCGGGTATACCCGTGCTACCTCAAATGCCAGTGGTAGGGTGACGAGGAGGTAGAGGAAGGGGCTTTCGGCGCTTCCTGGGGGACCCCGCTGTCTGTGCCGGTCCAGGAGGTGAGGCCTGCGGCTGTGATGACGGCGTAGAGTCGGGTCTGGATGTACCCGGTCATGAAGGATAGGAATGGGAGGCCCATGGCATCCCATACCTCCGTGAGGAGCCGGTGTGGGGCGTGGGGGAACGCGCCTAGGACATCGAGGGAGGCAATAATCATCTCGTAGGGGTTCATGTCCAGTGCGGTGTCCTGGAGGAAGATGGCCTCCTGGGGGGACCTGCCGGCCATGGCTCCCCACATGCTGGCGGGCACGTGGGCGAAGACCGCCGGCGCGATGCGGCCTAGGATGAGCGTCCACACCAGCTTGACCTCGGTGGTGGCGCAGACTATGGGCCGCCAGTTCCCTGGCTGCGCCCAGTCCCCCTTTTTTGTGGAGGGGTTTGACCAGGTTGGCCCATTCAGGGGGGATGGGCGTGGCGCCCGTGACGATGTCCCACAGGCGGGCTGCCAGGCGGCATTTGACGGGCAGGGTGAGGCGTTGGTACGCTTCGGCCAGCAAACCCTCGACGCTGGGCACGTCCCCCTTCTTCAGGGAGTCTAGGGCGCGTTGCAGTTCTGAGATGCTGAAGGGGTTTGTGTTCGATGGCGCGCCGCTTTTTATGGTTGAAGACCCTGGGCACATGCTCGCGGATGGTGTTTCTGGTGTGGGGGCTGAGCTCGGGGAGGGCGTCCCCGTGTTGTGCCTGGAAGCTGTCCAGGACTGCCTGGAGGACGGCATCGGGGTCATTGGTGAGGCCCCCCTCGGGGGTGCGCACCACGTTGATGGTACGGCGCCCCGTGTCCTCCAGGATGCGGCTGACGTACCGCAGGGACTTGTACGGCGTGTCGTTTCTGCCGTATCTTTCGCGTTCCTGGGCTGCGGCCGCTATGCGGTGGGCGTGCCATTCCTGGAGTTGGTGGCGGCGGGTGGTGAGGAGCGCACGGAGGTGGGCGTCCCGGTCTCGTGCCTCCGGTGTGCTGGGGCGTAGCAGGGTGGCGAGTTCCTCTTTCGTGGTCCAGATGTCATGGACGAGTTGTTGGAGGGTGAGGTCTGGTGGTGCTCCCGCGTGGCTGGTGTCAGGCTCCATGCCGCATGCTTGTTCCGCCCGGCGCATGGCGGTGGTGAGTGTTGGTTCATCCGGGCGGCGCAGGATGGCGTGTAGGGCCCTGTTATACCTGTGCCAGGCGTCGCGGTCGTCCTCGGCCGGGAACTGCAGTGTGGGTGGGAGGGTGTCGTCTGGCAGGGTGGCCGCGGGTGGGGGTAGGTTGGGGAATGAGGTCGATGTACAGGGGTCGGTGGCCCGTGCCTATGGGCGGGAGGTCCCCGTAGGCTGCTTCGTGGACGCGCACCGTGGTTGGGTCCCCGTAGCACGTGTCGATGCGGGATGGGTGGGTGCCGGCTTGGTGGGGGTAATGGGAGGGTCTGCCGATGAGTCCTGCCGTGAGGTCGGTGAGGCCTAGTTGGTGCATGACGTCCCGGACAGCCATGTCGGTGGCTGTGGCTGGGCCGGTGCGGTCTTCGTCGCTGGGGGCGGCGTTTAGGTCGCCTATGATGATGGTGGGTGCCAGGAGGGAGAGTCGGCGGTATGCCAGGCTCAGGGTGTCCAGGAAGTCCTTGGTCTCCTCCCCGAAAGGGACGTGCGTGAGTAGCACGTTTAGCTGCCATCCGGGCCCCACGCACTCGTACGCTCCGAGGTGACCATCCACACCGAGGTCGGGGTGGGCATGCACCGTGACCGACGTCTTGTGGTAGAGGGGCACCCCCCGTTGCCAGTGGGCGTGATATTTGTTCCCCTCCAGGTCCAGGATCGGTGCTGGTTCGGGTCGGTCCGCTCTGCGGAGGGCTTGCTCCAGGAACCCCAGGAGGTCTGCGCCTTGGGGGTGTGGCCCGGGCATGGCTTGCAGTGTGGCGCCCTTGCTGGGGTCCTAGGTGACCGCAGGCTCGTTGAGGATGTTGATGCGGGCGTGGGCTTCCGCAGGTGCCGGTTTCTGGGGACCGGTAGTTGGGGGGGCGGGCCGTGTCCGGCCCTGGCCCCGTCAGGCGTCGAGGAGGTCGATGACGCCCTGAGCTGCGGGTGCCTTGCGGTTCCGCTTCTGGGGCTGGGGTAGGGGCCATGCATTGTGGACTTCGCCCGTGTACTCGGTGCCGGTGAGGTGCTCCGTATCGGGGGTGCACAGCTGCATGGGGACCATCTCACGACCGGTTCGGTCTCGCCAAAGTTCGATGGTGCGCCCCACCTTCTTGTCGTTGGGGGTGGCCGGGTCCCACTTGACGTGGATCTTGAACCCCTGGTGGTCCCCGGTGACGAGGTACCGGTGCTTGACCTCCCCTGCGGCCCATATCCACTTGGAGGGGCCCGCGGCTGTGGCGTACTCGAAGGGCAGCTGCACCCGGGTACCGATGGCGTATTCGGGATACAGGGCGGCGGCTTCCTCTTTGGTCCAGCTCCTCGACTTGGCTCTTGGCTTGGGCGCGGGTTTTGCCTGTGCAGGGGCCTTGCGCTTCTGCGCACCTTGGCGGCGCCGGGCAGCGTGTTGTCCCCGTTGGGGAGGTGCGCCCTGGGGCTGCTGTACGGGTGCCTGGCCCGGTGCAACCACGGGGTGTTCGCGTGCGGCTGGGACGTCGGGCTTGGACGTGGGGACGGGGTCCTTCAGCTGGAACACTTGCTTGGTCATGAGGCCAAGCTCTTCCTCAGCCTCCTGCAGGGCGTCGGGCGGGTCCGTGGGCCAGGTGAGGAGCCGGTGCCCGGTGCCTGCCCCGTGGCGGCGCATGTGGGCCGTGTAGCGGGCGGCGTGGCGTGTCCACGCTGGGGTGCCTTTCGGGGGGAGGGGGCCTTCTGGCGCCCCCTGCGCCCAGTAGAGGGCGTAGTGCAGCGCTTCCCAGGCTGCCTCCGGGGCGTGGGGGATGCGTGCGGCGAGTCACAAGCGGTCCCCTCCGCGAGGTGGGGGCGGGACTTCGTCGTCGGGGGCGTGTGCCGTTGCCCATCTGACCTTGCTGTGGTCGTCCCATTCCACCGTCCACCAGGTGTCCCGGTGTTTCAGGATGTGGACCTCCGTGGTGGTCGGGGGGGCGTCCATGGCGTCCCAGCTGACGAGCTGGATGGGGCTGACTTGGGGGTGGGTCTTCGGGGGTGCTCGCATGTCGAGGATTTGGTGGATGTTCTTGGCGGTAGGGCCCGTGTTGGGGGCGTCCTGCGCTGCCTGGGCTAGAGGTGGGGAGGGGCGGTCCTCCCAGATGCGGGAGGCGGACGCCGTGGCGTACATGGCTGCGAACAGGACGTGTTCTGTCAGCCCTTCCACCATGAGGTGGTTTTCCCCCTCCAGGTCTCGGGGGATGGTGGCTTCCGCGTTTAGGATGAGGAGTGCGATGGCGCGTTTGGGTCCCGGTGTAGCGTGCGTCGGCTCATCTGGCGGGCGTCTGTCGGATGGGGTGTGGGGGGGGCGCTTCTGAAGGGGGATGGTCCCACCGCCAGGTGCTCGACAAGGTGTAGCGGTATGGCGTGGTGGCGGTCCGCTGCGGGCAGGAGGTAGGGCCGTGGGTCCCCGGGTATAGTGCCGAGGTATATGCCCCCCCTGTAGGTAGGGGTGGGCAGGGGTTGCTGCAGAGCGCCATCATGGTAGCGCGCACTGGGGGTTGCAGTGGGTGCATTGGGCTGTTATGGGGTGCGGTACCGCGTACACGGTGAAGGACCCTACCGCGCGCTGGATGTGGCGGGGGATGATGGTGCGGAGGTCCGCCACCCGTCCCGTGCGGCTTTCGCCATAGTATATCCAGAGTGTGTCCTCCAGTGCCATTTTGAGGCGTAGCTTGCGGGCCAGTAGGTTCAAGGTGCCTTTGTGGGTGGCCTCGGTGACGGTGCCGGGTCCAGCGTTAATGCGTGGGAGCAGGTGGTTTTGGTGGTGTGCCGCGGCCCGTCTGCGGGCTGTGTGGAGGGCGGTGCTGTCGGCGGGAGGGGGCGCGTGGTGGGTGGGCCTTTTGCGCTGGGTCGGGGCGACGTGTAGTGGATGCTTCCATGCCGAGTGCGGGTGGTGTTGCAGTGGCTGGAGGCCAGGGTAGGTGGTGAAGGTGTATATGGTGACGGGGGAGCGCTCATGCGTGGCCTGGAGGTAGTAGTGGTTGCGACCCGTGTTGTGGGTGACGATGACGTTTGGCAATGGTATGTCGTAGTGGAGTGCGGTATTGGGGAGTTGTTTGGTGATGTGTGCCGTCGCGTCCCCCGTTTTGGGCGCGGTGTCGTGGGGCACGAGGATATGGACGGCCCACGCATCGTGGGCAGGGAGGTTGAGGTCCGGTAGGGTGGGATGAATGGGGCGCCCCCGGAAGTGTGCGAAAGCTGGGTTGTGGCGTGCCGCCGTTTCTTTGATGATGGACGGTGCCCATTGGGGTGGCACCCCAACTTGCTTGGCCATGGCGGCGACGGCGTGGGCGATTGCTGTGAGGTCTGGGCCGATGCCAGGCTGGTCTGCCGGTGGCTGCAGGCCCCCTTCTGGTGCGGGGTGGTGCCACCATAGGGTGTAGCCCTTTTGCGTGTTATCATGGGGGGTGTGCACGAGGTTTGTATTTGAGCCTGCTTTGTCTATCTGCAGCCCTTCTGTGTTACACGGGATTTCAAAACTATTCATTGATTCCATCCACATCGTGTTCTTGCTCTAGTTGCAGCTTTGTTTTGGATTTTCAACTTCAAAACCTGCAGGGTTTCATCAAAATCTATAGGTCACTAATCAAGGACATCTATCCCGTAGCAGAGGCAAGGCCCGGGTACCTTTCGAACCGACTCTGAGCAGAAGCACAGGAAAAGCACACTGGAAAGCACATTGAACATGTCCACTCAACTATCCTCAAGAAGCTGGCCGATCAGAAGTGTGCAAGTCCAACTTGGCAGTGTAGCCCACCCAAAGAGTGAACCGCCACTTAGAGCTGCATCTGGGTCTCAGGAAGATCCAGAGCACAGAAGGGCGAATCAAGATCCACCAGGAACAACCTTCTTAACCATGGAGGCCTTAGCGGCCCATGGTGGTGACAGCCTGCAACAGCTCCGCAGGCGAGTCGCCGCCTCCATCGCCCGGTCGGTCTGTCCGGCCTCTTCTTCTACGGCGTTTGGAGGTCCTGAAGAACAAGAGGTCCTACGAAGGAGGATGGACGAGTATATGCTCCACGAGGGGTACCACAAGTCCACCGTAGGGGAAGATGGAGAAGTACCTCTTGATGCCCTGGGGTCTCCGCCTCAAACAGAGGGGTCCTTTCTTTATTCGGGGCCATCTACAGATATAGCCGAGACAGTATCACTACCGGAACGACCAAGTGTACACGAGCACCCGAGAGCATGGCATCCAGACCTGCCGACAACTTCAAGGGCGCCTGAAAAGAGTCTGCATCTTCTCCACCCAGATCCCACCCATGGGGCTCTGGATCGCACGGCGGAACCTTTGGCCAAACTTCTATCCGGATCTGAAGACCCAGATGTGACAGCTCTGTCAGAAGCTGTCACGGGAAAATTGGGTATCACCAAACCCTTACCCAGGCCAGCACTACTCTCGGGTTCACCCGGATTGAGCACGTTGGCTAATGATCCCAAACTATCAAGGGTGTCCTGGTTGCTACCCAAGGTCACTTGCCCCAGCCCTTTTCATCCTCGCGCTACTACAGTCCCTATTGATGAATTACAGGACGGGCCCTTTGACAGAGACTGAGGAAAGAGGGCTGTCAGCCCTCGCACCCCTTGCCAGCGTACCTCCCCCCCCTTCAGGCCTAACCCCATGGGGTCAGAAGAGTGGCAGACCTATTGCACAGGCGAACATTGAACTGAAATTGCCGGAGTTCGACCCCAAAAAGCTGCCCGAATGGGCAGAAGAATTTGCTGAGTTTCTTTTGCTAACTGGCCAATCCCATGTGGATGTGGCTACTAAATGCTCACTGCTGAAACGCTCATGCAAAAGGAAATCTTTGCAAAAACAGGTGACACAGATTGTGAAAACCCGTTCCACATGGGCTGAGGTACTCCAAAGGTAGGTAGGTAGGTAGGTATCCTCGGGAGCTCGGGATGCCTCCTTTGACATTGCAGGAAGAAGGTCTTACCAAGGGGACGTCCTGTCGCTCCCACTGCCCTATGTCAGGTGTCTCTTGAGCCGCTCCCGCATGTGCTTGGGAAGGCATTGTCGCGGCCACCCGGTCCATGTGTCCCAGGTGGGAGGGTGTCCCCACATGTGTCCATGGGTAGGGCCACATGCCCCCTTCTTTGGGCGGCAGCTCTGGGGGGCTGCCCAGCCGTGTGGAGTATCTCTCACCACAAGGGGTATTGCTCCCGCTTGTCTACGGTACGACCGCCTCACCCTTGTGGCTTGAGTTGCGGGGCCACTCTGCTTGGCAGGTGACCCCCTCCTGGACTGTGTACCGGCTCGCCTGTCACCGGTTGCTTCCATGGCTCCGGGTGACGTTTGCCATGGTCCCCGATGCAGCCTGGCCGGGCTCGGACCAGTGGCCTTGGAGTACCGCTCCTGCCACTGGCCCGGTGGGTCGGCTGGGTCGCCCCAGTGCGTCCGACCCATGGCGTATTGGTTCTTTCCTGTCCCTCGTCCGCCCTATGTGTGTGCAGTATCCTGGGCCGCTGGGCTCCTGTTCACCGGTGTGCCCGCGCGGTCTGCTGTGGTGCGTCTGCGGTGTCCTGGGCCGGCTGGCTCCTGTTCACCGGTGTGCTCGCTCGGTGTGTTGTGTTGCATGTGCGGTGTCCTGGGCCACTGGGCTCCTGTTCACCGGTGTGCGTGCTGTGTGCGGTGCGCGTGTGCCATGGGTGGTTGTGTCCCTCTTCCTCCCCCCCTAATTTTCGTTTTTTTCCTGTTTTTTTTTTTTACTTGTTTTTTTTTTTTTTTGGGAAAAAAAAGAAAAAACAAAAAAGAGAAAAACAGGGGCGCGCGTACACTGCAGGCACAGGCATGGGCAGCTGGTGCGGCGGTGCAATAGCGTTGTGTCCTCTGGCGTGTGTCGTCGGTGCTGTGGCAGCGGTCGCGCCCCAGGGGTGCGGCTCGCGCGTCCTGATGTACACTGGCTTGGGTCAGGGTGGGTTTGGTGAGGTGTCTCTTTGCTTCTGGAGCTGGCTGGTTAGGCGGCTGTGTGGGCTGCGAGTGTGGGCTGTGGTTACGTTGTTCCCTCGGCGGGCTTGGTTAGGAGGCAAGGGTTAGCGGTTTCGGGGTGTGGCTCGGGTTTGATTTGTGCTTGGGTTATGGCTCGGATAGGCGGTTGCGACGTTAGCGGGCCTGGGTTCGGTGCGATTGGGCGTAGTGGTGCTCGTTGTCATGTGCGTTGGCTTCCTTCGGCGTCCAGTTCGTTCGGTGACTTCTGGGCGGGGCCTGGCGTGGCGCCCCGTGGTGGTGGTCTGCTGGGTAACGGGGTTAGATGGCGGCGCCGCTGGCCGGGGGGTCAGGCGCGTCGTGTTGTGTGGCGCGCAGGGCTCCTGGGGTGCTGTGGGTGTCGCCGGTGTCGGTGCGCCGACGCTTGTGGGGTGGTGAGGGGATGTGTTTGTGCGGGGCTGGGCTTTGGGTGATGTCCCACAGGCGGATGCCGTCTCGCTGCGTTTCCTGGAGGGTCTCCCGCAGGCGCCTGAGGACATACGGTTGGTCCTGGGGCGCGGGGAGGTTGCGGGGGTGGACTCCCAGGGGGTGGAGCGCATCGGCCAGCATGGCTTCCCATGCGGCCAGCGGCATCCACCCCCCCGCCGGCCGGAGGCGGCAGTTCTCCACCGACCCCTTGCGGGGCCGATGAACCAGGCACGTGGCAGGAGGTCCAGCGGAAGACGCTTGGCAAGGACTACTGGCGCCGCGTCCGCGCCCGCCTGCTGGAGATCCTGGACCCCCTCCGACAGAGGTGGGCCGACCTCTGGCTCCGCCATCTCGACCCTTGGTCGCCACCCTCCCACCTCCCACACACCTGCCGACTCTGCGGAGAATGTGACACGGTGTCCTCCGCAGCGTCGACAGGCGCCAACAGGTGCGCGCGGTGCGCCCAGGTAGCCGCGTGCCCCTGGCCCGAACCTCCCGCAGGCCCGCGCAGGCGCACAGAGGAGGAGGCCTTGCGCCGGCGCATCGAGGGGGCACACACCCCCTCGCACGAACAAGCGGGCCCCGCGGGCGCTGCCCTTCTGTGGATCCACGTGGACCTGCGGGACCCCACGTCCGTTGCGCACCTGTCGCGCGTGTTTGCCCCCTAACCCCCACCCGCCGCCGCCCTTTGCAGAGCCCGCAGCACCATGCCACGCCGACAGGGGGATGGGCCGGGGCACACCGGGGCCCGCCGCAGAGCGAAGGAGGCGGCCGTCCGGGGCCTGGTGGCGGACGCGGTGGCGTAGGCACACGAAGCGCACGCTGCCGCACGGTGTGACCTGGAGGGCAGTGCGAGGGCTTTCCTCAACGAGACCGCCCTCCCGGCCGTCCGCGCCCTGAACGGAGCAGGGGCCCCTACGCTGCTCTCGGCAATGCACCGGATCGTGAACGCTGTCCGGCCGGGCTCATCAGCCCGGAGGCGGCCCTCTACGGGCACTGGATGGAGTGGCGCGAGTCCAATCGGTCGGGCCGGCCCCTGTCCATGGGGGACACCCTGTGGCTGACGGGAGCGGGGTCTGCCATGTCCCTCCGCAGTAGCGCCCCAGCCCTGCTGCACGCCCTCAGGACGCGCTACCCTGGGGACGCAGCCCCGTACCTGAACCAGGCGCGGGCCACGTACCCGGGAGGAGTGTCCGAGCTGGATGCGGCGCTCCACCTTCTACACCCGCCGGACGAGGACCTGGAGTTGGGCGAGGTCACGGGGTTCGTGGAAGGCGCGGACGAGGCGTCCGCCCGCCCCCGGCCGACCAACCCGGTGTACGACGGCACCAGGCCTACCCCCCCGTACGCCGTCGTCTACGAGGCTTTCCCCAGGGAGCCCACTTGGTGCCCCGCCCTCCCGCCGGCGACGCACGCGCCCCGCGGCTGGGCTAACCCAGACCTGTCCCCCCCCCTCTCCAGGACCAGGGGTGCCCACCACAGGGGGCAGGTCCTCTGGCAGGAGTGCCCTGGCACCCCCATCCTCCTCCTCGCCGTCGCGACCCGCGGGGACCCGGGGTGGATCCTGGGGATCACCCCCACCCACCTCTATGGGGCAACACCCGTACCCCGCCCCCCCCTCCCGCCGTCCGCGGCGCGGGACGGGGTACACACCTTCCTGCGAACACAGGAGGTCACCGCCGTTACGGGGGTCCACCTGGTGCGGCTGCCCCCGACACCGCTCGACGACCCCCGGGGGCCCAGGGCCCTGGGCCCCGCCCCAGACTGGGAGCTGTGGCGCGACGCGTGGGCCGCGTGGCTCCCCCGTCTCCCCTCCCAATGCCGGTGGATGGCCGCAGGCCCCCGGCCGTGCGGGGCTGACGCCACAGCCGGCCCCCCACCCCCTCCCCCCCTCCCCCCCGCAGAGCACCACACGGCACTGCCCACGGCACGGCACTGATGCACCAGGAGGTAGTGGGAAGGGCGCGCCTGCCACCACGCATGCCTAGCAGGGTAACAGTGATGGCAGACTCCGATGGGTCCCCCCAGCTGGATGACCGCCACCACCGCCGGTCCCGCTCCCGCTCCCCCGTCTCCTCCCCGGAGTGGACGGGGGAGACCCTCGCGGAGCGCGAGGAGCGGAGGCTGGCGGAGGCGGCGGTGCTGGTCGGGCCGCCGCCGCCGGCCCGGGAGCCTGGGCCAGCCGAGGCGACCGCCCCCGCCGCCCAAGCAGCCAGCCCCGCCGCCCCGCCCCGCCCAGACACGCAGGAGGCGGAGACCGCAGCAAGCCACGCCGCGGCCCCGACCGCGGCCCCCGGCACGCCGCCGACACGGGGGGCAGCCCCGGCGCAGGAACCGGGCGCATCGCCGAGGGCTGCCGCAGCCGCAGAGGAGAGCAAGAAGGGCGCGCGAGGGGTTGCGACCGCACGGGCCACGGGCGCCTCGTCGGAGGCCGCCACGGCAGCGAAGGAGAGCAGGGAGGGCGCGCGAGGGGCTGCGGCCGCGACCCCGGCGGGCCGCGACACCACCTTGACCGGCCGCGCCGCGACCTCCAGCGCGCCGCGAACGCGGGGGACGGACCCCGCACGGGCCGCGGGCGCCTCGCCGGCGGCCGCCGCGGCAGCAGAGAAGAACGACGAGGGCATGCGAGGGGTTGCGACCGCGGCCACAGGCGCCTCGTCGGCGGCCGCCACGGCGGCGAAGGAGAGCGAGGGGGGCGCGCGAGGGGCTGCGGCCGCGACCCCGGCGGGCCGCGACAGCGCCTCGGCCGGCCACGCCGCGGCCCCCAGCACGCCGCGCAAGCGGGGGAAGAACCCCGCACGGGCCGTGGACGCCTCGCCGGCGGCCGCCGCAGCAGCAGCAGTGGGCAGGGAGAGCACGAAGTACCGCGCCCACGCCAACCCCACCCACACCGGCACCAGCCCCCCCAAGCCGTTCCCCCCCAAGCCCTTCCCCCCGGGGCGGGAGCGGCATGTCCGCCCCCCGACGCGCGAGCGCTCGCCGCCGGGCGTCACGCTGCCGCAGCTGCAAAGGCAGCGGGACGCCCGGCGAGTGGTCCAGGAAGGGCGCAGCAGCGGGGGGGAGCAGAGCGGACGGCGCGACTCGGGGCAGGGGGCCGGGAAGGGGCCAGGGCACGGGAAGGGCGCGCAGGGGCGCGGGCAGGGCGCCCAGGTGCAGGGGGCAGGGCGAGGGGAGGTGGGAGAGAGAGCGGGACAGGGCGTGGGGGACGGGAGGCGGGACCCGCGACACGGGCAGGGGGCTGGGAAGGGGCCCAAGGGCAAGGGCAAGGGCGCCGTGGGCCCCAAGGGACAGGCGGGACGGGGCATGGGAGCCCAAGGGGGAGGACGGGGCGAAGGGAGGGGGGCAGAGGGCGGGGCGCCCCCGCAGCCGGACGTGCAGCCGGTGAGGTGCATCCCCCCCGGCATGCAACAGATGCCGGCACACCACACCCAACACCACCACCAACACCACCACCACCACCTCTACAACATGGACCCTGATGCCGGCGAGCTCGTCCCCCCCCAACCCCCACGACACCAGCACCATCAAGCCCCCCCCGCGCCGAGGGCGGAGCCGGCGCGGATGACCTCGGCGGAGGGGGGACGGGGCGCGGCATCGGCGCCCCAGGCGCAGGGGCAGCGAGGGGGGCCGGCACGGGGGGCGGAGGAGGGCCGGCCGTGGGACCGGGACTGGGGCGCGGTCCCGGACCCTCTGGGGGAGGAGACCCTCCCCCTGTCGGGGGAGGTGTACGGGTGGTTGTGCTGGGCCAACCAGCGGACCTCCAGGAGGTCGAGGAACCGGCCCTTCGATGCCGTGCTCCTCTTGAGGGCGGAGGAAACCGAGAGGTACCCCCGGGGGGGTGGGCAGCCCCAGAGGACCATGAGAGGGTCCTCAGGTCAGTGATCCGGGCGGCGTGGCCCGACAGGGAGCCGACGTGGCCGGCCTTCCTGGAAGGGGGAGCGGTGCTCCGCATCACGGTTGCGGACGCCAACAACTGGCTCCCCCGGGCTTTGCGCAGCGCCCTCGCCCACTGGCGCTATCGCCGGCACAACCCGCCGCCGCCGCAGCCCCAGCCCCCACACAAGCAGCGGCGCAGGTGAGGGCCCAGACGGCGAGTACAGGAGAGTTGGGGGGGGGGCTGGGCCCCCCGGCCCACGCCCCCCCTGCCCGCTAACCACTGACCACTAACCCTCACGGCCACCCCCGGCCGGCCGGCGCCGCGCGACAACGGCCGGGGGATGAGGGGCCCCAGCGAGGGCCTGCGCGAGAATCCGGCTCTCGGTAGAGGGGGGCGGGGGAAGGGCGCGACCCCCCGGCCGATGGCTGGCCCCCGGGGCCAGGACTGCCATGCCGCCCCCGCCCCCCCCCGGCCGACAAGAGGCATCGCCAGGGGACCAAAGGGCCCCCCCCACTCCCCCCCCCCCCCTCCCACACAGGCCCGAGAGCGGGCGGGGGGGCGGCCCCCCCACCCCCCCCCCGCACCCACCTCAGCTGGGGAGCCACAGGCGCGGCCCTCCGCCCCCCCAGGGCCGGGGGGGCGCCCCCCCCCTCAGGAGGAACGGCGACGCGGTAAGGGCAACGGCGGCTGGACCTGCTCCCGCGAACCCACACCGGCGTGCAGGAGCAACGCGCACAACGGAACAGGAAGGAGGCCGCGCCCCACATGACCCTCCCGTAACCACAGCCCACTCCGAGGTGACAGAGGGGGGGTTCAGGTCAGCTGGGGCCCCCGGGGGAGCGGTCCACGGGCCGCCCCTCACCCGCCCCCACCCCGGGGCGGCACTTCAGCCCCGACCGCACGCGCGCGCCGGAAGGGAGCGCGCCGGCGACACGGAGAAGGCCAGAAAGGAGTACCGCAGGCCGCCGCCCGGAACGAGGACAAGGAGGCCGCGGCGCGACACCCCCCCCCCCCCCCCGCCCCCCCACCAGCCCGCCAGCCGCGGGGGCCCCGGCCCCCACCCCCCGAGGCAGGGGGGATGGACCCCCCCCGCCCGAGAGGGGAGCCGGAGTGTGACCCGCCCCCCCGCCCCAGCCGCCGGCTCACATGGGGGCCGCAAAGAACAAGCGGGCCCACGCCTGCGCACCGGGACGCCGCACAGATCGTACCCAGAGAAGCCGGGTGAGCACGAACCGGGGTGGTATGGGGGGCCACGCCCCCCATGGACAGCACACAAGTGGCGGCGCAGGTGATGGCCCAGACGGCGGATGCGCGAGAGTCGGGGGAGGAGCCGGGCCCCCCGACCCACGCCCCCCCCATGGTACGGCACGACGCATGAGAGCGTGCCACCTCCCGCGGGAGGGAGTACGGAGACAACGAGCACGGGAGGGAACCTGCTGCCCCGCAGCCCGCTAATTACTGACCGCCAACCCTCAGGGCCGCCCCCGGCCTGCCAGCGCCGCGCGACAACGGCTGGGGGGATGAGGGGCCCCAGCGAGGGCCTGCACGAGGATCCGGCTCTAGGTAGAGGGGGGCGGGGGAAGGGCGCGACCCCCCAGCCGATGGCTGGCCCCCGGGGCCAGGACAGCCATGCCGCCCTCCCCCCCCCCGGCCGTCAGGAGGCATCGCCAGGGGACCAGAGGGCCCCCCACACTCCCCCCCCCCCCCGCACCCCCCCCAGCTGGGGAGCCACGGGCGCGGCCCTCCGCCCCGCCGGAGCCGGGGGGGCGACGCGGTGGGGGGAGCGGCGGCTGGACCTGCTCCCGCGAGCCCACACTGGCGTGCCGGAGCAACGCGCACAACGGAACAGTATGGAGGCCGCGCCCCACATGACCCTCCCGTGACCACAGCCCACTCAGGGAGGGCAGAGGGGGGGTTCAGGTCTGCAAGGGCCCCCGGGGGAGCGGTCCGCGGACCGCCCCTCACCCCCCCCCACCCCGTGGCGGCACTTCGGCCCTGACCGCATGCACACGCCGGAAGGGAGCGCGCCGGCGACACGAAGGGGGCCAGGATTGAGTACCGCAGGGCGCAGCCCAGAAGAGGAGCAGGGAGGCCTCTGCGCGACACCCCCCCCCCGCCCCCCCACCGGTCCGCGGGCCGCTGGGGCCCCGGCCCCCACCCCCCGAGGCAGGGGGGATGGTCCCCCCCCCGCCCGAGAGAGGAGCCGGAGCGCGATCCGCCCCCCCGCCCCAGCCGCCGGCCGCCATGGGGGCCGCGAAGAACAAGCGAGCCCGCGCCTACGCGCCAGGACGCCGCACAGATCGTACCCAGAGAAGCCTGGTGAGCACGAACCGGCGTGGTATGGGGGGCCACGCCCCCCATGGACAGCACAACGCCAGTGACACCCGCTTTGTTGCCTGCCCAGGGAAGGCAGAGAGACGGAATGAGGCAGAGCGACCCCCCGCCCTACAGGCCCCCCCCCGGCCGCACAAACGGGGGGTACGGCGCACGCCCCCCCCCCCCCCCAGCCCACCCCCCAGCACATGAACGCCACGGACCCGCCCCGCGGCGCGCAGCCCCCACAGGGCGTGCCGGCCGAGGGGACAGAGCAGGGCCCCCACACCCGCACGCCCGCGCCCACAACACGTGGATCGCGGGCCCCGGCAGCCCAGGCAGTGGGCGGGCAGTCGGGGAAGGGGGAGCGCATGACCCCAGACGCCCCTCGCAACGGTAGAAGGCACCCCCCCCGGGGACGCCCTGCCGCCACCCCCACAACCCCAAGCCAAGTAGGGGGGAACCGGGACCGGACCGCCCCCCCCCAAGCACGCCAGACGGAGCAAGGGACCGGAACAGGACACGCGGAGGGGCACGGACCACGTGGAACGGCCCTACCAGCGCCCAGTGCCGGGACCACGCGAGGTGCGCACGCCACACCACCCAGGGGGGGGGGGAGCGGACACCGCGAGAGCGCAAGCGCACACACACGAAAGGGACACGCGGGGACTACCAGAAGGGCAACCGGACCGAGCGCGCGGAACGCACAGACCACGTGGAATGGCGTACCAGCGAGCGAGGGTAAGGGACACCCCGACGGGACGGCCCGCCACACGCAGCGACGAACACGCGGGGCGGGGAGGGGGAAAAGAGAGAGACACAACACCAGGTACCGGCCTGAACCCCCCGAACCGGCCGCGAGCGCCGCGCACACACAGACGGGGCACTGCACCCGCCAAGGCAGTAGTGGCGCACAGCGCCACGCCCCAACCCCTAGGCTAGGCAGCCTCCGCGCCAGCCCAAGGGGGTCCCACTGGCGACAAGCCAGTAGCACGGGCCCGGCGGCGCCGGCGCCCCGGGCGACCACGCATTAGGGGGGCGAAGCAGTGGGTAAGTGCCCGCAGCCACGGCCCCGAATTGATGCACTGACCGGGGAGTGGCGAAACGGGGAAGCCAGGGAGGGACGGGGCTCCGAGCTCTGTGAACCCGGGGGACTCCGCCACCAGGCAGGAGGTGCGTCTTGGAGGGCCCCCCACTAGGACCCGGTGGGGAGGATATCTCCTGGCCCGACCAGGTGGCCCCCCGGGGCCGAAAGGCGTCTAGTACCCGCAAAATCAAACCTCAACCCTCAAACCTTCCGGGGCCGATGGACCAGGCCCTCGAGGGAGGGCTCTCCCCGGGCCCACTTTCGCAGCTCCCAGAGCTGCGTGTGGGTCCAGCGCTGCCACCACTGTTCCTGGGGGGGGCCTGCGGTCTTGGGCGGAGGAGTGGGCGTGGGTGGGTGTGACGGGGTCGTGGGGACCGGTGGCAGTGGTGGGCCTGGGGGATTCCTCGTAGTCCTGTTCCGTGGGGGTGCGTGGGGAGTGGGGGTGCACGCGGATGTGGACCCGCGGGTGTGCGCGTACGGTCTCCGCCTCGGGGTTGGGCGGGGACTCGCGGCGGCGGCGGTAGTGGGGCATGCGTTGCATGTGGGCTGTCATCGAGGGTTGGTAGGGGGACGGGGACGCTGCTGGTGGACCCTGGCGTCGTTCTGGCTTGGTCGGGAGCAGTCCGTGGGCCTGGAGTGCGGGCTTTGAGAGGTGGCGGGACGAGGTGCGTCGTGCTTCGGCCGCGGCGCGCTCCGCCATGAAGGTGGTGGCGGCGGCGTCGGTGACGGTGGGGGGGCGCCGCGCTGGGCGCTGCTGCCTTCGGGCCTGGGACGGCTGGGGCCGGATGTCATAGAGGACGTCCTCGGGGGGGCGGGCTCGCGCTGCCGTCGTGGCGCCGGGTCTGGGCTTGGGTTTGGGCTTGGCTGCGGGTTGCGGTCGTGGCGTGCTGGCGGGTTTGGGTGGCTGTTTGGCGGCGGTCTTGGGTTTCGGCTGGGTCGTGGGTTCCGGCTTCGTCGGGGCGGGGGCATTGGCGGCGGGGGGGCTGCTCGCGGTGGGGGCGGGTTTGGAGGCCCGTTTGGGAGGTGTCCCCCGCGGCCTGGGGGGTGGAGTGCTGGATGAGGACGTGGTGGTGGTGGTGGATGAGGTGGTCGTGGTGGTGGAGGTTGTGGAGTCGGAGGCGGAGGAGAGGGCTGTGGGAGACGGCGGAGGGTCCTGGGCTTCGGGGGCGGGCGTATGATGCTGGGTCCTGTAAGTAGCGAGAACGAGGGTGCAGGTTCGGGCACCGGGCGTGTGCGCGCGTTTTCCCTGGTGATCCGTGCGTGCTGGTGCTGGCGTGGCGGTGTTGTCTCGGCTGCGCGGGCACGTGGGTTACCCGGAGGGGTGGCCATATCTGCTCCAGGACGTGCGGGTGTGTTTGCTGGAGGTAGTCGAGGGTCTGGAAGAAGCATCGCTGGATGCCGGGCATGTCCTCCTCTGTGAGGTGGGGGTAGTTTTGGGTGGGGTTGTCTGGGCCCGGCCACAGCAGCGTCATGAGGCGGGCTGCCACCATGTACGGGCATAGTTGTAGGGTGGTGGGGCGTGGGGGGCTGGGTCCCCTGCGGTTTGGGGGGGCTTTCCTCTGCTGGGGGCGCAGTGTGACCACCCACACCCATCGGTCCGTGGGGATCCCCCACGTCCGTTGGGTCCACTTGGCGAGGCAATACATCGCCCTACCAAGGCCCTGGTAGCCGCTGCGGATGGAGAGCAGCGTGTCCAGGGATTTGGGTTCCCACGTGCCCCAGATGTGGGGGTCGTCCGGGTCGTCCCCCCTGGCGTACGTGTCGGGGCCTGGGTTGTGTGGGGGGGGGGTGTAGTCGGCGGGGAGGAGGGAGTCGGTGCCGTGTACCACCCAGTGGTCTGTGGGTGCGTGGTAGTTGGTGGTGGAGAGGGTGTAGTGCAGATTGTACATGAGGGTCATGTACGTGGAGGGGGCTGGCTGCTGCTCGTCAGGGGTGGGGATGTCCCCCGGGACGTGGTGCCGGAAGTTGCTCAGGGAGGCCATCCCGGCTACCCACGTTTCCCGCTCCCACTCTTTGGTGCTGTCGGGGGTGGCGTCGGGTGGGGGGTGGGCCATGTCCGGCTCGTGGTAGCGGGTGCGGCCCTTGGTGTCCACCCGCCCCGGCACGGGGTGTCCGACCAGGTGTCGCCCCCTGTCGATGGGGGGCACCCAGATCCGGCTCCCCGTGGGGGGCGGGCTCTCGCCGTCTGGGGTGGCGCGTGGGGGGCGCTCGTGTCGGGCGACGTGGAGGAAGGCGTCGAAGAGGAACTATCTGACGCCTTCCCCCAGGGTGGCCGCCTGGATCAGGGTGGCCGCCCGGATGGGGGTGCTGGTGCCCGAGGTGCGGAGGTACAGCACGACGTCCTGTTCCCCGAGTCCCCAGAGGTGCTGCCGTACCGCTGCGGGGTTGTGTAGGGCGTAGGGTTCGACCGGTGCGGCGGTTGGTGGTGCGGGGTGTGATGGGGGGGGTGGTGTGGGTTGGGGGGGCCGGTCGTCGTTGTCGCGCGTGGGGTCCGGTGATGGGGTCTCTTGTGGCGGTCGCGGGAGGGGAGATTCGTGGTGGCGTGTGTCGGCGGGGGTATCGAGGTCAATTGGCTGGTGCTGGCTGCCGCACGTTGTGTCCGTGGCCTGGATCTCGGGGGGCGGGTGGGGGGGGGTGGTGTGGGGGTGGCGCTGTTGGTGGTGGGGGTGGCGGGGGTGGGTGTTGTGCTGGCTGGGGGTCTGGGCGTCCCTGTGGGTCGTGTGGGTGTTGCGTGTGTGCGCCGTGCGGTCCTTGCGGTTCTTGACTGGTTGTGGTGCCGGGGTGTGGGTGGGAGGCGGCCGCATGAGCGTCCGGGTGGGGCTGTGGTCCGTATGTAATGGGTGGTTGCTGTTGGATGGTGCTCGCTGGTATGGGGTGTGGGTGGGGGGGCTGCTGGTGGTGGTGGGGTGGGGGGGGCGGGGGTGGGTGTTGTGCTGGCTGGGGGTCCGGGCGTCCCTGTGGGTTGTGTGGGTGTTGCGTGTGTGCGCCGTGCGGGCCTTGCGGTTCTTGACTGGTTGTGGTGCCGGGGTGCGGGTGGGAGGCGGCCGCATGAGCCCCCGGGTGGGGCTGTGGTCCGTATGTAATGGGTGGCTGCTGGTGGATGGTGCTCGCTGGTATGGGGTGTGGTTGGGGGGGCTGTTGGTGGTGGTGGGGCGCTCCTACTAGGCCCTGGTGTTGCTGGTGTGCGTGCACGGCTCCTCGCGGGTCCATGGGGGTGTACCGTGGCCCGTATGTCGTGGGCCCGTGTAGCGGGGGCGGCGGGTGTTGCTGGACAGCGTGGTGGTGGTGTGGAGGGTGTGCTGGTTGTGTGTGGTACCCCAGCGTTGGTGGGTGTGGTGGCAGGGGCTGGTGGTGGTGGAATACGTGGTGGTGTGGTGCGGTGATGTGCGCTATGTGGGGTGGGTGGTTCGCGGGGCCTGGTTGTGCTGGGGCGTGGTGGGGATATAGCTGGTGGGGGTCGCTGTAGCATGGGGGCTTTTGGGTGTAGTGGTTGGGAGGGACGGGGGCGTGGTGGTGGTGTTGGTGGTGCCATGTCCCCTGGCTCTGCGCGTATGGTCGTCCTGGCATGGTGTCGACGTGTGTGGGCGGTGGTGGCTGACTGGGCTGCAGGGTTTGGGTGCTGCGGTACGGTGGTGGTGGTGGGCGCTGGCGGTGGCGGTGTTGTTGGTGTGCCCCGGGGGTCTGGGCGTGGGGTGGTGCGGTGAGTCTGGACAACCCCTTTAACCATGGAGGCCTTAGCAGCCCATGGTGGTGACAGCCCGCAACAGCTCCGCAGGCGAGTCGCCGCCTCCATCGCCCGTTCGGTCTGTCCGGCCTCTTCTTCTACGGCGTTTGGAGGTCCTGAAGAACAAGAGGTCCTACGAAGGAGGATGGACGAGTATATGCTCCACGAGGGGTACCACAAGTCCACCGTAGGGGATGATGGAGAAGTACCTCTTGATGCCCTGGGGTCTCCGCCTCAAACAGAGGGGTCCTTTCTTTATTCGGGGCCATCTACAGATATAGCCGAGGCAGTATCACTACCGGAACGACCAAGTGTACACGAGCACCCGAGAGCATGGCATCCAGACCTGCCGACAACTTCAAGGGCGCCTGAAAAGAGTCTGCATCTTCTCCACCCAGAGCCCACCCATGGGGCTCTGGATCGCACGGCGGAACCTTTGGCCAAACTTCTATCCGGATCTGAAGACCCAGATGTGACAGCTCTGTCAGAAGCTGTCACGGGAAAATTGGGTATCACCAACCCCTTACCCAGGCCAGCACTACTCTCGGGTTCACCCGGATTGAGCACGTTGGCTAATGATCCCAAACTATCAAGGGTGTCCTGATTGCTACCCAAGGTCACTTGCCCCAGCCCTTTTCATCCTCGCGCTACTACAGTCCCTATTGATGAATTACAGGACGGGCCCTTTGACAGAGACTGAGGAAAGAGGGCTGTCAGCCCTCGCACCCCTTGCCAGCGTACCTCCCCCCCCTTCAGCCCTAACCCCATGGGGTCAGAAGAGTGGCAGACCTATTGCACAGGCGAACATTGAACTGAAATTGCCGGAGTTCGACCCCAAAAAGCTGCCCGAATGGGCAGAAGAATTTGCTGAGTTTCTTTTGCTAACTGGCCAATCCCATGTGGATGTGGCTACTAAATGCTCACTGCTGAAACGCTCATGCAAAAGGAAATCTTTGCAAAAACAGGTGACACAGATTGTGAAAACCCGTTCCACATGGGCTGAGGTACTCCAAAGACTGGAGAAAACATTCCGTGTCTATGAGACTAACCTCAGTGTGCGCACACAGATAGAGGAGCTACCTATGCTCCCTGAGTTTCCTTCCGCTGCCCGAGTCTCCGAATACGTGTGTGACCTAGAGTATCTCTTTTCACGGATGAGCGTGGGCTCCTATGGAGCCACTGAACCCCACCTGTGGCTCATGAGTAAAATCTCTACACGTACGAGGGATGATTGCCGCGCTACCTCTGAGAGGAAGAGCCGGACCCACTCGTACCACGACCTGATGGACCTGCTGATCAAGCTAGCTCTTGAGAGAGAGAATGACTCCCACATGGGGAAATTCCTCAAGAAACACTTGGGTCGAGGTGGTACCCCTACCCCCGAACGTGGCGAAGGAAAGGGGTCTAAAATTCCCACTAACGCCAACCAGGGGGGTGGTAAAGGAAGGGGTAACCTAGGTGCCATGAGAGAGGTTAAACCTGATGCAGGTACACCCCCTCTGTTCTACTGTAAACCTGTCAATGACAAGGGGGGACCTTGTCATGCCCCTGCTTGCGAGCACCGCAGTACTTGTATGCTGCAGATGAAACGACAGCAGCACTCCAAAGATGGGAAAACTGTGAGCCATCAGGGCCATTCCAGGTGTACCATCACCTGTGGTTATTGTTGCAAACGTCGTCACTACGAGGACGAATGTCACATAAAGAAATGAGAGAGTGATAAACTCAAGCGGCAGGAGGTTGAACGCCAGAAGAACCAAACGCCCAGCAGAAACCCCCAGAATGGGGATAAAGGTGGTAAAGGAGGTCACAAGGGGTCGGCAAAGGTGGTCTCCCTAACCCCCAGAGGCGCTCATTGGCGCCCGCTGCTACACCCCCTCCTGCCGAAGGAGACCCCAAGAAGCGCCCACAGGGGGATAACGCCTCCCCTGAGGAGAAAAACTCCAAGAAGAGGCGACTGGCCTGGATGGCCAAGTCCCTCATGGCTGCAGGGGTGGATGTCAAATTCCCTGCTGAGGAGTAACAAAGCGGCTCCGAAGAGGAGGACTTGGTTTTCTGGATCCTCGTGAAAATCAGGGATCAATTTCTTCGAGCGTTGCTTGATACCGGTGCAACACTTTCTATAGTAGCCCGGCGCGTGCTAAAGACCTTCAAGAAACCTGAGACAGTGGCCAAAAGAATAGGGGATGGGCGTACCATCCATTCCTTCGGGGGAGTCGATGTCACTATATGCCTGGGCGACGAAACTGTGACCCAACACTGCAGAGTGTTGGACACCGACGCCTCTGACATCGTCATTGGTACCGACTTCCTGCGAAGAAACGCCCAGGTAGAAATGCTGTCTCTCCAGCGCCCCTAGTTTCTGCACTGCGACTTTGGCAGTGGGCTCTTCTCCCTACAGTTGGAGCTGTCAGGACAAAAAGAGTCTTGGCTGCGCTACACATCCAAGACTAACTATCGTACTGAAAACTATGAATTGGCCCGTCTAGTTCTTGAAAATGGACTGGCGGCCCTTCAAGTAACCCTGAAAGAGATCGTGGTGGAATTGTTCGCGAGCCAACAACAGCACAGCATGCAGTTGTACTGCTCGAAACATCTGAACAACGGTTTCCGTTTCTTCTGGAAAGCAATGGGCCTAGCGTATGCTAATCCTCCATTCTCCCTGCTCGCGAAGGTTCTAACCAAAATGGCGTATGAGGGTGGAAGGGTTGTCATGTGCAGCCCTGACTGGGGTTGCTCAGGTGAACACGCTTATTGGCGCCGTATGCTAGACCGAATGACCGCGGGAAGAGTGCGACTTCCTGACGGTCCCATCTATGTGCCTGAGGACTCAGACACAGCTATGCAGGCCCCTGGGTGGGCCAGTTTCTTATCCATTGTCGATGGATCTCTCAATCCTGTACCCCTGTGTGACCTAGATCATGTGGTAATGAAAGGGGTCATGGCCGAAAATTGTGGCCTGACTCTTTCTGATCTCAAAAAACGATCTCCTGAGCATCTATCTGCCACACTTACAGGGTGTGAATCTCCGATGGCTATTTGGAACCTGCAGCTGTAAAGGAGGATGCTGACGACCAACTGTCTGAGATCGCCAGCACTATCCCTCCTGTTGACCCCAGCTGTGGTGAACTAAAACACAGTGCCTTCCTGGCCCAGCTGTTGTTGGAGGAGGTAGATCTAGAGTCAACCTCAGAACCAACCTCCCCTGTTGGGAAACCGCTGCTACACATGCAGCCTATGCACTCAGGTGAGCCCGTGGCCCAGAGTCCTGATGCTCTAGCGCGGCCTGCTTCTAATAACATGCCACTGTCTGAGCATGACACTCAGGAACTCCGACGGCTGTTGTACCTGAGGGCCGAAGATATTGAGCGCCAAGAGCGGCTGCAATACCTCAGACAGACCTGGAAATCCTCCATCTGGTCTGAGGAGGACGATGATTCCTACACGCTGCCTGACCCTGAGATACCCCACGTGTATTCTCTGCACTATGGGCAGCAATGTCCCCCTGAGTGGGACGATGGTTCTGTACCTGCCGAAACTGCTGATCGGCAGAAAAAGAAAGAGCATGGAAAGAGCAACCTCCATGCTGAAGACGATTTCCTGCAGAAAATTGAGAGTCTTAACCTTGACCCCCGACTGAAGAAACTGCTGCTAACCTATGAGGAGGTTTCGGCGCCTTGCGGCTCCCCCTCTCTTGGAAAAAACTGTTCCAGATGGACCTGAAACTGAAACCTGAATTTAAAAAGACGCGAGTGAGGCGTCGTTCCTACCCCACTCCACAGGAACAGGTTGAAGAAATCCAGCGCCAGATCCAGCAATGTATTGATGCTGGCCTCATGGAGGAATATAAGAAAGGGGACTACCCCCATCACTGCAGTCCCTGTTTCCTGGTTGCTAAACCAGGATCGACTGCCCTACCACTGGTTGTTGACTATGTTGAGGTCAACAAACAATCCCAGAACCACTCAGGGAGTATTCCTAACATGGAAACCTCCCTGGAGCGTATTGCCAAATGCAGGTACAAGACCAAAATGGACAAACGCAGTGGTTTCTGGCAGGTAGACCGAACCGCCGCAGCTCAGGAACTGCTGGCTTTTATAACCCCCAAGGGTGGTGTGTTTAAGTGGAAGGTCATGCCTCTCGGGGTGGCTAATGCCCCAGCGCTCTTCCAGGAGCTAATGAACAGATTTTGTACATACTGAGGCGCAGACCTCTAGTACAGGAGTTGATTTCTCGGGGCGCAGAAATGGAGGCCCAGATCGATGACGTGAGTTTGGGTACGAATACCCAAGAGGACCATGTCCTTCTCCTCCGTGAATTTTTCATTGTTTGCCAAGAAAACCATCTCCGAATCACAGTCGAAAAATGTGAGTTTATGAAAGTGGAGATGGAGTACTTAGGTTTCGATGTGGGGTATTGCTGGTGGAAACCAGCCGCGTCTAAGATGCAGCCCCTGCAGGACATGCAGATTCGTGATGACCCTAAGAAGGGTCCACACGACGTGAGGAGTTTTGTGGACGCCTGTGTCATATCGACAATTTTACCTACTCCTCTGCCTCCCTCACTGACCTAATCAAGAAAGCTACTCCCTGGAGGTGGACCACCAGAGAGGAGGAGTGTTTCCAGGAATTGAAGAAGAAAATTGCCTCCTCCAACTGCCTGGGACTCCCCTGCCGTAAGGGCGAGATAGTCCTGATCACTGATGCCAGTGATGTAGGGGGGGGTGGAACGATCTACCAATGGCAGGAGCTTAACCCCGCTGAACTAACCCACTGCCATTATCGTACTAGCGGACTGAACCGTGATGGCTCCTTGACACATGACTAGCCTACCAGTGAGTGGCGGCTTGTGCCACTGGGACACCGGAACTGGAAATGGAACCAAGCGCGTTTCAATTGGAGCACCTATGACCAGGAACTCCTGGCTGGTATGTTGGTGCTGTGGTCACAGTCCTGACTCCTGAGATCTAACCCTATTGTCTGGTTCTGTGACCAGGAACCGGTGAAGTCTTTTCAGAAGGGCCCACCACGGGAGAAAGCGAAACTAAAGCATTGGTGGACTTACCTGAGCCAGTTCAGGCTGACAGTTCAACATATCCCTGGTATAAAAAATGAGTTGTCTGACTATATATCGCGCAAAAAATTCGATGCACTTATAGGTGGGAGCTCTGAAGCACTCGCCAAAGAGGCTTTCCAGCGTATGGATGTCCAGCTTGACTTGTCCATGCGCACTGCCGGAATTCTCGAGGGTTGGAGTCTAACCGACTATCAGTCAGCGTATAAAGAAATTCTCCAGACCCTCAGCACTGGTCTCGAACCCCCTGTCATAGACGGGCACCAGTGGTATGAAAACAACTAGTACCTCTTCTACGAGGACCGTATTGTCGTACCTGAGGCCCGACTTGACAGGTGCCTACAGTGGTCCCATCTCAGCTCAGGTCACACTGGCGCTAATCGCTCAGTGGACTTCTTCCGCGAGTGTTTCTACTCTAGTCTAACCCTGACTGAACTGAGGTCTCGTATGCAGACCATTGTGGATGCTTGTGGCTGTCATGCCAGCAAGCAGAGCGACAGTAGGGATAGGGGACTGATTTCCGGCTTACCCATACCCTATTGTGCTAACTCTCTTCTCTATGTGGATTTCATCCACGGCCTACCTCGCTTCCGCGGCTATGATAGTTGCCTAGTGGTCACCTGTGGCCTGTCTCGCTTCACCCGTGTGTTCCCTTGCAATAAGAAAATCAGCGGTGAGCAGACTTTGAAAATGCTGGTCGAACAATGTTTCGGACCCTATGGGGCACCTAAGCAGGTGCACTCTGATGTGGATGTACGCATCCGCAGTGACACTGGGTGGTACAAACGGGTGCTGAATGCCCTCAGCGTGGAGGTAACCGCAGGTGTACCCTATACCCACACGTCTAACCCTCTTTGTAAGGGACAAAACCCTGTTGTGGAACAGAACCTGAGAGTCCTGATGAAACAGGAACGTACCAAAGACTGGGTACGCCCAGTGCCCTAGGCAGTGCTGACCATGAACTCTCAGAGGAGTTCCTCTACGGGTTTCACCCCCCACGAATTGTTCCATGGAGGGCAACCTGCCTGGTTATTCAAGACCCCCTTTCCTGAGGACTTCAAGAGCCCTGTTGGGAATTGGCTGGAACACATACAGTCTATGTCTAACCAGGCTGGGACTAACCTGAGACACATCCGTGACGGTGAACTGAGCCGGCGGAATCGCCTACGGCGACCTGCCAGCTTCAAGGTTGGTGACCTTTTTTTGGTACACCATTCACGCCTACCCTCCCAGCCAGGCAACTGCCTACAGGACCCTTATTTTGGACCCTATCGTATCATCAGGATAGATGGATCCAGGATCCAGGTCAGGTGCAGTCCACGTCTAGGTGGTGAACTGCTTTGTGCACCTAAACAGTTGAGGCACTATCACTCCCCTGACGATTTGTCCTGGGATGAGTGGCGCCACAGCGACAGTGAGGTCGAACGTATTGACCTAGAGAACGCTGCCAGCCCAGAAGAAGCAGACAAACTCGAAGAGATGACTGCCGATGAGATGGCAGTCGATGGTTACTACGTGGTTGCAGGTATTGCTCGCCACGAGTAAAAACAGGGCTGGAGATTCCTAGCCCTGTGGGATGGCTATGGGCTATCTGAGGCGACCTGGGAACCCATGTCCGCCTTTATACAACCAGATGGGAGTATCAACCCCATCTTCCGCCCCTACCTCGTTGAGAACAACGAGGGACAGCTACTCACCCGTGCTGAGACTCTGTCCCAGCGTAAAAAGAAAGGCTACCTACACTGTTTCAGTCTACTGACTGTCTTCTAACCTTGCAGGAGCAGTGAGCACTCTTGTGCAGATATGTCTGCATGTGTATGTGAGAGCAGTTGGAGCAGTTGCCCCGCATTGCATCGCAGGACAGGACAGTTAGCCCCCCGTGACAACCACACCCTGGCCGCAGGCCATTGGTTTTACTCAGACCACTGCTTTCCGAGCACTGCACTTACCCTGTCTGTGCCCTGCAGTCCCCTGCCTATGGTTTCCAGCGTGAACCAGGTGGCCGCTTATCACATTTGCAGCCACCCAGCGAGTGTGTGCCTTGTTGACCATGTGTTGCATGGGGATTGCCCTGGTGTAATGACCTTGGGGAGCCAACGAAGAACGGTGGCTTACTACTCCAGGGGGGAATGACAAGCAAGGTGTTATGAAGCAAGGTGTGTCTGCCCTCCTTGGAGACAAGCGTGCTCACAGTTAGGACACCTGACTGGTCCAGACCCATGGGGTACTACCCTTCCTTACAGCTTTTACCATACCCCTAAGTGTGCTACGTATGTCTGTGTGTGTCTCACTTCTCTCCCCGGCGTGGCTCCCGGAGACCGGGCTTCGCTGACGTGGGACGGAAGGTCCTAATCAGGTACTATTACCACTCCTATGGCGCCCAATTACTGTGCTGGCGCCTATCCTTGGGGGAAGACAGCAAAAGCCCTACCTACTAGAGGGGAGGGGTGGCCAGGTGTGCTAAGGGCATACAAAACGCCGATTTTTCTAAGGGCCAAAAGCTAACGCACTCCCCTGCCCACGTGGAAAAGCACGCGGGACAGGAGACACCACTACACTACACTCACTAACGCCAGCACCAGCCTTCGAAGGCAGGGTGAGCACTCATCACTTGCACTCAACACCTGCCAGGCTTGCTGCCCCTAACACCTACACAGGCTACTTGGGGTCGCTGTTAAAGAAGTCACGGGCCCTATTGACGCCCCTGTGAAAGAGCACGAGAACACAGCGCTACTAAGCAACTGTGGTTTAACAGGGACGCCACTACGCGTTTCCCTGTCAGGGCGTGGAGGGAAGGAGTGCTCTGTATGCGCGCAAAGCCCGTATGTCGGTGAAGTCGGACTGCACTCGCCACTCACGGCTGAGTTGCAGTTTGTTGTTTGTGTGATCTGCGCAGCATGTTTTAGTGCTGTAAGAGACTGCAACAATCACCCTTACCTTCCCACCTGTAACGCAAAGGCAGATGGCTTGGGTTTGCGGCCGAGGAACCAAGGCTACCTCCACGTATTATACACTTATCAGGTAGCCCTATAATACATCATCCTCAAACCCAAGTGCAAGCAAGCAAGCTTAAGGAACTCCACCCGTTCTCTTATAGGACGTGGGGTGCAGTCCCTGGGCAACCCAAACAAGAGTTTTACCGTGCGCAACACCTGTGCCCTACCCTTTAATGTGCCATGTGCATGCAGAGGTATGCGCAGGTTCTCCCATTCCACTTGTTTTCACCTAATCATACCAAACATAACCAATCACAGCATGATTCAACCAGGAGGTGAGCTCCTCCTGGGCTTGCCTACCTTACGCACCACGCATCATGTGAATGCCGAAGATGACACGAGCGCAAAAAAACCCTAAGCGCCTAAACAATCCTACGGCAAATTATAAACACCCCTAATCGATTAATGCACTGTGCGTCATGCATGCTTTCCTTGTCTTGTTTTCTGCAGAAGAGGGAGGTAGGGTGGCGCACTGCACAGCACAAAACAAGCCTAAGCGTCTTAAGCAACCCTATTGTAGCGCTACGGCAACACAAACACGAGCAAGCACTTTCTTTTCTTACCTGTGAAGAGATGATGAGGGTAGACTGAGGCACAGAGAAAGCGACACAGCGTGTGGATGCCTGAATTGAGCATATGCATGGCAAGCACAGCGCATATTCTAACCCTACGTGCGCGCTGCGCGCTCTACACGCTTCGCATACCTTTCTTTCCTGTTTTGACTTGTGCAGAACAAAGGAGGTGAGCGCCCGAACCCCGAACAAACACAGCGGTGACAACCCTAACGTTTTAACGAAGCAACCAAAACGAACGCAATGCATGTGTGTGAAATGACACTGACATACCTGAGAGGTGGGCTGTCCACCTGCTCTGTGGTGTGGGTTCATTTTCAATACTTTTTCCTAAGGTTTATAAACATTTTGATGCAACTGTGCAAACATTTCTTTTAGAACTTTAAAACCTACGCCTCATACCTTCTTTTTCTAGAGCCATTTACGCTTGCGCAACCTTTTTTCTGAAGTCCGCTTCTGTTGCGCTTGTCTACGACTTTGAGTTTTGGTCTAAAAATGACGATTTCCAACGTCGTTTCGTCTATTTTTAGCAATTTGACTTCTTGAATCGCTAGCTCTTTCGCTAAACCACAGGATTCACTCCCTGTTGGTTTCATTTTCTATTTTTTTCAGCTCCTGGAGATTTTTGTCCTCCATTGGGAGTATTGCTCTGCCCTGGCCCTTGGTCAGGACGTTTACTGAAACGCTGATTCTACAGCGATAGCCGTCCGCATTAGAGCGTTCGACTGTACCCTCGTAGGCAAGCATGTGTGCTCTAGGGAGGGAGTCCTGGGTTCAAACCCCACTACCCCCAAATTTTTACCAAAAGTCTTCGTCGCACGCTGGCGACTTTTGAGGAATGCCCCATCGAAGGGACATCATTCACGGTACATTACACTGTTTTTCGAGGGTACCTACAGTGTGATAGGCTTCTATGAACTGATGGGAATGTTTTTGGTAGGTTTAATGCATTTTCTGAGGTAATTTTGGGAATGTTTGAGCCTTTGTTCTTGGTCCTACTATGTTGATCAACTAGTACTCCATGGAGGAGTAAGAAAACGTCACTGCCATGTCTTTCTTCGAGGGCTTCATCCAGGCCAAGCCCCCCTCCAAACCCTTTTGTTGATGCCAAGACTAACTTAAGTATTTTTATCTCTTTTTTGAAGCTTAAAGTACACTTTCTCAAAGTAATTAGGGTTATAACCCTAGCCCCCCATGAAGTTCACTCTACCGGTCAACTGAGCGGAGGTATCTTCCTTCATGGAGGTTATACCGAAATAGAATAGGCACTTCATGCCTAAGGCCTTGGAGGTTAAGCTTAGTGGTCCCCCACCCCAAGAGCCCTATACTCAATTGTTTGTACCACTTATTGTGCTTCTACTTTTTAACTGTTTCTGAATTCAGTGGCTTGGCCAAGTCATAATCTGTGTCTGGCCTAGCTCCTATGCCCCACATTCCTAACCAGCTCCATTTCACCCAAAAGGGTGCACATGAAGTGCTTGATGCTAACGTGGAGGCTAGAGTCAGGCCAGGTCTCACTTAAGATCTTTGGTTTTATCCATTTGTGATTGAATCTTTGTATTTAAGCCTGCATTGTCCATCTGCAGCCCTTCTGTGTTGCACTGGATTTCAAAACTCTTCATTGATTCGATCCACATCCTGTTCTTGCTCTACTTGCTGCTTTCGTTTGGATTTTCAACTTCAAAACTGCAGGATTTCACCAAAATCTATAGGGGACTAATCAAGGACATCTTTCTCACTCAAGCTCCTTGCTTCTACGCATGCACCTTGCAACTTCTGCGATTAGGCTTAATGCTCCCTCCGTCCCTTCTTGCCTTCTCGTCTTTGCTGTCACCCACGTACGCATATTTTGGGGCTCCTATCTCCTATGTCTGCACTTGGTCTCCTTGGGCGCCCGCTCTCTCGCTCCCTTTGCCTATGCTCGCCATTTGTCATGTTTGTGTTGGAGCACGCACTCAAGGTCCTATCTCCTACTTGCGCACTTTGCTATGTTTTTGGCCACGCACATCTTCTCCTACCACCTATATGCACACTTTGGCTTCTGTTGGGCCATGCACAGATGTTTCTTTCACCTTTGCTTGTTCGTTGCTTTGTTTGGCTGCCCGCTTCCTACTCCGTTCTTCTCATCCTCTCACCTTTTGCTTTTGCCTGCTTGTTGTTGTGTTTGGTGGAGCACGCACCCAGGCCCCTATCTCCTAAGCATGCACTTTGCTTTGTTTTGGAGCACGCACACAAGCTCCTTCTCCTAAGCACGCACTCTGCTTTGTTTTGGAGCACGCACCTTTTTTTTCCCAAATGTTCACTCCTTCATTGATTTGTGTCTTGTGTTCCTTCCCCCTTTTTTTTTGCTCACACTCTCTTGCTCTTGTCGCCTATGCACGCACTTTGCCTTGTTTTGGGGCACGCACACAAGCTCCTAGCACCTACTCATGCACTTTGCTACTTGTTGCGGCACTCACCCTACCATAGTTGACATCGCCCTTTGCTTTTGCCTTTGACTCATTGGTTTTTCTGGCGCCCAAGAGTAAGCGCTTGGTTTCATTTCACCGTGCTCCTTTAAATTCCTCCCCAACTCGTCGGTTTTAGCTGCGCCCAAGAGTAAGCGTTTAGTTTGTGTCTCCTTTTGGCTCTCCTTTATTTTTCCCTTTGCTCTTTGGTTTTGTCGGCGCCCAAGAGTAAGCGCATGCTTGGTCTCATTTGGCCGTGTCTTCTTGGTGTCCTTTTGCACTCGTTGGTTTTGGCGGCGCCAGGGAATAAGCACTTGTGTTGTTGTTTTGGGCTTTTGTTGCGTGGCGCCTTCCCTTTCCCTTGCTTGCACTTTGTGTGGTGTTGGAGCACGCACTCAAGCACTTTTTTGCTACTTGCTGGCCTTTTGCTATTATTCTGGCGGGTGCACAAGCAATTTCTCCGTGTTTTCACTCGTTGTTCATGTTGTTTCGCTGTGTGTGGTGGATTTCTGCCGACCTCGCCGAGCAGTGGCGCCAAAATCGTGGCGGGGTTTCAGAGGTCGGAAAAAACGATTGCTCCATTCTTTTATTTGTTTTCTGTGTCGTTTTCATTGTTTGCCTTTTAATTTCACTGGCGCGCGCAAGACCTTGTCTTTATGAAATCTTCTTTCTTCTTCTTGCTTTCTTCTGTTCTTGCTCCGCCTGCGAGAATATGTCAACAAACCATTCTACATCATTGAAAAGGCTACAAAAAACGAGCAGGCAGCACTCCGAACTCCAGAGCCAGCGATCTGCCTCTCAAGGACTCCCAGGGCCGGCTGACTAAGACACACTAGCACGCCAGTCCATCACCACAAATGTGCGACGGCAATGCGGACTGCGTCACGTTGATTACACTTTGTAGTTCGATTACTCCTGTTTGCTTCTCTTCTTGCTCTGCCTGCCAGGATATGTCAACAAACAATTCTACATCATTGAAAAGGGCACAAAGGGCGCCTGTCCATCACCACAAAACTGTGACGGAGCTGAGGACCCAGTCACGTCGTTCGCACAGTTTTGTTCATCTACTCTTGCTTTCTTCGGTCCTTGCTCCGCCTGCAAGGATACGTCAACAAACAATCCTAGATCACTCGAAAGGGCAAAAAAGACGAGCAGGCACCACCCATACCTCCAAAGCCAAGGGTCTGCCTCTCACGACCTCCGGGGCTGGCTGACTAGAACACACTAGCACGCCAGGTAGGTTGGTAGGTCATCTCGGGACTGGGGTTGCCCCGCATGGGGGTCTTACCAAGGGGCTTTTGCCCACCCACCCACGGCCCTACTTCACGTGCCCCCACAAAGTGGCTCCCTCACATGGGGGATTGGCGCGGTTGCCGCGAGCAGTACGCTACTGCGGGTTCTGCCCAGAGAGGTAACCCATGTTCGACCGATCACATTCCTCTCCTTTGGGTGGAGATACGTGGGGGAGGGTCCCATCGCACATCTTCATCAATCTCCAAATTCTGGGGCCCAGGAGCCCGGAGCCAGGCCAAAGGCCCTGTCCTGCAGGCACCCCCACCTGGGTTGGTTTTCAGTAGGAGTGGGGCGACTTGAAGAAGCACGTGCTACGGAACTCACATGCCGGGGCGCACACTCACGCCTCCTGACTCGGTCGAGGTTGCGCTCTCCCGGGGGGCCGGGGGTTGAAGTAGTTCGTTGCCATAGGTTCGTCGTTTGTGTAATGGTAGGGTCGCGTTGTACTGTTGTGTACGTGGGTATGGTCGTCGTTGGGCCTGTCTCACCATGGCGTCGCCAACCCGCGGGACGCCGTTCCCGTATTGACCCTTGCATGTCCGGCTGGTTCGATGTTGGGCGGCTTGTGTGTGGTCTGTTTGTAGTCCTGCCGTTGTTGCCGCAGCCGTTCCGTTGGTGCCTGGGTGTCTCAGCCGCCTTTTGGTCAGCTTGATCATCGTTGGGTTTTTTTCTGCTTCTGCTGGCGCTGTTGCGTCCTAGGCCGTCGCGTAGACGATGTGCGCGCAGTGGGCTCCTTCGTGCGAAGGTCCCCGTGTTGGCAGCCCATAATGGTGAGGCGTTGTGGCTTTGGGGTCGTGGGTTCGAAGTAGGTTGTTTTGGTTGGTTGGTCGGTTGTCGAATTGAGGAATCTCGGTGTTGTGGTGCGTTCGTGGGTATGGTCGCCGGTGGGCTTGGCGCAGCATGTTGTTGCCAGCCCATGGGATGCTGTTCCCGTTTCGACCCTTGCACGCCTGGCCGGTTGGGTGTTGGCCGGCTTGCCTCTGGTCTGTTCATCGTCGGGTCGTTGTTCTGCAGCAGTTTGGTCGGTAGCCAGTTCTGTAGCCCGCGCCGATGTAGTGGGACGTTGTTTTCGTTGTCTTCCCGGTTTGTTCTGAGGGTTGCGGCGGCCGGCCTGTCCGGTGCGGTGGATGTGATGCGACCGGAGCGTGCCCGGTGCATTGTGTTGGTTCGCCGGCGTTCCTTCGCCAGGGGTCAGCCCGTCTGGGGTTGTGTGGTGGCCCGTATGGGCCCGGCCGGCCGTGTTTGGTCGCTGTAGTTGTCCCTACGTCACTTGTTTCCCGTCAGGGGTGTTGTTTCGCGGTGTGCCCGGTTTCCAGACGTCCGCGCGTGTGGTTGTTGTGTTGTTGGCAGTACTGTGGTTGGTACGCCATCGTCTGTGCCGCCCAATGGCTGGCTTGTCCTGCCGTTGGATGGGTTGGGCCGTGGCCGCCGTGTAGAGTCGGTTCCGGTTATTCCAGTTGCGTTGGGCCCGTACGGTACGTTGTGACGGTGTGTCGCCCCCTCATGGTGGGGCCTGTGCTCAGGGGGGGAAAGGTAGCGACAACTGGTACGACCGCTTGAGAAAATATTTGAAATTCGGTACGACACGCCCTGTTCCGCCCTGGAGGCATCTTTACAGGCACAATTCATCATCTGGTATTTCGCAGTGCGCTTCGGCCGTCCTTTCAGCTGCACTCGTGCGAATCGTATGTACATACACCCCCGTCGGTGGCAAGGCCCCTTCGGTCCCCCTCGGTGCATCCCTGTGCTCCCCATAGGAGCCCCAGGGTGCTGCTCTTGCTCCGTGGTGTGGTGCTCGTGCTCGTGTTTGCCTGCCTGTCGTGTGCCGTATCGTGCCGTGTCTTGCGGGTTCTGTGGCTGGCGTGTCGGTGCCGTAGTGCGGTCACCGGAGGTCAGGGTGGTTTGGTTTGAGGTTTGAGGTTTGAGGTTTGATTTTGCGGGTACTAGACGCCTTTCGGCCCCGGGGGGCCACCTGGTCGGGCCTGGTGATATCCTCCCCACCGGGTCCTAGTGGGGGGCCCTCCAAGACGCACCTCCTGCCTGGTGGCGGAGTCCCCCGGGTTCACAGGGCTCGGAGCCCCGTCCCTCCCTGGCTTCCCCGTTTCGCCACACCCCGGTCAGTGCATCAATTCGCAGCCGTGGCTGCGGGCGCTTACCCACCGCGTCGCCCCCCTAATGCGGGCTCGCCCGGGGCGCCGGCGCGGCCAGGCCCGTGCTACTGGCTTGTCGCCAGTGGGACCCCCTTGGGCTGGCGCGGAGGCTGCCTAGCCTAGGGGTTCGGGCGTGGCGCAGTGCGCCACTACTGCCTTGGCGGGTGCAGTGCCCCGTCCGTGTGTGGGCGGCGCTCGCGGCCGGTTCGGGGAGCTCGGGCTGGTACCTGGTGTTGTGTCTCTCCCGCTTCCCCCTTCCCGCCCTTCGTGTCCCGCGCTGCGTGTGGCGGGCCGTCCCGTCCGGGTGTCCCTTACCCTTGCTCGCTGGTACGCCATTCCACGTGGTCTGTGCGTTCCGCGAGCTCGGTCCGGTTGCCCTTCTGGTAGTCCCCACGTGCCCTTTGCGTGTGTGTGCGCTCGCGCTCCCGTGGCGTCCGCTCTCCCCCCCCCTGGGTGGTGTGGTGTGCGCACCTCGCGTGGTCCCGGCACTGGGCGCTGGTAGGGCCGTTCCACGTGGTCCGTGCCCCTCCAGGTGTCCTGCTCCGGTCCCTTGCTCCATCTGGCGTGCTTGGGGGGGGGAGGTCCGGTCCCGGTTCCCCCCTACTTGGCTTGGGGTTGTGGGGGTGGCGGCAGGGCGTCCCTGGGGGGGTTGCCTTCCACTGTTGCGAGGGGCGTCTGAGGTCAGGCGCTCCCCCTCCCCCGACTGCCCGCCCACTGGGCGGGCTGTTGGGGTCCGCTACCCACGTGCTGTGGGCGCGGGCGTGTGTGTGTGGGGGCCCAACAATGTCCCCCTGGCCTGCACGCTCTGTGGGGGCTGCGTGCCGCGGGGGTGGTGGGGGGCCGTCCCCCTACCTGGCTCCGGGCTGTGAGCCCCCCGTGGGGCGGGTCCGTGGCGTTCGTGTGCCGGGGAACGGGCTGGGGGGGGGGGGCGGCCCGTGCGCCGCGCCCCCCCGTTTGTGCGGCCGGGGGGGCCTGTAGGGCGGGCGGTCGCTCTGCCTCGTTCCGTCCCTCTGCCTTCCCTGGGCAGGCAACAAAGCGGGTGTCACTGGCGTTGCTCTGGTCATGGGGGGCGTGGTCCCCATACCACTCCGGTTCGTGCTCACCCGCCTTCACTGGGCGCGATGTGTGCGGCGTCCTGGCGCGTTGGCGCGGGCTCGCTTGTTCCCCGCGGTTCCTGTGGGAGCCGGCCGCTGGGGCGGGGGGGCGGGCCGTGCTCCAGCTCCTCTCTCGGGCAGGAGGAGGGGGGACCATCCCCCCTGCCTCAGGGGGTGGGGGCCGGGGCCCCCGCGGCTTGCGGGCTGGTGGGGGGGCTGGGGGGGGGGGGGTCGCGCCGCGGCCTCCCTGCTCCCCCTCTGGGGGGCGCCCGCGGTTCCCTACCCTGGCCCCCCTTTTGTCGTCGGCGCACTTCCCCCCGGCGTGCGCGTTCGGTTGGGGTTGCGGGGCCGCCCCAGGGGGGGGGATGGGGAACGACCCGTGGACCACTCCCCTGGGGGCCCCTTCAGACCTGAACCCCCCCTCTGCCCTCCCCGAGTGGGCAATGGTCATGGGAGGGGTCATGGGGGGCGCGGCCTCCATACTGTTCTGGTGCGCCGCCGTGCGCCGTCCCCAGGCTTGGTCCGCGCGCCGCTCAGGCGCGCTGGTGTGGGCTCGCCCGTCGGCCGCGACCCCCGCGGGAGCAGGCGGCTGGGGGCGCCGGGGCGCGCGGTGTGCGGGTCCAGCTGCATCCCCCCCCCCCCCGCGTCGCGGTCCCTTCTGGGCGAGGGGGGGCGTCCCCTCGGCTCCGAGGGGGCTGAGGGTCGCTCCTGTGGCCCTCAAGCTGGGGGGGGGGGAGCAGGGGGGGGGGGTTGGGGGGGCCGCCCCACCGCCCCCCAGCCCCCCGCCTCGTCGGGCGTCGGCCTGCCATGCGTTGTCTCCGGCGTGCCCCTCCGGGGTATACTCGCGCCCCGGGGGTCGCCGGGCGGCCGCGGGCGTCGGGCGCGGCCCGGTCGGCCGCCAATGGGTCAGTGCGGCGGGGGGGGGGGGGGAACCCCCCCGCTCTGGTTCGCGCCCCCGTCTTCCCCAGGCCGGCGTCCGAAGAGGCCGCTCCGTGTGCGCCGTCCTGGGCGCCGCCAGTTCGCCGTCGGTCGGCAGCAGGCAGGGCGGGAGCGTGCGGGCGGTTCACCAAGAGCGCTTGCCGCGGCCACGGTGCTCCCGCACCCCTGGGTGCAGGGGCCTCTTCGGGGGGGACTGCGGGGCCGCCGTCTTGTCGGTCTGCCTCTGTCCGCTCTTGGGCCTGAGGGGGAGGGGGGGGGGAGTGCGGGGGGCCCTCTGGTCTCCTGGCGCCGCCCCCTGATGGCCGAGGGGGGGCGGTCTGGCGGTCCCAGCTCCGGGGGCCAGCCGTCGGCCCGGGGGTCGCACTCTTCCCCCGCCCCCCTCTACGTAGAGCCGGACCCTCGTGCAGGCCCTCGCTGGGGCCCCTTGTGCCCCCCGCCGTCGTCGCGCGGCGCTGGCCGGCCGGGGGCGGCCGTGAGGGTTAGCGGTCAGCGGTTAGCGGGCTGCGGGGCAGTAGGTTCCCCCCCGCGCTCGTTGTCTCCACCCACGCTCCCACGGGAGGTGGCGCGCGCTCCTCCGCCACGCCGTATCATGGGGGGGACGTGGGTCGGGGGGCCCAGCTCCCCCCCCCACTCTCTCCCGTCCGCCGTCTGTGCCGTCACCTGCGCCGCCGCTTGTGTGGGGGCTGGGGCTCTGGCCGCCGCGGGTTGCACCGGCGGTAGCGCCAGTGGGCGAGGGCACTGCGCAAGGCCCGGGGGAGCCAGTTGTTGGCGTCCGCGTCCGTGATGCGGAGCATCGCCCCCCCTTCCAGGAAGGCCGGCCACGTCGGCCCCCTGTCGGGCCACTCCGCCCGGATCACTGACCTGAGGACCCTCTCGTGGTCCTCTGAAGCTGGCCACCCCCCCGGGGGTACCTCCGGGTTTGCTCCGTCTCTCCGGAGGAGCACGGCATCGAAGGGCCAGTTCCTCAACCCCCTGGTGGTCCCCTGGTTGGCCCAGCTCAACCACCCGTACACCTCCCCCACCAGGGGGAGGGCCTCATCCCCCAGAGGGTCCGGGACCGTGCCCCAGTCCCGGTCCCAGGGCCCGGCCCCCTCTGCCCCTTGCGCCGGCTCCCCTTGCTGCCCCTGTGCCTACGGCGCCGGTGCCACGCCCCGCCCCCCTCCCGCCAAGGCCATCCGCGCCGGCTCCGCTCTCGGTGCGGGGGGGGCTGGCTGGTGCTGGGTTCGTGGGGGTTGGGGGCAGATGAGCTCTCCGGCGTCAGGGTCGATGTTGTAGAGGTGGTGGTGTTGGTGGTGGTGTTGGTGCGTGTGGTGCGCTGGCATCTGTTGGATGCCAGGGGGGATGCACCTTACCGGCTGCACGTCCGGCTGCGGTGGCGCCCCGCCCCCCGCCCCCCTCCCTTCGACCCGCCCTCCCCTCCGGGCTCCCATGCCCCGGCCCGCCTGTCCCTGGGGGCCCGTGGTGCCCTTGCCCTTGCCCTTGTGCCCCCTTCTGGCCCCCTGCCCGTGCCGTGGGTCCCGCCCCCTGTCACCCGCGCCCTGGCCTGCCTGCTCGCCCACCGTCTCTCGCTCCACCCCATGCACCTGGGCGCCCTGCCCGCGCCCCTGCGCGCCCTTCCCGTGCCCTGGCACCTTCCTGGCTCCCTGCCCTGAGTCGCGACGTCCGCTGCCCGCGCTCTGTCCCCCTCAACTGCTGCTCCCTTGCCCCTTCCCGCGTGTGCCCTGGCCCGCTCCCTGCGCGTGCCCCCGGGCACTTCCCCTGTCGCCTCCTGTCCCCCGCTCCGCGCTCCCGTGGCTGGCACGCAGCTCTGCTTGCGCGCCGTCCCCTCCTTCCTGGATCACGCGCCAGGCGTCCCGCTGCCTTTGCAGCTGCGGCAGCGTGGCGCCCGGCGGCGAGCGCTCGGGCGCCGGGGGGCGGACGTGCCACGTCCGCCCCGGGGGGAAGGGCTTGGGGGGGAACGGCTTGGGGGGGCTGGTGTGAATGTGGGTGGGGTTGGCGTGGGCGCGGTGCTTCGCGCCCTCCCTCCCCACTGCTGCTGCCGCGGCGGCCGCCGGCGAGGCGCCTGTGGCCCGTGCGGGGTCGGTCCCCTGCTTTCGTGGCGTGCTGGGGGCCGCGGTGTGGCCGGCCGAGGCGGTGGCGCGGCTCGCGGGGTCCGCGGTCGCAACCCCTCGCGCGCCCTCCCCGCTCCCCTCTGCGGCTGCGGCAGCCCTCGGCGATGCGCCCGGTTCCTGCGCTGGGGCTACCCCCTGTGTTGGCGGCCTGCCGGGGGCCGCGGTTGGGGCCGCGGCGTGGCTCGCAGGGGCTGCGGTCTCTGCTCCCCGCGCGTCTGGGGCCCCCTGCCAGGGCGGGGCGGCAGGGCTTGCTGTTGGGGCGGCAGGGGCGGTCACCTCGGCCGGCTCAGGCTCCTGGGTCGACGGCCCGGTGTCAGCGGAGGCCGCCCAGGGCTGTCCAGCCGGCGGCCAGACCAGCACCGCCGCCTCCGCCAGCCACCGCTCCCCGCGCTCCGCGGGGGTCTCCCCCGCCCCTTCCGGGGAGACGGGGGAGCGGGAGAGGGACCGGCGGTGGTGGCGGTCGTCCCGCTGGGGGGAGCCATCGGAGTCTGCCATCACTGTTAGCCTGGTAGGCATGCGTGGTGGCAGGTGCGCCCTTCCCACTAACTCCCGGTGCATCAGTGTCGTGCCGTGGGCAGTGCCGTGCAGTGCTCTGCGGGGGGGAGGGGGGGGGGGCGGTGAGGGGCCGGCTGTGGCGTGCTGGCGGGGGCCGGCGGCCATCCATCGGCATTGGGAGGGGAGGCAGGGGAGCCACGTGGCCCACGCGTCGCGCCACAGCCCCCAGTCTGGTGCGGGGCTCAGGGCCCTGGGCCCTCGGCGGTCGTCGGGTGGTGCCGGGGCGAGCCGCACTAGGTGGACCCCCGTAACGGCGGTGACCTCCTGTGTTTGCAGGAAGGTGTGTACCCCGTCCCGCGCCGCGGGCGCCGGGAGGGGGGGGCGGGGTACGGGTGTTGCCCCATAGAGCTGGGTGGGGGTGATCCCCAGGACCCGTTCCGGGTCCCCGCAGGTCGCGACGACGAGGAGGAGCAGGGGGGTGCCAGGGCGCTCTTGCCAGTAGACCTGCCCCCTGTGGTGGGCACCCCTGGTTCTGGAGAGGGGGGGGGACAGGTCTGGGTTGGCACAGCCGCGGGGCGCGTGCATCGCTGGCGGGACAGCGGGGCACCAGGTGGGCTCCCTGGGGAACGCCTCGCACACGATAGCGTACTGGGGGGTCGGCCTGGTGCCGTCGTACACCGGGTTGGTCGGCCGGGGGCGGGCGGGTGCCTCGTCCGCGCCTTCCAGAAAAACCGTAATTTCGCCCACCTCCAGGTCCTCGTCCGTTGGGTGTAGAAGGTGGAGCGCCGCATCCAGCTCGGACACTCCCCCCGGGTAATTGGCCCGCGCCTGGTTCAGGTACGGGGCCGTGTCCCCGGGGTAGCGCGTCTTGAGGGCTTGCAGCAGGGCTGGGGCGCTGCTGCGGAGGGACATGACAGACCCCGCTCCCGTCAGGCGCAGGGTGTCCCCCATGGACAGGGGCCGGCCCGACCGGTTGGACTCGCGCCACTCCATCCATTGCCCGCAGAGGGCCGCCTCCGGGCCGATGAGCCCCGGCTGGATGGCGTTCACGATCCGGTGCATCGCCGGGAGTAGCGTAGGGGCCCCTGCTCCGTTCAGGGCGCGGAGGGCCGGGAGGGCGGTCTCGTTGAGGAAAGCCCTCGCACTGCCCGTCAGGTCACACCGTGCGGCAGCGTGCGCCTCATGCGTCTCTGCCACCGCGTCCGCCACCAGGCCCCGGACGGTCGCCTCCTGCGCTTGGCGGCGGGCCCTGGCGTGTCCCGGCCCATCCCCTCGTCGGCATGGCATGGTACTGCGGGCTCTGCAAAGGGCGGCGGCAGGCGGGGGTCAGGGCGCCAACACGTGCGACAGGTGCGCAACGGATGTGGGGTCCCGCAGGTGCACGTGGATCCACAGAGGGGCAGCGCCCGCGGGGCCCGCACGTTCGTGTGAGGGGGCGTGTGCCCCCTCGATGCGCCAGTGCAAGGCCTCCTCCTCCGTGCGCCTGCGCGGGCCCGCGGGAGGTTCAGGCCAGGGGCACGCGGCCACCTGGGCGCACCGCGCGCACCTGTTGGCGCCTGTCGACGCTGCGGAGGACACCGTGTCACATTCCACGCAGAGTCGGCAGGTGTGTGGGAGGTGGGAGGGCGGCGACCAAGGGTCAAGATGGCGGAGCCAGAGGTCGTCCCACCTCTGTCAGAGGGGGTCCCGGATCTCCAGCAGGGGGACGCGGACGCGGCGCCAGTAGTCCCTGCCGAGCGTCTTCGGCTGGACCTCCCGCCACGTGTTGTCAGGGAGAATCCCATGGTCGTGGAAGGCGGCGATGAGGTCGTCCCACGCCGGGCGGGGGTGCCCCTGGGGGGGGGTTGCCATGTACACGTGGCTCCCGGTGAGGTGGGGCGCCAGCGTATCCCATTGGCACCCGTTTGCGGCGTCCCGGTGGAGGAGGGCCAGTAGGGTGCCGTCCGCGACTGCCTCCTGACCCACTCGCAGCCCTTCGCAGCCGTCCAGCTCCTGGCGCAGCGCGTCTGCAAGGTCGGTGGGGAGCATCAGGAGCAAGGGCCACTGGGTGTCGCCCAGCCGGGACAGGGCGTCGTCGTATACCGGCCCCCAAGTTTTGAAGTGCGCCAAGGCGAGCCGGGCGGCCCCGTCCTCTGGGGGCTGCCATCGGACGGTGGCCGTGGCGTGTCCCCATTTGCGTATCTCCGTAGCCCGGAGTACGTTGGCGGCGTGAAGGACGATGCGGGGGGGGACGGGCGTCCTAACGAGTGAGGACACATCCCCAGTCCATCCTGTTTGCGGCCCCGGGGCCGCTTGCAGCCATTCCCCCGTCGCCGCGTCCCACGGGTGATCAGGTCCCGCCCCGCGGATCACGGTGGGTCTCAGCCGGGTGTCCGGCCCCCATCCCTCAAGCGGGATGGCGGCGTATCGTTGCGCAGGGGTCTGCGGGGCGCGCGTGGCGGCGCACGACCGGCTCCACTCGCGCGCCCACTCCTCACTCACTATGCGTGCCTCCCACGCGGTCATGGAGCCGCGCCCGATGATCCACGGTGGGAGGAGGGCGTCTTGTAGGTGCTTTGAGAAACCCCCCGGCAGGTCCTGGTACGGGTGGGGGCCCTCTTGTGGCGGGCACTCCAGAGTGCCATTCACGACACGGAGGGAGGCTACGAAGTCCTTGTCAAGGCGCGGGGGAGGGAAGGGGTGGTCGCCCTCCGCCGCCTCGAGCCATCGGTGCGCCCGGGCCGCCGCGCTTAGGGGCTCGCGGAGGAGTTGCTCCAGCCGGTGGTTGCGAAGCTCCCATGCGAAGTCCCCCAGCCGGAGCATGTGGTGAAGGAAAACAGCCACAGAGGTCCCTCCCGGCGGGTCGTAGCGGGCTATGGCTCGGAGCTGCGCCTCCGCGTCCTCGGGCACCAGCCCGGAGGAGAAGACTTCCGTCCATGCGGCGCCTGCGGAGCGCCACGAGGCCACCCACAGGGCTTTGTCCGCGGGTGGGAGGTGGCGGGCCGCCTCGTGTACCGCCTGGCAGTAGTGGGCCCAGAGGAGCCGTGAGTGGGCGCACTCCACATGCATGTGCACCGCGCTCTCCTCCGGGACGCCGCATAGGAGGCACGGTTGTGGGAGGACGGCGACGCCGGAGAGCCGCTCCTTACGGAGGCGGAGCCTGCGCTGCACCGGCGTGTGGCCGTCTCTGGCCTGCAGCGCCCGGCGGTTGCTGGCCGTTGCGGTGAGGTCCCGGGCGTGGACATAGGCTGTGGCGTGGGCTGACCCAGAGGTGTGTGTCCTCAGTGCGTCAGCGCATGGTCCGTCTGCGCCCGCTGCGCGACCTCGCCGAGCGTCCGCATCGTGGGGGGCCGTAGATTGAGGTGGCCGGTCCCCCTCGGTGCATCCCCGTGCTCCCCATGGGAGCTCCAGGGTGCTGCTCTTGCTCAGTGGTGTGGTGCTCGTGCTTGTGTTTGCCTGCCTGTTGTGTGCCGTATCGTGCCGTGTCTTGCGGGTTCTGTGGCTGGCGTGTTGGTGCCGTAGTGGGGTCACCGGAGGTCAGGGTGGCCTGGCTCGTGCTCTGGTGTCGGGGCGTCTCGTTCGGCGCGGTGGCCTGGGCTCGGCACAACATTTCCGTGTTCGCCGGTATGAGCCAGCGGGCTCGTGGGTCCGGCGACGCGAGGTCTTGGCCCCTTGCGTGTCCCTGATAGGCATCCGGAGGAAAGGAATGGTGGTCAGCGTCGAGGTCCGCCTCTCGTCCCTTGACGCTGTTAGCTTTCTGGGCTGTGGGGAATGTGCCCCTCGCACCATTTTCGCAGGTTACATGTACCGAAACCGCCCCAGCGACCAGGGCGTTTAACCTTCTCGGAGGAGGTGCGCGCCAGTTCCAGTCGCGCACGTATCCCTTGACCCTCGCCTTGGAAGGTAACGTTCTTGACGACTTCTTGATAACATTCCCCTGGTCATCGGCGAGCCCGTGGGTCCCGCGTGTTTGGCCGCCGCCTTGGCCCGGTCCATCGTGTGTCCGGCTTGTGGGAGAGGAGGGTAAGGTCGAAGGGCAGGTCCGTGTCGGGCCTCGTCCTCTTCTCTGACATGGGCGTATTGCGGGGGTCTGGAGAGCGTGGCCCCCGCCCGGGGGATGTGGGATGAATTCGTTGGGTCAGTGTTCATGTTCGACATCATGGGCTGCTAAGGCTAGCTCGTATTCGTTGGGTGTCCGCTGCATCTGCCAGGCAGGTCGACGCCTTCCCCGTAGGCATGCCTGACCGACAGGCGTTCGTGGAGTGTGTTGCGCGGTCGCGTGTCGTCGACAACTTGTCCGGTTGTACGAGTGAGTCCTCTTGGGCAAGGTCAGCTTGCCTGGAGTCGTCGCGGTTGACGGTCGGTTTTGCCGCCGCTGGTTTGACGTCCATCGTCGGGACCTCCGGCGAGACGAGGTGTTCCTGGGGCTGCCGTGTCGTCTCCTCACTTGCGGGTGGCCGGTGCGAGATTCGTGCCGCGTTTGAGCGGCGGTTTGTCGTTCCTGCACTGCCGGTGACCGGCTGCTGTGGGCAGGGCACGCATGTGCCGCGTCAGGCCCGGGCTGGGCGGCCCCGACTGTGTTGCCCCGCGTGTTCATGAGAGTCTGTTCCCGGTTTTGGCTCGCGGTGGTTCAGGGCCCTGGGGGGTTTGCCACGCGCCGCACGAGGGCGGGCAGAGGGCACTGAGGATCTCGTGCACAAGGGCCGCGTGTGCCCCCTGGGCTTCTGTCTCAGTGCGGATGGCGGGCTGCAGTTGCCCGCCCATCGCCAGCGCCCGGATCCGCTGGATCGCGAAGACGGGACACAGGTTGGTCGCTGTGGGGTCTCCGCCCTTCCCTCGCGTTGGGGGATGGCCTCCAGCTGCTGTCGGCCATCCAGGTGGAACCTCCATGTCGCCGTCCAGTCCCTGGTGTGCGGCCAGCGGCAGCGCGCCCACCGCCAGAGGCAGTAGAGGGCATGGCCTGGATGCCAGGTGCCGGCTGCCCCCGACACGATGGCCGTTCGGGGGTCCGAGGGCTGGTCGTTGGGCAGGGGGGTGGGGCTGTCCGGCAGGGCTGTGTTCGCCAGGAGCATGGAGTCGACGGCCCCCAGGCTCCAGTGGCTCTCCTGCGAGTGCGGGGTGATCCGCACTTGGTAGTAGCGGCCACTTTCCAACAAGATCATGGCGATGGTGCTGGGGTCACGTTCCCGTGGTGGGGGCGCTGCGCGTGCCGTCTCCGGCCACCGCTCCACCATGCTCGTGAGGTTAGGCCCCCTATTGCGGGCTGTCCTGCTTTCCTGTTCCGCCAGGCCTTCGTACGGTGGGATGTGGAGGGTTTCGGCTCTCGGTGGCGGGGCGGCCCGTGTCCGGCCCCCGGTGCTGGGCGCGGGCCTGTGGTCTGTCGGTGGTGCTAGGAACGTGTGTGCCCAGCCCAGTTGTGGGACCCATATGCCTTCCTGGTCCGGCTGGTGGGTGTTCAACCACCAGATCCACGCGTCAAGAAGGTCGTCCGTGATCTGTGTCCCGAGTGTGACGAGCGCCTGGAGCTGCCGCACAAAGATTTCGGTTGTTGCGGCGTGCGGCAGGGGGACCACGTCGAAGAGCTTGCTCAGGTTGCCGTCCTGGAGGTGTTCCCTGAGGGCTGGCACTAGCTCGCTGCAGGGTGCGGTGGCGTGGATGCCGTAGAGCGCCCTCAGTTCCGCGTTGTCAAAGGGACCCGTGTTCCTCCGTTGCGGTGGTCTGGGGGGTGGGGGGGGCATGGTCTCCCGGTCCTGGTCCGGTGTGGCGCCAGTCGGGGAGGGGGTGCCCCGGGGCGGTGCCGGGCTGTCCCCCAGGCACGTTTCCAGTGGAGGGCTCCCATTGCTGGGGCATCGAGCAGGCCGCGGCATCGGGTAGTGAGTCACCGGACTCCTGAGGGCCGGAGGTCTGTGTCATTTCTGCGTCCTGTCCTGGGTCGCTCACGTCGTGCTCCGGTTGTTGCGGTGCGTCCTCCGCGCCCTGGGGGTTTGGCCGTGTCGCAGCTGGGGTGGGGAACCCCGTGGTGTACGGGCCCAGTTGGTCGGGTGGCCCGTGCCCGTGTCTGGGACCGGTGTCATCGCGCCCCGCTCGCAGGGGGGGGTGTTGGGGGGGCTGTCCCCCCACCTCTTGTTCAGGCCCTTGGTCGGCCGAGGGTTCCCTTGGCCCTGTGTCCGTGGCGTGCTGTCCCCCCGGCAGTGGGCCGGACGCCAACCCTCGGAGGGATGTGGCGTATGAGCTGGACGCTCCGTCTGCTGCCCAGTGGGGGTCCGTGTGAAGCGCTGCCTGTCGCTCTCGCTCGGCTAGCGTGGCAATGGCGGGGATGTGCGCCCGTTCGGTGCGGGGCCTCTTGGACCGGCGTCGGGGATCGGTGGTAGATGATGTCCGTTGGGCGTGGAGGTCGCTGGGACCTCCATGGCCTCTGTCCGTATCCTCGTGAAAGACGACTTGCCGTGCTGCGGGAGGCGGCGTGCGGCTGCGGCGCCGGGAGGGGCCAGGGTTTCTTGTCTCCTGGTGTAGCTCCGGCCTGCCGCCTTGCACGCCTGAGGTGTGAGGACTGCCTTGGCCCCCCCGCGGGGCAAACGTTCGGGGGGGGGGGGTTCTGTACGTGCTAGAGGGGGAACCCACACCGGGTGGTGGCCCCTGGCGGCGTTCCGGGGAGTTACGGCACGCCGCCTGCCTGGCGGGCTCCCGGACCTCTTGGGACCGTGGTCGCCGGTGACCTGAGGCGTGCCCTTGGTAGCCCGGGGATCCAGGGATGTCCCAGACGTTGTGCCTTTGCATGGCCGTACAGATGCGCAGGGCTGCGCGTTGGTGCCATTGCCAGTGTAGTCCGTTCATTTTGTCCGGGCTGTAGGCCCCCATATGCGCCATGAGCCGGGTGGCCACATAGTGCCACTGGCCGGGGTGGTCCATGGTGGCCAGGGGCGTGTGCCCCGTCCGATGGCCGAAAGTGGTGTCTGCCATGGTGCGGGCTCCCTCCACGAGCCGGCGGGACTGCGAATTAAGCAGCCATTGGATGCAAACTGCCAGGGCGAGCTGCTCCTCTGTGGTGAGCCTGTCTATCCATAGGCCCAGGTTTTGGGCCGCTGCCTCTTCCGCGTGGTCGCTGGGGTGGCGGGCGTCGCCTTCCAAGCGCGCGTAGTCCAGATGCCCCCGCCCCCAAGGCGGGACGGTCCCCGGTGGCTGGCCCGTAGGCTCGCTAGCGGTGTTGATGCACGCCTCCACGGGCGTCCCGCTCCCTGGGGCGCCGTGCTCGTCTGGGGCCTGGTCCGCTGCCCCGCTCGCGGTCGCGGTCCCGTCATCTGCGGCGGTAGCATGCTCCGTTTTCTGCAGGACGGTGTAATCGCGCTGGAGGGGTGCCTGGCGCCACACTGTGAGGGGTGTGCCCTCTGAATAGTCGCGTCGTGGCTCCAGGCGGACACGCAGAGCCGCCGGTGATCGGTCTGCGTGGGGGTCACTCATGCAGGACTCCATGAAGGCATCGAAAGAGTCTTTGTCACGGTTGTGACCGCTGGGCAATGTTTCCCTGTCTCCTGCGTGCTGGGGCGTGTCGGGTGTGGTTTTCCGGGCTCCGGACTTCGCGCGGGTTTCAGGTGGGCCCCGTGGTGGCGCCTCCCCCTGCGCGCTTGCGTCGGCGTGATGTGCCGCGGTCGCTAAGGGGCCGGCGTCCGCGCGACCCGCGGGTTGCGCCCCATGGGCTGATGGTGGGGGGAGGCTGGCGTCATGCTCGGCGTCCGGCACTGTGTCTTCAGGCTCCGTTCCAGGTTGGCCAGCGGTCGATGACTCGCCGCTTCCGTTTGCCGCCATGCCCGGTGGGCCAGCACGCTGGTTTTCTGGCTGGTCCGCCTCACCGCTAGATTTCACTGTTTGGGGTAGGTCCGTTGCTGGCGGTGGCGCTTCTGTCCGCTGTGGGGGTCCCCCCATTTTCTCCCTGGCGCTCACAGTGGGCTCCTCGCGTTGTGGCTGGGCGGGCGGTGCGGAAGGCATTGCTGCGTTGCCCCTCGGTCGCGCCGTCTCACGGTTGTGGCCTTCCGACATGGGCGTCGGCCCGGGCTGGCTTCCCGGGTCAGCGGACCGCGGGTCGTCAGCCGGGACAGTGGCCTGTGCCGGGTCCTGGTCTGGGTTCGGGCCCGGGTCGGGGGCCGGGCGACTGCGAGATGATGTTTCTGTGGGCCGCACTGCCGGCCTGGCTGGTGGATCGTTGTGCCGCTGGGATGCCGGTTCGGCTTGTGCCGGGGCCTGCGGATGGTCCCCCGGGGTCGATGCGCTGGGTGTCGCTGGAGCCTGGGGACTGGGGCTCTTGGTGGCATTGTTGGTGTTGGGGCGCACGGTGCGGAATGGCCGGGTGTTGGTGACGTCGGTCGGGGTAGCGGTACGTGTGTGTGTCGGGGGGCCTTCGGGTGGCGCATGTGAGGGGCCCTCCGTCCGCCGGTTTGGTGTGCCATGGCGTGGGCGGGGCTCCGGGTTGGCCTGTGTCGCCGCTGCCTGGCAGGCTGCCGGCTGGCGACCGCGTGTGGACGCGCCGGGTGGTGTTTGGGGTTGTGGAGCCCGGTCACCTGTGGGGCCCGGGGCTGAGCCCATTTGCGGGTGTGCTGTGCCAGGGGGCTGTTTGGGTTGGGTCCCTACTGCCGCCGTATTCGTGGGGCTGGACACGGCTCCGCTCCTGGCAGGTGACGCCCAGTGGTCCCGGATCGCTGTGGCTGTGTGGTGTTGTGGCTGGTGTTGTTGTGCCGCCTGTTTGGATGCACGTTCTTGTCGGGGGCTCTGTGGCGTGCCGGCCACCGATGGTGCCGGAATGCCAGTAGTCTGCGTGGCGTTGGCGGCCTGCTGTCGGTGTGGTGAGTTGATGGATGCGTGGGGGGTGCAGGTGGATGCGCTGGAGGACGTGGAAGCTGTTGGGCTTTGCGGCGCGCCAACTCCCGATGGCGCCACAGCGCGTACATTTGTGGCCCTGGTTGCTGCTGTGGCGCGTGAGCGGGGCGGGAAGGTGGTGATGGTCGCGGCTCTCCGGGTGGAAGAGGAGGAGCTGTCGTGCCGGGCACCTCCGGCCATCATCCTGGCCACCGCCGCATTGCCATACGTGCCCGGCCGCGGCGGTGGGACGTGCGGCTGTTGGGCGCGCCGTGCCAATGGTGCGAGGCTGCGGGGGAGGGGTATGCGCCTCCACGTGAGATAGGCCGCCACCAGCCTCTCGGGTGCCCCCTCGGTCAGGGCCCCGCTGCGGTGGAACAAATCCCCCCATTCGCCGCCATGGGCGCCTCGGCAACCCACATTGCCCACTCCGCGTCCCCGACCAGCCAGCCGAAGGCGAACGGGAGGCAGGTGGTGAGGGTGATGACGGTGGACCGGTAGTAGTAGTTGTTCATGGTGTCGACGGGGCCCCAACTGTCTGGCAGATTGCCAACGAGGGGTAGACTGCCCCGGGGCGCGTCGTCATAATGTTCGTAGTCCGGGACGTAAATCGTGGGGTGCGCCCCCTCGACTGGAAGCGCCCATGTTGGTGCGCGCCAGGGGGGGCGGGGTGGCGGCGTCGGCGGGTCCTCGTCGCTGAGGACGTCCAACCACTCAACCTCGGGGCCGCCCCCCGCGTCATTGTTCCCGTCATTCTGGGTAATCAGGATGCGCAGTGTGTGGAGCTTGAGGTCGTTGGATTGTGTTTTGCGTGGCGGCACAGCTGTGCAGAGTGGATGCGACCGTCTACAAAGTGGGCAGACATGAATGTGCGTGATGCAGGAGCTGCAGAACCAGTGCAGCTGCTCAGCGCCGCCGCAGCCGAGGTCATGCCCAAGGAGCGGAGCGCCGTTCTCGTCGAGTACCTCCCAGCAGATGCCGCACGGGTTTTCCTGGCCCCGGATGTGGAGCTTCACCTTCGGGCATCCTGTGGAGAGGTATTGTTCGCGGGGCGATCAGGTCACTATACGGCAGTGCGCGTGCTTCCGTGCAGTGCGGTGTGCTGGGTGTTGCGGTGGCATTTTCTTGGTGGTTGCCGCGTGCCCGTGTGTGTGGTTAGTCGCTGGGCTGCGCGTGTTGGTAATGGATGAGTAGGTTGTAATACATACGGCGGTCGTGGGAGGTTTGTTGTGCTTCTTGTGCGTACACCTGGACGCGGTGCTGTAGCTGTGCATCCGCTCTCTTGACGGCGGTGAGTTGCATGTGACGTACTGTGGCCTTGGGTTCTGGGGCGTGGTCGGCGATGACCCTGTAGAGTTGGAGTGGTACCGCTCCCCTGAGCACCGCTTCCTTGATCTCCGTTTGCCTCATTAGGCGCCGGACCTCATTTGTCGGTGGCGTGGTCGGGCCCCGTCTGGCGTGTCATGCTATGGTGTCCTCGGGTGTCCACGTGGCCAAGTGGTTGCCTCCTTGGGCCAACGGGCATTCTTTGAAGTGTTCCCAGGTCTCTGGCTGTTGGAGATGGCAGGGGCATATGGTGTATTCCGGGGGTATATCTATACCCCGTCGGCCATACCAGTGTGCCACCCTGTCTAGGAGGGGTAGTTGTTCAAGCAAGAGTTGGGCACGTCGTGTTTGTAGGTGTACCGGCGGTAGGGATTCGTCAAGAGCTGAGAAGTGTAACGCAGTTTGCAGCTTATGTTGAAGGTGGTTCATGAGGGTGTTGTTGGCCTGGCTGCCTCGGATGTGCACCATGGTGCGGATGGGTTGCGGGTAGTGGGCTCCCTTTGCGGTGCCTTTGTTGGGGCACGCACTCAAGCTCCTACTCCGTACGCACGCACTTTGCTATTCTTTGGGGCTCGCATACAAGTTTCTCCCTTTGCGTGTTGGTTTCTTTGTTGTTTGTTGCATGTACTCGTGTTCCTTTCCCCTTGGCACGCAGTTTGCTGTGTTTTGGAGCACGCAATCAAGCTCCTCCCTTCTACGCATGCACTTTGCAACCTCTGCCATTACGCTTAATGCTCCCTCCGTCCCTTCTTGCCTTCTCGTCCTTGCTGTCACTCACGTACGCATATTTTGGGGCTCCTATCTCCTATGTTTGCACTTGGTCCCCTTGGGCGCCCGCTCTCTCGCTCCCTTTGCCTATGCTCGCCATTTGTCATGTTTGTGTTGGAGCACGCACTCAAGGTCCTATCTCCTACTTATGCACCTTGGTATGTTTTTGGCCACGCACATCTTCTCCTACCACCTTTATGCACACTTGTCCTTGTGTTGGGCCCTGCACAGATGTTTCTTTCACCTTTGCTTGTTCGTTGCTTTGTTTGGCTGCCCTCTTCTTTCTCCGTTCTTCGCATCCTCTCACCTTTTGCTTTTGCTTGCTTGTTGTTGTGTTTGATGGAGCACGCACCCAGGCCCCTATCTCCTAAGCATGCACTTTGCTTTGTTTTGGAGCACACACGCAAACTGCTTCTCCTAAGCACGCACTCTGCTTCGTTATGGAGCACGCACCTTTTTTTTCCCCAAATGTTCACTCGTTCATTGATTTGTGTCTTGTGTTCCTTCCCCTTTTTTTTTGCTCACACTCTGTTGCTCTTGTCGCCTATGCACGCACTTTGCCTTGTTTTGGGGCACGCACACAAGCTCCTAGCACATACACATGCACTTTGCTACTTGTTGCGGCACTCCCCCTACCATAGTTGACATCGCCCTTGGCTTTTGCCTTTGACTCAATGGTTTTTGTGGCGCCCAAGAGTAAGCGCTTGGTTTTATTTCACCGTGCTCATTTAAAGTCCTCCCCTACTCGTCCATTTTAGCTGCGCCCAAAAGTAAGCGTTTGGTTTGTGTCTCCTTTTGGCTCCCCTTTATTTGTCCCTTTACTCGTTGGTTTTGTCGGCGCCCAAGAGAAGCGCATGCTTGGTCTCATTTGGTCGTGTCTTCTTGGTGTCCTCTTGCACTTGTGTGGTCGTTTTGGGCTTTCGTTGCGTGGCGCCTTCCCTTTCCCTTGCTTGCACTTTGTGTGGTGTTGGAGCACGCACTCAAGCACTTTTTTGCTACTTGCTGGCACTTTGCTATTATTTTGGCCCGTGCACAAGCAATTTCTCATTGCTCATTTCTCCGTGTTTTCACTCGTTGTTCATGTTGTTTCGCTGTGTGTGGTGGATTTCTGCCGACGTCGCCGAGCAGTGGGGCCAAAATTGTGGGGGGGTTTCAGAGGTCGGATAAAACCATTGTTCCATTCTTTTATTTGTTTTCTGTGTCGTTTTCATTGTTTGCCTTTTAATTTCACTGGCGCGCGCAAGAACTTGCTTTTATGAAATCTTCTTTCTTCTTCTTGCTTTCTTCTGTTCTTGCTCTGCCTGCGAGGATATGTCAACAAACCATTCTACATCATTGAAAAGGCTACAACAAACGAGCAGGCAGCACCCCGAACTCCAGAGCCGGCGATCTGCCTCTCACCGACTCCCCGGGCCGGCTGACTAAAACACACTAGCACGCCAGTCCATCACCACAAATGTGCGACGGCGATGCGGACTGCGTCACGTTGATGACACTTTGTGGTTCACTCACTCTTGCTTTCTTCTGTTCTTGCTCTGCCCGCCAGGATATGTCAACAAACAATTCTACATCATTGGAAAGGGCACAAAAGACAGCTGTCCATCACCGCCAAACTGTGACGGCGATGAGGACCGAGTCACGTCATTGGCACAGTTTTGTTCATCTACTCTTGCTTTCTTCAGTCCGTGCTCCGCCTGCGAGGATATGTCAACAAACGATTCTAGATCACTTGAAAGGGCAAAAAAGACGAGCAGGCACCACCCAGACCTCCAAAGCAAAGGGTCTGCCTCTCACGACCTCCGGGGCCGGCTGACTAGAACACACTAGCACGCCAGTCCATCACCACAAACCTGTGACGGCGATGCGGACTGTGTCACGTGCATGGCACTTTGTGGTTCATCCACTCTTGCTTTCTTCTGTTCTTGCTCCGCCTGCCAAGAATTAGTCAACAAACAATTCTACATCAATGAAAAGGCCACAACAGACGCCTGTCCATGACCTCAAACCTGTGACGGCCATGAGGACTGCGTCACATCGATGGCACTGTTTTGTTTAGCAACTCTTGCTTTCCTCTCTTCTTGCTCCGTCTGCGAGGATATGTCAACAAACAATTCTACATCATTGAAAAGGGCACATAAGACAAGCAGGGAGCACTCAGAATTCCAGAGCCACTAATCTGCCTCTCACCTACCTCTTGGGCCGGCTGACGAAAACACACTAGCACATCAGTCCATCACCACAAACCTTTGATAGCGATGAGGACCGCTTCACGTGTCTGGTGCATCCGTCTTGCTCCTCTGTGGCGCCTGCAGCCTGCTGAACCTGCGCATGCTCTATGGCTCCATGCTCTTCTGCCTGTTCGCGGGAACATCCAAAACAAGGCTGTGAGGAACCCAGTGCACACAGAAAATCCAAGGCGCAGATGCATAGGAGGAAACTCCGTGAGTTAGGTACCTCCACCACCTCCTTTTTCGAGAAACTGTTTGTGTTACATTTTGAACCGCAGCAATGCAATTGCAGCGAGGACCGAGCAAGACGGTGCACAGGCTCCAAGAAAAAGAGGTGTTGTCGGGCCTCTATCCAAAAAGCAACCCGGGTCCACACGGTTAAAACACACTGTCGCGGCGGTCGGCATGAGCAATGGTTTACTTTGCAGCCCACCCTGGCACCGGCTATGCAAAACGGTGTGCCATTCCTGAAGCGTTTTGGAATTGCTTGCACCGATTCCAATGTTGTGGCAAATATCCAGCAAATAGTGCTTTGGTGACCCAGTGAGGGTGTCTAACAACTTCTGTGTCTGTGAAACTTATGTTGTCGAGGTCAGGTTTTTGGCAAATTAACAAGCAGGGATAGAGCACTGCCCTGTTTCAACTTTCTTCTTTTTGACCAACTTTTTGTTTTTTATTATGGCGTAGCTTGTTCCCCATTAGTTTCTGCAGTACTCGAGGATGTCCCATCACCGCTAGATTGACATTCTGGCGTGGCCTCAGATCGAATGGGCACACCGTCCACAACTTGTGCTCCTGGGGCTAGAATGACTAGGGGTTGCTCACGATAAAAATAATAGCATTCCCCATCATTGCCCAGCACTTTGAAAGAGCCGGCTTTTCCTCAAGTTTGTGCTGTCTCATTCTCAGCGCTATTCCATGCCAACAGAGCAGGCTCTCCTTTCCGGTCTCTTTATTTGTGGCGTCGCCGCATTGAATGTACAGCTGGTCTCTTGGCAACATGGTCTTAAATGAGGAAATTTGGTCATCCTCCGTTCCAGTCTTTGGGAAAGTGTTTTCCCAAATCCGCATCCAGGGTGGATTGCACAGTAAAAGGGGGGATTAAGGCTGGTAAGGGTGGCAGGGTCTTTGTGGCCTTTTTCTTCGACCCCTTATCCATGTGATGGTCTGCGAGCAGAACGTGAAGAGCATATTAGAAGCAGACTGTAGACGTGTTCACAGTATAGTTGCGATTCAAGGTATGGCATCAAGAGTTCAACCATGCTCATTTTCCTAAAATACATCCCGATGCACACCACGTTGTTAGCATAGCAGTGCGCAATACGTGGCAAGGCACCAAACCAAGCACCAAATAAAGGAGAACACAAATTGTGCAACAAGTGCCTACGTGGTTCATTGCATACGACTCAAGAATAAGACAGCCAAGGGGGGTCGGAGGGTTGCGGTACCGTTGCAGCCATATGTGCAGCCCACGAGAAAACATCGTGCAGATGCTCGGGACGTACACCATCGGGCGCCAAGAGAGAACGGGAATTCAGGAGGAGGCTGTGTTGTGAAAGCGGGAACCTCTTAGCGTCCTGAGCAGTGAGGTAGCCCATAACGCGCCCCCAAATGTCGTATGGGAGCATTCCTTTCAAGAAAGCGATAGGCCCCATTCATTGATAATTTCGCATTCTGTTTGTTCATCCTTCTTTGTCTTTTGTGTTTATGTATCTGCACCACGTGGCACGAACAGCATGTGCACGACACAAAATCAATCAAAGAGAAAAGGGATTCGTTAATTTTGCCTGCCATGTTGATGGAAAGCTTGAATTCACATAAGCCATGTACGAAACAAAAAAAGGCAAAAAAACGAGTCCTTGCAGCTTTGGGCAGTTTGTTCAACCTTCTTGGTCTTCTTTGTTTGTTTGTCCATACTACGTTGCACGAATCGCATGTGCACAGCACAAAGCCAATCAAAGAGACAAGGCATTCGTTGAATTTGCGTGCCTATACTAGACCACCTTGATTGTAAACTTGGAGTCACATAAGCCACGTAAAAAACAAAAAAAGGCAAAAACCTTATCACCTTATCACTTTGGGCCGTATTTGTGACACTGGACTAGTTACATTGCGTTGAGGATGCACATAGGCTGCCTGCCGAACCCATAAACAGGCCAAAAAAACCATGAAATCTTCGCAATTATAGAGGTTTTTGGGCCATTTTTGGACCATTTGAACACTCATATGTAGGCTAGTTGCATCCTCAATGCGAACCAAGTTGCAAAGTCTTACATTGTGTCCTATTTTTGACATTGGATGAGTGACATGGCGTTGGGGATGCACATAGGCCTTGCAACACACCAAAAATGTGCCAAAATGCGACATTTTGAGGCAGATTGCCCATTTTTATCTATTTGAGTACTCGTATGTAGGCTAGTTGCATCCCCATTGCAAACCAAGTTGCATATTATCACATTGGGTTCTATTTGTGACATTGGACAGGTCACGTGGGGTTGGGGATGCACATAGGCTGCGTGCCAAACCAGAAGTGAGGCAAAAACTATGAAATTTTTGCCATTCGGAAGGTTTGGGGGGCTTTTTTGGACCATTTGAGCACTCGTATGTAGGCTAGTTGCATCCCCTATGCGAACCAAGTTGAATGTTACCAGATTGTGTCCTATTTGTGACATTGGGTGAGTTACATTGCGTTGGGAATACACATAGGCCTTGCAACACGCCAAAAAGTGCCAAAATGGGGCATCTTGATGGTTTTTGGCCATTTTTCAACCAGTTGAGGCATCCTAAAGGTGCCAAAGGACTATCCGACGCAAGCACACAGGGGAATCATCACTTGGAACCATTTCACACACGTTAATCAACCGTATATGCCACACAACTGTCGTTGTGAAGGGCAAAAGGGCCAATGTTTGTAGGAATCAGATGCAATCTACCCTTTTTTGAAACACAATGCTTTTCCAGATATGAATGTTGAAATTTGTCAGCATAAAATGCCTGTAGTTTTTCGTAACTTTTTACATTTCTGCGCACAAATTCTAAACGCATTTTGCGGGATCGCTTGCGGGATATTCGGGCCGCTAAAGTCCCAGGTGTGAGTAAACTTGGCGGGTTTACTTACTACTTGCGAATAAGCCATCAAAAACGTCCAGCCCAACAAACGTCACCTGTTTAGTGTATGCTGCATGTAAATTGTTGGGCTCCTTGCGGTTAGAGTGTCGCGAACCAAGGGCATGAATAAAGTGCAAGGCGAACACGGGAACTACAACTTGTGCGCTCACATGCTTGGATATGCCACTCAGTCCCATCAGCTGGTGTCTAAGTGCTTGGGAACCGAAGGCTCAGACAAACACAATCATGTTGTGCATTAGAAACAATCGGAACATGGACATGTGAAATCAATATTCCCTATCTGCATGTTCATGTGACACCGAACCCATTCAATGCATTCTACTCGGAGAGCTATTGGGTAAGAACATGCCCCGCGTCACATGAAGAGACCTAGACCCGGCCCGGAGAGAGAGTGCACATGGAGAGATATCCCGGGTCCAATGAAAGCACATCCATTGCGAGATTGTCCTATTCCAAAGAGAGATAGTCCCGCCTCAAAGAGAGAGGGTACTGCCCCAAACCAGGCCGCGACAGAGAGCCTGACCAATCCAATCCATAGAGCTTGCATATGGAGAAAGTAGTTCAGGCACCCATGACCCATCAGAGCATGCATATGGAGAGAGACTCTCACCTAGCTATGACCCATGAGCGCATGCATGCACTTGAAGTGAAAATCAAAAACCTTGATGGAAAATGACCCCTCTACCCAATTGCGAAATTATCTGAATTCATGCCCCACTGCATGATGACAAGATGGAGATAGTGGATCACCTACCGTGTTCGACCAATGATAGAAGTTCATCGTTAAGACACATCCTGGAGGTCAAAGGAGTAAAACAGCAACACAAAAACGAGACATTGGCATGAAAGGTTAGCATGCGTGCAATTCTCTACCTTTAACATGTCCACCCATTGCACTTGCGAACAGCATGTTCAACTGACACCATCTCCAACGATTCACACTGAAAGCAAATACAGAACAACGAAGAGAGCGAAGACATTCATTGTTGAGCAACGACCAAGGTACTATCTTCCCCCCCGGTGCGCCTACCTCAGCTACCTCCACTTCAATTCTTCTTCCACTAGGGCTCCTCCAGCTTCAAGGCACTTGTGATCCCCCATACACGTAGGCGTGGCAAATGCCAAAGAAAATGCGCATATTCACGCGTACCATTCCCTTCAAAGGGGACAGCCGGTGTGGGCGGAAGCACGACATCAGGGTTTAGCCAGATCACAATCAAGGGCCTTCTATCATCCACTGAGGTTACCCTAGATTCCGATTCGCATACATTTCAGCAACACGATAGAATCGAACAATATTAGCACCCGTTGGGAGGAGTGTTGAGACGATCGGCTCACATTGAAGAACAGAGAACACGCGCACACACCGTGAACACGAGAAGGGCGCAGACACACACACATCAGGCGTGGTCTGAACCAAAAATGTGAAATCCTCTATCTTGTCGAATATAGATAGTATAAGTTCGGAATTCTCTTGAAGTTATACCTGAAATCGCTGAAATCGCTCAAATCGCTGAAATAGATAACATTGCAGCCAAATGGGATCCGAACCGGCTTCAATACCCGGATGCAAACCCCGGCTGGCTTAGGAGTCACTTACGTCATCAAAAACCTCCCCGTTACAAAAATGGTTCAAAGCTGCATCACATTTTGTTCTCGTTCTCCCTACACAAACCTCATAGAGTGGGGTCCCAGAAAATCATTTTTAGTTAGAAATTGCATTGCTTTTGGCAAATGCAACGCGGAGAGAATCTACCCCGAGCAATGCACACCCAGATGACTAACACTCCCATAATCCGTAAAGCTAAATAAATACGCGCTAAACCATGCTTCACATTTGTCACATGGTGATTTTAAATGGTTGGAATATCCAAACAATCAGTGTTGAAAACTTCGATCGTTGAGCCGCCCAGAGTACAAAGCCGCATAAGCTGTTTGTGCACCAATCACACCAACCCCCGCACCCCTCCTCGCAGTCAATACCCAAATTAAGCAAAAATTACACATGTAACCTTGGATCGTCATTTCAGGTGATCAAATTTTCAAACAAAAAAAACTGCAGAAACTTCGAACTTTGAGTTGTCCAGACTGACAAGCTGCGTAAGCCGGTTATGTATGCCAGACGGTGCTTTCCATGTCTCGGATGGTCATTTTGTGCGGTCACAATATCCAAAACATAAGTTTCGGAAACCTCAAATTTTCTACTGCCTCGGGAAAAAAGATACATAATTAGGCTGATTACCGGCCCATTATTGGTGGAAATGGTCGTTTAGTGCTCCGTTAGCGGTTGTTTAAGAATGGCTTTGACCAGCCCTCGGTAAAGCTGGAAGTTGCAAAAAACATCCTTTTGTTTCCTCGTGGGCATAAACCGTCACAAAATCCCAACTTGCATCCCTTAGAGTCGGTACAATAGGGTCATTAACATCGCCTAAAACAGCGACAAACGAGAAAGCACCAACAACTACAAAAACTGCACCAGTGCTCCTCCTAGTCCGCCCAATACACAAGCCAAAGAATCGAGACCCGGAAATACTTTTTTGACTCAAAAAAAGGAAAAAACCAAAAAATTTAATGATTTTAAACCCAAAAAGGGGAATCAGGTCATTCTTTTGACATTTCTTGCCCGCCCCTTCCCCCCCTCATGATGGTGAGTGCCCCACAACCCCCCAATATGCACGAAAAAAGCACATTTTGTACCATAAAGACCCCAACAAAAAAGAAAAAATCCCCCAAAATGTACCAAAAAACCCCCATTGGTACAAAAAAAACCCTATTGACAATGCCGGAATAGAACAAGGGAACATCCAAAACAAGGCTGTGAGGAACCCATTGCACACAGAAAATCCAAGGCGCAGATGCATATCAGGAAACTCCGTGAGTTAGGTACCTCCACCACCTCCTTTTTCGAGAAACTGTTTGTGTTACATTTTGAACCGCAGCAATGCAATTGCAGCGAGGACCGAGCAAGACAGTGCACAGGCTCCAAGAAAAAGAACTGTTGTCGGGCCTCTATCCAAAAAGCAACCCGGGTCCACACGGTTAAAATACACTGTCGCGGCGGTCGGCATGAGCAATGGTTTACTCTGCAGCCCGACCTGGCACCGGCTATGCAAAACGGTGTGCCATTCCTGAAGCGTTTTGGAATTGCTTGCACCAATTCCAATGTTGTGGCAAATATCCAGCAAATAGTGCTTTGGTGACCAGGTGAGGGTGTCTAACAACTTCTGTGTCTGTGAAGTTATGTTGTCGAGGTCAGGTTTTTGGCAAATTAACAAGCAGGGATAGAGCACTGCCCTGTTTCAACTTTCTTCTTTTTGACCAACTTTTTGTTTTTTGTTGTGGGGTAGCTTGTTCCCCATTAGTTTCTGCAGTACTCGAGGATGTCCCTTCACCGCTAGATTGACATTCTGGCGGAGTGGCCTCAGGTGGAATGGGCACACCGTCCACAACTTGTGCTCCTGGGGCTAGAATGACTAGGGGTTGCTCGGGATAAAAATAATAGCATTCCCCATCATTGCCCAGCACTTTGAAAGAGCCGGCTTTTCCTCAAGTTTGTATTGTCTCATTCTCAGCGCTATTCCATGCCAACAGAGCAGGCTCTCCTTTCCGGTCTCTTTATTTGTGGCGTCGCCGCATTGAATGTACAGCTGGTCTCTTGGCAACATGGTCTTAAATGAGGAAATTTGGTCATCCTCCGTTCCAGTCTTTGGGAAAGTGTTTTCCCAAATCCGCATCCAGGGTGGATTGCACAGTAAAAAGGGGGATTAAGGCTGGTAAGGGTGGCAGGGCCTTTGTGGCCTTTTTCTTCGACCCCTTCCCCATGTGATGGTCTGCAAGCAGAACGTGAAGAGCATATTAGAAGCAGACTGTAGACGTGTTCACAGTATAGTTGCCATTCAAGGTATGGCATCAAGAGTGCAACCATGCTCATTTTCCTAAAATGCATCCCGATGCACACCACATTGTTAGTATAGCAGTGCGCAATACGTGGCAAGGCACCAAACCAAGCACCAAATAAAGGAGAACACACATTGTGCAACAAGTGCCTACGTGGTTCATTTCATACGACTCAAGAATAAGACAGCCAAGGGGGGTCGGAGGGTTGCGGTACCGTTGCAGCCATGTGTGCAGCCCACGAGAAAAAATCGTGCAGATGCTCGGGACGTACACCATCGGGCGCCAAGAGAGAACGGGAATTCAGGAGGAGGCTGTGTTGTGAAAGCGGGAACCTCTTAGCGTCCTGAACAGTGAGGTAGCCCATAACGCGCCCCCAAATGTCGTATGGGAGCATTCCTTTCAAGAAAGCGATAGGCCCCATTCATTGACAATTTCGCATTCCGTTTGTTCATCCTTCTTTGTCTTTTGTGTTTATGTATCTGCACCACGTGGCACGAACAGCATGTGCACGACACAAAACCAATCAAAGAGAAAAGGGATTCGTTAATTTTGCCTGCCATGTTGATGGAAAGCTTGAATTCACATAAGCCATGTACGAAACAAAAAAAAGGAAAAAAAACGAGTCCTTGCAGCTTTGGGCAGTTTGTTCAACCTTCTTGGTCTTTATTGTTTATTTGTCCATACTACTTTGCACGAATCGCATGTGCACAACACGAAGCCAATCAAAGAGACAAGGCATTCGTTGAATTTGCGTGCCTATACTAGACCACCCTGATTGTAAACTTGGAGTCACATAAGCCACGTAAAAAACAAAAAAAGGCAAAAACCTTATCACCTTATCACTTTGGGCCGTATTTGTGACACTGGACTAGTTACATTGCGTTGAGGATGCACATAGGCTGCCTGCCAAACCCATAAACAGGCCAAAAAAACCATGAAATCTTCGCAATTATAGAGGTTTTTGGGCCATTTTTGGACCATTTGAACACTCATATGTAGGCTAGTTGCATCCCCAATGCGAACCAAGTTGCCAATTCCTACATTGTGTCCTATTTTTGACATTGAATGAGTGACATGCCGTTGGGGATGCGCATAGGCCTTGCAACACACCAAAAATGTGCCAAAATGCGACATTTTGAGGCAGATTGCCCATTTTTTTCTATTTGAGTACTCGTATGTAGGCTAGTTGCATCCCCATTGCAAACCAAGTTGCATATTATCACATTGGGTTCTATTTGTGACATTTGACAGGTCACGTGGGGTTGGGGATGCACATAGGTTGCGTGCCAAACCAGAAGTGAGGCAAAAACTATGAAATTTTTGCGGTTCGGAAGGTTTGGGGGGCTTTTTTGGACCATTTGAGCACTCGTATGTAGGCTAGTTGCATCCCCTATGCGAACCAAGTTGAATGTTACCAGATTGTGTCCTATTTGTGACATTAGGTGAGTTACATTGCGTTGGGAATACACATAGGCCTTGCAACACGCCAAAAAGTGCCAAAATGGGGCATTTTGATGGTTTTTGGCCATTTTTCAACCATTTGAGGCATCCTAAAGGCGCCAAAGGACTATCCGACGCAAGCACACAGGGGAATCATCACTTGGAACCATTTCACACACGTTAATCAACCGTATATGCCACACAACTGTCGTTGTGAAGGGCAAAAGGGCCAATGTTTGTAGGAATCAGATGCAATCTACCCTTTTTTGAAACACAATGCTTTTCCAGATATGAATGTTGAAATCTGTCAGCATAAAATGCCTGTAGTTTTTCGTAACTTTTTACATTTCTGCGCACAAATTCTAAACGCATTTTGCGGGATCGCTTGCGGGATGTTCGGGCCGCTAAAGTCCTAGGTGTGAGTAAACTTGGCGGGTTTACTTACTACTTGCGAATAAGCCATCAAAAATGTCCAGCCCAACAAACGTCACCTGTTTAGTGTATGCTGCATGTAAATTGTTGGGCTCCTTGCGGTTAGAGTGTCGCGAACCAAGGGCATGAATAAAGTGCAAGGCGAACACGGGAACTACAACTTGTGCGCTCACATGCTTGGATATGCCACTCAGTCCCATCAGCTGGTGTCTAAGTGCTTGGGAACCGAAGGCTCAGACAAACACAATCATCTTGTGCATTAGAAACAATCGGAACATGGACATGTGAAATCAATATTCCCTATCTGCATGTTCATGTGACACCGAACCCATTCATTGCATTCTACTCGGAGAGCTATTGGGTAAGAACATGCCCCGCGTCACATGAAGAGACCTAGACCCGGCCCGGAGAGAGAGTGCACATGGAGAGATATCCCGGGTCCAATGAAAGCACATCCATTGCGAGATTGTCCTATTCCAAAGAGAGATAGTCCCGCCTCAAAGAGAGAGGGTACTGCCCCAAGCCAGGCCGCGACAGAGAGCCTGACCAATCCAATCCATAGAGCTTGCATATGGAGGAAGTAGTTCACGCACCCATGACCCATCAGAGCATGCATATGGAGAGAGACTCTCACCTAGCTATGACCCATGAGCGCATGCATGCACTTGAAGTGAAAATCAAAAACCTTGATGGAAAATGACCCCTCTACCCAATTGCGAAATTATCTGAATTCATGCCCCACTGCATGATGACAAGATGGAGATAGTGGATCACCTACCGTGTTCGACCAATGATAGAAGTTCATCGTTAAGACACATCCTGGAGGTCAAAGGAGTAAAACAGCAACACAAAAATGAGACATTGGCATGAAAGGTTAGCATGCGTGCAATTCTCTACCTTTAACATGTCCACCCATTGCACTTGCGAACAGCATGTTCAACTGACACCATCTCCAACGATTCACACTGAAAGCAAATACAGAACAACGAAGAGAGCGAAGACATTCATTGTTGAGCAACGACCAAGGTACTATCTTCCCCCCCGGTGCGCCTACCTCAGCTACCTCCACTTCAATTCTTCTTCCACTAGGGCTCCTCCAGCTTCAAGGCACTTGTGATCCCCCATACACGTAGGCGTGGCAAATGCCAAAGAAAATGCGCATATTCACGCGTACCATTCCCTTCAAAGGGGACAGCCGGTGTGGGCGGAAGCACGACATCAGGGTTTAGCCAGATCACAATCAAGGGCCTTCTATCATCCACTGAGGTTACCCTAGGTTCCGATTCGCATACAATTCAGCAACACGATAGAGTCGAACAATATTAGCACCCGTTGGGAAGAGTGTTGAGACGATCGGCCCACATTGAAGAACAGAGAACACGCGCACACACCATGAACACGAGAAGGGCGCACACACACACACATCAGGCGTGGTCTGAACCAAAAATGTGAAATCCTCTATCTTGTCGAATATAGATAGTATAAGTTCGGAATTCTCTTGAAGTTATACCTGAAATCGCTGAAATCGCTCAAATCGCTGAAACACAGAACATTGCAGCCAAATGGGATCCGAACCGGCTTCAATACCCGGATGCAAACGCCGGCTGGCTTAGGAGTCACTTACGTCATCAAAAACCTCCCCGTTACAAAAATGGTTCAAAGCTGCATCACATTTTGTTCTCGTTCTCCCTACACAAACCTCATAGAGTGGGGACCCAGAAAATCATTTTTAGTTGGAAATTCCATTGCTTTTGGCAAATGCAACGCGGAGAGAATCTACCCCGAGCAATGCACACCCAGATGACTAACACTCCCATAATCCGTAAAGCTACATAAATACGCGCTAAACCATGCTTCACATTTGTCACATGGTGATTTTAAATGGTTGGAATATCCAAACAATCAGTGTTGAAAACTTCGATCGTTGAGCCGCCCAGAGTACAAAGCCGCATAAGCTGTTTGTGCACCAATCACACCAACCCCCGCACCCCTCCTCGCACTCAATACCCAAATTTAGCAAAAATTACACATGTAACCTTGGATCGTCATTTCAGGTGATCAAATTTTCAAACAAAAAAAACTGCAGAAACTTCGAACTTTGAGTTGTCCAGACTGACAAGCTGCGTAAGGCGGTTATGTATGCCAGACCGTGCTTTCCATGTCTGGGATGGTCATTTTGTGCGGTCACAATATCCAAAACATAAGTTTCGGAAACCTCAAATTTTCTACTGCCTCGGGAAAAAAGATACATAATTAGGCTGATTACCGGCCCATTATTGGTGGAAATGGTCGTTTAGTGCTCCGTTAGCGGTTGTTTAAGAATGGCTTTGACCAGCCCTCGGTAAAGCTGGAAGTTGCAAAAAACATCCTTTTGTTTCCTCGTGGGCATAAACCGTCACAAAATCCCAACTTGCATCCCTTAGAGTCGGTACAATAGGGTCATTAACATCGCCTAAAACAGCGACAAACGAGAAAACACCAACAACTACAAAAACTGCACCAGTGCTCCTCCTAGTCCGCCCAATACACAAGCCAAAGAATCGAGACCCGGAAATACTTTTTTGGCTCAAAAAAAGGAAAAAACCAAAAAATTTAATGATTTTAAACCCAAAAAAGGGAATCAGGTCATTCTTTTGACATTTCTTGCCCGCCCCTTCCCCCCCTCATGATGGTGAGTGCCCCAAAACCCCCCAATATGCACGAAAAAAAACCACGTTTTGTACCAAAAAGACCCCAACAAAAAAGAAAAAATCCCCCAAAATGGACCAAAAAACCCCCATTGGTACAAAAAAAACCCTATTGACAATGCCGGAATTTCTACCTTTTTGTGGAACCCTGTGGCCGCCATGCGTCCACTTGGTTACAAACCAACACCCCCATCCCCCCTCACACCCTCCTCCTGCACCCCAGTGCTGAAGCTTGTAAGTCCCGAACCCCGTCCCAACCCTGTGTCCATGTGCACCCCCTGAGCATGTCCCAAGCACCATCCCAGACCCCATGCCCCAACAACAGCCATAAATCCGCACCAAGCCCTGTCACACCTCGCGACCCCAGACGGCAAGGCACCCCCTGTACCGGCCGCCTGTAAACCACATTCCCCTGCAACACGCATTCAAAGAGCAATGTGAAGCAAAACACTGAGTGTACACTCACATTTAATTCCATGACCTTCCATTCGCTCTCCTGCCTGAATGGACCAGCAACATGCACTACAAGCAGACCTAGACCTGGGCACACCTTTTTTTTTGGTGGGGGGGGGCAGCTGACAGCTCTGAGGATGCACCTAACACCCTGCCTGGGCTCCCCACTCACACGGGAGCGCATTACAAAAGAAACCCAGGACTTGACCCGGCAAAATGCACTGAAAATCCCAGATGTGTACTTGAAACCGCCTGAATTGTACGATAAACCCCCTAGTTGCACTGCAAAACCCCCCTAATTGTACCATAAACCCCCCAAAATGTACCATAAAACCCCCCCGAAATGTACCCTGCCCCCCCCCTTGCAAACTCCCGGGTTAGCGCGCGACGGTCTCCCGGGTGGGAGGGGGGAGACGGTCGCCAAGTGACGGTCTCCCAAGGGGGGGGGGGTGAGATTGCAAGGGTATTTCAAGGCAAACTGTGGTACCCTCCACCGATGCAAGCACATGTGCACCAACTGTGTGTGAGTGGTACCGTATATGGTCACCGGGAGAAAACATCTTGGGTCTGAAGTAGCAACACAACACACCCATACAACGCCTTTGGAGAGAGAATATCACAGGACACACACAGGTGCTTGATTTGTAGTAAGGGGAAAGCAACGCAAGGCCATGCGTAAAGCAGATGGGCAACACAAACCAGCACAATACATGTAAACTAGAAAAACATGGAAGTGATGGTCTCCCGGGTGGGGGGGGGAAGATTGCAAAGGGGGGGAGTTTGCAGGGGGGGGGGGTACCAACCCCCCCCCTCGAAATATACCTAAAAAGCCCCAAAATGTACCAAAAACCCCCCCCGCCAAATACCAAAAAAACCCCCCCAAAATATACCAAAAAACCGCCCGCAAAACCCCCAATATGTACAAAAAACCCCCCAAGGGGGGGGTTTTCTGGTACATTTCAGCGGATTTTTTGGTACATTTTGCGCCAGAACAAGGGGTTTTTTGGTACAAAGTGGGGGTGTTTTTGGTATTCACCACCCCTCATGACACCTCCAAAAAGTGGGTTTCAATTGGGGGGGGGGGGGGGGCTGAGGGGTTTGTACCAAAAACTCATTGGGGGGTGCGTTTTTGGGAAAAAATAATGATTTTACAAAACGTTAAACCAACAATTCCACCCTTTGGGGTTAGGTCTGCGAATAGGCCCGAAAAAGCCCAAAAAGGGGGGGTATGTGGCGTTTTCCCATGTATTCCTTTGGCTACAGGTACGCATTTCATAAAGTCCGGTCTTCCGGTCTGCCCGGTCTTCCCGTTTCGCGCAGTTTATTCTAGCAAAACTTGTACTTTACGCCGGTTTACGCAGTTTATGCAGTTTATACAGACCGAACAGTTTATGCAGTTTATGCGGTTCGTTTTAGTTTACCAGAAGACCGGTCCACACCGGTCCAGACCGGTCCTTGAACAAAGCGCGTAAAACGATCTAAACGGGCCGGTCCGATCATTTCGAGCAGTTTATGCAGTTTATACAGTTCACATCAAAAACACGTATAAACAGGTCGAACCGGTCGGACCGCCCAGTTTAGCGCGTTTTATGCAGTTTGTTCAAAGACCGGTCCGGACCGGTCCGGTCTGGTCTTTACACGAAGTGAAATGAACGGTTCGGTCCGGTCGGTTCGATCAGTTCGTCTCGTTTTATGCAGTTGGAGCAGAAGAAGTAAAAACCTTGTAATCCTTGTATCCCTTTTTCGTTTGAGTTCGTTTGAGTTGGTACAAAGACCGGTCTAGACCGGTCTTGTGATCTGCCAAACTGGTCTACATGCAAAACTCTAATCCTTCGTCGAATCATCACAAAACACCAAAACCACAAGATCCGCCACATGCAAATACCCCTGACCCAACTTTTCACACAAAAGTCACAATTTGCACAAAAATCCAGACCGGACAAGACCGTTGTGCTAGTAGCCAAAGGAATATAAGGGCCTACCTGGCCTACCTATCTAACAGCCTCTGCGAAGTGATGGAAAAAAACCAAAACATTTGTGATTTTTCAACCCACCCCCACCCAAATAAAAAAGGAGCAGTCGTTTTTGTTTATATTGTTGGACCCCCCCCCACTGCCATCCCCACCCACAGGTAGGGTAGGTAGGTAGGTGCACTCGGTCGTGGAGAGGCGCCCCATGGTGCCCCCTGGCGTCGCCCCTGTGACGAACAGGAAGAGGCTCCGCGCTTGAAGAGGGGAGGCGGCTTACATCCCGCTAGACCTGACTGTTGGCCCCCAACAAAGCGGCCCCGGGCAACACCGGGAGGGCTGATCGCCGCCAGCGTGACGTGCTTGTCTCGCCGGGAGGGTGTGCCCCCGTGCTTGCGCACGTCCCCTCCTTGGGGCGGAACCCTAGGGGTTCACCGGACTTCCTGGCGTATCCCGTTCCCAAGGCATGCATGCATGTTCTTGGTACTAGGGTTCCGAGGCGCTTGGGTGTCGCACGCTCCGCCTCGAGTCCCAAAGCAGCGCAAGCCTTAGGATGCAGCCTTACCCCCGGTCTCCGGATGTCGTTTGGCCGGGTCACCTGCATGGCACGGGCTGCCTCAGTGCCCGGGCTGTGGGCACTGGGTTTCCTACTGTTGTGCGGCGTTTGTGTTTGGGTCCGGTTTGCGGTTGGGTGTGGGTTTTGTTAACCCCGCCAGTCCTGGCTGGGGTCTTGGGTGGGTGTGTTTGGGCACGGTTTGGACCCCCCCCCACTGCCATCCCCACCCACAAAAATGAAGGTGATTTCACGTGGTGGAGGTCTAGGGGGATCCCAGCCAGAAAAACTCAATGGAGATGGGTTTGTTGAACAAAATTACGATTTTACAAAAACTCAAACCAATCATCCAACCCCATAGGTGAAGGTACACGGCCACAAAAAGAGGGGCTATGTGGTGTTTTCCCATACACGCGGGCCTGCCTGACTTTGATCTAACGACGTCACCGAGGCGAATTTCAGCGAACGCATGCCGGCCAGCAAGGGCCCGAAGGTGGGGGGGGACAGAGTTTGGACCCAAAAACCCTGCCATCTGTTAGATGTTCCGTGTACAAGAAAAAAATTGTTCAGGGCCTGAATCTAAATCCAGTGTATCGGGTGCACGGTGGCCAAAATACGCAAAAAAATTGACCCCCCCCCCCCCGGCACACACACTCCTCCCAAAACACTGGTACCCAGGTGCAGGGCGGGGGGAACAGGCAACAATCAACAAATTCATTGGGGGATCATTTGGTCTCCCAAAATGATGATTTTACAAGGGGTGGGACATCCGATATTATACCTTGGGGTATGCCACAGAACGAAAATCCGGCAGTATAGGGTGCCCGTGCCTGCGCATGATCTAACAACCTCTCTTCGAGGTGATTTGAAAAAAGATGTGGCCTTACCATTTGCTGGGGGCAATGGCAAGGAGGAGCATGTTGCAGGTAGTAGTACCTGGCCTTTGCACTTGCCCTTACCGCTTCCATTCCCTGTGCACTCGCCCTCAAAAGGGGTAGCACGTGGTTGAAAACAGGAATGAGAAATGGATCAATTAAATGGCACAGCCATTGCAAACGGCGGGGATGTGGACCCTTTTCCTCCAAGGGTGATGATCAACGGACAGGGCTCATGGGGGCCTCTCTTCGAGGACTGCCTGACTCGGTGGGTCTATGAAAGGTAACAAGAAACACCACAATAATCATAGCCCGAGAACCAGGTTTGCAACAACACCGAATGCAGGGGACTTGGAAAGAAGCTCAGGAGCAGCCTGCTGCCTGAGACCAGGACGCCTGCAATGGCATCTCACCTCCCCAGCCGTTGCGCAAACGGCAGTAAAAAGACCAACATTTGCCGAAACAGCTCCTAGCAGTGCCTTGTGCTGATTGGACACAGTGCCACAACAGCAGAACTTCAGCCCTAGAATGCCTGCACTTTGAACCCCACCTTTTCACAGTTCCACAGGTGTGGCAAATGGAGCAGGGATGTGGGATGTGGTGTTGTCCACAAATGCTGCATGTCCATCTCGACAGGAAAAAACCGTTGCAAACAAAAAGATGAGCGCTGTTTACGCCTTGGGTTGGAGGGGGGTTGGAGCAGATGCCACAAGCCACGCCAGGCTTTCGAAGGACAAACCCTGAAGTAAAAAAGCAAAACACAAGCATGGAATCAGGCAGCACTGCCTTCCGAACTCTGGTTCAGGAATAGAATAGATAGACTCACAACGGTACCAAGCGTCTGCCCAGACTCTTCCTGGATACTACAGAGAACCCTGAGGTGCATGGTGCACAGAACCAGCAAAGCATCTATCTACATTCATGCACCTGCAGAGTGGAACATGCGACATGGACATGCATCGTTTGCCCCTGGAAGAGAAGCACTGATTATAGGATATCTGGACACAGCAGAGTCCAAGGAGTACAATAGGTTGGCAGCACAGATAGTTGAATGCATGCAGCATTCGTTCTGGGCCTACTGGTTCAATTCTGATTTGGCGCCCTGACACAAGGCACACAGCATTCGTACTGTGCGCCAGAGATTTGGTGCTATAACACAAAATATTCATTGCCCGTGCCCTGGGGAAGCATACATCCTGCTTGCGCTCCAGCATTCTTGTATCCTGTGCTGTACCTTTGGGGACTGGGGGCTAGTGGACAACAAACCCCAGCCTGGACAATGGCACCCTCTGCCTGCTTCAGCGTGCTGGTGCAAACTGGAAAATGATTGTGATCGCCGACTCGCTGTGGTTGGGGACACGTTGTTCGCACCTTGAGCCCAGAAATATGAAATACGGAATGACATCCGAACTCAGCTCCACCCTCCCAGTCAATGCTCTTCACTGCATTCCACAAAACCATTTGCTCTGAGCATTCAATCCAAAACAATCACGCGCCACTGCCCAACAGCCACTACATTGCCCCTCCGCATGCAGAGGGTTGATCGTGGTCGTGGAGGGTCTGCAGGCATTTGAGTCTGTCAGAGTTGTTGAGAAACGATGATGGATGCTGAGGGGATTAGGTTTCTAGAGGGTTATTACTTCTGGACTGTGACCACACAAAATGCATCTCATCCGCAGCATACCCTGCCACCCCCCCCCCCCTCCTTAGCGCATGCACGCCCAAGGTGAAAGGAAACAAAGGTCAGAAGGGGATCCTGTGCTTGGACAAGAACATGCGTCCGTGCAACACGTAGCCAGATGGCCCCACACTGAGTGTCTCTGCCACGTGCAAGCCAGCTGGGGGCAACCATGTGGTGCATTCCAGGGCAGAATGTTCTTATGAGCGATACCTCTCACACAGGCAGAAAAGTAACGGTCAGATGGGGTCACAATGCTAAGACAAAGCTGGGTTTGTGCAAAAGCGGGTCAGGGGCGGGGGCTGACTAGCAAACCATTGCCTCCAGAAACACTTGTTCCAGCCTTTCTGCGGATGGTTAGTTCGTTGGGCCCATCTTCTCCATCCCAGTTGGCGCACAGTTCAAATCAGATGGTCGCCCGCGCCTTCGAAACCAAGATGCAAACCTGCAACGCCTGCAAGATAGTGCCACACTGCACCTGACAAGCTGACTGCTCTGACAACTCCCCCCCATGTCTGCAAATGGGGATGCAGGGAAGCAGGCAAAGGCACTGACACCACTCTGCTTAAGCTTCAAGAAAATGTACTTCCACCACTGCAAACAGTAACCGCTGTGGTTTGTACATCAACTGCCGTGGCTCAACTGCGAAAAATGTAACTCGTGTACAAAAAAATCGTCAAGTCGTGTATTTTTTTTTGCAGTAAATGCATGTATTTTTTTGCGGTAAGTCGTGTAAATTTTTTAAAAAAAAATATTTTTTTTTGCGGTAAACACGTAACTTTTTGTTTTGGGGTAAGTCGTATAAATTTTAAAAAAAACAACTGCCGGTTGCGTACGGCACCCCATAGCCACCTTAACGATGGGACGCCGAGTCCACAGTGCACCTAGTACTCTGTGTGGCCACCAATTAGTTGGGACTGGGCCAATATAATATAGTATCACATGGTGTCATTGACACTAAACACAAAATCAGGCCCAAGAAAAGAGTCCTCACAGGGCCATGGCCAACATCCAGTGTGCTGGCACTGGGAACAATATCAGGCTCAAGAAAAAGAGTCGTGACAGGGCCACCAAGGCACTGGGATGGCGCCAATTTAATAGCATGCAATATAACATTGTTTCACATGGTGTCATTGGCATGAAACACAAAATCAGGCCCAATAAGAGCCCTCACAGGGCCATGGCCAACATCCAGTGTGCCTGCACTGTGAAGCTCAAGAAAAGAGTCTTGACACGGCCATGGCCAACGTTAGTGCAACCATTATAGGCCACCAAGGCACCAAGATGGGGCCAATATAATAGCAATCTTATACGCTCCACCATTGGTACACCAAACCGGCGGAGGAAAATATAGCCCACAAAAAATGTAGCAGTTGCAGAATGCACGCTTGTAGATCAGGTCAGCTTTTGTGTCGCTAGACTTAGGCTTCACACCGGATTGGTGTTAAGCTAACAAGCGGCGCGCAACTCCACTACTAGCTGCTTGGCCAAGTCATTGATAAAAAGTTGGTCACGCTCCAGCTGGCCAGATGCATCTGTCGGGCAGCCATCCGGCACCTTGCGCCACTCTCCACGGATGAGGACCTTGGGACGGGTGTCCTCCTCTGTGGGAGTGGCCATGGAAGGTTGGGCCTCAGCCTCCAGGCCTTCCACGCTTTGCTAGGCGGGGGCCTCCTTGCCTTCGAGTGGGGTGGGGGCCTGAACACTCTTCTCAATGCCCGAAAGTGCACCTTCAACTTGGGTGCCCTGGGGGGGGACTCAAGAGGGCAAGGAAGCTCAGCCACACCACGCGGTTCCATGACCCGCAAAGCGCGATCAACATTAACTTAGGAGGCCCATAGTGCCCCCTATCATTTTTTCAAAAAGAAAAATTCATGTCGTGCACAGTGCCTAGCCTCTCTGCTGCATAGCCAAGCGTAATGGAGGGGTGGTTCCTTGCCAAGGTGTATGGGGAGGAGGAACGACACGCAATTTAGGGGTGTGATGCAGCAAAAAGGCACCATTTTGGGGCCCCACAGCATACGAGCGCGGCAATTGTTGTTTCCCATTTTGGAGGTCCGAAATACGGAAAATGGACCAGCCCCACCATAAAACTATGTTTCACAGTTTGATACCACAAATGGAGCACGTATTTGGCAACAGCACGTGCTGCGGTTCTTCTAGCAGCCGTGGTATTGTGACGGCAATGATGACCTTATATGCACCGCCTTTGAAGAAGGTGTCCCCTATCACAACAGAGAACAGCACCTGTATGAAAGGAGGGTGCAAAGTAGCATTTGTGAAAGGCTGGGCTCTGCAGGGCCCAGGAACATGAATTTCACTAAAAACAGGGGTAATAATACAGGGTTGTACACCAACACAACAATGTACAGGCAAACAGGTAGTAATAGGGCGTGAAATAGGGAATTCCTACTGGCTGGGCTCTGCAGAGCCCAGCTCGATACAAACAACATAAGGAACCCATGAATTACGCTAATGATAAACAAGCCAGACCACTGGTGTGGAAATGGCCACAATAGGCATCACACTATATTTCCCCTGCCCCCCCCCCCGCCCCCCCCCCCGAAAAAATTTGAGTCCCATAAGCGACAGACCACCAGAGCACCAGTCATACACAAGGCATGGAAGCTGCGTACACACTAGTTGACGAGTATAAAGCACGAACACACACAAAACAAAGCACAGAAGTTGTAAAAACCTTTACATGCGCTGTAGGAGCTCCGTCAGAACTCCGAATTTGGATGCTGTACTGACTACAGACTGATGTGTCCCTAGATGTGGTTCAGAAGCACGTACTAACACCTAGACACACAAAGACTATTCCCCCTTCTAAATCACGAGCAAATGTGGAATTATCAATAAATGGTTGACACCAACGAAAACAGGCCACAAATGGCACCAAAAAATGAATCATCGCACAGTGGACAGTGTCAAAGCACTGCCCAACATACGCACTGTCAACCGCTGGAGAAATCAAAAGACACGGGCCCGACAGGTCAATGCAATTGAGCATACACGACAGCGCGGAAAAAAATGTGGCTCAGCAAAAAAAAACAAACTACTCACTGCACATTGGACTCTGCGCATACCTGGTAAACTCGAAATGACATACACATTCACCTGAGCTCTGCAAGGCCCAGGAACAGGTAACAGAACATGTCAGGACCAAATCAAGGGTACATATGGCATCTGGACTTTGCAGCGCATGTACTGGTAAAAAATAGCAAGTGAACAAAGGATCTGGGGCCCATAGACACAAACCTGGCACCGTATATGCACCAAAATTGTGAACAAACTCGACAGTTGGTACATTGTGTCAACGAGGAACGTACCAAGAGAAATGCCACTGTGCCATAGCACAATGTTGTGCTGATGCAACCAAATTCACACAGGGACAATACTGCACTGTTGAGACGAAAGCAACACTAGGTACCACCAGGGGGCATGCAAATTGGCCTGAAACAGCATGCTGGGCTCTGCAGAGCCCAGCAGTACAAAATTGTTCATATTCGGGGGTAAATCAAGCAAATCTGGCACGCTGGACTCTGCAGAGCCCAGCTCAGTGCAAAATAAAAAAATGACAGTCAAATTTAGCCACAAACACGTACAGCGTCAAACAGGACACATCATTCACTGTCCCACGGCTGTTTGGGACTGCACAGGACAGGCCCAGTCATATCAGGCGTTCACAACACCAGCACAGTAACACAGTTTGTGTCTACGGTTGTATGTCCGGTATGGTCCAGCAACAGTCATGATCCAACGGTATGTGGGGCCTCCAATCACTTGCCGTTGCTCTTGCCGTTGCTCTTGGATAAGCCAACCTGGACACCGCGTTGCAGGGTGGCCTGGAGGCCCTCAACTGCCCTTTTTTTCTGCACTGGGGACGCCGCAGCGGCTGCCGTTGCCAATTTATCCTCCTCTTCTTTCCTCTTGCGATTTGCTCGCTCGTCCTCTTTCGCCTTTTTATCCTTCTCCTTCTCCTCCTTTTTACGTTGCCGCTCCCGTGCCTCCTCTTGCTTCCGCAACTCGCGCTCAGCCCTCTCCTGCTGCTTCTGCCGTTGTTTATCGGTTTTCCCCTTTGGTTTGGGAGTTTGCGGATCCGGCACCTCCTCAACTTCTCACTCACTCGTGTCTGCGTCAGCTGCCTGGTCAGGGGACTCCTGCTGCAGGAACAGCGGCTGGCCGGTGCTTGCCCAGTGCATGACACTCTGCCACTCAACATCCTCCGCCGTGTCCCCTTTCTGGACGCTTGTCTTAAGCAGGTTCACCACATCAGCTGCATTGTAAGGACCATCAGATAATACACCCCATGCGCAATTCAAAGGGACAGGCAAGTGAATACAACCCAGACTGGTCAGCTCGGGGCGGTGACCGTAGTACAGTGCCCAAGGGCAGCACGATGCATCACCATCCATGTGCGTGCCGTCCGAGTCGTCCAGCAAATTCACCAACCACCACGGAATAGCCAGACCCAGCCACAGACCTCCAGTGAAGGACTTTTGCGTGAGGAAGTGCGGCACTGCAGGGCCCAGCCCATGGGTCTTCACAAGCAACAGAGTCGACTGCTCGAACAAATACGGCTCTTCTCGGCGTCCCAGATGGTAGACAGCAATGCGCAAAACCTTTGGGTACAAATCTTCCAGTTGCGAACGTAAGTGTTGTTCCACAGCGACCAAATCCCCATGGTGTCCATGAAAGGTGCCAAGTACCCCTTGAGACAGCACACGCACGATCTGCGCACCAGGGATCCACCCTCCTCGCCGCGGGACTTCAACAATCACGAGATTATACTTCAGCATTTTGATCTCATTTGGCACTGCGGTCACCGATCCATCGTACGCCCAAATTTCTCCAAATTCTGATCTCTTGCCTACATTGACCTTTGCCACCTCGCCACCAGACACCTCAACAGCCGGGTTCAACACTGGTCTCACAAGCAGTCTGCGATGTGCTTCAACATCTTCTCGATCGCTACCCGCAGACCTGCCTTCAACGGCGCCTGAAGCGGTGGCCACGGCGTGCTCTCGCTGTACTCCCATCCAGCACTGTGTATAAAGTCTGATGCCTGATGTCTGATAAGGGATGTTGTGTGTGCGGTATGTCCAAGAAGATGTCTGATATTCTTATCTACTAGAGGTGGGTCTAGGGGTCTAATGCCTAGAGGAAATTGGGAGATATTGGGAAATCAACCCCCCCCCCCCAAAACACAAAAGCAAAAAGGAAAGACACAATTGAAGAATCATTCAAAAACCACCTCTGACAATCAGAAACATGGCAGTACAAAAATAAAAAACACTTTGAACACCACAATGGGAAAATGGGGAAAATGGGTGAGCACGAAAAGTGGCCAAGAAAAAATAGACATTGGGAAAGGGGAAAGGGGAAAGGGGAAAGGGGAAAATGTGGGAGCAGGAAAAGTGGGAAAATTGAATGACCACCACACAAAACAGCCATATGTAGCACTGAAAACCAAATGGGAAAAGTGGGGGAAATGTGCCAACAGGGAAAATGGGAAAAATCTCAAGGGATAGCATCATGACCATTGCAATTGGCATCAGTTAAGTTCGGATCCACAAATAAAATGGTCATGGTAGGCCACAGAACATCAAATGTGCCAACAGGGAAAATGGGAAAAATCTTCGAAGACAGCACAGCACACAATAACGAAAGGGCACATGCAAATACGTGGGCATCCTCTCATTCATCGATGAGTCCATCCATGTCATCCACTGGCTGCGAGCAACCGGGCTGGGAGCTGCTTGGTGGTGCCGCAGAACGCGTGACACGGTCTGTGTCTATCACAAAGGCATCCCATTGTGCCAATAATGGCAACGCTTGCTGCATAGCAAGGTCCCTCATTTGCCGCCGATTGTTGTTACCTGCCACCTTCACACCAAGCACATCCAGACAATTCAACAACGCCCCCTTGGTCCAATCATGCAGCCTGCCATTCCGCGTTGCCATTACGAACTTCGCCTGCATCCTGGCCACACCACGCCCCTTATCTGGCTTGCGTGGTGTGGCCAATTCGTCTGCACTATTGTTCTCCCCCTCATCACAGACATCATCTACAACATTCACCAGCACGTCCCCACAAGGACGCGGGCTTGCGCAAAAGCATGCATGGCACACTAGACATGTATTGCACCAGATGCGAACCTCCTTCTTGCATGTGGCACACTCCATACCTCTGCGAAAAGTGATGAAGTCATGGTTGCCAGCATGCGAGTCAGGGGTCCCATCTGGTGCATCAGTGCTGAACACATCTGCCTGGTGCCGTTCTGTACCCTTTCCTGAGGGTGCCATTGAGCTCAGTGGTGTACCTGGCCCTCCAAAGAAGGGCAGGCTGTCACCATCATCAGCCACTGCTTCATTACCTTGCAGACATTGAGGCATTGCAGCTTCCACAGACTCTCTGTCCCCTACCTTCCTTGAAACCCTCTGTCTTGGGCGCAGATCAAAGCGTGCACGGGCAGCCAGGTGGCGTGCCTTGTCCCTTTGCCCATTGTTGTAAAGGGGGCAAGTTGAAATGCAATGCCATGCACATGCTGAGGACATGTGTCTCCACAATGTCATGCATACTACTGCAGAACCTCCCACGCAAGGAGATGGCACGCTCTACTACAGCTTCAGCGGGGCAATATGTTCGCAATAATGCGAGAACGCGCCACACATTCACCCACTGTGCATGTGCCCTTTAAGGTGCCAATGCCTCCCACATCTTGGACATTTGCACAGTTGCAAAGTGCTGCACCATGTGCTCCTTAAGGCCTTCCCACTCTACCAAGGCACGGTCACAGTTCACATGTGCTGCGCGCAACTCTTCTTGGTGTGAAGCCATGAACTAACGCAACTGCTCCACCCCATATGCAGCACGCTCATTGACCGGGAGGGCAAGGAAACGGCCATGGTCCAACAATACTGCGCACTCCAACACCCCCCTGGGGTCAATGGTTGCCTACCCCTCCTTGATGCCAGCAAGCAACACATAAGTCACTGCACGCGCCTGAACGCCTGGAAAAGGAGGGGTTGTTGCACACTTCTGCCCACCTGAATCAAACTGGGCCAACTGCACACCATGCCACGCACCGGTCACAGTTTGCGCCTTGAACTGCAACCACCCTGGACCCTCCTCGCAAGCCACTTTCTGCAACCAGGCTTTTAGCATACCTGTGGCAGTGGCTAAGTGTGTACTAGTGGGCGCACGCAGTTGTGCCACAGTGTTGAAACACCGCATGCCATGCATCATGTCCCCACAAACCACCCCCCATGCAAGCAAACTGGCATCATGGCAGTCCGCCCACGCATCCTCGGCCTTGGTAGAATGCTGCACCTTGGAATCCAAGTGTCGTGCCACCCAAGGGACATTGGCCAAAAAAGCAGCGTTGCGCCACGCATGCGCCTGTGACCACCCGATGCGATGACTTGTGGGGATGAGCTGCAAGCCACTACGTTTATCCTGCACATGCTTTTGCACACACTTTTGCAACTCCGTCCACTGCCGTGCCCCATTGTACAAGCCTCATTGCCGATCGACGGCCGCCATGTAATCATCATGGGTCGGGCCAGCAGCCTCCAATGCAAGACCCAACTTGCGCTGCAACACATGGCACGGCTCACCCAACGGTGTCATCAACACTAACCACTTCCCAATCAAGGCAAACACATTGCTCTCAATGATAGAGACATCAACAACCTGCCGCGCACTGGCACCCCGCACACCAAGGTTAGAAGCCCCGTCCACTGCAAAGGTCGCTACCCTCTTTGCCCTCCAATCACGGTGAGGAATCCAGGAAAGCAGGACGCATTCTAGCTGCGTTGCAATCTCATGCGCATCACCACAGGCCACATCCACCACACCAAGGAACACCTCACACATGCCCCCAGGGCCAGTCCACAGGAAAATAAGCAGAATGGCGTACTCATTGATGCGATGCCTCTGCCTATCCGAGCCGTCAAGCAACAGTGCAATGAATGGTGCCAGGAATAAGGTGTGCGTTACCTCATCTTGCATGGCATCATGCATTGCTGCAATAGCCTTCTCAACTATCCACCTCCGTGATGCATGGTGCCCAGGGGCAGATGTCAGAGAGCAGTGCAGAAGGATGCGCTCACTTATAGCACAGATGGAAGTGCACATGCGTACCCCAATATACACCTCAACCAACCGTGACAGAATGGCTGCCTCAGCATCCGACAGTGCCACACCAATGTCCATGGCTTCCCCCCTGATGAACACAATGTTCCCTCCCACCACGTCAGCTGTGGCAGCCGCAGTGGGGCACAATGCGCGATGTCGCTCTGCACAATGCAGCTTGAAACTGTCCTCGGCCAGTCAGTGGTGCTGCCCTGGCCTACGCAGATTCTTTCGCGTTGATGTTGTGCCACGTGATAACCCCAAGTGGCTTTCCAACACCTCCTTGCGCCACGTTTTTGGGCCAGAGGTCTTCATGCGCATCCCTGCAGCATATATTCCCAATACCAAGGATTCACTGTTCCTAGGGGGACGCGCCACCGCAGGAATGCCACACACATTAGCCCACGCACAACACACACACTCCACACCCCCACTTGTCGTGAATTGATACTGCCAATGAGCGGCTACAAACGTTTGTAGTGTCTTTGGACCACTGTCCAGTTGTTGGGAGTGGCCTGCACCGGCATGCACAATGCATCCTTCCCTGATGCGGCCAATTCGACAAACCTCAACCTGTCCTACTCCACTGACTGTGCCACTGACGTTTGTGACATGCCATGCTCTGCATGCCGCTCATCCCACTCTTTTGCATGCCGTGCTCTAAGTTGCATCTGGTGTGCTTCAACACGCACTTTCAGATGCCTTGCCACTCGCACCTTACGCTTCTGCAGCAACTGTGCCACTGCCTCAACAAATGTTGAGGACGTCTGTAGCGGCGCCAAGGCAGCAACACACATCTCATCAGGCATGCTCTGGGCATGCATACTCATGTTCCGGTCCCCTACCCTTGATGCACTCTATGTTGCAGTTGGGGAAGGGGGGGGTGCACCTCGTGCCAGCGCCATGGCTGGCACAGAGGAGTCCATAGGCACGCTCTGGGCATGCATAGGCCTGTTCCTGGACCCAACCCTTGATGCACCCTGTGTTGTAGGAGGGGGGGGGGGGCGCACCTGGTGCCAGCGCCATGGCTGGCACCGAGGTGTCCATAGGTATGCTCTGGGCATCCCCTCTCTGACCAAGGGCTGGAGGGCCTGTGCGTTGGGAGGCAGACTGCGACATGTCTGGTACAACCAAATCTGTTTGTTTGCGCTTGTATAACAGAAAAGTCGCTTTTCGTGGGTTGGGGGTTGGGGTCATGGCCTTCACCGCGGTGTCATCACAGAGCCACCACTTGTCGTTGAAAACGACATACACCACAAAGTGACCCTCCTCCCTCGTCGATCCAATGTGCAACACCATGGCATGCAAGAACCATTGCCATCCCAAGCAATCGAGAAACTCATGGTCCACAACCAACTTGTACTCTTGTTGGTTGTGGACATGTAACCCCACGACTTCATTGAACACCAAAGATGTATACATTGGCGCCTCTCTCAGGTCACTCCCACACGGACAAGGGGGGGCGGGGTATCAGGTAACCCAACCGGTCGCTCCTTCATTCCCTCCTTCACGCGCTGTCGCACACTCTGCCCCTGATTCGTCACATGCAATACCTCCGCTGGCATGCCTGTCTCCCCCCCCTCCCGCAGAACCTTCACCCTATAGTCACCACAGCGTTGCCAGAACTGCTCGTAGTACAAACAACATGACAAATCAACCACCCACGCGGCCGTGAGCTTGGGCACCATGTATTTCCAACGTTCGGCCATCTCTGCCTGCCACATCAAGTGCAGGGGCTTTGCACTTGCATCGCCCGCTGCATCGGCACACCGTCTCACACATGGCACCCTCCAAGGCCAGCCTCTCAGCAATGTCATGTGGATTGTATGCACCGTCTCCTCCATGTGCCACAACATCCTGCCACAATGGTCCCCAGACACCCTCCTCGTCAAGGCATCGTGCGTGCTGTCCTCCATGTCCACCCGACGCCACCAACAGGTACTGTAGCGTGGTACCCAACCAACACAACTTGTACCCATATGGATTCTCCATTCCCCATGGTCGCCGCGGTGCTCCACCAAGTGGCCCACTATGCACCTGTATGTAAGCGGAATGCGGTCTCATTGAGGAATGCACGGTCCCATGGCGGGAGTGTTCGCCAGTCACCACGGGAGTACAACACCACCAACCTCCTCTCCCAAGTGCCATGCCATGCACCCGTACGTACGAGAACCGGTTGTTGGCATACATCGTACGTGTTCATCCCGCGTAACACCATCCAAGCACTGCATACTACATATCCGTCCACGTGGACGATCACATACACCACCCACCTCCACCCAAAAGTGTCCCCGCGTGTGCTGTCCGGTGGAAAACACTGCCGACCAAGGGGATGTGTCATGCACATGCTGATGCAGTTTTGTGAGGACATTGCAAAACAATTGCGTGGTAGTCCGTGTGAACCATTTAGGCAACATCTCCCTTGCAATCCTGTTCACCAAGGTCATAAGTGGCTTGTAGTTGCACGTCTGTTGCACTAGACGAGTGCGGCGGCAGTCTCTTGCATTGGTGTGGCCCTTCATACCGCCAACCCCTAGCTGCAAATGCCACGCTCTAAACCCCCCAACCGGCCCACGCTTATATGGCAAAATGCTCATCATACGGTGCAATGTGCAAAAGAGGGCTACCTGCAGCGAATGTTCGAAGACTGCACCCCGGAAATAACCACCTCCTTTGACGCCATGTCGCTGCACCTCGGCAATAACCACCACCGTTGCCCGGTGGCACTGCTCCTCCATATCCCCACAGTCACGGAAGTGCAGAGGAACGTCCCGTCCAGGCACCCAAACAGTAGCGGATGTCAACACGCTAACCATCCCAAAACCTGACGTCAGAATACTGAACCTGTTTGCTCGCAGCAACACCACACTATCATCCACATGCTTTGCCAAGCCAGCAAAGTGCTCAGGCATTCCCCCTTGGGGCCGGCCATGCCATGTGTCCTTCTCAAGATCCCGGTTCACAGATAGTGCAGACTCTTGAATTGAAAGCCCACACATGTCGCGAAACACGGCTATGGCTTTTGCCCGCAGCGATGCGCTGTCCAAGGGGACATTGCTGCTAATTTGAGCCACGGCATAGAAGAAACATGCCCCTGCAACGTACTGGTCCGGTAAAATGCGTAGCTTCAAGGACCTCACGGTTGGTAGGACTATGCCACCCTCGGCCTTGTTGGGCCTTTGGTCCACATCGTCCAATGGAGTAGCAGCTCGATCTATCGGAGCTGTCTTTGTGCCTTGCTCTTTCTTGCCACGTTTCACGGGAGCCCCATTACTTGGGTGTGTAACCCCTGGGAGCTTCCCGCTCCTTGGGCTCTGTTCCAATGAAATGGGGTGTTCAACCGGGGTGGAGTCAGAATCCGAACTGGACTGACTGCAAGCCTTCACTGTCGCCACAGTGCCTGTGCTACAAGGACTACAGTTCACAGCAGCTGGCTCCTTGGGTTTTTGTGAAAGTGGTATAGGGGACTCCTCCAAGGAACTCGCCACCCCTCCATCACTAACCGCCGGTGTCAAACATGCAGAGTCCACCACTGCGGGGGGGGCTCAGGATTGTGGCGTGAGAACCCGTGTAGGGTCCACTATGGATGCAATGCAGGGCGACTCACCGGTGGGGCAGACCTGGGACATGGGGTCTGGTGTTCCATGTCCCTGCGTTGCAACACATGCCGGGGAGTCAGTTACACCACCTGTGGTGGGGTCAGGTGGACTGAACACCTCACTAGGGCTATCCACACTTTGTGCACCTGCCGGGGGACCACGCCCCCGTGCCAAGGAGGACGAAGTGGGATTAATACACTCATCGCTTGAGGGGTCTCTTACCATGAGCACCGCCGCTCCAACCCCCTGCGCTATGGCAGAGGACGTGGTGTCATTTGGGTCACCTCGAGGGTGCCCTTCTGGACTTGATCGTTGGATGTATGCGGGGCGCACACCGGCCTCCTCCATCTACTCCACTAGTTGCTGCAACATCTCCAGACCTCCATCATCCCTCCACGCGTTGTCCACAACCCGTACGGCCGCATGCAGACGGCCGGGGTGACTGTCTCGCACCTTTGAGCGGAAGGGGCTGCAACGCAGCAACAGCTCGCTGCAGTCTTGCATGGGCACCCGCATGCTATTTGCGAAGTGGCGGCCCAGCGTGTATGCTGCCACCAGGCTGTCCTCGCTGAATGGTTCCTTGCGCTGCTCTTGCAGCCCCTGGCATGCAATCGTGAGGCAACGGGCAACCCCATGGGCGGCCTGCATCAACGCTTGGTCAAAGCGCCTCTGCCGTGTTTGGGTGACAGTGACACACGCACGTGGGTCCGCAGCCTCAGGCAGCAACGAGTTGCGCCGACCGGCAGCAGGCGCTCTGGGGCCTGGCAACAGGTCCCTTACCATTAGTTTGGGCCCACTTGTCGCTTGGGGCCACACATATGGGGCAGGCGTAACTTTGCGAATAACCTTGTCATGGAACAAACCCATAGTAGGGGTGGGATGTGCCTCGCCCCCTGTCCAGACAACCACTCGTCGACCAGAGGTACGGCACGCACCAATTCACACCAAACCGCCGTTTGCTCTGTCATCTTCACAGTTGACGGCCACCCGGAAATAGCACCGGCCTGACGACCGCCTGGCCGGCTAGTGTGTCGTTTTGCAAGCCGGTCCCACCGTTCTGTGGCAACGTCCCGGTAGTGCACGTGGCTACCCCCATCATGCATGGTGGGCACGGCAAACCCATGCTCGGTGTACATGAACCGGCACAATGCCATGCAACCATGCTGATTTACCACGTCAAGGTCACATGAGGCCATGCCGGCCCTCAACCGTCTCCATAGGCGCCCGGCCACCTTAGGGGTGGCTTCCCACCCCAATTGTCCCGTGGCCAGCAATAGGCCATGGTTCTTTTTTGCTGGCTCCAGTACGTGCTCCGGTGGCCACTCAGGAGGCTGGTCCATTGCTTGGCTCGTGCACCACGACTGTTAGCGGTTTGGGTGACCTTCGTGCCTTGCATGGTCCACAACCGTGACCACTATGGGGCTCCGACAACTCGGGGGGGCAATCAAGGGAAGGTCCTTGGTACTCGAAGTGCCAGCCGGGCTTGTCCTCAGGCTCACCAGCTGGTCCAGGAGACGCCGTTGTGGGTGGGTTTGTTGTCAAGAGCGCTAGGGCTATGACAACAAACGAAGTGCTGCAGCTCAGTGGCACGCAGTGGTTAGGTCAAGGCTCAGTCGCGAAGCGCTATGGCTTGGACCGAAACCGAAAGCTGTGGCTCAAAGGTGCACAGTAGGGCGATCAAGGTCCAGTCCCGAAGCGCAATGGCTCGACCGAATCCGAAATTTGTGGCTCAAAGGCGCACAGTAGGCGATCAAGGTTCAGTCGCGAAGCGCAAAGGCTCAGACCGAAACTGAAAGCTGTGGCTCAAAGGCGCACGGTAGGCGAATTGGCAGAACGCGAACCTACACCTCAAAGGGTGTACCGAGGCAAAACAAACTACAAGGTGAAAAGGCACAGATGAAACCACAGAACCGGGACGCACCTGCCACGCTTGACCTCACCCCCCAAAATAATTGACCGATCCATGTCCGTCAATTATTCTGGGGGTGTAGACCCCCAAAATAATTGACGGATCCATGTCCGTCAATTATTCTGGGGGTGTAGACCCCCAAAATAATTGAGAGATCCATGACCGTCAATTGTATTGGGGGTGTAGACCCCAAAAATAATTGACGGATGTATGCCCGTCAACTATTCTGGGGGTCTACACCCCCAAGATAATTGACGGATCCATGTCAGTCAATTTTTCTGGGGGTCTACACCCCGAAAATAATTGACGGATCCATGTCGGTCAATTATTTTGGGGGTGTAGACCCCATAAAAATTGACGGATGTATGTCCGTCCATTATTTTGGGGGTGTAGACCCCCAAAATAGCTGACGGATGTATGTCCGTCAATTATTCTGGGGGTGTAGACCCCCAAAATAATTGACGGATCCATGTCCGTCAATTATTCTGGGCGTCTACACCCCCAAAATAATTGACAGATCCATGTCCGTCAATTCATTTGGGGCTGTAGACCCCCAAAATAATTGACGGATCCATGTCCGTCAATTATTCTGGGGGTGTAGACCCCCAAAATAATTGACGGATGTATGTCCGTCAAATATTTCGGGGGTGTAGACCCCAAAAAATAATTGACAGATGTATGTCCGTCAAATATTCTGGGGGTGTAGACCCCCAAAATAATTGACAGATCCATGTCCGTCAATTATTCTGGGCGTCTACACCCCCAAAATAATTGACCGATCCATGTCCGTCAATTCATTTGGGGCTGTAGACCCCCAAAATAATTGACGCATCCATGTCCGTCAATTATTTTGGGGGTGTAGACTCCCAAAATAACTGACGGATGTATGTCCGTCGATTATTCTAGGGGTGTAGACCCCCAAAATAATTGACGGATCTATGTCCGTCAATTATTTTGGGGGTCTACACCCCCCAAAATAATTGACGGATCTATGTCCGTCTATTATTTTGGCGATGTAGACCCCCAAAATAACTGACGGATGTGTGTCCGTCCATAATTTTGGGGTTGTAGACCCCTAAAACAACTGATGGATGTAAGTCCGTCAATTATTCTTGGGGTGTAGACCCCCAAAATAAATGACGGATCCATGTCCGTCAATTATTCTGGGGGTGTAGACCCCCAAAACAATTGACGGATCCATGTCCGTCAATTGTTTTGGGGTTGCAGACCCCCAAAATAATGGACGCGTGTATGTCCGTCAATTAATTTGGGGCTGTAGACCCCCAAAATAATTGACGGATCCATGTCCGTCAATTATTCTGGGGGTGTTGACCCCCAAAATAATTGACGGATGTATGTCCGTCAAATATTTTGGAGGTGTAGACCCCAAAAAACAATTGACGGATGTATGTCCGTCAATTATTGCAGCGGTGTAGACCCCCAAAAAAATTGACGGATGTATGCCCTCTTGTGCCTCTTCCATGGCTTCCACAGCCAGTGCCCCACCACCCCCCCGGCCAACCGGTAGATTGTGCCATGCACAATATTTTCAACAACTGCGGCCTCCCTCAGAACCCCTGCCAGCTCAAGGGTGTCGCTCACGGTCCCAGAGCCTGCTTCCCACTGCACAGCGTGCAGTGCATCCATCCATACACCAGGGGTGGGGTGGGCGGTCCAGTATGTAAAGCGCCCAAAGAGGTGCAGCTCCGACTGCGCCATGCTGGTCAGGGTGTTTGACCGCCAGCTGTCCTGCATGATCGCTGGTGTGCCCGACACCATGAAGGCCAAGATGATTGGGGTTTGCAGCCCCTAGAACCGATCGAGGCTAGCAACCGTTTTCAAAAGGTTCACCGGATTGGCCTGCCACCTGCAACCAACAAACCTCACGCAGTATTCGAGCCACACCATTTGGGCATAGTGTGTCGTCACTACCGCTACCGACTGTGCTGGGTAGGTGCCTCTCCTGACAGCATACTCCAAAAAATGGCACACCAGCAGACCCTCCTCCATGCTCAGGCCCCCCTTGTTCAGCAACACCGGATCCATCCGCATGTTGGCCCATGCGTGCTGTACATCACTGTAAATTCTACCTAGGTCCCCTGGCCCCAAAGTCCGCTCCAACTCCTCCCACCAGGTGGTCCCATCGAGGTCCACAATGCGAATTGGGTTGTTCAGGATTGGGTCGGGGAGGGGGTGCACCGATGAGTGGTAGTAACCAACAGCCCCCCCTGTAAACAAGGCACGCATGAGTGTGGATAGCGGCTTGGTCATCCGGTACTGTTGTACCACGATACTCGCCCGGCAACGCGTGCGGTACAAAAAGAATTGCAAGGTGCTGGTGGTGCAAAACCGATGCGAATCATGCCAATGCACTTGCGGGCCAGGAGATTCCCTTACAACATTGTTGTACTTGAAGGTCTCATCCGATGGCCATGCCACTATTTTGGGGTCCACCTCACCCTCACATGCACTTGCCAAAAGCTGGACGTGGCTGTAGGGCCGCAACTGCCCAGGGTCACCACACAACAGACATTGGCTGCCCATGGCTGCCAAGTCCAGGCCCACAGGGATGCTGTGCCTGGACGCCTCATCCACAAAGCTAAACGCAAACCTGGTTTGTCCCTTCCCTTTCCCAAGCAGCAGCTTGTGCCGGTTAGCAACCATACCAGCCGTGGCAAACGGCACACGGCCGGAGTTCAAGGCACATTTGAGGGTAGCCTTACAACCTGGGGTGTGCCCCAAGGTCTCCTGCACCTTAGGCCGGTCAAAGGGCACTAGCCATGGTGGGGCAGTAGCCCGTTGGGCACGGAGGCGCAATCAGGGGGCTGGATGTTCGCTGAGCACCCTCTCACGAAACACAGTGTCGTTGTAACACTCCTCGTGCACGCGTGTCAACAACATGTCGACTTGTGCATTCGGGGGTGCAGTCACCAACACGCATCCGCGGGGTGGGGTATCTTCCTCAAGTCCCCCCACCTTTCTGCCCATACTGACCGTTCCCATGTCAGCCGGATCGGGGCTCTAGGCGAACAAGGAGGCCTTGCTGCCATAGCACGGCCTTGATGCATGCCACCATGGTCTCTGACTTCCCCGTGCCAGCACCTCCAGTCAATGCTGTGATGCATGACTCGTCCAACACCTGCCGCACAGCCAACGCCTGTGAGGGATTCAACGCGTGGCATTGGACAAGGTGTTTCAGGATGTCGTGGTCCTCGTTTCACAGGGGAGGCGCGTCCCTTGGTTCGGCCCGGATGTTTGCCAGCAGTTTGGGCCTTGCTAATCCGTGCTGGATCTCCCTACGCAACGTGCGAAAGGCACCTTTGTCGGGGACAACCTTACACCAATAGGTGCCAGTGAGATTGGCGTGTGGCTTATTAGCACAGCTGATCCAAACACGGTCTCCTGAGATGCCATCACCATGCACCCTCGCCCGGAAGTCCGGCTTCGAGGGGTCCCAGTTGTGGTTGGCAACGATCCAGCCATGCACCATGTCACCATCACACAGCTCATAGTTGCCCCAGACCTCCATTAGGGAGACCCATTGTGGCTGTGGGGGAACATTCCCATCCCCATCGCCATCATCTTCGGGCCACCATTCCTCAAAGGCCAGGTTCCGCTTCTTGCCGTTCTTGTTTGCCCATACCTCAGCAGCCTCCAAGTCATGGACAGTGTACACCTCTGATGCTTTGGTCACAAACGTGTTGCGGTCAACCCACCGTTGTGTAAACCCTTCCGCGAGGTTGTCATCGGGCCCATAGTCCATGTTGTTCAATGTGGCGGAAGTGGGCAACGGTGTTGGCTGCTGTGGGAGTTGGGGGGGCGGCTGTGGCGGAGCGGCACATGGTGGTTGTGATGAGGCTTGAGCTCCTTGTGGTGCACCCGAGTTGACCGGCACCATGGCCGGGACAGGGGTGGAGTGTTGTGGCTCAGCGGCACACAGTGGGTGTGTTGAGGGTTGACCACCTTGTGGCGCACCCGAGGCAGCGGTCGGCACTGCCTTGAAGGGGATGGACTGCTGCGGCTCAGCGGCACGCATTGGTTGTGCAGAGGGTTGAGCACCCTGTGGCGCGCCCGAGTCAGCCGGCGCCATGGCCGGGACAGGGGCGGACTGCTGCGGCTCCGGGGCACGCATTCGCTGAGCAGAGGGTTGAGCACCGTGTGGCGCGCCCGAGTCCACCGGCGCCATGGCCGGGACAGGGGCGCATTGCTGCGGCTCTAGGGCACGCATTCGCTAGGTAGAGGGTTGAGCATCCTGTGGCGCGCCCGAGTCAACTGGCGCCATGGCCGGGACAGGGGCGGATAGCCGCGGCTCTAGGGCACGCATTTGCTTGGCGGAGGGTGGAGCACCTTGTGGCGCGCCCGAGTCAACCTGCGACATGGCCGGGACAGGGGCGGACTGCTGCGGCTCTGGGGCGCGCAATGGTGGTGGTTGTACCGAGAGTTGCCGTGGGATCATAACAAAATCAGCACCCCCGGGTGGTGGCTTGGGCGTTGCATGTGGCTTGGGCTTTGCACCATACTTGCTCTTGGGGATCCATTTTGGAGCCATGGTTTGGAAGTGGGAAGTGGGAGCGAGAGGTTGAAAATAAAAGAGTGCCCTATGTGTAAGAGACGCTCGGTATACACTGGCCGAAGAGCTGGAAATTGGAACGTCTCGCCGAAGTATGGGGTCGCTGCAGGGGGGCTTGCGCAGGGAGCAATGACCCAAATTTTGGCCTCACCAGTGGGGGGGCGGACTGAGACGCATGCCGCCGGGGCAATGAACCTTACTGCTGGGTGGGGCATGGCCGCTTTGGTGCGGGAGCCAGTGGGAGGAGAGAGGTACGGCGGTGCCTGCTATACTGGGTCAGTGTCACCTGATCACTTGGTTGAGGGGGCAGCGGCCGACGAGGCACAGGTTGTGGGGCCGGCTTGGGGATACGGGGGGGGTTTTGGGGTAGCACACAGGATTTCAAGCACCACTGCTGCATGCTCCTCGTCCTTGCTGAGGAGATGCGAACGGGTAATTTGCTTGCTCTCCTGCCAAAACCACAAGGGGATTTTCTTGGGCTGCTGAACCGCAAACCGGTACATCGCTCGGCGGTTCAGCACCCCGTCTACGAAACACTGAAACCCACCCGCGTGATTCTCCCGGATGAGCTGCAGTGTTTTGGCACTGTAGGGCCCGTGAACAGTGGGTTTGGGGGGGGTGGGGGGGTCCTTGGATACATACTTGGGGGGTTGTGGGGGGGATGGCGGTGGCACGGCAGTGCACGTCAAGGCCTTCTCCAGGGCTTCCAGGGCTACCTGGTATGGGGTAAAGGTAACCTGGTGTCTGCGCGGAGGACTTACTGGCGTTGGAGAGGTTGTTGGTGCACGGTTGGATGAAGGGGGAGAGGGGGGCGGTGTTGGCAATGGAGGCTAGGGCGAGGCCAGTTCGTTGAGAAACTTCTCAACGTCAGAGTCCCACGGTGGCAATGGGGGTTGGTCTCCAAACCGCAAGAGCTCCGGCAGATCCCCCCAACCGCATTCCGGGAACGAAGGGCTGGAGGGGACGGAAGAGGCCACACTAAGGGGGCTAGACGACATTGCAAATTGCGGCCCGCAGTGGGTGGGGGATGAACGCGTGGGTGTTGTGGAAGGCCCAACTCAAATGTCCGGGTCACAGCCACAACGGTCTAGACCCAAGACGCACTTCCTGGCCTCAAGGGGGAGGTTGAAAACAAAAGAGTGCCCTATGTGTAGGAGATGCTCAGTGCACACTTGTCTCCTATGCAATACACGCATTTCCCTTTGTGTCAAGAGAGACATGCGCAACAAAGAACAGATAAGCGCTAAAGGGACATAGGATACCGGGAGAATGTGACACATAGCATGCTATTGTCAAGGGGGGGGGGTCGCACAATGGGGAGGGGGGGGAGGGCATTTTCCAATTTGTTCCCATTGCGTGAATACGGACGTGCAGGACAACATGAAAGCAAAACACAGAAGGCAGCACATAACAAAGTGCGTCACATTGTGACACATATGCTACACATAGCAGAGCCCCTTCTCAGTTGTATTGTTTTTGGATATGAAGGTCGGATATACCCTGTGGGGGAGCCCTTAGGAACACCCGGTAGGTGCACGTGGAATTTTGGGGCTGCCACTCTCAAGCACAGAAAGGCCGCAGTGGAGAGTGGACTTGTCCGCTCACTCATGGCATGGCACGCCGGTTGCCCAGTGGACCAGGCCTTCTCGGCGCGGACAAAGGCTAAACGTCTGCATGCTGTGCTGTGCATCCATACGTTGCAGAATCCACAAGGGGCGGTTCCCGACCCACAAAACGGTGCATTTCTCAACCGCTCTGCCGACCGAAACAGGGCGTAAGAAAAAGGTCCCTGCAGGGGTTTGTGACACAGCCCAAACCCAACATCGGCAGACCAGCCCCACAGGGTAGTGAAATGAATGCGATGATCATTGAAGGGGTTGCAATTAGGACAAAGTGCAAACAATGGCAAATGGGAGGGTACATACGTGGTACACATCACCTGCAGTCACAGCGTCACCGCTGAGACTGCAGGCGGGTCCTGCCATCTCAAAGACAGCCTCATGACCATTGCAATTGGCACAAGTTAAATTTGGATCCACAAATAAAATGGTCATGGTAGGCCACACAACATCAAACAACACAAACACATATACATTCTTTGAACACACCATGTGACGCATTGCATTGAAAGAGTCAAGGCGGGCTTTTCCACACGATTGCGCATGGGGATGCGTGGGGGGTGTTTTCCCTACACTATGGATTTCTCTGGATGATTTTCCAAACTTCCTCACGTAACAACACGGCAAGACGGAGCACGACAAGACAGAGCACAGGGTTTTTTATGGTCGTCACAAGATCCTTCGAATAAACAACAAAGCGTGAGCAGGGCGAAGTGCAGCACATTGCAATGAGCCTTAAGGGCTGGGAAAGAGGGTCGGTTTAAAAGAAGGAAATCAAATTCAAATTCACTGCAAAGCCCCTTCTCAGATATATGTTGCTTGCACATGACATTGACAAATAAGGGTTTTCAAAATGCTTGCTGGCCATTGGAGGACATGGTGCTCATTCGGGCGGACATGGTACACTGACTGCTGGTGGCAGTCCCTTTCCTCGGCCGCGAATCCGCAAAGCTCCGTCCGCACAAAACAGGTCCTAAGAAAAAGGTCCCTACAGGGGTCCACACCGAAGACCCACGCGTGACGGAGCAGCACATGTCAACTGTCATGCATCGTCATTGAAGGGGCTCACAGTCAGCAAATTGTAATTGGTTGCAGAAGCAAACATGTCAGAACCCCTTCTCAGTTGTTATTAGCGTGTTCATCATTGAAGGGGTCTGTGGTCATTGGCGCAAAGGCCTAGACCGCAAACAATCAAAACACCTTAGGGGTGTTGTGCATAAGCAAATTGTCGGCTCAAACAACCAAAATCAAAATAAAATGGAACTTGTCACATACACTGCTGTCAACAACAAGTGTGCAATTGTTCTGCACATGGGGGGGTTTGTGTTTTCCGTGGCGCCTTTTTTCTTGGGGGGGGGGGACTGAAAAGCACCCGATGGTGGGGGGGGGGGGGTCACGGGGGGGGGGTTCATGCGAAGAATTTGGTGTGGACAACGGCGGGGGGGGGGTTGATGTGGTGCATAATCAAGGGGTTTGGGGGAGGGGGGTTCATGGTTTGGTAATGATGGTCCATAAAAGTCTGATGTCTGATGTCTGATAGCCGATTAGGTCGCTATACACAGAGCTGCTCCCAGCTCCCTTGCCATGCACCAAAATTCGACAGACGGTGACTAAACTTCTTCGAGATGTGAACCACTTCAGTCTTAGTGCTTGTGTGCACACGAGCCATAGAAGGCAGGTTGCGGCAGGATTGAGCGATCCACCGAGTCACAGCGATCCGGCACTGCGTTAATTTGCATTCTGCTGGATTATGGGCTCTGCAGCGCCCAGTACCGTCAAATTGGTAATATGAAGGCTGAAATTGGTCACTATGCTGCATCTGGGCTCTGCAGAGCCCAGCATGACCAAATTGGCAAAGGAAGGGGGTGCCGGGGGGGGGGGGGGGGTGAGACATCATTAGGCAAGGCCGCACCGGTCATCAGCAGTGAAGTCGCGAAAGCTTCAACAGGCACAGTGTCTCTGTAGATCCATTCAATTGGCATCCCAGGGGATCCTGGGCTCTGCAGAGCCAAGAAATCAAAAGATGGTAATATGACGTGTGAAATTGGTCAATGTGCTTCACATGGGCTTTGCAGAGCCTAGCATGACCAAAATGGTAAATTAGGGGGTGTCCCGGTGGGGGGGAGGGTTCCTTGGACATCATTAGGCAAGGCTGCACCGGTCATCAGGAGTGAAGTTGCGGAAGTTCCAACAATTCAACAGGCACAGTGTCTCTGTACATGCAGTAAATTGGCATCCCAGGGGATCCTGGGCTCTGCTGAGCCCGGAAATCACAAGATGCTAATATGACGTCTGAAATTGGTCAATGTGCTTCACTTGGGCTCTGCAGAGCCTAGCATGACCAAAATGGTGAATTAGGGGGTGTCCCGGGGGGGGGGGGGAGGTCCTTGGACATCATGGGGCTAGGTTGCACCAGTCATCAGGAGTGAAGTTGCGGAAGTTCAAACATTTCAACAGGCACAGTGTCTCTGCAGATCCAGTCAAATGGCATCCCACGGGATCCTGGGCTCTGCAGAGCCCCATTCTCACAAGATGGTAATATGACGTTTGAAATTGGTTAATGTGATTCACCTGGGCTTTGCAGAGCCCAGCATGACCAAGATGGTGAATCAGGGGGTGTCCCGGGGGGGGGGGGTTTCCTTGGACACCATCAGGCAAGGTTGCACCAGTCATCAGGAGTGAAGTTGCGGAAGGTCCAACAGGCACAACGCTATGGGCCTCCTAAGGCTCTCTCGCGACGTCCGCCAGCACGCTCAGACCCCGGTCACCCCTGCACGGCCGCGAAGGCCAGAGGAACATCCGGGACCCTTGCATCCCCACTTCTGTCGGGAATCTCTCCACGTCGCAGCGGCCCAACAAAAGGCAGGGGCTTACAAGGCAACATCATACGTCTTGAAGGGTGGATGCGCTCCACCGGCATGTCGCGGCGACCAAAGTGATACCACCACAATTCCCCAGCGCGGAGCTCCTTTGCCAGCTTCTGGAAGCCCGGTATTGTACTCTTTGCCGAGGCCATGTAGTTGCATACGGGCCACAAATTTTCAGGTTGCATTCTAGCAAAGCATCGCATCGTATAAAGGGCAATGACCTGCTTGCGTTCCACCATCTTGCTGAGTGCGTCCGTGAAGATGGTACCACACGTCAACGCCATATGGGCAGCTGGCCTCATTTGCTTGACGATTGTCTCCGTGTTGCCGGATTTCGGAGTCAGCCCCGCCTCCACGATTGCCGCACACATCAAGGTGACAACTGTCTTCTTGTATTGTGTGTCCTCAGCCGCCAAATGCAGGAAAATGTTCAACAGTTGGGGTACACTGCTCTCACGTCCACTGTGCTGTGCCCTACTGTGTTGTCCAGCCAGCTTTGGCCTGATCTCGAGGGATGTATCAAACTTGATGATGCGCACGTCAAAGTTGGTCATCTAGTCCTCAACCTCGCCCATCCTTGTTGTCACATCCTTGCAAATTTCATCACACGCCGCAACGCCGTGTTGGCCACCAATCACCCACAGGGCTCCCAGTGAATACAACAGCATGGCACATCACACAGGGCAGGCCACATAGCCAATTACGTTGATCGAATTGTGTCGCAACAATGCCATACCTTTGTCGTCCCAGACCAAAAGCTGAAGTCGGCCATCGGGGGGGTCTCCCAGTAGGTCCTCCTTCACCTTTGCCACGTGGTCCCAATCAATGAGCCTGGATTGGCCATACTCCCTGCACCTGTTCATCTTCAGTTCCTTGCGCGCCACCTTCGCTCTCCTCACCTCCACGTAGTTTTGAATGGCCAGTACGTTTGTGGAGTCCTCGATGCTGCCCATCTTTCTTACGACACGACCCTTGTTCCCCACTTGTGAGGGGGATGGGACGTCCTGGCTGGCCCCAGCAACAGTGCTGCCCTATACAGCTTCCTCTACGGAGGGCTTTGGCTGCAATGCATCCACTTTCTCGGCTTCCAGTGTGTCCATCGCTGGTGTCTCACCATTGTTGCCATGCATGGCAATGTCGTTTGGTGGGTCACACATGTTCCAGAAACACACGGACTTTACAGGACAAATCAGGTCACCAAAAACAACACAACAATCATACTGTTCAAAGCATCAATGATAGCAAATGGCAGATTTGGACAGCAAAATAGTCGGATCAAAGCATTCAAATTGGCACCCACAGGGGTTGAAATAGCCAAAAATGTCTTCAAAACAGCTAATCACTGCAAAGGCATCTCAAATACAATGTCCAGGGCACGTTGATGGTCACAGCATCAAACAGGCCCACTAAAAGGTCCCTCGTTGACACGAGTTTGGAGCAACAGTAAAATTGGGCCTGTGCAAATGGCCTGCAACACCAGAGCCAAACCTGCTGGTGGCAATTTACCTTCAGTCATCGTAACAGTGTATCAGGACAGCAGTGCCAGGCACACCTCTTCAAGGGTCACACAGGCTGACGCAGCGGGTGCACACTACACTACGGAAGCATGGAGATGTGTGCACAGATAAAAGCACGAAGATGGCATGGTCCAGGACTGGCCCAGCCCAAAGAAAGGAACAGCAAATGACCAGATAGGGGTACATATCGAGCAATGGTGACAGGCTGGGCTCTGCAGGGCCCAGAGTAACAGAAACCAGTAATACAACCCCTGAAAACTCACTGTCAGGCAAAGCTGGGCTGTGCACAGCCCAGACACTTTGGGTACAGCAAGAACAGGGGTGTACACATCAAATTGGGCGATCTGCGGGGGAGGGGGTTGCATTACCACCCCCCTCCATGATCACTCTGAGTCTATCACGTCAAAGCAACAAGAAAGCATCGGAAAATGACCAGATTGGGGTATATATCGGGCAGTGGTGACAGGCTAGGCTCTGCACAGCCCGGAGTGTCAAAAACCAATAATACAACCCCCGAAAACTCAGTGGCGGAGAAAGCTGGGCTGTGCAGAGCCCGGGCATCTGGGTACAACAATAACAGGAGTGGACACAGCAGATTGGGCTGTCCGGGGGGGGGGTCTGCATTGCCACCCCCCCCCCCCATGATCGGTCCGAATCTATCAGGTCAAATTCACAACAGGTACAGGGCCATCAGACAGGGCATCAACATCTACAGCATCCTTGGCCCGGATCACAGGTACGCCATCCTGAGGGGGGGCACGCACATGATCAATGAACATTGCATTTGGCACTGGGGAACAATGTGCTCCATTGCAATTGGTATGAATCCGACTGTTTCTACAGCTGCCCGGGTCTCGCGGCGGTTCACAGGTGGCCTAAGTGGGATAGGTTGACATATGCAATCCATGACATCATTGCGCAGCCCTTGTCCACCTACTAGGGTGCGCAGAAAGCGCTTTAGAATACATTTCATAAACACAACCGTTAGGGTACCCCCGGTTCCCTTTTCGGGGCACACGTACGTTGTGTCTCTTTCTGCCTCAAGTACATTAACTGGACCCGAGGAGCATCGCACAGTTGGATGCTCCTCCCGTCCTGCACCACGCATGAGTGCCCATACCTTGTCGCGCACCTCTACACACACTTTCGGAGAGGGACTCCGTTGCACTTGCCTGCTGACGGGGGGGCATGGTGCGAAATAGGTCACCAGCCTCATCCGCCGCGTGCTTGTCGGGGTGCTGCTTGCACCGTGCCCGCAATTTTGCCAGCAAGGCCTCACAACATTCCTCCACATGGGCGGCACCAGACGTGTCGTCGTGCCATTGCGTATTGTACGGAAGTGCGCAGCACATGGTGCGGACGTAGTCCATTTTTCTTGCAGCTGGACCGGCAAGGTCAACAAGTAGACCCACACAGCGTTGAAGTACACACGTGGCTACTATACCAGTCCCGTCGGCGCGCCAAGCCCAAGTGCAATTACGCACTAAGTGTCCCAATACGAAGATGGTTGGGAGGTAATAATTCGGGAGGGATTCTAGGCCCCGAAGGATGCGCAACCCATCCTGTGTGTTTAGGGCTGCTTGGTCGGCGTGTCCCTCAAACAGGGTAATTTTCTGCCGAAGATGTGCCCGTAGGTGTGTTGCTGCGAGAAGGAGCGCAGCGATAGTTTTCTCTATGACAATAAGTTTGGGGTGGTTATATATGCGCGCACCGGCCCCAAACACGGGAGCGGTGATATACGAAAACACAGGAAAGAATTTACGCCAAATGATGTTGCAAACATGTTTGTAGGGGTGCCGCACGCCGTAAATCAACGAGATACCCCGCAACCAATCCGGAAAATTCCAGTCAATGGTTGCTCTAGAGTACAAAATTTTGAGCACCTGGTAGTGGATGTTGCAATCAACAAGCAATGCCATCGGGTTCTGACAATGCTGTTGGGTACTGCGTAGCATATCGAGGAGATCCAAGAGCTCTTGGTTCTGACCTGTACGGGACTCATATATGCCAAATGGCTTCCAAAAGAGTTGCTGTCTACCAGCCTCCCGGGCAATATCGAGGGGGGTACGGATGGTTCTCCGAGAAATGGGTGCATTGCACATATCATTGCACACCTTCAACATTTCTCTGTGCTGTTGAAGAACTGCCATGGCCACTGTGTCCACCCGGTCCACTAGGTCACGCAGACTTGGGTGGCCAAGATAATGGGGAAAGGGGGCTGTGTGCAACACCGCTATGGCGGTGACATCTAGACAGACATTGGGTTTCACCGGGTTGGCCCGAAACTGGGCATGCCACCAGTTGTCCACCCACACCACGATATCACGGTGAACAATGCTCCGCCACAGTTTCCGGAACTGCAATGCCCCCTTGTCTGCAATAGACAACCGGGATGGCTTGGTGAGACCTGCGTGCACCAGCTACCGGATGTCTGTTGGTGGACCTGCGTGCACCGGCTTGCGTTTGTCTGCCCGCATGACAGCAATGGTGCTCTCACCACTGGGGACGGCCGCTTTTGGCAATGCCATGCGACGCATACCTAGCCATATATAATAGGCCTCCTTGGAAAAATTAGTTGGGCAACGCGGCCATTGTTTTCGTGCCAACACCTTGCGAATGCGGTCAGGCGTAATGCGAGACCGCTTGTTGACACGTAGACCCGCACAGAGTTGTATGAAATCTTTCGCCACACCATGGCGCACAGCCGACAACATCATTTGGCGACCAGTGCGCCATTCTTTCGTACAAAGAGACCGCATGTAGCTGACGTGCAACGCCATAGAAACCGGTGCCATAGTGATAAGACAGTTTGGGTGGCACAACGGGAAAAGGTGGTAACCAAAACAAGACACTAGAGGCGTAGACTAGCACATACCGTGCATAGTGGGAGCTCAATAAGCACGTGAGGTAAGAGAAGTACGGGCTTGCATTGCGGGTAGCATGCACACAACACACGAAATGATGTTGTTGGAAAAAGCTGGGCTCTGCAAAGCCCAGTGTCCCGAAATTAGTAATGGCGGGCCGTGCAATAGACAGGGGGGACACAGGGAGCGACGGGCCAGGAGCAAGTAATCGAGAAGGGGTAAAAGTAGCATTTGGCAGCCCAGGGTCCCAAAAAGTGATAATTATGGGGTGCACATCACACATTTGGGAACTAGACCACTTAATGGATCACAGAGTTTTCCGGTATTTGGCCGGGGGCATATCAGGTAGTAATGACCACCGTGACCGATACCGACCATCCCTCTTTACCGGGATAGTAGATGGTTGTGGGGACGCAGATGGAGCCACACCCGGCGAGAATCCTACATGCACATGTGGCAACAATGAGTACCTTGGGGTATGTCGGTTGTCCGCAACAACGGCAGTGGGCAACGAAGAAGTGCGCCGGGGGGGATGCAGGAGGGAACTCCTTTGGGGTAGTGCATTATCAGACAGGGGCACCGGGGCGCTAGCTGATCGCCTACCACTGGAGGTGATTGAACTGTGACTCAAGGCAGGCGGGGTGCTTCTATGTGGTACAGGCACTAGTGGCAACAGGCTGTATTTTGACTGCCCACCGGTGTGGTTTGCTTCCACAGGTGATGGAAGGGACCTTACGTGCTGGTGGTCGGAGTTGTGCCGATCAATCTGTTTAAGTGTGGGTTGGTCGGCATCCGGGGGAGGAAGTGGCCGAGGAGGTGGGATACGGGGATGGGAAGACGACTCAACAGGGGGGCGTGATTCTGGATTTAGTGTATCCAGGATCAATGCAGCCCGCTCCTCGCTGCGTGACAGAAAATGGGATCGGCATATCCGGTCCCCTTGTTGCCATGTGACGAGGGGGTTGCGCAGTGGGTTCCGCAATGCAAAACGGAACCGTGCACGAAGCCCCGGGATGTACTGCACGTACCATCATGCCTGGTCACCACTGTTGTCCTTCGGCAACTCCATTGTCTTTGGAGTCAATGGGTCATTGAGGGAGGCCTTTGGTGGGGTTGGGTGGTCCTTGGGGACACGCTTTGGTGGCCGCGGTGGGGATGGGGGTGCTGACCCCGTAAACATAATGGCCTCCTGCAGAGCGAGCGTAGCTGCAGCACGCGCTGCTGTTTCACCGGTCGATGGGACCGGTAAGGGTACAGGTCCTACAACCTCATCTCGTTCCGTATCCTGGCCGGAACCCAGTACATCCACCTCCGTACGTCTAGCATGTGGAAAATCAGCCATGGATGTTGTAAAAAGAAGATAGCATGTTACATGTACTTAATATATGGGACATATGACTCGATAGTAAATGTACGAGCACTACACAGTACGCATAAAAGTCAAATGCAATAGATTAGGGTATGTTGCAAACAATGTGCCCTGAAACTCCCATAGAATCAGACGCACCACAACAATGAAACATTACCTCACCGAGCTTGGACTACACCTGCGGGCAAACAGTCTAAGGCTTGTTGTATTGTACTCCTCAATGGCTACCGATTGTCGTACTTACACAATACCACGGTGGCACCTTTGTAAAACACGATAAAAGAGCAACGCGGCAGAAAGGCATAGAAAAATATATTACCGGACCACATGTAGAATAAGTTTCAAAGTGTCATAGCGCTATTGTGTCACACAAAAGGGGGCAAAATGGGAAATTGTGAAGGTCTGGGCTCTGCAGAGCCTAGCCAACAGGGAAACCCTAATAAGCACCCCTCAAGTACCAAGTTTATGAATGTTGGGCTCTGCAGAGCCCAGGTTGTTGGAAAATCCTAATATAGGCCTTGTTTTGGCAGTTCCATCTAGATTATGTGATGCCTGGTGTGGCACGTGTCTTTGATCATTGCCCACCGGTAATGTATGTAGGAGTTGTATCCTTGATTCCTGTTACTGCTGACCTATTCGGGGACAATTTTAGCTAAATATGTTAGAATGTCGGCGAGAGTATACCACTTAACCCAGCGCCACATAGCGTGGCTACTTGACCATTGTATACATGAGCCAAGTGTTGTACCGGGGGTAGGTACAAAGGGTATAACTTGTAGCCTGGGCTCTGCAGAGCCCAGAGATCTAAAATGTGTAATATTGGGGCCTAAAATGACTTACACAGCTGGTCTGGGCTCTGCAGAGCCTAGCCTGATGCAAAAATGCAAATTTGCACCCCTATTTTACCATACGCAAACCACCACCCATCACCCGTTTTTCGCTAAAACGATAGGGGGCATTATGGGCCTCCTAAGATTAACAATGCTCAATACATACACAAAATTGGGACCCATTGGGCTAAGGGGCACATTCGATTTGATTGTCGGTCCCCCGCATGCACTGCACCTTAGCATGTGTCTGCGACTCTTTACCCATGAATGATGAGTAAGCTCCTTCATCAGCTCAAGCGTAGAGCTTCACAAACAACCAAGCAATAGCACACTGCTTGCATACTCCAAAAGCATCATCCGTGCCCACCGGACTCATTGTGGCCGAATTTTTCGTGCGCGCCTCGGTGCCATCTGCACAGCTTTGCGGGGGAAACTTTTTTAAAACACAAAAGGCAAAAGGAAAAAAAGGGGGGAGAATCAGAAAGGGCCCACAAGTGGCCCGGGTGGCTACATAACCCCTGCTGCTTGAAGGGTCCCCAATGCTTCAGAGTGGAGGACAAAATCAGCCATGGCCCACAAGCGGGCTAGATGGCTACATACCCCTGGCCGCCTCCGGGGGTCCCCAACGCTTCTGTGCGGGGGACATAATCATAAGTGGCCCACAAGCGGGCCGGGTGGGTGCATAACCATTGCTGCCTTGGGGGTCACCAACGCTTCAGAGAGGGGGACAAAATCAGAAATGGGCCACCAGTGGGCCGGGTGCCTACATAACGCCCGCCGCCTCAGGGGACCCCAACGCTTCAGAGCGGGGGACGAAATCAGAAGTGGCCCACAAGTGGGCAGGGTGGCTACATAACCCCTGTCGCCTAAGGAAACTTGTACGCTTCAAAGCGGGGGACAAAATCAGAAGTGGCCCACAAGTGGGCCGGGTGACCCAACCTACTTTTGCCACTTCTCATTCTGTCCCCCGCTCTCAAGCGTTGGGGACCCCCAAATCAGCAAAGATTTTGTAGGCACCCGGCCCACTTGTGGGCCAGTTCTGATTTATCCCTCTCTATGAAGAGTCGGGGAACCCTTAGGCGGCAGGGGTTATGTAACCACCCGGCCCACTTGTGGGCCACTTTTGATTTTGTCCCCCTCTCTGAAGCGTGGCTACATAACCCCTATCGCCTGGGGGGTCCCCGAAGCTTCAGAAGGGGGGACGGATTCAGCAATGGCGCACAAGTGGGCCAGGTGGCTACATAACCGGGCCGCCTGGGGGGTCCCCAGCACTTCAGAGCGGGGGGCAGAATAAGAAGTGGCCCACAAGTGGGCCGGGTGGCTACATAACCCCTGCCGCTTGGGGGGTCCCCAACGTGTCAGAAGGGGAAACCGAATCACAAGTGGCCCATAAGTGACCCAGGTGGCTACATAACCACTACCGCCTGGGGGGTCCCCAACGCTTCAGAGCGGGGGACGAAATCAACAGTGGCCCACAAGTGGTCCGGGTGGCTACATAACACCGGCCGCCTTGTAGGTCGCTAAGGGTCCCGAACGCTTAAGAGAGTGGGACAAAATCAGAAGTGGCCCACAATTGGGCCAGGTGGCTACATAACCCCTACCGCCTGGGGGGTCCCCAACGCACCAGAGCGGGGGACAGAATCAGCAGTGGCCCACAAGTGGTCCGCGTGGCTGCATAACACCGGCCGCCTTGTAGGTCGCTCGGGGGGTCCCAAACGCTTAAGAGAGTGGGACAAAATCAGAAGTGGCCCACAATTGGGCGGGGTAGCTACATAACCCTTGCTGACGGGGGGGGGGTCCCCAAGGCTTTAGAAGGGGGGACAAAATCAGGAGTGGCCCACAAGTGGGCCGGGCGGCTACATAACCCCTACCTCCTCAGGGGTCCCCAACGCTTCAGAGCGGCGGACATAATCACAAGTGGCCCACAAGTGGGCCAGGTGGCGACATAACCACCACGACCTGGGGGATCCCCAACGCTTTAGTGCGGGGGACAGAATCAGCACTGGCCCACAAGTGGGCCGGGTGACTACATAACGCCTGCCGCCTAGGGGGTCGCTTGGGGGGTCCCCAACACTTGAGAGAGCGGGACAAAATCAGCAATGGCCCACAACAGGGACGGGTGGCTGCATAAGCCCTGATGCCTAGGGGGTCCCCAAAGCTTCAGAGCAGAGGACAAAATCAGAAGTGGCCCACAAGTGGGCAAGGTGGCTAAATAACCCCTGCTGCCTGGGGGGTCCCCAATGCCTCACAGCGGGGGACGGAATCAGAAGTGGCCCACAAGTGGGCCGGGTGGCTACATAACCCGTGCCGCCTAGGGGGTTTCCAACGCTTTAGAGCGGGGGACAGAATGAGCAGTGGCGCACAAGTGGGCCGGGTGGCTACATAACGCCTGCCGCCCGGGGGGGTCCCCAACGCTTCAGAGTGGGGGACAGTTGACACTTCGCACACATGGACATCTTTTCAGGATCAGACTTGGTGCAACAAAAGGCACATCCCCATCATCACCCACAACATCCTCATCATCAGTGTCCTCATGTGTAGGTGCGGTCCACACATGTGCAGGTACGTGGTCCCATGGACCATATGTAGGGTACCGTACTTGTGTTCGGATGAAAAGCTGATGCAAATGCAAGAGTACACACACATTCTCATGCAACTCAGAACCCGATCCCCTCCATATGCTCCTTACAATGCCCCAATGCCACATGCATGCAAACTAGTGCTCAATACGTGCCCTATAGAAACCATGAACATGGTTGTACTCCTTTTGTCGCTTGGTCAAAGTCTTTCGACTAATAAATGGCCATGCCACATGGAGGCACCCCTTGTATGTACCATCCATGGAGCCAATCTCATAATCCATATAATACCCTTGGGCCCTTCGCGATCCCACATGAGAACACCCGCCGATGTCCCGGGGGCCAACAGACAAATCCAAACGATGTCCCCAAGACTATCAATGGCAACCGCTACTTTATATACACAACCAGCATATTTTGGGTTGAAGAGGACATCACAAAGGATGCCCCCTATGGAAGCGATGGGCATGCTATCCACGTAATGTGTGACAAAATAAAGACAATTTTTCAACCCATCAAATTTCAGCAACAACGCCATTGAAGTAGGAACGAACACAATGCACACTTGCCCACCAAGTGTCCTGAGAGCAACCCGTTGCTCCAAAGAGGAGATGAGCACACCTATGAGGTGAAGTGTGCTTCACGAAGAAAAAGAAGCGAAACAAATATTCGCAGGGAAGTATCTCATCATGCCCATACTTTAGCCAAAACAACCAAGAACACTGCATGTGTATTCCAAGGGTATCATCCGTGCCCACCGGAGTCATTGTGGCCGAGTTTTGCGTGTGTGCCTCGGTGCTATCCGCATTGCTCGGGGACACGCTTGAAAATAAGGAAAAAAGGGGGGAGGGAATCAGAAGTGGCCCAAGTGGGCCCAGTGGCTACATAGCCCTTGCCACCTCGGGGGTCCCCAACGGTTCAAAGCGCGCGACAAAATCGGCAATGGCCCACAAGTGGACCGGGTGCCTACATTACCCTTGCCGCCTGGGGGGTCCCCAACGCTTCAAAGAGGGGGACAAAGTCAGCAGTGGTCCACAAGTGGGCCAAGTGGCTACATACCCCCTGCCACCTCCCCCCCCCCCCCAACGCTTCAAAGCGGGGGACAGAATCAGCAGTGGCCCACAAGTGGGCCGGGTGGCTACATGACCCCTGCCGGGGTACCCAACGCTTCAAAGCGGGGCACAAAATCAGAAGTGGCCCACAAGTGGGACAGGTGGCTACATAACCCCTGCTGCTTGGGGGGTCCCCAACGCTTCAGAGCGGGGAGGACAAAATCAGAAGTGGCCCACAAGTGGGCCGGGTGGCTGCACACCCCCTGCCGCCTTGGGGGTCCCCAACGCTTCAGAGCGGGGGACAGAATCACAAATGGCCCAAAAATGGGCCTGGCGGCTACATAACCCCTGCCGCCTGGGGGGTCCCCAACGCTTCAGTGCGGGGCACAAAATCAGCAGTGGCCCACAGGTGGGCACATCGCCTACATGCATGCATTTTCAGTAAAATTGGTAAACGTTTTCTTTGCGGTAACGTCGTGTGATTTTTTTTTGCGGTACACGCTTGCAAAAAAAATCATTACGTCGTATAATTTTCTTGTTGTGGCAAACACGTGTACAAAAAAATTGTCAAAATGTGTAATTTTTTTGTGGTAATGCGCGTAACGGGTTTACATGACTTACCACAAAAAAATTACACGTCGTGACGATGTTTTTGTTGCACGCATTTAACGCAAAAAAGAAATTACACGAATTACAACATACACGACTCAACTGCAGGCGTGGCGGTCTTTCACGGACAGATTTTGACCAGAAAAGGGTGAACAGGCTCTTGATGTTCGCCGTGCATTTGGGTAGCAAGGGAGGCAACCAACCAGGCAACAACCTGGGTACGGACAGAAAGGGACGCAACTCCTCTCCATCCTGCACAATTATCTTTTGGCGGTACTGGACGTGTGTTTCAACTTCGGAAAACTAGTGGTCCTGCCATCTTGCCTCAGCTTGGGACTGGCAGCTTGTGCACTGTTCGCGGCCGTGCTGCCCAACACAGCCTGTCCTGGGGGCGTCCCGTTTGCATGGCCACTTCTGGCACCACCGCTGCCCGCATTCCCTCCCAAAGTGGTTGCCCTGACGCTGTTGCCCGTACCTGCCACTGGCCCAGAACACGGGCCGTTTGACTGACCGGAGCCGGAGCTCGCGGATGACCCAGACGGTGGAGGGGAGGCCGCATTAGGACCGGGGTTAACCTTGTCCATCAGGTGCAGCTGCGACCCACTTGAGCCGGAGGTGCTGCCGGGCTTGGACCGCAGTGAGCCCCGGCGCTCCGCGGTGGCACCTTTCGTGCTTGCTGTGGGCACCGGGGAGAAACTGGCCGGAATGGGCCCTGTGGGGGCGTTCTGCGCAAATAGAGGCACAAACCCTGGGGCCACCACCGGGGCTGGTCGCGCGTTCTCCCGATGTCCTGACGGGGTGTCTGACAATGCGACGACGCGGCCGGTGACCGCGGCTTTCGGGGGAGGGGCTGGCCGGGAGGCCCGCATGGGCGACAGATACGTTGACGGTTGTCGGGCAGGCTGGGCCGGGCCGCTGCTGCTGCTCTTGCTGATGCTCGCCGATCCACGGCTCTCATGTGGTTTGGGGATCCTGCTTTGCTTCACCCCGCCCAGCTGTCGCACGTGGGGGCTGTGTGCATTGTTGGGGATGATAACGTCCGTCGACGGCATGGGGTCTGCCTTCAGCCGCCGCTTGGCGTCCGGCGCGGAGTTGGATTTCCGTGTGCTCACGCGGGCCTTGAAGTCCATGTCACGCTGGACCGCATTCGCGCTTTGCGTCTCTCGCGGAGGCCGACGCTGCCGGTCGCGGAGGCCCTGTTCCGCGAAGCGGATCTGCATGCGCTTTGCCATCTCCACGGGGCTGTGCAAGCGGGCCCACGATGTGTCGTGCAAATGCTGATTGATATCATGCTCCATCGACTCGGAGTCGGAGGCCGCATTCGCGGTCCGGAAGGAGGTCTCGTGATCTGACCCAACTCTCGGGGGTGTGCCAAACGCATACAATGTCTGGAACCGGTCGACCTCATCAATCACCCGTGTCAACGGGGCCGGCTTTGATTTGGGAACACCGGCGGATGGGCTGCCCTCTCCTCGTGGGGGTTCAAACGGGACGCCCATGGGTTTGATGATGCGCGGAGACGAAGACGTTGGTTTGCTTCCGTTTTGGCCGGTTTGGGCATCAACTGGGGGCGTTGGTGTTGGCACACTTGGGGTGGACACCCCGACAAGCCATTCGTGGCGCATCAGGTGGTCCGTGGGCCACCGTTTGGCGGCATCACGATCAAGGCAGCATCTAAGAAATTCTTGGGCCTCGGGGCCCAAGTGTTGTGGAAGCTCCACGGCTTCGTCTGTACTAGCGATAGCGTACATGGCGGCATAATTTGCACCTAAATGACTGAATGGTGGCTTCCCGGTGGCCATTTCAATCACAGTGCATCCCAATGACCAGATGTCGGCTGGAGTTCCATGGCCCGTTTGCTTGATCACTTCGGGTGCCATCCAATGCGGAGTGCCACTCAAGGAATATTGACTTGCCTCCATCAAATCCATGAGTTGCCTCGAAGATCCGAAATCCGCCTAATGCAATACGCAAAACCAAGGCAAAATCTTAGGCTTGTGCATTCTACGGGACGGCTTCGGGCGCACACCTCTATGCTAACATGCAAACAGGGGGGCAGTTTGGCCACGGTGAACAAAGGAATCGACCCCCCTCCTGCCGTGGGGCATGGGTCTGCCCCCCTGCCGTGATGGGGTGGGACGGGCTCTGCCGGGGGGGGGGGGGGTTGCTGCCTGGCTCATGGGCGGTACCGGGCTCCCCACAGCCCTTTGTGGGTGTCTCCCTTGTACTCTCTTTTTGATCCTGGGTGACATGGGGCCCTGGGGCGACTGGCCTTCAGCTCCGACCCATTCGGGTTGGCCCTCTCTGGCCTCTCTGCCCCTGGCAGGTTCTGGTGCTTGGTTGTAGGGTATCTTGTTGACTTTCAGTGGGCTTTTAGGGAATGGGGTATGTCCACAAACAGGTGGACAGGTGCCACTCCCCCTTGGCGTTCCTGGTCCTCCTTGTGCCCCATGTTGGAGTGGGGGAGTGGTCCATGAATGAGTGGACAGGCACCCCTCCCCCCCGAGCTTTGCTGGTCCTCCTTGTGCCCTGTGCTGGAATGGGGCAGCAGTCCATGAATGAGTGGCCGGGCGCCGCTCCCCCCTTAGCTTTGCTGCTCCTACTTTTTTGCCCTGTGTTGGAATGGGAGAGTAGTGGGGCCCCACCCCAAGGGCATACTGATGGAGAGGTAATACCAGGTGTGTCCTGGGCAACCCCGTGGGCCACGTGCGAGCGAATCGCACGGGCGCTCTACTGATCTCTAGGCTGGGGGGTGCACTGGACAGGCATACTGATTGAGAGGTAATACCAGGTGTGTCTTGCGTGACCCGGTGGGCCAAGTGGGTGGCTGGCACGGGGCTGTGCCGATCTCCTGGCTAGGGGGCGCACCCCAACGTGCATACCCAATCCCATTTCGGGTACCAGGGCTCACCCCTTGTGCGAACACCGTAGCTCAGCCACGTTTTAGACGCTAGGGCCCTAGCCCAGCTTTAGACGCTTGGGTTCAGCCTCATTTTGGGCACCGGGCCTAAACCCCTTTTCAGACGCTGGGGCTGTGCCCTGTTTTGGGTTCTGGGGCTCAGCCCCGTTTCAATCACCATGGCTCAGCCCCGTTTCGGGCACTGGAGCTCAGCCCCGGTTCGGGCACCGGGGCTTAAGCCCCTTTATGGAAGCCGGGCCTCTGCCCCATTTCGGGTACCGGGGCTCACCCCATTTTCAAACGCCGAGGATCTGCCACGTTTTAGACACTGGAAGGAAGGGTTGATGTATGGGTGACACGAGGTGGGGAAGCGGTATTACAATTGCAAAGCAGGAAGGAAGTTGGCGAGGGGTGGGGAACGGAGAGCGAGGTACATATGTGAAGAGGGGAGGCGATATAGATCGAATCAGGGTGGACAAGCACGCACAAGATGGTGGCCGGGGGACAGAGATGGTAGGGACTACACATGGTGTGGAGAGGGGACAAACGGAAAGGGGTGCCGACAAGACATGAGTGGCGATCCGACATCCCTGGAGAAAGACCAGAGAAGGGGGACATGCGGCAGCAATTCACGGAGGCAAGCCCGACTCCCGCACCCATGGCGTTTGGACATAGGGGGCAAGGGGTGGTGTATATGTTCCAGGAAGAGATGACACAGAAGGCGGAGGCGATCAAACTAGCACTGGATGAAGGAATGGCGCAAACAGCCAATAAAAAAGGACATATCATGTGCATCCAGACACCAAGGACAAGAGGCACGCAGGACGAGCATTTGGACCATGTGCACGCCTCCAAGTGCGACCCGTGGGGTCCCATGGCCCCCCGCACGGTATTTAAATGCATGCGTCAAATATCTAGGTTTTGATCACACCTTAAACATCCAACAAGTGGGATCCATTGCCCCCCCCCCCCCCATGGTGTGTCATGGGATACGATGAACCCCTTGACCATGAGCATCCCTCAAAGTTTTGATGTACGGGGTCAGCTGCCCCTTTCATGGTGTATTGGGGCATGCCCCAGATATGTGAACGATGAACACTCCTCAAAGGTTGAACGCGCGGGCCTTTGCGGGGTGTACATGGTCCACATGTTTGACACATGCCCCTCTATGCCGGGGTGGGGGGTAGTGGACCCCAAGCGTTGAACTCTTGATGAGTGCACATGGTCTAGATGATCGTCGCAAGCCCTTACACACCATGGGGGGCACAATGGACGCTCTCTGTCACGCCTCATAGGTTTACACACAGTGTAGATGTTGGGCACATGCCCCTCTGCACCATCGGGGTCAATCGACCACACTCGTTGAACCCTTGAGGGTGTACCTGGTCCGAATCTTCGGCTACACGGGGGGCCCCACACGTTGAACCGCCATGCTCGGGCAAATATGGTTTAGGGTGATACCTGTAGAAGCTACTGAGGGATGGCACCTTAGGGTAATGTTTGGGGTCGAGGTGTACGGCTGTAGACGGTGTAAACGCAATCGTGGGGCTAGTGCTGGCTAGTGCTATGTGTAAAGTGCCACCTAACACCGCATCAAACCAACACACCAACACCAACATGAAACACCTCAAATAGATGTTGATGCTTCGTGGGGTCCAATAGTTCAACTTGAATGTCGACTCCTCCGTGGCCCGTCCCTCCTTGGTCACAACGCGTACGTGCATCTATGTGTCCTCACCCAAATTGCTTGCGACATTGAAGCAACTTTATTTTATCGATAAGTTTCTTCACTATCATACGCCACACGTCCTTTCTCGCGCCTCACATGCACCGCTGTCTGTTCACGAAGCTTACGTGGCCACATATTTACATCACTTTTGGCATGCCATGGACCGACCAAACGGCTTTCTTGACACAAACATCAACTCAATCAATGCTTGGCAAATGAAGCGGAAAAATGCCACCGAACAAAAAAGGACGAAGCTGCAAAGTAATCTCGCACATGGCGATACGCACGCATGACGGCACGTCCCCGCGTCCACCGTTGTTGAGGAGGCCGTACTGCTTATGGATTTCTTGCACAATCGCGGTGTTGGTTGCTGGCAAAAACAAGGCGCGATGCGAGCATACCAACTTCAAGACGCCCTTGTGATCAATCAAAATATTCGCTCCTTTGATATCGCGATGCACAATCTTCTTCTGATGCAAATAGTGCAACCCAGTCACGATTTGTTGGCTGTACTTGCGAACCAGATTCTCCGGCAAGGATCCAAATTTCTCAATAACAGAAGCAAGTGAACCACCGGGGACAAATTCCATGTAGATGTTGAGGACATGATTATTTAAGGTGGTGCCGAAATACCGGACGATGTTGTGATGTCTCAAGGGTTTCATGATTTGTATTTCACATATCAAGTTTTGGACCTTTTTCTCCGGATGATCTCCAAGTTCATGAAGAGAAACCTCTTTTACGGCCAAAAACTCCCCGTTGTCCTCGCGCATGCCCAGTAGAACTCGACCGAACCGGCCTTGGCCCAACACACCAGAAATCCGAATATTAATTTTGCTCACATCCAATTCATTGTATTGAGCCCTTGAAGGAGAGTAGCAGGGAGGTTGGTCGTTCAAGTCTTCCGCGAATTTCAACTCCAAATCACGGACAGATTCATCCAAAGGATTGACATTGGCCCCCAAGGTACCTTCAAAATTTCGTGGGGGTTCTTCCTTTGTTTTTTCTTTTGAACCCGAACCTCGGCGCACCTTCGAACCACTGTTCCTGTCCGATGACATGGAATGGTCATGCTCACTTTCAATGGTGTGATTCAAGTCTTCACCACCGGTTAGCGTTGGACTCATGTCAATGTCCTCAACGATCTCGGAATCGTTTTCGGCATCCACGGCCTCATCTTCGTCGCTCAGAACCGCCCCTTCACGGATGTCTTCCTCAACTAGATCGCAATAAGAGCTCGAATTCGTGAAGTCCACTATTGGACGGAGGTCATCTTCACTTGTGATTTGTGCCCTCGTAGCAAGGTTGCCGCTCATGTGGTTCGACGGCTTCCCATATCAAAGCCATATCGGAGCCACGCCATGTCTTGAATGAAGGTCCTGCCAATCATTTCCGAAAGACGAACGAATTCTACATGTGGCTTCAGCACGACGACACATGAACGCAAAAGAAACCACTCCAATCACGAAAAACCTAATTTGCTACCCGGACTACTTGCGTGATTCAAGGAGTACGGGGTAGGTACCTAGGTAGGCCTATCGGAGTCGCAGTCCAACTAGGATTTGAATGCTCAGATTAGGTTGAAAGGTGGACGATGAGCACCTACCTGTCTTAGCGTCAATGATACTCCAACGATACTCATGTTTAGTGCAGGCAGGTTTTGCCGTCAACATTATATCATAATGGGACCTCCTTGTACGTTTTAGCCTAGGTTACCCTAGCAGTTACAATAGCCGCCCCAAGTTTTTGGGTTCTCGGTTCGAAACCTAGTGGGGAGAAAATTAGGATTGATAAATTACGGTAATTTAAGGTTTTTAAATTACGGGCTGTAACTTACGCCGTAACTTACGCTGTAAGTTACAAAAATTACGTAATTTATGGTCGGGACCAAGGTTTTACGCCAAAAGCATGTAATTTTGCCAAAAATTGTACTTTTCCCGCTTTTGTAGGGGGGGTGAGGGGAGGGGGAGTTGTTGGCAACTTTTGTGGGGCCCCCATGGGCGAGCCACAACCTTCCACCTTCCCAAGTGTGCAAGAGGGGAGACAAATCGCAATCTGAATTCATTGGTTGTGGGTTTCACCTACCGCTTCGAAAGAGCGCTGTGGTTGTAGCGGATGAACGTGCTTCCGGAAACCCAACCGATCCCGATTTGTTGCCAACCAATCGGCGGTGCTAAACACACGCTCCACCGAGGCTTGAGAAGCGGGGATGGAGGCTAGAAGGGGTGGCGAAAAATTTCGGTCGGGGCGTAACTTACGGCCCGTAATCTATGATCGCCGTAACTTACGTAATTTACGGCCGTAACTTACGTCGTAACTTACGTTTGTAACTTACGTTACAATCCTAGAGAAAATGTTTCTACGCCAATTGGTGGGCATCAAATGCACATCCGGTTGAGCGAAAGACACTCTTTGTTTACATTTTAAAGTCTATGGGCTTTCGCCGCTTTGTTGCTTTGTGTGGCCACTGACGAGCTCTGCCGGTCTTCCCTAGCTGTCCCATAACGGCGTCGTGTAGTTTGGTTGCCTTTGTAGACACGTGACATATTGCACCCAGAGAGCGATAGTCAACTCAGCACTCCTGCTAGCCGCCAGTTACATTTTCTGTTGAGCTGACAGGTTACAGTTTTACGGCTTCACCAAAAAGTGCCAAGCGAGATTCGAGCTGGTGTGAAGCCGGTTCGGATTTCTTTTGGTTGCATTGTGTTCCATATTTCAGCGATTTCAGCAATTTCGGATATAATTTGAGGAAAGTTCCGAATTTATACGATCTATAATCTACCGAATGGAGTACTGTAGAAATCAATCGAAATACAGATCCAGAATTTGGCAGCACCGGTTTTCATTAAAAATACAGAAAAAAATTTACAGGAATTGAAATTCTGCCAATTAAAAAGTACAGAAATCCGATTTACAGAAAAGCTGTTCGGCGCTGCTGCCGGCACGGCTCCTGCCTGGATAAACCCAGGAATTATACAAATGATTTGCGCGCACCCTGCTGAGAGGGAGTACCCTAGCGGCCAACGCGCATGGGTACGACTTGGCAACCATTGGTTTGATTCCTGGCACTTGCACGGGAAGGAGGGCTGTTATGCAAATTTTTTTTCCATTTTCAGAAGCGACAGCGGCCTAAGCAATCGCTGAGCACAGCGCAAGGGTATTAAAAATACATCCTGCGATGATGTCCAGCATTAAAAGATAAGGAAAACATCCAAGCAGTCCGGGCTACATTATTAAAAAATAAGGGAAAGGAAAAGAGGAAAGGCTTCTCAACGGAGTTATTATTCTCTATTTCGATTGATTTCTACAGTATTTGACATTTCTGGTTCAGATCAGGCCCGCTACGTGTGCGCGCGCCCTTCTTGTGTTCATGGTGGTGTACACGTGCTCTTTGTCCTTCAATGCGGGCCGATTGACCGAATAGGCTTTCTATATTGTGCTAAAAGTGATAGATCGATCATGTGCAAGTTCAAGTCGCTGATGCAACCGGAGGAAGACTATTGGTAGCCGTAGTACGTACCTTGATCGCTTTTGTCGACAAGTGTTGGGGGAGTACCTTTGGGAAAACCAAGGCCGTCCTTATGCATGCTACGATGGTAGTCAGTAGTCACAGCGAAAGCTAGCAGCCACATGGGGTGTCTTCCAAAGTGGATGAGATGTAAGACTAATGGAAGCATAGGTAGGCGCACCGCGGGTCGAGGAACAAGTTGGCCCTTGCTCCACAAGACAAAGCAAGGCTTTATTCTTTCGCGAATCATTTGTTTGCTTTGCCTATGCTTTCGGTTCCTGAGCAATTAGGCACCAGGTGATGAGACTGAGTGGCATGCTTAAGCATGTGAGGGCATGAGGTATATGTTGTGTGTTGGCTTTGCAATTCATTCATGCTTTTGGTTCGCGACACTCTAAGCGTAGGGAGGCCACCAGTTGATATGTAGCATACACTAAACATGTGAGGTTTGGTAGGCTTGCTCCTCTTGATGTCTCGTTTGCAAGTAGCAAGTAAACCCGCCAAGGTTATTTACTTGCTAGCCATCGTTTATGTTATTGCTCAGTGATAGGTACCCAGCATCCGGGCTGAAGTACCGAGGCATTGCCAACATGAAGATATATGTGATGTGTCACACATGCCATGTGTCAGGTATTGCCTTAAGGTCTGTTTGGACGTCGAGTTCCGAATTTGGACATGATTTCTCCGAAGTTTCTTATGAATTACCCGAGACAAATTTTGCAAAGGAGATAAAAGATGAAATTGGCGAGCTGACGGAAGAAGAGCACGAAGAAATGAGCGGCTGGCTGGAAGACTTTTTATTGACGGATCTCAAGGAGAAAATGAAGCACAAAGCTACCGAAGTACGAGAGAAGCGTACGCGTAAGACACTTAAGGGAAAATCTAAAGTTGAGTTCCACAAGACTCTCTGTGACGATTCTGAGGAGGAAATCCTCGAGACGGATGACCCACTTCCTTCCAAGGTGCTCCAGCGCATTGATCGGATGAACGAGAAGATCTCTAAGACGTCCGAAGACATTCGGCGCATGCCAACCTCCAGTCGTTTTCCATCTACTAAGAAAAGTCCCTTTGTTACGCGGGAATCATCGGCTATTGCCACGCTCACAGAAGTGTGTGGAGGTGTGAACAAATACGAGTGGTCGGAGGACAGTGAAGAGGATAAGACTAACGTTCTGAAAATGGAAATTCCACTGTTCCATGGGCGCAACGTTGAGAAGTATGCTGAAAAGCGGGTGCACCGGTGAACAGGAGCCAAGTGTCCCAGGACACCGCACACGCAACACAACACACCGAGCGGCACACGCAAAACAACACACGGAGTGGGCACATCGGTGAACAGGAGCCAAGTGGCCCAGGACGCCGCACACACAACACAACGCACCGAGTGAGCACAACGGTGAACAGGAGCCAAGTGGCCCGGGACACCGCACACGCAACACAACCCACGGAGCGGGCACACCGGTGACCAGGAAGCCAAGTGGCTTAGGACACCGCACACGCAAAACAACACACCGAGCGGGCACAGCGGTGAACAGGAGCCAAGTGGCCCAGGACTCCGCACACACTACAACACACCCAGCGGGCGCACTGGAGAACAGGAGCCAAGTGGCCCAGGACACCGCACACGCAACACAACTCACCGAGCGGGCACACCGGTGAACAGGAGCCAAGTGGCCCAGGACACCGCACACGCAAAACAACATACCGAGCGGGCACACCGGTGAACAGGAGCCAAGTGGCCCAGGACACCGCACACGTAACACAACACACCGAGCGGGCACACCAGTGAACAGGAGCCAAGTGGCCCAGGACACCGCACACGCAAAACAACATACCGAGCGGGCACACCGGTGAACAGGAGCCAAGTGGCCCAGGACACCGCACACGCAACACAACTCACCGAGCGGGCACACCGGTGAACAGGAGCCAAGTGGCCCAGGACACCGCACACGCAAAGCAACACACCGAGCGGGCGCACCGGTGAACGGGAGCCAAGTGGCCCGGGACACCGCACACGCAACACAACACACCCAGCGGGCGCACCGGTGAACGGGAGCCAAGTGGCCCAGGACACCGCACACGCAACACAACACACCAAGCAGCACACCGGTGAACAGGAGCCAAGCGGCCCAGGACACCGCAGACGCAACACAACAAACCGCGCGGGCACACCGGTGAACAGGAGCCAAGCGGCCCAGGACACTGCACACACGTAGGGCGGCCGAGGGACAGGAAAGAACCAACACTCCATGTTTCAGAAGCACTGGGGCAACCCAGCCGACCCACCGGGCCAGTGGCAGGAGCGGTACACCAAGGCCACTGGTCCGAGCCCGGCCAGGCTGCATCGGGGACCATGGCAAACGTCACCCGGAGCCATGGAAGCAACCGGTGACAGGCGAGTTGGTACACAGTCCAGGAGGGGGTCGCCTGCCAAGCAGAGTGGCCCCGCAACTCAAGCCACAAGGGTGAGGCGGTCGTACCATAGACTAGCGGGAGCAATACCCCTTGTGGTGAGAGATACTCCACAGGGCTGGGCAGCCCCCAGAGCTGCCGCCCAAAGGAGGGGGCATATGGCCCTACCCATGGACACATGTGGGGACACCCTCCCACTTGGGACACATGGACCGGGTGGCCGCGACAATGCCTTCCCAAGCACATGCGGGAGCGGCTCAAGAGGCACCTGACATAGGGCAGTGGGAGGGACAGGACGTCCCCTTGGTAAGACCTTCTTCCTGCAATGTCAAAGGAGGCATCCCGAGCTCCCGAAGATACCTACCTACCTACCTACCTACCTACCTACCGATGCAGAAAAATTTGGAAGATACCTAGTGCTCACTGGCAAGCCCAAAGCCAAAGATCGGGTGAAGGCTAACCTCATCGTTCAGGGCATCAAGGGTCCTGAACTTCAAGAAAGAGTATCCAAATTGCTGAAAACGGCCACAAGCTTTGAGGATTTTCTGAAAAAACCCCAAGACCTCTATCCTACGCTTGGAACGGACCTCTCAATTCTGGATAAGATTTCAAAGGTGTCCCATTTACCTTATGACCGGAAACCAGATCAAGTGGTCAAATTGTTGGAAACACTGAAAATGCTGTTTGACAAGTTGAACCCAGGAGTTATGACTGAGGAGCGCAAGCTTATGGAACTTTCTTCGAAGATCAATGATAAACTATTCGTTGAGTGGACCAAGGACGATAACCTTTTTGCAAGGATGCACTCTTACGGTTCATTGAAGGATCTCATGAAGGAGCGCGCACAGCTTTCTATCGGTTTCAAACATCTTGCCGCTCCTCGTGGTTCTGCATTCGCGCGCACTGCTTTGAGTTGATACCAAGAAGCTCAGAGAGATAAGGAAAAGGACACCTCTTTCTCTGGAGGACCATCGTCTGGAAGTTCAGCTCCCAAGTCGGACATCACCGAACTCCTCTCCCAATGCCACTCGATGATTGCAGAGCCAAGAGTCTCTGAGAAAGTAGGCAAGGGCGACAAAGGAGGAAAAGGCTCTGGCAAAGGAAAAGGTCGAGGAAGAGGAAAAGGCCAAGGAGGCAGAGGAGGCAAAGGACAGTTGGACCCCAACGCGTCGATCGCCGAATTTAAGGCACACAGTCAGTGTAAACATTGTGGTAAAACGAACCACTACAGCGATCATTGCTTTGGGATCCAAAGAAAACAGAAAGAGGATCGACTCAAGAGCTTCCTGATCCAATCCGGTCTCAGTGAGGAGGCAGCCCAAAAGGTGGTGGAAGACGCCAAGAAGAAATGGAAGCACCAGAAGCAAAAGGGACCAAAAGCTGGCCCAACAAAGAAAGATGCATATGGCCCCTCCGCAGTAAGTGCTGGTGCTGGCGCCTCCTCATCAGAGACCAAAACGATGCAGGAGGACGCTGAGAGTCAAGCCAAGAAGAGGAAGAGAGATGTGGCATTTTCAGAGGTTGAGAAAATCGTGGACATGCTTCGAGCCGCTGTCAAGGACATTCTCACATTGTGACTACCCATGGTTGTAGAGGAGGAGATGTATGACGGTGTTTTGGATACTGGTGCAACCGATTCCATTGTGGCTTCATCATTGGTGTCAGATGCGAATCGCCGGGGTTACTGTGAAGTCAAGGTGGGAGAGGGGCACTACACGTACAGTGACGGAGGTAAATCCGTGGATGCGTGCATGGGCTATTGCAATCTTCCGCATGTTTCTATCGTTATGGAGACTTCAGCTTTTCAAGTATGCCTGGGCATGAATTTCATCCGTCAAAACGCCAAGACGATTCTGGGTTTGATTTTTACTCCATCGGGACTCATTGTCCGAAATCCAGAGACTGATGAATTATCCTGGGTATCGTTATCTGAGAAGTCCTGTCAGAAGGGAGGAGCAAACAGATTGCCACCTGCTCAATCATCTTTGAGAATTTCCCGGAGAGAAGCCTACAGTTTGGTACCTTCACTGAGGCAGCAGGTCCTCATCGACCTTGGTGATTTGAGACCCACCGTGGACTTGTACGCCAACCCCAAAAATCATACCGAACCGTTGTATTGCACCCCCCTCAATTCATATTATGCCTAGAACTGGCACGACTTTCAGTTATGCTGGGCCAACCCCCCGTGGTCACACCTCGAGAAGATGGTTACCAAGGCCGTGCTCGACCGAGCGCAAGTCGTGGTTATTTGTCCTGAATGGGGCCAAATAGGGGAAACTCCGCATGGCGACCATTTTTGGACCGCATGACGAAGGTTCGTGTACCTGTCCCAGATGTACCCCTCTATCTCCCAGATGGGGCGACCAGCCCATTACCAGTGCCACGCTGGGGAAGCATTGCATCTCTCATCGATGGCAATGATTGTGATATTTCGTTAAGACTCAATTCCCAAGTAGTCAAGTTTCTCCACCTAGTGAACCGTGGTTTAACCTGGTCTGATCTACTGAAGGGATATGGGCAGGATACACCTGCAACAACACCGAAGGACGAGTTTGAATTCCAAGAAATTCGGCCTCCAACTGAATCAGATGAAGAACATGACGCAGGCGTTCGAGATGCTGAAGTTGACAAAGTCGCCATTCAGTGGGAAGAGGTCAGTGAAGAACCTGCAGAAGTGCAATGGGATGAAGTCAGTGAAGACGGCTATCTGGCGGATCTCAATATCGCTCAGCACCTGAGGTACGACCCATTCCTAAGCATCCTCGAAGACTATTCGGACTGAATCGAAGATTTGCTGAGCGAAGTCGATCTCGAAGATTAAGTTATGGGAGGTGTACAAAATTTTACCATGTGGTGTCTGGGCCTACATGCTATGCAAGAGTATGGCGTGACCATGCAAGTCGAGGAGGACAAGGCAAGAATTGCCAACCCACGGGGATGGCCGGTCTCGAAGGAGGACTTGCGCTCTTTGAAGAAGAACATTGAACACCGAATCTTCCAGATATCAGAGGAACAACAAAGGCTAGAGCTCAAGGACAGATGGAAGAGCCATTACAACGAGTTCACGCGCAGGAGCTTTGACGGAGATGAAACAGATTCGCTCTATCAATATCTGGATGACGACCGCTTTATCGTGTATGGCGATGACATTTATCTGGATGTCTCGGCCCTACTCACTGAGTGTTACTCTGTATCAAGGGATGAGTACGGGAAATCAAAGTTAGCGGCTGCAGATGATTTCAAGGAGAGAAGATCTGAAATTTGCGTCCCAAAATTCAAGAAGTCCTACGTCGAAGGAAGGTTGCTTTTGGACCATTGATGGCACATGGTTCATGTGAGAAGTTTGTTACCATGGACTTGGAATTGATGGATGAACGCAAAAATACCACAATGCGTTCAAAGCCATTTCCAGCTAGCAAGGCTGCCAGTGAGGAAACAATTCGTCAGATCACTGAATGCATTGCAGCCGACCTCGCGGAAAAACATGAGCAAGCAGAGTATCCAAAACACTGCTCTCCATGTTTCTTGGTAGACAAACCAGGGAGCAATGCGAAAAGACTGGTTGTCCACTATGCGAAGCTGAACAAACTCACCAAGAAACATTCAGGGAGTCTACCAAGTTTGGAACAAGCGCTGCAAAGAGCTGCTCATTGCCGTTTCAAATCCAAATTGGATAAGCGCAGTGGTTTCTGGCAAGTGGAGTTCACAAAACGAGCGCAGGATCTATCAGCATTTATTGCTCCTAATGGTCAAGTGTTCAAATGGAAAGTTATGCCGTTTGGGTTGACAAATGCTCCGGCAACTATCCAGGAGCTCATGAACCAGGTCGTGGCCCGTATGAAGCTGAAACCTACGGTGCAGGCACTGCTGAAAAAGGGGGCAGTCATTAAGGTCTATATAGACGATGTCCTATTGGGGACCGATGACGCTGATGATCATTTGCGTTTGGTGGAAGAGTTTTTACGCACTTGTGAGGAATGCAATACCCGCGTGAAGTTGGAAAAATGTGAATTCATGCAGGAGGAAGTTGAATATTTTGGTTTCCAAGTCGGATGGAGATGGTGGAGACCTGTGCAGGAAAAGTTGCCCCAATTTTGAAGGCTTCCATCCGTGATGACAAGACCCGTGGCGTCAAGGATATCAGAGCTTTCCTGGGATCCTGTAAATTTTACAGGAGACACATCTTCACTTTCACGTACAGTAGCCACCTTCTCACGGACTTGACCAAGAAGACTGTACCTTGGAAGTGGACACCCGAACATGAAGCTCAGTTTCAGGACATCAACCCAAAACTGAGCTCTTTGAGGTTGTTGGGCACACCTGCACCTGCCGGTGATTTCGTGGTTATCACTGATGCGTCTCTGGTGGGAGCCGGAGGTACACTTCTGCAGTGGCAACAAATTCAAGGAGCGGCTGCAAGGAGAATAGCGGATGAAATGCGGACAGTCTGAGTCAATCGTGACGGTTCACTCAAGCAGAACTGCGATTTGCAGGAATTCCATCTCGTACCCATTGGCCACTGGAATTGGAAATGGTACTCAACCAGAGCAAGCTACAGCACGTACGAACGTGAATTACTCTCAGGAATTCCGCTTACCTCTGGACAAAGCCGACTGTTTGGCAGCAATTCCGTGGTGTGGTTGTGTGATCAGGAGTCCACGGAGACGTTCCTCAAGGGGGGCCCTCCTGAAAACCGAAAGCTCAGACGCTGGTGGAGGTTTCGGGCTCAGCTGAAGCTCAACATCTACAGGGTACCGGGTCTGAAAAATGAACTATGTGATTGGCTATCACGTGAAAATTTCCACGAAAAAATTTCTGCAAGCTCTGAAGCTCTCTCTCGAGAAGCTTTTCAGAAAATGGATGTCCATTTGGATCTCACTATGAGCAAAGCGGAACTACTCAGTTCTCTACGGTAGTCTGACTATGTGGAGGAGTATGGAGATGTATTGAAAGCCCTTGGTGATGGATCCTATGCACTGGTTGACAAGGAGTTATGGTCTTTATCCTCAAGTGGTATTTTACGGAAGGAAGCGCAAACATGCATACCCAAAAAGGCGTTGGGCGCAGCCTTACAGTGGACCCACGATGTTGTCGGTCATCCTGGACCGGATTCCTGGCTCTGGGCCTTCGAGAAGATGTTTCACACTCGCGTACCTGACACAGATTTGACACAGAAAATTGAGGACATGCACAGGACATGCAAGGAGTGTGTCACGAGCAAGCGGAACCGACCCAGCGACCAGGGCTTACTTGGTGCTTTGCCACTACCACACATGGTCAATGCACTGCTGTATGTGGACTTAATTGACAGGCCCAAGTGTCATAACTACGACTCTGCCTTGATGATTGTGGACGCTCTGAGTGCATTCTGTCAAGTTGTACCATGCAAGAAGACCATTGATGGAGAAGGCGTGCTGAAGCTCATCAAACACCATTGGATTCGTTTCTATGGCCCACCTGTTTGCATCCAGTAAGAAAAAGTCACTGCCATGTCTTTCTTGGAGGGCTTGATCCAGGCCAAGCCCCCCTTAAAACCCTTTTGTTGATGCTAAGACAAACTTAAGTGTTTTTATCTCTCTTTTGTTGCCTAAAGTACACTTTCTCAAAGTAACTAGGGTTGTGACCCTAGCCCCCCATGAAGTTCACCCCTACCACTCAACTGAGCGGAGGTACCTTCCTTCATGGAGGATATACCGAAATAAAACAGGCATTTCATGCTTTAGGCCTTGGAGGTTAAGCCTAGTGGTCTCCCACCCCAAGACCCCTATACTCAATTGTTTCTACCACTTATTGTGGTCCTACTTTGTAACTGTTTCTGAATTCAGTTGCTTGGCCAAGTCATTTTCTGTGTGGTCCTGACATCTATGCCCCACATTCCTAACCAGCACCATTTCACCCAAAAGAGTGCACATGAAGTGCCTAATGCAACCTCTGAGGCAAGAGTCAGACCAATTTTCATATAAAATCTTTTGTATTATCCATTTGTGATTGAATCTATGTGTATAAACCTGCTTTGTATATCTGCAGCCCTTCTGTGTTACACTGGATTCCAAAACCAATCATTGATTCGATCCATATCCTGTTCTTGCTCTACTTGCTGCTTTGGTTTGGGTTTTCAACTACAAAACCTGCAGGAATACATCAAAAGATCTAGGGCATAATTCAAGGACATCTTTCCGGTAGCAGAGACAGTCCCTTGTGACCTTTTGAACCGACCCTGAGAAGAAGTGCAGCACAAAAGCTCAACAACAAGTTCATCATGTCCACGCCAAGCGTCAGGACCTGGCCCATCCGAACTGTCCAAGTGCAAATGGGCAGCATGGCCCACTCAATGAGTGAACCACCTTACCGAGCTCCACATCATCTCAGTGGCGCATCTGGGTCCCAAGGAGATCCAGAACGCAGAAGGGCGGAAGAAAATAAAGGCCTTACCACCGAGGCCTTAGCAGCACACGGTGGGGACAGCTTTAGTCACCTCCACAGACGTGTAGCTGCCTCAGTATCCAGATCCAACTGTCCGGCTTCATCCTCAACAGCGATTGAAGGCCCTGAGGAGTATGAGGAACTGAGGAAGAAGATGGATGAGTACATCCTACATGAGGAGTACTACAAATCCATCTGTGGGGAAGATGGAGAGGAGCCATTGGCTGTACATGGATCCAGACCACGTACAGACCTAGGGTCCTACGCACACTCTGGTCCTCCGTCCACTGCATCCCTGCCAAGACGACTAAGACCTGAGTATCCAAGACCATGTTGTCCAACCCCAAGGGCTCCCGAAGTGGGCCCGACACGAGTCAAAGAACAACATCATCCAAGGCCAACCTACGGTGCCCTGGATCATACGGCCGAGCTGTTGGCCAAACTCCTGTCTGGATCAGAAGATCCAGATGTGACGGCCCTATCGGAGGCCATTAAGGCTAAACTGGGTATTGCAGAACCCTTACCCAAGCCAGAGTTGCCCTCTCTCTCTCCAGGACTGAGTACCCTGGCCGAAGATCTCAAGAGATCAAGGGTCTCAAGGCTGTGCCTAAGGCTACCTGCCCCCGCCCCTTTCACCCCCGTGCCAGGACAGTCAGTGCCTATGGCTGATCTACAGGACGTGCCTGTCACAGAGATTGAGAGAAGAGGCCTGTCAGCCCTGGCACCTCTTGCCGGCGTGTCGCCTTCAGGCCTAACTCCGGGGGGTGGGAAGACGGGCAGACCTATTGCCCAGGCGAACATCCAGCTGGAACTGCCGGAGTTCGACCCCAAAAATCTGCCCGAATGGGCAGAAGAATTTGCAGAGTTCCTTTTGTTGACTGGCCAATCCCATGTGGATGTGGCCACCAAATGTTCACTGCTAAAACGCTCATGCAAAAAGAAGTTTTTGCAAAGACAGGTTAAACAGATTGTGAAAACCTGTTCTACCTGGGCAGAGGTACTCCTGAGGTTGGAGAAAACATTCCCAGTCTATGAGACTGACCTCAGCGTACGCACACAGATCGAGGAGCTACCTATGCTCCCTGAGTTTCCATCCGCTGCGCGAATTTCTGAGTATGTGTGCGACTTGGAGTACTTGTTTTCGAGGATGAACGTGGGCTCCTACGGAGCCACTGAGCCCCACCTGTGGCTCATGAGTAAGATCCCCCAGCGTACGTGGGATGATTGCCGCTCCACCTCCGAGAGGAAGAGCAGGACCCACTCGTACGATGAACTGGTGGATCTCTTGATTGAGCTAGCTCTTGAGAGAGAGAATGACTCCCACATGGATAAATTCCTCAAGAAGCATTTGGGACGAGGTGGTACCCCTACCCCCGAACGTGGCGAAGGGAAGGGGCATAAAAATCCCACTAACACCAACCAGGGAGGTGGTAAAGGGAGGGGCAACCTACGTGCCATGAACGAGGTTAAACCTGATGCAGGTACAGCCCCCCTGTTCTACTGCAGACCTGTCAATGACAAGGGGGGACCTTGTCATGCCTCTGACTGCGATCTCCGCAGTGGCTGTATGCTGCAGATGAAACGTCAGCAGCATACCAAAGATGGGAAAACTGTGACCCATCAAGACCATTTCAGGTGTACCATCACCTGTGGTTACTGTGGCAAACGTTGTCACTACGAGGACGAATGCCACATCAAGAAACGCGAGAGTGACAAACTCAAGCGTCAGGAGGCGGAACGCCAGAAGACCCAGATGCCCGCCAGAAACCCCCCGAATGGGGATAAAGGTGGTAAAGGAGGTGGCAAGGGGGGTGGCAAAACTGGACCCCCTAACCCCCAGAGGCGCTCATCAGCGCCCGTTGCAACACCCACTCCTGCTGCTACACCCGCTCCTGCCGCAGGTGACCCCAAGAAACGCCCCCGAGGGGATAACGCTACCCCTGAGGGGAATAATTCCAAAAAGAGGCGCTTGGCCTGGATGGCCAAGTCCCTCATGGCTGCAGGGGTGGATGTGAAGTTCCCTGATGAGGAATAGGGGGGCGGCTCCGAAGAGGACGACTTGGTTTTCTGGATCCTCGTGAAAATCGGGGATCAGGTTTTTCGAGCGGTGCTTGATACCGGTGCAACACTCTCCATAGTGGCCCGGCGCCTGCTTAAGACTTTCAAGAAAACTAAGACCGTGGCCATAAGAGTAGGGGATGGGCGTACCATCCATTCCTTGGGGGGGGGGGTCGATGTGACTATATGTCTGGGCGACGAAACCGTGACCCAACACTGCAGAGTGTTGGACACTGACGCCTTTGACATCGTCATTGGCACCGACTTTCTACGAAGAAACCCCCAGGTAAAAATGCTGTCCCTACAGCGTCCCTATTCTTTGCCCTGCGACTTTGGCAGTGGGCTATTCTCCGTACCTTTGAAGCTGTCAGGACGAAAAGAGTCTGGGCTGCGCTACGCAGCCAAGACGAACTATCGTACTGAAAACTACCAATTGGCCCGTCACGTTCTTGAAAATGGACTGGCGGCCCTTCAGGTAAACCTGGATGAGATCCAGGTGGAATTGTTTGCGAGCCAACAACAGCACATCATGCAGTTGTACTGCTCGAAACAACTGAACAATGCTTTCCGTTTCTTCTGGAAAGCAATGGGCCTAGCGTATGCTAACCCTCCCTTCTCCCTGCTCGCGAAGGTTCTAACCAAAATCGCTTATGAGGGAGGAAGGGTTGTTATGTGCACCCCTGACTGGGGTTGCACTGATGAACATGCTTACTGGTGCCGTATGCTAGATCGAATGACCGTGGGAAGAGTGCAACTCCCCGACGGCCCCATCTATGTGCCTGAGGACTCAGACACAGCTATGCAGGCCCCTGAGTGGGCCGGTTTCCTGTCCATCGTCGATGGATCTCTCAATCCTGTACCCCTGTGTGACCTAGACCAGGTGCTACTGAAAGAGGTCATGGCCGAAAATCGTGGCCTAACCCTTTATGATCTCAAAAATCGATCTCCTGAGCACCTATCTGCCACACTTACATGGTGTGAGTCTCCCGATGACTATCTGGAACCTGCAGCTGTAAAAGAGGATGCTGACGACCAACTGTCTGAGATCGCCAGCACTATTCCCTCTGTTGATCCGAGCTGTGTTGACCTAAAACATAGTGCTTTCCTAGCCTAGCTGTTGCTAGAGGAGGTAGATCTAGAATCAACCTCTGAACCCGCTTCCCCTGTTGGGAAGCCAGTGCTACACATGCAGCCTGTGCACACAGGTGAACCCGTGGCTCGGAGTGCTGATGCTCTGGCACGGCCTGCTGCTAATAACATGCCATTGTCTGAGCATGACACTCAAGAACTCCGGCGGCTGTTGTACCTGAAGGCCGAAGGTATTGAGCGCCAAGAGCGGCTGCAATACCTCAGACAGACCTGGAAATCCTCCATCTGGTCTGAGGAGGACGATGAGTCCTATACGCTGCCTGATCCTGAGATACCTCTGGTGTATTCTCTACACTATGGGCAGCAATGTCCCCCTGAGTGGGACGATGGTACTGTGCCTGCCGAAACTGCTGATCGGCAGAAAAAGAAAGAACATGGAAAAAGCAACCTCCATGCTGAGGAGGATTTCCTTCAGAAACTCGAGAGTCTTAACCTTGACCCCCGCCTGAAGAAACTGCTGATGACCTATGAGGAGGTGTTCGGCGCCTTGCCGCCTCCCCTTTCTTGTAAAAAACTGGTCCAGATGGACCTGAAATTGAAACCAGAATTTGAAAAGACGCGAGTGAGGCGTCGTCCCTATCCCGCTCCACAGGAACAGGTTGAAGAAATCGAGCGCCAGATCCAAGAATGCATTGATGCTGGCCTCGTTGAAGAGTACAAACACGGGGACTATCCCCATCACTGCAGTCCCTGTTTCCTTGTTGCCAAACCCGGGTCGACTGCCCTACGTCTTGTTGTAGACTATGGTGAGGTCAACAAGAAAACCCAGAACCACTGAGGGAGTATTCCTAACATGGAAAACACCCTGGAGCGTATTGCCAAATGCAGGTATAAGACCAAAATGGACAAACGCTCTGGTTTCTGGCAGGTGGACCTAACCGCCGCAGCTCAGGAGCTGTTGGCCTTTATAACCCCTAAGGGTCGTGTCTTCAAGTGGAAGGTTATGCCTTTCGGGGTGGCTAATGCCCCAGCGCTCTTCCAGGAGCTTATGAACAAAATTTTGTACATACTGAGGCGCTGGCCTCTAGTACAAGAGTTGATTTCTCGGGGTGCAGAAATGGAGGCTCACATCGACGACGTGAGTTTGGGTACTAATACCAAAGAGGACCACGTCCTTCTCCTCGGTGAATTTTTCATTGTCTGTCCAGAAAACCATCTCCGAATCAAACTCGAAAAATGTGAGTTTATGAAAGAGGAGATTGAGTATTTGGGTTTCGACGTGGGGTATGGCTGGTGGAAACCAGCCGCGTCTAAGTTGCAGCCCCTACAGGACATGCAGATTCGCGATGACCCTAAGAAGGGTCTACACGATGTGAGGAGTTTTGTGGGCGCCAGTAATTTCTATCGGCGTCACATCCACAATTTTACTTACTCCTCTGCACCCCTCACTGACCTGATCAAGAAAACTACTCCCTGGAGGTGGACCTCCAGAGAGGAAGAGTGTTTCCAGGAGTTGAAGAAGAAGATGGCCTCCTCCAAATGCCTGGGAGTGCCCCGCCCAGAGGGCGAGATAGTCCTGATCACTGATGCCAGTGATGTAGGGGGGGGTGGTACGATCTACCAATGGCAGGAGCTTAACCCCGCTGAACTAACCCACTGCCATTATCGTACTACTGGACTGAACCGTGATGGTTCGTTGAAACATGACTATCCTACCAGTGAGTGGCGACTGGTACCACTAGGACACTGGAACTGGAAATGGAACCAAGCGCGTTCCAACTACAGCACCTATGACCAGGAACTCTTGGCCGGTATGTTAGTGCTATCGTCACAATCCCGACTCCTGGAATCTAACCCTATTGTCTGGCTGTGTGACCAGGAGCCTGTGAAGTCTTTTCAGAAGGGCCCACCACCAGAAAAAGCAAAGTTAAAACGGTGGTGGACTTACCTGAGCCAGTTCAGGCTGACCCTGCATCATATCCCCGGGATTAAGAATGAACTGTCTGACTATATATCGCGCAACAACTTCGATGCGCTTATTGGTGAGAGCTCTGAGGCGCTCGCCAAAGAGGCTTTCCAGCGTATGGATGTCCAGCTTGACCTGTCCATGCGCACTGCTGGAATCCTGGAGGGTTGGAGTCTAACCGACTATCAGTCAGAGTATGAAGAAATTCTCCAAACCCTCAGCACTGGTCTCGAACCCCGTGTCATTGACGGGCACCAGTGGTATAAAAACAATCAGTACCTCTTCTACGAGGACCGAATTGTTGTGCCTGAGGCACGACTGGATGGGTGCCTACAGTGGTTGCATCTCCGTTCTGGTCACACTGGCGCTAAGCGCTCAGTGGACTTCTTCCGTGAGTGTTTCTACTCTAGTCTAACCCTGACTGAACTGAGGTCGCGAATGCAGACCATTGTGGATGCTTCTGGCTGTCATGCCAGCAAGCAGAGCGACAGTAGGGATAGGGGCCTGATCTCCAGCTTACCCATACCCTATTCTGCTAACTCTCTTCTCTACGTGGATTTCATCCACGGCCTACCACGCTTTGGCGGCTATGATAGTTGCCTCGTGGTCACCTGTGGTCTATCTCGCTTCACCCGTGTGTTCCCTTGCAATAAAAAAATCACAGGTGAGCAGACTGTGAAAATGATGGGCGAGCAATGGTTCGAACCCTATGGAGCACCTAAGCAGGTGAACTCTGATGAAGATGTACGCATCCGCAGTGACACTGGGTGGTACAAACGAGTGCTAAATGCCCTCAACGTGGAGGTAACCACAGGTGTGCCCTATACCCACACGTCTAACCCTCTCTGTGAGCGACAGAACCGTGTGGTGGAGCAAAACTTAAGAATCCTGATGAAACAGGAGCGCACCAAGGACTGGGTACACCTAGTGCCCTGGGCAGTGCTGTCCATGAACTCACAGCGGAGCTCTTCTACGGGTTTCACCCCCCACGAACTGTTCCATGGAGGACGACCTGCTTGGTTCTTCAAAACCCCCTTTCCTGAGGACTTCAAGAGCCCTGTGGGAGATTGGCTGGAACACAAGCAGTCTCTGGCTAACCAGGCTGGTACTAACCTGAGGCACATTCGTGACCGTGAACAGAGCCGACGGAACCGCCTACGGCGACCTGCCAGCTTCAAGGTTGGTGACCTTGTTTTGGTACACCATTCACGCCTACCCTCCTGGCCACGTAACTGCCTACAGGACCCTTACTTTGGACCCTATCGTATCATCAGGATAGATGGATCAAGGATCCATGTCAGGTGCAGTCCACGTCTAGGTGGTGAACTGCTGTGTGCACCTAAGCAGTTGAGGCACTATCACTCCCCTGACGACTTGTCTTGGGATGAGTGGCGCCTCAGCGACAGTGAGATTGAACGTATAGACCTAGAGAACGCTGCCAGTCTAGAGGAGGCAGACGAACTCGAAGAGATGACTGCCGATGAGATGGCAGTCGATGGTTACTACGTGGTTGCAGGTATTGCTCGCCACGAGTATAAACAGGGCTGGAAATTCCTTACCCTGTGGGATGGCTATGGGTTGTCTGAGGCGACCTGGGAACCTATGTCAGCCTTCATACAACCAGATGGGAGTATCAACCCCATCTTCCGCACTTACCTCGTTGAGAACAACGAGGGGCAGCTCCTAACCCGTGCTGAGACTATGTCCCAGCGTAAGAAGCGAAACTAATCTCCCTGTGTCAGTCTACTGACAGGTGCAGTGAGCACTCTTCTGCACTGACCCTGTCTGTGCCCTGCAGACCCATGCCTATGGTTTCCAGCGTGAGCCAGGTGGCCGCTTATCATGATTGCAGCCACCCAGCGAGTGTGTGCCTTGTTGACCATGTGTTGCATGGGTACTGCCCTAATGTAATGACCCTGGAGAGGTAGGTAGGTAGGTAGGTATCTTCGGGAGCTCGGGATGCCTCCTTTGACGATGCAGGAAGAAGGTCTTACCAAGGGGACGTCCTGTCCCTCCCACTGCCCTATGTTAGGTGCCTCTTGAGCCGCTCCCGCATGTGCTTGGGAAGGCATTGTCGCGGCCACCCGGTCCATGTGTCCCAGGTGGGAGGGTGTCCCCACATGTGTCCATGAGTAGGGCCACATGCCCCCTCCTTTGGGCGGCAGCTCTGGGGGCTGGCCAGCCGTGTGGAGTATCTCTCACCACAAGGGGTGTTGCTCCCGCTTGTCTACGGTACGACCGCCTCACCCTTGTGGCTTGAGTTGCGGGGCCGCTACGCTTCGCAGGCGACCCCCTCCTGGACTGTGTACCGGCTCGCCTGTCACCGGTTGCTTCCATGGCTCCGGGTGACGTTTGCCATGGTCCCCGATGCAGCCTGGCCGGGCTCGGACCAGCAGCCTTGGAGTACCGCTCCTGCCACTGGCGCGGTGGGTCGGCTGGGTCGCCCCAGTGTGTCCGACCCATGGGGTGTTGGTTCTTTCCTGTCCCCCGGCCGCCCTACGTGTGTGCGGTGTCCTGGGCCACCTGGCTCCTGTTCACCGGTGTGCCCGCTCGGTGTGTTGTGTTGCGTGTGCAGTGTCCTGGGCCTCCTGGCTCCTGTTCACCGGTGTGCCCGCTCGGTGTGTTGTGTCGCGTGTGCGGTGTCCTTGGCCCCCTGGCTCCTGTTCACCGGTGTGCCCGCTCGGTGTGTTGTGTTGCGTGTGCAGTGTCCTGGGCCTCCTGGCTCCTGTTCACCGGTGTGCCCGCACGGTGTGTTGTTCTGCGTGTGCGGTGTCCTGGGCCCCCTGGCTCCTGTTCACCGGTGTGCCCGCTCGGTGTGTTGTTTTGCGTGTGCGGTGTCCTGGGCCTCCTGGCTCCTGTTCACCTGTGTGCCCGCTCGGTGTGTTGTGTTGGGTGTGCGGTGTCCTGGGCCTGCTGGCTCCTGTTCAGCGGTGTGCCCGCGTGGTGCATTGTTTCGCGTGTGCGGTGTCCTGGGCCTCCTGGCTCCTGTTCACCGGTGCGCCCCCTCTGTGTGTTGTGTTGCGTGTGGGGTGTCCTGGGCCTCCTGGCTCCTGTTCACCGGTGTGCCCGCGCGGTGTGTTGTTTTGCGTGTGCGGTGTCCTGGGCCTCCTGGCTCCTGTTCACCGGTGTGCCCGCTCGGTGTGTTGTTTTCCGTGTGCGGTGTCCTGGGCCAACTGGCTCCTGTTCACCGGTGTGCCCGCTCGGTGTGTTGTGTTGCGTGTGCAGTGTCCTGGGCCTCCTGGCTCCTGTTCACCGGTGTGCCCGCTCGGTGTGTTGTGTTGCGTGTGCGGTGTCCTGGGCCTCCTGGCTCCTGTTCACCGGTGCGCCCGCTCTGTTTGTTGTGTTGCGTGTGCCGTGTCCTGGGCCTCCTGGCTCCTGTTCACCTGTGTGCCCGCTCGGTGTGTTGTGTTGCCTGTGCGGTGTCCTGGGCCTCCTGGCTCCTGTTCACCGGTGTGCCCGCTCGGTGTGTTGTTTTGTGTGTGCGGTGTCCTGGGCCTCCTGGCTCCTGTTCACCGGTGCGCCCGCTCTGTGTGTTGTGTTGCGTGTGCGGTGTCCTGGGCCTCCTGGCTCCTGTTCACCGGTGTGCCCGCTCGGTGTGTTGTTTTGCGTGTGCGGTGTGCTGGGCCCCCTGGCTCCTGTTCACCGGTGTGCCCGCTCGGTGTGTCGTTTTGCGTGTGCGGTGTCCTGGGCCAACTGGCTCCTGTTCACCGGTGTGCCCGCTCGGTGTGTTGTGTTGCGTGTGCAGTGTCCTGGGCCTCCTGGCTCCTGTTCACCGGTGTGCCCGCTTGGTGTGTTGTGTTGCGTGTGCGGTGTCCTGGGCCTCCTGGCTCCTGTTCACCGGTGTGCCCGCTCCGTGCGTTGTTTCGCGTGTGCGGCGTCCTGGGCCACCTGGCTCCTGTTCACCGGTGTGCCCGCTCGGTGTGTTGTTCTGCGTGTGCGGCGTCCTGGGCCCTCTGGCTCCTGTTCACCGGTGTGCCCGCTCGGTGTGTTGTTTTGCGTGTGCGGTGTCCTGGGCCTCCTGGCTCCTGTTCACCAGTGTGCCCGCTCGGTGTGTTGTGTTGGGTGTGCGGTGTCCTGGGCCTCCTGGCTCCTGTTTACCGGTGTGCCCGCTCGGTGCGTTGTTTCGCGTGTGCAGTGTCCTGGGCCTCCTGGCTTCTGTTCACCGGTGCGCCCGCTCGGTGTGTTGTGTTGCGTGTGCGGTGTCCTGGGCCTCCTGGCTTCTGTTCACCGGTGTGCCCGCTCGGTGTGTTGTTTTGCCTGTGCGGTGTCCTGGGCCTCCTGGCTCCTGTTCACCAGTGTGCCCGCTCGGTGTGTTGTTTTGCGTGTGCGGTGTCCTGGGCCTCCTGGCTCCTGTTCACCGGTGTGCCCGCTCGGTGTCTTGTGTTTGGTGTGCGGTGTCCTGGGCCTCCTGGCTCCTGTTCACCGGTGTGCCCGCTCGGTGTGTTGTGTTGGGTGTGCGGTGTCCTGGGCCTCTTGGCTCCTGTTCACCGGTGTGCCCGCTCGGTGCGTTGTTTCGCGTGTGCGGTGTCCTGGGCCTCCTGGCTCCTGTTCACCGGTGTGCCCGCTCGGTGTGTTGTGTTGGGTGTGCCGTGTCCTTGGCCTCCTGGCTTCCGTTCACCGATGTGCCCGCTCGGTGTGTTGTGTTGGGTGTGCGGTGTCCTGGGCCTCCTGGCTCCTGTTCACCGCTGTGCCCGCTTGGTGTGTTGTGTTGCGTGTGCGGTGTCCTGGGCCTCCTGGCTCCTGTTCACCGGTGTGCCCGCTCCGTGCGTCATTTCGCGTGTGTGGCGTCCTGGGCCACCTGGCTCCTGTTCACCGGTGTGCCCGCTCGGTGTGTTGTGTTGGGTGTGCGGTGTCCTGGGCCTCCTGGCTCCTGTTCACTGGGGTGCCCGCTCGGTGTGTTGTTTTGCGTGTGCGGTGTCCTGGGCCTCCTGGCTCCTGTTCACTGGGGTGCCCGCTCGGTGTGTTGTTTTGCGTGTGCGGTGTCCAGGGCCTCCTGGCTCCTGTTCACCGGTGTGCCCGCTCGGTGTGTTGTGTTGGGTGTGCGGTGTGCTGGGCCTCCTGGCTCCTGTTTACCGGTGTGCCCGCTCGCTGCGTTGTTTTGCATGTGCGGTGTCCTGGGCCTCCTGGCTCCTGTTCGGCGGTGTGCCCGCTCGGTGTGTTGTGTTGCGTGTGCGGTGTCCTGGGCCTCCTGGCTCCTGTTCACCGGTGTGCCCGCTCGGTGTGTTGTTTTGCGTGTGCGGTGTCCTGGGCCTCCTGGCTCCTGTTCACCGGTGTGCCCGCTCGGTGTGTTGTTTTGCGTGTGCGGTGTCCTGGGCCTCCTGGCTCCTGTTCACCGGTGTGCCCGCTCGGTGTGTTGTGTTGGGTGTGCGGTGTCCTGGGCCTCCTGGCTCCTGTTCACCGGTGTGCCCGCTCGGTGTGTTGTGTTGGGTTTGCGGTGTCCTGGGCCTCCTGGCTCCTGTTCACCAGTGTGCCCGCTCGGTGCGTTGTTTCGCGTGTGCGGTGTCCTGGGCCTCCTGGCTCCTGTTCACCGGTGTGCCCGCTCGGTGTGTTGTGTTGGGTCCGCTGTGTCCTTGGCCTCCTGGCTTCCGTTCACCGATGTGCCCGCTCGGTGTGTTGTGTTGGGTGTGCGGTGTCCTGGGCCTCCTGGCTCCTGTTCACCGCTGTGCCCGCTTGGTGTGTTGTGTTGCGTGTGCGGTGTCCTGGGCCTCCTGGCTCCTGTTCACCGGTGTGCCCGCTCCGTGCGTTATTTCGCGTGTGCGGCGTCCTGGGCCACCTGGCTCCTGTTCACCGGTGTGCCCGCTCGGTGTGTTGTGTTGGGTGTGCGGTGTCCTGGGCCTCCTGGCTCCTGTTCACTGGGGTGCCCGCTCGGTGTGTTGTTTTGCGTGTGCGGTGTCCTGGGCCTCCTGGCTCCTGTTCACCGGTGTGCCCGCTCGGTGTGTTGTGTTGGGTGTGCGGTGTCCTGGGCCTCCTGGCTCCTGTTCACCTGTGTGCCCGCTCGGTGTGTTGTGTTGGGTGTGCGGTGTCCTGGGCCTCTTGGCTCCTGTTCACCGGTGTGCCCGCTCGGTGCGTTGTTTCGCGTGTGCGGTGTCCTGGGCCTCCTGGCTCCTGTTCACCGGTGTGCCCGCTCGGTGTGTTGTGTTGGGTGTGCCGTGTCCTTGGCCTCCTGGCTTCCGTTCACCGATGTGCCCGCTCGGTGTGTTGTGTTGGGTGTGCGGTGTGCTGGGCCTCCTGGCTCCTGTTCACCGCTGTGCCCGCTTGGTGTGTTGTGTTGCGTGTGCGGTGTCCTGGGCCTCCTGGCTCCTGTTCACCGGTGTGCCCGCTCCGTGCGTTATTTCGCGTGTGCGGCGTCCTGGGCCACCTGGCTCCTGTTCACCGGTGTGCCCGCTCGGTGTGTTGTGTTGGGTGTGCGGTGTCCTGGGCCTCCTGGCTCCTGTTCACTGGGGTGCCCGCTCCGTGTGTTGTTTTGCGTGTGCGGTGTCCTGGGCCTCCTGGCTCCTGTTCACTGGGGTGCCCGCTCGGTGTGTTGTTTTGCGTGTGCGGTGTCCAGGGCCTCCTGGCTCCTGTTCACCGGTGTGCCCGCTCGGTGTGTTGTGTTGGGTGTGCGGTGTCCTTGGCCTCCTGGCTCCTGTTTACCGGTGTGCCCGCTCGCTGCGTTGTTTTGCATGTGCGGTGTCCTGGGCCTCCTGGCTCCTGTTCACCGGTGTGCCCGCTCGGTGTGTTGTGTTGCGTGTGCGGTGTCCTGGGCCTCCTGGCTCCTGTTCACCGGTGTGCCCGCTCGGTGTGTTGTTTTGCGTGTGCGGTGTCCTGGGCCTCCTGGCTCCTGTTCACCGGTGTGCCCGCTCGGTGTGTTGTTTTGCGTATGCGGTGTCCTGGGCCTCCTGGCTCCTGTTCACCGGTGTGCCCGCTCGGTGTGTTGTGTTGGGTGTGCGGTGTCCTGGGCCACCTGGCTCCTGTTCACCGGTGCGCCCGCTCGGTGTGTTCTGTTGCGTGTGCGGTGTCCTGGGACTCCTGGCTCCTGTTCACAGGTGTGCCCGCTCGGTGTGTTGTTTTGCGTGTGCGGTGTCCTGGGCCTCCTGGCTCCTGTTCACCGGTGTTCCCGCTCGGTGTGTTGTTTTACGTGTGCGGTGTCGTGGGCCTCCTGGCTCCTGTTCACCGGTGTGCCCGCTCGGTGTGTTGTGTTGGGTTTGCGGTGTCCTGGGCCTCTTGGCTCCTGTTCACCAGTGTGCCCGCTCGGTGCGTTGTTTCGCGTGTGCGGTGTCCTGGGCCTCCTGGCTCCTGTTCACCGGTGCGCCCGCTCGGTGTGTTCTGTTGCGTGTGCGGTGTCCTGGGCCTCCTGGCTCCTGTTCACAGGTGTGCCCGCTCGGTGTGTTGTTTTGCGTGTGCGGTGTCCTGGGCCTCCTGGCTCCTGTTCACCGGTGTTCCCGCTCGGTGTGTTGTTTTACGTGTGCGGTGTCGTGGGCCTCCTGGCTCCTGTTCACCGGTGTGCCCGCTCGGTGTGTTGTGTTGGGTGTGCGGGGTCCAGGGCCTCCCGCCTCCTGTTCACCGGTGTGCCCGCTCGGTGTGTTGTGTTGCGTGTGCGGTGTCCTGGGCCTCTTGGCTCCTGTTCACCGGTGTGCCCCCTCCGTGCGTTATTTCGCTTGTGCGGCGTCCTGGGCCACCTGGCTCCTGTTCACCGGTGTGCCTGCCCGGTGTGTTGTGTTGGGTGTGCGGTGTCCTGGGCCTCCTGGCTGCTGTTCACGGGTGTGCCCGCTCGGTGTGTTGTGTTGGGTGTGCGGTGTCCTGGGCCTCCTGGCTCCTGTTCACCGGTGTGCCGCTCGGTGTGTTGTTCTGCGTGTGCGGTGTCCTGGGCCTCTTGGCTGCTGTTCACCGGTGTGCCCGCTCCGTGTGTTGTTTTGGGTGTGCGGTGTCCTGGGCCTCTTGGCTCCTGTTCACCGGTGTGCCCGCTCGGTGTGTTGTGTTGGGTGTGCGGTGTCCTGGGCCTCCTGCCTCCTGTTCACCGGTGTGCCCGCTCAGTGTGTTGTGTTGCGTGTGCGGTGTCCTGGGCCTCTTGACTCCTGTTCACCGGTGTGCCTGCTCCGTGCGTTGTTTCGCGTGTGCGGCGTCCTGGGCCACCTGGCTCCTGTTCACCGGTGTGCCCGCTCGGTGTGTTGTGTTGGGTGTGCGGTGTCCTGGGCCTCCTGGCTCCTGTTTACCGGTGTGCCCGCTCGGTGCGTTGTTTCGCGTGTGCGGTGTCCTGGGCCTCCTGGCTTCTGTTCACCGGTGCGTCCGCTCGGTGTGTTGTGTTGCGTGTGCGGTGTCCTGGGCCTCCTGGCTTCTGTTCACCGGTGTGCCCGCTCGGTGTGTTGTTTTGCGTGTGCGGTGTCCTGGGCCTCCTGGCTCCTGTTCACCAGTGTGCCCGCTCGGTGTGTTGTTTTGCGTGTGCGGTGTCCTGGGCCTCCTGGCTCCTGTTCACCGGTGTGCCCGCTCGGTGTGTTGTGTTTGGTGTGCGGTGTCCTGGGCCTCCTGGCTCCTGTTCACCGGTGTGCCCGCTCGGTGTGTTGTGTTGGGTGTGCGGTGTCCTGGGCCTCTTGGCTCCTGTTCACCGGTGTGCCCGCTCGGTGCGTTGTTTCGCGTGTGCGGTGTCCTGGGCCTCCTGGCTCCTGTTCACCGGTGTGCCCGCTCGGTGTGTTGTGTTGGGTGTGCCGTGTCCTGGGCCTCCTGGCTCCTGTTCACCGATGTGCCCGCTCGGTGTGTTGTTTTGGGTGTGCGGTGTCCTGGGCCTCCTGGCTCCTGTTCACCGCTGTGCCCGCTTGGTGTGTTGTGTTGCGTGTGCGGTGTCCTGGGCCTCCTGGCTCCTGTTCACCGGTGTGCCGGCTCCGTGCGTTGTTTCGCGTGTGCGGCGTCCTGGGCCACCTGGCTCCTGTTCACCGGTGTGCCCGCTCGGTGTGTTGTGTTGGGTGTGCGGTGTCCTGGGCCTCCTGGCTCCTGTTCACTGGGGTGCCCGCTCGGTGTGTTGTTTTGCGTGTGCGGTGTCCTGGGCCTCCTGGCTCCTGTTCACTGGGGTGCCCGCTCGGTGTGTTGTTTTGCGTGTGCGGTGTCCTGGGCCTCCTGGCTCCTGTTCACCGGTGTGCCCGCTCGGTCTGTTGTGTTGGGTGTGCGGTGTCCTGGGCCTCCTGGCTCCTGTTTACCGGTGTGCCCGCTCGCTGCGTTGTTTCGCATGTGCGGTGTCTTGGGCCTCCTGGCTCCTGTTCACCGGTGTGCCCGCTCGCTGTGTTGTGTTGCGTGTGCAGTGTCCTGGGCCTCCTGGCTCCTGTTCACTGGGGTGCCCGCTCGGTGTGTTGTTTTGCGTGTGCGGTGTCCTGGGCCTCCTGGCTCCTGTTCACCGGTGTGCCCGCTCGGTCTGTTGTGTTGGGTGTGCGGTGTCCTGGGCCTCCTGGCTCCTGTTTACCGGTGTGCCCGCTCGCTGCGTTGTTTCGCATGTGCGGTGTCCTGGGCCTCCTGGCTCCTGTTCACCGGTGTGCCCGCTCGGTGTGTTGTGTTGCGTGTGCGGTGTCCTGGGCCTCCTGGCTCCTGTTCACCGGTGTGCCCGCTCGGTGTGTTATTTTGCGTGTGCGGTGTCCTGGGCCTCCTGGCTCCTGTTCACCGGTGTGCCCGCTCGGTGTGTTGTTTTGCGTGTGCGGTGTCCTGGGCCTCCTGGCTCCTGTTCACCGGTGTGCCCGCTCGGTGTGTTGTGTTGGGTGTGCGGTGTCCTGGGCCTCCTGGCTCCTGTTCACCGGTGTGCCCGCTCGGTGTGTTGTGTTGTGTTTGCGGTGTCCTGGGCCTCTTGGCTCCTGTTCACCAGTGTGCCCGCTCGGTGCGTTGTTTCGCGTGTGCGGTGTCCTGGGCCTCCTGGCTCCTGTTCACCGGTGCGCCCGCTCGGTGTGTTCTGTTGCGTGTGCGGTGTCCTGGGCCACCTGGCTCCTGTTCACCGGTGTGCCCGCTCGGTGTGTTGTTTTGCGTGTGCGGTGTCTTGGGCCTCCTGGCTCCTGTTCACCGGTGTGCCCGCTCGGTGTGTTGTTTTACGTGTGCGGTGTCGTGGGCCTCCTGGCTCCTGTTCACCGGTGTGCCCGCTCGGTGTGTTGTGTTGGGTGTGCGGTGTCCAGGGCCTCCTGCCTCCTGTTCACCGGTGTGCCCGCTCGGTGTGTTGTGTTGCGTGTGCGGTGTCCTGGGCCTCTTGGCTCCTGTTCACCGGTGTGCCCCCCCCGTGCGTTATTTCGCGTGTGCGGCGTCCTGGGCCACCTGGCTCCTGTTCACCGGTGTTTCTGCCCGGTGTGTTGTGTTGGGTATGCGGTGTCCTGGGCCTCCTGGCTCCTGTTCACCGGTGTGCCCGCTCGGTGTGTTGTGTTGGGTGTGCCGTGTCCTGGGCCTCCTGGCTCCTGTTCACCGATGTGCCCGCTCGGTGTGTTGTGTTGGGTGTGCGGTGTCCTGGGCCTCCTGGCTCCTGTTCACCGCTGTGCCCGCTTGGTGTGTTGTGTTGCGTGTGCGGTGTCCTGGGCCTCCTGGCTCCTGTTCACCCTTGTGCCCGCTCCGTGCGTTGTTTCGCGTGTGCGGCGTCCTGGGCCACCTGGCTCCTGTTCACCGGTGTGCCCGCTCGGTGTGTTGTGTTGGGTGTGCGGTGTCCTGGGCCTCCTGGCTCCTGTTCACTGGGGTGCCCGCTCGGTGTGTTGTTTTGCGTGTGCGGTGTCCTGGGCCTCCTGGCTCCTGTTCACTGGGGTGCCCGCTCGGTGTGTTGTTTTGCGTGTGCGGTGTCCTGGGCCTCCTGGCTCCTGTTCACCGGTGTGCCCGCTCGGTCTGTTGTGTTGGGTGTGCGGTGTCCTGGGCCTCCTGGCTCCTGTTCACCGGTGTGCCTGCCCGGTGTGTTGTGTTGGGTGTGCGGTGTCCTGGGCCTCCTGGCTGCTGTTCACGGGTGTGCCCGCTCGGTGTGTTGTGTTGGGTGTGCGGTGTCCTGGGCCTCCTGGCTCCTGTTCACCGGTGTGCCGCTCGGTGTGTTGTTCTGCGTGTGCGGTGTCCTGGGCCTCTTGGCTGCTGTTCACCGGTGTGCCCGCTCCGTGTGTTGTTTTGGGTGTGCGGTGTCCTGGGCCTCTTGGCTCCTGTTCACCGGTGTGCCCGCTCGGTGTGTTGTGTTGGGTGTGCGGTGTCCTGGGCCTCCTGCCTCCTGTTCACCGGTGTGCCCGCTCAGTGTGTTGTGTTGCGTGTGCGGTGTCCTGGGCCTCTTGACTCCTGTTCACCGGTGTGCCTGCTCCGTGCGTTGTTTCGCGTGTGCGGCGTCCTGGGCCACCTGGCTCCTGTTCACCGGTGTGCCCGCTCGGTGTGTTGTGTTGGGTGTGCGGTGTCCTGGGCCTCCTGGCTCCTGTTTACCGGTGTGCCCGCTCGGTGCGTTGTTTCGCGTGTGCGGTGTCCTGGGCCTCCTGGCTTCTGTTCACCGGTGCGTCCGCTCGGTGTGTTGTGTTGCGTGTGCGGTGTCCTGGGCCTCCTGGCTTCTGTTCACCGGTGTGCCCGCTCGGTGTGTTGTTTTGCGTGTGCGGTGTCCTGGGCCTCCTGGCTCCTGTTCACCAGTGTGCCCGCTCGGTGTGTTGTTTTGCGTGTGCGGTGTCCTGGGCCTCCTGGCTCCTGTTCACCGGTGTGCCCGCTCGGTGTGTTGTGTTTGGTGTGCGGTGTCCTGGGCCTCCTGGCTCCTGTTCACCGGTGTGCCCGCTCGGTGTGTTGTGTTGGGTGTGCGGTGTCCTGGGCCTCTTGGCTCCTGTTCACCGGTGTGCCCGCTCGGTGCGTTGTTTCGCGTGTGCGGTGTCCTGGGCCTCCTGGCTCCTGTTCACCGGTGTGCCCGCTCGGTGTGTTGTGTTGGGTGTGCCGTGTCCTGGGCCTCCTGGCTCCTGTTCACCGATGTGCCCGCTCGGTGTGTTGTTTTGGGTGTGCGGTGTCCTGGGCCTCCTGGCTCCTGTTCACCGCTGTGCCCGCTTGGTGTGTTGTGTTGCGTGTGCGGTGTCCTGGGCCTCCTGGCTCCTGTTCACCGGTGTGCCGGCTCCGTGCGTTGTTTCGCGTGTGCGGCGTCCTGGGCCACCTGGCTCCTGTTCACCGGTGTGCCCGCTCGGTGTGTTGTGTTGGGTGTGCGGTGTCCTGGGCCTCCTGGCTCCTGTTCACTGGGGTGCCCGCTCGGTGTGTTGTTTTGCGTGTGCGGTGTCCTGGGCCTCCTGGCTCCTGTTCACTGGGGTGCCCGCTCGGTGTGTTGTTTTGCGTGTGCGGTGTCCTGGGCCTCCTGGCTCCTGTTCACCGGTGTGCCCGCTCGGTCTGTTGTGTTGGGTGTGCGGTGTCCTGGGCCTCCTGGCTCCTGTTTACCGGTGTGCCCGCTCGCTGCGTTGTTTCGCATGTGCGGTGTCTTGGGCCTCCTGGCTCCTGTTCACCGGTGTGCCCGCTCGCTGTGTTGTGTTGCGTGTGCAGTGTCCTGGGCCTCCTGGCTCCTGTTCACTGGGGTGCCCGCTCGGTGTGTTGTTTTGCGTGTGCGGTGTCCTGGGCCTCCTGGCTCCTGTTCACCGGTGTGCCCGCTCGGTCTGTTGTGTTGGGTGTGCGGTGTCCTGGGCCTCCTGGCTCCTGTTTACCGGTGTGCCCGCTCGCTGCGTTGTTTCGCATGTGCGGTGTCCTGGGCCTCCTGGCTCCTGTTCACCGGTGTGCCCGCTCGGTGTGTTGTGTTGCGTGTGCGGTGTCCTGGGCCTCCTGGCTCCTGTTCACCGGTGTGCCCGCTCGGTGTGTTATTTTGCGTGTGCGGTGTCCTGGGCCTCCTGGCTCCTGTTCACCGGTGTGCCCGCTCGGTGTGTTGTTTTGCGTGTGCGGTGTCCTGGGCCTCCTGGCTCCTGTTCACCGGTGTGCCCGCTCGGTGTGTTGTGTTGGGTGTGCGGTGTCCTGGGCCTCCTGGCTCCTGTTCACCGGTGTGCCCGCTCGGTGTGTTGTGTTGTGTTTGCGGTGTCCTGGGCCTCTTGGCTCCTGTTCACCAGTGTGCCCGCTCGGTGCGTTGTTTCGCGTGTGCGGTGTCCTGGGCCTCCTGGCTCCTGTTCACCGGTGCGCCCGCTCGGTGTGTTCTGTTGCGTGTGCGGTGTCCTGGGCCACCTGGCTCCTGTTCACCGGTGTGCCCGCTCGGTGTGTTGTTTTGCGTGTGCGGTGTCTTGGGCCTCCTGGCTCCTGTTCACCGGTGTGCCCGCTCGGTGTGTTGTTTTACGTGTGCGGTGTCGTGGGCCTCCTGGCTCCTGTTCACCGGTGTGCCCGCTCGGTGTGTTGTGTTGGGTGTGCGGTGTCCAGGGCCTCCTGCCTCCTGTTCACCGGTGTGCCCGCTCGGTGTGTTGTGTTGCGTGTGCGGTGTCCTGGGCCTCTTGGCTCCTGTTCACCGGTGTGCCCCCTCCGTGCGTTATTTCGCGTGTGCGGCGTCCTGGGCCACCTGGCTCCTGTTCACCGGTGTTTCTGCCCGGTGTGTTGTGTTGGGTATGCGGTGTCCTGGGCCTCCTGGCTCCTGTTCACCGGTGTGCCCGCTCGGTGTGTTGTGTTGGGTGTGCCGTGTCCTGGGCCTCCTGGCTCCTGTTCACCGATGTGCCCGCTCGGTGTGTTGTGTTGGGTGTGCGGTGTCCTGGGCCTCCTGGCTCCTGTTCACCGCTGTGCCCGCTTGGTGTGTTGTGTTGCGTGTGCGGTGTCCTGGGCCTCCTGGCTCCTGTTCACCCTTGTGCCCGCTCCGTGCGTTGTTTCGCGTGTGCGGCGTCCTGGGCCACCTGGCTCCTGTTCACCGGTGTGCCCGCTCGGTGTGTTGTGTTGGGTGTGCGGTGTCCTGGGCCTCCTGGCTCCTGTTCACTGGGGTGCCCGCTCGGTGTGTTGTTTTGCGTGTGCGGTGTCCTGGGCCTCCTGGCTCCTGTTCACTGGGGTGCCCGCTCGGTGTGTTGTTTTGCGTGTGCGGTGTCCTGGGCCTCCTGGCTCCTGTTCACCGGTGTGCCCGCTCGGTCTGTTGTGTTGGGTGTGCGGTGTCCTGGGCCTCCTGGCTCCTGTTTACCGGTGTGCCCGCTCGCTGCGTTGTTTCGCATGTGCGGTGTCCTGGGCCTCCTGGCTCCTGTTCACCGGTGTGCCCGCTGGGTGTGTTGTGTTGCGTGTGCGGTGTCCTGGGCCTCCTGGCTCCTGTTCACCGGTGTGCCCGCTCGGTATGTTGTTTTGCGTGTGCGGTGTCCTGGGCCTCCTGGCTCCTGTTCACCGGTGTGCCCGCTCGGTGTGTTGTGTTGGGTGTGCGGTGTCCTGGGCCTCCTGGCTCCTGTTCACCGGTGTGCCCGCTCGGTGTGTTGTGTTGGGTTTGCGGTGTCCCGGGCCTCTTGGCTCCTGTTCACCAGTGTGCCCGCTCGGTGCGTTGTTTCGCGTGTGCGGTGTCCTGGGCCTCCTGGCTCCTGTTCACCGGTGCGCCTGCTCGGTCCGTTCTGTTGCGTGTGCGGTGTCCTGGGCCTCCTGGCTCCTGTTCACCGGTGTGCCCGCTCGGTGTGTTGTTTTGCGTGTGCGGTGTCCTGGGCCTCCTGGCTCCTGTTCACCGGTGTGCCCGCTCGGTGTGTTGTTTTACGTGTGCGGTGTCGTGGGCCTCCTGGCTCCTGTTCACCGGTGTGCCCGCTCGGTGTGTTGTGTTGGGTGTGCGGTGTCCAGGGCCTCCTGCCTCCTGTTCACCGGTGTGCCCGCTCGGTGTGTTGTGTTGCGTGTGCGGTGTCCTGGGCCTCTTGGCTCCTGTTCACCGGTGTGCGCACCCTGTGTTTTGTTTTGCGTGTGCGGTGTCCTGAGCCTTCTGGCTCCTGTTCACCGGTGTGCCTGCCCGGTGTGTTGTGTTGGGTGTGCGGTGTCCTGGGCCTCCTGGCTGCTGTTCACCGGTGTGCCCGCTCGCTGTGTTGTGTTGGGTGTGCGGTGTCCTGGGCCTTCTGGCTCCTGTTCACCGGTGTGCCGCTCGGTGTGTTGTTCTGCGTGTGCGGTGTCCTGGGCCTCTTGGCTGCTGTTCACCGGTGTGCCCGCTCGGTGTGTTGTTTTGGGTGTGCGGTGTCCTGGGCCTCTTGGCTCCTGTTCACCGGTGTGCCCGCTCGGTGTGTTGTGTTGGGTGGGCGGTGTCCTGGGCCTCCTGCTTCCTGTTCACCGGTGTGCCCGCTCGGTCTGTTGTGTTGCGTGTGCGGTGTCCTGGGCCTCTTGGCTCCTGTTCACCGGTGTGCCCGCTCCGTGCGTTGTTTCGCGTGTGCGGCGTCCTGGGCCACCTGGCTCCTGTTCACCGGTGTGCCCGCTCGGTGTGTTGTTCTGCGTGTGCGGCGTCCTGGGCCCCCTGGCTTCTGTTCACCGGTGTGCCCGCTCGGTGTGTTGTTTTGCGTGTGCGGTGTCCTGGGCCTCCTGGCTCCTGTTCACCGGTGTGCCCGCTCCGTGTGTTGTGTTGGGTGTGCGGTGTCCTGGGCCTCCTGCCTCCTGTTTACCGGTGTGCCCGCTCGGTGTGTTGTGTTGGGTGTGCGGTGTCCTGGGCCTCCCGGCTCCTGTTGGCCGGTGTGCCCGCTCCGTGTGTTGTTTCGCGTGTGCGGCGTCCTGGGCCACCTGGCTCCTGTTCACCAGTGTGCCCGCTCGGTGTGTTGTTCTGCGTGTGCGGCGTCCTGGGCCCCCTGGCTCCTGTTCACCGGTGTGCCCGCTCGGTGTGTTATTTTGCGTGTGCGGTGTCCTGGGCCTCCTGGCTTCTGTTCACCGGTGTGCCCGCTCGGTGTGTTGTGTTGGGTGTGCGGTGTCCTGGGCCTCCTGGCTCCTGTTTACCGGTGTGCCCGCTTGGTGTGTTGTTTCCCGTGTGCGGTGTCCTGGGCCTCCTGGCTCCTGTTCACCGGTGCGCCCGCTCGGTGTGTTGTGTTGCGTGTGCGGTGTCCTGGGCCTCCTGGCTCCTGTTCACCGGTGTGCCCGCTCGGTGTGTTGTTTTGCGTGTGCGGTGTCCTGGGCCTCCTGGCTCCTGTTCACCAGTGTGCCCGCTCGGTGTGTTGTTTTGTGTGTGCGGCGTCCTGGGCCTCCTGGCTCCTGTTCACCGGCGTGCCCGCTCGGTGTGTTGTGTTTGGTTTGCGGTGTCCTGGGCCTCCTGGCTCCTGTTCACCGGTGTGCCCGCTCGGCGTGTTGTGTTGGGTGTGCGGTGTCCTGGGCCTCTTGGCTCCTGTTCACCGGTGTGCCCGCTCGGTGCGTTGTTTCGCGTGTGCGGTGTCCTGGGCCTCCTGGCTCCTGTTCACCGGTGTGCCCGCTCGGCGTGTTGTGTTTGGTGTGCGGTGTCCTGGGCCTCCTGGCTCCTGTTCACCGATGTGCCCGCTCGGTGTGTTGTGTTGGGTGTGCGGTGTCCTGGGCCTCCTGGCTCCTGTTCACCGCTGTGCCCGCTTGGTGTGTTGTGTTGCGTGTGCGGTGTCCTGGGCCTCCTGGCTCCTGTTCACCGGTGTGCCCGCTCCGTGCGTTGTTTCGCGTGTGCGGCGTCCTGGGCCTCTTGGCTCCTGTTCACCGGGGTGCCCGCTCGGTGTGTTGTTTTGCGTGTGCGGTGTCCTGGGCCTTCTGGCTCCTGTTCACCGGTGTGCCCGCTCGGTGTGTTGTGTTGGGTGTGCGGTGTCCTCAGCCTCCTGGCTCCTGTTTACCGGTGTGCCCGCTCGGTGTATTGTTTCGCATGTGCGGTGTCCTGGGCCTCCTGGCTCCTGTTCACCGGTGTGCCCGCTCGGTGTGTTGTGTTGCGTGTGCGGTGTCCTGGGCCTCCTGGCTCCTGTTCACCGGTGTGCCCGCTCGGTGTGTTGTTTTGCGTGTGCGGTGTCCTGGGCCTCCTGGCTCCTGTTCAGCGGTGTGCCCGCTCGGTGTGTTGTTTTGCGTGTGCGGTGTCCTGGGCCTCCTGGCTCCTGTTCACCGGTGTGCCCGCTCGGTGTGTTGTTTTGCGTGTGCGGTGTCCTGGGCCTCCTGGCTCCTGTTCACCGGTGTGCCCGCTCGGTGTGTTGTGTTGGGTGTGCGGTGTCCTGGGCCTCCTGGCTCCTGTTCACCGGTGTGCCCGCTCGGTGTTTTGTGTTGGGTTTGCGGTGTCCTGGGCCTCTTGGCTCCTGTTCCCCGGTGTGCCCGCTCGGTGCGTTGTTTCGCGTGTGCCGTGTCCTGGGCCTCCTGGCTCCTGTTCACCGGTGCGCCCGCTCGGTGTGTTCTGTTCCATGTGCGGTGTCCTGGGCCTCCTGGCTCCTGTTCACCGCTGTGCCCGCTCGGTGTGTTGTTTTGCGTGTCCGGTGTCCTGGGCCTCCTGGCTCCTGTTCACCGGTGTGCCCGCTCGGTGTGTTGTTTTACGTGTGCGGTGTCGTGGGCCTCCTGGCTCCTGTTCACCGGTGTGCCCGCTCGGTGTGTTGTGTTGGGTGTGCGGTGTCCAGGGCCTCCTGCCTCCTGTTCACCGGTCTGCCCGCTCGGTGTGTTGTGTTGCGTGTGCGGTGTCCTGGGCCTCTTGGCTCCTGTTCACCGGTGTGCCCGCTCCGTGCGTTATTTCGCGTGTGCGGCGTCCTGGGCCACCTGGCTCCTGTTCACCGGTGTGCCTGCCCGGTGTGTTGTGTTGGGTGTGCGGTGTCCTGGGCCTCCTGGCTCCTGTTCACCGGTGTGGCCGCTCGGTGTGTTGTGTTGGGTTTGCGGTGTCCTGGGCCTCCTGGCTCCTGTTCACCGGTGTGCCGCTCGGTGTGTTGTTCTGCTTGTGCGGTGTCCTGCGCCTCTTGGCTGCTGTTCACCGGTGTACCCGCTCGGTGTGTTGTTTTGGGTGTGCGGTGTCCTGGGCCTCTTGGCTCCTGTTCACCGGTGTGCCCGCTCGGTGTGTTGTGTTGGGTGTCCGGTGTCCTGGGCCTCCTGCCTCCTGTTCACCGGTGTGCCCGCTCGGTGTGTTGTGTTGCGTGTGCGGTGTCCTGGGCCTCTTGGCTCCTGTTCACCGGTGTGCCCGCTCCGTGCGTTATTTCGCGTGTGCGGCGTCCTGGCCCACCTGGCTCCTGTTCACCGGTGTGCCTGCCCGGTGTGTTGTGTTGCGTGTGCGGTGTCCTGGGCCTCCTGGCTCCTGTTCACCGGTGTGCCCGCTCGGTGTGTTGTGTTGGGTGTGCGGTGTCCTGGGCCTCCTGGCTCCTGTTCACCGGTGTGCCCGCTCGGTGTGTTGTGTTGCGTGTGCGGTGTCCTGGGCCTCCTGGCTCCTGTTCACCGGTGTGCCCGCTTGGTGTGTTGTGTTGCGTGTGCGGTGTCCTGGGCCTCCTGGCTCCTGTTCACCGGTGTGCCCGCTCGGTGTGTTGTGTTGCGTGTGCGGTGTCCTGGGCCTCCTGGCTCCTGTTCACCGGTGTGCCCGCTCGGTGTGTTGTTCTGCGTGTGCGGCGTCCTGGGCCCCCTGGCTCCTGTTCACCGGTGTGCCGCTCGGTGTGTTGTTCTGCGTGTGCGGTGTCCTGGGCCCCCTGGCTCCTGTTCACCGGTGTGCCCGCTCGGTGTGTTGTTTTGCGTGTGCGGTGTCCTGGGCCTCCTGTTTCCTGTTCACCGGTGTGCCCGCTCGGTGTGTTGTGTTGGGTGTGCGGTGTCCTGGGCCTCCTGGCTCCTGTTCACCGGTGTGCCCGCTCAGTGCGTTGTTTCGCGTGTGCGGCGTCCTGGGCCACCTGGCTCCTGTTCACCGGTGCGCCCGCTCGGTGTGTTGTGTTGCGTGTGCGGTGTCCTGGGCCTCCTGGCTCCTGTTCACCGGTGTGCCCGCTTGGTGTGTTGTGTTGCGTGTGCGGTGTCCTGGGCCTCCTGGCTCCTGTTCACCGGTGTGCCTGCTCGGTGTGTTGTGTTGCGTGTGCGGTGTCCTGGGCCTCCTGGCTCCTGTTCACCGGTGTGCCCGCTCGGTGTGTTGTTTTGCGTGTGCGGTGTCCTGGGCCTCCTGGCTCCTGTTCACCGGTGTGCGCACCCTGTGTTTTGTTTTGCGTGTGCGGTGTCCTGAGCCTCCTGGCTCCTGTTCACCGGTGTGCCCGCTCGGTGTGTTGTTTTGCGTGTGCGGTGTCCTGGGCCTCCTGGCTCCTGTTCACCGGTGCGCCCGCTCGGTGTGTTGTGTTGCTTTGCGGTGCGTCGCTGCGGGGCGCTCACTCGTCCATCATGAGGCGGCTATCGTAGCCGGCAGGGGCTGGGTACCCTCCGGGCGCACACACGTCCATCCGGACGGCGGCTGTTCGTAGCCGGCAGGGGCTGGGTACCCTCCGGGCGCGCACTCGTCCATCCGGATGGCGGCTGTTCGTAGCCGGCAGGCGCTGGGTACCCTCCGGGCGCGCACTCGTCCATCCGGACGGCGGCTGTTCGTAGCCGGCAGGGGCTGGGTACCCCCCGGGCGCGCACTCGTCCATCCGGACGGCGGCTGGCGTGCGTGTGCTTGCTCGTTTTGTCCGGGTCGGGCGGGCCGGCCTCCCGGGCGCGTTGTGGTGCGCCTCACCTTTTCCTTTGGCCACTTTGTCTTTCTGCTTTGCTTGGCCCCCTCCGGGCTGGGGCTGCCCCCCTCTTTCTCGCTGCCCTTGCCGTTCCTCGTTGCCTTGGCGCTGTGCTTTGGTTGTTTTTCTCGGCCTCCCGCTGCCTGGCTCTTCGTCCGCTCGCGCCTCGTTTGTGTCTCCCGCTTGGCCGTTGGCTGCTCTTTGGTGGTTTCTCCCCCCCCCCCTCCCCTTTTGTGTCTCGCGGTTTTCGTCGCTCCTGCTTGGTGCCTTGGTGTTTTTTTTTTTCAAATGGGGAGAAACGGGCTTAGATGTTGGAGATGGGAGAACCTACAACCCGTGAGCACCCGTAGGCCCTCACATGGCTATGACTCTCGAGCCATCCCTTCAACCCGAGCACTGTGCCACCCTTCTTCTTCTTCCCCTGTGCGCCCCCGTTATCTCCGGCTTTCTCTGGTTTCCGGCCCCGGGTGCCCTGGGCCTCGGCGCTGTGCGTTGTTTGCGTTGTTGGCCTTCCGCTTCTCGGCTCCCGATGCGCTTGTCCCTCTTTCGTGCTTTCCGCCTGGCTGTTGGCTGCTCCCTGGTGGTTGCTGCCCCCCCCCCCCTTTTTGTCTCGCGTTTTTCGTCGCTGCCGCTCGGTGCTGTGTGCCGTGTGCTGTGTTGTGCTGTGCGTCCCTGGGTGCGGTGCTGCGCCGCGCTGCTGCGCGTTGTGTCCTCCGGTGTTGTGCTGTCCTGTGCTGTGTTGCGCTCGTTGGGTGCCGCTGCTTGTTGCGCCGTGCCCTCTGGCGCTGCCCGTCGCCCTGGGGCCCTGTGCTCTGCGGCGCTGTGTTTTGCGGTGTTCCCCCGCGCTGTGTACTCTGTGCTGTGTGTGTTTTGTCGTGGCGCGGTGGTGCGTGCTGTTGTTCGCCGCTCTGCTTTGTGCTGTGTGGATGGTGCTGTGCTGTGCGTTCCCTGTCCTCTCCGCTCTGTGCGGTGCTGTGCTTCGCCGTGCTGGTGCGCTCGCGTTGTGCTGTTCGTGTGGTGCGTGCTGTTGCTGGCGCCTGGTGCTGTGGTGTGCCGTGGTGCGGTGCTGGGTCTGGTGGCCCGTGGTTGTCTGCTGGTGGCGTGTTTCGGTGTCGGTGTCCTTGTCTGGCCGCGTGGTCTGCTTCCCTGTGGTTGGTGTGGTTTGCTGTGGTGCCCTGCTTTCCTGTGTCGTGTTCTGTGGTGCTGTGCTGTCGCGTGGTGCTGTGCTGTTGTGCTCTGCTGTCGTGCTGCGGTGCTGTTTGGGCTTGCTCTGCCCTCCTGTGGGCTGTCGTGCTGTGCTGTGTTGTGCTGTTGGTTGGCTGTGCTGTTTTTTGCCCGGTGGTGGTGTCTGCGTGCTGTGGTGCTCTTTTCCTCGTGCTGTGCGCTCCCTGTCTTCTCCGCTCTGTGCGCTGCGGTGCCTTGTTGTGCTGGCTGTGGAGCCCTGCTTCCCTGTGTCGTGTGCTGTGGCGCTGTGCTGTCGTGTGGTGCTGTGCTGTCGTGCTCTGCTGTCGTTTTGCGGTGCTGTTTGTGTTTGCTTTGCCCTCCTGCGGCCCGTCGTGCGGCGCCAGTGTCGTCTGCGCTGTTGTTGGTGCCTCGTGCTGTGGCGTGTCCCTGTGCGTTGTGGTGTCTCCCTGGGCGTTCTGCGGTGTGGTGGTGCTGCTCTGGTGTGTCGTGGTGTCTTGCTGTGCTGTGCGTTGTCCTGTGGTGTCCTGCGCCCTGTGCCGTGTCCTGCGGTGCCGTGCTGCCCTGCGGTGCTGTGCTGGTTGGCTGTGCTGTGCGGTTGTCTGCGCTGCTGGTGTTTGCTTTTCCTTTTGTCTTCTTTTCCTTTGCTAAAAACCCCTGCCCTTTTTCCGTGCCTTTGAAAACTTCCTGAAAATCAAAAATTAAACTGTTTCTCTTTTGAAAATCAAACTCTACGCAACTCACGCACGCGGGCAAGCAGCAATACCAAGGTGAAATTTCTGACTTACGTGTTGCCACGCGACCGCGAAGATGGTGGTCTTGCTTGCTAGGGGTTGACCGCTTTTCCCCCAGGGCCGGTCGCCTAAGCTGATGAAAAGGGGTGAGGGGGGGCAGGAGGGAGGGGAGGTAGGTGCATGGAGAAGGAAAGAAAAGGAAGAGAAGCAGGGCGAAGGGACGCGGCGGCTTAGAAAGACTTTTCGAGTTTTACACGCTGCTCGCGACGCGTTTTTCTTTGCGCCTACGGCTAGTTAGACGACGAGAGGGACGGCGTTAGGGTCCTACGAGCGTTACGGTTGTTACGGCGCTAACTATTCACCTATTTCACGTCAAAAAATTTCTCGTCGCGTTTTTACGCGTTTCGCAGCGCGCTTTTCGGCCTAAACGTTTTTTCTTTCAATTACGTTTGATTTCAGCTATTTAGAAAATTTTTTCGTCGTGTTTTACTTATCTTCTAATTTCGTATCATCGGGATAGATGGATCAAGAATCCATGTCAGGTGCAGTCCACGTCTAGGTATTGAACTGCTGTGTGCACCTAAGCAGTTGAGGCACTATCACTCCCCTGACGACTTGTCTTGGGATGAGTGGCGCCTCAGCGACAGTGAGATTGAACGTATAGACCTAGAGAACGCTGCCAGTCCAGAGGAGGCAGACGAACTCGAAGAGATGACTGCCGATGAGATGGCAGTCGATGGTTACTACGTGGTTGCAGGTATTGCTCGCCACGAGTATAAACAGGGCTGGAAATTCCTTACCCTGTGGGATGGCTATGGGTTGTCTGAGGCGACCTGGGAACCTATGTCAGCCTTCATACAACCAGATGGGAGTATCAACCCCATCTTCCGCACTTACCTCGTTGAGAACAACGAGGGGCAGCTCCTAACCCGTGCTGAGACTATGTCCCAGCGTAAGAAGCGAAACTAATCTCCCTGTGTCAGTCTACTGACAGGTGCAGTGAGCACTCTTCTGCACTGACCCTGTCTGTGCCCTGCAGACCCATGCCTATGTTTTCCAGCGTGAGCCAGGTGGCCGCTTATCATGATTGCAGCCACCCAGCGAGTGTGTGCCTTGTTGACCATGTGTTGCATGGGTACTGCCCTAATGTAATGACCCTGGAGAGCCAACGAAGAACGGTGGCTTACTACACCAGGGGGGAATGACAAGCAAGGTGTTATATGGCAAGGTGTGTCTTCCCTCCTTGGGGACAAGCGAGCCCACAGTTAGGACCCCTGACTGGTCCAGACCCATGGGGTTCTACCCTTTTTTACAGGGTTTACCATACCCCTAAGTGTGCTACGTATGTCTGTATGTGTCTCACTTCTCTCCCCAGCGTGGCTCCCGGAGACCGGGCTTCGCTGACGTCGGACCGAAGGTCCTAATCAGGTACTATTACCACTCCTATGGCGCCCAATTTCTGTGCTTGCGCCTATCCTTGGGGTAAGACGGCAAAAGCCCTACCTACTAGAGGGGAGGGGTGGCCAAGTGTGCTAAGGGCATACAAAACCCCCATTTTTGCTACAGCCCAAAAGCTAACGCACTCCCCTGCCCACGAGGAAAAGCACGCGGGACAGGAGACACCACTACACTACACTCACTAACGCCAGCACCGGCCTTCGAAGGCAGGGTGAGCACTCATCACTTGCACTCCACTCCTGCCAGGCCTGCTGACCCTGACCCCTACACACGCTACTTGGGGCTGCTGTCGAGGGAGTCTCGGGCCCTAATGGCCCTCCTGTGAAGAAGACAAGAGAACACAGCGCTGCTAAGCAACTGTGGCCTAACAGGGGACGCCACAACGCGTTTCCCCTGCCAGGGCTTGGAGGGAAGGGCTGCTCTCGTTGCGTGCACAGCGCAGATGTCGTTGAAGTCGAACTGCCCTCGCCAGTCCTGGCTGAGGCACAGTCATTTGATTTGTGATCAGCGCCCCTGTTTTGCCGGGGCAGAAAAATGGATAGCCGCCGAAGGCAGCTGCTGCGTGCACCAATCACCCTTAACCTCTCCCACCTGTACAACAGAGGCAAATGAAGGGGTGTTTGCGGCGGAGGAACCAAGCCACACTCCAGGTATTATACCCTTCTCAGTATGACCTATAATACACTGTCCGCAAACACGCTGACGGATCAGCTCCCCTGTCAAGCAAGCAAGCTTTAAGAGACTCCTCAGGTTCTCTTAAAGAACGTACCGAGGAGCCTCTGGGTAACCTAAACAAGGTTTACCGTGCGCAATTCGCGCGGCCTACCCTTTAATGCATCATGTGCACGCAGGGAAGGGAGGCGAAACCAATTCCACTCTGACTCAACCAGGAGGTGAGCTCCTCCTGGGCTGACCTACCGTACTCACCATGCATCATGTGAATGCCGAATGAAGCGACCGCAAAACAAGCCTAAGCGTTTTAAGCAACCCTACTTTAACGCCACGGCCACACACACGAACAAACGCTTTCTTTACTTACCTGTGAAGAAGAAAACAAGGGTGAATTTGGGGTACAGGTAAAGCGTCACAGCGTGTGAATGCCTCGATTAGGCACATGCATCGCGAGCACAGCGCATATTCTAACCCTACGTGCACGCTGCGCGCTCCATTCGCATCGCATACCTTTCATTCCTGTTTTGACCTGTGCAGAGCACGAGGAGGAACACCCGAACCCCCAACGAACACAGCGTTGACAACCCTAACGTTTTGACGAAACAACCAACACGAACGCAATGCATGCGTGTGAGACGACACTGACATACCTGAGAGGTGGGTTGTTGACCTGCTTTGTGGTGTCGGTTGAATTTGAATACTTTTCTCTGAAGTTTATAAAAATTTTGATGCAACTGTGCAAAAATTTCCTTTAAAACTCTAAAAACTACGGCTCATACCTTCTTTTTCAAAAGCCGTTTACGCTTGCGCAACCCTTTTCTTGGAGTCCGCTTCCTTTGCGCTTGTCTGCGACTTTGAGTTATGTGTAAAAATGACAATTTCCCGCTTGGTTTCGTCGATTTTTAACGATTTCACTTGCTAAATCGCAACCCCTTCCGCTAAACCGCAGGAATCACTCCCTGCTGGTTACATTATCTATTTTTTCCAGCTCCTGGAGGTTTGTGTCCTCCGTTGGGAGTATTGCTCCGCCCTGGCCCTTGGTCAGGACGTTTACTAAAACGCTGTTTATACAGCGATAGCCGTCCGCATTAGAGCGTTCGACTGTACCCTAGTGGGCAAGCATATGTGCTCTAGGGAGGGAGTCCTGGGTTCAAACCCCACTACCCCCAAACTTTTTCCAAAAGTTTTCGTCGCACGCCGGCGACTTTTGAGGAATGCCCCATCGAAGGGACATCATTCACGGTACATTACACTGTTTTTCAAGGGTACCTACAGTGTGATAGGCTTCTAGGAAATGATGAGGATGTTTTTGGTAAGTTTAATGCATTTTCTGGGGTAATTTTGGGGATATTTGAGCCTTTTTCCTTGGTCCTACTAGCTTAGCTAACTAGTACTCCAGGGGGGAGTAAGAAAAAGTCACTGCCATGTCTTTCTTGGAGGGCTTGATCCAGGCCAAGCCCCCCTTAAAACCCTTTTGTTGATGCTAAGACAAACTTAAGTGTTTTTATCTCTCTTTTGTTGCCTAAAGTACACTTTCTCAAAGTAACTAGGGTTGTGACCCTAGCCCCCCATGAAGTTCACCCCTACCACTCAACTGAGCGGAGGTACCTTCCTTCATGGAGGATATACCAAAATAAAACAGGCATTTCATGCTTTAGGCCTTGGAGGTTAAGCCTAGTGGTCTCCCACCCCAAGACCCCTATACTCAATTGTTTCTACCACTTATTGTGGTCCTACTTTGTAACTGTTTCTGAATTCAGTTGCTTGGCCAAGTCATTTTCTGTGTGGTCCTGACATCTATGCCCCACATTCCTAACCAGCACCATTTAACCCAAAAGAGTGCACATGAAGTGCCTAATGCAACCTCTGAGGCAAGAGTCAGACCAATTTTCATATAAAATCTTTTGTATTATCCATTTGTGATTGAATCTATGTGTATAAACCTGCTTTGTATATCTGCAGCCCTTCTGTGTTACACTGGATTCCAAAACCAATCATTGATTCGATCCATATCCTGTTCTTGCTCTACTTGCTGCTTTGGTTTGGGTTTTCAACTACACAACCTGCAGGAATACATCCAAAGATCTAGGGCATAATTCAAGGACATCTTTCTCATCCACAGTGACAGGGATATTCGCTTTAAGGGAGACTATGGCTGGTACCGCAATGTATTTGCTGCAGTGGGCGTGGAAGTATCTTTCTCGCAACCTTACCGCCCACAATCAAACGGACTATGCGGGCGTATGAATGATGAGTACCAGGAAGAGCTCCGTATTCTGAGGCAGAGTATCAAAACCAGCAATGGGGTCCAGTGGAACGACTACGTGGTCATATGTATGAACCACAAGCAGAGAGGAAAATCTGGCTATTCACGAGGAGACGTTCTCCATGGAAGGCCTACTCTACATTTGGACCTACCCTTTCCACATGAAGGCAACGTTCAAGTGCAAGACTGGGTCAAGGAACAAAACAAAATTGCCCAAGTTGTGCAAGCCCACTTGAGGAAAGGAAGGGCGAGTCGGTTTGAGCGCGTCAATCAAAGGAGGAAACCTGCAGTTTTCAACGTTGGCGACTACGTGCTTGTGAGCAGAAAGAGGTCCCTAGATTATTGTTTTACGGTCAAAACCGTTCTACTCAACTCAATCAAGTCTACTCAATTGAATACCATAGATTTCAATTGAACAACTACTTTCCACCATGTCTAATTCCCATTTGGTGGAACCTCACGGCTCGTCACCCCCGCACCAGACTTCGCAATGCTCCTTCTTCCCGAACCACTCAAGTGTTGCACCGTCAATGAGAGCTTGCAACAACTAGAAAGAGAAGAAGGTGCATTGTAAGTTGTAATGTACAATTGAACGAGTTGAAAGTTCAATTCGTCAATTGAACAATCGGATGTGAATAACCACGAAGGACGCATCGTAACACATACCTTTATATTTGTTTCCCAAAAGTTGGCAAGGATTGTAGCATCCTTGTCATCGCAATATGCCACACCAACGATGAATTGGTGTGACCAGTTCCGCGCCAATTGGCCCCAATTAGCAAATGTTATGCATAATACGAACCATTGAATGCCCGCAACGGGGAATGCGTCCCCACGGACAATAAGGGTCAAAGGCATGGAAGTATCCCATGCACTATGTAACACCTTATGTCGTTGTATCAATTTGACGACCTCTAGGATACTCCATGATATCCCAATAGCTGCGTCTTGTGTAGTAAGTTTTGGAGGCTCTAGCCGCATTTCACTACACAATTCCCTCCACTTATCGTTGACGGACTTCAACGAAGGTAAGAGTGGAGACCATTGTACACAGAGCTTTTGGGTAAATTTGCGACCGAAGTCACTTATGAACTCTTGTAGGATAGGATACCTCGTATGTGGCATCCTCAAATCCACAATGAGCTCTACCGCACGTATAGGTGTGCAAATAAGCGTACCATGGTTGGTGAACGCTTCTGGTGTACAACGTTGAACGATATTACCACCATGGGCCGTATCACACACCTTCTTTGGAAGGTTGCGGTATCGTGGTGTTTGTATGAAAAAGTTTGCAAGCACGTCAACAACGTCATCATCAAAGATGGAAGTTGCACATGTTGCATTTACTAGGAAATCATGGAGTCCATGACGGTCATAGATGTTGCGAGAGGTCATTATCTACACATAAACATTGAACATGAGTAGCGCGCACCACGGTCAATAGTGCGCACAGCAATTTCGGGCAACACACAATTAACCTACATGAACAGGATTGTATTTTATCACCAGACACTGTGAAATCCTCAATTTTTATGAGCTTCAAAGCTGTCTGTGGCTCTACATGACGTCCATTTGCGTCTTTTTGACTGAGCGCGCGAGCGCAAAATGTCGGCGCGCTCTGTGTTTTATTTTGTCAATGTTTGATTTTATTCAATTCTGTTCAATTGACAGATTGAATAGGGTTGAGTTGAGTAGAACAGCTTTGACCTTAAGACGATAATCTAGGGTTCAAGCAATTGGAGGTACCTAAGGGTGCCACGAAGGATGTTATGTGGTACGGTCCCTACCTTGTTACTGGAGTAAGCAGTGGCGGTATTACGGCGCGTTGCAGTCCTACTTGGGGCGGCGAAGTACCTGTTGCCTTTGAGTTCGTGAAGCACTTCCCATTTGAGCTGGTGGATGACTATGGCGAAGACACGATCGAAGAAGCAGACACAAACATGCTGAATGATGACGAGCGAGCAGCGTTGGCGGATGAACAGGACATCGTCGCGAATGAGCAGGATATACCATTCTACAATCAGACTGAGATGGAGAGAATTGGAGCTTACTACGTCAAACAGATCCTGAGAGGGCAATATAGGCAAGGCTGGCGCTTTTTGACGAAGTGGGAAAGCTATGGCACGAGCGAGAGTACTTGGGAACCAGTACGTGCATTCGTGCATGATGACGGAAAGCTGAATCATGTTTTTGTGGATTACTGTTGGGCACACGCACCTCGCTTTGACACAGCGCTAAGGCAGGCTCGGCGGATCAGGAGCTCATTGAAGAAGAAGTCCAACGCGGAGGAACCCAATGAAGAGACGGCCACGGACAACCAGGAACCAAGAGAGGTCAGTACCAAGAAGGTCTCACAGCAGCGCGGAGGCAGACGGCGATGTACAGAAGAGCCTACAGTTGGTGGTATGGCAGAAGACTGGTTACCTTGAGTGAGTTTCAAGAGACTGAGGAGGAAGTAGCACTTTGAAGTTTGTTTTTATGTTTTTATGCTTTCACTGGCGGACCAAGTTGAAAACTTGCAGAACTTCTCTTCATTCTGCAGAACAATCATTGAAGTTCAGGAAATATTCAGGAAAGCACAGTTTAAGGCATGGAAAGTATTCCACACCTTATTTGGTCTGTATTATTCCTCGTGGGACTTTCGGAGGGACTGCCGGCTTTCTGCGCTCTGAGTCGCTCGCGTCACCGCAAGATCAGCAGGACAATTTGGAGACCAGAAAGAAAGGAGTTGGAAGAAGTTTCAAGGTCAAATATTGAACAGTTTTAAAAGGCGGATATGACTGGCATAAAGTAAGTTCTGGAGTTACGACAAGTTCCGGAGGGAGTTGAGTTGGAGGGAGCCAAGTATCAAGGAACCTGGGGTTATTGAGGTTCCCAAAATCTTTTCGTTAATTCATGGTTGGTAAGTACTTTGAATATTACTTGGTCCTGGTTTTACTTAGCAGCACCTATGGTCCACTTGAAGCCAGGTTTAAGTAACTACAAGTTGAGTTTTGGGGTTGTGCAGGGAGTTATTCCCAGGGCACCAACCTGACTTGAACCAGTGGTCTACATGTTGAGGTGAACACGTAAAGCAACGTGTTAGAAGTCTGGACGCGCCGTTGTACACGTGCAGCGAGGAGCTGAGTCCTCATGCCCTGGTATTTGTGTTATGACAGGCTGATTCATGTGGCTGGATTGGGGCATCCTGCTACATTTATGATGTGGGATATGGAGGTCCAGTTCATATGCCGGAGTTTCATGGCTGCGAGTGCAGGCCTCCAGCAACACCTAGGACCGGCTGACAGCTGAGGTACTGGCCTGATATCAATGGTGCCTACTTCATTGAATTGATGGCTCAAATACTGTGTTCATCTGCCCAGATTGATTGGATTTGGTGACATTGATTGGGCCAAGCGTCTGGATCAGAGGTGGATTTCTGACTAATTCGACCAGGAACGTCGTTCACGACTACGAGAGCGTTCGAGGACGACACTGGAGTATCCAGAGACCGTTTTGAAGGACTAACCTTGGTTTACATTTGGTCATTTACGATGGGTTCTACTCCCAAGTTTGAGTAAGATTGGATCCGATTGACGCCGGATTGAGGTGATATCTGTTGGTCACTTGGAACATGGGAGTCATTCTTGGACGACGCCTTCACACACAGCGTGTATTCAGGCTGGGAGGGGTGTTAAAAGTCCATGGAACGAGCAACAATTTCTCAGAGCATTGGTTTCATATGGAGCAATGGTATTAATCCTTATTGGAGTTTGGTTGGGACATTGGGGGAAACTTTATCCAGGGAGCTTGATCACTTCCAATATGGACAAAGAACACTTAATGGCTTAACCTGAATTCAAAAGAGGGTTTATCTATTGTATTATATGCCATGACGTATTGTTTGTTATTCCATTGTTTCTTCTTTGAACACTATTTGTAATAGAGCACAACATGGGTGTTGGCCTTTGCTTTATCTATTCTTGTTGGAAGTCTCATTGAGATTGAGCTGTTCAGTAATCTGCATTTTTCTCCAACATATGGTGGTTCTAAAGGGAAGGAATATGATTTTCAGACTCAGCATCTATAGAGTGGTCATATGACTATCCCTTTTTTTGACCATTTTTGCCCCGTGAGCGCCCCGCTTCCGCTGTGGGCAATTCCTACTGAGTTCTGCCGTCATCAGGGAAGTTCCTACTGAGCTGTGCAGACATGAATTTATTATTTTTTGAGGTACAGATAATTCCTGGAAGACATTTGAAGTCATTTTCTATCCTTTTTGTATCATGGAGAATCCATTTTTCTTTCGTCTGTTTGACCATCTTTGGAGGAGGCCTGATTTCTGAGATCTACCATTTTTGCCCTGATGTGAAGTTACTATTCACTGTTGTTGCCATTTCCAGAGTGCAGACTGAAGGCGCTTTAAAGCTCTGAGTGGTTCTGAAGCATACATGCATGCATACAAGCAAGCACAAGGCCCAACATCACCATTCTTTGTCTGTTTATTGTGCAGTTCCATCAAGTTCTTTATTGGTTTTATTGATCCCGTTTCTGCTCGTCTTGGAGTCTTGGTCTGGTTTTATTTTTCATCGAAATCTTTGGGTACCTGAAATGGAGCAGGAACAAACACCAAAGGTAGGTAGGTAGGTCGACTGGGGACTGGCGTTGCCCCGCAGGGGGGACTTACGAAGGGGCTTTTGCTCACCCACCCACGGCCCTACTTCACGTGCTCCCACAAAGCGGCTCCCCCACATGGGGGAAGGGCGCGCTCGCCGCGAGCAGTACCCTACAGCGGGTTCTGCCCAGAGAGGTAACCCATGTTCGACCGAAGTCTCCCATTCCTCTCCTTCGGGCGGATGATACGTGGGGGAGGGTCCCACCGCACATCCTCATCAACCTCCGGATTCTGGGGCCCAGGGGCCCGGAGCCAGGCCAAAGGCCCTGTCCTGCAGGCACCCCCAGCTGGGTTGATTTTCAGTAGGTGTGAGGCGACTTGAAGAAGCACGTGCTACGGGACTCGCATGCCGTGGTGCACACTCACACCTCCTGACTCGGTCGAGCTTGCGCTCTCCCGGGGGGCCGGGGGTTCGAAGTAGGTCGTTGTGGCCGGTTGGTCGGTCGTATGGTACGGTTGAGGTGTAGTTTGTTAATGTAGGTTGGTCGGTTGCGTGATGGTAGAGCCAAGTTTTGTTCGTGGGCATGGTCGTCAGCGGGCGCGGCGCACCACGGTGTCACCAACCCTTTGGACGCCGTTCCCGTTTCGACCCGTGCACGCCTGGCTGGTTTGATGTTGGCCGGCTTGCGTGTGGTCTGTTTACGGTCAAGTGGCGGCTGCAGCTGCGATGTTGTTGGTTCGCGGTTGTCTTGGCCGCCTCATGGTTGGCTTGGTTTGCGTTGGTTCCATTGCGCTGCTGCTGGTGGTTGTTCCGCCGCATGTTGATTATGCAGCTGGCATGTCCGTGTCCGTGCTGGTCAGTGGCGTGCTGGTTTGTCCAAGTGTAGTGTTGTGTAGTTTGTTACCGTTGGTTGGTCGCGTTTGTATTGGCAGCGTTGTGGTGTTCTGCTGTGTTCGTGGGTACGATCGTCGGTGGGCGTGGCGCACCAGGGTGTTGCCAACCCGTTGGGCGCCGTTTTTGTTTCGACCCGTGCACGCCTGGCTGGTTTGGTGTTGGCCGGCTTGCGTGTGGTCTGTTTACAGTCAAGTGGTGGCTGCAGCTGTGGTGTTGTTGGTTCGCGGTCGTCTTAGCCGCCTCATGGTCGGCTTGGTTTGCGTGGGTTCCATTGCGCTGCTGCCGGTGGTCGTTCCGCCGCATGTTGTTTATGGCGCTGGCATGTCCGTGTCGGTGCTGGTCAGTGGCGTCGTGGTTTGTCCCAGTGTAGTGTTGTGTAGTTTGTTACCGTTAGTTGGTCGCGTTTGTATTGGCAGCCTTGTGGTGTTCTGCTGTGTTCGTGGGTACCATCGTCGGTGGGCGTGGCGCACCACGGTGTTGCCAACCCGTTGGGCGCCGTTTCCGTTTCGACCCGTGCACGCCTGGCTGGTTCGGCGTTGGCCGGCTTGCGTGTGGTCTGTTTACGGTCAAGTGCCGGCTGCAGCTGTGGTGTGGTTGGTGCGCGGTTGTCGTGGCCGCCTCATGGTCGGCCGGGTTCGTGTGGGTTCCGTTGCGCTGCTGCCGGTGGTCTTATCGTCGAATCCTGCCCGTTTAGCCAGCACGTTTGTGTCTGCGTCGGTTTGTGGCGTCTTGGTTTGTACAAGTGTCGTGTAGTGTAGTTTGGGAACGTTCGTGGGCCGCGTCCGCAGCGGTAGAGTCGCAGTGGTCCTCTGTGCTTGTGGCCATGGTGGTCGGGGGGCGCGGCTCGCTACGGTGTCGCTAGCTCATTGGTCGTCGCTCTCGCACCGGCCAATGCACGCCCGGCCAGCTTGGCGCTGATCGGTGTGCGCGCGGTCTTTTCACGGTCACGTTGCGTCCGCTGTAGTGGTTCTGGCGGTGTGTGGTCGTGTTAGTCGCCTCTTGGTTGGTTTGTTCGGCGTTCGTTCCTTGTCGTCGCAGCGGGCGTTCGCGCAGTCGGATTTGTTGTGTGCGGGTGTGCCGCTTGTTGCGATGTTGGGCGGTGCCAGGTGTGTGGGGCCGGCACGGTACGTTTGTACTGTGCGCCGCCCGCCCGCCGCGGGGGAGAAAAGCCATGACAAGTGGTCGCACCGCTGTAAAAAAATTTTTCCCTTTCGGTGCCCTGTTCCCTGCCCCGCCCTGGCAGTGTTGCATGCACAATCCATTATCCGGTATTTCGTGGTGCTCCGTAGCCGTACTTCCAGTTTCGCTTGTGCCACTCATATGTACACCCCCCGTCGGTGGCAAGGCCCCGCCGATCCCCCTCGGTGTGTCCCTGTGCCCCCCATGGGAGCCCCAGGGTGTTGCTCCAGCTCGGTGGTGCTGTGCTCGTGCTCGTGCCTGTCTGTCTGCCGTGCGCCTTCTCGTGTCGTGCGTTGCGGGTCATTCGGGTGGCGTGTCTGTTTCACGGTGCGGGGTGTGGTGGCTAGGATGGTTACGGTGGTTCGGCTTGTGCTGTGGTGTCGGGACGCTCCGTCCGACGTGGCGGGTTGGGCTCCGCGTAACACACACGTGCCTGTTGGCAGGGGTGTCGGCGCGGCCCCGTGTGGTGAGCTTGTGGCCCCCCGCATGCCCCGGGTAGGGTTGTGGACAACAGGAGTACCGGGCAGTGTTGCAGCCCCCCTCCCTCTCATGGACGCTGTTAACTGTCTGCGGGGGGTGTGCCCCTCGTACCATTCGCATAGGTTATACGTGTCGTAACGTTACGCGTCCCAGGCGCTCAACTCCCCATTGGCATATGTACACAAAGAAAGCAAAGTTGGGGAGAGATGGAAACTTGCACAATCACAGCCATAGACCCATCATTCCCTGGACTCAAGACCTTCCCTTGACTCACCAACATGATGCCCTGAACCCAGTCCAATAAGATGGCTAAATGCCATGTATCAAAAGTCACTACACAAACCCCAAAAATGTGTTCACTCCCAAGCCTCTAAATCCTAGCCCAATAGGGGAGGTGGCGTGTCATGGCCTAGAGTGGCACTCGGGACCATGCCCTACCCTGACATAACCTTGGTTGGACTTGGAGTCGAATGGGCTTGGAGATATGCCTCATGAGTTTGAACTCATAACATGCCAAAAAACTGCCAATTCACACCATATTGGCCATATATCAAATATATGCTCAAAATTGAGGTTACCACTTATCCGAAGGCTCAAAGCATGTATGGAATCGAAGTCTAATATTCATGGAGGATAGAGACCAAAGGTCAATGCCCATGTACATCCCCATTTTACCCTCGAAACCCCTTCAGATATGGGCGCCACGCACTGCCCAGGTCAGCCCATGATCTTGAGACCAATTCTTGTAATCCTTCGTGCGCCAAGCCAAATGGAGTACGCAATCCGGCATATGGTGGTGTTCAACTCCAAAGCATATGCCAACATATGAACAACATACCATGGTTCGACTCTCCATAAGCTTCTTGCTGTTTGCCGACCAGGTAAGTACACAAAACGCAAAAATGAGCAAAAATTGAGGTCAAAAACATGAAAATATGACCAAATACAAAGTTGTCATGATAGTATATCTCTATGCTCACCCATGATATCCGCTCATGGTTCAATACACAAATGATTGGAACCATTTGCGAACGATTCTCCCACTTGGATCCCCGATCGGGCGCATGGAGATACCTTCGCCACTCATATCTACATGCCCCATGAAAATGGGAGTGCACTCATGGATCTCTTTGCCAAACATACCATGAGCAATACATATGCGGTAGACTTAGTCTAGCGCTTTGAATTCCACAATTGGGACATGGGCGAAGCCCTTGTCACGTGTGGCTCCCCATCTCCTCGGCAACACGAAGACATACAACATGGGCGTGAGCATATCGAAGCACATACCATGCATATAACACATACCCTCAAAAGTGGCTCCCACCATGGTATGCCATGCCCCTCCATGGACATAACTTCACGTTAAAAATACGTGGGAACCCAAAGAAAATATCTATGCAACCCCAACACTCATGCGGTACACTCAAAAGTCGCATTAAAATATTCAGTTGCACGGTCCAAGAGTTATATATCACTTTATACCCTCTTGACCATTATCCCTTGCTACACCGGGCATGTGTACACACCAAAGGCGTTTGATGCTTCGTAAATCCAGTTGAGACCAAGGCGCTTGCAACGCAACCTTCCTTATTCTCTTTCCTCACACTCGCTCGTAGATATGGCCCTTCAAAGTGGTCCCACGATTCACTTTTGTTTCCCTTATATCTCCAAGTCAAATGGGTGGCAAGTATAAGGGAAACCTGATTTGGGCATAGGGAAAAGAGTATGACCACTCGCAGAAGACCAAATCAAGTGCGGCGATGTCGAAGTCGAAAATCCGATTTCGACATCACGAAAAATTCAGAATAAAATTTCGAGTGCATATTTAGAAAATTGCGGAAGCAACGAACCCTTTACTGATGAAATCTGACCCTTCATCGGAGTTTCCGCCAAAATATCTGGAAATAACAGTTAACCAATCGGTTACCGCAAAATCGCGAGCCAACTGACAGTCGCCGATACATTGACCATCAGAACGAAAGGCGGAAAAATTACGGAAACATTATGATAAAACAAACCCTGTTGATTCCTGATATTCTGATATATAAATCTCCGCTGGCGGCGCCTCGGTACTGAATATGGCCGCTCATAGCCGGAATGGCCAAACCTATCACACTATCACATCAGGTTAGGTCAGGTGGATGGGAGAGTATGATATCAGCCAATGGCGGCTTGCCGGCACATAGATACACACCCCAAGTGACCCCAAGATGGCCACGGGGGTCCGAACCGGCTTCACCCCCCTTCTCAGAGCGTTGTTACCGCTCGGAAGTCATTGAAGAGAGGACGGGAGGACCCCAACGGGCTCCAACCCCCCCCCTCCATGTCCCAAGGACACATGGAGGCCCCACACACGTCGTAGGCGTCCCCCATGCCCCAAGGGAGGGGTGAGGACACTGAAAATCGGTGCCCTACGCCATATCCGGTCTCCTCTTGATCTACAACATGGACCAAGGGGATCAAAGATAGAGAAACGTCGTCGGTCGACCTAAATAAGTATACCACAATGAAATATATATGTGGAGATCGAGTGAAGGGGGTATATGGCCAATCAAGGCCGAAAAACTCCCGGATGAACGCCCTCACCCGTCTCCTGGATCACAGAAACAAACAAAATGCCAAGGGGGATCCATTACGGTGCTACAGCAGCAACCAAATGGACCAACACGTCCTTGACATCCAAAGAAATATTCTTTTTCTTCAGGTAGTCCATCCAGACCGTGGTGTACCTCGGCACAAAACTGCTCGGAGGCTCCCACGAATCCCTGGATGCGGCGAATCCCTTCCAGCGGACTTTAGAAGGCCTACCCCCAGGCGTCCCCGGGTCCGGCTTGTCCGCCAGGATCTTCTCAGCGGTGAAGTCGTCGTCCTCACCCTCGTCGTCCGAGTCCACATCGCCGGCCGTGAACTCGAAGGTGACGGGACGTCCGCTGGGGTCTGGTGCTCGGGGACGAAGCTGGGTATGGTCGCGGTCCAGGATCTTGTTATCCCCCACACGAACCGCATACACATCCTGCCCGACCTTCCGAACGATTACCCCAGGCACATACCAAGATGCCTGCCGATGCCTGGACAGGACATCCTTGTGGTGCCGCTCCACCCACACGGTGTCTTGGAGAGCATACTTCTGGACTTTTCCCTGCTTGAAGTACTTGGCCCTCTTGTCATGCTCGTCCTGTAGTGCCTTGCACACCTTGGCCGCCGTGTCGTCCGCCTCACCCATCATGGCGTTCGCATCTCGGGCCACTTTGCCATGGTTCAACCACGGGAGAGTGCGTGACACTCGATCCCGTAGGAACAGGATGCGATGGGGCGACAGTCCAGTGGTCCCCGGAAGGTCGTGATACGCTTGGAGTACCCTCCACAGCGAATTGTACCAATTCCGGCCCGGTTCGTCGATGTGCAGCTGGCGGAACTTCTCGAACATCTGCCGCCCGGCCACCTCAGCCCGGCCATTCGACCGGCTGTGGTATGCCACGGTCTTGGCGTGCCCAATACCCATGTGCTTGCACATCGTCTTGAACCACGTCCCCACAAACTGACTGCCCCGATCGCTGCAGATGACAGCCGGGACATCAAAAATTGTCAGCCAATGCCTGATCATGGCATTAGCGACGGTCTTGGCCTTCAGCCCCACTCCATGCTTGTCCTTCTTGTCCTTCTTCTTGGACTTCTTGCCAGGAACAGCCACGATATACCCGCTGTGCCTGTCCACCGCTAGGATGACACAGGTGTAGGTCTCTCCGTCCACGGTGACCTCAGGCATGGCGAATACATCCATGGACACAGACCGCATAGGGGCCTCCGGTATACACCGGATTGCCCGCTGTGGAGTGGTTGGGGCTCTTCGTGGCCCGACACACGGCACAATCGCTGCAGTACCTATCCAGGATGGCGTAGTACCCCGGAGGGAACTTGAAACGCCACTCCAGGTCCTGCTGCATCTTGTCTCGGCCAGGGTGCATGAGCTGGGCGTTGTGCCAATGGTCAATGAGCTCCTCCACTCGGTTCTCGGGCACCAGCAACTTGTCCTTGAGGAACAACTTGTCCCCATCCTCGGTCAAGCCCTCGGGCCATTCGTCGTCCGACGGGGCGCTCACGGCATTCCAGTGCTTGCTCCAGTGCTCGGATGCCGCATAGTCATCCGACCAGTCCTCTGTGAGCACTGACCTGACTAGCTCTACAGGGGCCACCATCCATTGCTCGAGAGTTTCCTCTCGAATAGCTTGGACGCGGGCGCCCCGGAACTTGGCCAAGTCCGTACGGTTTGCCATCACCACAAAGCACTTGACCCCCTCTTGCTCCATGGCCTTCTCCATCTCGATGATGCGCTTGGCCTGCTCGGTCTCCTCGGCGTCCCCATGGCTGGATATGTCCATCCACGCTTTCCCTGCGGGGTAGGCCCATCGACTGAGGCAATCTGCCACAGTGTTGTCCTTCCCCGGGACGTACACGACGCTGAGGTCGAACTTGGCGAACGTCTCGTGCCACCGGGCCCTCCTTGCCGCCGGTCCCGAGGGGGTGTCGACGTGCTCCTCGTGCCAGCTCTGCAAGGACTGATGGTCCGTGCAAACCACCACCGGTTGCAATCTGATGTGGCCAGACCACTTCCTGAGCGCACAAACAATGGCGTACGTCTCCTTCTCCCTCGCGGTCCAAGTGCGGCGTTGGCCCTCGGCCAGGATCCTGCTCCAAAACGCCACGGGAACACGAGTCCCGTCGTCCCGGACTTGCTCGAGGACTGCCCCCACGGCATAGTCCGAGGCGTCTGTCCGTAGCACGAATCCCTTGTGCGGGTCCACCAGGAACAGCCCCAACTGCCCCAGGAGTCGCTCCTTCAGGCGGTTGAACGCATCTTCAGCCTCAGGGATCCAGGCAAGCTTCTTCTTGCTCCCCTTCCGGCCATCAAACTTCCCCACCTGCAGCATCTTGTGCAGCCGCCCCGAGAGTTCTGCATACATCCGGACATAGGCCGAATAGTAATTGCAGAACCCCATGAAGGACCGGAGTTCGCTGATGGTCTGGGGCTTCTCCCAGTGGTGCAGGGACGCCAGCTTCCCGGGCATGGGACGGTGTTGCCCGTGACCAACCACGTGACCCGCGAACTCCACTTCCTTCACGAAGAGTGAGGCTTTGGTGGGCTTGCTCACCATGTTGTGCTTGTCCAACTCGCTGAGCACTCGGCGCAGATCCTTCTCATGCGCGTTGATGAGCTCGTCCTCAGTCATGTTCTCCGTGCCGGACCCGATGATGATGTCATCCACGAAGGGATCGGCACAGTCCCGGACAGGACCGAGTAGGTCCTCCATCATGCGCTGGAAAGCGGCGTTGCCATTCTTGGCGCCCATAGGCACCACTTTCCACTGCATGGGCCCCAGCGGCGTCGACATCGCCGTGCAGCGCCTGGAGTCCGGGTGTAGCGGCATCTGGTGATAACCGTGTTTCAGGTCCAACACCGTGAAAATCCGCTTTTTCTGTTGTTTTTGGAGGATGGAGTTGATCAGGGGAAGCGAGTACGAGTCGTGCTCGGTCTGCTCGCTCAAACCTCTGTAATCAACTACCAACCTCCACTCGCCCTTCTCCTTCTTGGGCACGATGAAGGCTGGGCTGGCCCACTCACTGTCGGAGAGTTCGATCCATCCCCGCTCAATGAACTAGGCCAACAGCTTCTTCATGGCCTCGGCCCGATCGCCCTGAGGTTGGTACTCCCGATGACGATAGATTTTGGGGTTCGGCTTCAGCTTGATCTTCGCTGTGCCAAACCTCCCACGATGTGGAGGGTTCTTGTTGGCGACGCCACTGAATAGCCGCGGATAGGCATTGATCAGCCTCTCCTTCAACTCGGGGACCTTCGGGTTCTCCTGGGCCTCTTCAGCCGCTTGCTTCGGTACCGATACAACCGACCGCACTGCGGTGTAGGCCTCTTCTGGGTCCGAATCCGACTTCTCCTCGTGCGATATACCGTCTTCATCGTCGTGGGGCATGCTTCCCACCGATAATCTTCGAAAATTTGCGGCCTCGGGCTGGTGCTCGTCGCTACCGGTTCCCACTCTTGGAAAACCTCACGTTGGTGGGTCCGACCCAACCGGACCATCGTATTGGTCCGCGATGTGATCCATGACCCTCGCCACGAACTCATCCTTCTCGTACTTGCCGGTGACCAACATCTTGTCGTCCCACCAATTCGGAGATGTGACCATGGCCCGCCCCTTCTTGGCTGCCACACGGTCGTGCATCCCCATCCGCATGTAGTTGACGACGTCGTCGATCTCGGCGTGGGACAGGACGTCAATACCATCAATTGGCTGATCCGTCCCCTCCTTGGGCTCAAACATGACCTTCATGGGCACCGCCTCCACCCTACGGATGAATGCTTCATCACCCGTGGGCTGGGCTTGCGCCCCATCCACCAGGAAAGCCTTGGTACCCCACGCTTGACCCAGGGGGGGGCATTGATACACCCTTGGCGTCAATGAACAGCTCCTCCTCTGGCCCGAATGACATCTCGTTCAGGGTGATGGAGTCCAGCGTCGACTTGAGATCTTCCAGCGGACATGGGGTGGATCCTATGCCGGTTATGACCAGGATCCCCTTCGCCCTATCCGCTACGATCTTCTCCACCGTACGTCTGGTGTTATCCAGGGAGCCATGCCAATACATGGGCCCCCACTCCTTCAAACCCCGATGCCTGTGCCAGGCTGAGTCTCCTCGATGCCAATGCCTCCTACACTTCCGCAAAAGTGGGGCATCCCGGGAAGCGAAGACGTCCGTCTCGGGCGCTTCAGCTCCCAGCGTCTGATTCATCCTGGCGTACACTTGCGGCGCCATTCCATACTCCGTGAGCTAAACTCCACGATCTCCTCTGGACTTGGCACCCACAGCTTGCACCGCTTGGACGATCCGATCCTCTTCCTGAGCATTCCATTGGGATGATCCGCATGCATAGTCCGTGGACAGCCATGTTAGGCATTCATCATCCTCCCGGACCAGCGTTGCAGGAAGGGGAAGGGCTCCAATGGCATTTGCCACCATGAAGTCATACCCCATGATCATATCCCAATCGGTAATGTCGGCCACATAGAAGTTCCCGGATAGAATGCTTCTCTTCGCCTGATCAGGGCGGTTCAAGCGCTCATGCTCCCAGAATTCCATACTCATGGTGGCCTCATGGGTGCCGCCACCCATGATCTCTCCGTTGGCGACCTTCAGGCGGACCGGTCTCTGGCTGGGCTGCAGGAGTTCCTCCTTGAACAACCCTCTCCGGACCAGGCTCACCTGGGCACCCGTATCCACTAACACATCCACCACCTTCTCCTCTCGTCCGCACCGTACTCGCACTTTCAAGTACAACTGCCGCTCGTCGCCATGAGGTGTATGGACGACTCTCACGGCATGCAACTCTAGCACGTCCGGGTGCATCAGGACTTCAAGGGTATGGTCACGGATGGTGTAGATCTTGGGTTGGGCCTGCCCGTCCACGGGGCTCTCCGTGGTCGCTCCTTCCTTCTTGCCATGTCCCGTACCCACATGTACTTCCCTTGGCAGGGCGCTCCAGGGGTTGGGAGTGGCGAAACTCAGTGGTTTTGGCTCTTCCGGAGCCTTCTTCGGCAACCGATGTGCCTTTGCTTTCTCAGGGATTCCACTGATTTTCGGAGGAGAGACCTCCGAGGTCCCACTCCCGTGGGGGCTCCTCTAGAATTGACTTCCCACAGCCCTTTTCCGGCTGCGATCCGCCAGGACTTTGTCCACCACGTTGCTGGGCTTTGAGTTCCTCCAACGTCCTCAACATGTCCTCAGCAACTTCCTCGATCGACCTCACTCGTCGGTCTTGGCCAGGTCCACCACCATAGCCTCTTCCTCCGCCTTTTGCTTGGCCTTTGCCTTGGCCTTTTCCCCGGTCTCCGCCCTTCGCCTTCCAACCGGAAATCCGCTGCTCCTTGGGCTTCTTCTCGGGGTGAGCGGCGAAGTAGGCCTTCTTGTCCGCCTCATACACCTTGCACTGACGGTGGTCATGTGCATGGTTGTTTCCCTTGCCATAACAGACCCAGCACCCGTCGTGCTGAGACCTGTACTCCCGGAACGAGAGCGGTGGGTTCCCAATCCTCCTTGGCGCGTTGCCCTTCTTGGGTCCCACCCGGCTCCATCTGGACCGATCCTGCCCATGGTCCCTCACGTTGTGCGCCACAAACGCGAAGAAATGGGCCTCCTCGTGATCCTCCCGGGACCAGTGGTCTTGGCCACTTCCACTACCATCCTCCGCGGAGCTGGCCGTGTCCTCCTGGATCTCTCGATGATGGCGGTCTTCGGTGGCCTCGTTGTCCATGACCATGTCGATCCTGCACGTGGGCCCCGTTCTTCGCATTGAGCTTCAACTCCACCGTGATGTACTTCACGATCTCGTCCAGGCTCATGCAGGCGAAGATGACCTGCATCCTCAGTGGCTCCCCGCGCCTCCACTCCACGTTGTTGAGGCGCAGCAACCTTTGCCCCATGGAGTCTCCAAATACCTCCACGTACACGGCGTTCTTCAGTCCCAACATCCGGTTGGGCTCGCCCAGGTTCCTCCTGAAGAACTCCATGATACCCGCATGGGTATCCTCCGCCGCCATGATCCTCACCGCCACCGGTTTCTTGGCCCCCTTCTTCTCCTCGTCCTCCACTCGCCTCTTCCAGTTGCTGGGGAGGACGTTCTTCAGCAGGTGGCGGATCTCGCTGGCCTCGTTCCAGTCCTCCACCAGCTTGAGGCATCTGCGGTACTTCCGCAGATACCGGTTCCACTCCCGGACCCGCAACTCACCGCGGTCCAGCGGCAGCAGGATGGACCACAAGTCCTCCAGCTTCTGGTTCGGAGCGTCCACCCGCTCCTCATTCTCCAACCACTGGAGGCAGGCCTGCTCCGTCCTGATCAGTCCTTCCCGGATCTGATCCCGCAGCTCCTCCTTCAGGTCCTGCGCCAGCCGGTGTGGGAATGTCCGGCATACCCACTTATCCCGCAGCGCTCCCCGCATCTCGGCGACGACCTCCTCGGCAAAGTCCTCCCAATCCAGGATGAAGTCATCCAGGTTGGAGGGGTTGCCATCGTAGTAGGGGATTTTGATTCCCTTGAGGTCGTCAATCCTGATGGCGTCTCCGACGTCTCCAGCCACCACTCCACCGAGACGGATACCACCTGTGGCCGGGGGGTGTGAGTACACTCCCCGTACATCCCTCTCCTCCATGGAGTGCGGTCCAGTTGGGCCTGAACCCATGGGGTTTGGAATGCGGAAAGGATTTGCTCCATTGGCCGTCCATATCCCCGTATTGGGGTCCTTCGCCCACAGGTTTCCACCTGGATGACCTCGACCATGTCCGTCGGCGCTTCCCATGGTTCGCCCCTGCATGGTCTGGCTCTGGATCTCATCTTCCGCATAAACTACCATATTCGTCGTGATCGGTACATCCTGGGCGGCATGGGACATCTGTACCGTCAGGCTCCTCGGGTCCGTGGTTACGTGCCCTTCCCGCATGGACCCAGCCGATGCCGTGTGTTCCCCGAGCATTGTGGATTCGCTGAACATGGGAACAAACGGCAGCGCACCCGGGTCAACACGCGGAGGCGCGTATGGTGCCTCTGCAGGGCCGCCCATGGGTTTCTCCATGGCGCTCCTGAGGGTCTTAACCCGCTCCACCAGCTCTACCGCGGCCGGCTTTGCCGGGAGCTCCGGACCCGAGGCGAGGGGCTGTAGCTCCTCCAGCCTTTTCAGGCGTCCCGACATGTCCTCCACCAGGTGGAGGAGGCTGTCCACCACTCGCTGCTGCCCCTCCAGGGCCAGCTCCAGATTCTCCCGGTACCGGTCCCGTTCCGCTCGCAGCTCCTCCATGTCTTTCTCCGCGGCCGACTGGTCATCCAGGATCCCGGCGACGTCCTCCTCTAGACCGTCCTTCGCGTTGTCCAGGCGGTCTAGGCGATGCACGATGGCGTCCATCCCCATCTTTGGGTACTTGCCCATGAGGAATGACACGTGCTCGCAGTGGCACTCAGCCTGCTTTCCGCCTGATCCGGCGCATCCCGCGGTTCCCGGCACCTCAGACTCGTCGCCCATGGGCGTATCACCTATGGCGTCCGTCTCTGGTCCCGTGTGCCGGGGCACAGGTGCCGTCCAGGCCCTGGCTGGCCTCTCCAAGCCCTCGGCGTCGTGCTTCAGGGCGGGCTCGGGGGCCGTATGCGCCCTGGCGATCGGCGCGGACATCTCCGACTCTGAAGGTGGCTCGTAGGCTGTCCGATAGCCCTCGGAGTGCCCCTCGGATTCCCACAGCCTGACCGGGCTGGGGTCCGTGTCCATAGCCCCGGCGTCCCTTGCCGCGGACTTGGGTGACCCGCGCTTCCGGTAGCGCCGGGCCCGTCCTCCACTGCTGCCTGAATGGCAGGCCTCCTCAGAGTCCTCCGCGGCGGAGCGGAGGTTGCATGCCTTTCGGCAGCGACGCTCACACATGGAGACCAGATCCTCCATGTCAAGTCCTCCTCTTCCCGAATGTCGTACTTCTCTTCGGGCTTCAACTTCCGGAGTTCGCCATGCTCTTGAACGTCTTGGCTCTTCTATGGCTCCAATCTCCGGCGTGGTCTATACCGAGTCCACAATACGCACCCAGGGCGTACTTGGGCAGGGCTCATAAGGGCCCAAGTCCCCGGGTCGGCGGTAGGTAGGGGCAGCAGGTACGCCTCTGCTACCATAAAGAAGGTCCCTACCAGGACCGGCCCCTGCTGTGCCCCTTCCGCCTGTAACCCCTGCCGATTTGCTCCTGATCAACGATTGCATTTATCAAAATCCAGGGTTCCAAATCCAAAAATATAGAAAATAAAATACAATCCTCCTTCAACCCTGAACAGCAATCAGATCCCACAAATCCAGCAATAATCCAATCCACACTGCGGGCTTCCGTTCAGCACACCGGTCGTCCCACGGTGGCGGGCATGTACAAGAATTGCACAAAAGAGGAAAGCCCTGAAATGGGCATATGTACACAAATAAAGGAAAGTTGGGGAGAGATGGAAACTTGCACAATCACAGCCATAGACCCATCATTCCCTGGACTCAAGACCTTCCCTTGACTCACCAACATGATGCCCTGAACCCAGTCCAATAAGATGGCTAAACGCCATGTATCAAAAGTCACTACACAAACCCCAAAAATGTGTTCACCCCCAAGCCTCTAAATCCTAGCCCAATAGGGGAGGTGGCGTGTGATGGCCTAGAGTGGCACTCAGGACCATGCCCTACCCTGACATAACCTTGGTTGGACTTGGAGTCGAATGGGCTTGGAGATATGCCTCATGAGTTTGAACTCATATCATGCCAAAAAAGTGCCAATTCACACCATATTGGCCATATATCAAATATATGCTCAAAATTGAGGTTACCACTTATCCGAAGGCTCAAAGCATGTATGGAATCGAAGTCTCATGTTCGTGGAGGATAGAGACCAAAGGTCAATGCCCATGTACATCCCCATTTTACCCTCGAAACCCCTTCAGATATGGGCGCCACGCACTGCCCAGGTCAGCCCATGATCTTGAGACCAATTCTTGTAATCCTTCGTGCGCCAAGCCAAATGTAGTACGCAATCCGGCATATGGTGGTGTTCAACTCCAAAGCATATGCCAACATATGAACAACATACCATGGTTCCACTCTCCATAAGCTTCTTGCTGTTTGCCGACCAGGTAAGTACACAAAACGCAAAAATGAGCAAAAATTGAGGTCAAAAACATGAAAATATGACCAAATACAAAGTTGTCATGATAGTATATCTCTATGCTCACCCATGATATCCGCTCATGGTTCAACACACAAATGATTGGAGCCACTTGCGAACAATTCCCCCACTTGGATCCCCGATCGGGCGCATGGAGATACCTTCGCCCCTCATATCTACATGCCCCATGAAAATGGGAGTGCACTCATGGATCTCTTTGCCAAACATACCATGAGCAATACATATGCGGTAGACTTAGTCTAGCGCTTTGAATTCCACAATTCGGACATGGGCAAAGCCCTTGTCACGTGTGGCTCCCCATCTCTTCGGCAACACGAAGATATATAACATGGGCGTGAGCATATCCAAGCACATACCATGCATATAACACATACCCTCAAAAGTGGCTCCCACCATGGTATGCCATGCCCCTCCATGGACATAACTTCACGTTAAAAATACGTGGGAACCCAAGGAAAGTATCTATGCAACCCCAACACTCATGCGGTACACTCGAAAGTCGCATTAAAATATTCGGTTGCACGGTCCAAGAGTTATATATCACTTTATACCCTCTTGACCATTATCCCTTGCTACACCGGGCATGTGTACACACCAAAGGCGTTTGATGCTTCCTCAATTAAGTTGAGACCAAGGCGCTTGCAACGCAACCTTCCTTATTCTCTTTCCTCACACTCGCTCGTAGATATGGCCCTTCAAAGTGGTCCCACGATTCACTTTTGTTTCCCTTATATCTCCAAGTCCAATGGGTGGCAAGTATAAGGGAAACCTGATTTGAGCATAGGGAAAAGAGTATGACCACTCGAAGAAGACCAAATCAAGTGCGGCGATGTCGAAGTCGAAAATCCGATTTCGACATCGCGAAAAATTCAGAATAAAATTTCGAGTGCATATTTAGAAAATTGCGGAAGCAACGAACCCTTTACTGATGAAATCTGACCCTTCATCAGAGTTTCCGCCAAAATATCTGGAAATAACAGTTAACCAATCGGTTACCGCAAAATCGCGAGCCAACTGACAGTCGCCGATACATTGACCATCAGAACGAAAGGCGGAAAAATTACGGAAACATTATGATAAAAAAAACCCTGTTGATTCCTGATATTCTGATATATAAATCTCCGCTGGCGGCGCCTCGGTACTGAATATGGCCGCTCATAGCCGGAATGGCCAAACCTATCACACTATCACATCAGGTTAGGTCAGGTGGATGGGAGAGTATGATATCAGCCAATGGCGGCTTGCCGGCACATAGATACACACCCCAAGTGACCCCAAGATGGCCACGGGGGTCCGAACCGGCTTCAGTGCGCGCTGGTCCCTGCAGTGCGCTTATCTCCGGATGCTCGCCCTGGACGGTAATACTCTGGCCGGTGGTTCGTTAACATTCTTGTGGTTATCGGCCCGGCCGCGGGTTCCTCGTATTTGGCCGGGTCCTTTGCCCGGCCCCTTGTCGATCCGGCTCGCGGGAGAGGAGGGTGAGGCGGGAGGACGGGTCCGGGCGTGGCGCCGCCCCGTTCCCTGCTGCAGGTGGGTCGCGGGGTCCGAGAAGCGTGGCCCTCGCCCGGGGGGTTGTAGGAGGAAGTCGTGGGGTTTCCGTGCGTGCTTGACACCACGGGTTGCGAAGGCTGGCGTCCACTCTCCGGGCATCTGTTGCATGTGTGGGGCATGTTGACGTCCGTCTCGTCGGCTTGTTGGACCGTCAGGTGTTGCTGGGGTGTGTTGCGCGGCTGTGTGCCACCGGGTCGTCGCGGTAGGACCTGTCGCCAGGCGCGGCTCAGGGTCCTGGGGGGGCGTCCCATGCATCGCACCGGGGCGCCGTGGAGGTTACTGAAGTTTGCGTGCACAAGGGCTGGGCGTGCCGCCCGGGTCTCCGCCTCAGTGCGGACGGCGGGTTGCCGTCAATCGCCCAGCACCAGTGCCCGGATCCGGTGGCGTGCGCTGTTCGACAACACCCCCGTGGTCATCGGTTCGGCCGCGGGCTCCGCGTGTTTGGCTGGCCCCTTTGCCCGGCCCCTCGCGGACCCGCTACGTGGGAGAGGAGGGTCAGGTGGGATGGCGGTCCCGGGTGTGGGCTGCCCCCTTTCCTTGTTGCAGGCGGGTCGCTGGGGTCCAGGAAGTGCGGCCCTCGTCCGGGGGATGTGGGAAGAGGTCGCTGGGGTCGTATTTGTGTCCGACACCGTGGGCTGCTAAGGCTAGCCTCCGTTCCTTGGGTGTCCGTTGTGCGTGCTGGGCAGGTGGACGCCGTCCCCGCTGGTGTGTCCGGTCGACGGGTGGTGCCGTAGCATGTTGCGCGGCCGCGCGTTGCTGGGTTGTACGAGGGGTCGTGTTGGGCGAGGTCTGCCTTGTCGGGGTCGTTGTGGTTCGTGGCCGCCCCCGCTACCGCTGGCGTGACGGTCATCGTCCGGTCCTCTGGTGGGAGGAGGCGGTCCCGGGTCCGCCGCGCCGTTTCTTCCCTGCGCGTGGCTGGTGTGGAACTCGTGCCGTGCTCGTGCGGCCGTGCGTCGTCGCTGCAGGTCCTGTGGTTGGCCGCGGGTCAGGGCCCTGGGGCGTTACCCGCACGTCGTACAAGGGCGCTGCGGAGGGCACTGAAGATTTCGTGCACCAGGGCCGCGTGCGCCGCCCAGGCCTCCATCTCAGTGCGGATGGCGGGCTGCAGCTGCCGACCCAGCGCCAGTGCCCGGATCTGGTGGATCGCGAAGACGGGGCATAGGTTGGGCTCAGTGGGGGTTTCCGCCGTCGGCTCCGGGATGGCCTCCATCTGCTGCCGGCTGTCGAGGTAGAATCTCCACGCCGCTGACCACGCCCTGGTGTGCGGCCAGCGGCGCCGCGCCCACCGCCAGAGGCAGTAGACGGCGTGGCCTGGGTGCCAGGTGCCTGCCGCCCCCGACACAATGGCCGTCAGGGGGTCCGGGGGTTGGTTTGGGAGCACGGGGGTAGGGTTGTCCGGCAGGTCCGTGGTCGCCCGGAGCATGGAGTCGACGGCCTCGAGGCTCCAATGGTTGTCCTGCGGCAGCGGGATGATCCGCACCTGGTAGTAGTGGCCATTCTCCAACACGATCATGGCGATGGTACCGGGGTCATGTTCGCGCGGCGGGGGTTCCGCGCGCGCCGTCTCCGGGTAGTGCGCCGTCAGGTTCGTGAGGTTGTGCCCCCTGCTACGGGCGGTCCCGCTTTCCCATACCTCCAGGCCCTCGTGCAGTGGGATACGGAGGTTGTCGGGTCTCGGTGGTGGGGCGGCCCGCTCCCGGCCTCCGGTGGTGGGTGCGGGCCTGGGGTCTGTCGGTGGCGCTATGAGCGTGTGTACCCAGCCCAGGTGTGGGATCCACACGCCCCCTTGGGCCGGTTGGTGGGTGTTGAACCACCAGATCCACGCTTCAATGAGGTCGTCAGAGACCTGTGTCCCGGGGGTGACGAGCGCTTGGAGCTGTCGCACAAAGATTTGGGTTGTCGGGGCATGTGGCAGGGGGACTACGGCGAAAAGCCTGTTCGGGTCGACGTTACGGAGGTGTTCCCGGAGGGTGGCCACCAGCTCGCTCGAGGGCGTGGAAGCGTGGATATGGTAGAGCGCCCTCAGTTTCGCTTCGTCGGAAGTGGGTTGGAGGGAGCCAAGTATCAAGGAACCTGGGGTTATTCAGGTTCCCAAAATCTTTTGGTCAATTCATGGTTGGTAAGTACTTTGAATATTACTTGGTCCTGGTTTTACTTCGCAGCACCTATGGTCCACTTGAAGCCAAGTTTAAGTAACTACAAGTTGAGTTATGGGGTTTTGCAGGGAGTTATTCCCAGGGCACCAACCTGACTTGAACCAGTGGCCTACATGTTGAGGTGAACACGTAAAGCAATGTGTTAGAAGTCTGGACGCGCCGTTGTACACGTGCAGCGAGCAGCTGAGCCCTCATGCCCTGGTATTTGTGTTATGACAGGCTGATTCATGTGGCTGGATTGGGACATCCTGATACATTTATCATGTGGGATCTGGAGCTCAAGTTCATATGCCGGAGTTTCATGGCTACGAGTGCAGGCCCCCAGTGACACCTACGACCACCTGACAGCTGAGGTACTGGCCTGATATTAATGGTGCCTACTTCATTGAATTGATGGCTCAAATACTGTGTTCATCTGCCCAGATTGATTGGATTTGGTGACATTGATTGGGCCAAGCGTCTGGATCAGAGGTGGATTTCTGACTAATTCGACCAGGAACGTCGTTCACGACTACGAGAGCGTTCGGGGATGACACTGGAGTATCCAGAGACCGTTTTGAAGGACTAATCTTGGTTTACATTTGGTCATTTACGATGGGTTCTACTCCCAAGTTTGAGTAAGATTGGATCCGATTGACGCCGGATTGAGGTGATATCTGTTGGTCACTTGGAACATGGGAGTCATTCTTGGACGACGCCTTCACACACTGCGTGTATTCAGGCTGGGAGGGGTGTTAAAAGTCCATGAACGAGCAACAATTTCTCAAAGCATTGGTTTCATATGGAGCAATGGTATTAATCCTTATTGGAGTTTGGTTGGGACATTGGGGGAAATTTTATCCAGGGAGCTTGATCACTTCCAATATGGACAAAGAACGCTTAATGGCTTAACCTTAATTCAAAAGAGGGTTTATCTATTGTATTATATGCCATGACGTATTGTTTGTTATTTCATTGTTTCTTCTTTGAACACTATTTGTAATAGAGCACAACATGGGTGTTGGCCTTTGCTTTATCTATTCTTGTTGGAAGTCTCATTGAGATTGAGCTGTTCAGTAATCTGCATTTTTCTCCAACCTATGGTGGTTCTAAAGGGAAGGAATATGATTTTCAGACTCAGCATAAAATTCCGCATCTATAGAGTGGTCATATGACTATCCCTTTTTTTTGACCATTTTTGCCCCGTGAGCGCCCCGCTTCCGCTGTGGGCAATTCCTACTGAGTTCTGCCGTCATCAGGGAAGTTCCTACTGAGTTGTGCAGACATGAATTTATTATTTCCTGAGCTACAGATAATTCCTGGAAGACATTTGAAGTCATTTTCTCTCCTTTTTGTATCATGGATAATCCATTTTTCTTTCGTCTGTTTGACCATCTTTGGAGGAGGCCTGATTTCTGGGGTCTACCATTTTTGCCGTGATGTGAAGTTACTATTCACTGTTGTTGCCATTTCCAGAGTGCAGACTGAAGGCGCTTTAAAGCTCTGAGTGGTTCTGAAGCATACATGCATGCATACAAGCAAGCACAAGGCCCAAAATCACCATTCTTTGTCTGTTTATTGTGCAGCTCCATCAAGTTCTTTATTGGTTTTATTGATCCCGTTTCTGCTCGTCTTGGAGTCTTGGTCTGGTTTTATTTTTCATCGAAATCTTTGAGTACCTGAAATGGAGCAGGAACAAACACCTAAGCAAGTGCAACTAGAGGATACTGAGACTATTCAAATAGAGGAACAAGATACAAAGCGGGAATTTAACATTCTTCCTCTCCTCGTCCCCAACATTGCCGCACCCTCCCTTCCCCGACAACGACGACCAGTGGCCGACGGCGGTGCGGGAATGCCTCAACCAGTGCGCCGATGAACACCTTCACTATTGCCGCCGCGAGCAGGAGCCCACCAACCACCCCGGGTGGCGCGACGCTTTGGTCCACCTCTTCCACACCACCGGCACGCGGGACCCCCGCCTGAGACTCGTCCACCCCACGAGGGCTAAGCAGGACGCCCACACTGGCCCAAGGGTGACCCCGGACGGCCTGCACCTTCACGTCGCGGGCTACCGCGGTCGGGGCAGCCTATCCCCCCCCACGCAGGGGGCGGCATACCACCCACCCGCGGCCCTTCTGTACATCCTCCGCGACTTACTCGCGGACGGTGAGCACCAAGAGCCTAACGCGGATGTGGCGTGGCCCGAGCCTCTGTGCCCACGGCCCCACGCGCTGACGCCGGTATGGTTGGTGACTACGGACGACCAGTGCACCCGAGCGACGGAGCAAGCGCAGCTCCAGACCAAGTGGGTGATAGTGCAGGTTGGAGCAGGCGAGCCCAGGCCCCGTGGGCTCCCCCCGGGCACTGCCGTGCTGGTAGTTACGGAGGTGCCGCACGACCCACACATGGCAGTGCACGCGCTGGAGGACCAACCGGATGACACGGGACACCTGGCAGTACACCAGCGCGGAGGCCCGGAGTGACTCAAGGAACATGTGACGGCGCTCCGGTCCTGGGCAAGCACGATCGCTGGAGCAGAGGTCCGACTACACGACCACCCGGCGGTCCGCCCCGGCGACACCAGGGCGCTGAGCGTGGACCAACTGACCCCCAGCCACCCCGACGTCTGGTGGCACTCCGCCGACCTCAACGCAGAGTGGCTCAGCCCGACCGGGTACTACTGGATCCCGGAGGCCTGGGGCCACACCTCCTCTGATGCGTCGGGGGAAGGACCCTGCAAGCACGCCACCAGCGTCGCCCTCGCCGCCGACCTCACCCGCACGTGGGCGGTGGCCATCTGGGGCACGGTGCCCGATGGAGAGGGGGTGGCCTCCTCCCTCCCCCTGCAATACGGCGCCCACCGGCCATGGGTCCATATGATGGACGCCGAAGTGATCCTCCACCTCCTGCGACACGCGGATCGCGAGCGGGCCACGGGGGTCCCCGCGGGCGCGGCAATAGTAGTCAACCAGATGCCCCTGCGATGGTTCCGGGACGGCCTGCGTGCGCGGGGGCAACACGCCGGGCACCCGTTTTGGTATGCCTGAGCCATCTCCCACCACAGCGACGCCCTACTACACAAGGCGGACTGGGCGGCGTCCCGGGTCACCGTCCTACAGAACACGCCCCCGGGCCCCAGCCATGCCCAGCTCATAGTCGCCGGTCATGACGGCCACCTCGACCTACAGCCCCCAACGATGCGAACGCTCGGCGCGATCGCGCAGCGGACACAGACAGACCATGCGCTGACGCACCCGGGACACACACCTCTGGGCGCGGCCGACGCCACAGCCTATGTCCACGCCCGGGACCTCACCGTGACGGCCACCAAGCACCTGTCGCTGCGGGCCAGGGACGGCCACACGCCGGTGCAACGCAGGCTCCGCGTCTGAAAGGAGCGGCTCTCTGGCGTGGCCATCCTCCCGCAGCCGTGCCTCCTCTGCGGCAGCCCGGAGCGTACCCCGGTGCACATGCACGTGGGGTGCCCCCACTCACGGCTCTCTGGCCCCACTACCGCCAGGCGGTGCAAGATGCGGCCCGCCACCTCCCGCCCGTGGACAACGCTCTATGTGTGGCCTCGTGGCGCTCCGCGGGCGCCGCGTGGACGGAAGTCTTTCGCTCTGGGCTGGCCCCTGAGGCGGCGGAGGCCAAGCTCCGCGCCATAGCCCGCTACGACCCGACGGGAGGGACCTCCGTGGACAATTTCCTCCAGCACATGCTCCGGCTGGGGGATTTCCCGTGGGAGCTTTGCAATCACCGACTGGAGCCACTCCTCCGCGAGCCCCTAAGCGCAGCGGCCCAGCCGCACCGATGGCTCACCGCGGCAGAGGGCAGCTGCCCTCCCCCTCCCCCACGCCCTGGCAAGGACTTCGTAGCCTCCCTCCGTGTCGTGAATAGCACCCTGGAGTGCCCTCCGCAAGAGGACCCCTACGTGTACCGAGACCTGCCGGGGGGTTTCTCGAAGCACCTACAAGCCGCCCTCTTCTCATGGTGGATCATCAGGCGCGGCTCGATGACCGCATGGGAGATCCGTATAGTGGGCGAGGAGTGTACGTGCGAATGGCGCTGGTGGTGCACCGCCACGCGCGCCCCGGAGACCCCCGCACAACGCCACGCCGCCATCCCGGTCGAGGGGTGCGGGCCGCACACCCGGCCGCGGCCCACCATGATCCGCGGGGCGGGCCCCGACCACCCGTGGGACGCAGCGGCAAAGGAATGGCTACAGGCGGCCCCGGAGCCACAAGCGGGGTTGAGTGGGGACATGTCCTCGCTCATCCGAGCGCCAATCCCCCCCCGCATAGTCCTCCCCACCGCCAATGTGCTCCGAGCCACGGAGATACTCACATGGGGACACGACGCGGCCACCATCGGGCTGCTCCCCCCGGAGGGCGGAGCCGCCCGGCTCACCGTGGCACACTTCAAAACTTGGGAGCCCGTGTACGACGACGCCCTGTCTTGGCTGGGCGACATTCTGGGGCCCTTACTCCCCATGCTCCCCACTGACCTTGCAGCCGCGCTGCGCCACGAGCTAGACAGCTGCGACGGGCTGCGGGTAGGGTGGGAGGCAGTCGCGGACGGCAACCTACTGGCCCTCCTCCATCGGGACGCCGCGGACGAGTGCCAGTGGGGCACACTGGTGCCCCACCTCACCAGGCGCCACATGTATATGGCAACCCCGCCCCGGGGGCACCTTTGCCTGGCGTGGGATGACCTCATCACCGCCTTCCACGACTACGGCATTCTCCCTGACGACACCTGGCAGGAGGTCCGGCAGAAGACGCTCGGCAGGGACTACCGGCGCCGCGTCCGCGCCCGCCTGCTGGAGCTCCGCGACCCCCTCTGCCAGAGGTGGGACGACCTCTGGCTCCGCCGTCTTGGCCCCTGGTCGCCGCCCTCCCACCTCCCACACACCTGCCACCTCTGCGGAGAATGCAACACGGTATCCTCCGCAGCGCCGACAGGTGCCCACATGTGCGCATAGTGCTCCCAGATGGCCGCATGCCCCTGGCCTCAACCTTCTGCGGGCCCGCACAGACGCATGGAAGAGGAGGCTTTGCACCGGCGCGTCAGGGGTGCACACGCCCCCTCACACAAGCGCGCAGGCCCCGTGGGCGCCGCCCTCCTGTGGATCCACCTTCACCTGCGGGACCCCACGTCCGTCGCGCACCTGTCGCACGTGTTCGCGCCTTGACCCCCACGTGCCGCCGCGCTTTGCAGAGCCCGCAGCACCATGCCTCGCCGGCGGAGGGACGGGCCGGAGCACGCCAGAGCCCGCTGCCGAGCGCAGGAGGCGGCCCTCTGGGGCCTAGTAGCGCACGCGGTAACGGAGGCGCACAAGGCGCGTGCTGCCGCCCTGCACGACCCGGCGGGCAGTGCGAGGGCTTTCCTCAGCGAGGCCGCCCTCCGGGCTGTCCGCGCCCTGAACGGAGCAGGGGCCCCTACGCTGCTCCCGGCGATGCACCAGATCGTGAACGCTGTCCAGCTGGGCTCATCAGCCCGGAGGCGGCCCTCTACGGGCACTGGATGGAGTGGCGCATGTCCAACCGGTCAGGCCGGCCCCTGTCCATGGGGCCTGCCCTGCGGCTGACGGGCGCAGGGTCCGCCATGTCCCTCCACATCAGCACCCCAGCCCTGCTGCACGCCCTCAGGACGCGCTGCCTCGTAGGGATGCAGATTCACAGCGAATTCAATTTGAATTCGCCGAATTCGCTGCGAATTCGATCGCAGCGCGACTTCGCTGCGAATTCGGCCTAAAAATTCTTAGTACTGCGAATTCGGGGCGAATTCGCGCTGTCAATTCGCGGGCGACGGCAAAATGATCACGCGTGCGCCGTCTTTTCTCCAGTTGAAAAACGAACTTTGAACTGTGCAATGCAATAATTTTTTTGACTTGACAAGAATGAAAACTATGATGATTCCGCTTCGATTGAGCCGTTGTTTTTCTTGTGCGGTGCCTGTGTACCCATTTTCGAAAACAAAATTTACTTTTGAGTTTTGAACACACCGCTGTGTCCGCCTAGCTCCACCAAACACGGCGGTACCTTCCATTCCCCCCAGAAGTCCACCAGTTTGGAGAAAAACCTGTCCCGAACTTTTGATTTTCGACTTTTTTTTCTAATTTTTGAAAGTCAAAACGTGTTGCCCCTTGGCAACCACGCACTGTCGGCCGTGTGTGGCAGGAGAAGCAGCGGAGAGCAGCCCGACGCAGCCGCAGTGAGGCCCTGGGCACCCGCAACGATGTGCACGGAGCTAATAACGTGCACGGAGCTGCACCCAGCCAGCGCACCTGCTCCAACCTCCCTATAAGCTATGTACATAGCCCCTTGTAGCCCTTGCGTATCCTTGACAGCGGTACCCTCCTTACCTTTCCCGGTGCCGTGTATGCTCTCTCTTAGATTACTTCAAGTCCAACGATTCAATTCAAGAATGCATTGAATGAAGGCCCAATAAGGGCAACAAGTGGTTCACATGTGATGGTGTGTGTTTGGATTGGTGATCTTGCATGCTTCGCTGCTGCTTCTTTTCCAAAAGGCATTTGAAAGAAGCAAGGAACTTTGGAATTCTTGGTTTTGATTTGCTTTATTTTTGTCAAATCGTCAAATCGTTTCAGCATGGTAAATGCAAGCAACAACAAACAACAAAAATTGCAAGGTTACGGAAGCTTTTGGGAAATCTTTTATGCGATATGGTACTGGGTAGTGGCATACCCATATGTAAACAGGCGAATTGCAACCTAGAAGGTAAATTGTAGGTGCCTATGGATGCAATCAAGCGAATCAGGGAGGTTTCGAATTTGAAGTTGCGAATTCGAGTTTGGAGTGGTCCAGGAATTCGTGCGAATTCAGGGCAAACTCGAATCCGAGCGAATTCGTGCGAATTCGAACCTGCATCCCTACTGCCTCTGGGACACGGCCCCGTAGCTGAATGAGGCGCGGGCCACATACCTAGAAGGAGTGTCCGAGTTGGACGCGGCACTCCACCTTCTACATATGCCGGACGATGACCTGGAGGTGGGCGAAATCACGGTATTCATGGAAGGCGCGGACGAGGCGCCCATCCGCCCCCGCCCGACCAACCCGGTGTGCGACGGCCCCTGGCCGACCCCCCCGTACGCCGTCATGTGCAAGGCGTTGCCCAGGGAGCCCTCCTGGTGCCCCGCCCTCCCGCCGGCGACGCACGCACCCCGCGGCTGGGCCAACCCGAACCTGTCCCCCCCCCTCTCCAGGACCAGGGGTGCCCACCACAGGGGGCACGTCCTCTGGCAAGAGCGCCAGGGCACCCCCCCGCTCCTCCTCATCGTCGCGACCCGCGGGGACTCGGAGCGGGTTCTGGGGATCACCCCCACCCACCTGTACGGGGCAGCGCCCGTACCCCGCCCCCCCCTCCCGGCGCCAGCGGCGCGGGACGGGGTACACACCTTTCCTGCTAACACAGGAGGTCACCGCCGCTACGGGGGTCCACCTAGTGCGGCTCCCCTCGGCACCACCCGACGAGCCCCGAGGGCCCAGGGCACTGAGCCCCGCCCCAGACTGGAGGCTGTGGCGCGACCTGTGGGCCGCGTGGCTCACCCGCCTCCCGCCCCAGTGCCGATGGATGGCAACCGGCCCCCGCCCGCAAGGGGCTAAGGCCACCGCCGCCCCCCCCTCCCCTCCCCCCCTCCTCTTTGCGGAGCACTGCACAGCACTGCCCACGGCACAACACATATGCACCAGAAGGTAGTGGGGAGGGCACGCCTGCCACCACGCATGCCTACCAGGATAACAGTGATGTCGGTCTCCGATGGCTCCCCCCAGCGGGACGACCGCCACCACGCTGGTCCCGCTCCCGCTCCCCCGTCTCCCCGGGATGCGCGGTGGAGACCCTCGCGGAGCGCGAGGAGCGGAGGCTGGCGGAGGCAGCGGTGCCGGTCGGGCCGCCGGCTGGGCAGCCCCGGGCAGCCTCCGCCGACACCGGGCCGTCGATCCGGGGACGTGCACCGGCCGAGGAGACCGCCCCCGCCGCCCAGGCTGCAAGCCCTGCCGCCCCGCCCCCGGAGGCGGCCCCAAGCGCACAGGGGGCTGAGACTGTAGCCCCAGCAAGCCGCGCCGCGGCCCCGACCGCGGCCCCCGGCACGCCGCCAGCGCGGGGGGGGGCCCGGCGCGGGCCTCGGGCGCCTCGCTGGGGGCCGCTGCAGCCGCAGAGGAGGGCGGGGAGGGGGCACAAGGAGCTGAGACCGCGGCCCCGGCGAGCCGCGCCACCGCCCCGGCCGGCCACACCGCGGCCCCCAGCACGCCGCGGGCGCGGGGGACGGGCCCTGTGCGGGCTACGAGCGCCTCGCCGGGGGCCGCCGCAGCCGCAGCGGAGGGCAGGGGGAGCGCCAAGTACCGCGCCCACGCCAACCCCAGCCACACCCACACCAGCCCCCCCAAGCCGTACCCCCCCAAGGCCGCCTTCCCTACGGGACGGCCGCGGCCCGTCCGTCCCCCGGCACCCGAGTGTACGCCGCGAGGCGTCACGCTGCCGCAGCTGCGGCGGCAACGGGACGCCCGGCGCATGGTCCGGGAGGGGGGGGACAGCGCGCAGGCGGGGCAGAGTGCCAGCCACGGGAGCCTGGAGCGGGGGACAGGAGGCGAAAGGGGGTGTGCCCAGGGACAAACGCAGGGGGCAGGCCTGGGCGCATGCGGCAAGGAGCGAGGGCGAAGGCGTTGGCAAGGTACCGAGGCCAGGGGCAGCGGAGGGGGACAGAGCGCAGGCAGCGGACGGCACGACGCGGGACAAGGAGCGGGGAAAGGGCAAGGGCACGGGAAGGGCACGCAGGGGCGCGAGCAGGGCACCAAGGCGGGCGGCCACGGAGCAAATGGAGTGGAGCGGCAGTCGGTCGGCGAGCGAGGGCGCAGCCAAGGGCAGGGACACGGGCACTGGAAGGATACGGGCGCCAGCGGTGCAAGCCAGGGCGCAGGTGACAGTGGGCGGGACCCGCGGCGCGGACAAGGGGACAAAGCCATGGGGGCCGGGAAGGGACCCAAGGGCAAGGGCAAGGCCGCCGTGGGCCCCCGGGGACAGACAGGACGGGGCACGGGAGCCACGGGGGGAGGGCGGAGCGAAGGGAGGGGGACGTGCAGCCGGTGCGGTGCATCCCCCTGGGCATCCAACAAATGCCGGCGCACCACACCCACCACCACCACCACCACCACGCCCACCTCTACAACATCGACCCCGACGCCGGAGACCTCATCCCCCCCCAACCCCCCCGACCCCAGCACCAGCCAACCCCCCCCGCGCCGAGGGCTGAGCCAGCGCGGATGGCCGCTGCCCCGGCGGCGGGGGGCCGGGGCGCGGTGCTGGCGCCGCAGGCACAGGGGTCGCAGGGGGAGCTGGCGCGGGGGGCAGAGGGGGCCCGGCCCTGGGACCCGGATTGGGACACGGTCCCAGACCCCCTGGGGGGTGAGGCCCTCCCCCTGGTGCTGGAGGTGCACAGGTGGCTGAGCTGGGCTTGCTGGGGGACCACCAGGGGGATGAGGAACCGGCCCTTTGATGCCGTGCTCCTCCGGAGGGACGGATGGAACCGGGAGGTGGCCCCGGGGGGGTTGGCGGCCTCAGAGGAAAACGAGAGGGTCCTCCGGGCGGTGATTCGGGCGGCGTGGCCCGAGAGGGAGCCGACGTGGCCAGCTCTCCTGGAGGGGGGGGCGGTGCTCCGCATCACGGATACGGATGCCAACAACTGGCTGTCCCGGGCTTTGCGCAACGCCCTCACCCACAGGCGCTACCGGTGGCGGAACCCTACACCGCCGCAGCCCCAGCCCCCACGCAAGCGACGACGCAGGTGACGGCCGCGCCCCGCCGGCCCAGGCGATGGGCGCGAGGGGGTGGAGAGGGGACAGTGCCGCGGGACGCCTGCCCCAGCGGAGCCGGGCCCCCCGACCCACACCCCCCCACCGTACGGCGCGCCAGAGGGGCGCGCGCCACCTTCAGTGGGAGAGAGGGTGGGGGCAATGAGGGCGAGGGGGGGCCCACTGCCCCGCAGCCCGCTAACCGCTGACCGCTGACTCAAACCGCCGTCCCGAGCACTCGCCGGCCCTTCCCCCCCCCCTCCGGCCAGCCGGCACCGCGCGGCGACAGCGAGGAGAGCAGGGGGCCCGGGCAAATGCCTGCACCAGGGTGTGGCACCCAAAAGGTGGAGGGGGGCGGGGAAAGAGTGCGCCCCCCCCGTCAGCGGCTGGCCTTCCGTGACCGGAACCAGCAGGCCGCCCCCCCGCGGCCGCCCGGGGACGGCGCCAGGGGACCAGGGGAAGACTGCGGTAAGCCCCCCCCCTCCTCTCCCCCCACCTGGCGTGTGGGCGACCGGAGGCCGGCCGGAGAGGCGGCGGTCCCACACCACAGGCGAGTGCAGCCGCGCGCCAACCGCCCCCAGTCGGCCGCCCACCCACTCCTGCATTGCCCGCTGCCCACCGGCGGCTCTGCGCCGGCGCCGTGGGCCGCAACGAAACGGTGGCACCCAGGAATGCGCAGACGAGGCGGCCCGCCTTGGTGCCCGCCCGGGGAAGGCGGGGGAACAGACCGCGGCAAAGAGACACCCCCCCCCCCCCCGCCAGACTGACCCAACGGCGGCCGACCAGGCCGCGCCCGGCGCCCAGGGCTGCCCGGCGACCCCGGCTGAACGTATATACCAGGCGGGGCTGCGCCGGGGAAGAAGGGGGACTGGGACGGGGGCCACGGGCCACCCCCCTAGGGCAGGGGGCTTGGGAACAGCGGCGCGGCCCCCCCTCCCCTCTCCCCCCCACTCCCCCGCCCGGCGTGCGGGCCACGGGGGCGCCGGCTCTCCCCCCCCCCGAGGCCCAGGGGACGTCCCCCCTCCCCACGAAGGGACCGCGGCGCCCGGGGGGGGACGCGGCTGAGCCCGCACGCCGCGCGCCCCCACGCCCCCTACCAACCCCTCACGCCGGGAACGCGGCAGGCGGGCGAGCCCGCACCAGCGCACAAGAACGACGCACAGACCACGCCCGGGGGCGGCACGCGACAACAAAACGCAGCAGTATGGGGGCCGCGCCCCCCATGACCTGAGCGTCGCCAATGACGCCTGCATTGTTGCCCGCCCACGGAAGGCAGAGGGACGGACCGAGGGAGAGCAACCCGCCGGCCCCCCGGCCCCCCGGCCACCCCTCCGGGGGGGCGGCTCACGGGCTGCCCCCCCCCCCCCCCCGCCAGGCTGGTCCGCCGGCGGCAGGCCGCAGCCGGCGCCCGGGGCTGCCCCACGACCCCGACCGAACGCGTACACCTGGGGGGGATGCGCCGGCAACGAGGGGGGGACGGGGCAGAGGGCCACATGCCGCCCCCCCCAGAGGGGGGAGGTGGGGAGCCACCTGGCGACCCCCCCCCTGTCCCCCCAACCCCCCCACTTACCCGCGAGCCACGGGGACGCCGGCCCCCCACCCCTCCGAGGCAGAGGGGACGGTCCCCCCTCCCCCCGGCAGGACCACGACGCCCGGGAGGGAGGCCGGAGCAGGGCCGGCCTCCACGCCCCAGCCGCTTGTTCCCGCAGGAACCGCGCTGGACAAGGGAACCCGCGCCAACACACCAGGGCGCCACACGGACCGCGCCTGGGGACAGCAAGCGAGCACGAACCGGAGCGGTATGGAGGCCACGCCCTCCATGGCAGGAGCGAAGCCAAGAACACCCCCGCCTTGTTGCTTGCCCAGGGAAGGCAGAGGGATGGACTGAGGCAAGGCGACCCCCCGCCCCACTGGCCTCCCCGGCCACACCGTCGGGGAGAACGGCGCACAGGCCGCCCCCCCCCCCAGCCCCCGGCGCTGGAACGCCCCAGACGCGCAGACCCACCCCACGGGGCGCATACAGCCCCAAGCCAGGTAGGGGGGAAACGGGACCCCCCCCCCCCCCAAGCAAACCAAACGGAGCACGGGACCGAGGCAGGACACGCTCAGGGGCATGGACCGCGTGGAACGGCCCTACCTGCGTGCAGCACCGGGACCGGGCGAGGTGCGCGCCAGACCAATCAGGGGAGGAGGGGGGGGCACAGACGCCGCGGCAGCGCAGGCGCATACACACACAAAGGACACGCGGGGAATACCAGAAGGGCAACCGGACCGAGCCCGCGGAACGCACAGACCGCATGGAATGGCGTACCAGCAAACGAGGATAAGGGACACCCGGACGGGACCGCCCGCCACACACAGTGCGGGAAACGTGGGGCGGGAAGGGAGAAACGGGGAAGACACCACACCTGGCACCGGTCCAAGCGCCCCGAATCAGCCGCGAGCGCCGCGCACACATGACCAGGGCACTGCACCCGCCAAGGCAGTAGTGGCGCACCGCGCCACGCACCAGCCCCAAGGCTAGGCAGTCTCCGCGCCAGCCTACGGGGGTCCCAATGGCGACAAGCCAGTAGCACGGGCCCGGCGGCGCCGGCGCCCCGGGCGACCACGCATCAGCGGGGTGACGCGTTGGGTAAGCGCCTGCAGCTACGGCTGCTAAGTCATGCACTGACCGGGGGGTGGCGAAATGAAGAAGCCGGGGAGGGACAGGGCTCCGAGCCCCGTGAACCCGGGGGACTCCGCCACCAGGCAGGAGGTGTGTCATGAAGGGCCTGCCACTAGGTCCTGGTGGGGAGGATATCACCTGGCCTCCCGGGGCCGAAAGGCGTCTAGTACCCGCGAAATCGAACCTCAAATCTCAAACCTCTTGCCCCAACATTGTCATTATTTGTCCCCTGTCCATGATCATGTCCTTGTATTGATGAGTTCGTACTCAACTCAATTTGGTGATCGCTTGCTTGGACTTCATTGGTCATTCAATTTGGATGACCAAGTTTGTAGATTCTATTGCAACGTGTGCCAAAATTTTACTTACGGGATTGGTTTGTATTTTGTGAACCATGGAAGCACTGCTGAGGTCAAGGACGATGAGAGTCACAGGGAAGAGGTTGGAGAAATCGGGTATAGGTGGTAGAGCTCGCACACTGACAAGGGCCGGTCATACAGGCCTTCTTTATAGTACCAGCGGTTAACCTGCCGCCTAACGCCACGCGGTGAGCTTGGGCCCCCATGAACCGTGCCCGAGTGGACTCTGGGTCACCATCGACGATACCATCCGCGAATCGTCGGTTGAAGCCCTAGAACAAAGAAGATATTGAGAAACAAGAATGGAAAGACATCATCACCTTTTGTGAAGGAGCATGTCGAAAACGTTGTCACCTCAGAGTAACCGCAGAAGAATCGGACGAGGTGCTACCGAAAACGGAGTACGCCAAAAATGTCCAAGGAGGATGCGGAAACGGCAATGGAAATGACGCCGAGCCCCGTCGGCTTGAGGTCGAGTGCTCCGTCGGATTCTCCGAGATATCATACTTGCTACCCTTCGGGTACTCCTTGCATAGAGCCAGATTTCCCGGCAGACCTGTCCCATCCCGCCCGAAATGTTGTACTTGCTCATGACGCAGAACAAGAATCTTTACCGCGAAGGGCTGTCACAACCAGAGTCTCAAGACATACCGAGTTGGGGATAATGGGACCGGGCCCGTGGGGCGAGGCAGGAGACCTGGAAGAAGATCAGAGGCTGGACGGTGACGGAGCAAGTGACACCATGATGGGCAGAGAATAAGAGCACAAAGCTCCGGGAGATCTGCTGGGGGATAGTCAGGACCTAGAAGTCCCCGTCCCCATCCTCACTTGGACACCAAGGAAGCGGCGTGCGAGGAAAGTGGGACTGGAGGTCCTTGGCACTGCTTGCATGTGGATTTCCTCATTGGCATTTTTCCCAAAGTGGGGAAGGACTCCATTAAGTAAGGAAAAGTCATTTTCACGTGTTTTATGGGGACGTGTTCTACGTCAAGCCCCCCGTATTCTTCGCGAACTAATGAAGACTAACACTTAATCATTTTTATCATTCTTTTGAGGCATAAAGTACGATTCAAAGTAACTAGGGTTACAACCCTAGCCCCCCCATGAAGTGCACCCCTACCACTCAAGTGAGCGGAGGTATCTCCTTTCATGCACGTTATACCGAAATAAACTAGGCACTTGATGCCCTTTTCCTTAGAGGTTAAGCCTAGTGCTCTCCCACCTCAGGACCTAGATACTGAAATGTTTCATCAACTTATTGTGGTACTATTTTAAATTGATTCTGAATCCGGTGGCTTGGCCAAGCTTGCCAAGCCATATCCTGTGTCTAGCCCAACCTACTTGCTCCTGGTTCGTAACCAACTCAATTGCATTTGTAACAGTGTACATGAAGTGCTTCTGAATATCCGTCGGGCTAAACATATGCCACTTTTCACTATACAATCAATTGCTGTTTTTATAAAAGATTGAAGCTATGTACTTAAGCCTGCGTTGTCCATTGTGCAGCCCCTTATTTGCTACTCATGCTTTGATTTGGAAGGACCTCATCCTGATTTGAACTCGATCTGTCATTTGGGTTGCCCTATTCTATTTCCTTGTGAACCTCATTTTGCACTTGGGAAAATCAGCAAGGTTTTCATCCTCAAAAACACCAAGCAACAAGGAACAAGCACGTCAAGGGTAAAGCAAAGACCTTTTCTTCTACTACAGACAGCCTCCAACGTGCAGGCTAAACCATCCAGAAGCAGTCGCATTCCATTATGTCATTCACACTCGGTTTCAAAACGTTGCCCAACAGGTCTAGACCCATGGCAGAAGCCGAAGCTGGGCCGTCAAGGGCATGGTCCTTAAGTGGAAGACTACATATACCCGAAATCATCCCTCAAGAGCTTGGCCCTCCTAGAGAGCATGGAGCACGAGGGGCGGAAGAAGATGAAAAATGTATAGACCCCGTACTCCGGCCATAAGTCGAGGCCCCCGTCTTAACGCCGGAGATCCTTCAACAACTGATGGGCAGAGACCCATTGTCGGCTCCATTAGCTTCTGTGGTCGCCAGGTCTGACAAGTCCTCCCTTCCTCCCTTCGTCACCGGACCCGATCCTATACATGCGAGATAGCGATGCAAAAGTGAAAGACAGTAGAAAAGGAAAGGGGAAAGAGATGGGCGGAACTATCACAACGTGGGCAGAATCTTTTGAAATACCTTACGGCGAAGACACTGCTTCGCGGCAGACATCGGACTTGTTCGCCGACTGGGACGCGGCCACCAACCCCTCAGTAAAGATAACGCCTGAACCTGTGTCCATTGCATCTGAAAGTATATGCGTGGAGCCAGCTCTTCCCCCAAGCGATGTAGCTTGCAAATTGCGTCTCAATGAGACTGTTGCGCTGCTCAATAGGGTCTTGGGTGCAAGTGAGGAAGACCCAGACCTGACTGCCTTGTCTGCGGCATTAAAGACAAAACTTGGGGCGTCTGATCTGAAGAAGCCCCCCCCTACCCTGTCCTCTCCATTGGACTTACTGTCCATGAGAACAATGATCACCACCTTGAAGGACAGAGGCAAGGAGGAAACCGAGGACAACATGTAAACAACCACTCCGGTGACCATTATGGCGCCGCCATGACACGTCAACAACGTGACAAGCCAGGAAACAACCGAACCCAACACGGCACAACACAACCCAACACGACGCACCACGACACAACACAACGCAACACAACACCACACAAAGAAACACAACACACCACCACGCACCGCGAAACGGCACAACCAAGCACAACGCAACACGGCAGCGAACCAACACAACACAACGCAAAGCAACACAACACAGTACAACACAACATCACACAACACAACAAAACAAGACACCACACACCACAACACCAGACAAGCACCACAACAGGACACAACACAACGCAACACAACACTGCACAACATGACACAACACGCCAGCCTGCGGCGCAGCGGCGTGAACCGACACGGCACAACACGACACAAAGCACTACAGCCCAGCCCGGCACAACACCAAGCAATGCAACGCAACACAACACAACACAACACAACACAACACCACACAACACAACACAACACAACATAACACAGAACAGCACAACACAACACAACACAACACAACATAACAGAACACAACACAACACAACACAACACAACACAACACAACACAACACAACACAACACAACACAACACAACACAACACAACAAAACACAACACAACACAACACAACACAACACAACACAACACAACACAACACAACACAACAAATCACAACACAACACAACACAACACAACACAACACAACACAACACACTGAGTACTCCCCAGCCCTACTCACGGGCTGGGTGCCGGGTGCGAAGCCCCCGACGACAGGGCCCGGGCACTGCCAATAGGCGGTGTACTAACAGTGTCGGGTGCGCGCACGTCCCAGTGCCAAGCACCATCCCCAGGGACCCCGCGGCCCCCTAGTACCGGCTGCCTTGGCCCTGGGAACGGTCAGCGACCCTCCGTAGAGGACGGCTGACCAAGCCTCCCCCTCCTCTCTTCCCCTACGCGCCCGCCCACGCGCCAGCCCACGCAGGAGCCCGGACATGCGCCCCCCCCGCGCCTTTGCCCCACCCACAGGGCCCTCTGCCCCAACTCCATCCCACACACCCCCATGCAGCTCTCGGTGCCCCCCATGCACTACCTCCCGCAGCCACTCCGTGCCACCTCCCCTGCCCACTGCCCCTCCCCCCACCCCCTTCTCCTGCCCTTGCCCCTCCCACAGGCTGGCAGCGACTGTGCGGCGCGCCTCCAGGGCCCCGCATCGGCGGCCGGCCGCGTGAACGATCTGCACCCGGGCGCGCCGACGAGGAGCCTCCAATGCGGGGCCTTCATGGCAAGCGTCCAGGTGTGCGGGTGGGAAGGGCCCTGAAGGGTGCATCTGAGGGGCCCCCGCCCTAGCAGAGGCGCGGTGCCTGGGAGGAGGGGATGGCCAGTGGCGCGGACATGCGCGGGGGGCCCCGACAACGACCCCCCGCCCTGCAACATGTGCGAGGGTAAGAGGAGGGATATGCAGCTGGCCTGAGGACTGGAGTGGAGCAGTCCAGTGGGTCAGTCGATTGTGAGCCAGAAGGCAATGCCCGGAGACGCAGCCCCTGTCCTTGTCCGGTTGGACACCCTGGTATCGGTATCCGACATCCTTTACGTACGGTATAAGGCCCCCCGGCCACCACCCCGGCGCCAACACCAGGGAGGGCGTCCGGGAGGGGTAACAGCCCCCGATCCCCCAAAGGCAGACCCAAAGGTGAGCGCACCACTGGAAGGGGCATGTCTGCGGGGTAAACAAATGCGCTGAGTAATTCCCTAACGTAATGAATAGTGCCTACTGCCGTAACTAATGCTTAACAGGGTAAATGCCCCCCCCCCGGGGCCAGTTTAGTGCGCAACCCCCAGAGCCGGACTCGACCGGCCGTACTGAGGCGAGCCCAGAAATGGGTATGGCAGGCCACAGTCCAGCTGGTAGCCACGCCTCGGTACACTCCGTGGGCTCAAAAGGCCCACGGGGGCCCCAAACACCGCTACGTTCGGGAGTTAAGCCCCGGCGGTGTTTTGGGTTGTTCCTGGTTAAGAGGACTCACGTTGAGTCCCAGATACTGTTACCCCGGGGTTATGACCCCCGGTACTGCCTGATTACTTGCCTGCTGCTGCTAGGAGACTCCGAACACCCCCTGGGCTGGGCTCCCCGTCCCCCCCAGGCCGGTGCGCCCGGTTCTCTGAGGAAGATGGCCCCCTCTTGGCCTGACAGGAGACTCCGAACACCCCCTGGGCAGGACTCCCCGTCCCCCCCGGGCCGGTGCGCCCGGTTCTCTGAAGAAGATGGCCCCCCCTTGGCCTGGCAGGAGACTCCGAACACCCCCTGGGCAGGACTCCCCGTCCCCCCCGGGCCGGTGCGCCCGGTTCTCTAAAGAAGACGGCCCCCCCCCTGGCCTGGCAGGAGACCCCGAACACCCCCTGGGCAGGACTCCCCGTCCCCCGCGGGCCGGTGCGCCCGGTTCTCTGAAGACGATGGCCCCCCCCTTTTTGGCCTGGCAGGAGACTCCGAGCGCCCCCTGGGCAGGACTCCCCGCCCCCCCTGGGCCGGTGCGCCCGGTCCTCTGAGGAAGATGGCCCCCCATTGGCCTGGCGGGAGACTCCGAACACCCCCTGGACAGGACTCCCCGTCCCCCCCGGGCCGGTGCGCCCGGTTCTCTAAAGGAGATGGCCCCCCCTTGGCCTGGCAGGAGACTCCGAACACCCCCTGGGCAGAACTCACCGTCCCCCCCGGGCCGGTGCGCCCGGTTCTCTGAGGAAGATGGCCCCCCCTTGGCCTGACAGGAGACTCCGAACACCCCCTGGGCAGGACTCCCGGCCCCCCCCGGGCCGGTGCGCCCGGTTCTCTGAAGAATATGGCCCCCCATTGACCTGGCAGGAGACTCCGAACATTCCCTGGGCAGGGCTCTCCGTTCCCCCCGGGCCGGTGCGCCCGGTTCTCTGAAGAGGATGGCCCCCCCTTGGCCTGGCAGGGGACTCCAAACACCCCCTGGGCAGGACTCCCCACTCCCCCCGGGCCGGTGCGCCCGACTCTGCGGCATTAAAGACAAAACTTGGGGCGTCTGATCTGAAGAAGCCCCCCCCTACCCTGTCCTCTCCATTGGACTTACTGTCCATGAGAACAATGATAACCACCTTGAAGGACAGAGGCAAGGAGGAAACCGAGGACAACATGTAAACAACTACTCCGGTGACCATTATGGCGCCCCCAGGACACGTCAACAACGTGACAAGCCAGGAAACAACCGAACCCAACACGGCACAACACAACCCAACACGACGCACCACGACACAACACAACGCAACACAACACTACACAAAGAAACACAACACAGCACCACGCACCGCGAAACGGCACAACCAAGCACAACGCAACACGGCACCGAACCAACACAACACAACGCAAAGCAACACAACACAGTACAACACAACATCACACAACACAACAAAACAAGACACCACGAACCACAACACCACACAAGCACCACAACAGGACACAACACAACGCAACACAACACTGCACAACATAACACAACACGCCAGCCTGCGGCGCAGCGGCGCGAACCGACACGGCACAACACGACACAAAGCACTACAGCCCAGCACGGCACAAGACCAAGCAATGCAACGCAACCCAACACAACACAACACAACACAACACAACACCACACAACACAACAAAACACAACATAACACAAAACAGCACAACACAACACAACACAACACAACATAACAGAACACAACACAACACAACACAACACAACACAACACAACACAACACAACACAACACAACAAAACACAACACAACACAACACAACACAACACAACACAACACAGCACAACACGACACAACACAACACAACAAATCACAACACAACACAACACAACACAACACAACACAACACAACACAACACAACACAACATAACACAACACAACACAACACAACACAACACAACAAAACACAACACAACACAACACAACACAACACAACACAACACAACACAACACAACACAACACAGCACAATACAACACAACACAGCACAACAAAACACAACACAACACAACGCAAAACAACATAACACAACACTACACAAAATATCACAACACAACACAACACAACACAACACAACAAAACACAACACAACACAACACAACACAACACAACACAACACAACACAACACAGCACAATACAACACAACACAGCACAACACAACACAACACAACACAACACAACACAATACAACACAACCCAACACAACACCACACGCCACAACATAAGACCACACAACGCAACACCACACCAGAGAAACATGCCACACCACGACGCAACGCAACACAACACAACATGACACCACACGTCACCGCACGCCACACAACGACACTGCTCATCCTGGCACACCACAACACAGCACAACACACCATAACGTGACGCCCCACAACTCGACACAACACAATACAATACAACACGACACAACAAAACACACCGCAGCACAGCACACAACGACACCACAACACAGAACACAGTATAACACAGCACCACTTGGCGATACCCTGAGGCTGCAAGGCAGCAGGACCCGACACGGCCCGACCCAACACGATGCACCACGACACAAAGCAACGCCACGCAACACAACACAACACCGAACATCACAACACGACAAAACACAACAACACACGACGCAACAGGACACAACACAAACCAAACACAACTCAACAGCACACGACACAAGACACAACGCAAGACCAAAACAAGACAACACAACACGACGCGACACAATGCACCACAACACGACGCAACATGACACAACACGACACATAACAACACACCACAGTGCAACACAACGCCACACAACACAGCACAACACAACGCAACGCAACGCAACACCACACAGTGCCACGCTACACAAATCAATACAACACAACGCTACATGACGAGGCACAACACACCATAACGAACCGAATCGCGACGGGACCCCGCACCACAAACAACAACGTGTCGCAACGCAAGGTGCCACGACAGGACGCAACACGACACACAACCACACGACACAATGCCACATCACACAACCCCACATGCCACACCACAACACAACCTGAGTACTCCCCAGCTCTACTCACGGGCTGGGTGCCGGGTACGAAGCCCCCGACGACAGGGCCCGGGCACTGCCAATAGGCGGTGTACTAACAGTGTCGGGTGCGCGCACGTCCCAGTGCCAAGCACCATCCCCAGGGACCCCGCGGCCCCTAGTACCGGCCGCCTTGGCCATCGGAACGGTCAGCAACCCTCCGTAGAGGACGGCTGACCAAGCCTCCTCCTCCTCTCTTCCCCTACGCGCCCGCCCACGCGCGAGCCCACGCAGGAGCCCGGACATGCGCCCCCCCCGCGCCTTTGCCCCACCCACAGGGCCCTCTGCCCCAACTCCATCCCACACACCCCCATGCAGCTCTCGGTGCCCCCCATGCACTACCTCCCGCAGCCACTCCGTGCCACCTCCCCTGCCCACTGCCCCTCCCCCCACCCCCTTCTCCTGTTCTTGCCCTACCCACAGGCTGGCAGCGCCCGTGCGGCGCGCCTCCAGGGCCCCGCATCGGCGGCCGGCCGCGTGAGCAACTGGGCCCGGGCGCGCCGACGAGGAGACTCCAATGCGGGGTCTTCATGGCAGGCGTCCAGGTGTGCAGGGGGAAAGGCCCCTGGAGGGTGCATGTGAGGGGCCCCCGCCCTAGCAGAGGCGCGGTGCCTGGTGGGAGAGGATGGCCAGTGGCGCGGACATGCCCTGCAACATGTGCGAGAGTAAGAGGAGGGATATGCAGCTGGCCTGAGTGGTTGAGGACTGGAGTGGAGCAGGCTTTCATACCAACAGATGTCGAATATTGGTCAGTCGATTGTAAGCCGGATGACAATGCCCGAAGACACAGTCCCTGTCCCCGTCCGGTTGGACACCCCGGTATCGGTATCCAACATCCTTTAGGTACGGTATAAGGCCCCCCGGCCACCACCCCGGCGCCAACACCAGGGAGGGCGTCCGGGAGGGGTAACAGCCCCCGATCCCCCAAGGGCAGCCCCAAAGGTGAGCGCACCACTGGAAGGGGCATGTCTGCGGGGTAAACGAATGCGCTGAGTAATTCCCTAACGTAATGAATAGTGCCTACTGCCGTAACTAATGCTTAACAGGGTAAATGCCCCCCCCCCGGGGCCAGTTTAGTGCGAAACCCCCAGAGCCGGACTCGACCGGCCGTACTGAGGCGAGCCCAGAAATGGGTATGGCAGGAGACTCCGAACACCCCCTGGGCAGGACTCCCCGTCCCCCCCGGGCCGGTGCGCCCGGTTCTCTAAAGAAGATGGCCCCCCATTGGCCTGGCAGGAGACTCCGAACACCCCCTGGGCAGGACCCCCCGCCCCCCCCGGGCCGGTGCGCCCGGTTCTCTGAAGAAGATGGCCCCCCCTTGGCCTGGCAGGAGACTCCGAACACCCCCTGGGCAGGACTCCCCGTCCCCCCCTGGCCGGTGCGCCCGGTTCTCTGAAGAAGATGGCCCCCCATTGGCCTGACAGGAGGCTCCGACCACCCCCCGGGCTGGACTCCCCGTCCCCCCCAGGCCGGTGCGCCCGGTTATTGGAAGATGATGGCTCCCCATGGGCCTTGCAGGAGGTTCCGACCACCCCCTGGGCTGGGCTCCCCGTCCCCCCCAGGCCGGTGCGCCCGGTTATTAGCAGATGATGCCTCCCCATGGGCCCTGCAGGAGGCTCCGACCACCCCCTGGCCTGAACTCCCCGTCCCCCCAGGCCGGTGCGCCCGGTTCTCCGAAGATGATGGCCCCCCATAGGCCCTGAAGGATGCCCCGACCACCCCCTGGGTTCGACTCCCCATCCCCCCAGGCCGGTGCGCCCAGTAGTACATCCCCACAGGCCCGGCACTACACTCCGACCACCCATTGCAGGAGTTGCACTGCCCACTGCCCCCAGGCAGTGAGGCTGTGCATTGCAGGAGTTGCACTGCCCACTGCTCCCAGGCAGTGAGGCAGTGCGTTGCAGGAGTTCCGCTGCACACTGCCCCAGGGCAGTGAGGCAGTGCATTGCAGGAGTTGCGCTGCCCACTGCCCAGGCAGTGCGGCAGTGTATTGCAGAAGTTGCACTGCCCAATACCCCCAGGCAGTGGGGCAGTGCATTGCAGGAGTTCCACTGCCCACTGCCCCCAGGCAGTGAGGCAGTGCATTGCAGGAGTTCCGCTGCCCACTGCCCCCAGACAGTGAGGCAGTGCATTGCGGGAGTTGCACTGTCCACTGCCCCCAGGCAGTGGGGCAGAGTAATGCAGGAGCTGCACTGCTCACTGCCCCCAGGCAGTGCGGCAGTGTATTGCCGGAGGTCCACTGCCCACTGCCCCCAAGCCAGTGCGGCAGTGCGTTGCAGGAGTTGCGCTGCCCACTGCCCCCAAGCAGTGCGGCAGTGTATTGCAGGAGTTGCACTGCCCACTGCCCCCAGGCAGTGAGGCAGTGCATTGCAGGAGTTGAACTGTCCACTGCCCAGAGGGCAGTGAGGCGATGCATTGCAGGAGTTGCACTGCCCACTGACCCAGGGCAAAGAGGCAGTGCATTGCAGAGGTTGCACTGTCCGCTGCCCCCAGGCAGTGAGGCAGTGCATTGCAAGAGTTCCACTGCCCACTGCCCCAGGGCAGTGAGGTAGTGCATTGCAGGAGTTCCACTGCCCACTGCTCTGGGACAGTGAGGCAGTGCATTGCAGGAGTTGCACTGTCCACTGCCCCCAAGCAGTGGGGCAGTGCATTGCAGGAGTTCCACTGCCCACTGAAGAAGATGGCCCCCCACTGGCCTTGCAGGAGACTCCGAACACCCCCTGGGCAGGACTCCCCGTCCCCCCCGGGCCGGTGCGCCCGGTTCTCTGAAGAAGATGGCCCCCCATTGGCCTGGCAGGAGACTCCGAACACCCCCTGGACAGGACTCCCCTTTCCCCCCCGGGCCGGTGCGCCCGGTTCTCTTAAGAAGATGGCCCCCCTGTGGCCTGGCAGGAGACTCCGAACACCCCCTGGGCAGGACTCCCCGTCCCCCCCGGGCCGGTGCGCCCGGTTCTCTGAAGAAGATGGCCCCCCATTGGCCCTGGCAGGAGGCTCCGACCACCCCCTGGGCTGGACTCCCCGTCCCCCCCAGGCCGGTGCGCCCGGTTATTGGAAGATGATGGCCCCCCATGGGCCTTGCAGGAGGTTCCGACCAGCCCCTGGGCTGGGCTCCCCGTCCCCCCCAGGCCGGTGCGCCCGGTTATTAGCAGATGACGCCTCCCCATGGGCCCTGCAGGAGGCTCCGACCACCCCCTGGCCTGGACTCCCCGTCCCCCCCAGGCCGGTGCGCCCGGTTCTCCGAAGATGATGGCCCCCCATAGGCCCTGAGGGACGCCCCGACCGCCCCCTGGGTTGGACTCCCCATCCCCCCAGGCCGGTGCGCCCAGTAGTACATCGCCACAGGCCCGGCACTACACTCCGACCACCCACTGCAGGAGTTGCACTGCCCACTGCCCCCAGGCAGTGAGGCAGTGTATTGCAGGAGTTGCACTGCCCACTGCCCCCAGGCAGTGAGGCAGTGCGTTGCAGGAGTTCCGCTGCCCACTGCCCCAGGGCAGTGAGGCAGTGCATTGCAGGAGTTGCGCTGCCCACTGCCCCCAGGCAGTGAGGCAGTGCATTGCAGGAGTTCCGCTGCCCACTGCCCCCAGACAGTGAGGCAGTGCGTTGCAGGAGTTGCACTGTCCACTGCCCCCAGGCAGTGGGGCAGAGTAATGCAGGAGCTGCACTGCTCACTGCCCCCAGGCAGTGCGGCAGTGTATTGCCGGAGGTCCACTGCCCACTGCGCCCAAGCAAGTGCGGCAGTGCGTTGCAGGAGTTGCGCTGCCCACTGCCCCCAGGCAGTGAGGCAGTGTATTGCAGGAGTTGCACTGCCCACTGCCCCCAGGCAGTGAGGCAGTGCATTGCAGGAGTTGCACTGCCCACTGCCCCCAGGGCAGTGAGGCGGTGCATTGCAGGAGTTCCGCTGCCCGCTGCCCCCAGGCAGTGGGGCAGTGCATTGCAGGAGTTCCACTGCCCGCTGCCCCCAGGCAGTGAGGTAGTGCATTGCGGGAGTTTCACTGCCCACTGCCCCAGGGCAGTGAGGCGGTGCATTGCAGGAGTTGCACTGTCCACTGCCCCCAGGCAGTGAGGCAGTGCATTGCAGGAGTTCCGCTGTCCACTGTCCCCAGGGCAGTGAGGCAGTGCATTGCAGGAGTTGCACTGCCCACTGCCCCGAGGCGTTGAGGCGGTGCATCGCAGGAGTTCCAGTGCCCACTGCCCCCAGGCAGTGAGGCAGTGCATTGCAGGAGTTGCACTGCCCACTGCCCCCAGGCAGTGAGGCAGTGCATTGCAAGACTTCCACTTCCCACTGCCCCCAGGGCACTGAGGCAGTGCATTGCAGGAGTTGCACTGCCCACTACCCCCAGGCAGTGAGGCCGTGCATTGTAGAAGTTGCACCGCCCGCTGCCCCAAGGCAGTGAGGCAGTGCGTGGCAGGAGTTTGGAGTTGCACTGCCGACTGCCCCCAGGCAGTGAGGCATTGCATTGCAGGAGTTGCACTGCCCACTGCCCCCAGGCAGTGCGGCAGTGTATTGCAGGAGTTGCACTGCCCACTGACCCAGGGCAGTGAGGCAGTGCATTGCGGAGGTTGCACTGTCCGCTGCCCCCAGGCAGTGAGGCAGTGCATTGCAAGAGTTCCACTGCCCACTGCCCCAGTGCAGTGGGTTGGTGCATTGCAGGAGGTCCACTGCCCACTGCTCTGGGACAGTGAGGCAGCGCATTGCAGGAGTTGCACTGTCCACTGCCCCGAAGCAGTGGGGCAGTGCATTGCAGGAGTTCCACTGCCCACTGAAGAAGATGGCCCCCCACTGGCCTTGCAGGAGACTCCGAACACCCGCTGGGCAGGACTCCCCGTCCCCCCCGGGCCGGTGCGCCCGGTTCTCTAAAGAAGATGGCCCCCCATTGGCCTGGCAGGAGACTCCGAACACCCCCTGGGCAGGACTCCCCGTCCCCCCCGGGCCGGTGCGCCCGGTTCTCTGAAGAAGATGGCCCCCCACTGGCCTTGCAGGAGACTCCGAACACCCCCTGGGCAGGACTCCCCGTCCCCCCCAGGCCGGTGCGCCCGGTTCTCTGAAGAAGATGGCCCCCCATTGCCCTGGCAGGAGGATCCGAACACCCCCTGGGCAGGACTCCCCGTCCCCGCCGGGCCGGTGCGCCCGGTTCTCTGAAGAAGATGGCCCCCCATTGGCCTGGCAGGAGACTCCGAACACCCCCTGGGCAGGACTCCCCGTCCCCCCCGGGCCGGTGCGCCCGGTTCTCTGAAGAAGATGGCCCCCCATTGGCCCTGGCAGGAGGCTCCGACCACCCCCTGGGCTGGACTCCCCGTCCCCCCCAGGCCGGTGCGCCCGGCCATTGGAAGATGATGGCTCCCCATGGGCCTTGCAGGAGGTTCCGACCACCCCCTGGGCTTGGCTCCCCGTCCCCCCCAGGCCGGTGCGCCCGGTTATTAGCAGATGACGCCTCCCCATGGGCCCTGCAGGAGGCTCCGACCACCCCCTGGCCTGGACTCCCCGTCCCCCCCAGGCCGGTGCGCCCGGTTCTCCGAAGATGATGGCCCCCCATAGGCCCTGAAGGATGCCCCGACCGCCCCCTGGGTTCGACTCCCCATCCCCCCAGGCCGGTGCGCCCAGTAGTACATCCCCACAGGCCCGGCACTACACTCCGACCACCCATTGCAGGAGTTGCACTGCCCACTGCCCCCAGGCAGTGAGGCAGTGCATTGCAGGAGTTGCACTGCCCACTGCTCCCAGGCAGTGAGGCGGTGCGTTGCAGGAGTTCCGCTGCCCACTGCCCCAGGGCAGTGAGGCAGTGCATTGCAGGAGTTGCGCTGCCCACTGCCCCCAGGCAGTGCGGCAGTGTATTGCAGAAGTTGCACTGCCCAATACCCCCAGGCAGTGGGGCAGTGCATTGCAGGAGTTCCACTGCCCACTGCCCCCAGGCAGTGAGGCAGTGCATTGCAGGAGTTCCGCTGCCCACTGCCCCCAGACAGTGAGGCAGTGCGTTGCAGGAGTTGCACTGTCCACTGCCCCCGGGCAGTGGGGCAGAGTAATGCAGGAGCTGCACTGCTCACTGTTCCCAGGCAGTGCGGCAGTGTATTGCCGGAGGTCCACTGCCCAATGCCCCCAAGCCAGTGCGGCAGTGCGTTGCAGGAGTTGCGCTGCCCACTGCCCCCAAGCAGTGCGACAGTGTATTGCAGGAGTTGCACTGCCCACTGCCCCCAGGCAGTGAGGCAGTGCGTTGCAGCAGTTGCACTGCCCACTGCCCCCAGGGCAGTGAGGCGGTGCATTGCAGGAGTTCCACTGCCTGCTGCCCCCAGGCAGTGGGGCAGTGCATTGCAGGATTTCCACTGCCCGCTGCCCCCAGGCAGTGAGGTAGTGCATTGCGAAAGTTTCACTGCCCACTGCCCCAGGGCAATGAGGCGGTGCATTGCAGGGGTTGCACTGTCTGCTGCCCCCAGGCAGTGAGGCAGTGCATTGCGGGAGTTTCACTGCCCACTGCCCCCAGGCAGTGAGGCCGTGCATTGCAGGAGTTCCACTGCCCACTGCCCCCAGGCAGTGAGGCAGTGCATTGCAGGAGTTGCACTGCCCACTGCCCCCAGGCAGTGAGGCAGTGCATTGCAGGACTTCCACTTCCCACTGCCCCGAGGGCACTGCGGCAGTGCATTGCAGGAGTTGCACTGCTCACTGCCCCCAGGCAGTGAGGCCGTGCATTGTAGAAGTTGCACGGCCCACTGCCCCCAGGCAGTGAGGCAGTGCGTGGCAGGAGTTTGGAGTTGCACTGCCCACTGCCCCCAGGCAGTGAGGCAGTGCATTGCAGGAGTTGAACTGTCCACTGCCCAGAGGGCAGTGAGGCGATGCATTGCAGGAGTTGCACTGCCCACTGACCCAGGGCAAAGAGGCAGTGCATTGCAGAGGTTGCACTGTCCGCTGCCCCCAGGCAGTGAGGCAGTGCATTGCAAGAGTTCCACTGCCCACTGCCCCAGGGCAGTGAGGTAGTGCATTGCAGGAGTTCCACTGCCCACTGCTCTGGGACAGTGAGGCAGTGCATTGCAGGAGTTGCACTGTCCACTGCCCCCAAGCAGTGGGGCAGTGCATTGCAGGAGTTCCACTGCCCACTGAAGAAGATGGTCCCCCACTGGCCTTGCAGGAGACTCCGAACACCCCCTGGGCAGGACTCCCCGTCCCCCCCGGGCCGGTGCGCCCGGTTCTCTGAAGAAGATGGCCCTCCATTGCCCTGGCAGGAGACTCCGAACACCCCCTGGGCAGGACTCCCCGTCCCCCCCGGGCCGGTGCGCCCGGTTCTCTGAAGAAGATGGCCCCCCACTGGCCTTGCAGGAGACTCCGAACACCCCCTGAGCAGGACTCCTCGTCGCCCCCAGGCCGGTGCGCCCGGTTGTCTGCAGAAGATGGCCCCCCATTGGCCTGGCAGGAGACTCCGAACACCCCCTGGGCAGGACTCCCCGTCCCCCCCGGGCCGGTGCGCCCGGTTCTCTGCAGAAGATGGCCCCCCATTGGCCTGGCAGGAGACTCCGAACACCCCCTGGGCAGGACTCCCCGTCCCCCCTGGGCCGGTGCGCACGGTTCTCTGAAGAAGATGGCCCCCCATTGGCCTCGGCAAGAGGCTCCGACCACCCCCTGGGCTGGACTCCCCGTCCCCCCCAGGCCAGTGCGCCCGGTTATTGGAAGATGATGGCTCCCCATGGGCCTTGCAGGAGGTTCCGACCACCCCCTGGGCAGGACTCCCCGTCCCCCCCAGGCCGGTGCGCCCGGTTATTGCAGGAATTCCACTGCCCACTGCCCCCAGGCAGTGAGGCAGTGCATTGCAGGAGGTCAACTGCCCACTGCCCAAGGGCAGTGAGGCAGTGCATTGCAAGAGTTGCACTGCCCGCTGCCCCCAGGCAGTGGGGCAGTGCATTGCAGGAGTTGCACTGCCCACTGCCCCAGGGCAGTGAGGCAGTGCGTTACAAGAGTTGCACCGCCCACTGCCCCCATGCAGTGACGCACTGCATTGCAGAAGTTGCAATGCCCACTGCCCCCAGGCAGCGAGGCAGTGCATTGCAGGAGTTGCACTGCCCACCGCCCCCCGGGCAGTGCGGCAGTGTATTGCAGGAGTTGCACTGCCCACTGCCCAAGACAGTGAGGCAGTGCATTGCAGGAGGTCCACTGCCCACTGCCCCCAGGCAGTGAGGCAGTGGATTGCAGGAGTTCCGCTGCCCGCTGCCCCAGGGCAGTGAGGTAGTGCATTGCAGGAGTTGCACTACCCACTGCCCCCAGGCAGTGAGGCAGTGCATTGCAGGAGTTCCACTGCCTACTGCCCGAGGGCAGTGAGGAAATGCGTTGCAGGAGTTGCACTGCCCACTGCCCCCAGGCAATGCGGCCGTATATTGCAGGAGTTGCACTGCCCACTGCCCCCAGGGCAGTGGGGCAGTGCATTGAAGGTAGTCCACTGCCCACTGCCCCCAGGCAGTGCGGCAGTGTATTGCAGGAGGTCCACTGCCCACTGCCCCCAGGCAGTGAGGCGGTGTATTGAAGGAGGTCCACTGCCCACTGCCCCAAGGCAGTGGGGCAGTGTATTGCAGGAGTTGCACTGCCCACTGCCCCCAGGCAGTGGGGCAGTGCATTGCAGGAGTTCCCCTGCCCACTGCCCCCTGCCCACGACAACAGTGCAGCAGGGCACACACAGTGCAGTGTGGTGCAGAGCACCAAGCAGAGTGCACCACACAGAAGGCACTGGTGGTGCAGCGCGGCACGCAGGGTGCAGTGGGCAAATGAGACCCTGTGTGACTGCGCGCAGGCGTCGGCAAGGCAGTGTCGGCCAAGTGCGAGAGTGCACTGGTCCGGCTATGCCACAACACACTTACACACAGCGCGCACACAACACACACAGCCCAGCCCGTTTACCCGTACCCGTGGGTAGACACCCCGGCCTTTGCCTTTTGGTAACAGCGCCTTCGGCACACCACAACACAACACACCACAACACCGAACCGCACAAGACAACTCAACCCTCCATGACACAGCAGAACAAGACAGTAAACGATACAACACAGCGCACCGGCTGGAACCAAAACGCGAACTTACACGGGGGACGACAACAACACCGTGCGGGCGCAACGAGAACACAATGGCTGACAACTACGGCGCCCCATGACGACCTGCAGGAGCACCAACATACCTTGTTCGTCACAGCTCTTCCTCATGGGACAAGGCGCCGCACCGTAGGCCGGCCACCACACGACAGACACTGCAGCAGAGCAACCGACTTGGCGTACCTGAGCAGCGACCCAGGCCTAACCTAAGAGGCGCAGACGAGCAAAGCGGCAACACAACACACAGGTATGTCCCCGTGCATACACGGCACACGCACACAAGCGAACAGACAGCGCAAAGCGCACACACAGCCTACGGCACACAGGGCACGCCGGGGCACACACATACGCAAGACACCACACGAACACAGGGTCCGATGGAGCAGGAGCAAGCCAAAGTGGACCACATCCAATTGAGGACGTCATCGCCTGAGCCAGGCACGCCGACAAAAACCGCGGCCCGGCGGCAGAAGCCACACCTGGCCAGCCCAGAAGATCAAGGCACACCAAATGTAAATGTAAGTTGCAGTCGAGACCAGAGATCTGGCACACTAGCCACAGACCCCACACGCGCAGAGTGCAGCACGCACACAGCCAGGCCTACCACCACCGCCCAGCACCACGAAGGGACAACACCGGGGACAACCATGGCACAAAGACAGACAGGTTTGAGATTTGAAGTTTCATTTTGCGGGTACTAGACGCCTTTCGGCCCCGGGGGGCCACCTGGTCGGGCCAGGTGATATCCTCCCCAACGGGTCCTAGTGGGGGGCCCTCCAAGATGCACCTCCTGCCTGGTGGCGGAACCAACCGGGTTCGAAGGCCTCGGAGCCCTGTCCCTCCCCCGCTTCTCTGTTTCGCCAGTCCCCGGTCAGTGCATCAATTCGCAGCCGTGGCTGCGGGCGCTTACCCACCGCATCGCCCCCCTAATGCGTGGTCGCCCGGGGCGCCGGCGCCGCCGGGCCCGTGCTACTGGCTTGTGGCCAGTGGGACCTCCTTGGGCTGGCGCGGAGGCTGCCTAGCCTAGGGGTTGGGGCGTGGCGCAGTGCGCCACTACTGCCTTGGCGGGTGCAGTGCCCCGTCCGTGTGTGCGCGGCGCTCGCGGCCGGTTCGGGGGGCTCGGGCCGGTACCTGGTGTTGTGTCCCTCCCGTTTCCCCCATCCCGCCCCGCGTGTCCCGCGCTGCGTGTGGCAGGCCGTCCTGTCCGGGTGTCCCTTACCCTCGCTCGCTGGTACGCCATTCCACGCGGTCTGTGCGTTCCGCGTGCTCGGTCTGGTTGCCCTCCTGGTAGTCCACGCGTGCGCCTTGCGTGTGTGTGCGCTCGCGCTCCCGCGGCGCCCACTTCCCCCCCAACTCGGTGGTGTGGCGTGCGCACCTCGCGCGGTCCCGGCACTGGGCGCTGGTAGGGCCTTTCCACGTGGTCCGTGCCCCTCCGCATGTCCTGCCCCGGTCCCCTGCTCCGTCTGGCGTGCTTGGGGGGGGGGGCGGTCCGGTCCCGGTTCCCCCCTACCTGGCTGTTGTTGCGAGGGGCGTCTGAGGTCAGGCGCCCCCCCTCCCCTGACTGCCCGCCCACTGGGCGGGCTGTTGGGGTCCGCTACCCACGTGTTGTGGGCGCGGGTGTGTGGGTGTGGGGGCCCAACACTGTCCCCTTGGCCTGCATGCCCTTTGGGGGCTGCGTGCCGCGGGGGTAGTGTGGTGGAGGGGCGTCCCCAGGGGGGGGTGGCCTGCCACTGCTGTGAGGGGCGTCTGGTGTCAGGCGCTGTCCCTCCCCCGACCGCGCGTCCTCTGGGCGGGCTGCCGGGCCCCCCTACCCACTGGCTGTGGGCGCGGGATGTTGCGGGCGTGGGGACTCATCACCAACCCCACAGAGCGCGCTCTTGCGAGCTGGCTTTGCGCGCTGTGGGGGCGGCGGGAGGGCACCCGGGGGGGGGCGCCTCTTGCCTGGGTGTGGGGCGTCCGGGGTCGGGCGCTCTCCCACCCCCGAGTGCCCGCCCTCTGGGCGGGCTGCCGGGGCCCACTACCCACTGGCTGTGGGTGCGGGGGAGTGCGGGCGTGGGGACCCGGCACCAACCCCACAGCGCGCGGTCTTGCGCGCTGTGGGGGCGGCATGAGGGTGCCCGGGGGGGGCGCCTCTTGCCTGGGTGTGGGGCGTCCGGGGTCCGGGGCTCTCCCAACCCAACTGCCCGCCCTCTGGGCGGGCTGCCGGGGCCCACTACCCACTGGCTCTGGGTGCGGGGGGGTGCGGGCCTGGGGACCCGTCACCAACCCCACAGCGCGCGCTCTTGCGAGCTGGCTTTGCGTGCTGTGGGGGCGGCACGCGGGCGCCCGGGGGGGGCGCCTCCTGCCTGGGTGTGGGGCGTCCGGGGTCGGGCGCTCTCCCACCCCCGACTGCCCGCCCTCTGGGCGGGCTGCCGGAGCCCACTACCCACTGGCTGTGGATGCGGGGGGGTGCGGGCGTGGGGACCCGCCAATAGCCCCACAGCGCGCGCTCTTGCGAGCTGGCTTTGCGCGCTGTGGGGGCGGCATGAGGGGTCCCGGAGGGGGTGCCTCTTGCCTGGGTGTGGGGCGTCCGGGGTCGGGCGCTCTCCCAACCTCGACTGCCCGCCCTCTCGGCGGGCTGCCGGGGCCCACTACCCACTGGCTGTGGGTACGCGGGGATGCGGGCGTGAGGACCCGTCACCAACCCCACAGCGCGCGCTCTTGCGAGCTGGCTTTGCGCGCTGTGGGGGCGGCATGAGGGTGCCCGGGCGGGCGCCTCTTGCCTGGGTGTGGGGCGTCCGGGGTCGGGCGCTCTCCCAGCCCTGACTACCCGCCCTCTGGGCGGGCTGCCGGGGCCCACTACCCACTGGCTGTGGCAGCGGGGGAATGCGGGCGTGGGGTCCCGTCACCAGCCCCACAGCGCGTGCTTTTGCGAGCTGGCTTTGCGCGCTGTGGGGTCGGCATGAGGGTGCTCGGGGGGGGCGCCTCTTGCCTGGGTGTGGGGCGTCCGGGGTCGCGCTCTCCCACCCCCGACTGCCCGTCCTCTGGGCGGGCTGCCGGGGCCGACTACCCACTGGCTGTTGGTGTGGGGGGGTGCGGGTGTGGGGACCCGTCACCAGCCCCACAGCGCGCGCTCTTGCGAGCTGGCTTTGGGCGCTGTGGGGGCGGCATGAGGGTGCCCGGGGAGGGCGCCTCTTGCCTGGGTGTGGGGCGTCCGAGGTCGGGCGCTCTCCGACCCCGACTGCCCGCCCTCTGGGCGGCCTGCCGGGGCCCACTACCCACTGGCTGTGGGTCCGGGGGGGTGCGGGCGTGGGGACTCGTCACCAGCCCCACAGCGCGCGCTCTTGCGAGCTGGCTTTGCGCGCTGTGGGGGCGGCACGAGGGCGCCCGGGGGGGGCGCCTCCTGCCTGGGTGTGGGGCGTCCGGGGTCAGGCGCTCTCCCACCCCCGACTGCCCGCCCTCTGGGCGGGCTGCCGGGGCCCACTACCCACTGGCTCTGGGTGCGGGGGGGTGCGGGATTGGGGACCCGTCACCAACCCCACAGCGCGCGCTCTTGCGAGATGGCTTTGCGCGCTGTGGGGGCGGCATGAGGGTGCCCGGGGGGGGCGCCTCTTGCCTGGGTGTGGGGCGTCCGGGGTCGGGCACTCTCCCACCCCCGACTGCCCGCCCTCTGGGCGGGCTGCCGGGGCCCACTACCCACTGGCTGTGGGTGCGGGGGGGTGCGGGCGTGGGGACCCGTCACCGACCCCACAGCGCGCGCTCTTGCGAGCTGGCTTTGCGCGCTGTGGGGGCGGTACGATGGCGCCCGGGGGGGGCGCCTCCTGCCTGGGTGTGGGGCGTCCGGGGTCGGGCGCTCTCCCACCCCCGACTGCCCACCCTCTGGGCGGGCTGCTGGGGCCCACTACCCACTGGCTGTGGGTGCGGGGGGGGTGCGGGCGTGGGGATCCGTCACCAGCCCCACAGCGCGCGCACTTGCGAGCTGGCTTTGCGCGCTGTGGGGGCGGCATGAGGGTGCCCGGGGGGGGGCGCCTCTTGCCTGGGTGTGGGGCGTCGGGGGTCGGGCGCTCTGCCAACCTCGACTGCCCGCCCTCTGGGCGGGCTGCCGGGGCCCACTACCCACTGGCTGTGGGTACGGGGGTGCGGGCGTGGGGACCCGTCACAAACCGCACAGCGCGCGCTCTTGCGAGCTGGCTTTGCGCGCTGTTGGGGCGGCATGAGGGTGCCCGGGGAGGGGCGCCTCTTGCCTGGGTGTGGGGCGTCCACGGTCAGGCGCTCTCCCACCCCCGACTGCTCGCCCTCTGGGCAGGCTGCCGGGGCCCACTACCCACTGGCTGTGGGTGCGGGGGGGTGCGGGCGTGGAGACCCGTCACCAGCCCCACAGCGCGCGCTCTTGCGAGCTGGCTTTGCGCGCTGTGGAAGCGGCATGAGGGTGCCCGGGGGGGGCGCCTCTTGCCTGGGTGTGGGGCGTCCGGGGTTGGGCGCTCTCCCACCCCCGACTGCCCGCCCTCTGGGCGCGCTGCCGGGGCCCACTAGCCACTGGCTGTGGGTGTGGGGGGGTGCGGGTGTGGGGACCCGTCACCAACCCCACAGCGCGCGCTCTTGCGAGCTGGCTTTGCGCGCTATGGGGGCGGCTTGAGGGTGCCCGCGGGGGCGCCTCTTGCCTGGGTGTGGGGCGTCCGGGGTCGGGCGCTCTCCCACCCCCGACTGCCCGCCCTCTGGGCGGGCTGCCGGGGCCCACTACCCACTGGCTGTGGGTGCGGGGGGGTGCGGGCGTGGGGACCCGTCACCAACCCCACAGCGCGCGCTCTTGCGCGCTGTGGGGGCAGCATGAGGGTGCCCGGGTCGGGCGCCTCTTGCCTGGGTATGGGGCGTCCGGGGTCGGGCGCTCTCCCACCCCCGACTGCCCGCCCTCTGGGCGGGCTGCTGGGGCCCACTACCCACTGGCTGTGGGTGCGGGGGGTGCGGGCGTGGGGACCCGTCAGCGACCCCACAGCGCGCGCTGTTGCGAGCTGGCGTTGCGCGCTGTGGGGGCGGCGAGAGGGCGCCCGGGGGGGGCGCCTCCTGCCTGGGTGTGGGGCATCCAGGGTCGGGCGCTCTCCCACCCCCGACTGCCCGCCCTCTGGGCGGGCTGCCGGGGCCCACTACCCACTGGCTGTGGGTGCGGGGGGGTGCCGGCGTGGGGACCCGTCACCAGCCCCACAGCGCGCGCTCTTGCGAGCTGGCTCTGCGCGCTGTGGGGGCGGCATGAGGGTGCCCGGGGGGGTCGCCTCCTGCCTGGGTGTGGGGCGTCCGGGGTCGGGCGCTCTCCCAACCTGGACTGCCCACCCTCCGGGCGGGCTGCCGGGGCCCACTACCCACTGGCTGTGGGTACGGGGGGGTGCGGGCGTGGGGACCCGTCAGCAACCCCACAGCGCGCGCTCTTGCGAGCTGGCTTTGCGCGCTGTGGGGGCGGCATGAGGGTGCCCGGGGGGGGCGCCTCTTGCCTGGGTGTGGGGCGTCCGGGGTCGGGCGCTCTCCCAAGCTGGACTGCCCACCCTCCGGGCGGGCTGCCGGGGCCCACTACCCACTGGCTGTGGGTACGCGGGGGTGCGGGCGATGGGACCCGTCACCAACCCCACAGCGCGTGTTCTTGCGAGCTGGCTTTGCGCGCTGTGGGGGCCGCATGAGGGTGCCCGGGGGGGGCGCCTCTTGCCTGGGTGTGGGGCGTCGGGGGTCAGGCGCTCTCCCAGCCCCGACTGCCCGCCCTCTGGGCGGGCTGCCGGGGCCCACTACCCACTGGCTGTGGGTGCCGGGGGGTGCGGGCGTGGGGACCCATCACCAGCCCCACAGCACCCGCTCTTGCGAGCTGGCTTTGCGCGCTGTGGGGGCGGCCTAAGGTTGCCCGGGGGGGGCGCCTCTTGCCTGGGTGTGGGGCGTCCGGGGTCGGGGGCTCTCCCACCCCCGACTGCCTGCCATCTGGGCGGGCTGCCGGGGCCCACTACCCACTGGCTGTGGGTGTGGGGGGTGCCGGTGTGGCGACCCGTCACCAACCCCCCAGCGCGCGCTCTTGCGAGCTGGCTTTGCGCGCTGTGGGGGCGGCATGAGGGTGCCCGGGGGGGGGCGCTTCCTGCCTGGGTGTGGGGCGTCCGGGGTCGGGCGCTCTCCCAACCCCGACTGCCCGCCCTCTGGGCGGGCTGCCGGGGCCCACTACCCACTGGCTGTGGGTGCGGGGGGGCGCGGGCGTGGGGACCCGTCACCAACCCCACAGCGCACGCTCTTGCGAGCTGGCTTTGCGCGCTGTCGGGGCGGCATGACGGTGCCCGCGGGGGGCGCCTCCTGCCTGGGTGTGGGGCGTCCGGGGTCGGGCGCTCTCCCACCCACGACTGCCCGCCCTCTGGGCGGGCTTCCGGGCTGCTGTGCTTGTGCGTGCCCTGCTTGGCCGGGTCGGGCGGGCCGGCCTCCCGGGCGTGTTTTGGTGCGCCTCACCTTTCCTTTGGCCTTTCTTGCTTCGCTCTTTGCTTGTTCGGCCCCCTCCAGGCTGGGGTTGCCCTGTTTGTGGTTGGTGTCCGGTTTTTTTTTTTTGTTGCTTTTCCTCTTCTCCCCCTCGCTGCGCCCCCGTTGTGTCCTGCTTTGCGTATATTCCGGCCCCGGGTGCCTTGGGCCTTGGCGTCTGGTCCCCCATCCCCCCCCCCTTTTTTTTTTCCCTCCCCCCCCTCTGTGCGCCCCGTTGTCTCCTGCTTTGCGTGTTTTCCGGCCTGGGGTGCCCTGGGCCTTGCTGTGTCCTGTGGCGCTGTGCTGCCGTGTGGTGCTGTGTTGTGGTGCCCTGTCTTCTTTTTTTTGTTTTTCTCCCTGCTGGTGGCGTTGGTTTCCTGTTGTTCCCCTGTTGGGTCTGGGGTCCGGGCCGGTTCCGGGTCGTTTCTGTTTCTGTGCTCCGCCTGTGCGGTGCTGTGCTGGTGTGCCTGCGCCGTTGCTCTCTGTTCAGTGCTCTCTTGCTCTCGCGGGGCTGGCTGGTGTTTTGTGTTGTTGCCTGTTGTGTTTGTGTGTTTGCTGATGCGCCTGGCTGTCCTCTGTTGTCTCCTGGTGGGTCCTGGTGGCTCCTGGTGTCGTGTCTCGTTGGCGTGCTGCGTTGTGTCCCTGGGTGCTGTGCTGCGCCGTGTTGCTGCGCGTTCTGCCGCCTGGCGTTGCGTTGTTGTGCGCTGTGTTGTTTCGTTTTGCTGCGTTTGGTGCTGCCGCGCGCTGTGTTGTGTCCTGGGGCGCTGTCCTTCGTCTTGGGGTCCTGTGCCTTCTGGCGCCGTGTTTTGTCTTGTCCCCCCGCGCTGTCTGTGTTTTGCTGTGGTGTGTCGCTGCGTGGTGTTGTTCGCCGTTGTGCTTTGTGCCGTGTGCGCCCTGGGGTGTCGTGTTGTGCGTTTCTTGTCGTCTCCGCCCTGTGCGGTGTTGCTGTGTGGCCCGCTCTCCCTCGGTGCCCTGCTTCCCTGTGCCGTGCCCTGTGGTGCTGTGCTGCCGCGTGGTGCCGTGGTGTCCTGTCCTGCCGCCTTGTTGGGTTTCTTTCTTGCGTGGGTGTGGTTGTACCTACTTGAAAAACCGCTGCAAAATTTCGTAAAACATTTTTTTCCTCTTTTTTTGGGTTTTGAAAATAAAATAAAATTATACACGACCCAACACACTCGCGTGCAGCAAGACCATGTTCGCTGCTGTGCCTTACGTGCTACCCGTCGTTCTTGATGTTCTCGGCCTTGTTCTTGTGCGTGGCGTCGTGGAGCGTGTTGGTGTCCATTGCTAAGGGTTAACCGCGTTCCCCCAGGGCCGCCGCCTGAGCTGCAGGGCAAGGGGAGTGATGGGCACGAGGGTGGGGAGGGAGGTGCATGGAGAAGAAGAAGAAAAAGGCGGCAGGGCGCGACGTGAGGGGTCGTGGCGCGTTAGGAAAAATTGTCGAGTTTTACGCGCTGCTCGCGACGCCTATTGCGAGTTAGACGACGGCAAGGACAGCGTTGGGGTTCTACGAGCGTTACGGTGCTTACAGCGTTAACTATTCACCTATTTCACGTCGAAACATTTTTCGTCGCGTTTTTACGCGTTTCGCAGCGCGCTTTTTGGCCTAAGCGTTTTTTATGCTAATTGGCCTTATTTTCAGCTATTCAGAAAGTTTTTTCATCGTATTTTACCTATCTTTCTATTTCGTTCTGGGACAGGGGCCCAGCGCACGCGATTACCGACACCCAACCCAGACCCCGCACCACACACTACAACGTGTCGCAACGCAACGTGCCACGACAGGACGCAACACGACACACAACCACATGACACAACGCCACATCACACAACCCCACACGCCACACCACAACACAACACACTACAACACCGAGACCCACAAGACAACTCAACCCTCCATGACACAGCAGAACAAGACAGTAAACAATACAACACAGCGCACCGGCTGGAACCAAAACGCGAACCTACAGGGGGGACGACAACGACACCGTGCGGGCGCAACGAGAACACAATGGCTGACAACTACGGCGCCCCATGACGACCTGCAGGAGCACCAACATACCTTGTTCGTCACAGCTCTTCCTCATGGGACAAGGCGCCGCACCGTAGGCCGGCCACCACACGACAGACACTGCAGCAGAGCGACCGCCTTGGCGTACCTGAGCAGCGACCCAGGCCTAACCTAAGAGGCGCAGACGAGCAAAGCGGCAACACAACACACAGGTATGTCCCCGTGCATACACGGCGCACGCACACAAGCGAACAGACAGCGCAAAGCGCACACACAGCCTACGGCACACAGGGCACGCCGGGGCACACACATACGCAAGACACCACACGAACACAGGGTCCGATGGAGCAGGAGCAAGCCAAAGTGGACCACATCCAATTGAGGACGTCATCGCCTGAGCCGGGCACGCCGACAAGAACCGTGGCCTGGCGCCAGAAGCCACACCTGGCCAGCCCAGAAGATCAAGGCACACGAAATGTAAATGTAAGTTGCAGTCGAGACCAGAGATCTGGCACACTAGCCACAGACCCCACACGCGCGGTGTGCAGCACGCACACCGCCAGGCCTATGACCACCGCCCAGCACCACGAAGGGACAACACCGGGGACAACCCATGGCACAAAGACAGACAGGAAAACCGGAACCAACCCAGAGCCCTTCCCAGCACACGGACTACAGTGACCACAAAACCTAATACAGCACCAGCAACGCGCCACGTAGGCACACCCCAAGGTCCGGACCGAACGGAATACAGCAGCCAAAACACAGTCTACAGCACCCAGCCGCAACAGCCGGTGCGACGCCACGACGGCACAACCACCGACCGACAACAACACCTGCAAACAACAGCACTGACCATAGAGGCAGCGCAATCATGGAACCACCACACACAGGACTAACAACGACTGTCCGACTGGTGCAACGCGCCAAACACCACACCCGAAGGACCACAAGGGTAGTCCCAAACATCAACCCACAGCAGCATCATGGACATCGAAGCCACTAGTGACCCAGCCTGACGACAACAGGCCCCACCACCACTAACCTGCGGCCTTAACATCCGCGCCGGAACACCGATGGAGTTGGACGTCAACTTTGTGCAGGGTAGCATACAATGCGCCCTGCAGTGAGCGGTGTGTACCCCGGCGCCGCAACAACCCACATGGAGCCTGTACTGAGCGCTTGACGAGCCATGAAGGCAGATGAAGACAGCCTCAGCAGCAAGAGGAATACTGGACCCAAAGGCTTACACCCAGAGAATACGGCGATGCATACAGGAGCCCCACCAACAACCTCCAGAAGGAGTAGTGGTACAGCAACGTGTATCCAAGGGCGGGAGTTGGATGGAACTCGCGGAGGCGCAACACGCGCAAGAGGCCTTGGACCAAGTTCAGGAGTCGGATGGTCCGCCACCAGCAACACACGAACAAACAGCGGCGGGCCTCATCCTGGCCCTACATAGCTGAATATGGAACCACACCATTAGCCTCCGCGACAAGACGGGCCCACCCTATGCACACACCGCAACATGCAGGCCAACCACAACAGCCACGGGGAGGTTGACCTCGACTGGACGGCCGCACACAAGGACAGCGAATACACCTTGGTACACACAGTGCGCCACGGGGGCGCAGCGACGGAGGCAGAGGAGCGGGGACAGACCACAACCCAGCCACCTAGGCCGGCACCTCAACAGTGGACACTGTACAGACTACTGGCCCACGCCCGCACCCTAGGGGAGCATAGCATCCAACCGTATACGGACGTCACGTACGTGGAGCGCATGTTACAGGACTGGACAAAGTACGAGACGGAGGTGGTGGAAGGGCACACAGGACCACCAGATACCACACCCCGCGCGGCATGGGAAGACCTGGTGCCCGACGGGGACATAGGTGCGCTGGCCAAGCTGGTCCAGAACACGGCGCCAAACCACCCGTTCGAGGACAACTACGACCCCACCATTGTGACTGCCATCCTTGCCTACCACAGCTGGACCACCAAGCAACATGTGCACCTCCATACAGCATCTGACGACACCTGCGAGTCGCACTCTATTGGCCCCCCCGCGCTAGAGGTTTCCCTCCACAAAAATACAGCCACCGCAGCACATCCAGTCCTGAACCTCCGACCAGTGGCACCGCAACGGATACCGGAACCATGCATACCCCCCAGCCCAATGTGACCCCACTCGCCGACCGGGGACCAGTCCTCACTATGGGACCACTACCCACAAACCCAGAGAGACACCATGCCTGTGGCCACCGTCCAACACGTGCCCAAACCCCTCACCACCCACCACATCCCAGACAACTACCAGCTACCCCGTGAGGGGAAACACACCCGCTGCACGGCTCCACGTGGAAGCTACCGACAGGTACGATAGAAAGGAAAGAGATCTTGCCTGGACTCAGGGCGATAGATGCAATCCACCTCATCACACCAGATGGGATAAAACTACCACCAGCCGAGCATCTTCTCATCACCGTCTAGGGCACAGCCACCATCGAAGGTGCCACCCTTGGAGAAGACGACAAACTGCCACAACCACGACCCACACGGGCCATCTGGGTAACAGCAACGACAAATGCCAACATTACCATTGACCCGGACTCAGAATGGGCCGCCGTCCACTATACCGGGGAATGTACTGACGGCGACCCCAAGACGAGCGGCTGGCAGACACGGTGGACCACAGCGATGGACCACCTAAGCAACACCACCCTCGACAACAAACTCACCCCACAAACGATGGAACGCGCGAAACGCGCCACCCAGGCGTACCACAGCAGCGCCAAGCACACAATCTGGCACTAACTGACCACCATACACCCGGAGGTCGTATCCCGGATAAAGGAAGCACTCCCTCTGGAACTCCCTGACACCCACAACGCCCACCGACCCGGGGAGTTCACCGCATACTGGAGTTTCCGAACAGCCGCCGGCATGGTACCCCAAGTAGCCAAGCCCGCCCTACCACCCAGCGTCTCGGTTCTCACCAGAGCGGTGCAAGCCATGGCACGCAGAAAAGGGACCCCACTGGACTGGACACCAAACACCCTGGTTGAGGCACGCGTCCACCACAACACCAACAAGGAGAAAGATGTCCTTGATCAGTGCCCTAAATATTTTGATGAAATCCTGCAGGTTTTGAAGTTGAAAACCCCAACCAAAGCAGCAAGTAGAGGAAGAACAGCATGTGGATCGAATCAATGAATAGTTTTGAAATCCAGTGTAACACAGAAGGGCTGCAGATAGACAAAGCAGGTATAAACACAAAGTTTCAATCACAAATGGATAATACAAAAGATTTTATATGAAAACTGGACTGAGTCTAGCCTCCAAGATAGCATCAAGCACTTCATGTGCACTCTTTCCGGTGAAATGGTGCTGGTTAGGAATGTGGGGCATAGGTATCAGGCCAACACAGAAAATGACTTGGCCAGGCAACTGAATTCAGAAACAGTTAAAAAGTAGAACCACAATAAGTGGTAGAAACAATTGAGTATAGGGGTCTTGGGGTGGGAGACCACTCGGCTTAACCTCCAAGGCCTAAAGCATGAAATGCCTATTTTATTTCGGTATATCCTCCATGAAGGAAGGTACCTCCGCTCAGTTGAGTGGTAGGGGTGAACTCCATGGGGGGCTAGGGTTACAACCCTAGTCACTCTGAGAAAGTGTACTTTAGGCTTCAAAAGAGAGATAAAAATACTTAAGTTAGTCTTAGCATCAACAAAAGGGTTTTAAGGGGGGCTTGGCCTGGATCAAGACCTCCAAGAAAGACATGGCAGTGACCTTTTCCTACTCCCCCCTGGAGTACTAGGTAGCTAAGCTAGTAGGACCAAGGAAAAAGGCTCAAATATTCCCAAAATTACCTCAGAAAATGCATTAAACTTACCAAACACATCCTCATCAGTTCATAGAAGCCTATCACACTGTAGATACCCTCAAAAAACAGTGTAATGTACCGTGAATGATGTCCATTTGATGGGGCATTCCTCAAAAGTCGCCAGCGTGCGACGAAAACCTTTGGTAACAATTTGGGGATAGTGGGGTTTGAACCCAGGACTCCCTCCCTAGAGCACATATGCTTGCCCACTAGGGTACAGTCCAATGCTCTGATGCGGACGGCTATCGCTGCATAAACAGCGTTTTAGTAAACGTCCTGACCAAGGGCCAGGGCGGAGCAATACTCCCAATGGAGGACACAAATCTCCAGGAGCTGAAAAAAATGGAAAGAGTATCCAACAGGGAGTGATTCCTGCGGTTTGGCGAAAGGTGTAGCGATTTAAGAAGTCGAATCGCTAAAAATCGACGAAAGCACGCGAGAAATCGTCATTTTTACACCAAAACTCAAAGTCGCAGACAAGCGCAACGGAAGCTGACTCCAAAAACAAGGTTGCGCAAGCGTAGACGGCCTTTGAAAAAGAAGGTATGAGCCGCAGTTTTTAAAGTTCTAAAGGAAATGTTTGCACAGTTGCATCAATATTTTAATAAACCCTAGGGATGAGTATTCAAACTCAACCCACACCACAGACCAGGTGGACAACCCACCTCTCAAGTATGCCAGTGCCATCTCACACGCATGCATTGCGTTCGTGTTGGTTGCTTCGTTAAAGCGTTAGGGTTCTCAACGCTGTGTTCGTTGGGGGTTCAGGTGCTCCTCTCCCTTGCTCTGCACAGGTCAAAACAGGAATGAAAGGTATGCGATGCGAATGGAGCGCGCAGCGCGCACTTAGGGTTAGAATATGCGCTGTGCTTGCGAGGCATGTGCCTAATCGAGGCATTCACACGCTGTGGCGCTTTCCCTGTACCCCAATTCACCCTTGTTCTCTCTTCACAGGGAAGTAAAGAAAGTGCTTGCTAGTGTTTGTTTGCTCGCGTGTAGCTGTAGCGCTAAAGTAGGGTTGCTTAAAACGCTTAGGCTGGTTTTGCGTTCGCTTCACTTCGGCATTCACACGATGCATGGTGAGTAAGGTAGGTAAGCCCAGGAGGAGCTCACCTCCTGGTTGAGTCAGTGTGGTTATGTTCTCGCCTCCCTTCCCTGCATGCGTGCACACGATGCATTGAAGGGATTTGACAGTAGGCCACGCGCTGTGCACGCGGTATGAACCCTTGCCAGGTTACCCAGGGCTTCGCCCTACGTTCCAGAAGGGAAAGGGCGAAGTCCTTAAGCTTGCTTGCTTGCAACTGGGTTCAGGAACAGTGTATTATAAGGCACACTAAGAAGCGTATAATACGTGGAGTGTGTCTTGGTTCCTCCGTCTTGAACCCAGTCCATTGGCCTCTGTTGTACAGGTGGGAGGATTAGGGTGAAATGGTGCAGTCCCTTGAGCCGTGCTAAATCATACGGCGCCGATCACACAATCAATCGACTGCGCCCCAGCCAGGAGTGGCGAGGGCAGTTCGACTCCATCGCCATCCGCGCTGTGCAAACCACCTGTGCGCCCTTCCCCTCTGAGCCCTAGCAGGGAAACGTGTTGTGATGTCCCTGTTAGGCCACAGTTGCTTAGCAGCGCTGTGTTCTCTTGTCTTCTTCACAGGAGGCTCAATAGGACCCGAGACCTCATTGACAGCAACACCAAGTAGCGTGTGTAGGTGTTAGGGTCAGCAGGCCTGGCAGGAGTTGAGTGCAGGTGATGAGTGCTCACCCTGCCTTCGAAGGCCGGTGCTGGCGTTAGTGAGTGTAGTGTAGTGGTGTCTCCTGTCCCGCTTGCTTTTCCTCGTGGGCAGGGGAGTGCGTTAGCTTTTCGCCCTTAGCCAAAATGGGTGTTTTGTATGCCCTTAGCACACTTGGCCACCCCTCCCCTCTAGTAGGTAGGGTTTTTGCTGTCTTCCCCCAAGGATAGGCGCCAGCACAGAAATTGGGCGCCATAGGAGTGGTACTGAACTGACTAGGACCTTCGGTCCGACATCAGCGAGGCCCATTGAGTTGGGAGCCACGCCGGGGAGAGAAGTGAGACACACACAGACATACGTAGCACACATAGGCGTATGGTAAACCCTGTAGGGAAGGGTAGAACCCCATGGGTCTGGACCAGTCAGGGATCCTAACTGTGGGCTCGCTTGTCCCCAAGGAGGGAAGACACACCTTGCCTCATAACACCTTGCTTGTCATTCCCCCCTGGTGTAGTAAGCCACCGTTCATCGTTGGCTCCCCAAGGTCATTACATCAGGACAGTCCCCATGCAACACATGGTCAACAAGGCATACACTCGCTGGGTGACTGCAATCCTGATAAGCGGCCACCTGGCCCACGCTGGAAACCATAGGCATGGGTCTGCAGGGCACAGACAGGGTCAGTGCAGTGCTCAGTGAGCAGTAGTCTGTGAAAAAAAAAAGGCCTTCGGCCAGGGAGTGGTTGTCACGGGGGGCTAACGGTCCTGTCCTGCGATGCAATGCGGGGCAACTGTGACAACTGCTCTTACACCGGTACACAGGCACTTCTGCACAAGAGTGCTCACTGCACCTGTGAGGTTAGAACACAGTCAGTAAACCGACACAGGGGAATTAGCTTCGCTTTTTATGCTGGGACATAGTCTCAGCACGGGTCAGTAGCTACCCCTCTTTGTTCTCAACGAGGTAGGAGCGGAAGATAGGGTTGATACTCCCATCTGGTTGTATGAAGGCTGACATAGGTTCCCAGGTCGCCTCAGATAACCCATACCCATCCCACAGGGTTAGGAATTTCCAGCCCTGTTTATACTCGTGGCGAGCAATACCTGCAACCACGGAGTAACCATGGACTGCCATCTCATCGGCAGTCATCTCTTCGAGTTCGTCTGCCTCCTCTGGACTGGCAGCGTTCTCTAGGTCTATACGCTCGAACTCACTGTCGCTGAGGCGCCACTCATCCCAAGACGAATCGTCAGGGGACTGATAGTGCCTCAACTGTTTAGGTGCACACAGCAGTTCACCACCTAGACGTGGACTGCACCTGACATGGATCCTAGATCCATCTATCCTGATGATACGATAGGGTCCAAAATAAGGGTCCTGTATGCAGTTACGTGGCCAGGAGGGTAGGCGTGAATGGGGAACCAAAACAAGGTCACCAACCTTGAAGCTGGCAGGTCGCCGTAGGCGGTTCTGTCGGCTCAGTTCACGGTCACGGATGTGTTTCAGGTTAGTCCCAGCCTGGTTAGCCAGAGACTGCTTGTGTTCCAGCCAATCTCCCACAGGGCTCTTGAAGTCCTCAGGAAGGGGGGCTTTGAAGAACCAAGAAGGTCGCCCTCCATGGAACAGTTCGTGGGGGGTGAAACCCGTAGAAGAGCTCCGCTTTGAGTTCATGGTCAGCACTGCCCAGGGCACTAGGCGTACCCAGTGCTTGGTACGCTCATGTTTCATCAGGATTCTCTAGTTTTGCTCCACCACACGGTTCTGTCTCTCACAGAGAGGGTTAGACGTGTGGGTATAGGGCACACCTGTGGTTACCTCCACGTTGAGGGCATTCAGCACTCGTTTGTACCACCCAGTGTCACTGCGGATGCATACATCCTCATCAGAGTGCACCTGGTTAGGTGCCCCATAGGGTTCGAACCATTGTTCGACCAACATTTTCACAGTCTGCTCACCTGTGATTTTCTTATTGCAAGGGAACACACGGGTGAAGCAAGATAGGCCACAGGTGACCACTAAGCAACTATCATAGCCGCCGAAGCCTGGTAGGCCGTGAATGAAATCCACGTAGAGAAGAGAGTTAGCACAATAGGGTATGGGTAAGCTGGAGATCAGGCCACTATCCCTACTGTCGCTCTGCTTGCTGGCATGACAGCCACAAGCATCCACAATGGTCTGCATACGGGACCCCAGTTCAGTCAGGGTTAGACTAGAGTAGAAACACTCACTGGAGGAAGTCCACTGAGCGATTAGCGCCAGTGTGACCAGAACTGAGATGGGACCACTGTAGACACCCATCCAGTCGTGCCTCAGGCACCACAATTCAGTCCTCGTAGAAGAAGTACTGATTGTTTTTATACCACTGGTGCCCGTCAATGACACGGGGTTCGGGACCAGTGCTGAGGGTTTGCACAATTTCTTTATACTCTGACTGATAGTTGGTTAGACTCCAACCCTCCAGGATTCCAGCAGTGCGCATGGACAGGTCAAGCTGGACATCCATACGCTGGAAAGCCTCTCTGGCGAGCGCCTCAGAGCTCTCACCTATAAGCGCATCGAAGTTGTTGCGCGATGTATAGTCAGACAGTTCATTCTTTATTCCGGGGATATGATGCACTGTCAGCCTGAACTGGCTCAGGTAAGTCCACCACCGCTTTAGCTTTGCTTTCTCTGGTGGTGGGCCCTTCTGAAAAGGCTTCACAGGTTCCTGGTCACACAGCCAGACAATAGGGTTAGATACCAGGAGGCGGGACTGTGACGAAAGCACCAACATACCGGCCAGGAGTTCCTGGTCATAGGTGCTGTAATTGGAACGCGATTGGTTCCGTTTCCAATTGCAGTGTCCCAGTGGCACCACTCGCCACTCACTGGTAGGATAGTCATGTTTCAACGAACCATCACGCTTCACTCCACTAGTACGATAATGGCAGTGGGTTAGTTCAGCGGGGTTAAGCTTCTGCCATTGGTAGATCGTACCAACCCCCCCTACATCACTGGCATCAGTGATCAGGACTATCTCGCCCTTAGGGCGGGGTACTCCCAGCCAGTTAGAGGAGGCAATCTTCTTCTTCAACTCCTGGAAACACTCCTCCTCTCTGGTGCTCCACCTCCAGGGAGTAGTTTTCCTGATTAGGTCATTGAGGGGGGCAGAGGAGTAAGTAAAATTGTGGATGTGACGCCGATAGAAATTACAGGCGCCCACAAAACTCCTCACGTCGTGTAGACCCCTGTTAGGGTCATCGCGAAACTGCATGTCCTGTAGGGGCTGCATCTTAGACGCGGCTGGTTTCCACCAACCATACCCCACGCCAAAACCCAAATATTCCATCTCCTCTTTCATAAACTCAAATTTTTCGCGTTTGATCCGGAGATGGTTTTCTTGACAAACAATCAAAAATTCACGGAGGAGAAGGACATGGTCCTCTTGGGTATTAGTACCCAAACTCACGTCGTCGATGTGAGCGTTAATTTCTGCACCCCGAGAAATCAACTCCTGTACTAGAGGCCTGCGCCTGAGTATGTACAAAATTTTGTTCATTAGCTCCTGGAAGAGCGCTGGGGCATTAGCCACCCCGAAAGGCAAAACCTTCCACTTAAAGACACGGCCCTTAGGGGTTATAAAAGCCAGCAGCTCCTGAGCTGCGGCGGTTAGGTCCACCTGCCAGAGACCAGAGCATTTGTCCATTTTGGTCTTGTACCTGCATTCCGCAATACGCTCCAGGGTATTTTCCATGTTAGGAATACTCCCTGAGTGGTTTCTGGGGTTTCTTGTTGACCTCACCATAGTGTACAACCAGTCGTAGGGCAGTCCACCCTGGTTTGGCAACCAGGAAACAGGGACTGCAGTGATGGGGGTAGTCTCCCTTCTTATATTCTTCAACGAGGCCAGCATCTATACATTCCTGGATGTGGCGCTCAATTTCTTCAACCTGTTCCTGTGGAGCGGGATAGGGACGACGCCTCACTCGCGTCTTTTGAAATTCAGGTTTCAGTTTCAGGTCCATCTGGACCAGTTTTTTACAAGAGAGGGGAGGCGGCAAGGCGCCGAACACCTCCTCATAGGTTATCAGCAGTTTCTTCAGTCGGGGGTCAAGGTTAAGACTCTCGAGTTTCTGCAGGAAATCCTCCTCAGCATGGAGGTTGCTCTTTCCATGTTCTTTGTTTTACTGCCGATCAGCAGTTTTTGCAGGCACAGAACCATCGTCCCACTCAGGGGGACATTGCCGTCCATAGTGCAGAGAATACACTAGCGGTATCTCAGGATCAGGCAGCGTATAGGAATCATCGTCCTCCTCAGACCAGATGGAGGATTTCCAGGTCTGTCTGAGGTATTGCAGCCGCTCTTGGCGCTCAATACCTTTGGCCTTCAGGTACAACAGCCGCCAGAGTTCCTGAGTGTCATGCTCAGACAATGGCATATTATTAGAAGCAGGCCGCGCCAGAGCATCAGCACTCCGGGCCACAGGTTCACCTGTGTGCATAGGCTGCATGTGTAGCACTGGCTTCCCAACAGGGGAAGCGGGCTCAGAGGATGACTCTAGATCTACCTCTTCTAGCAACAGCTGGGCTAGGAAGGCACTGTGTTTTAGGTCAACACAGCTCGGATCAACAGGAGGGATAGTGCTGGCAATCTCAGACAGCTGGTCGTCAGCATCCTCCTTTACAGCTGCAGGTTCCAGATAGCCATCCGGAGACTCGCACCCTGTAAGTGTGGCAGATAGGTGCTCAGGAGATCGATTTTTGAGATCAGAAAGGGTCAGGCCACAGTTTTGGGCCATGACCTCTTTCAGTAGCACCTGGTCTAGGTCACACAGGGGTACAGGGCTGAGAGAACCATCAACAATGGACAGGAAACTGGCCCACTCAGGGGACTGCAAAGCTGTGTCTGAGTCCTCAGGCACATAGATGGGGCCGTCGGGGAGTTGCACTCTTCCCACGGTCATTCGATCTAGCATACGGCGCCAGTAAGCATGTTCACCAGAGCAGCTACATTCAGGGGTGCACATGACAACCCTTCCTCCCTCATAAGCGATTTTGGTTAGAACCTTCGCGAGCAGGAAGAAGGGAGGGTTAGCATACGCTAGGCCCATTGCTTTCCAGAGGAAACTGAAAACATTGTTCAATTGTTTGGAGCAGTACAACTGCATGATGTGCTGTTGTTGGCTCGCAAACAATTCCATCTGGATCTCATCCAGGCTTACCTGAAGGGCCGCCAGTCCATTTTCAAGAATGTGACGGGCCAATTGGTAGTTTTCAGTTAGTCTTGGATGCGTAGCGCAGTCCAGACTCTTTTCGTCCTGACAGCTCCAAAGGTACGGAGAACAGCCCACTGCCAAAGTCCCAGTGCAAGGAATAGGGGCGCTGGAGGGACAACATTTTTACCTGGGGGTTTCTTCGCAGGAAGTCTGTATCAAAGACGATGTCAAAGGCGTCGGTGTCCAGCACTCTGCAGTGTTGGGTCACGGTTTCGTCGCGCAGGCATATAGTCACATCGACCCCCTCCAAGGAATGGATGGTGCCCCCATCCCCTACTCTTATGGCCACGGTCTTAGTTTTCTTGAAAGTCTTTAGCAGGCGCCGGGCCACTATGGAAAGTGTTGCACCGGTGTCAAGCACTGCTCGAAAAACTTGATCCCCGATTCTCACGAGGATCCAGAAAACCAAGTCCTCCTCTTCGGAGCCGCCCCCCTACTCTTCATCAGGGAACTTGACATCCAACCCTGCAGCTATGAGGGACCTGGCCATCCAGGCCAATCGCCTCTTCTTGGAGTTATTCCCCTCAGGGGTAGCGTCATCGCCCTGGAGGAGCTTCTAGGGATCACCTGCGGCAGGAGGGGTTGTAGCAGCAGGAGGGGATGTAGCAACGGGCGCTGATGAGCGCCTCTGGGGGCTAGGGGGTCCACCTTTGCCACCCCCCTTGCCACCTCCCTTACCACCTTTATCCCCATTCTGAGGGTTTTTGGTGGGTGTTTGGGTCTTCTGGCGTTCGGCCTCCTGACGTGTGAGTTGATCACTCTCGCGTTTTCTTATGTGACATTTGTCTTCGTAGTGACGACGGTTGCCACAATAGCCACAGGTGATGGTACACCTGAAATGATCCTGATGGGTCACAGGTTTCCCATCCTCGGTATGCTGCTGTCGTTTCATCTGCAGCATACAGCTACTGCGTTTATCGCACTCAGGGGCATGACAAGGCCCCCCCTTGTCATTGACAGGTTTGCAGTAGAACAAAGGGGGCGTATCTGCCTCAGGTTTAACCTCATTCATGGCACGTAGGTTACCCCCTCCTTTACCACCTCCCTGGTTGGCGTTAGAGGGATTTTTAGGCCCTTTCCCTTCGCCACGCTCGGGGGTAGGGTTACCCCCTCGACCCAAGTGCTTCTTGAGGAATTTCTCCATGTGGGAGTCATTCTCCCTCTCAAGGGCTAGCTCAATCATGAGGTCCACCAGTTCATCGTAGGAGTGGATCCGACTCTTCCTCTCAGAGGTAGAGCGGCAATCATTCCACGTACGTTGGGGGATCTTACTCATGAGCCACAGGTGGGGCTCAGTGGCTCCGTAGTGGCCCACGTTCATCCGCGAAAACAGATACTCCAAATCGCACACGTATTCAGAGATTCGCGCAGCGGAAGGAAACTCAGGGAGCATAGGTAGCTCCTCTATCTGTGTGCGCACACTGAGGTCAGTCTCATAGACTGGGAACAATTTCTCCAACCTCTGGAGTACCTCTGCCCAGGTGGAACAGGCTTTCACAATCTGTTTCACCTGTTTTTGCAAAAATTTCCCTTTGCATGAGCGTTTCAGCAGTGAACCTTTGGTGGCCACATCCACATGGGATTGGCCAGTCAGCAAAAGAAACTCAGCAAAATCTTCTGCCCATTCGGGCACATTTTTGGGGTCGAACTCCGGCAGTTTCAGCTGGATGTTCGCCTGGGCAATAAGTCTGCCCGTTTTCCCACCCCCCGGAGTTAGGCCAGAAGGTGATACGCCGGCAAGAGGTGCCAGGGCTGACAGCCCTCTTTTCTCAGTCTCTGTCACAGGCACGTCCTGTAGTTCAGCGATAGGGACTGTCCTGGCGCGAGGATGAAAAGAACTGGGGCAAGTGACCTTGGGTAGCAACCTGGACACCCTTGATCCTTTGAGATCATCAGCCAATGTGCTCAGTCCGGGTGAGGGTGAGGCCAGTGCTGGCTGGGGTAAGGGTTCAGTGATACCCAATTTAGCTTTGACAGCCTCAGAAAGGGCTGTCACATCAGGGTCTTCGGACCCAGACAGTAATTTGGCCAGTAACTCGGCCGTACGGTCCAGGGCCCCATGAATTGGCTCTGGTAGATGGGGAGCTTTCACATATGCGGAGCACACTTCAGGGCTCCTGCTAGTGATTGGCAGCTCCGGACGCCATACTGGCCCTCGAGGTCGCCTGGGTAGAGACACTGTGTCGGCCAGGTCCGTAGGTGGGCCGGAGTAAGGGTAGGAACCCATGTCCGTGTACGGTGGGGATCCCAAGGCGTCTAGTGGTTCCTCTCCATCTTCGCCTGTGACAGACTTGTAGTACTCGTCGTGGAGAATATATTGGTTGATTTTCCTTCTGAATTTGCCTTCTTCCTCAGGTTCTCGAGCGGGGGTAGCCGTTGAAGAAGAAGCTGGGCATATGGATCTGGAGATCGACGCAGCAACCCTTCGGCGGAGGTGCTGAAGGCTATCACCACGGGCCGCTAAGGCCTCTGTGGTTAATCTGGGCGCATCTTGTTCCGCCCTTCTGTGTACCGGATCTTGTTGAGACCCAGATGCGGCTCTGAGCTTGGGCTCACTCATTGAGGTGGGCCCACTGTTGCCAAGTTGAACTTGTACACTCCGAATTTGCCAGGTCCTGGCAGACATCTGTACTGATGGTGTGGACATTTTGTTTCTGGTTTTGGCTTGTGTACTTCTCAGAGTCGGTTCGAAAGGTTCTCAAGGGCTGCACTCTGCTACCGGAAAGATGTCCTTGATCAGTGCCCTAGATATTCTGATGAAATCCCGCAGTTCTTGAAGTTGAAAACCCAAGCCAAAGCAGCAAGTCGAGCAAGAACAGGATGTGGATCCAATCAATGAATAGTTATGAAATCCAGTGTAACACAGAAGGGCTGCAGATAGACAAAGCAGGTATAAACACAAAGATTCAATCACAAATGGATAATACAAAAGATTTTATATGAAAACTGGACTGACTCTAGCCTCCAAGATAGCATCAAGCACTTCATGTGCACTCTTTTGGGTGAAATGGTGCTGGTTAGGAATGTGGGGCATAGGTGTCAGGCCAACACAAACAATGACTTGGCCAAGCAACTGAATTCAGAAACAGTTAAAAAGTAGAACCACAATAAGTGGTAGAAACAATTGAGTATAGGGGTCTTGGGGTGGGAGACCACTAGGCTTAACCTCCAAAGCCTAAAGCATGAAATGCCTGTTTTATTTCGGTATATCCTCCATGAAGGAAGGTACCTCCGCTCAGTTGAGTGGTAGGGGTGAACTTCATAGGGGGCTAGGGTTACAACCCTAGTTACTCTGAGAAAGTGTACTTTAGGCTTCAAAGGAGAGATAAAAATACTTACGTTAGTCTTAGCATCAACAAAAGGGTTTTAAGGGGGGCTTGGCCTGGGTCAAGCCCTCCAAGAAGGACATGGCAGTGACTTTTTCTTACTCAAGGCGCAACCAACGGGGCACCAAATACACCCGCCACTGTGGGACAAAGAAGGCAATCTCCAGCCTCACAGCCCGTGGATGGTGCACTTTATTCTCGAGGACCACGGCGGCAACCAGAAAGGCACGCAAGTGCCACTCACACACAATTTGCTACCCATGCACCTCGGATATCCCATCCCTACATCCAACGCGATCGTCACCTACGGCGCGGCACAGAGGTCAACATACAGACTGCACCCACGCGCCGAGGGCACAGCCTACACGGTATACATGTGGGCACAATACAACGATCGACCCGGCCCAACGTGGCATCAGGACCCAGCCTGGCACCAGCCCTCTCACGGGAAACGCGTACCCAGACAAGGCGGAACCAAACCAACTGGAAACAAGGCACCGGCTGGAACCACACACAACAACATCATAAACTCAGCCCTCGCAAATGCCAGGATGCCCCTCATCGACACAGGATGCCCAGCCCTCGACGACACCACCCACTGCAGAACGTGGGGCACCATCCGACAAGCCCTGCAGCATGACATTGGCTCAGACCAAGCCACGTGGCTTGATCAGGGCTTCGCCACCATCCGAGCGGGCGGGTGCCCAAACAGCCTAAACACCAAGAAGCTCGGCAGGGTAGCAGGACCCTACATCTTGTACCGAGTGCCACACGGCATGGATGGCCCCTGCCCGGGACTCCGGCCTGTAGACCCCCAATGCTGGCACCCCTGCCCGCATTCCTTGTTCCAACCGCTGCCCCCGCAACCCGCTCCACTCCACGGTATCTACCTAAACACAGTACCGGGAGCCAAAGGAGTGTACCTGACGGCAGGGGACATACTGGACCAAGCCATCCCCCTACACCAGATCCAACACGTGGCCATGGGACGGCAACTACCCGGGACCACCAAGCAGCGGCACCCACTGGCAGGACACGGGCAAGGGATCCCTCAGCAGCACGGGGGGTGACGTTCTATGCCGGCGACGACAGCATCCTGACCGAACCGAGCGAGCTACACCGCCAGCAAATATCACCCACGGCCGAACCCCAGCGACGGACGAAACGGCCCTGAACGGACCGCACGCCAATCTCCACCATACTTCCGCCCACCGAACGTGCACGTTTAGCAGCGCTCAGCGCGCACACCGAGACCGCAGAAGCCATGGCGTCCGACTCCTTCACTGTTCCTCCCATGCAAGGACCAGCGCCACCACACAGGGACCACACGAACCAACGGCGGCCCCTCGTACGGCGACACCGATATCAGCGCCCTCGTCGCACCTCTCGCGTGACGGGAACCCCACAGCAACTCCACAATGACGGGCGGAGTGCCCGCATGCACCACCACATAGACCGGAATGCGCGGCAAGGGGGACCCGGGACTACAAGGCAGGCACCACTGAAGTCACCGTGGCTGCGACACCACCGACTGTGGCCGAGCAAGCCCCGCCCGCTGACCCCGACACAGCACGCACCGCATCTCCCATCCAGGCTACGGTGCAAGCACACAATGACCCGAGCGACGCAACGTCAACCACCGATGAGACCATGACGGAAAGCCGGGGGTCTGAGACTCCCCAGATCACTCCCCCCGCTGCCGCAAACCCCAGTCGGGTACCCTCGTAGTCCGGGCCCGATGCGGCAAACATGCCATGCACACAGAGCCTAACGACGACGCGTCAAGGGACAATCCCTCACCGGACACCCTTGCGGCCCGGGACAGGGAAATCATGCCCCCCCCACCCTCCAGACCACCGCACGCGGGGGACCACCTCGACCTGGAGGAACTGCGAAGGATATACGACATCTACCACGGAACGCCCGCACCAAACCTGGTAGACGCCCTCCGAGTGCATTTCCAGGGCGTCCGCGGCGACCGGCAATTCGCGGCGGCCCTCCGCCCACACAGAGCTACCAACATCCGTGTGCGGCACCTCCAGGCGCTCCTCACCCTATGACAACAGACCCCGGACGACCTCGTCGACCTGTGGATCTGGTGGTTCAACTGCCACCATCCAGACCGGGGGCGGGTATGGGTCCCGCACCTCGCCTGGGCACACACGCTGATCGCTCGCCGACTGAGCCCCGACCTGCACCCGACCCCGGGGGCCGGACATGAGCCGCACCGCAACTGAACGCCGACGCCCTCAACATCTCGCCACACGGAGGCCTTGCGTACTGGGAAAGCAGGACGGCCAGGGAGAGGAGGCGAAACCTCCGGACGCTGACGGAGCGCTACGCACAAATGGCAGGACCTGGGGCACACGCAGAGCCTCCGCCGCGAGACGCCCCCAGCACAGTCGCCATGGTGGTGTTGGAAAGCGGCCTGATAAAAGTCCATGAATGAGCAACAATTTCTCAAAACATTGGTTTCATATGGAGCAATAATATTAATCTTTATTGGAGTTTGGTTGGGACATTGGGGGAAATTTTATCAATGGAGCTTGATCACTCCCAATATGGACGAAAGACGCTTAATGGGTTAAGTTTAATTCAAAAGAGGGTTTATCTATTGTATTATATGCCATGAGTTATTGTTTGTTATTCCATTTTTTCTTCTTTGAACACTATTTGTAATATAGCACAACATGGGTGTTGCCCCAGCACCCCAGGGGTAACGCGGGGATGCACTGAGCAAAAAAAAAATGGGTATTGGCCTTTGCTTTATTTTTTTTTTGGCTAGTCTCATTCAGATTGAGCTGTAAAGTAATCTGCATTTTTCTCCAAAAGGTGGTCGTTCTACAGGAAATGAATATGATTTTCAGACTCAGCATGAAATTCCGCATCTATAGAGTTGTCATATGACTATTTCATTTTTTTCACCATTTTTGCCCCGTGAACGGGCCGCTTCCACTATGGGCGATTCCTACTGAGTTCTGAGGTCATCAGGGAAGTTCCTACTGAGTTCTGCAGACATGAATGTATTATTTCTTGAGCTACAGAAAATTTTTGGAAACCATTTAAAGTTATTTTCTATCCCCTTTTATCATGGAGCATCCATTTTTCCTTCGTCTGTTTGACTATCTTTGCAGGAGGCCTGATTTCTGAGACATACCATTTTTGCCCTGATCTGAAGTTACTATTCACTGTTGTTGCCATTCCCAGAGTGCAGACTGAAGGCGCTTTAAAATCCTGAGTGGTTCTGAAGCATACATGCATGCATACAAGCAAGCACAAGGCCCAACATCACCCATTGTTGTTCTGTTTATTGTGCAGCCCCATCAAGTTCTTTATTGGTTTTGTTGATCCCATTTCTGCTCGTCATGGAGTCTTGGTCTTGTTTTTATTTTTGAACGAAATCTTTGAGTACGTGAAATTGAGCAGGAACAAACACCAAGCAAGTGCTGCCAGAGGATACTGAGACTATTCAAATGGAGGAACAAGATGCAAAGCCGGAATTTAACAGTGGTAGCAGAGGTATGCATGCCACTGTGCACGACATCGATTTCACACGTCGAAGCGTCGATCTTGCGTGTTCTAGCAACATCCACGATCAACAAGCGTCACTGGGGTCTTTCGTTCATGACGCACAAGAAGACGATGTGGCGAATCAAGAAAGGCAACCTTTATCTCAATTATATGAACGTTATCAACCCATGGGAAAACAAGAATTGGATTCTATTGGTGATCCTTATATTTTATTACTGGCTGGCTTGGAGGAACGCGAGCATGTTTTACGCGTCGAAGAAGAAAACATGCAGAATTTCTTTTATCTACAAGAAACGCTGGTTTTCAACAAGACCGCAGCTTCAATTCAAGATCGCTACGCGCGCCGACGCTTGACCAGTTCATTTCCAGGTATACGTTCACCGAGTTTCCCGTCAGGATCTACTACGACACCTGTTCCTTTTAGTCCGCCGACCATTATTCTGGAACCTACGTCATCACCAAACGATCACTGTTTAGGAGATGATCACAGAGTACCTGTTTGGAGGGCGAGTTCCGAATTTGGACATGATTTCTCCGAAGTTTCTTATGAATTACGTGAGACAGAATTTGCAAAGGAGATAAACGATGAAATTGGCGCGCTGACGGAAGAAGAAGACGAAGAAATGAGCGGCTGGCTGGAAGACTATTTATTGACGGATCTCAAGGAGAAAATGAAGCATAAAGCTACCGAAGTACGAGAGAAGCGTACGTATAAGACACTTAAGGGAAAATCTAAAGTTGAGTTCCACAAGACTCTCTGTGAGGATTCTGAGGAGGAAATCCTGGAGACAGATGACCCACCTGTTTCGAAGGTGCTCCAGCGCATTGATCGGATGAACCAGAAGATCTCTAAGAAGTCCGAAGACATTCGGCGCATGCCAACCTCCAGTCGTTTTCCATCTACTAAGAAAACTCCCTTTGTTACGCCAGAATCATCCGGTTTTGCCACGCTCACAGAAGTGTGTGGAGGTGTGAACAAATACGAGTGGTCGGAGGACAGTGAAGAGGATCAGACTAATGTTCTGAAAATGGAAATTCCACTGTTCCATGGGCGCAACGTTGAGAAGTATGCAGAACAATTTGGAGGATACCGAGTGCTCACTGGCAAGGCCAAAGCCAAAGATCGGGTGAAGGCTAACTTCATCGTTCAGGGCATCAAGGGTCCTGAACTGCAAGAAAGAGTATCCAAATTGCTGAAAACGGCCACAAGCTTTGAGGACCTTTTGAAAAAACCCCAAGACCTCTATCCTACGCTTGGAACGGACCTCTCAATTCTGGGTGAGATTTCGAAGCTGTCCCATTTACCTTATGACCCGAAACCAGATCAAGTGGTCAAATTGTTGGAAACACTGGAAAGGCTGTTTGACAAGTTGAACCCAGGAGTTCTGACTAAGGAGCGCAAGCTTATGGAACTTTCTTCGAAGATCAATGATAAACTATTCGTTGAGTGGACCAAGGACGATAACCTTTTTCCAACGATGCACTCTTATGGTCCATTGAAGGATCTCATGAAGGAGCGCGTACACCTTTGTGTCGGTTTCAAACATCTTGCCGCTCCTTGTGGTTCTGCATTTGCGCGCACTGCTTTTAGTCGATAACAAGAAAAGCAGAGAGATAAGGAAAAGGACACCTCTTTCTCTGGAGGACCATCGTCTGGAAGTGCAGCTCCCAAGTAGGACATCACCGAACTCCTCCTCCAATGCCACTCGATGATTGCAGAGCTAAGAGTCTCTGAGAAAGTAGGCAAGGGCGAAAAAAGAGGGAAAGGCTCTGGCAAAGGAAAAGGTCGAGGAAGAGAAAAAGGCCGAGGAGGCAGAGGAGGCAAAGGACAGTCCGACCCCAACGCGTTGATCGCAGAATTTAAGGCACGCAGTCAGTGTAAAAATTGTGGTAAAACGAACCACTACAGCGATCATTGCTTTGAGATCCAAAGAAAACAGAAAGAGGATCGACTCAACAGCTTCCTGATCCAATCCGGTCTCAGTGAGGAGGCAGGCGAAAAGGCGCTGGAAGACGCCAAGAAGAAAGGGAAGCACCAGAAGCAAAACGGACCAAAAGCTGGCCCAAGAAAGGAAGATGCATGTAGATCCTCCGCAGTAAGTGCTGGTGCTGGCGACTCCTCAGCAGAGACCAAACCGATGCAGGTGGTAACTGAGAGTCAAGCCAAGAAGAGGAAGAGAGATGTGGCATTTTCAGAGGTTGAGTAAATCGCGGACCTGCTTCGAGCCGCTGTCAAGGACGTTCTCACGTTGTGACCACCCGTGGTTGTGGAGGAGGAGATGTGGGATGCTGCTTTGGATACTGCTGCAACCGATTCCATTGTGGCTTCATCGTTGGTGTCAGATCCAAATCACTGGGGTTACTGTGCAGTAAAGGTGGGAGATGGGCACTACAAGTACAGTCAAGCACAAACTTCCGTGGATGTGTGCATGGGCAATTTTAACCTTCCGCATGTTTGTATCGTTATGGAGACTTCAGCTTTTCAGGTATGCCTGGGCATGAATTTCATCCGTCAAAACGCCAAGACAATTCTGGGTTTGATTTTTACTCCATCGAGACTCATTGTCAAAAATTCAGAGACTGATGAATTATCCTTGGTATCGTTATCTGAGAAGTCCTGTCAGAAGGAAGGAGGAAACGGATTGCCACCTGCTCAATCATCTTTGAGAATGTCCCAGAGAGGAGCCTACAGTTTGGTACCTTCACTGAGGGAGCAGGTCCTCATCTACCTTGGTGATTTGAGACCCACCGTGGACTTGTATGCAAACCCCAAAAATCATACCGAACCGTTGTATTGCACCCCCCTCAGTTCATGTTATGCCTACAACTGGCACGACTTTCAGTTATGCTGGGCCAACCCCCCGTGGTCACACCTCGAGAAGATGGTTACCAAGGTGGCGCTCCACCGAGCGCAAGTTGTGGTTATTTGTCCTGATTGGAGCCAAACAGGGGAAGCTGCTGCATGGCGACCATTTCTGGACCGCATGACGAAGGTTCGTGTACCTATCCCAGATGTACCCCTCTATCTCCCAGATGGGGCGACCAGCCCATTACCAGCCCCACGCTGGGGAAGCATTGCATCTCTCATCGATGGCAATGATTGTGATATTTCGTTGGATGAACTGAATCTCCAAGTGGTCAAGTTTTTCCACTGAGTGAACCGTGGTTTAACCCGGTCTGATCTACTGAAGCGATACCGGCACCATACACCTGCAACAACACCGAAGGACGACTCTGAAGTCCAAGAAATTCACCCTCTAACTGAATCAGATGAAGAACAGGACACTGGCGTTCGACATGCTGAAATTGACAAAGTCGACATTCAGTGGGAAGAGGTCAGTGAGGAACCTGCAGAAGTGCAATGGGATCAAGTCAGTGAAGACGGCTATCTGGCTGATCTCAATATCGCTCAGCCCCTGGGGTACGACCCATTCCCAAGCATCCAGGAAGACTTTTCAGACGGAATCGAAGACTTACTGAGCGAAGTCCATCTCGAAGATTCAGTTATGGGGGGTGTACAAAATTTTACTATGTCGTATCTGGCCCTATATGCTATGCAAGAGTATGGCGTGACCATGCAAGTCGAGGAGGACAAGGCAAGAACTGCCAACCCACGTGGATGACCTGTCTCTAAGGTTTGAGGTTTGAGGTTTGATTTTGCGGGTTATAGACGGCTTTCGGCCCCGGGGGGCCACCTGGTCTGGCCAGGTGATATCCTCCCCACTGGGTCCTAGTGGGAGGCCCCCCAAGACGCATCTCCTGCCTGGTGGCGGAGTCCCCCGGGTTCACAGGGCTCCGAGCCCCGTCCCTCCCCAGCTTCCCCGTTTCGCCACTCCCCGGTCAGTGCATCAATTCGCAGCCGTGGCTGCGGGCGCTTACCGGCGGCGTCGCCCCCCTAATGCGTGGTCGCCCGGGGCGCCGGCGCCGCCGGGCCCGTGCTACTGGCTTGTCGCCAGTGGGACCCCCTTGGGCTGGCGCGGAGGCTGCCTAGCCTAGGGGTTGGGGCGTGGCGCAGTGCGCCACTACTGCCTTGGCGGGTGCAGTGCCCCATCCGTGTGTGCGCGGCGCTCGCGGCCGGTTCGTGGGGCGCGGGCCGGTACCTGGTGTTGTGTCCCTCCCGTTTCCCCCATCCCGCCCCGCGTATCCCGTGCTGCGTGTGGCGGGCCGTCCCGTCCGGGTGTCCCCTACCCTCGCTCGCTGGTACGCCATTCCACGCGGTCTGTGCGTTCCGCGTGCTCGGTCCGGTTGCCCTTCTGGTAGTCCCCGCGTGCCCTTTGCGTGTGTGTGCGCTCGCGCTCCCGCGGCGTCCGCTCCCCCCCCCACTCGGTGGTGTGGCGTGCGCACCTCGCGCGGTCCCGGCACTCGGCGCTGGTAGGGCCGCTCCACATGGTCCGTGCCCCTCCGCGTGTCCTGCCCCTGTCCCTTGCTCGGTCTGGCGTGCTGGGGGGGGGGCCTTCCGGTCCCGGTTCCCCCCTACCTGGCTGTTGTTGCGAGGGGCGTCTGAGGTCAGGCGCTCCCCCTCCCCCGACTGCCCGCCCACTGGGCGGGCTGTTGGGGTCCGCTACCCATGTGTTGTGGGCGCGGGTGTGGGGGTGTGGGGGCCCAACACTGTCCCCTTGGCCTGCATGCCCTATGGGGGCTGCGTGCCGCGGGGGTGGTGTGGTGTAGGGGCGTCCCCGGGGGGGGGCTGGCCTGCCACTGTTGTGAGGGGCGTCTGGTGTCAGGCGCTGTCCCTCCCCCGACCGCCCGTCCTCTGGGCGGGCTGCCGGGGCCCCCTACCCACTGGCTGTGGGCGCGGGGGGGTGCGGGCGTGGGGACCCATCACCAACCCCACAGAGCGCGCTCTTGCGAGCTGGCTTTGCGCGCTGTGGGGGCGGCACGAGGGCGCCCGGGGGGGGGCGTCTCCCGCCTGGGTGTGGGGCGTCTGGGGTCGGGCGCTCTCCCACCCCCGAGTGCCCGCCCTCTGGGCGGGCTGCCGGGGCCCACTACCCACTGGCTGTGGGTGCGGGGGGGTGAGGGCGTGGGGACCCGTCACCAACCCCACAGCGCGCGCTCTTGCGCGCTCTGGGGGCGGCATGAGGGTGCCCAGGGGGGGGCGCCTCTTGCCTGGGTGTGGGGCGTCCGGGGTCGGGCGCTCTCCCACCCCCGACTGCCCGCCCTCTGAGCGGGCTGCCGGGGCCCACTACCCACTGGCTGTGGGTGCGGGGGGCGTTGGGCGTGGGGACTCGTCACCGACCCCACAGCGCGCGCTCTTGCAAGGTGGCTTTGTGCGCTGTTGGGGGGGCACGAGGGCGCCCGGGGGGGGCGCCTCCTGCCTGGGTGTGGGGTGTCCGGGATGGGCCGCTCCCCCACCCCCGACTGCCCGCCCTCTGGGCGAGCTGCCGGGGCCCACTATCCACTGGCTGTGGGTGCGGGGGGGTGCGGGCGTGGGGACCCGTCACCAGCCCCGAAGAGCGCGCTCTTGCGAGCTGGCTTTGCGCGCTGTTGGGGCAGCATGAGGGTGCCCGGGGGGGGCGCCTCTTGCCTGGGTGTGGGGCCTCCGGGGTCGCGCGCTCTCCCAACCTCGACTGCCCGCCCTCTGGGCGGGCTGCCGGGGCCCACTACCCACTGGCTGTGGGTACGGGGGGGTGCGGGCGTGCGGACCCGTCACCAACCCCACAGCGTGCGCTCTTGCGAGCTGGCTTTGCGCGCAGTGGGGGCCGCATGGGGGTGCCCGGGGGGGGCGCCTCTTGCCTGGGTGTGGGGCGTCCGGAGTCGGGCGCTCTCCCATCCCCGACTGCCCGCCCTCTGGGCGGGCTGCCGGGGCCGACTACCCACTGGCTGTGGGTGCGGGGGGGTGCGGGCCTGGGGACCCGTCACCAGCCCCACAGCGCCCGCTCTTGCGAGCTGGCTTTGCGCGCTGTGGGGGCAGCATGAGGGTGCCCGGGGGGGGCGCCTCTTGCCTGGGTGTGGGGCGTCCGGGGTCCGGCGCTCTCCCACCCCCGACTGCCCGCCCTCTGGGCGGGCTGCCGGGGCCCACTACCCACTGGCTGTGGTTGCGGGCGGGTGCGGGCGTGGGGACCCGTCACCAGCCCCACAGCGCGCGCTCTTGCGAGCTGGCTTTGCGCGCTGTGGGGGCGGCATGAGGGTGCCCGGGGAGGGCGCCTCTTGCCTGGGTGTGGGGCGTCGGGGGTCGGGCGCTCTCCCACCCCCGACTGCCCGCCATCTGGGCGGGCTGCCGGGGCCCACTACCCACTGGCTGTGGGTGCGGGGGGGTGCGGGCGTGGGGACCGGTCACCAGCCCCACAGCGCGCGCTCTTGCGAGCTGGCTTTGCGCGCTGTGTGGGCGGCACGAGGGTGCCCGGGGGGGGCGCCTCTTGCCTGGTTGTGGGGCGTCCGGGGTCGGGCGCTCTCCCACCCGCGACTGCCCGCCCTCTGGGCGGGCTGCCGGGGCCCACTACCCACTGGCTGTGGGTGCGGGGGGGTGCGGGCGTGGAGACCCGTCACCAACCCCACAGCGCGCGCTCTTGCGAGCTGGCTTTGCGCGCTGTTGGGGCAGCATGAGGGTGCCCGGGGGGGCGCCTCTTGCCTGGGTGTGGGGCGTCCGGGGTCGGGCGCTCTCCCAGCCCCGACTGCCGGCCCTCTGGGTGGGCTGCCGGGGCCCACTACCCACTGGCCGTGGGTGCGGGGGGGTGCGGGCGTGGAGACCCTTCACCAACCCCACAGCGCGCGCTCTTGCGAGCTGGCTTTGCGCACTGTGGGGGCGGCACGAGGGCGCCCGGGGGGGGCGCCTGCTGCCTGGGTCTGGGGCGTCCCGGGTCGGGCACTCTCCCACCCCCGACTGCCCGCCCTCTGGGCGGGCTGCCGGGGCCCACTACCCACTGGCTCTGGGTGCGGGGGGGTTGCGGGCGTCCGGACCCGTCACCAACCCCACAGCGCGCGCTCTTGCGAGCTGGCTTTGCGCGCTGTGTGGGCGGCATGAGGGTGCCCGGGAAGGGCGCCTCTTGCCTGGGTGTGGGGCGTCCGGGGTCGGGCGCTCTCCCACCCCCGACTGCCCGCCCTCCGAGCGGGCTTCTGGGGCCACCTACCCTACTGGCTGTGGGTGCGGGGGGGTGAGGGCGTGGGGACCCGTCACCAACCCCACAGCGCGCGCTCTTTCGAGCTGGCTTTGCGCGCTATGGGGGCGGCACGAGGGCGCCCGGGGGGGGGCGCCTCCTGCCTGGGTGTGGGGCGTCCGGTGTCGGGCGCTCTCCCACCCCCGACTGCCCGCCCTCTGGGCGGGCTGCCGGGGCCCACTACCCACTCGCTGTGGGTGCGGGGGGGTGCGGGCGTGGGGACCCGTCACCAGCCCCACAGCGCGCGCTCTTGCGAGCTGGCTTTGCGCGCTGTGGGGGCGGCATGAGGGTACCCGAGGGGGCCGCTTCTTGCCTGGGTGTGGGGCGTCCGGGGTCGGGCGCTCTCCCACCCCCGACTGCCCGCCCTCTGTGCGGGCTGCCGGGGCCCACTACCCACTGGCTGTGGGTGCGGGGGGGTGCGGGCGTGGGGACCCGTCACGTACCCCACAGCGCGCGTTGTTTTGAGCTGGCTTTGCGCGCTGTGGGGGCGGCACGAGGGCGCCCAGGGGGGGGGCCCTCCTGCCTGGGTGTGGGGCGTCCGGGGTCGGGCGCTCTCCCGATCCCCGACTGCCCGCCCTCTGGGCGGACTGCCGGGGCCCACTACCCACTGGCTCAGTAAGCGGATGGGGTGCGGGTGTGGGGACCCGTCACCAGCCCCACAGCGCGCGCTCTTGCGAGCTGGCTTTGCGCGCTGTGGGGGCGGCATGAGGGTGCCCGCGGGGGGCGCCTCTTGCCTGGGTGTGGGGCGTCCGGGGTCTGTCGCTCTCCCACCCCCGACTGCCCGCCCTCTGGGCGGGCTGCCGGGGCCCACTACCCACTGGCTGTGGGTTGGGGGGGATGCGGGCGTGGGTACCCGTCACCAACCCCGCAGTGCGCGCTCCTGCGAGCTGGCTTTGCGCGCTGTGGGGGCGGCATGAGGGCGCCCAGGGGGGGCGCCTCCTGCCTGGGTGTGGGGCGTCCGGGGTTGGGCGCTCTCCCACCCCAAACTGCCTGCCCTCTGGGCGGGCTGCCGGGGCCCACTACCCACTGGCTGTGGGTGCAGGGGGGTGCGGGCGTGGGGACCCGTCACCAACCCCACAACGCGCGCTTTGCGAGCTGGCTTTGCACGCTGTGAGGGCGGCATGAGGGTGCCCGGGGGGGGTGCCTCTTGCCTCGGTGTGGGGCGTCCGGGGTCGGGCGCTCTCCCACCCCCGACTGCCCGCCCTCTGGGCGGGCTGCCGGGGCCCACTACCCACTGGCTGTGGGTGCGGGGGGGTGCGGGCCTGGGTACCCGTCAGCAACCCCACAGCGCGAGCTCTTGCGAGCTGGCTTTGCGCGCTGTGGGGGCGGCACGAGGGCGCCCAGGGGGGGCGCCTCCTGCCTGGGTGTGGGGCGTCTGGGGTCGGGCGCTCTCCCACCCCAAACTGCCCGCCCTCTGGGCGGGCTGCCGGGGCCCACTACCCACTGGCTGTGGGTGCGGGGGGGTGCGGGCGTGGGGACCCGTCACCAACCCCAGAGCGCGCTTTTGCGGGCTGGCTTTGCACGCTGTGAGGGCGGCATGACGGTGCCCAGGGGGGGGCGCCTCTTGCCTGGGTGTGGGGCGTCCGGGGTCGGGCGCTCTCCCACCCCCGACTGCCCGCCCTCTGGGCGGGCTGCCGGGGTCCACTACCCACTGGCTGTAGGTGCGGGGGGGTGCGGGCGTGGGGACCTGTCACCAGCCCCACAGCGCGCGCTCTTGCGAGCTGGCTTTGCGCGCTGTGGGGGCGGAATGAGGGTGGCCGGGGGGGGCGCCTCTTGCCTGGGTGTGGGGCGTCGGGGGTCAGGCGCTCTCCCACCCCCGACTGCCCGCCATCTGGGCGGGCTGCCGGGGCCCACTACCCATTGGCTGTTGGTGTGGGGGGGTGCGGGTGTGGGGACCCGTCACTAAACCCACAGCGCGCTCTTGCGACCTGGCTTTGCGCGCTGTGGGGGCAGCATGAGGGTGCCCGGGGGGGGCGCCTCTTGCCTGGGTGTGGGGCGTCCGGGGTCGGGCGCTCTCCCACCCCCGACTGCCCGCCCTCTGGGTGGGCTGCCGGGGCCCACTACCCACTGGCTGTGGGTGCGTGGGGGTGCGGGCGTGGGGACCCGTCACCAACCCCACAGCGCGAGCTCTTGCGAGCTGGCTTTGCGCGCTGTGGGGGCGGCACGAGGGCGCCCAGGGGGGGCGCCTCCTGCCTGGGTGTGGGGCGTCCGGGGTCGGGCGCTCTCCCACCCCCGACTGCCCGCCCTCCGGGCGGGCTGCCGGGGCCCACTACCCACTGGCTGTGGGTGCGGGGGGGTGCGGGCGTGGGTACCCGTCAGCAACCCCACAGCGCGAGCTCTTGCGAGCTGGCTTTGAGCGCTGTGGGGGCGGCACGAGGGCGCCCATGGGGGGCGCCTCCTGCCTGGGTCTGGGGCGTCTGGGGTCGGGCGCTCTCCCACCCCCAACTGCCCGCCCTCTGGGCGGGCTGCCGGGGCCCACTACCCACTGGCTGTGGGTGCGGGGGGGTGCGGGCGTGGGGACCCGTCACCAACCCCAGAGCACGCGCTCTTGCGAGCTGGCTTTGCACGCTGTGAGGGCGGCATGAGGGTGCCCGGGGGGGGCGCCTCTTGCCTGGGTGTGGGGCGTCCGGGGTCGGGCGCTCTCCCATCCCCGACTGCCCGCCCTCTGGGCGGGCTGCCGGGGCCCACTACCCACTGGCTGTGGGTGCGGGGGGGTGTGGGCGTGCGGACCTGTCACCAGCCCCACAGCGCGCGCTCTTGCGAGCTGGCTTTGCGCGCTGTGGGGGCGGCATGAGGGTGCCCAGGGGGGGCACCTCTTGCCTGGGTGTGGGGCGTCGGGGGTCAGGCGCTCTCCCACCCCCGGCTGCCCGCCATCTGGGCGGGCTGCCGGGGCCCACTACCCATTGGCTGTTGGTGTGGGGGGGTGCGGGTGTGGGGACCCGTCACTAAACCCACAGCGCGCTCTTGCGAGCTGGCTTTGCGCGCTGTGGGGGCAGCATGAGGGTGCCCGGGGGGGGTGCCTCTTGCCTGGGTGTGGGGCGTCCGGGGTCGGGCGCTCTCCCACCCCCGACTGCCCGCCCTCTGGGCGGGCTGCCGGGGCCCACTACCCACTGGCTGTGGGTGCGGGGGGGTGCGGGCGTGGGGACCCGTCACCAACCCCACAGCGCGCGCTCTTGCGAGCTGGCTTTGCGCGCTGTGGGGGCGGCATGAGGGTGCCCGGGGGGGGCGCCTCTTGCCTGGGTGTGGGGCGTCGGGGGTCAGGCGCTCTCCCACCCCCGACTGCCCGCCATCTGGGCGGGCTGCCGGGGCCCACTACCCATTGGCTGTTGGTGTGGGGGGGTGCGGGTGTGGGGACCCGTCACTAAACCCACAGCGCGCTCTTGCGACCTGGCTTTGCGCTCTGTGGGGGCAGCATGAGGGTGCCCGGGGGGGGCGCCTCTTGCCTGGGTGTGGGGCGTCCGGGGTCGGGCGCTCTCCCACCCCCGACTGCCCGCCCTCTGGGTGGGCTGCCGGGGCCCACTACCCACTGGCTGTGGGTGCGTGGGGGTGCGGGCGTGGGGACCCGTCACCAACCCCACAGCGCGAGCTCTTGCGAGCTGGCTTTGCGCGCTGTGGGGGCGGCACGAGGGCGCCCAGGGGGGGCGCCTCCTGCCTGGGTGTGGGGCGTCCGGGGTCGGGCGCTCTCCCACCCCCGACTGCCCGCCCTCCGGGCGGGCTGCCGGGGCCCACTACCCACTGGCTGTGGGTGCGGGGGGGTGCGGGCGTGGGTACCCGTCAGCAACCCCACAGCGCGAGCTCTTGCGAGCTGGCTTTGAGCGCTGTGGGGGCGGCACGAGGGCGCCCATGGGGGGCGCCTCCTGCCTGGGTCTGGGGCGTCTGGGGTCGGGCGCTCTCCCACCCCCAACTGCCCGCCCTCTGGGCGGGCTGCCGGGGCCCACTACCCACTGGCTGTGGGTGCGGGGGGGTGCGGGCGTGGGGACCCGTCACCAACCCCAGAGCACGCGCTCTTGCGAGCTGGCTTTGCACGCTGTGAGGGCGGCATGAGGGTGCCCGGGGGGGGCGCCTCTTGCTTGGGTGTGGGGCGTCCGGGGTCGGGCGCTCCCCCATCCCCGACTGCCCGCCCTCTGGGCGGGCTGCCGGGGCCCACTACCCACTGGCTGTGGGTGCGGGGGGGTGTGGGCGTGCGGACCTGTCACCAGCCCCACAGCGCGCGCTCTTGCGAGCTGGCTTTGCGCGCTGTGGGGGCGGCATGAGGGTGCCCAGGGGGGGCACCTCTTGCCTGGGTGTGGGGCGTCGGGGGTCAGGCGCTCTCCCACCCCCGGCTGCCCGCCATCTGGGCGGGCTGCCGGGGCCCACTACCCATTGGCTGTTGGTGTGGGGGGGTGCGGGTGTGGGGACCCGTCACTAAACCCACAGCGCGCTCTTGCGAGCTGGCTTTGCGCGCTGTGGGGGCAGCATGAGGGTGCCCGGGGGGGGTGCCTCTTGCCTGGGTGTGGGGCGTCCGGGGTCGGGCGCTCTCCCACCCCCGACTGCCCGCCCTCTGGGCGGGCTGCCGGGGCCCACTACCCACTGGCTGTGGGTGCGGGGGGGTGCGGGCGTGGGGACCCGTCACCAACCCCACAGCGCGAGCTCTTGCGAGCTGGCTTTGCGCGCTGTGGGGGCGGCACGAGGGCGCCCAGGGGGGGCGCCTCCTGCCTGGGTGTGGGGCGTCCGGGGTCGGGCGCTCTCCCACCCCCGACTGCCCGCCCTCTGGGCGGGCTGCCGGGGCGCACTACCCACTGGCTCTGGGTGCGGGGGGTGCGGGCGTGGGAACCGGTCACCAACCCCGAAGCGCGCGATCTTGCCAGCTGGCTTTGCGCGCTGTGGGGGCGGCATGAGGGTGTCCGGGGGGGGCGCCTCTTGCCTGGGTGTGGGGCGTCCGGGGTCGGGCGCTCTCCCACCCCCGACTGCCCGCCCTCTGGGCAGGCTGCCGGGGTCACCTACCCTACTGGCTGTGGGTTCGGGGGGCTGCGGGCGTGGGGACCCGTCACCAACCCCACAGCGCACGCTCTTTCGAGCTGGCTTTGCGCGCTATGGCGGCAGCATGAGGGCGCCCGGGGGGGGGCGCCTCCTGCCTGGGTGTGGGGCGTCTGTTGTCGGGCGCTCTCCCACCCCCGACTGCCCGCCCTCTGGGCGGGCTGCCGGGGCCCACTACCCACTGGCTGTTGGTGCGGGGGGATGCGGGCGTGGGGACCCGTAACCAACCCCACAGCGCGCGCTCTTGCGACCTGGCTTCGCGCGCTGTGGGGGCAGCATGAGGTTGCCCGGGGGGGCGCCTCTTGCCTGGGTGATGGTTGTCCGGGGTCGGGCGCTCTCCCACCCCCAACTGCCCGCCCTCTGGGCGGGCTGCCGGGGCCCACTACCCACTGGCTGTGGGTGCGGGGGGCTGCGGGCGTGGGGACCCGTCACCAACCCCACAGCGCGCGCTGTTTCGAGCTCGCTTTGCGCGCTGTTGGGGCGGCACGAGGGCGCCCAGGGGGAGGGCGCCTCCTGCGTGGGTGTGGGGCGTCTGGGGTCGGGCGCTCTCCCACCCCTGACTGCCCGCCCTCTGGGCGGGCTGCCGGGGCCCACTACCCACTGGCTGTGGGTGCGGGGGGGTGCGGGCGTGGGGACCCGTCACCAACCCCACAGCGCGCGCCCTTGCGAGCTGGCTTTGCGCGCTGGCGGGGCGGCACGAGGGCGCCCTGGGGGGGGGCGCCTCCTGCCTGGGTGTGGGGCGTCCGGGGTTGGGCGCTCTCCCAACCCGGACTGCCCGCCCTCTGGGCGGGCTGCCGGGGCCCACTACCCAGTGGCTGTGGGTGCGGGGGGGTGCGGGCGTGGGGACCTGTCACAAACCCCACAGCGCGCGCTCTTGCGAGCTGGCTTTGCGCGCTGTGGGGGCGGCATGAGGGTGCCCAGGGGGGCGTCTCCTGCCTGGGTGTGGGGCGTCCGGGGTTGAGCGCTCTCCCACCCGCGACTCCCCGCCCTCTGGGCGGGCTGCCGGGGCCCACTACCCACTGGTATGCCTGGGCATGAATTTCATCCGTCAAAACGCCAAGACGATTCTGGGTTTGATTTTTACTCCATCGAGACTCATTGTCAGAAATTCAGAGACTGATGAATTATCCTTCGTATCGTTATCTGAGAAGTCCTGTCAGAAGGAAGGAGGAAACGGTTTGCCACCTGCTCAATCATCTTTGAGAATTTCCCGGAGAGGAGCCTACAGTTTGGTACCTTCACTGAGGGAGCAGGTCCTCATCTACCTTGGTGATTTGAGACCCACCGTGGACTTGTATGCAAACCCCCAAAATCATACCGAACCGTTGTATTGCACCCCCCTCCAATTCATGTTATGCCTGGAACTGGCACGACTTTCAGTTATGCCGGGCCAACCCCCGGTGGTCACTCCTCGAGAAGATGGTTACCAAGGTGGCGCTCCACCGAGCGCCAGTTGTGGTTATTTGTCCTGATTGGAGCCAAACAGGGGAAGCTGCTGCATGGCGACCATTTTTCGACCGCATGACGAAGGTTCGTGTACCTATCCCAGATGTACCCCTCTATCTCCCAGATGGGGCGACCAGCCCATTACCAGCCCCACGCTGGGGAAGCATTGCATCTCTCATCGATGGCAATGATTGTGATATTTCGTTGGAACAACTGAATCCCCAAGTGGTCAAGTTTTTCCACCGAGTGAACTGTGGTTTAACCCGGTCTGATCTACTGAAGCGATACCGGCACAATACACCTGCAACAACGCCGAAGGACGACTCTGAAGTCCAAGAAATTCACCCTCCAACTGAATCAGATGAAGAACAGGACGCTGGCGTTCGACATGCTGAAGTTGACAAAGTCGACATTCAGTGGAAAGAGGTCAGCGAGGAACCTGCAGAAGTGCAATGGGATCAGTTCTGTGAAGACGGCTATCTGGCAGATCTCAATATCGCTCAGCCCCTGGGGTACGACCCATTCCCAAGCATCCAGGAAGACTATTCGGACCGAATCGAAGATTTACTGAGCAGAGTCCATCTCGAAGATTCAGTTATGGGAGGTGTACAAAATTTTTCTATGTCGTGTCTGGCCCTATATGCTATGCAAGAGTATGGCGTGACCATGCAAGTCGAGGAGGACAAGGCAAGAATTGCCAACCCACGTGGATGACCGGTCTCGAAGGACGACTTACGCTCTTTGAAGAAGTACATGGAACTCCGAATGTTCCAGATATCTGAGGAAAAACAAGGGCTAGAGCTCAAGGACAGATGGAAGAGCCATTACAACGAGTTCACGGGCAGGAGCATTGACAGAGATGAAACAGATTTGCTCTATCAATATCTGGATGACGGCTGCTTTATTGTGGATTGCGATGACATTTATCTGGACGTCTCGGCCCTACTCACTCAGTGTTACTCTGTATCCAGGGATGAGTACGGGAAATCAAATTTAGCAGCTGCGTTCAAAGCCATTTCCAGCTAGCAAGGCTGACAGTGAGGGAATAACGCGTCAGATCACCGAATGCATGGCAGCCGACCTCGCGGAAAAATTTGAGCAAGCAGAGTATCCGAAACACTGCTCTCCATGCTTCTTGGTAGACAAACCAGGGAGCAATGCAAAAAGATTGGTTGTCCACTATGGGAAGCTGAACAAACTCCCCAAGGGACAATCATGGAGTCTACCAAGTTTGGAACAAGCGCTGGAAAGAGCTGCTCATTGCCGTTTCAAATCCAAATTGGATAAGCGCAGTGGTTTCTGGGATGTGGAGTTAACAAAAGGAGCGCAGGATCTATCAGCATTTATTGCTCCTAATGGTCAAGTGTTCAAATGGAAACTTACGCCGTTTGGGTTGACCAATGCTCCGGCAACCTTCCAGGAGCTCATGAACCAGGTTGTGGCCCGTATGAAGCTGAAACCTAGGGTGCAGGCACTGCTGAGAAAGGGGGCAGTCATTGGAGTCTATATAGACGATGTCCTATTGGGGACCAATGACGCTGTTTGGTGGAAGAGTTTTTACGCACTTGTGAGGAATGCAATACCCGCGTGAAGTTGAAAAAATGTGAATTCATGCAGGAGGAAATTGAATATTTGGGTTTCCAAGTCGGGTGGAGATCGTGGAGACCTGTGAAGGAAAAAGTTGCCCCTATTTTGAAGGCTTCCATCCGTGATGACAAGACCACTGGGGTCAAGGATATCAGAGCTTTCCTGGGATCCTGTAATTTTTACAGGAGACACATCCCGACTTTTGAGCACAGTAGCCACCTCCTGACGGACTTGACCAAGAGAACTGTACCTTGGAAGTGGACACCCAAGCATGAAGCTCAGTTTCAGGAGTTCAAGGAAAAACTGAGTTTCTTGAGGTTCTTGGGCACACCTGCACCTGACGGTGAGTTCGTGGTCATCACTGACGCGTCTCTGGTTGGAGGCGGAGGTACACTTCTGCAGTGGCAACGAATTCCAGGAGCGGCTGCAAGGGGAATAGCGGATGAATTGCGGACAGGCTGAGTCAATCGTGACCGTTCACTCAAGCACAACTACGATTGGCAGGAATTCCATCTTGTACCCATTGGCCACTGGAATTGGAAATGGTCCTCAACCAGAGTAGACTACAGCACGTATGAACGTGAATTACTCTCAGGGATTCTGCTTATCTCTGGACAAAGCCGACCGTTTGGCAGCAATTCCGTGGTTTGGTTATGTGATCAGGAGTCCACGGAGACGTTTCTCAAGGGGGCCCCATCCTGAAAGCCGAAAGCTCAGGCGTTGGTGGACGTTTCTGGCTCAGCTGAAGGTGAACATCTACAGGGTACCGGGTCTGAAAAATCAGCTATGTGATTGGCTATCACGTGAAAGTTTCAACGAGAAAATTTCTGCAAGCTCTCAAGCTCTCTCTCGAGAAGCCTTTCAGAAAATGGATGTCCATTTCGATCTTACTATGAGCAAAGCGGAACTACTCAGTTCTCTACGGAAGTCTGACTATGTTGAGGAGTATGGAGATGTATTGAAAGCCCTTGGTGATGGATCCTATGCACTGGTTGACAAGCAGTTATGGTCTTTATCGTGAAGTGGTATTTTACGAAAGGCAGTGCAAACATGCATACCCAAGAAAGCATTGGGCGCAGCCTTACAGTGGACCCACGATGTTGTTGGACATCCTCGAGCGGATTCCTGGGTCTGGGCCCTCGAAAAGATGTGCCACACTTGCCTACCTGACACAGAGTTGACACAGAAAATTGAGGACATGCACAGGACATGCAAGGAGTGTGTCACGAGCAAGCGGAACCGACCCAGCGACCGGGGCTTACTTGGTGTTTTGCCACTACCACACATGGTCAATGCACTGCTGTATGTGGATTTCATTGACAGGCCCAAGTGTCATAACTACGACTAGGCCTTGATGATTGTGGACGCTCTGAGTGCATTCTGTCAGGTTGTACCATGCAAGATGACTATCGATGGAGAAGGCGTGCTGAAGCTCATCAAACACCATTAGATTCGTTTCTATGGCCCACCTGTTTGCATCCACAGTGACAAGGATATTCGCTTTAAGGGGGACAATGGCTGGTACCGCAATTTATTTGCTGCAATGGGCGTGGAAGTATCTTTACCACAACCTTACCGCCCTCAATCAAACAGACTATGCAAGCGTATGAATGATGAGTACCAGGAAGAGCTCCGTATTCTGAGGCAGAGTATTAAAACCGACAATTGGGTCCAGTTGAACAACTAGGTGGTCATATGTATGAACCACAAGCAGAGAGGAAAATCTGGCTATTCACGAGGAGACGTTCTCCATGGAAGGCCTACTCTATGTTTGGTCCTACCCTTTCCACATGAAGGCAACGTTCAAGTGCAAGACTGGGTCAAGGAACAAAACAAAATTGCCCAGGTTGTGCAAGCCCACTTGAGGAAAGGAAGAGCGAGTCGGTTTGAGCGCGTCAATAGAAGGAGGAAACCTGCAGTTTTCAACGTTGGCAACTACGTGCTTGTGAGCAGAAAGAGGTTCAAGCAATTGGAGGTACCTAAGGGTGCCACAAAGGATGTTATGTGGTACGGTCCCTACCTTCTTACTGGAGTCAGCAGTGGCGGTATTACGGCCGCGTTGCACTCCTACTCGGAGCGGCGAAGTACCTGTTGCCTTTGAGTTCGTGAAGCGCTTCTAATGTGAGCTGGTGGATGAATATGGCGAAGACACGATCGAAGAAGCAGACACGAACATGCTGAATGACGACGATCGAGCAGCCTTGGCGGATGAACAGGACATCGTGGCGAATGAGCAGGATATACCATTCTACAATCAGACTGAGATGGAGAGAAAACGAGCTTATCACGTCAAACAGATCCCGAGGGGGCAATATAGGCAAGGCTGGCGCTTTTTGACAAAGTGGGAAGGCTATGGCACGAGGGTGAGCACTTGGGAACCAGTTCCTGCATTCTCGCCTGAAGATGAAGAGCTGAATCATGCTTTTGTGGATTACTGTCTGGCACACGCACCTCGCTTTGACACAGCGCTAAGGCAGGCTCGGTTGAGCAGCAGCTCATTGAAGAAGAAGTCCAGCGCAGAGGAACCCAACGAAGGAACGGCCACGGACAACCAGGAACCAGGAGAGGTCAGTAGCAAGAAGGTCTCACAGCAGCGCGGAGGCAAACGGCGACGTACAGAAGAGCCTACAGTTGGTGGTATGGCAAAAGACTGGTTACCTTGAGTGAGTTCCAAGAGATTGAGGAGGAAGAAGCACCTTGAAGTTTGTTTTCATGCTTTTACGCATCCGCTGGCGGACCAAGTTGAAAACTTGCAGAACTTCTCTTCATTCTGCAGAACAATCATTGCAGTTCAGGAAATATCCAGGAAAGCACAGTTTAAGGCATGGAAAGTGTTCCACACCTTATTTGGTCTCTATCATTCCTCCTGGGAATTTCGGAGGGACTGCCGGCTTTCTGCGCTCTGAGTCGCTCGCGTCGCCAGCATGGTCAGCAGGACAACTTGGAGAAGAAAGGAGTTGGAAGAAGTTTCAAGGTCAAATATTGAACAGTTTGAAAGGGCGGATATGACTGGCATAACAGTAAGTTCTGGAGTTACGACAGGTTCTGGAGGGACGTGAGTAGGAGGGAGCCAAGTATCAAGGAACCTGGGGTTATTGGCGTTAATTCATGGTTGGAAAGTACTTTGAACATTACTTGGTCCTGGTTTTACTTTGCAGCACCTATGGTCCAGTTGAAGCCACGTTTCAGTAACTACAAGTTGAGTTTTGGGGTTTTGGAGGGAGTTATTCCCAGGGCACCAACCTGACCTGAATCAGTGGTCTACATGTTGAGGTGAACACGTAAAGCAACGTGTTAGAAGTCTGGACGCGCCGCTGTACACGTGCAGTGAGGAGAGGAGTCCTCATGCCCTGGCATTTGTGTTATGACAGGTTGATTCATGTGGCTGGATTGGGGCATCCTGGTACATTTCTGATGTGGGATCTGGAGCTCAAGTTCATATGCTGGAGTTTCATGGCTGCGAGTGCAGGCCTCCAGCAACACCTACGACCACCTGACAGCTCAGGTACTGGCCTGATATCTATGGTGCCTACTTCACTGAATTTATTGCTCAAATACTGTGTTCATCTGCCCAGATTGATTGGATTTGGTGACATTGATTGGGTCTGGTGTCTGGATCAGAGGTGTATTTCTGACTACCTCGACCAGGAATGTCGTTCACGACCACGAGAGTTGAAGAGGACGACACTGCAGTATCCAGAGACCGTTTGAAGGACTCATCTTGGTCTACATTTGGTCATTTATGATTGGTTCTACTCCCAAGATTTAGTAAGATTGGACCCCATTGACGCCCGATTGAGGTGATATCTGTTGGTCACTTGGAAGATGGGAGTCATTCGGGGACGACGCCTTCACACACAGCCTGTATTCAGGCTGGGAAGGGTGTTAAAAGTCGATGAATGAGCAACAATTTCTCAAAACATTGGTTTCATGTGGAGCAATGGTATTAATCTTTATTGGAGTTTGGTCTGGACATTGGGTGAAATTTTATCCATGGAGCTTGATCACTTCGGATATGGACGAAAGACGCTTAATGGCTTAACTTTAATTCAAGAGAGGGTTTATCCATTGTATTATATGCCATGACTTATTGTTTGTTATTCCATTGTTTCTTGTTTGAACACTATTTGTAATATAGCACAACACGGGTGTTGGCCTTTGCTTTATCTATTTTTTTTGGCTAGTCTTATTGAGATTGACCTGTTCAGTAATCCGCATTTTTCTCCAACATGTGGTACTTTCACAGAAAATAAATATGAATTTCAGACTCAGCATAAAATTACGCATCCATATAGTGGTCATAAGACTATTTCTTTTTTTTTGACCATTTTTGCCCCATGAGCGCCCCGCTTTCACTATGGGCGATTCCTACTGAGTTTTGAGGTCATCAGGGAAGTTGCTACTGAGTTCTGCGGACATGAATTATTGTTCCCTGAGCTACAGATATTTAAAGTTATTTTCTATCCTTTTTTTATCATGGAGAATCCATTTTTCTTTCGTCTGTTTGACTATCTTTGCAGGAGGCCTGATTTCAGAGATATACCATTTTTGCCCTGATCTGAAGTTACTATTCACTGTTGTTGCCATTTCCAGAGTGCAGACTGAAGGCGCCTCAAAATCCTGAGTGGGTCTGAAGCATACATGCATGCATACAAGCAAGCAGAAGGCCCAACATCACCCATTGTTTGTCTGTTTATTGTGCAGCCCCATCAAGTTCTTTATTGGTTTTATTGATCCCATTTCCGCTGTTATTGGAGTCTTCGTCTGGTTTTATTTTTCATCGAAATCTTTGAGTACCTGAAATGGAGCAGGAACAAACACCAAAGCAAGTACAACCAGAGGATACTGAGACTATTCAAATAGAGGAACAAGATGCAAAGCGGGAATTTAACACGGCCACTACTACCAGGTGAGAATCACGCCACCACCGCTGGACAGTCACTGGGACTTGTAGGCTGCTGACTCCATGCTCCCCAGGGACGTGGGCCTGCCGGATAACCCCACTCCCCTACTCCCGGCCCAACCCCCAGACCTCCTGACGGCCATCATGTCTGGCGCGGATGGCACATGGCACCCAGGACACGCCCTCTACTGCCTCTGGCGGTGAGCCCAACGGAGGTGGCGGCATACCAGGGACCCGTCAGCGGCATGGAGGTTCTACCTGGATGGCCGGAAACGGACGGAGGCCATCCCACCCCACGAAGGGACGCCAGGCGGCCCGCCTCGGACAACTTAGGCCCCGTCTTCGCAATCCACCAGATACGGACGTTGGCGGCAGGCCAGATGTCAGCCGCCGTCCATACACAGGATGAAGCGCGAGCAGCACAAACAGCCCTGGTGAGCAACATCTTCGCAGCCCTCCGCACCGCCCTCACCAGACATCCGGGTAACCCCGACGCCCTGACTTTGCTGATGCCCTAACAGGCGACGGGCCACGGCCGAGACCCCCGGGACGCGCGGATCACCTAGAGGGCGGCCGTACCCCACCGGTCTCCGTCAGACCGCAGGGACCAACGGACATGCCCGCAACCCCGCCCGCCCACCAGGGCAGAACATCGGAGGGGCACCATTGAGACCACCCCCACACAACCCCACCCACTATACGCCGGTGCCTCTGCTATTCAGCTATGGTCAGTACCCGTGAGACGCCGGCTCTCGCCAAGCCCGATGATGTATGCCGAGGGGTCCCGAGGGGCCCCCGACACGTCCAGCGCACCAGGCTCGTAAGGTGATCGGACGACCTGCAGCCCGGGAACACCAAGAAAGCTATGCAGGACTGCACACACCATGCCGTGCACCCTGGGCCCGCTGGCCCGCCGCACCATGGCCACGAACAGGAGGATACGGGAGGACCCACGGTCCACGGCGCAGTCCCCGTCACCGTGCCCCCCCGGTGGGGCAGCCCCTTGCGAGGCCGGAATATCAATGCCATGACGAGGCGCAGCCCGCCACACCGACATGCTCCCAGGCGTCGGGACGTGAGGCCCACTAAGCGGGTACAACCGGCACAACCCCGCGGCGGACCAGCGCATTGCGCCGCGAGGTGTGCACATCCCCAAAACCCGGCCGCTGGGCCCCCCTTGTCCGAGAGAGGTCGGACACAGCACCCCACAGGGGGCTGACGGGAGTTCGAAAAGCCACGCGCCCATATACCCGCCGGCCCCCGCTGGCGGTGCTAAGGAAAGCTAAATCCGACGGGTTCTACTCCCAAGATTTAGTAAGATTCGACCCCATTGACGCCGGATTGAGGTGATATCTGTTGGTCACTTGGAACATGGGAGTCATTCGGGGACGACGCCTTCACACACAGCGTGTATTCAGGCTGGAAAGGGTGTTAGAAGTCGATGAATGAGCAACCATTTCTCAAAACATTGGTTTCATTTGGAGCAATGGTATTAATCTTTATTGGAATTTGGTCCGGACATTGGGTGAAATTTTATCCATGGAGCTTGATCACTTCGGATATGGACGAAAAGACGCTTAATGGCTTAACCTTAATTCAAGAGAGGGTTTATCTATTGTATTATATGCCATGACGTATTGTTTGTTATTCCATTGTTTCTTGTCTGAACACTATTTGTAATATAGCACAACACGGGTGTTGGCCTTTGCTTTATCTATTTTATTTTGGCTAGTCTCATTGAAATTGAGCTGTTCAGTAATCTGCATTTTTCTTCAACATGTGGTACTTTCACAGAAAATAAATATGAATTTCAGACTCAGCATGAAATTACGCATCCATATAGTGGTCATAACACTATTTCTTTTTTTTGACCATTTTTGCCCCATGAGTGCCCCGCTTCCACTATGGGCGATTCCTACTGAGTTCTAAGGTCATCAGGGAAGTTGCTACTCAGTTCTGCGGACATGAATTAATTTTCTCCTGAGCTACAGACATTTAAAGTTATTTTCTATCCTTTTTTTATCATGGAGCATCCATTTTTATTCCGTCTGTTTGACTATCTTTGCAGGAGGCCTGATTTCTGAGATATACCATTTTTGCCCTGATCTGAAGTTACTATTCACTGTTGTTGCCATTTCCAGAGTGCAGACTGAAGGCGCTTTGACATCCTGAGTGGGTCTGATACATACATGCATGCATACAAGCAAGCAGAAGGCCCAACATCACCCATTGTTTGTCTGTTTATTGTGCAGCCCCATCAAGTTCTTTTGTGGTTTTATTGATCCCATTTCTGCTCGTCTTGGAGTCTTCGTCTGGTTTTATTTTTCATCGAAATCTTTGAGTACCTGAAATGGAGCAGGAACAAACACCAAAGCAGGTACAACCAGAGGATACTGAGACTCTTCAAATAGAGGAACAAGATGCAAAGCGGGATTTTAACAAGGCCACTACTACCAGGTGAGAATCACGCCACCACCGCTGGACAATCACTGGCACTCGGAGGCCGCTGACTCCATGCTCCCCAGGGACGTGGGCCTGCCGGATAACCCCACTCCCCTACTCCCGGCCCACCCCCCAGACCTCATGACGGCCATCATGTCTGGCGCGGATGGCACATGGCACCCAGGACACGCCTTCTACTGCCTCTGGCGGTGAGCCCAACGGAGGTGGCGGCATACCAGGGACCCGTCAGCGGCATGGAGGTTCTACCTGGATGGCTGGGAACAGACGGAGGCCATCCTACCCCACGAACGGACGCCAGGCAGCCCGCCTCGGACAACGTAGGCCCCGTCTTTGCGATCCACCAGATCCGGTTGTTGGCGGCGGGGCAGGTGTCACCCGCCAGTCACACGCAAGATGAAGCGCAAGCAGCACACACAGCCGTGGTGAGCGACATCTTCGCAGCCCTCCGCACCGCACTCACCAGACATCCGGGTAACCCCGACGCCCTGACTTTCCCGATGCCCTAGCAGGCGACAGGCCACGGCCCAGACCCCCGTGACGCGCGGATCACCGAGACGGCGGCCGTACCCCACCAGTCTCCGTCAGACTGCAGGGACCAACGGACATGCACGCAACCCCGCCCGCCCACCAGGGCAGAACACCGGAGGGGCACCATTGAGACCACCCCCACACAACCCCACCCACTATACGCCGGTGCCTCTGCTCTTCAGCTATGGTCAGTACCCATGAGACGCCGGCTCTCGCCAAACCCCATGATGTATGCCGAGGGGTCCCGAGGGGCCCCCGACACGTCGAGCGCACCAGGCCCGTAAGGTGATCGGACGACCTGCAGCCCGGGAACACCAAGAAAGCTATGCAGGATTGCACAAACCACGCCGTGCACCCTAGGCCCGCCGGCCCGCCGCACCATGGTCACGGACAGGAGAATACGGGAGGACCCACGGTCCACGGCGCAGTCCCCGTCATTGTGCCCCCCTGGTGGGGCAGCCCCTTGCGAGGCCGGAATATCAATGCCATGACGAGGCGCAGCCCGCCAAACCGACATGCTCCCAGGCGTCGGGACGTGAGGCCCACTAAGCGGGGACAACCGGCACAACCCCGCGGCCGACCAGCGCATTGCGCCGCGAGGTGTGCACATCCCCAAAACCCAGCTGCTGGGCCCCCCTTGTCCGGGAGAGGCCGGACACAGCACCCCCCAGGGGGCTGACGGGAGTTCGAAGAGCCACGCGCCCATATACCCGCCAGCCCCGGCCGGCGGTGCTAAGGAAAGCTACATCCGACGGCCGTCCGCACAAGTAACCTACAGGAACGTTATGAGTACAGAGGGCCAGGTAGGCCACAGGTATGGGGGCCGCAGCCCCCCGCAGGGCCGCGGACCAGAACAATACCGCCCCAATGAAACCTAATGCCCTAAGGCCCCAAGGAGCCGACACGACCCAGCCAGAACCGCACAGTACACTTGCACGCGCACAAGGGGGGCACTGAGCGACGTGAGGGAGCATCAAACCCGGGGCACCGGGGGCAAGGAGAGGTATGCCAGGGGATGCACGACACCGCACACGCCAGATGCCCCGGGACTCCCATAGGGAGCAAGGGAGGCACCGACCGGGGGGGCGTTGCCGCCAACGGTGTTGTACATACGCTGCCAACACGTGAGGATAGCGGACCGACAATGCCGACGGAAATCAGTGCAGCGAGAGATGAAGTTGTGCATGCCGAGAGGGTGCGAGGGCGAGGGCAGGCTACTCGATACTACCTTGGTGAGCCGGACCACGGCCGGCGGCACCCCGGTGACCTACATGGACCGCTGAGTACCACGAAACAGCCACCAACACATCCGGGGCCCACCAACGCGGCTGCATGGCCAGCCACCGGCTGCGACGTGGGGGGCCCCTCGACAAGCACGCCGACCGCCGGGCGGCCACCACAGAACCATCCGCCAACTGCACCGCCGCAAGCAACCCAAAACCTAGCTTCCGGCACCACAACCCACCAAGAAGACCATGCCGGCGCCGGCAGCGGAACGACGAGCCCAACGGCGAATCAGCCGACCATGCGGCGGCTGGCGCCGCCAAACACCGACCACGCTGCTATAGCACCAACACCCCGACTGCAAACAGACCACACGCAAACCGGCAAAAACCGGACCGGCGGGACGTGCAAGGGTCAAAACAGGAACGGCGTCCTCAGGACGGGAGACACCATGGTGCGCCACGCCCGCCGACGACCACACCCACAAACACAACAACGCACCACACCTCTACCACTATACAACGGATCAACCAACGACGGCAACCTGCAACCAACCCCCTGCCGCTGCCAGTCCCGTAGCACGTGCTTCTTCAAGTCTTCTCACACCTACTGAAAACCAACCCAAGTGGGGGTGCCCGCAGAACAAGGCCTCTGGCCTGGCCCTCGGCCCCTGGGCCCCAGAATCCAGAGGTTGATGAGGAGATGCAATGGGACCCACCCCCATGTATCATCGGCCCAAAGGAGAGGGATGTGAGACCTCGGTCGAACATGGGTTACCTCTCTGGGCAGAACCCGATGGAGGGTACTGCTCGCGGCAACCGAGCTCTTCTCCCACATGGGGGAGCCGCTTTGTGGGGGCACGTGAACTAGGGCCTTGGGTGGGTGAGCCAAAGCCTCATGGTAAGACCCCCTTTGGGGTCAACCCCACTCCTGACATGAACTACCTACCTGAAGCAAGCCATCCCCCTACAACAGATCCAACACGTGGCCATGGGGTGGCGACTACCCGACACCACCAAGCCGCGGCACCCACTGGCAGGACGCAGGGCACGGGATCCCTGACGTGCAGACCCAAACGCCCCAGGCCCCGAACGGGCTCTGCTACACCTCACAATGAAACCTACGGCCCAGCTCCTGGCCACCACGGAGCGGGAAAAACCTTTCATTGTGGAACGTCTTACAGAGGACGTCATCACCCTGGCAGCTGGCATATTCACAGCAGTCCCTGATTCATTGGATGACACCGTAGGACACCCCACAGAACGCAAGGACAGAGTTCAGGAAAGCTAAGACAGCCTTCACACTGGAGCTTATAGACCACCTGTGAAACAAGACCGTAGGGACAGGAGCAGCGGGCGCAGTGGCATGGGCCGCATCATTGCTTGGCAAGGAAGACATAACCATAGTGTTGACTGAGTAGTATCCTGCAAAAGGATATTATACACATAGCCAATGAAGGACCTGCCCTAGGGGACCGCTTTGACATAAACGTCAAAGTTGAGTACCCAAAACCCAAAAGAATTGTATTTTTGCCAAGCGCAATTTTGGCGCAATTTTGGTCTTTATTGGTGTTTGAGAATCTATTTTTTTTACCCTTTCCACCGCTGATAGGTTGAGGACATTATGAAGACATATTTTTCTACCTCCCGTTCTTGCCGTTTTAAAGGTTCAACACCTCCCAGCACCATGGCGATCCGATCCCAGCAGCATCCCAGCAGGCACTGGGCCTCAACATTGGGACAAGTGAATGCAACGTTGGTGTAAATAACCTCAACTTTGGTGCAACATTCGCAACTTTGAGTGCAATGTCGGCTCAACAATGCTGAGCATTGCAACTTTGATGCAACATTGGCTCAACTTTGGTTTTCTGCAAAGGAGCACACGATAGGTTTATAATTGGAAAATAACAACCTTAACTCCAACGGGGCCCGGTTATGGAGATTCAAAGGCAACGGACCTCTCACTGCGGAGTGGGGAGGGGTGTGAGTCTTCCTGGGTTGGTGTTGAGTCACACCATTGGCAATGCCACCCAAGCCATTCCTCCCTCACCGCGGTAAGGGAAGTGTAGAGTGCACACACGGTACGATCGATTTCGAGCTTACAAGCCTCCCAAGATCCCTCCCATTGGGAGGGTGTGTACGCCCAGGAAACGTTGTTTTTTTGCAATGAGAATCCGTGCCATTTACTAGTTACGTAAGTTTTCCCACTCGGCAAATAACTTTGAGACACACCGACGCGCTTTACTCCGCATCCGCGTGCGCTCAGGAATGGTAATCTCAGTGACGGCAATGTTGAATGAAAGTTGAACGGCAACATTTATCAATTCAATAAACCTCGAGACAGGTGTTGTTATGTCATTCATGGTTGAAAAACCGGAACGTGTTGATTGCCTTCAACAGCTCCCGGTCTTGCAAACTACAGGCAACTGGCAGATCACACAAATGAGCATTGGAGCAGCTGGCCGTGAGGTTTTGGTTGAGGCGAACGCATTGTTGATCCAAGGTTGAGCCGAAGTTGCACCGAAGTTGCACCGAAGTTGCAGCGCACGCCGCGGAAGCAATGCCGAAGCCCAAGGAACGCCGAACGAACGCCGAAGCAACGCAGAAGCAACGCGGAGGCAACGCCGAAGCAACCCAGAAGCAACGCAGAGGCAACGCCGAAGCAACGAAGCGACGCCGAAGCACCGCGGAAGTAGTACGAAACAAATGAAGTATTGGGTAAGAGAGAGGTGCGATTTTACGGCTGGTGCTGCTAAGTTGAATGCAACATAGAAAAAAAAACCAAAACAAATTTGCACAACTCCTCCAGAAAATTGCAGTTCCGTTTTCCAATGTTGGGTGCAACTTTGTATTCGTGGGGCAGCATGCAGGGAGAGCGCAAAAAGCACCGCAAACAAAAGCCACCACACGCAAAAGGCACCACAAACAAAAGCCACCACACTTTCAGGCCTACCGTTCACAGTCAGAGTGAGAGTTCCCATGTGCATTCACCACTTGAGGGACATGCACCTCTTGTGCCTTTGTCTTGCCCAACAACCGCAAAAGGCACCACAAACAAAGGCCACCACACGCAAAAGGCACCACAAACAAAAGCCAACACACGTTCGGGCCTACCCATCACAGCCAGAGTCGGAGTCGCCATCTGCATTCACCACTTGAGCAACATGCACCTCTTGTGCCTTTGTCTTGCCCAGCCACCGCAAAAGGCACCACAAACAAGGGCCACAACACGCAAAAGGCACCACAAACAAAGCTAACAAACCACCACAAACAGACCTAAAAGAGCATATAGCAAAGTTGAAACAAAGTTGCAACGAAGTTGCAATCCGCCACATTAGGGGGTAGCGGAACCCCCACAAAGTTTACCAAGTTGTAATGCAACTTTGATGCAAATTAGAGATTCTCAACAGGAATGCAACTTTGGGTGAAATGCAATTTTGGTTGCAATTTTGAAATTGCATGTTGTGGTGCACGGCACACCTTTTAATGCGAATTTGAAGGTCCAAAGCCAGTTCCACCGCACGTTGAGGAGAAATTTGGAAGGGGCGCTGCCTACGCGGGGCATGGAGCAGTGTAGCAGCGGGGTCAAGTCGGTTCACCACACGTTCAAGTAGGTTTTGGGCCAGGGGACTACTTCCGAAAAAGTCACAAGTTCCTTCGTAAGAGCCCGGTCTTCCAATCTGGAATAGTAGATTTTGAGACATTTGGGGCCCCGGCTAGGCATTACAATCATGGAAAGCACAAAAAAGCAACAAGTGGGTGCCATTTGAAAACAACTCTTTTCCACCTCATACAATTTTGAATGGTTAGCTAAATTGAGGATGCTTTTAACTAAGTTGAGCTCAACATTAGTTTTTGCACTTTATGTCGAAACGGGCTCCTAGGGTGATATGCACGTATATGAAATTCACCCTATCATCAATTAATTCATATAATTGCAAAGGATCCAAGATTGCCCTATCTTTACACATCCTATGTTCCTAACAAGGAAAAAAAATATACAATACAATAACCCCATATATAGGGTCATGTAATGATCCCTTAGGGGCAATATGCTAGGGTAAGGTTTTGACCTGCTTCACCCCCCCACTTAAAACGACTGCCCCGGGCAGGAAGTATATGCCCAAGAGCAATGTAGCAGTCACAAACAGCAGCAAACTTCGGGTTAGCACACGATCCCTCCGAGAGGGATTCGAACCTCCGCTGGCAATCTCGGAGCCGGCCGCACGGCCGTCGAAGTACCTCCAATCGGTGGGAACCAAACCACCGCCAAAATGCGCAAATTCATCAACGGGATCCCGCAGATCCCGTAATAAGTAGTAGGCGAAATGGCGAGCTGTTGTGCGCAGAGTCTGGTCCGCGTGTCGCATAAGGCATTGTGGGGAGCAGCAGGTAAAATTGGTATGCTTCTCAAGAATTAAAACTAAAGACAAAGTGAAATCACACTTTAAAACAAATCTGAAGGTAACAGTACCTGCACAACGGTGCAACGCGACAGTGCCAAAAGTTTACTTTTGGGAAAGAACTGCCAGCAACAGCAACAGGTGGGCGTGTTAGTAACTTAGGACTGTGCCTGCAACAGGGAGTACGTGGCCAAGTAGAGTCAGGGGTCAGGGAAACAATGATGCTTCGATGTTGCCGTGCGATCCATTACTGCCTTGTGCCTGCCTTTGTCTTGTGCCATGCTCAGACCAGTAACAAGCAGGGCCACAATGGCCCCACCGTGCGCGTGGTAGGTCACTGAAGAGAGGAAAGAGGTCACGATGGCCTCAGGGGAAAGGGATCGAAACAAACAATCAGGCACAATGCAGAACACGGGCACGATGCCCACACCTGTCACCCTTGTGCTTTACACAGTTTATGAGCGCTTGATGTGCTTGGTGTGCTTGATGTGCATGCCTAACGCTTGCAGTAATGAGCCAGCTCTTGCTTGTAAAATGTAAGCTTGCTTGATCACTTGCTTGGAAATGCCGAAACAAGGCCTAGCCAAAGGCCCACTTGCAAAGAGAACCCCACATAGGAAAAATGAAAACAAGGCCGGTGTGCCTTTCTGGATGTGGAAAGGCCAGGGCTGTGGCTTAGATTATGATTGATTCCATTGGTAGGGCTCAGGCAAGGGCCGTGTCCTCGCTCTCGGTTGATGCTAGCATGTGTGTCACACGTGATGCACCACTTGGAGGGTAGAGGAGGAGGTACGGAGATGGGATGAGGTTGTGAGTAGACACAGTTGAATAGACAGACCTCTTAACCATACAATAATAACCTGACCTCACTGCTAACCCACCACTTAGGAGCCATATTACCCATACATATCATACATACACATAATAGAGCAATGCACACCAACAATCACAAGACATACTTGTGCCCGCACATACAATGGCAAGGCCCGGGGGTACACACTCGCCCGGAGGGCGGCACAGGGTGTGCGCCTCGCGGTGTAGGCGAGGGAGCACCTGGTGCCACACGTCCACACAAACAAAAGCTCCCACAAACCACTCACGTACATGCAACAAACAGTAACCATATTCACAATAGAACGCGTGTATGGATATGCCACCTTGTTGCTGGGTGTTCGTGTGTGTCTTCGGGGTGTGCGTATAGACACTTAGGTTAGCTTGTGCATTACCTTTGTCGGTGGGTGTGTCACCAGCGGGCAGTAAGGCAGGGGGTCACCTCCATGCGCAAACCTGGCAGAGGTCGCCCATACTGTCCCGCCGTTGTATCAGCCCACCCAGCTCCCCGGGGGCACGATTACACGCCCGGAAGGATCAGTACCCCCCCTACCCCCATACACCGTGTATGACGGTGCATGTTTACACCTCCGTGTGTAAACTTGCTACGGTGTGCACAGTTACAAAATCCCAAGGTAGGTCAGCCTAGGTCTTGCTTCATCGGAGGGCGGGTGATAATGCAGGTAATATGCAACCATACACTCCCGTAATTAAAATAAGCGCATGCCCACACATGCAGACAATCAATGGACACGGGGCACATCCGGTTTCGGTGTGTCACACAGAGAGAGCTGTGTGTGTGTTTTGGAAACCCCAGCCGACGCACGGTCCTCTAAAAAAATGCCACGCCCATATCTCAACCCGTTTGGCTGGGTGTCTGGATACAGGACCCATCTGGTGTTGTGGAAATCCAAGTCCACTTGTGCGGAACTCTAGAGAAAATATCAACATATACATCCTCTCATAAAAATATGCACGTGCACACTCGCCTTTTCTTCATGTTGGTTGTTTCCATCTCGTTGCAGGCAGGAATATCCCCCGTGACATTCGCCAAGACCATGAATAAAATACCCAGCCAGCATCTGGCCCCATGCAATGGCAATGAACAGCACCCACTCCCGACCCGGGCACCCATAGCGCCGGGGGTACATACCCAGGCGGCGGAGATGGCAAAATCCGCAACGCCATTGCCTTTGAAGACCCCAGCCACGCAAGGAGTGACAGGGCAAAGGCACCCATTGCAATTCATATTGGTATACCTGTACACAGAGGACAACTCCTCCCTCCAGGCTTAATTCCTCGCCGTATGTAGTGGCAATCTTGCACGCAACGAAGGTTTTTCCCCATGTAATGTGAGCCACTCAAGTACTTCGTAACTTGTATACTTTACCCTCGTATGGACAAGGGCAAATCGGTGGAAAACCATCACGCCCAATACAAAAAAGGGAAAATGGGTTGTACCCGCCAACCCACTGAAGGTATCCACGCCTTCGCCCTTTTGAGCAAATGTTTCAGCTCGCTGGCTTGGGTCACTGGTCAGGGACGGTCGTGGGGTCGTGGTTTTGGTACGGGGCGGCACTCCAAAACCTTGCAAAAACCACCATGCGCACAACCCGGTAGAGTCTTCAGGCAGTGCTTGCCACGTTGTTAGCACCCTTGACGGGGGGCATCATCGTGGGCAGGACTTCGTCCTGGTCGTGGTAGGCGTGCTCCAGTAAGACCCACGGATAGGAGTTTGAATGGCATTAAGACCCCCGAAAGAACATGTCCCACTCATGCCCAGGGCAATATGCCACGCCACCCCACCCCAAAGACTCTCAAGCCTTTAGCGGTAAGAGAGGTAGACGGTGGGGTAAATATGCGGTACCCCACCGCCCTGCTCCACTGGGGATTTTTATAACCGAAGGGCGCGCTGTGCATGCAGGTTTTCTTCTTCACGCTCTCGTCCTGTCTCCCACCGCTTCTCGCTCTCTCCTCCCTTCCCCCAACAACAATATATCCCCATATTGGTTAGAGTTTTTTCTGTGGCACGCTCATGAGAGCGGTCCACCAAGGTGGGCGAGGAGGTCAATGGTTTGGGTGGGAATCTGGTTCTGCAAGTAATTTTGCCAAACCTTATTGTAGGACGGTAAGAAGGTTTCAACGGGCTCCTCAGTATCTCAATCTTTGGTATAACCTTCCCACCGCACCTTGAAGAGAACTCTCTTGCGGTGAGTACGGCGACCAAATATTTTGTTCACGTTTTAAGTATCCTCCAAAATATCGGAGGGCACTCTAGCGACCTCCTCCGTGTAGTTTAGAGGCACGAGGCAGCGAGGCGAATTGACCGTCTTCATTAGACAATCAAGATGGATGTCAACCAGCCTCTGTTGGCTCACTTGAATAACATAGAGGTCGTGAGCCTTCTTGGCCACAACCTCATAGGGTCCATCCCAATAGGGGCAAGTCTTATCGCCAAGATTTTTACGTTGGCGATGGACCCATACGCGGTCCCCTTTTGGAAGATTGGGGGACATCCTCCTCCTCTTATTATATTTATGAGCCATTGTCCCTTGCACGTGAATCATAGCCCTACGTGCAAGAGCAAGAAGCTCCTCACGCCGCTGGAAGTAGTCAGCAGCGTCTTGGGCAACCCCTTTTAGGCTCAGCAAGAGGGGGCCCCTTGTTACGGTTGTATTTAGCAAACACAATCCTGTTAGGTGTATAACCTGAGCGACCTGTAGTCTCATGCCACGCTCGTACAACAGCGGGCACAACCTCTACCCAATTAGCGACCTTCTTCAAGGTGAGGGCTTTAGCAACGGCAGGCCTTAGCTGCTTGCCAGTATTTTCGGCTTTGCCATTACCTAGGTGTCTACCCGTGAGACACATAGTGGAGGGCGCACCAATCTTAGAACAAAGGGTTTGGAAATATTTGCTCACAAATTGTGGCCCAAAGTCGGTGCATATCTCACCAGCGGCTCCGAACCAATCCACCCAGCGTTCCACTATCAATTGGGCCGCTCTTTTCCCCGTTAGCCCTTCATCCTTGTCTTCATGACGAGGTTTAGGAATAGGGATCCCGATCAGGTAGCCGGAAAGCCGGCAAACACATAGAAGCATTCGGTCATACACCTCTCCATCATGAGAGGTCGAAGAGTAGTGAAACACATGAAGCGCTATGGAGTCCACCGGCTCCATTGGTATAGGCATAGGGGTCATGTACCCTTGGTTGCGCTTAGTGTCATGCGTGTGAATGGCACATGATCGACACGTTTGGCATTGCAGTCCAACTTTATTGTACAATTCCTCACCTTCCACGACATGGTTCATTTCCTTCTAGTTTTTTTACCACACTGCAGGTAGTTAAGTGAAGTGCATCGTGGTATTCGGCCACCAAACGATGCACTAGCGACGTAGGGAGACACCACCATCCATCTCGGACGAGCTTGTTATCCACCAACCTCACTCCGTCTTGGAAGCTCCCATTCAAGGCATCTTGCCACATTTTTTTGTAGCGATGACAATTTGGGTAGTTTTTGGCCCAATTTATCCAAAAAGCATTAGGCGCATCCTCCCTGTGCATAAGTGTTGCCTTCTTGTGGGACTTCCAAGATGTTCTTATCCTGGCAATTCGCTCCAGTCTTCGAAGTTTTTTCTTCTGCTTTGTGCCCCCCCCCACTGGAGCCGAAGCCCGAGGGGGTGGATCACACGCGGGCGCCTCAATGGCCCGCGGCGCCGCATTAGACCTAGTAACAACGGGTGCCACAACCGCCCGAAATACAAGGGGGCGGGCGAGAAGTTCATCTTTTTCGGCCGCCAGCATGTCCCGCACCTCCCCGGCCGCTTGGGCCGTCCCATGTATGGACACATTGCCCAACGCCGGGTTAGCAGGGTAAGCTGAATGAGACAAGAAATCACCCACGGGGTTCACGGGCCCCGGGGTGTAAACCACATGGAGGTCAAGCTTAGAGAACAACTCATGCGAACGCGCTTGGGATGGAGAGGGACCCTGCACGGTTTTAAGCTCCTTTGTAGCCCAATTTTCAAGGCTACGGTGGTCCGTACAGACCTCTACTCGCTTGTTCCCCACCCAACCATGCCACTTGAGAAGTTCCGCCACTATTGCGTAGCACTCGTTTTCCTGCGGGCTCCACTTTAATTGGCTGCGTGACAATTTACGGGAGAAAGAGGCAAGAGGGCGAAGAGCACCATCGGGACCTTCCTCTTACAGGACCGCCCCCACCGCCCAATTACTGTTGTCCGGCATGAGGACAAAGTCCTCATCCTAATGGGCTAGTTAAAGGGAAAAAATATCCGTGATAACACGCTTGAGCTTCAAAAAGGCCCCTTCAGCCGAAGCATTCCCCATTTGGCCTATCTTCTTTCCTTTCGTATGTTTAGGCAAATTTTTCAACATTTCAATCAAAGGGGTAGCTATGGAGGCGTAGTTTTTGACATAATCCGAATGATAGTTGGCGAGCACCAAAAAACCCCGGGGCTCCCGAACATTATCCGGTTTTTCTCAACATTCAAGCGCCAACATTTTCCCTGGCGCCAGCCGGTGTGTGCCACTTTCCAATACATGGCCACAAAACTCAACCGAACGCACAAAGAAATCGGTTTTGCTAACCGAAGCAACCAACTCCTCTTTCCTTAGCCTATCCAACACGGCACGCACGTCGCGGTCGTGGTTAGCTAATAGCTCCTCCTCCGTATCACCGGAGGAACCAATAATAATATCATCTATATATACGTCCGCACAATTCAAACATTTCAAGACATGGTCCATGACCCGTTGAAGAATAGCGGGCCGATTCTTGATACCAATAGGCATAACACGCCATTGGAATCACTTACCCGCCAAATTCATGTCCGTTTTGGCCCGGGACTCAGGGTGAAGGGGAATTCGATGGAACCCTTTACTCAAGTCCACAATAGTGAAAATCTTGTGTTCCGATTGATTTTCCAACATATTTTCAATGAGGGGGAGGGGGTGTGCGTCAGGCAAGGTAGCCTCATTAAGTTGGCGGTAGTCCACAACGAGGCGCTATTTTCCTTTCTCTTTCTTGGGCACACCGAAATCGTTGGACGCGCACTCGGAGGCGGGACACGGCTCTATCCAGCCACGAGCCAAAAAATCTTCCACTATCTCCTGCTCCGCCGCGGCACACTCCCCGACCAACCGTATAGGCTTCACGGACTTGGGTTTAGCGTTCGGGTATAAGTCAAGCTTAGCAAACCCCAAACGCTCCGTACCACGGACCTTAGGATGATCCTGGCCCGGACGAAGATGAACCTTCCCACCAAAGACACCCCGCTCATAGTCCGCGAGGATGCGTTTCCTCATGCGCTCCACCTCTGGAGACACAATATTTTCTTGGGTGGTGACAACGCCACCAACATGAGAAGACGCCAACAATCGCTTGGCGCCGTTGTCCTTTCGGTAGCGCTTAGCGGTGGTAGCCCCCCCGCCCAATAAGTCTTTCTCAATTTTTGCAATGCGCGAACGCAGGCATTCTTGCGCCTCCAAATTGTCGGGGGTAGGGTAAAGAGTAATGGGAGCGAGGAGGGTTTTATGGGTTGCTTCATATGTGAGGGTGCGCACCGAAGCCAGATGCTTCGGCACCCTTTCATCCTCCGACACCTCCTCCGAGGTCATGCCCAAATTGTCATCCGTATCGGGCTTAGGGACGGCCGGTGCCAAAACAGAGGCCACATGACTTTTAGTGGCCGCCAAATTTTCCTCCGCAATACCACTGTCCACGTATAGCGCCACCGTGGACCAACCCCGTTAAGGAAGGGGTGTGAGGTGGTCGTTTTGATAGAGACGGGCCTTAGTCTCCGGCCCAGGAAGGTGGTACCCTTGCAAGGTAATTTCCATAAGGGGTTTACACCACTCCCTATGTGTCCAGTCTGGCCCTACGACGATGGCTCGTAGTTCTTCTTGCCGAATTTTCCGAACACAATCCGAAAACCGATGATAGGGAGGGCACATCGAATACAATTTGGATGGGTCCGCGGGGGTGGAAAAGAAATCATGGAGTGGCGAAACCCAACGGGTAGCCTGAGCCATACCCGGGACCCCATGGAAGGCATCCACGTCGGGGTTTTTGCCAAATTGATTTTTGACGGGTGCGGCCCAATATGGCGGGAGGCCATAGTCAGCCTGCTTCCACACCGAGCCATTGCGCCGTGCAGGTAGAACATCACGGGCAAGGGTCCAGGGACCAAATTCAACGAGCTCCAACGCACAAGCCCGATCCTGTACGGGGGCAAGGAGGAAGCAGTCAAGGCATAGGATATGTGTTTCTCGGCCTCAACACGGTTAGGCGGTTCGCCACCAGGGGGCATAACCACAATTGCCGGGGCCGGGTGCATAGGAGTGACAGCCCCAATGATTGGAACGGTTATGCCCCACACGGACTCACGTGACACTTTACCATGAATGCGTTTGACCAAAAATCGTTTGCTGGTTCGTGGAGCTTCACGGAAGTCCTCAATCCAAAAACGGGGGTGCACTGGATGGTGAGAGTACGAACAATTGAAACGGGCAAAATGGCTCACGCAATGTTCATCACCCCATGGATGCCCCAAAGCCATATCCCAAGGTAAATTCGGGACAAGGTACGGGGACACGCCATTTTGGGCAACACGAGGAAGTGAAACACTACCATCCACCAGCGCCGTAAATGAAATTTTGATGTCTATTTGCTCGCCCCTCCCCGGCAAAGGCGTGTTGTTATCGGCTTGGAATAGGCGCCTCCGTTGCAGGGATTCATATTTTTCGGAGATTTGGTCTCCAAAAACATTGGGGTTGGCCAAAGCAACCGCTTGGCACCCAAAATGCACCAAAACACCAAGAGCCTTAAATTCTCCATTGGGCAAAACAACCTCAATCGAAAGTTTGGTTTCAACCTCACTAGTCACGAAATGCCACTTCATGACTCTTGAAGGAACGAGAGCCACCGTAGTGTCCAAGGGGTGCCTGAGGATTTCTCCTTTCGAAGGGGGCTCTCTGGGCACTCCCACCAATGTCCTGGCCTGTGCGGCGCTCCTTGTCCTCCAATATTGCCCTTGCCGCTACCACCCTTATCACCACCACCACCACCCTTACTGCCACCACCACCCTTGTTACCACCACCACCCTCAGGTTTACCACCTTTAGACTTACCACAAACAGTCCAATGGGTGACATTGCATGGAGAACTGGGCTGACAGGTCCAAGGGGTGCTATTGGTGACACCCCAATCCATATGGTAGTCCATATCCGTTTCGTCACGTTGTTTCCAATGTTTGGAACACTGAACCCAAAGGGAAGGTGGCGGTTTAGGCCCGGGTTTGGCGGTTTTCTCCAGCGGGGGCTTAGGGTGACCCACGGTGTTGACGGAGGTGTCAGTGCATTCTGCGATGTTAGGGTCTGCCGTAGCATTCGCATTAACCCCATTCGGCGCGGTTTTATGGTGAGAGGGGCGATGGGTGTAGGTCACCGTCGTCTTGTATCCCTTGTTGAGGCGATCGAGAGCTTCCCTCTCCCAGACGTCTTTACCGGCAAGGGCGTAAATATCCTGAGGCTTCAAACGAGGCCTACGTTGCTCCCTTTTCATAGCGTAGCCGCGTGTCTGAGGAGTTTTCGTTGATTTGCAAGATCCATTCCTGTAGATACGGGTCTTTGCAATCAACTATCACCCCGGCCCCCAAGAGGAAACAATCTCAGGAACCGTAGTGCAACGTTGAGCGCTATATTTTCTGAGTTCTTTTTCGAATGGGGCACGACGCGGCGAATGGTGAAGGCCACTGAAATCCACCACATAACTGCCCTGGCTATGTTTGGCCCCCTTTTTAACCACCTTCTCCTTGATCCACGGGAGCTTGATTAGGAGCTGCTCCCGGATCACATGGAAGCGAGTCTCGTTACTCAAAGGCAACAACCATTGCCAACGAGCATAGAAATCCTCTAAGTTGATGAGGGTCACTTGCCCGTTAACCACCCTGGGGCTGAGGGCTCGCCATCTTTCATCGGCCTTTCAGGGGTCATACTCGTGGAAGCGTTGTTTCCAAAAATCCAACAATTCTTTGAGGCAGGGGGCCGTTCGTGTGTGTTGAGTGGGCTCGGCGACTTGTGTGTTGAAGATCCCTTTTAGCCACAGGGGCAAGGTACTCAAAATCATGCGCGCCTCTTTGGCCTTTCGGTATGTGGGATCACACCCCCCAAACATTTGTTGAAGCTTCTTCACCCACTCGTCGTAGTTTTCTAATTGCCCTCAAAAATGCGGTTAAAACATATCACTCTCCTCCAACCGCTTTGGTGTAACTATTTTGCACCATAGGCATTTGGTACGGGTTATAAGCGGGGGGAGCCATGGTTGGGGGTGTACCTGCACTTGCACTCAGTGCAACCTTCACTGGAAAAAACTGTACACGTGTCCCTAGGATGCGATGGCGTGTAGGAAGGTTTCCCGGGGGAAGTGAGAACGTTTTTCGTAAGGGAATTGATGTTCCCTAACGAAGAGGAGTTCTCCTCCGCACCGGTCCACGGGGGCGTAGGCTCCAAAGGGTATTGTTCGCCCTTAGGCGCCGCCCTCCATTCGGGGATAGCAGGTTCCTTCTGCTTTTCGGCTATTCCCCTCCACGACGTAGGTTCCACTCCTGGGCACAGCAGCACCACTGGGGCGACTTCAGCACATGTAACCTGCGAGAATTTTGTGAGGGGCACATTCCCCGCAGCCCCGAAAGCTATCAGCGTCAAGGAGCGAGGGGGGGGCCTGGACACAGACCCATATTTCTTTTTTTCCTCCTGACCCCCTTCCCCACAAGCCGGACAGGAAGTGAGCCAAGGGCTGAACGCACGGAACCCACGAGCCCGCGGCTCCTGCCGGCGAACAGGGGAATGTTACGCTGAGCCCAGCCCGCCGCGCCGTACAGGACGCCCCGACACCAGAGCAAATCAGCCTTGAGGATTGCGGGCACACATGACCCCCGAGAAAATCATACACCAGGAGGCCAGGCTGCGGGTCCCCCATTGCAGCGCACAGGGGGTCCTGGCGTCAGGGCACACAACCCTTGTGCATGTTATATCCGAGGACAGGAGGTTGAGAGACGTTGATCACCAGGGCACCGGATCACAGAACACTTGTGCCAGCGACGACGACAGGGAGCCGGGAGAACCGCCACGCTAAGCTAAGGGCCGGCGTGCCACCAAGCCAGGCCACCCTAGCCTCCGGCAACCGCACTGAGGCACGGACGCACACACCACTGGAGCCGCGAGGCACGGCACAACACGGCACACGGCGAGCCAGGCACCGGGCGGTCCGAGCCAAGGCGACTCGCCAGCAGGCACAAGCGCGACCACAGCACCACCGAGCAGGCACAGCACCGGGGGGCTCCCATGGGGATCACGGGGGTGCACCAAAGACGACCCAAGGGGCCTTGCCACCGACGCGGGTGGTTATAGGATCGGCACAAGCGAAACTGAAAGGAAGGCCGAAGGGCACCGCGATGTACAAGATGATGGGTCGTGGTTGTAACGCTGCCTCCAGGGCGGGACAGGGCATGTCGTACCGAATTTGAAAACTTTTCCCAGCGGTCGTACCAATTGTCAAAACGTTTCTCCCCCTGAGGACATGCCCCACCATGAGGGAGCTACACACCGCCAAAGCGTGCCATGCCGGCCCAACGCATACAGAACAACTGGAACCGACCCTGCACGGCCACCACGGCCCAACACATCCGACAGCAGGACAGGCCGGCCATTAGGCAGCGAAGACAACGGCCAACCAAACATAGTGCTGGCAACAATGCAATAACCTCACACGCAGACACGGCGCAACAGGGTGAACCACGACAAAACAAGCCCGACAGGAAACAAATGGCGTAGGGGACAGCCTACAGCGACAAAACGCGGCCAGCCAGGCCCATACCGGCCACCGCACAACCCCAGACGAGCCGACCACTGGCGGCAACAACGACGGTGAACCAACACAACGCGCCCGGCACGCCCCAGTTGCAACACAACCGCCAGATCGGACAGGCCTGCCACAACAAACCCCAGAACTAACCGAGAGGACAACACGGACAACATCCGGCTACACTGACGCGGGCTGCAGCACAATTGACCCAACGACGCACAAGCCGACCATAAGGCGGCTGGCACAACAGGGTACCAAACAAACTGCTGCAGAAAAAAGGACCAACTAATAAAAAGACCGCACGCAAGCCGGCCAACGCCAGACCTGCCAGGCAAGCAAGGGTCGAAACGGGAACGGCGTTCCATGGGTTGGCGACACCATGATGGGCCACGCCCACCGACGACCATACCCACGAACGCACCACAACGCGGAGATTCTACCATTAAACAACCGACCAACCAACCACAACGACCTACTTCGAACCCCCGGCCCCCCAGGAGAGCACAAGCTCGACCGAGTCAGGAGGCGAGAGTACGCGCCACGGCATGCGAGTCCCGTAGCACGTGCTTCTTCAAGTCGTTTCACGCCTACTGAAAACCAACCCAGGTGGGGGTGCCTGCAGAACAGGGCCTTTGGCCTGGCTCCGGGCCCTTGGCCCCCAGAGTCCGCAGGTTGATGAGGATATGCGATGGGACCCTCCCCCACGTATCATCCGCCCGAAGGAGAGGAATGTGAGACTTCGGTTGAACATGGGTTACCTCCCTGGGCAGCACCCGTGGTAGGGTACTGCTCGCGGCGACCGTGCCCTTCCCCCATGTCGGGGAGCCGCTTTGTGGGGGCACGTGCAGTAGGGCTGTGGGTGGGTGAGCAAAAGCTCCTTGGTAAGACCCCCCTGCGGGGCAACCCCAGTCCTGAGATGACCTACCTACCTTCCTACCTCTCCTCCGCACCGGTCCACGGGGCCGTAGGCTCCAAAGGGTATTCTTCGCCCTTATGCGCCGCCCTCCACTCGGGGATAGCAGGTTCTTTCTGCCTTTCGGCTATTCCCCTCCACGCCGTAGGTTCCAGTCCTGGGGACCCGGGTGTTTCTGGTGCTCCCCCCCCCCCTCGGCCACCCCGACTCGGGAGAAGTGTTCGGATGGTAGATGCAATGGTAGGATGGGAGGACTGAGAGAGGAAGAACACAACCACCACCGGATGAACCAGATGGCGCGCCCGAGGGCGCCGTATGCGCTGACAGCTCAGGATGAGGGACAGGTGGGGGCATTGATGGCGGGGGTGAGATCACCGTATCGGGTTCTGCGGGCCTGGCGTAGCAGTGGTCGCACGCATCCATCCTAGATGCAAAGGCGGCAGAACACCTAGCGAGCTTTTCCACTGCGCTAAAGCATTTGACCGTGTTGCTGTTGGACATTTTAAGATAATCCGACACACTGGCCGCCACTGCCTTAGAATCCCGTTGGTAGCCCTGAATGACCGCGTCAAATTTAGCCAACGTAGACAAGATTCCGGTCATTCGGTCCCTGTAGGACTGACTAATGCCAGCGGTAGAGGCTGCTGCCTGAGAAAGCTCCTGCTGCAATCGCTGCAACTCTAGAATTTGAGCTCGCAACTCCCGCACCTGAGCCATCAGAGATTGGATGCACGTTTCATAGTGCACCACACACCTGGAACAGCCACAGGTGTGCTTTAGTTTATCCTGCCCCCGTGTTTCATCGGGCCTCCAGCATGTCGAAACCAGGGACCCCCACCCCGAAGAGGAGGAGATGACCCACCACCGCCTGCACCGGCAGCCCCCCCGGCCACAGAGGGACCACAGGGCCCCCCCGCAGGGCAAATCGGGGATGTGGGGCGCGCAGCAACAGGCGCAGGCACCCCCCCACTAGAGGTATGCCCCCGCCCCCCAACCCCCATCACGGGATGGTCGAACCAAGTACGGGATGCCGTCCACTTGCTCCATGTAAGCGGTAAGGGGTGACGGCGGAGGGGGAACAGGACCAACAGTATTCGGCTGCGATGGTGGCGTTGGGAAATCGTCCACCACAATATATTGCGGTGACTCATGAACCACCATAGGTGATTGGATTCGCGGATGTGAAGCAAAAACAGACTCCCAGGCCGTTGCAATCTCTCGATCCCCCCCCGAGGTAGGTAGGTAGGTATCTTTGGGAGCTCGGGATGCCTCCTTTGACAGTGCAGGAAGAAGGTCTTACCAACTGGACATCCTGTCCCTCCCACTGCCCTAGGTCAGGTGCCTCTTAAGCCGCTCCCGCAGGTGCTTGGGAAGGCAGTGTCGCAGCCACCCGGTCCAGATGTCCCAGGTGGGAGGGTGTCCCCACATGTGTCCATGGGTAGGGCCACATGCCCCCTCCTTTGGGCGGCAGCTCTCGGGGTTGCCCAGCCGTGTGGAGTATCCCTCACCACAAGGGGTATTGCTCCCGCTTGTCTACGGTAGGACCGCCACACCCTTGTGGCTTGAGTTGCGGGGCCGCTCTGCTTGGTAGGCGACCCCCTCCTGTACTGTGTACCGGCTCGCCTGTCACTGGTTGCTTCCATGGCTCCGGGTGACGTTTGCCACCCTCCCCGATGCAGCCTGGCCGGGCTCAGACCAGTCGCCTTGGAGTACCGCTCCTGCCACTACACCGTTGGGTCCGCTGGGTCGCCCCAGCGTGTCGGACCCATGGGTTGTTGGTTCTTTCCTCTCCCTCGGCCACCCTACATGTGTGCGATGTCCTGGGCCACTTGGCTCCTGTTCACCGGTGTGCCCGCTCGGTGCGTTGCGTTGCATCTGCGGTGTCCTGGGACACTTGGCTCCTGTTCACCGGTGCGCCCGCTCGGTGTGTTGATTTGCTTGTGCGGTGTCCTGGGCCACTTGGCTCCTGTTCACAGGTGTGCCTGCGTGGTTTGTAGCGTTGCGTGTGCGGTGTCCTGGGCCACTTGGCTCCTGTTCACCGGTGCGCCCGCTCGGTTTGTTGTGTTGTGTGTTGGGTGTACTGGGACACTTGGCTCCTGTGTACCGGTGTGTCTGCTCCGTGTGCTGCTTTGTGTGTGCGGTGTCCTGGGCCATTTGGCTCCTGTTCACTGGTGTGCCTGGTCGTGGTGTCCCGTCCCTTTGTTGTCCTCGGTGCTTGTGCGTGTGCGGTGTTCTAGCCCAGGTGGCGCCTGTTCACCGGCGTGCGCGCTGTGTGCGGTGCGCGTGTGCGGTCGGTGGTTGTGTCTCTCTTCCTCCCTCCCTAATTTATGCCTTCTTGTTTTTCTTTTGAAGAAATAAATAAAAAACCTTTTTTTTTAAAAAAAATTAGAAAAGAAGGGGCCGCGCGTACACTGCAGGCACAAGCATGGGCAATTGGTGCAGTGGTGCAATAGTGTCGTGTTTTGTGGCGTGTGTCGTTGGTGCTTTGGTGGCGGCCGCGCCCAAGGGGTGCGGCTCGCGCGTCCTGATGTACACGGGTATGGGTCAGCGTGGGCTTTGTTGGGTGCCTTCTTGCTTTCTGTGCTGGCTGGTTAGGTGACCGTGTGGGTTGTGGGTGTGGGCTGTGGCAACGTTGCCCCCTCGGCAGGCCTGGTTAGGAGTGAAGTGCCAGCGGTTTTTGGGGTGTGGCTCGGGTTTGATTCGTGTACGCGCTTTGGCTGGGGTAGGTGGTTCTGACGGTTGCGGGCTTGGGCTCGGTGTCTTTGGGCGTAGCGGTGCCCTTTGGCGTGTGTGTTGGCATCCTTCGGCTTCCGGTTTGTGTGCTGTCTTTCAGGCGGGGCCTGGCGTGGCGCTCCGCGGCGGTCGCTGGCTGGGTAACGGGGTTAGGTGGCAGTGCCGCTGGCTGGGGGGTCAGGTGCGTCGTGCTGTGTGGCGCGCAGGGCTCCTGGGGTGCTGTGGGTGCCGCCGGCGTCGGTGCGCCGACGCTTGTGCGGTGGTGAGGGGGTGTGTGTGTGCGGGGTTGAGCTTTGGGTGATGTTCCACAGGTGGATGCCGTCTCGCTGTGTTTCCTGGAGGGTCTCCCGCAGGCGCCTGAGGACATACGGGTGGTCCTGGGGCGCGGGGAGGCTGCGGGGGTGGAGTCCCAGGTGGTGGAGCGCATCAGACAGCGTGGCTTCCCATGCGGCCTGCGGCATCCACCCCCCCGCCGGCTGGAGGCGGCAGTTTTCCACCAACCCCTTGCGGGGCCGGTGGACCAGGCCCTCGAGGGAGGGCCCTGCCCGGGCCCACTTTCGCAGCTTCCAGAGCTGCGTGTGGGTCCAGCGCCGCCACCACTATCCCTGGGCGGGGCCGCGGTCTTGGGCGGAGAAGTGGGCGTGGGTGGGTGTCATGGGGTCGTGGGGACTGGTGGCGGTGGCGGGCCTTGGGGATTTCTCGTAGTCCTGTGCCGTGGGGGTGCGCGGGGAGTGGGGGCGCGGGTGGATGTGGAATCGCGGGTATGCGCGCACGGTCTCCGCCTCGGGGTTGGGTTGGGACTCGCGGTGGCGGCGGTAGCGGGGCATGTACTGTATGTGGGCTGACATCGAGGGTTTGTAGGGGGGCGGGGACGCTGCTGGTGGACCCTGACGTCGATATGGTCCGGTTGGCGGCGGTTCGTGGGCCTGGGGTGCGGGCTTGGAGAGGTGGCGGGACGAGGTGCGTCGTACTCCGGCCGCGGCGCGCTCCGCCATGAAGGTGGTGGCGGCGGCGTCGGTGACGGTGGGGGGGCGCCGTGCTGGGCGCTGCTGCCTCTGGGCCTGGGACGGCTGGGGCCGGATGTCATTGAGGACGTCCTCGGGGGGTCGGGCTCGCGCTGCCGTCGTGGCCCGGGCTTGGGCCTCGGCTTGGGTTTGGCTGCGGGTTGCGGTCGTGGCGCGTCGACAGGTTTGGGTGGCTTTTTTTGCGGCGGTCTTGGGTTTCGGCCGGGTTGCGGGTGCGGGCCTCGTCGGGGCGTGGGCCTTGGCGATGGCGGGGTTGGTCGCGGTGGGGACGGGTTTGGGGGCCCGTTTGGGAGGTTTCCCCTGCGGCTTTGGGGGGTGGAGTGCTTGATGAGGACGTGGTGGTGGTGGTGGATGACGTGGTTGTGGTGGTGGAGGTTGTGGAGTCGGAGGCGGAGGAGAGGGCTGTGGGGGACGGCGGAGGGCCCTGGGCTTCGGAGTGCGCGTAGGATGCTGGGTCCTGCGAGTTGTGAGAACGAGGGTGCGGGTTCGGGCACCGGGCGTGTGCGCGCGCTTTCCCTGGTGACCTGTGCGCGCTGGTGCTGGTGTGGTGGCATTGTCTCGGCTGTGCGGGCACGTGGATTACCCGGGGGATCCACCCTGAAGCCGGTTCGGACCCCTGTGGCCATCTTGGGGTCACCTGGGGTGTGTATCTATGTGCCGGCAAGCCGCCATTGGCTGATATCATACTCTCTCATCCACCTGACCTAACCCGATGTGATAGTGTGATAGGTTTGGCCATTCCGGCTATGAGCTGCCATATTCAGAACCGAGGCGCCGCCAGCTGAGATTTATATATCAGAATATCAGGAATCAACAGGGTTTTTTTATCATAAAGTTTCCGTAACTTTTCAGTCTTTCGTTCTGATTGTCAATGTATCGGCGACTGTCAGTTGGCGCTGGATTTTGCGGTAACCGATTGGCTAACTGTTATTTCCAGATATTTTGGCGGAAACCCCGATGAAGGGTCAGATTTCATCAGTAAAGGGTTCGTTGCTTCCGCAATTTTCATATCATACACTAGCAAAATTCATGCGATTTTTTCAGACTTTCAGAATCGGATTTTCGACTTCGACATCGCCGCACTTGATATGATGAATCTTGAGTGGTCGTACATTTTTCCACGATCACGAATCAACCTTCCTTTTGTTGTGTCCTTCATTTTGCTTGGAGTTATAGTCGAAACAAAAGTGATTCGTGAGACCACTTTGAAGAATCATATCTCCGGCTCACGGCGAGGAATATCAATATCCAGAATTGGGTTGGAACCGCCTTGGTCTCAACGTAATTTAGCGAGCATCAAACGCCTTTGGTGTGTACACATGCCCGATATAGCAAGGGATAATTGTCAAGAGGGTAGAAAGTGATATATAACTCTTGGATCGTGCAACCGAATATTTTAATGCGACTTTCGAGTGTGCCGCATGAGTGTTGGGGTTGCATAGCAACTTTTCTTGGGTTCCTACGTATTTCTAACGTGAAGTTATGTCCATGGAGGGGCATGGCATATCATGGTGGGAGCCACTTTTGGAGGGTATGTGTTATATGCATGGTATGTGCTTCGATATGCTCACACCCATGTTATATATCTTCGTGTGGCCGAAGAGATGGGGAGCCACACGTGACAAGGGCTTTGCCCATGTCCCAAATGTGGAATTCAAAGCGCTAGACTAAGTCTACCGCGTATGTATCGCTCATGGTATTTTTGGCAAAGAGATCCATGAGTGCACTCCCATTTTCATGGGGCATGTAGATACCAGTGGCGAAGGTATCTCAATGCGCCTGATTGGGGATCCAAGTGGGAGAATTGTTCGCAAATGGTTCCAATCATTTGTATATTGAACCATGCGCGGATATCATGGGTGAGCATAGAGATATACTATCATGACAACTTTGTATTTGGACATATTTTCATGTTTTTGACCTCAATTTTTGCTCATTTTTCCGTTTTGTGTACTCACCTGGTCGGCAAACAGCAAGAAGCCTTTGGACAGTCGAACCATTATATGTTGTTCATATGTTGGCATCTGCTTTAGAGTTGAACACCACCATATGCCGGATCGCGTACTCCATTTGGCTTGGCGCACGAAGGGTTACAAGAATTGGTCTCAAGATCATGGGCTGACTTGGGTGGTGCGTGGCGCGCATGTCTGAAGGGGTTCCGAGGGTAAAGTGGGGATGTTCATGGGCATTGACCTTTGGTCTCCATCCTCCATGAATACTAGACTTCGATTCCATGCATACCTTGAGCCTTCGGATGAGTGGTAACTTCAATTTTGAGCATATATTTGATATATGGCCAATATGGTGTGAATTGGCATTTTTGGCATTTTTGGCATGTTATGAGTTCAAACTCATGGGGCACTTCTCCAAGCCCATTCGACTCCAAGTCCAACCAAGGTTATGTCAGGGTAGGGCATGGTCCTGGCTGATACTCTAGGCTATGACACGCCACCTCCACTATTGGACTAGGACTTATAGGCTGGGGAGTGAACACATTTTCCGGGTTTGTGTAGTGACTTTTGACACACGGCATTTAGCCATCTTATTGGACTGGGTTCAGGACATCATGTTGGTGAGTCAGGGGAAGGTCTTGAGTCCAGGGAATGAGGGGTCTATGGCTGAGTCTGTGTATGTTTACCTCTTTCCCCAACTTTGCTTTATTTGTGTTCATATGCCAATTTCAGGGCTTTCCTCTTTGGTGCAATTCTTGTACATGCCCGCCACCGTGGGACGACCGGTGTGCTGAACGGAAGCCCGCAGTCTGGATTCGATTGTGGATTGGGTTATTGCTGTATTTGTGGGATCTGGTTGCTGTTCAGGGTTGAGGGAGGATTACATTTTCTATATTTTTGGATTTTGGACCCTGGAATTTGAGGAATGCAATCGCTGATCCGGAGTAAATCAGCAGGGGTAACACGCGGAAGGGGCACAGCGGGGGCCGGTCCTGGTAGGGACCTTCTTTATGGTAGCAGAGGCGTACCTGCTGCCCCTACCTACCGCCGACCCGGGGACTTGGGCCCTTATGAGCCCTGCCCAAGTACGCCCCGGGTGCGTATTGTGGACTCGGTGGAGACCACGCCGGAAGGGGAAGCCGGAAGAGAAGTACGACGTTCGGGAAGAGGAGGACTTGACATGGAGGACCTGGTCTCCATGTGTGAGCGTCACTGCTGAAAGGCATGCAACCTCCGCTCCGCCGCGGAGGACTCTGAGGAGACCTGCCATTCAGGCAGCAGTGGAAGGCGGGCCCGTCGCTACCGGAAGCGCGGGTCACCCAAGCCCGCTGCAGGGGGCGCCGAGGCTATGGATACGGACCCCAGCCTGGTCAGGCTGTGGGACTCCGAAGGGCACTCTGAGGGCTATCGGACAGCCTATGAGCAACCTTCGGAGTCGGAGGAGATGGCCAGACCGCCCACAAGGGCGAATACGGCCCCAGGGCCCAGCCTGGGGCATGATGCCGAGGCGTTGGAGAGGCCCGCCAGAGCCAGAACAGCGCCTGTGGCCCGGCACACGGAGCCAACGCGGGATGGCATGGGCAACACACCCATGGCGGAGGAGTCCGAGGCGCTGGGAACCGCGGGGTGCGCCGGATCTGGTGGAAAGCAGGCTGAGTGCCAGTGCGAACACGTGTCCTTCCTCATGGGCAACTACCCAAAGATGGGGATGGAAGCCATCGTGCATCGCCTCGACAGCCTGGACAACGCGAAGGATGGCCTGGAAGAGGACGTCGCCGGGATCCTGGATGACCAGTCGGCGGCGGAGAGAGACATGGCGGAGCTGCGAGCGGATCACGCCCAGTACCGGGAGAATCTGGAGCTGGCCCTGCAGAAGCAGCAGCGAGTGGTGGACAGCCTCCTCCACCTGGTGGAGGGCATGTCGGGACGCCTGAAAAGGCTAGAGGAGGTACAGCCCCTCGCCTCGGGTCCGGAGCTCCCAGCAAAGCCGGCCGCGGCAGAGCTGGTGGAGCGGGTTAAGACCCTCAGGAGCGCCATGGAGAAACCCATGGGCGGCCCTGCAGAGGCACCATACGCGCCTCCGCGTGTTGACCCGGGTGCGCTGCCTTTTGTTCCCATGTTCAGCGAATCCACAATGCTCGGGGAACAAACGGCACCGGCTGGGTCCATGCGGGAAGGGCACGTAATCACGGACCCGAGGAGCCTTACGGCACAGATGTCCCATGCCGCCCAGGAGCCACCGACCACCACGGCTCCCCATGCAGTTTATGCGGCAGAGGAGATCCAGAGAGAGACCATGCAGGGGCGAACCATGGGAAGCGCCGACGGACATGGTCGAGGTCATCCAGGCGGAAACCTGTTGGTGGAGGACCCCAATACGGGGATATGGACGGCCGGTGGAGCAAGTCCTTCACGCATTCCAAACCCCATCGGTTCAGGCCCAACTGGACCGCACTCCATGGAGGAGAGGGATGTACGGGGAGTGTACTCACAACCCCCGGCCACAGGTGGTATCCGTCTCGGTGGAGTGGTGGCTGGTGACGTCGGAGACGCCATCAGGATTGACGACCTCAGGGGAATCGAAATCCCCTACTATGATGGCAACCCCTCCAACCTGGACGACTTCATCCTGGATTGGGAGGACTTCGCCGAGGAGGTCGTCGGCGAGATGCGGGGAGCGCCGCGGGACAGGTGGGTATGTCGGACATTCCCACACCGGCTGGCGCAGGACCTGAAGGAGGAGCTGCGGGATCAGATCCGGGAAGGATTGGTCCATACAGAGCCGGCCTGCCTCCAGTGGTTGGAGGATGAGGAGCTGGTGGACGCTCCGAACCAGAAGCTGGAGGACTTGTGGTCCATCCCGCTGCAGTTGGACCGCGGTGGGTTGCGGCTCTGGGAGTGGAACCGGTATCTGCGGAAGTACCGACGGAGCCTCAAGCTCGTTGAGGACTGGAACGAGTCCAGCGAGATCCGTCTCCTGCTGAAGGACGTTCTGCCCGGCCACTGGAAGAGGCGAGTGAAGGACGAGGAAAAGAAGCGAGCCGAGAAGCGGGTCGCGGTGAGGATCATGGCGGCGAAGGATACCCATGCGGGTATCATGGAGTTCTTCAGGAGGAACCTGGGCGAGCCCAACCGGATGTTGGGACTGCCGAACGCCGTGTACGTGGAGGTATTTGGAGACACCATGGGGCAAAGGTTGCTGCGCCTCAACAACGTGGAGTGGAGGCGCGGGGAGCCGCTGAGGATGCAGGTCATCTTCGCCGGCATGAGCCTGGACGAGATCGTGAAGTACATCACGGTGGAGTTGAAGCTCAATGCGAAGAACGAGGCCCACGTGCAGGATCGACATGGTCATGGACAACGAGGCCACCGAGAAGACCGCCATTATCGGGAGTTCCAGAAGGACACGACTAACTCCGCGGAGAATGGTAGTGGAAGTGGCCAAGACCACTGGACCTGGTCCCCGGAGGATCACGAGGAGGCCCACTTCTTCGCGTTTGTGGCGCACAACGTGAGGGACCATGGGCAGGATCGGTCCAGGTGGAGCCGGGTGGGACCCAAGAAGGGCAATGAGGCAAGGAGGATCGGGAACCCACCGCTCTCGTTCCGGGAGTACAAGTCTCAGCACGACGGGTGCTGGGTCTGTTATGGCAAGGGAAACAACCATGCACACAACCACCGTCAGTGTAAGGTGTATGAGGCGGACAAGAAGGCCTACTTCGCCGCCCACCCCGAGAAGAAGCTCAAGGAGCAGCGGATTGCCGATTGGAAGGCGAAGGGCGGAGACGGGGGAAAAGGCCAAGGCAAAGGCCAAGGGAAAGGCGGAGGAAGAGGCTATGGTGGTGAGACTGGCCAAGACCGACGAGTGAGGTCGATCGAGGAGGTTGCTGAGGACATGTTGAGGAGGTTGAAGGAAACTCAAAGCCCAGCAACGTGGTGGACAAAGTCCTGGCGGATCGCAGCCGGAAGGGGCTGCGGGAAGCCAAGTCTAGAGGAGCCCCCACGGGAGTGGGACCTGGGAGGTCTCTCCTCCGAAAATCAGTGGAATCCCAGAGAAAGTGAAGGTACATCTGGTGCCGAAGAAGGCTCCAGAAGAGCCAAAACCACTGAGTTTCGCCACTCCCAACCCCTGGAGCGCCCTGCCAAGGGAAGTTTATGTGGGCAAGGGACGTGGTAAGAAGGAAGGAGCGACCACGGAGAGCGCAGTGGACGGGCAAGACCAACCCAAGATCTACACCATCCGTGATCATACCCTCGAAGTCCTGATGCACCCGGACGTGCTAGAGTTGCATGCCGTGAGGGTCGTCCATACACCGCATGGCGACGAGCTGCAGTTGCACCTGAAGGTGCGTGTACGGTGCGGACAAGAGGAGTGGGTGGTGGATGTTTTGGTGGATACGGGTGCCCAGGTAAGCCTGGTCCGGAGAGGGTTGTTCAAGGAGGAATCCCTGCAGCCGAGCCGTAGACCGGTACGCCTGAAGGTGGCCAATGGTGAGATTATGGGTGGTGGCACCCATGAGGCCACTATCAGTATGGAATTCTGGGAGCATGAGCGCTTGAACCGCCCTGATTTGGCGAAGAGAAGCACTCTATCCGGGAACTTCTATGTGGCCGACATTACAGATTCGGACATGATCATGGGGTATGACTTCATGGTCGCAAACGCCATATGAGCCCTTCCCCATTGCCCAACGCTGGTCTGGGAGGATGATAAGTTCCTCACATGGCTGTCCACGGACTATGCATGCGGATCATCCCAATGGAATGCTGAGGAAGAGGATCGGATCGTCCAAGCGGTGCAAGCTGTGGGTGCCAAGTCCAGAGGAGACCGTGGAGTTCAGCTCACGGAGTATGGAATGGCCCCGCAGGTGTATGCCAGGATGATCCAGACGCTGGGAGCCGAAGCGCCCGAGACGGACGTCTTCGCTTCCCGGGATGCCCCACTTTTGCGGAAGTGTAGGAGGCATTGGCATCGAGGAGACTCAGCCTGGCATAGGCATTGGGGTTTGAAAGAGTGGGGGCCCATGTATTGGCATGGCTCCCTGGATAACACCAGACGTACGGTGGAGAAGATCGTCGCGGATAGGGCGAAGGGGATCCTGGTCATAACTGGCATAGGATCCACCCCATGTCCGCTGGAAGGTCTCAAGTCGACGCTGGACTCCATCAACCTGATTGAGATGTCATTCAGGCCAGAGGAGGAGTTGTTCATCGACGCCAAGGGTGTATCAATGCCCTCCCCAGGTTAAGCGTGGGGTAGCAAGGCTTTCCTGGTTGATGGGGCGCAAGCCCAGCCCACGGGTGATGAAGCATTCATCCGTAGGGTGGAGGCGGTGCCCATGAAGGTCATGTTTGAGCCCAAGGAGGGGACGGATCAGCCTATTGATGGCATTGACGTCCTGTCCCACGCCGAGATAGACGACGTCATCAACTACATGCGGATGGGGATGCACGACCATGTGGCAGCCAAGAAGAGGCGGCCCATGGTCACATCTCCGCATTGGTGGGATGACACGATGTTGGTCACCGGCAAGTACGAGAAGGATGAGTTCGTGGCGAGGGTCATGGATCACATCGCGGACGAATACGATGGTTCGGTTGGGTCGGACCCGCCGACGTGGGATTTTCCAAGAATGGGGGCCAATAGCGACAGTAACCAGCCCGAGTCCGCAAATTTCCGAAGATTATCGGTGGGAAGTGCACCCCACGACGATGAAGACGGCATATCGGACGAGGAGAAGTCGGATTCGGACCCGGAAGAGGCCTATACCGCAGTGCGGTCGGTTGTATCGATACCGAAGCAAGCGGCTGAAAAGGCCCAGGAGAACCTGAAGGTCGCCGAGCTGAAGGAGAGGCTGATCAATGCCTATCTGCGGCTATTCAGTGGCGTCGCCAACAAGAACCCTCCAGATCGTGGGAGGTTTGGCACAGCGAAGATCAGGCTGAAGCCGAACCCCAAGATCTATCGTCATCGGGAGTACCAACTTCAGGGTGATCGGGCCGAGGCCATGAAGAAGCTGTTGGCCGAGTTCATTGAGCGGGGCTGGATCGAACCCTCCGACAGTGAGTGGGCCAGCCCAGACTTTATCGTGCCCATGAAGGAGAAGGGCGAGTGGAGGTTGTTGGTGGATTACAGGGGTTTGAACGAGCAAACCGAGCACGACTCGTACTCGCTTCCCCTGATGGACTCCATCCTCCAAAAACAACAGAAAAAGCGGATCTTCACGGTGTTGGACCTGAAACACGGTTATCACCAGATGCCGCTACACCCGGAATCCAGGCCCTGCACAGCGATGTTGACGCCGCTGGGGCCCATGCAGTGGAAAGTGGTGCCTATGGGCCCCAAGAATGGCAATGCCGCTTTCCAGCGCATGATGGAGGACCTACTCGGTCCGGTCCGGGATTGTGCCGACCCCTTTGTGGATGACATCATCATCGGGTCCGGCACGGAGGACATGACTGAGGACGAGCTCATCGAAGCGCATGAGAAGGATCTGCGTCGTGTGCTCAGCGAGCTGGACAAGCACAGCATGGTGTGCAAGCCCACCAAAGCCTCACTCTTCGTGAAGGAAGTGGAGTTCGCGGGTCACGTGGTTGGTCACGGGCAACGCCGTCCCATGCCCGGGAAGCTGGCGTCCCTGCACCACTGGGAGAAGCCCCAGACCATCAGCGAACTCCGGTCCTCCATGGGGTTCTGCAATTACTATTCGGGCTATGTCCGGATGTATGCAGAACTCTCGGGGCCGCTGCACAAGATGCTGCAGGTGGGGAAGTTCGATGGCCGGAAGGGGAGCAAGAAGAAGCTTGCCTGGACCCCTGAGGCCGAAGATGCGTTCAGACGCCTGAAGGAGCGACTCCTGGGGCAGCTGGGGCTATTCCTGGTGGATCCGGACAAGGGATTTGTGCTACGGACGGACGCCTCGGACTATGCTGTAGGGGCAGTCCTCGAGCAGATCCGGGACGACGGGTCACACGTACCCGTGGCGTTTTGGAGTCGGATCCTGGCCGAGGGGCAACGCCGCACCTGGACCGCGAGGGAAAAGGAGACGTACGCCATTGTTTGTGCGCTCAGGAAGTGGTCTGGCCACATCGGATTGCAACCGGTGGTGGTGTGTACGGACCATCAGTCCTTGCAGAGCTTGCACAAGGAGCACGTCGACACCCCCCCGGGACCGGCGGCAAGGAGGGCCCGATGGCATGAGATGTTCGCCAAGTTCAACCTCAGCGTCGTGTATGTACCGGGGAAGGACAACACTGTGGCAGATTGCCTCAGTCGATGGGCCTAACCGGCGGGCAAGGCTTGGATGGACATATCCAGCCATGGGGACGCCGAGGAGGCCGAGGAGGCCAAGCGCATCATCGAGATGGAGAAGGCCATGTAGCAAGAGAGGGTCAAGTGCTTTGTGGTGATGGCAAACCGTACGGACCTGGCCAAGTTCCGAGGCGCCCGCGTCCAAGCTATTTGAGAGGAAACCCTCGAGCAATGGATGGTGGCCCCTGTAGAGCTAGTCAGGTCGGTGCTCACAGAAGACTGGTCGGATGACTACGCGGCATCCGATCACTGGAGCAAGTACTGGAATGCCGTGAGCGCCCCGTCGGACGACGAATGGCCTGAGGGCTTGACCGAGGATGGGGACAAACTGTTCCCCGAGGACAAGCTATTGGTCCCTGAGAACCGAATGGAAGAGCTCATTGACCACTGGCATAACGCCCAGCTCATGCATCCTGGTCGGGACAAGATGCAGCAGGACCTGGTGTGGCGCTTCAAGTTCCCCCCGGGGTACTACGCCCTCCTGGACAAGTACTGCAGCGACTGCGCCGTGTGCCGGGCCACGAAGAGCCCCAACCACTCCACGGCTGGCAATCCGGTGTACACGGCTATACCAGAAGCCCCTATGCGGTCCGTGGCCATGGATGTATTCGCCATGCCGGAGGTCACCGTGGAAGGAGAGACCTATGACTGTGTCATCCTGGCGTTGGATAGGCACAGCGGGTATATCGTGGCGGTCCCGGGCAACCAGTCCAAGAAGAAGGACAAGAAGGACAAGCATGGTGTGGGTCTGCAGGCCAAGACCGTCGTCAACGCCATGATCAGGCATTGGCTGACGATTTTTGTTGTCCCAGCTGTCATCTGCAGCGATCGGGGCAGTCAATTTGTGGGTACGTGGTTCAAGACGATGTGCAAGCACATGGGGACTCGGCACGCCAAGACCGTGGCGTACCACAGCCGGTCGAATGGTCGGGCTGAGGTGGCCGGGCGGCAGATGTTCGAAAAGTTCCGCCAGCTGCACATCGATGAACCGGGCCGGAATAGGTACAATTTGCTGTGGAGAGTACTCCAGGCGTACCATGACCTTCCGGGACCCACTGGACTGTCGCCCCATCGTATCCTGTTCCTGCGGGATCGAGTGTCACGCACTCTCCCGTGGTTGAACCATGGCAAAGTGGCCCGGGATGCGAATGCTCTGATGGCTGAGGCGGACGACACGGCAGCTGAGGTGTGCAAAGCACTTCAGGACGAACATGAGAAGAGGGCCAAGTACTTCAAGCAGGGAAAGGTCCAGAAATATGCTCTCACAGACACCGTTTGGGTGGAGCCGCACCACAAGGAAGTCCTGTCCAGGCATCGGCAGGCGTCTTGGTATGTGCCGGGGATAATTGTGCGGAAGGTCGGGCAGGATGTGTACGCGGTTCGTGTGGGGGATAACAAGATCCTGGACCGCGACCATACCCAGCTTCGTCGCCGAGCACCAGACCCCAGCGGACGTCCCGTCACCTTCAAGTTCACGGCCGGCGATGTGGACTCGGACGACGAGGGTGAGGACGACGACTTCACCGCCGAGAGGATCCTGGCGGACAAGCCAGACCCGGGGACGCCCGGGGGGAGGCTTTATAAAGTCCGTTGGAAGGGATTTGCCGCATTCAGGGATTCGTGGGAGCCTCCGAGCAGTTTTGTGCCGAGGTACACCACGGTCTGGAGGGACTATCTGAGGAAAAAGAACATTTCTTTGGATGTCAAGGACGTGTTGGTCCATTTGGTGGCTGCAGTAGCACCGTAATGGATTCCCCTTGGCATTTTTGTTTGTTTCTGTGCTTGGGAGACGGGTGAGGGCATTCATCCGGGGATTCTTCGGCCTTGATTGGCCATATACCCCCTTCACTCGATCTCCACATATATATTTCATTGTGGTATACTTATTTAGGTCGACCGACGACGTTTCTCTATCTTTGATCCCCTTGGTCCATGTTGTAGATCAAGAGGAGACCGGATATGGCGTAGGGCACCAATTATCAGTGTCCTCATCCCTCCCTTGGGGCGTGGGGGACGCCTACGACGTGTGTGGGGCCTCCATGTGTCCTTGGGACATGGGGGGGGTGTGTGGAGCCCATTGGGGTCCTCCCCTCCTCTCTTCAATGACTTCCGAGCGGTAACAACGCTCTGAGAAGGGGGGTGAAGCCGGTTCGGACCCCCGTGGCCATCTTGGGGTCACTTGGGGTGTGTATCTATGTGCCGGCAAGCCGGCTGATATCATACTCTCCCATCCACCTGACCTAACCCGATGTGATAGTGTGATAGGTTTGGCCATTCCGGCTATGAGCGGCCATATTCAGAACCGAGGCGCCGCCAGCTGAGATTTATATATCAGAATATCAGGAATCAACAGGGTTTTTTTATCATAAAGTTTCCGTAATTTTTCAGTCTTTCGTTCTGATTGTCAATGTATCGGCGACTGTCAGTTGGCTCGCGATTTTGCGGTAACCGATTGGTTAACTGTTATTTTCAGATATTTTGGCGGAAACACCGATGAAGGGTCAGATTTCATCAGTAAAGGGTTCGTTGCTTCCGCAATTTTTATATTATACACCCGCAAAATTAATCCGATTTTTTCAGACTTTCAGGATCGGATTTTCGACTTCGACATCACCGCACTTGATATGATGAATCTTGAGTGGTCGTACATTTTTCCACGATCACGAATCAACCTTCCTTTTGTTGTGTCCTTCATTTTGCTTGGAGTTAGAGTCGAAACAAAAGTGATTCGTGAGACCACTTTGAAGAATCATATCTCCGGCTCACGGCGAGGAAGATCAATATCAAGAATTGGGTTGGAACCGCCTTGGTCTCAACGTAATTGAGCAAGCATCAAACGCCTTTGGTGTGTACACATGCCCGGTATAGCAAGGGATAATGGTCAAGAGGGTAGAAAGTGATATCTAACTCTTGGATCCTGCAACCGAATATTTAAATGCGACTTTCGAGTGTGCCGCATGAGTGTTGGGGTTGCATAGCAACTTTTTTTGGGTTCCTACGTATTTTTAACGTGAAGTTATGTCCATGGAGGGGCATGGCATATCATGGTCGGAGCCACTTTTGGAGGGTATGTGTTATATGCATGGTATGTGCTTCGATATGCTCACGCCCATGTTATATATCTTCGTGGGGCCGAAGAGATGGGGAGCCACACGTGACAAGGGCGTTGCCCATGTCCTAATTTTGGAATTCAAAGCGCTAGACTAAGTGTACCGCGTATGTATTGCTCATGGTATATTTGGCAAAGAGATCCATGAGTGCACTCCCATTTTCATGGGGCATGTAGGTACGAGTGGCGAAGGTATCTCAATGCGCCCGATTGGGGATCCAAGTGGGAGAATTATTTGCAAATGGTTCCAATCATTTGTATATTGAACCATGCGCGGATATCATGGGTGAGCATAGAGGTATACTATCATGACAACTTTGTATTTGGACATATTTTCATGTTTTTGACCTCAATTTTTGCTCATTTTTGCGTTTTGTGTACTCACTTGGTCGGCAAACAGCAAGAAGCCTATGGAGAGTCGAACCATGGTATGTTGTTCATATGTTGGCATATGCTTTAAAGTTGAACACCACCATATGCCGAATCGCGTACTCCATTTGGCTTGGCGCAGGAAGGGTTACAAGAATTGGTCTCAAGATCATGGGCTGACTTGGGTGGTGCGTGGCTCGCATATCCGAAGGGGTTCCGAGGGTAAAGTGGGGATGTTCATGGGCAATGACCTTTGGTCTCTATTCTCCATGAATACTAGACTTCGATTCCATGCATACCTTGAGCCTTCGGATAAGTGGTAACTTCAATTTTGAGCATATATTTGATATATTGCCAATATGGTGTGAATTGGCAGTTTTTGGCATGTTATGATTTCAAACTCATGGGGCAGTTCTCCCAGCCCATTCGACTCCAAGTCCAACCAAGTTTATGTCAGGGTAGGGCATGGTCCTGAGTGCCACTCTAGGCCATGACACGCCACCTCCCCTATTGGGCTAGGATCTATAGGCTGGGGAGTGAACACATTTTTCGGGGTTGTGTGGTGACTTTTGACACCCGGCATTTAGCCATCTTATTGGACTGGGTTCAGGACATCATGTTGGTGAGTCACGGGAAGGTCTTGAGTCCAGGGAATGAGGGGTCTATGGCTGAGTCTGTGTATGTTTACCTCTTTCCCCAACTTTGCTTTATTTGTGTTCATATGCCAATTTCAGGGCTTTCCTCTTTGGTGCAATTCTTGTACATGCCCGCCACCGTGGGACGACCAGTGTGCTGAACGGAAGCCCGCAGTGTGGATCGGATTGTGGATTGGGTTATTGCTGTATTTGTGGGATCTGGTTGCTGTTCAGGGTTGAAGGAGGATTACATTTTCTATATTTTTGGATTTTGGACCCTGGAATTTGAGGAATGCAATCGCTGATCCGGAGTAAATCAGCAGGGGTAACCGGCGGAAGGGGCACAGCGGGGGCCGGTCCTGGTAGGGACCTTCTTTACCCCCCGAATTGGGCAGTACCCGCGGTTGGGGGTCCTCCAAAGGAGATGTAGTTGAGGGGGGAGAGACCAAGTTTATTGGGATGGTTGCTGAACCTCCCTCCACCAGATTCCCTCCCCCCCAGCACAGATTGTTAACCTTCGGCACCGCCGGGGAATCATCCACTAGGGATGGACGATCTTTCGTGCCACTCATAGGCACTCGAGACGTGGTACCGGCCCGGTCTTCCGTAGGCTCCGGAGATTCCACGACAAGACACGGGCGGTCTTTGACGCCGCTCATAGGCACCGGGGATTCCTCCACAACAATGCACTGAGCAGCCGGAGGGTCCCCCACCATGATGTAGTGGGGCGACGGGGTTTCTTCGACAACCATGGGGCAATCCCTGGTCCCTGACATAGGTTGGGGCGGTGCAGGCGAAGAGGCAACGGAAATAGGGGAATGATGAAGGGGCCTATGTTCCAGGACTCCCATCTCCTCCTCCTCGTCGTCGTTTCCCTGTTCCAATGCCAGGTGGAACCACTGGTCACATTCATCCTCCTCGATTTGCGCGGGGGACTCCTCGATGATCGTAGGATTCAGCCTGGATCCGCTTGGGGGATTGGGATACGCTCCCAAGGAAGGAGAGTCCTGCACCAGGGAGGGAAACTGCCGCGATCCACTCATTGGTGTGGGCGACGATTCCACCATAGTGAGGTTCTGCCTGGTCCCCGACAGGACCTGCTGGATTAGGGCCACCGCTTCACGAGCCGCACCCAGATGACCATGGAGATCAGGTGTGAGCAGGCCGACTCAACGGCTTTCGGCGTCGAGTTGGTCAACAATAGGGTTGATGGGCCCTGCAGCAAACAGGTTCTTCCTCACTTGGGGCTCTGGCAACCCCCCTAGCGAAGGAGGAGTGCCAGAGTCGACCACGATGGGCCCTGTTGGCGGAGCCATCGTATCCCAGTCGGCAGTGCGCGAGGGTGCAGCGTTCGTACGCTCGATCACCCTTGTAGATGGTTCGATTGTTGCCCGATTCTGGGCGCTAATAACGGTTTTTGTGCCTGGGAAAGGCAATTGTGTCCTCTTAGCTCTCTCTGAGGGTGGCTGTCTACTTCCCCATCAACCATCCCAGGTACACCAGCTGGATCTCGAGGATGGGGGGCCCCGATGGGAACATTCGGGGATTTCAGAGACTTGGAATTCGTAGCCACTTGGGGCTTGGCTCCTTTTTGCGGCCGCTGCCCGGTCGATCGGGTAAGGGCCGGGGAGGTACTGAGAGTGGGGACCTGGACACCCTCAGCTATCCCTCCCAGGGAACAGACTTTGACTTGGATTTGGTGCACGATTTCGCGGACCGATCGCTGTCCGCCATGCCAAGCCCCCAACAGAGACGGAACATTTTCGCCTCTGCTACCATGAAAGTAGACCGCCGGGTCAGCAGCAGAGGTCGCGGTGGCATGGGCAGCAACATTGCTTGGCAAGGAAGACATAACGATAGTGTTGACTGAATAGTATCCTGCAAACAGATATGATACACGTAGCCATTGAAATACCTGATATGCACAAATGTGCAATTCACCCTATCATCCACCAATTCATATAATTGCAAAGGATCCAAGATTGCCTTATCTATCTCACATCCTATGTTCCTAACAAGGAAATGGTATATGATATACAATAGTCCCATATATAGGGTCATATAATGATCACTTAGGGGCAATATGCTACGGTAGGGTTGTGACCAGCTTCATCTGGTGCAACTTACCAGTCCAGCGGAACAATACGTACAGTAAAATATGCTGCAGGTCAGGGACTGGACAGTCCTGAAAAAGACCCCCGGACACCCCTACAGCGACCCTGACGTGCTACCAACACACTTGGTGGGTCCCAAAATGAGATGGAGAGGGCACAGCCCCCAGATTGCAGACATGCACGCCAGAGCCACGGACGGCCACCCTGCTCGCGCTGGGAGACCGTTTCCGGCACTCTGCCCAACAATTGAACCACCCCCTGGCGCACTGGCTCAAAACGGCTATGCACTGCACAGTGGATGCCCCAACCACCAACACGACACTCTCCACCACGTGGCCCACACTGGGACGCATCGTGGCAGTTTATGTACGCAGGCATGGCGTCACACAGACACAACGCTGGATGTCATGGCCTACGGACACGGAGCGGACTCTGAAGCTCCGCACTGCCAGCCTGCAAGCCATTGCCAACAAGCCGCGTGGCATGCACCGGCCCAGGGGGGGCCACGGACCGGCGTGTAGCATCTTCCAACGTAGCAACGCCCCCAGACCAGCCCCCCGTCCAGCACCGGAACCGGTGCGACTCAAACCACGGCCACGGCCTGAAGCAGCAGGGGCACCGGCTCGAAGGGCCAGGAGGCCTAAACCGGGACCCAAAGTGGCACCGCCCCCACCCGAGCCCCAGCCTAAACCACAGACCTGCCCATTTTCCTCACCGGAGGAACGCAGCGCCATGCAACCTGAATACCCTTATCCTGCGGAAGTGCGAGGGGTATATGTTTGGTCGCTGAAGGGGCAACCCAAGCAGTGGGTCTAGTTCCGAGGCACGGTGGAATGCAGGCTGGCCACACCAGGGAACCACAGCGACCTACAACTCAAAACCTCATGGCAAGCCTTACCGGAATGGGTCAAAAAAGCAACCTCGAGCTGCGGAACGACAGTCCATTCCCAGAGGGCCCGCTGCAGCTCCGCACACGGAAAAACGAAGGAACACCGGGAACGATCTGGACAGGAGACGTTCCGGAGGCAGGGCTAGAGGAACCCAGGGTCACCGAGGAACAACACGTGGCGACGGCCCTGGCCCACAAACTGTGTCTTGGAAAATGACTCCCAGCCCATCGAAGACAACCGGGGAAAGCCACCACCAGAGCACACACTGACAAGGCCACAGCCGCACTCGTCACTCTGATGTCCCCCAACGAACGAAGCGTGTACAACGCGACCAAGGCCCCAGACCTACAAGACGTACCTATGATGGCAGGGTGTGACCCCAACGCCATGCTGTGGCGGGAACAAGTTCTCAAAACTCGCGCAACCACCCCATACTTCACCCCCCTCCTCACCAGGATCGAGTATGAATACCACACCACCTGGTTCAAAGGCGTACCCATATGCCACAAAAGTGAGGTTCAAGTCCATGTCCACCGTCACTTGGGCTTGGAGGGCCGCCTGGCGGCATACGAGCTAGTGGGCCCAACTTGGCAACTAAACGTCATCATCGTGCACGTCCCATTCGGCAATGCCACAGACACGTTCCTCGAGCATCTCATGGAGACCTACCGGCAACTGCCCATGATGGGGCCCAGAGTCATCATTGCAGACTGGAACGCCGCACCCACAGTGGACGACCGCGGGGGGCGGCCAACGCCGGAGGAGACAGATGTGAAAACAGCCATGCAGCACCTGGGCCTGCAAGACCCGACAGCCTCCCTACGCAGCCAAGCCTCAGACCGGCCCCTACAACCAGGCTCGACGGAGTCAGGCATCAACCTGTAATACGCGGACCCAGCACTAGTGGAGGTGACAAGGACACAGTACCACGATATGCCATCCAGGACCACCGGACACTGCCCACTAGAGGTACAACTCAAAGTGCTGCAGATTCCCGAGACCTCCTCGGACAACACAGACCAAGACGATCAACCCGACATCAGCCCCCTAGACGAACACGACACAACCAAATGGATAGCATACTACCGCACGGTCGACGGCATTCTCGGCCACCAGCCCGACCCAGACCTGAACCTCGCCATGCGGGAAGCGGCGGCGGCAAGTGGCCTGCGCGAGAGGAACCGCCGGGAGCAGGAGGCCGCAACCCCACACCGGGACCTACGCTCCATGGTCACTGCCATATGGTGTAACAAACGGGACCTGCATACGGCAATTGACTCCCACGACCCACACACCCAACAAAGCGCCTAACGCATTGCAGGGGGACTGAAAACCACACGTCGGCAGCTCAGAGAGTGGCACGAGCGCCGGGCAAAGGACCCTGCAAGGGAAAAACGAAGATACCTGGAAAACCTCAAGCCATACAAGTCCTTAAAGGACGTGGATGGGGTCTTGGGAGAAATGGACCACCGAGGAATCAGGGCAGTACGCCTTCAGGACAACACAGTGACCAACGACGCCTGGTCATAGAGGGGGTACTCAACAGGTTCGAACGCGAACACAGCGCACAGGACGGCGAATCGTCCGACTATACCGGGAACCTGATATCACACCTACCAACACTGTACAGAACCTCGCCATGCGGGAAGCGGCGGCGGCAAGTGGCCTGCGCGAGAGGAACCGCCGGGAGCAGGAGGCCGCAACCCCACACCGGGACCTACGCTCCATGGTCACTGCCATATGGTGTAACAAACGGGACCTGCATACGGCAATTGACTCCCACGACCCACACACCCAACAAAGCGCCTAACGCATTGCGGGGGGACTGAAAACCACACGTCGGCAGCTCAGGGAGTGGCACGAGCGCCGGGCAAAGGACCCTGCAAGAAAAAAACGAAGATACCTGGAAAACCTCAAGCCATACAAGTCCTTAAAGGACGTGGATGGGGTCTTGGGAGAAATGGACCACCGAGGAATCAGGGCAGTACGCCTTCAGGACAACACAGTGACCAACGACGCCTGGTCATAGAGGGGGTACTCAACAGGTTCGAACGCGAACACAACGCACAGGACGGCGAATTGTCGGACTATACCGGGAACCTGATATCACACCTACCAACATTGTACAACCGCACCCAAGGACGCAAAATGCACCGCACCCCTTTCACCCTACTGGAACTGGTTGAGGTGTTGCCCGAACTAAAGCCGGGAGAAACCCCAGGGGTAGACGGCTTGCCTGTGGAACTCTACCGCAGACTCCCGCTCAACCTGAGGAGGCACCTTAGAGCGCGTCTCTGGGACATTGCGATAGGGAGGACAGTCATACCACCAGACCGGGCGAATCTGGTACACCCACTGTACATAACAGGCCACTGGGTGAACCCGCACAATAGGAGACCCATCGGATGTGCCACCACGGAAGCAAACCTCATCTGGATGCTTATCCTAAAACGCATAGCCCCATTGGTGCACCGGGCCATCCAACCCACAATGTGGGGAGCAATACCAGGGCGCTAGCCACTGGAGGCAATCTTTATGCCAGACTCCCTGGTGGACATGGACCCAATAAGCCTCATCATCAAGTCCCTGGACGTCCAAGAACCTTCCCCAACACGCCACATCGCTTTCTGCGCGCCATCTGGGAGCACATAGGACTCCCCTTTCAGGGCTTCCTGCACGCATACCTGGCCACAAGCCTGTATGCGGTACAAAGAGATGTGGCCACTACCCCATGGACCTACCCCACCAGCGGGGTCCCACCACCTATGATTTTAGCAGCTGTTTTTTCCCGAAATTCAAAATCATGCATTTTCAGAACCGCGATATCAAACTGTACACAGTAGTACTGTTGTTTTTATGTTTTCTCAAATTTTTATTAAAATTATGCTGTCGCTGAAGCTGGAGCCGCAGAGAAACTGTCAGCAACTGCCGCGTACGCAGGTTTCAGATTCCCGACCGCCGTGCGCAATAGAAAATCGCCAAAAAGTCCACTGCACACTCCACTCCACTCCACAGGACTGTTCTGTAGCACCACCCCACAACAGACAAAAGTACTCCAAAATAGGCCAAGTTCCAGAGCTTTTGATGGTTTAGGAGAATGCTCGGGTGCGAAGAACCCCCCCATCCGTATTTTGGGGCAGGATAATCCCAACAAAAGGGCAATTTCTGTCGAAAATCCTCTATAGGCAGGTTCACTGGTGTGCAGCACTGTTCTGCAGGACCAGCCCAGAGCAGGCAAAAATACCCCAAAATAGGCCAAATTTCAGGGTTTTTGATATTTTTGGACAAAAGCTGGGTATGAGGATCCCCCCGCCCTATTTTGGGGCCGTAGAAACCAAAAAATCAGGTCATTTCCCGCGAAAATCCCCTTTTTGCTGAGCTCTTGAATTTTGGGAAAAAACAGCTGCTAAAATCACAGGTGCAGGGGGGCGCGCAAGACCCGTTCCTCTTCCTGCTCGTCACCCTCCGACCGGCCTTCTACATACGGCGCACCTTCCCTGACGTGGCACCATACCCCCTACAGACCACGCTCCTACCGTTCGCAGATGACATGGCGGTCGCAACCCACACCACCCGTCAACCCCTACCAAACGCCCCAGACAACGCGAGGGTCAACCGGGTACTTCACGACGTTACCAACTTCCTGGAAAGCAACAGACTACTGGTGCAAAATTTCAAATCCGCCACCATGGTACACAACGCACCACCCCCGCCCCTCCGCCCCGGACACCCACCCATCACACTGGTGGACACTGCCACCTATCTGAGGATTCAGCCGAAGGCCTGATTGGAAGAGATCACACTGCCACCAAACCTGGAGCGCCAATTGACGTGCACGGTCGTCATTGCACGCATCGCCGCACTATCCACCCAAGCTCTGGCATATTTCCTTCAAGCCGTGCTCAATACAGCCATCAAATTCTAAGCCCTGCAACTGACGCACCCGAGGCACATGCTGAGAGGAGCTGTCACCATGGTGCCATCAACGGCCACCGGCCCTGGTCCCTCCCCGCCAAAGTACGTGAGGCATCGGCGCCGTACTATGGGGACGGCACTGACCACCCGGTCCACAATGTGTACACCAAGCACCAAACACGCAGCGCACCTCCTACACAGGGTGACACACAACCACCAACCTGAAGTTCGCGAGGCGGCAGCCATACACATAAAGGAAGCGCAAATGGCCCGCAAAACCTGCCCCCGGTGGATACTGGCGCAACACGGCGTCTCCACCTCCGTGGGCACTGGCATCTGGGCCCAGCTACAACTCCTCCTACCGCACCACACACACGCCATCCTGACAAACCACCACTGCGATCAACAGGGGCCACTCGTGGCCACGCACACCGACATCCACCGACACCCGGCAGGCGAGGTGGACAGCCTGCGCCTCGTGGGGGCCACCATCACCATAGTGTATACCACCCCAACACAGATGAGGATCATGGCCCAACGGGACGCCCACCACGCCCCGTTCCTTTCCGACCGACAATGGCCAGCACGCCATGTCTTCCAAGCGTACCTCCGCGCATGTGGTACGAAGGCAGGGCGCGACATGCCGGGGCCCAAGGACATCGACATGGCGTACACAGCCTTCCAGCGCCAGCACCCCCGGCCCCGCCTGAGCGAGCACGAGACCCCCAACGACGGCGGCACGACGCAGGAGGAGCCCACCCCGTCAGTCAAAGGCCGGACACCACCCACCATCCTGCTACTAGCACCAAAGGGCCACAAGCATGCTACCCGCACTGTCCAGCGACACCATGCCCCCTGGTCCATCCCCAAACACAATGCACCGGAGACCGATGTACCACCAGTCAGACACAGTGACCAGGGCATACAACGCACGTGCTGGCACTGCGGCCCGGCAGCCCTCGACACTCCGTGGCCCCTGCTACACCTCATCTCCACCCACAACCACACCCCCACCGCCGCCACCACCGCCGACCAGCAGGCATGGCTCTCCCCCACGTTTCACACGGTACCCCCAGACCACCCGGCGCACGTAGCCTGGACCCGAACACCCACGGCGACATGGACGTTCACCAACGAGCGGGCAGACCCGGACAGCATGGCCATAGAGTACGACCGCTGCAAACCACAGCGCGCAGAACCTCAGGAGGCACCCATGGGCCCCCTACAGCACAAATGCCCCACCCTCAGCGGCCACAAAGACGACAAGTAGCGGCGACAGACCATCACGTGCCAGAAGTTCCACCCCAATACGGGATACCTGTTCCACCTGATGTACGCGTATATCACCCAGGGGCGCCCAAACAGGGGCCTCCTCCGCCTCACCCCACGAGCCTAGGCCATCATCACCCAGGGGATAGGCGCCTATGCAGCGCCACTACTACAACCCACATATATCACCGCCAGAACCGCCCAAGGGAACCCCATCTACGTCTATCACCCCACAGCAATTGCCCGCCTACCCATACCCAGCGACACCGACATCATCTACTTCACTGACGCATCCGGCACCCAGCAACGCACCCCCACGGTCGGTTGCGCCTCTGTGCGCATCACCCGGCACGCAGACGGCCTCCACCTGGAACACCACACCGGGGCCACCATCTTTGGGGCGTCCTCCCACGGCGAACTGCGCACAATGGCAGACGCCGTCACCGCCACACCGCCACCCACAACGATCCGGCCCCGCAACATCTAGGTAGTCGTGGACGCCACGGTCGACATCCACCTCACCAGGCGCCTTGCGGACCTGCCCCTCCACAAGGCACTCGAGTCCGGCCTCACCACACAAGCGTTGGGACTATGGATGGCCTTCAGGGGCATGCACCCCCAGGACGCCCTACACATCGTCAAACAGGAGTCACACCGCTACGCATACGGCAATGGACGCGCAGACACGCAGGCCAAACACCAGAACACCAGCCACACCCCAGGGCTCGAGCACGTGCTACTGGACACCCCACACCACAGCCACCTGCAGCACCTGCTGCTGATACCCCCGGCCACACAGCCCCCCCAATGGATGCCCGAGGACACGCCGTACACAGATCGAGACAAGCAGTACCACTACCCCACACCCATCCAGCAACTGGCCACCACACTGGGCCACCCAGCGAGCACCGAACTCCTCCGACGCCTCGAAGACTCCGTCCACACCCCCCTCTACTACTCCGCCCTGCGCCCAGATAGCCTCCCAGCACACCTACAAAAACCTCGACTCCAACTCGCCCTCGAACAGCTTCCCCTCCTCACCCGATACCACCGATGGTATGCGCGCCGCTAGATCCACGTCCCCGCAGGATACACCAAAAGCATCTGTGGCCACGCGGAAGAAGAAACCTGGGACCACTTCAAGGTGTGCCCCCTGTACAGAGGACTGGACACCCTCACAGACTGGAACCCAACCCACACCATCGCACAGCACGCCGGATGGCTGACGCAGTCCCCGGCGACCCAGCAACTCACCACCGTCCTCAAGCAGACGGAGGTACTCGAGGCGGTCCGCAGGGGACTCGTCCCCACTGCCGTCTACACCTTGCTACGCACCCACGCGGAGGACCCCCAGGCCACGGCGGCGCATATGCAGCGGATGGCCGTTGCCAAGACAGCGGAGCAGCTCACATACCGCACCCACAAATACCTGCAGCATGCAGCTACCCTGCCCCAAACAGACCAAGCCCACCTCCTCAAACCCCTGTTCTACCAACCATGAGAACCTACCCCGTGACATACCAACACGGAACCCCCACCACGTCTAGACACCCTCCACCGAGCACAACACTGGCACGGCACACACGGGCACCACAGGCACCGCACACACTCCCACCAGCATGCGCGCGCCACCAGGCCCCATTGCCCCACGCCGCCGTCCGTCCACAGGTACCACCGACCGCCAGCCACCGCATGTCCCCTCTGCGTACGCCAGCGGCTACCACAGACGGCCCTGCCCTGCAACCCAGACCACTGGGTCTGCCTGGGAGCCCCGCACCGCCTCACCCACTGCCCCCACTGCGGGGACCTCAACCCCCACCACCGCGAGCGGCCCGCGGCCCCAGCCGCACCCCCCCCCGCCAGCCACCCCAGCTCCTTCGGGCAACTCACCGACACCCTCTGGGACCACCTGGGAGGGTACTACGTGGCGGACGCGGCGGACCACGCATGGACCATGGCCGTGGCCACGGGCAGCACACCCCTGCCCCCCCAGAGCCCACCCTTACGCCACAGCGGAGGCGGCTTGAACGTGGCGGCCCGCCACATCCTCCTAACCCTATACCTCCACCACCGTGACCTACACTTCCCAGACCTACAATTTCCGGCCCCCCAAGCAGCAGCCCTGACGCCAGAAGCGTGGTCGGACACGGCACCAGAGGAGATAGCAGCCTGCCTCCGAATCACTTGCCGCCGGTTCAACACCGCCCTCGGCCGACTGAAGGGAACACCTTACCCACTCAGCGCACTCCTCTACCCGGCAAACCACCCCCACCCCGCACAACAGAAGCCCCCGGAGGGCTGGGCGTCTTTTCCGGACGCCCACCTGGCCTCCCCCGACGAGGCCACCGCCACACGGATGGGCCTCACGGACCAGAGCACCTACTTCAGAGGCTTCAAGACGAGCCTCCAAGAGGCACACCGCTGGCACGCCCGCTCCCCGTCGCCCCAACGGGGACAGGGGGGCTCACCCGCCCCCGACACCCACCAGGCCAAAAAGACCAAGACAGGTCAGGGGGCCCGCCAAGGCGCCCGCCAGCAGGGCGCGACGCCCCGACCAAGGCCCGGGTCAGGCCACACCGCACCATCCCACGCCCAGACCCCCGGGGCACACCAACAACACCGCCCCCGCCAGCGCCCCCCACTACCACCGTACCGTAGCACCCAAACCCTGCAGCCCAGTCAGCCACCACCGCCCATACACGTCCACACCATGCCAGGACCACCATACGCGCAGATCCAGGGGACATGGCACCACCAACACCACCACCACGCCCCTGTCCCTCCCAACCCCTACCCCCTAATGCCCCCATGCTACAGCGATCCCCACCAGCTACATCCCCACCACGCCCCAGCACAACCCGGCCCCACGAACCACCCACCCCACATGGCACACATCACCGCACCAAACCATCACGTATTCCACCACCACCAGCCCCTACCACCACACCCACCAACGCCGGGGTACCACACACAACCAGCACACCCTCAACACCACCACCACGCGGTCCAGCACCACCCGTCGCCCCCGCTACACGGGCCCACGACACACGAGCCACGGTACACCCCCATGGACCCGTGGGGAGCCGCGCACACAGACCAGCAACACCAGGGCCTAGTAGGAGCGCCCCACCACCACCAGCCGCCCCCCCACCCACACCCCATACCAGCGAGCACCATCCACCAGCAGCCACCCATTACATACGGACCACAGCCCGACCCGGACGCCCATGCGGCCGCCTCCCACCCACAGCCCGGCACAACAACCAGTCAAGAACCGCAAGGACCGCACAGCGCACACACGCAACACCCTGACGACCCACAGGGACGACCAGACCCCCAGCCAGCACAACACCCACCCCCGCCCCCCCCACCACCAACAGCGCCACCCCGTAACCACCCCCCCCCGCCCCCCCCCCGAGACCAGGCCACGAACGCAACAAGCGGCAACCAGCACCAGCCAATTGACGTCAATGCCCCCGCCGACACACGCCACCGCGAATCCCCCGTCCCGCGACCGCCACAAAAGACCCCATCACCGGACCCCACGCGCGACAACGACGACCACTCCCCCCAGCCCACGCCACCCCCCCCATCACACCCCGCACCACCAGCCGCCGCACCGGCCGAACCCTACGCCCTACACAACCCCGCAGCGGTACGGCAGCACCTCCGGGGACTCGGGGAACAGGACGTGCTGTGCCTCCGCACCTCCGGCACCAGCACCTGCATCCGGGCGGCCACACTGGTCCAGGCGGCCACCCTGGGGGGAGGCGTCCGAGACTTCCTCTGCGACGCCTTCCTCCACGTTGCCTGACACGACCGCCCCCCACGCGCCACCCCAGACGGCAAGAGCCCGCCCCCCACGGGGAGCCGGATCTGGGTGCCCTCCATCGACTGGCGGCGACACCTAGTCAGGCACCCCGTGCCGGAGCGGGACAGCACCCAGGGCCGCACTCGCTACCGGGAGCCCAACATGGCCCAGCCCCCACCCGGTGCCACCCCCGACAACACCAAAGAGTGGGAGCGGGAAACATGGGTAGCCCAGATGGCCTCCCTGAGCAACTTCCGGCACCACGTCCCGGGGGACATCCCCACCCCCGACGACCAGCAGCCAGCCCCGTCCACGTACATGACCCTCATGTACAATCTGCACTACACCCTCTCCACCACCCACTACCACGCACCCACTGACCACTGGGTGGTACAGGGCACCGACTTCCTCCTCCGCGCCGACTACGCCCCCCCCCAACACAACCCAGGCCTCGACACGTACGCCAGGGGGGACGACCCGGACGACCCCCACATCTGGGGCACGTGGGAACGCAAATCCCTGGACACGCTGCTCTCTATCCGCAGCGGCAGCCAGGGCCTTGGTAGGGCGAAGTTTCTGCCTCGCCAAGTGGACCCAACAGACCTGGGGGATCCCCAGGGACCGGTGGGTGTCGGTGGTCACGCTGCGCCCCCAGCAGAGGGAAGCCCCCCAAAACCGCAGGGGACCCACCCCCCCACGCCCCACCACCCTACAGCTCTGCCCATACATGGTGGCAGCCCGCCTCATGGCGCTGCTGTGGCCGGGCCCAGACACCCCCACCCAAAACTACCCCCACCTCACAGAGGAGGACATGCCGGGCATCCAGCGATGCTTCTTCCGCACCCTCGACTACCTCCAGCAAACACACCCGTACGTCCTGGAGCAGATATGGCCACCCCCCGGGTGGCCCACATGCCCGCGCAGCCGAGACAACGCCGCCACACCAGCACCAGCACGCACGGATCACCAGAGAAAACGCGCGCACATGCCCGCTGCCCGAACCCGCACCCTCGTTCTCACTACTTGCAGGACCCAGCATCCTACGCCCGCCCCCGAAGCCCAGGACCCTCCGCCGTCTCCCACAGCCCTCTCCTCCGCCTCCAACTCCACAACCTCCACCACCACGACCACCTCATCCACCACCACCACCACGTCCTCATCCAGCACTCCACCCCCCAGGCCGCGGGTGACACCTCCCAAACGGGCCCCCAAACGCGCCCACACCGCGAGCAACCCCGCTGCCGCCAAGGCCCACGCCCCGACGAGGCCCACACCCGCGACCCAGCCGAAACCCAAGACCGCCGCCAAACAGCCACCCAAACCCGTCAGCGCGCCACAACCGCAACCCGCAGCCAAGCCCAAACCCAAGTCCAAACCTGGCGCCACGCCGGCAGCGCGAGCCCGGCCCCCCCGAGGACGTCCTCTATGACATTCGGCCCCAGCCGTCCCAATCCCGGAGGCAGCAGCGCCCAGCATGCCGCCCCCCCACCGTCACCGACGCCGCCGCCACCACCTTCATAGCGGAGCGCGCCGCGGCCGAAGCACGACGCACCTCGTCCCGCCACCTCTCAAAGCCCGCACCCCAGGCCCAAGGACCGCCCCCGACCAGGCCAGAACGACGCCAGGGTTCGCCAGCAGCGTCCCCGCCCCCCTACCAACCCTCGATGACAGCCCACATACAGCGCATGCCCCGCTACCGCCGCCGCCGCGAGTCCCCGCCCAACCCTGATGCGGAGACCGTGCGCGCACACCCACGGGTCCACATCCGCGCGCGCCCCCAATCCCCGCGCACCCCCACGGAACAGGACTACGAGGAATCCCCCGGGCCCGCCACCGCCACCGGTCCCCACGACCCCGTCACACCCACCCACGCCCACTCCTCCGCCCAAGACCGCAGGCCTGCCCAGGGACAGTGGTGGCAGCGCTGGACCCACACGCAGGTCTGGGAGCTGCGAAAGTGGGCCCGGGGAGAGCCCTCCCTCAAGGGCCTGGTTCATCGGCCCCGCAAGGGGTCGGTGGAGAACTGCCGCCTCCGGCTGGCGGGGGGGTGGATGCCGCAGGTCGCATGGGAAGCCATGCTGGCCGATGCGCTCCAACCCCTGGGAGTCCACCCCCGCAACCTCCCCGCACCCCAGGACCACCCGTATGTCCTCAGGCGCCTGCGAGAGACCCTCCAGGAGACACAGCGAGACGGCATCCGCCTGTGGGACATCACCGAAAGCCCAGCCCCGCACACACACACCCCCTCACCACCCCACAAGCGTCAGCGTACCGACACCGGCGGCACCCACAGCACCCCAGGAGCCCTGCGCACCACACAACACGACGCGCCTGACCCCCCAGCCAGCGGCGCCGCCACCTAACCCCGTTACCCAGCAAACCACCACCACGGGGCGCCACGCCAGGCCCCGCCCAGAAGTCACCAAACGAACTGGACGCCGAAGGACGCCAACGCACACGACAACGGGCACCACTACGCCCAAAGGCACCGAACCCAGGCCCGCTACCCTCGCAACCGCCTAACCGAGCCAAAACCCAAACACAAATCAAACCCGAGCCACACCCCGAAACCGCTAGCCCTTGACTCCTAACCAGGCCCGCCGAGGGAACAACGTAGCCACAGCCCACACCCACAGCCCACACAGCCACCGAACCAGCCAGGTCCAGAAGCAAAGAGACACCTAACCGAACCCAGCCTGGCCCAAGCCCCTGTACATCAGGACGCGCGAGCCGCACCCCTGGGGCGCGACCGCCGCCACAGCCCCGACGACACACGCCAGAGGACACAACACTATTGCAGCGCCGCACCAGCTGCCCGTGCCCGTGTCTGCAGTGTACGCGCGCCCCTGTTTTTCTTTTTTTTCCATCAAAAAAAAAAAAATTAGGGGGGGAGGAAGAGGGACACAACCACCCATGACACACGCGCACCGCACAAAGCGCGCACACAGGTGAACAGGAGCCGAGTGGCCCAGGACACCGCATACACAACACAACACACGGAACGAGCACACCGGCGAACAGGAGCCAAGTGGCCCAGGACACCGCAGACGCAACACAGCAAACCAAGCGGGCACACCGGTGAACAAGAGCCAAGCGGCCCAGGACACTACACACACGTAGGGCGGCTGAGGGACAGGAAAGAACCAACACCCCATGGGTCGGACGCACTGGGGCGACCCAGCTGACCCACCGGGCCAGTGGCAGGAGCGGTACTCCAAGGCCACTGGTCCGAGCCCGGCCAGGCTGCATCGGGGACCATGACAAACGTCACCCGGAGCCATGGAAGCAACCGGTGACAGACATGCCGGTACACAGTCCAGGAAGGGGTCGCCTGCCAAGCAGAGTGGCCCCGCAACTCACGCCACAAGGGTGAAGCAGTCGTACCGTAGACTAGCGGGAGCAATACCCCTTGTGGTGAGAGATACTCCACACGGCTGGGCAGCACCCAGAGCTGCCGTCCAAAGGAGGGGGCAGGTGGCGGTACCCATGGACACATGTGGGGACACCCTCCCACCTGGCACACATGGACCGGGTGGCCGCGACAGTGCCTTCCCAAGCACATGCGCGAGCGGCTCAAGAGGCACCTGACATAGGGCAGTGGGAGGGACAGGACGTCCCCTTGGTAAGACCTTCCTCCTGCAATGTCAAGGGAGGCATCCCGAGCTCCCGAAGATACCTACCTACCTACCTTCCCCGACGTGGCACCATACCCCCTACAGACCACGCTCCTACCGTTCGCAGATGACATGGCGGTCGCAACGCACACCGCCCGTGAACCCCTACCAAACGCCCGAGACAACGCGAGGGTCAACCGGGTACTTCACGACGTTACCAACTGCCGGGAAAGCAACAGACTACTGGTGCAAAATTTCAAATCCGCCACCATGGTACACAACGCACCACCCCCGCCCCTCCGCCCCGGACACCCACCCATCACACTGGTGGACACTGCCACCTATCTGAGGATTCAGCAGAAGGCCTGATTGGAAGAGATCACACTGCCACCAAAACTGGAGCGCCAATTGACGTGTACGGTCGTCATTGCACGCATCGCCGCACTATCCACCCAAGCTCTGGCATATTTCCTTCAAGGCGTGCTCAATACAGCCATCAAATTCTAAGCCCTGCAACTGACGCACCCCAGGCACATGCTGAGAGGAGCTGTCACCATGGTGCCATCAACGGCCACCGGCCCTGGTCCCTCCCCGCCAAAGTACGTGAGGCGTCGGCGCCGTACTATGGGGACGGCACTGACCACCCGGTCCACAATATGTACACCAAGCGCACGGCGGCCCACCTGCACCGCCTCATGCGCAACCAAGAGCCGGAAGTGCGGGAGGTGTTCCCACTAACACGACGGGAAGCCCAACACCATCGCAACACATGTCCCCAGTACATACACCACCAGCGGGGCCTTCCCACAGCAGCGGGAACAGGCGTATGAAACCACCTGCAACTCCTGCTGCCACACGACCGGCATGTCATTCAAACGAGCCTCAGATGCAAGGAGACAGGTTCCATCGCAATCCTACCGACAGATGTAGGCGGGGCCAACGGGGGAATCTACCATCCTCGACCAAGTGGGCACCACCCTAGACCTTGCGAGAGCAACACCGAGCCAAATGTGGGTCCTCCAACAAGCAGGAACCAATCACGTCTCCTTTCTGCAACACTGCAATTGCCCCAACAATTTGCTCCTTGAAAACCACTCACACAAGGCAGCGACCAAGCCCGGTTGACCACAACCCACAGATGAAGAGGTCCGTGATGCATACAATCTGTTCAGGGACATGCACAGGCAGCCCCTACCACAAAGCCTCCCGAGCAAAAACCAGGCCCACTACCGACCACCAGAACAGGTGGGGTACGTCACGGAGGCCACCATACCGGCATTCCTCCTCCTGGCGCCCAATGGCCTTCAAGTCACCCTGCGGCCGGGCAAATCACAGGGCAAATTGTGGATGCTACCTTCACCCACGGCACGCAAGTTCAATCCGCAACCATTACCACAGGACCCACTGACGGGAACACCCGCCACATTATGGTGATGCGGGCCCCAGGCACTGGCCACGCCGTGGCCGATCCTCCAATTGCTGGCACAACACCATCACACGCCGACGGCCCAGGCTACCCCAGAACAGAACCAGTGGCTGCGCACACACTTCGAACCAGCCCCAGCGGATGTACTTCCCACAGTAGCATGGGGACCCGATGCCACGGTCGAATCGCGTAACCAACGAGGGACACTAGACACCAAACAGCCGCCATCACCTGCCCAGTGATAGCCAAGCACCGCAGCACGACACCAGAAGCCGGCGCGTACCCCGTAAAACACCGCTGCCTCGACGCGGTCCCGGAAAGGCAGACCATCGAATGGACCACCTACCACGCAAAGCTGGCGTACCTATTGCAATACATACACAACTACCTCGCGCAAGGACAGGAAAGGAACGACGAGTATGTGCAAATGCAAGCGGCAGCGACAGAGATCACCAACCAGGGGATGGGCGCTTATGCCAGATCCCAAATCAAACCGGCCACCAGCACACCGTGGGCCACTGCAACACGAGGGGCGCTTATCCTCGCCTGTCTACCAACAACCCCGTGCCGCCTGCACCCGCCAGACGACCGGAAACCAGTCATTTTTGCGGACGCCTCCGGCACGATGGGCCTCGCACCGGCAGCCGGCGGGGCAGCTCTGGAACTACCGCCAGACAGGACAGGCCAGTTCCGGCAACACCACATGACAGGAACCACCATCTTCGGAGCATCCTGGCACGGTGAACCGAAGACATTGGCGATCATTGTGGACGCCATCAGCGCCGCCCACAGCCAACCAGAGGACCAAGCTCACCACGTGTGGGACGTAGTCGACACAGTGGTGCACTTCCAGATCATCCGACGGCTCGCCAGGCAGCCGCTACACAAAGCAACCGACTCCGGCCTGGATACACAGCTAGGCCTAGGCACTGCATCTGTCGGTGGCGTTATGGAATCTCCCAGAACACGTCGTCCTACACCTTGTCAAACAGGAATTCCATCTCTTTACCCTGGCCAACGGACACATAGACCTGCATGGCCACATCCAGCTCGCAGAGCATATGCCAAACCCTGATGAGCCTCCGCTGCAAGACCACATGCACACACACCTTCAACACCTACCCCCGGCCCCGCACTCCGGAGAATCGCCGACCTGGGTACCGGACGACGTGATCTACAATGACACCGGACGAGCGTACAACTACCCACAGCCTCTCAGAACCATGGCCCACATCCGGAGCAGCCACGCCGACAACACCCTCATAACCCACCTGCAACATGAACTACAAATGGCCCTGTACTTCTCGGCCCTCTACCCGTCTCTATTCCCTGTACACCTGCAAAAGCGACGGGCTCTGTTCCTACTTGAGCAACTACCCTTTCTCAACAGGGTGGCACCATGGTACAGCAAGAGGGGCATTCACATCCCCCCCCGCCTACACCATATGCCCGTGCCACCTACAACAGCCGGAAACTCGGGACCATTTCAGACAATGCCCACTGGCCCAGTAAGGCGTCCACCTGGCCACGTGGAAACCGGAAGAGACGGTCGCGCGATATGCCAGGTGGGGCCCGGCGACGCCATCTGCCAACGAGGTACGGCACCTGATGCAGACACCATAGATCAAGGGAGCGGTGCTACGGGGGGCGGTACCCCGCGCACTCTACCGATTCATTGCCGACAATGCGCCACATACAAAGGCCACAGTGAGCCACATGCAAGTCAAAGCCATCAAACGGGCCGACGCACAACTACAACACCGCGTCCAGTTGTATACACAAGCGGCACAGCAGGCCCGAACGATCAACGTACCTACTACCACCTGCTCATATATTACCAACCAGTTCAGCCGACGGACTCACCTTGCACGCCACCCCATAGCCCCGGGCGGCTGTAGCAGCGGCACATATCGCGCCACTCCACACACCACAATACACGGACCTACGCCGCGCGCGCCCCTGAGCCCACTGGTCCCAGTCCAGAGTTCACACTGTCCTCAGTATGCCCGCGGCTAGGGCCCCCTATCCAGCCAGGCCGGATGTGCCATGGAACCCTTAATACGAGTCCGAGCTTCGCAGACACGACCTCGGCTGTGGAAGCGCCGAAACGAGGCACTGGTTCTGCAGCCAGTGCGTCCTCAAGCCGCACGCCTGCCCCCTCTGCAGGCAACCGCAACCCCTTCTGCACTGACCCGACCCTCCGAGAGACCCAGGATGAGGACCGCTCGATGGCGACGATCAGGATGCTGGCCACCTAGAACGTCTGGGCCCCCAAAGACCACATCAAATGCAGGCACAGCCCGGATGTGGATTGGCTCGAGACGCTGGAGCACCTGGCGGCACCACCGGCCTGCCCCGGCTGGCGCCCGGCGCGCGGGCAGATGCCAGCAGGAGAGCACAACCCCTCGAACTGGGCGCCGGCCCACGAGCCCTACGACACGGTGCCGCGGGTAGCCTGACCCCCCTCAGCCAGCTCCCTAGCAGCTGGGTACCGAGTCCCATGAACATTGAAAACTACAGGGCAGTCACCCTCCCCTCAACGCCCGCCTCCTCTTCGCCTTCCGATGGCTGTTGGGGGACCCTGAGTGGGCCATGTAGATCGTCCTTGGCACCCACGGCCATGAGTGGGGGGACCTCCTCTTCAGCAGTGGGGGCCTGCGCCACGACGATGCCGTCGAGAGACCCATGGCGGCTTCAATGACATGGAGGCAGGTCCCCATCCACAGGTGACTACGGCCCGTGGTCGCACGGGCCCTCAGTCGCCTGTTCTGGCGCCACAACCCGGCACATACAGAAATGCGGCAGTGGCCAGGGCGGCCCAGAAGGTCGCAGCTCGATCTTGGTCCAGCTCCGACTCACCCAGCCGACCAGGCGAATCCGGCCCCAGCACGACCCCTTACCGGTCCTCCAGCTCGTCCAGCCAGTCCATCTGGGCTTATCCACGGCCAGTAGACACAACTAGGGCTACGGGGTCCAGGCACCATCAAGAGCCGGCCCACCAAGCCCCCGGCAAGACCGTGCGGCCAAGAGAGCGGCACCACATTACCTACCAACACAACAGCGACACCTTGACTCCACCAGCGCACCAGCACAGGGCGCAGCCCCACCGCAAACCAGAGCAGTCCGGCGCCCCCCGCCAGAAGGGGAAGCATTCCACACCGGATGGTGACGGCGGCACAATCCGCTACCGACGCACGGCCCGAGGAACCCCTCGGCACCACACGCCCACAACCAACGGCCACCCCGAGCCCCACAAGACACCCAACCCGGCAGACTCCAACGTCGGCCCGCGGACATCATCCCCCGACCCTGACACAGGCTTACCGAGAACCCCACGCACACTGTGACTCGCCAGGCCAGCCGGCGGCGCCCGTGCCACCCGGCAGCCCCCCGGCCCCGACCCCTAACCCGCCCCCGGGCGTGACGAACGCCACCGCCGCGCACGCCGATGCGCCAACAGGCGCGCTGCACCAAGAGCCCCGACACACGGTGCCGCACCCACAGGGGCCGACGCTGGCCAAAACCCTGGCCGGGATGCGCCACCAGACAGCCAAAACAGCGGCGGCTGACGCAACAGACACGGACACGACATGGGCGACAAGGGACGCGGCGTACCGCGCGCCGCTGGAGCCGAGCGGCCCAGAGACCGGCCAGGAGGAACGGATTGCGGACAGCACGGATGTGCCACCCACACGGACGGCAGATATGCGGCGGAGGGGCCCCACGGACAGCACCCGCGGGGCGTCCCCACCAAGGTGGGGACCCACGTATGGAACCACCTACAACTCCCGCTACCCGAACACCAACATGTTATCGAAAAGAACCGTCGGTGCAGGGAGACCCGCCCCGTGGCTGTCCTACACACCGATGTGGGTGGAGGGCCAACGGGAAGCACCACCACTCTGGACCTGGTGGGCACCAGCCTACACCTCCTACCAGTCACCCCAAACCAGATGCGGGCCCTTCAGCGAGTGGGCACACACCATGTCCCCTTCCTACAACACCCAGAGTGGCCCAACAAGTCAGTCCTGGAAAGTCGCATGCGCAACGCAGCCACACAAACCGGACACCCACAGCCAACCGATGGGTGAGTACGTGAGGCGTACAACCTGTTTTGGAGCACGCACAAGCCGCCACTGCCACCGGGTCCACCACGCGGGAACCAGGCCCACCACCGGCCACCGGAACAAGTGGACTATGTACCAGGAGCCATGGTGCCAGCGGTACTCCTCCTGGCGCCCAAAGGACTCAAAGCCAGTTTGCGACCTGGCAGAGCGTGCGGCAACTTGTGGATGCTGCCACCACGCGCAGCACGCCCCTTCTGTCCGCCAACACTGTAGCAGGACAAGCTGACGGGCGACCCCTCCACTTGCTGGAGATGTGGGCCCCAAGCAGTAGCCAACCCCCGGCCCCCCCTTCAGCTACTGGCGCGCTACAACCACATACCAACGGCCCACGCTACCCCGGAACAACACTGGTGGCTACACACGCACTTCAAACGGGCCGCGGAGAAGGACACGGCGACAGTGGCATTGGGCCCCGGCGCCGCGGCGGAATGGAGATTCGACCGGGATGTGTGGGACACCAAGCACCCAGCCATCACTTTCCTGGTGCTGGCCAAACACCGCAGCACCACAGCGGAGGCCCCCGCCTACCCGGTTAAACACCGCTGCTCCCAAGTCCAGGAATGGCAGACGGTCAAGTGGACCACATTCCACCCACAGAAAGCGTATCTGCTCCAATGTGTGTACGGCTACCTTACAGAAGGCCACAAAGGGATCAAGGACTATGTGCGCATGAACCCAGCAGCAACCGAGATCATCCGCCAGGGGGTGGGCGTGTACGCAACCGGAAGACTCTAACGGGCCACCACCACGCTGTGGGCCACCACGGAACAGGGAACACGCTCCACGCCTACCAGCCAAGGACGCCGTGCCGCCTGCCATGCCCGGACGACCGCAACACCGTCATTTTTGCGGATGCCTCTGGCACCACAAGCCTCACCCCAGCAGCTTGTGGGGGCAGCTTTGAAGTTGAGGATGGACGCGACAGGCCGACTGCACCAACACCACCTCACAGGGGCCACCATCTTCGGGGCCTCCTCTCACGGGGAACGCAAAACACCGGCGGTCATCGTGGACACCGTCAATGACACCCACCAGCAACCACGTGACCACGCGCATGATGTGTGGGTCGTAGTAGACACTGCGGTGGACTTCCAGATCGTCCGCAAACTGGCCTGGCAGTCCCTTGTTTGGTGTCAGACAACCCCCCAAAACCCCCGCCTATGTCCTCCACTACTCATCCTTCACCCCCCCCTCTTCAGGTCACAAACTGTACTTTGTTTTCCACAACACGTCCTCATGCCAAGTCCCCCGAAACTTGAAATATTTGGGAAACTTCAGGGTATTACGCGCATTTTTTTTGGTTTTTTGCGTCAATCGATAGGGAATGAAAATCCCTTCATATTTGTGGGCAAATTTCCGTGAAATTCGCAAACGTACAGGACCTGGATTATGGTCTCGGCGCCTGCGTGAACCGGCGTCGCGCCAGTTCGCGCAACTACCGCCAGTTGGCGCCCGTGCGACCGAAATCGCGAAACCATGAACTGGCCTTTACGGAAATTTAACAAAGGCCAGCGACAGTGATTTGACTTCACTGTTGCTTCATTCAATGTCATAATTATACAATGGAATCAAAAAACCGCAAAGCGGTGAGGTAAAAATCGAAAACTGGGCATCGACATGATGCCCAGGCAAAAAAAGATGCTGAGTAGGTCAAGGACCTTCGCCGGCACCTTACGGTGCCTTTCTTTCCCCTTGCCCCTCATTTGACTAGTCATGGCATGCCATCTTTATGCATTTCATAGGGTCACTTCAGCAGAAAATATCTTTAAGCCACTGCTTCCGTAACCTTTAGAGTAAAATGCATCAGAAAGCTAAAAGTGTCTACTTTCATTGTTCATTATGTAAACTCGTGAGTTGCAAGTAGATTCGAAGTTGTGAGTGATTTATTGACTTTGGGTCATAAAAATAGGGTTCGAAGAATACCATGAATTGCCCCATGAAAGGAAAGGTATGCATCTCTTCCCATGGTGTACACGGACCCAAAACACTTTGGGTCACTTTATTTTGACGTTTGGAATTCATTTAATAACCATGGTGGGTCAAGACATCCATGGTGGGGCTGCCATCCATGGCCCAAAAGAGCCATTTTTGGCCCTGGTATGGACCCACTTTGAGGGATTGACGCGCGGAGCTATTGTGTCGAATTCCGCTAATGTCTCAACATGCATGTATGTGCATGTCTCGAGTGCATGTATGACCTTTTTTTATCGATTTCCGAAACGATGATGAAGTGTTAGATCAATTTGAATGATGTTCATTGGAGCACATTTTTTTTCATGTGCTCAAAGTTGGACATGATGTCTCTAACATATCATGGAGCCGGAAGTCAAGTAAAAGCTTGCTTTGTACGTACTTGATGCGTACTTTGGAAATATAGAGAAGTGTGACTCGCCTAGAGCCTCAAATATCTTCTTTTGGTAACGTATTTTGAAAAATGTTAAGCTTTTTTCACTATGTCATTTTCATGTCAATTTTCACCCAATTTTTCTCAATCATGGGCTCACCTCCTGGGCTCGGTTCTCGGGGCCCGTGTGGAGTTTGAACCCAAATGGTCTTTGTGCATGTTTGGGTATGTGTCTACTTTGCATTTCAGCATTGTGTGCATTTTTTGCGGCCATGTACCGAGTTTGAGAATCAAAAGTATCAGCTTCGTTTTCGACCTTTGAATTTCATGTCCTCACTTGTGGTGACCATGGAGATCCACCACCATGGGGGTTTTGTTCGAACTCTGGATCCATCGGGGCCTACTTGGTCTCTACTATGCATATATCGTCAACGTATTCACTGGTCAACGCTCCGAGGCTCGTTTCGGTGAATTTTGTGCAAGTGATTTTGAGTAAATTTCATGCCTAGGAAAAATTGCCCGGCATGCATGTCCAATTTTTCCCTGTGTATGTGCTCACTTGTGGAGCTCATAACTCCGAGCCATCGTTGAGTTTTGACAGCAAAATTCATTTCAGTAGAAGCCCCGACTCTCTAATCCCAGAATATGATTTGTATGATGAATTCGAAGCCGCCGGCGTCTCATGGCACCCGGATCACCAAAGCTTCTTTAGAGATCTCAAATTTCATGTGTCCACTTCAGGGACGTGGTTTGTTGGGTTCTATGGTTCAAATTCCCTTGTTTTTTGACCCTCATTCACTCCAAGGTGTCTCTCTTGGGTATTGAGAATGTTTTGGGTATGGTTGATAATGTACTTGAGTCATTTGAACCCGTTTTGCCAAGCCTATGGCATAGTGGTTTTACATGGCTCCAACCAGGTCTGTACAGAGCCTTGAAAACCACCCTGTCATGAGGTCAATTTACAGGCTAACAGTAAAAAACCTACGAGGAGTTAGACCTTGGGATCTTCTCTTATGCTTCAATGGTGCTCTCTACTTTACGTTGGGCATTTACTTGAAGCTCACTGGTACATAGGTTCACGTTTTTCAATTTTACCAGGAATTTTGACAAGAATTCCTTATTTCATGAGGTTACTTCGGGTCCATGGCAAAGCTAGGCCACAGGTCAGTTTTGGGCCAGCGTTTTGTCCATGGCCTACCAGCAGTGTCTATGGGTCATATTTGAGTCATTGGACTCTTGGTACATCCTTGAAATATCGGTCCAAGTCCATATGTCACTTCAATTTTGACGTGAATCCTGTGTGTAAAACATGCTCATGGAACCTTTTTGAGGTTAGTAGAAATGACCTCAAAAAGTGTGTATTGGGGATTGCTGCTTTGCTCTCAAGCCAGGGAGAGGTAGGGTCAGCCCTTCTGGGACAATCAACTCCTCCCCAAATCCTTTGTGGATGCACTTTACCGGACCTTGGATTTCTTCGCATTCTTTTCTCCCTTGCTTTTCACTGTTGGGGAATTTCACCAAAGTGCGCAGCCCATCAGACTAGATACAGTGTCCTGGTATCGTTGAGATAGACCATGATATTTTCGGATCATGTTGGTGGACTGTTGGCCTTGGGATGCTACCACACTGATTCCTTTGAAGGCCCCCTACCGTGGGCAGAGAAGACGTGAATGTCAGTGACCTCTGATTTCTGGTTTTTCCTGCTTGTGTGCCCTGATGCCTGCAGTAAATCTCAGGGCCCACGTTGAGTTGTATCCTGCCCCCCTATGTGTGTCAGGGTGAAGGTCCTGGGTTCCCATAACTACCCTTGTCTCCTTATGGGACCCTGTCCAATTGCTCTGACTCCCTTTGTGCCATTTTGTCTTGTGTACATACTGTTTTTGTGGTTGCATGATGTATCTCTTTTCGTCCTTTTAGGTACGAAAGGGCTACTTTTGTGATCGCTGCGCTCACTCTGAGTTTCAGCAAGGTTCAGACCTCTTGTCCAGTGCTTTGCCTTCGCTTGTGACTCGCTCGGCTCAGAGAAACGCGCCCGTGGCGGCCCTGCTTACAAACCAGTGGGTAAAATAGCACCGGGAGTACATTTGGCCGTTGAGGACAATTTTACACCCCTGCACAAGGCAACCAACTCCAGCCTGGGCACCCAGGCCCTACACCTCTGGGCGCCCTTGTGACGCCTCCCCAAACACGTCTTCTTACACGTCGTCAAACAAGAGTCCCATCGGTACAGCCTAGGCAACGGAGACATACACTTACACGCCCACAACCAGCTTGCGGAACATATGCCGGACGGCGAGGACCCACCGCTACAGGACCACATGCACACGCACCTCCAACACCTACCGCTGATCCCACACCCCGGGGAACAACCAGCCTCGGTATCCGACGACCGAAACTACAACGACACGGGACGGGCATACCACTGGCTGCAACCCATCCGCACCATGGCGCACATCCGATGCAGCCAAGCCGACAACACCCTCATGAACCACCTTCAACATAAGCTGCAAACCGTGTTATACTTCTCAGGTCTTGACGCATCCCTACTGCTGGTACACCTACAAACACGACGTGCCCAACTCTTGCTTGAACAACTGCCCCTCCTAGACAGGGTGGCACGCTGGTATGGCCGACGGGGTATAGACATACCCCCGGGATACACCATATGCCCCTGCCATCTCCAACAGCCGGAGAAATGGGAATACTTCAAACAATGCCTGTTGGCCCAAGGAGGCAACCACCTGGCCACGTGGACGCCGGAGGACACCATAGCAAATTGCGCCGGATGGGGCCCGACCACGCCACCGGCAATTGAGGTCCGGCGCCTAATGCTGCAACCGGAGATCAAGGAAGCCGTGCTCAGGGGAGCGGTGCCACTCCAACACTACAGGGTCATTGCCGACCACGCCCCAGAACCCAAGGCCACAATACGTCACATGCAAGTCGGCGCCCTCCAGAGAGCGGCCACACAGCTACACCACCGCGTCCAGGTGTACGCACAAGAAGCACAACAAACATCCGACGACCGCCGTATGTATTACAACCTCCTGATTCATTACCAACACGCACAGCCCAGCAACTAACCACACACACAGGCACGCGGCAACCACCGGGAAACTGCCACCGCACCGCCCACCTCAACGCACTGCACCGAAGCGCGCGCACTCCCGTATACTGACCCAATCGTCGCGCCAACAATACCTCTGCTCAGGATGCCTGAAGGTGAAGCTCCACATCCGCGGCAGGGAAACCCGTGCGAAGTCTGCCAGGAGGTACTCGACAAGAACGTCGCTCCGCTCCTTGGGCATGACCTCGGCTGCGGCGGAGCCGAGCAGCTGCACTGGTTCTGCAGCCCGTGCATCACACACTTTCATGTCTGCCCACTTTCCCGACGGTCGCATCCACTCTGCATAGCTCCGCCGCCACGCGAAACACAATCCGACAAGCTCACGCTCCACACACTGCGCACCCTGATTACCCAGAATGTCTGAAACAATGGCGCGGGGGACAGCTCGGACGTTGACACCGCCAACCCGCCCCCCCTGGCGCGCACCCACAGGGGCGCTGCGAGTCGAGGGGGCGGACCCCACGATTTACGTCCCGGACTACAAAAATTCTGACGACGCGCCACGGGGCAGTCTACCCCCCCGTTGGCAATCTGCCAGATAGTTGGGGCCCGGTCACCACCATGAACCTCAACAATTACCGCACCACCGTCGTCACCCCCCGTTCGCCTTCGGCTGGCTGGTGGGGGACGCGGAGTGGGCAATGGGGGTCGTCCGAGGCGCCCATGGCGGCGAATGAGGGCATTTCCTTTACCGCAATGGGGCCCTGACCAAGAGGGGGCGCCTGAGAGGCTGATGGCGGCCTATTGCACGTGCAGGGGCATACCCCTCCCCCGCAGCCTCGCACCGTTGGCACGGCGCGCCCAACAGCCGCCCTTCCCACCGCCGCGGCCGGGCACGTACGGCAATGCGGCGTGGCCAGGACGATGGCCCGAGGTGCCCGGCACCACAGCTCCTCCTCCTCAACCCAGACAACAGCGACGATCACCACCCCCCCTGCCCCGATTCCACGCCACAGCAGCAACCAGGGCCACAAATGTACGCGCTCTGGCGCCATCGGGAGTCAGCGCGCCGCAAAGCCCAACGGCCTCCACGTCCTCCAGCCCATCTGCCTCCAGCCCCCACGCATCCGGCAACTCACCACACCGACAGCACGCCGCCAACGCCACGCGGACTACGGGCGTTCCGGCACCATCAGGGGCCGGCGCGCCACAGAGCCCCCGACAAGAACGTGCATCCAAACAGGTGGCACAACGACACCAGCCACAACACCACACAGCCACAGCAATCCGAGAACACCGGGCGTCACCTGCCAAGAGCGGAGCGTTACCCAGCCCCACGAATACCGCGGCAGTAGGCACCCAACCCGAACAAGCCCCTGGCAACGCACACCAGCAAATGGGCCCAGCCTCGGGGCCCTACAGGCGACCTGGCTCCACAATTCCAAACACCACCGGGCGCTTCTACATGCGGCTGCCGGCCGGTCGCCCGCCAGGCAGCGGCGACACAGGCCCAACCGGAGCCCCGCCCACGCCACGGCACACAAAACCGGCACTCGCAGGGCCCCGCACATGTGCCACCCGAAAGCCCCCCCAAACAGTCACGTACCGCTACCCCGACCGACACCACCAACACCCGGCCCTCCAACACCGTGCGCCCCCAAGCCGACAACCCCACCTAGCGCTCCAGTCCCCAGGCTCCCGCGACACCAGGCGCATCGGCCCCGGAGGACCATTGGCAGGCCCCGGCACAAGCCGAATCCGCATCCTAGCGGCACCACGACCCACAAGCCGGGCCGGCAGCGCGGCTCACAGAAACATCATCTCGCAGCCGCCCGGCCCCCAACCCAGGCGCGAACCCAGACCCGGACCAGGCACACGCCACCGTCCCGGCTGACACCCCGCTGTCCGCCGACCCGGGAAACCAGCCCGGACCGACGCCCTTTTCGGAAGGCAACACCTGAGGGATGGCGCGACCGACGGGCGACGCAGCCAGGCCACCTGCACCGCCCACCCAGCCAGAACGCGAGGAGCTCACAGTGGGCGCCAAGGAGATAAAGGGGGGGACCCCCACAGCAGACAGAAGCGCCACCGCCAGCGACGGACCTACCCCAAAAGGGGAAACCTGGAGGGGGGGCGGGGCAGCCAGAAAACCAGCGTGCCCGCCCACCGGGCATGGCGGCAAACGGAGACGGCGAGGCATTGACCGCGGGCCACCCTAGAACGGAGCCTGAAGAACCAGTGCAGGACGCCGAGCATGACGCCAACCTCCTCCCACCATCCGCCAATGGGGCGCAACCCGCGGGTCGCGCGGACGCCGCCCCCTTAGGGACCCCCGCGCATCACGCCGACGCAAGCGCGCCGGGGAAGGCGCCACCATGGGGCCCGGCTGAAACCCGCGCGAAGTTTGAAGCACAGAAAACCACACCCGCCACACCCCAGCGCCCAGCCGACAGGGAAACGTTGACCAGCGGGCACAACCGCGACGAAGACTCTTTCGATGCCTTCATGGAGTCCTGCAGGAGTGACCCCCACTCGGACCCAGCATCCGCGGCCCCGCGCGTCCGCCCGGTGCCACGACGCGACTATACAGAGGGCACACCCCTCACAGCATCACGCCAGGCACACATCCAGCGCAATGACACCATCCTGGGGAAAACTGAGCATGCTACTGGCGCGGATGGCGGGCCCGCGACCGCGAGCGGGGCAGCGGACCAGGCCCCAGGCGAGCGCGGCGCCCCAGGGAGCGGGACGCGCGTGGAGGCGGGCACCAACGCCGCTAGCAAGCCTACCGGCCAGCCACCGGGGACCGCCCCGCCCTGGGGGCGGGGGCATCTGGACTACGCGCGCTTGGAAAGCGACGCCCGCCAGCCCAGCAACCATGCAGAACAGGCGGCGGACCAGGACCCCGGCCTATGGATCGACTGGCTCACCACAGAGGAGCAGCTTGCCCTGGCTTTCCGCATCCGATGGCTGCTTACTTCGCGGTCCCGCCACCTCGCGGAGGGAACCCGCACCATGGCAGACATCACCTTCGGCCATCGGACAGGGCACACGCCCCCCGCCACCACGGACCACCCTGGCCAGTGGCACTATGTGGCCACCCGGCTCATGGCGCATATGGGGGCCTACAGCCTGGACGAAATGAACGAACTACACTGGCAATGGCACCAGCGCGCAGCCCTGTGGATCCGTACGGCCATGCAAAGGCACAATGTCTGCAATATCCCTGGATCCCCGGGATACCAAGGGCACGCCTCAGGCCACCGGCGACCACGGTCCAAAGAGGTCCCGGAGCCACCCAGGCAGGCGGCGCGACGTAACTCCCCGGAACGCCACCAGGGGCCACCTCCTGGAGTGGGTTCCCCCTCTGGCACGTACAGAAGCTCCCTCCGACCGTTCGCCCCGCGGAGGGGCCAAGGCAGTCCTCACACCTCAGGGGTGCAAGGCGGCACGCCGGAGCGGCACCAGGAGACAAGGAACCCTGGCCGCTCCCGGCGCCGCAGCTCCACGCCGCCGCCCGCAGCACGGCGAGTCGTCTTCTACAACGATACGGACAGAGGCCATGGAAGTCCCAGCAACCTCCACGCCGAAAGGACATCATTTACCACCGATCCCGACACCGGTCCAAGAGGCCCCGCACCGAACGGGCGCACATCCCCACCATTCCCACGCCAGCCAAGCGAGAGCACCAGGCAGCGCTTCACACAGACGCCCGCCGGGCAGCAGACGGAGCGTCCAGCTCATCCACCACCTCCCCCTCAGTGTCGGCGGCCGGCCCACTGCCAAGGAACAGCACGCCACGGACACACGGCCAAGGGAACCCGCGGCCGACCAAAGGCCTGCACAAGGGGTGGGCGGACAACCCCCCCAACATCCCCCCCCCGCGGGCGGGGCGCAATGACACCGGTCCCTGACGCGGGCACCGGCCACCCGACCAACTAGGCCGTACACCACAGGGTTCCCAACCCCAGCTGCAACACGGCCAAACCGCCAGGGCGCGGAGGACCACCGCAACAAGTGGAGCACAACGCGAGCGGCCCAGGAGCGGACGCAGAAATGACAGAGACCTTCGGCCCTCAGGAGTCCCGTGACCCACTGGCCGCCGCCGCGGCCTGCTCGATGACCCAGCAACGGGAGCCCTCCACGGGGATTGTGCCCAGGGGACTCCCTGGCACCACCCTAGGGCACCCCTCCCCGACTGGCGGCACACCGGACCAGGACCGGGAGACCATGCCCCCCCCACCCCCCCGACCACCGTAACGGAGGAACACGGGTCCCTTTGACGACGCGGAACTGAGGGCGCTCTACGGCATCCACGCCATTGCACCCTCGAGCAAACTAGTGGCAGCCCTCCGGGAACACCTCCAGGATGTCAGACCGAGCAGGCTCTTCGCCGTGGTCCCCCTGCCGCACGCCGCAACAACCGAAATCTTTGTGCGGCAGCTCCAGGTGCTCGTCAGCCCAGGGACACAGATCACGGACAACCTTGTTGACGCTTGGATCTGGTAGTTCAACACCCACCAGCCAGACCAGGGAGGCATATGGGTCAAACACGTGGGCTGGGCACACACGCTCAGAGCACCAACGCCAGACCCCAGGCCCGCGCCCAGCACCGGGGGCCCGGAACGGGCCGCCCCGCCACCGAGAGCCGAAACCCTCCCGATCGCACCGTACGAAGGCCTGGCGGAATGGGAAGGCAGGACAGCCCGCGATAGGGGGCGTAACCTCAGGAGCATGGTGGAGCGGTACCCGGAGACTGCACGCGCAGCTCCCCCACCACGCGAACGTGACCCCAGCAGCATCGCCATGAGCGTGTTGGAAATGGGCCACTACTCCCAAGTGCGGATCACCCCGCACCCGCAAGAGAGCGACTGGAGCCTGTAGGCCGTCGACTGCAGGCTGCTGGCGAACACAGCCCTGCCAGACAGCCCCAGCCCCCTGCCCAACGACCAGCCCCCGGACCCCCTAACGGCCATCGTGTCGGGGGCAGCCGGGACCTGGCACCCAGGCCATGCCCTCTACTGCCTCTGGTGGTGGGCGGGGCGCCGCTGGTCGGACACCAGGGACTGGACGGCGACATGGAGGTTCCACCTGGACGGCCGGCAGCAGCTGGAGGCCATCCCCCAGCTTGAGCGAACGGCGGAGACGCCCACAGCGACCAACCTGTGCCCCATCTTCGCGATCCACCAGATCCGGGCGCTCGCGATGGGCGGGCAACTGCTGCCCGCCATTCGCACTGACACGGAAGCCCAGTCCGCACACGCGGCCCTTGTGCACGAAATCCTCAGTGCCCTCCGCAGCGGCCTCGTGCGGCGCGTGGGAAAACGCTCAGGGCCTTGAACGACCGCGAGCCGAAACCGCGACCACACCCTCATGAACACGCGGGGCAACACCGCTGGGACTGCCCCGCCCCGCCCGACGCGGCACACGCGTGCCCTGCCCACCGCAGCCGGTCACCGGCAGTGCAGCGACGACGCAGCGCCGAGCACACGCCGCGCGAATCCTGCACCGGCCACCCGCAAGTGAGGAGACGACACGGCAGCCCCGGGATCACCTTGTCCCACCGGAGGCCCAGACGATGGAAGTCAAACCAGCGGCTGCGGAACCGGCCGTCACCCACGACAACCCCAGGCAAGCCGACCTTCCCCAAGAGGACCCCCTCGTACGACCCGACAACGCGCGACCGCGCAACACACTCCACCAACGCCTGTCGCTCGGGCACGCCGGCGGGACAGGCGTCGACCTGCCCGGCACATGCAGCGGACACCCAACGAATATGGGCTAGCCTTAACGGCCCATAATGACTCAAAGAATTCCTCCCACATCCTCCGGGCGGGGGCCACGCTCCCGGGACCCCGCAATCTACCCACGTCAGAGAAGAGGACGAGGCCCGATATGGACCTGTCCTTCCACCTAACTCTCCTCTACCACAAAACCGGACACACGATGGACCGGGCCAAGGGGGCAGGCAAACAGGGGGGACCCAGGGGCTGGCTGATGACCTCAGGAATGTTATCAAGAAGTCGTCAAGAACATTACCTTTCAAGGCGAGGGTCAGGGGATATGTGCGCCACTGGAACCGGCGCGCGCCTCCTCCGAGAAAGTTAAACGCCTGGGACGCAGGGGCGGTTTCGGCACATGTAACCTGCGAGAATGGTGCGCGGGACACATTCCCCGCAGCCTAGAAAGCTAACAACGTCAAGGGACAAGAGGGGGGCCTCCACACTGCCCAGCATTCCTTTCCTCTGGACCCCTACCAGGAACACACAAAGGGGCGAAGAGCTTGCCACACGGGACTCCCGAGCCCGCCCGCTCATGCCGGTGAACACGGGAATGTTACGCCGAGCCCAGCCCGCCACGTCGGACGGGACGCCCCGACACCAGAGCACGAGCCAGGCCACCCCAACCACCGGACACCGCACTACGGCACCAACACGCCACCCACAGAACCCGCAAGACACGGCACGATACGGCACACGACAGGCAAGCAAACACGACCACGAGCACCGCACCGCCGAGCAAGAGCAGCACCCTGAGGCTCCCATGGGGAGCACGGGGATGCAGCGAGGGGGACTGGAGGAGCCTTGCCACTGACTGGGGTTTACATATGCTCGGCACAAGCGCAACTGAAAGGGCGGCCGAAGGGCACTGCGAAATACGAGATGCCAAATGGTCCGCCTAAAGATCCCCCCAGGGCGGGACAGGGCGTTTCGTAACAAATTTCAAAACTTTTCTCACGCGGTCGTACCAATTGTCGCTACCTTTCTCCCCCTGAGGACACGCCCCACCGTGAGGGGGCGGCGCACCGTCACAATGTACTGTACCGGCCCAACGCAACTGGAAAAACAGGAACCAACCCTACACGACGGCCACGGCCCAACGCATCCAACAGCAGGACCAGCCGGCCATTGTGCGGCGCAGACGATGACGTAACAACCACAGTAATACCAACAACGCAACAACCACATGCGCGGACGTCCCGAAACCAGGCACACCGCGAAACAACATCCCCGACGGGAAAGAAGCGACGTAGGGACAATTACAGCAACCAAACACGGCTGGCCGGGCCCATACGGGCCACCACACAACCCAGACGGGCCAACCGCTGGCGAACCAACGCCAGCGAACCAACACCACGCACCAGGCACGCCCCGGTTGCAACAAATCCACCGCACCGGACAGGCCAGGCGCCGCAACCTTCAGAACAAACCGGGAAGACAACAAAAACCACGTTCAACTACATCCGCGCGAACTACACAACCGGCTGCCGACCAAACTGCTGCAGGACAACGACCCGACAATGAACAGACCACACGCAAGCCGGTCAACACCCAACCGGCCAGGCATGCAAGAGTCGAAACGGGAACGGCGTCCCATGGGCTGGCGACAACATGCTGCGCCGCGCCCGCCGACCACCATACCCACGAACACAACAGAACACCGCAACTCTACCATCATGAACCCGATAAACCAACATTAACAAACTGCACCACACTACACTTGAACAAACCAAGACACAACTAACCGGCACCGAAACAGACGTGCCGGCTACACAAACAACATTCGGCTATACAACGACCGGCAGCAGCGCGACGGAACCCACGCAAACCAAGCCGACCATGAGGCGGCCAAGACAACCGCGCACCAACCACACCGTAGCTGCAGCCGCGACCTGACCGTAAACAGACCACATGCAAGCCGGCCAACATCAAACCAGCGAGGCGTGCACCGGTCAAAACGGGAACCGCGTCCAACGGGTTGGCCACAACATGGTGCGCCATGCCCGCCGACGACCATACCCACGAACAAAACAGCAAATCGTGACTCTACCATCACGCAGCCGAACAACCAACATTAACAAACTACACCGAACCATTAAAGGACCACCCAACCAAACCACAACAACCTACTTCGAACCCCTAGCCCCCCGGGAGAGCGCAAGATTGACCGAGTCAGGAGACCGTGAGTGTGCGGGAGGGCATGCGAGTCCCGTAGCACGTGCTTCTTCAAGTCGCCTCAGGCCTACTGAAAACCAACCCAGGTGGGGTTGCCTGCAGGACAGGGCCTTTGGCCTGGCTCCGAGCCCTTGGGCTGCAGAATCCGGAGGTTGATGAGGATGTGCGATGGGACCGTCCCCCACGTATCATCCGCCCGAAGGAGAGGTATGTGAGACTGCGGTCGAACGTGGGTTACCTCTCTGGGCAGAACCTGCTGTAGGGTACTGCTCGCGGCGACCGCGCCCTTCCCCCATGTGCGGTAGCCGCTTTGTGGGGGCACGTGCAGTAGAGCCGCTGGTGGGTGAGCAAAAGCCCCTTGGTAAGACCCCCCTCGGCGGCAACCCTAGTCCCGAGATGACCTACCTACCTACCTCTCCGTAGTCCACCACCAGCCATTTGGCTGTAGACCCAGGCTTAGCCATCAGAAAACAGGGGCTGCAACTCTGAGGGTAGTCCCCATCCTTGTACTCCAGAACCAGGCCGGCATCGATACATTCTTGTATCTGTCGCTCAATCTCATCGGCTCCCCCTTGGGAGCCGGGTAGGGTCTCCTACGGATCTTGTGACCCGCGAACTCGCCCTTCAGCTTGAGGTGCATCTGTACTAGCTTGTCACAGGAAGCTGGAGGGGGTAGTTCTCGGAAGACCTCCAGATAGGTCCTGATCAGCTTCTGTACTCTGGAGTCCAAGAGCTTGATCTTGTCCTCCAGGTCCTCGTCCGAGTGTAGAGCGTTTGCCCCTTTGGTGTATAGAAGCAGGGAGGTGATCCTCAACCGGCTCAGTGTCTATGGTAGAGTCCATCAACCCTTGATAGGCGTATAGAAGGTCCCGTTCCACAATCTCAGGTGGCTGGTGGCAGCATAGACGCTCAAGGGGGTTCGCGTACGCATTCCTTTGGGAGTTCATCTTCCTCTGGGGTCCTCACATGGGCACCTCATACGCTCTTCTTGAGCTTGAGATCCACCTCCCTTTGCCAGGTAGTGATCTTCTGTTCTAGGTCCTCCTTCAGTTGGGAGATATCTCCCATAGACCCTTGCTTCAACGGCCATGAACGACGGGTAGGCTTAGCATAGCATAGACGTTTCGCCTGCAATCTCCTATTGGAGTCCACATACTCCCTCAGCCTGTACCGGAGGACGAACTCGTCGTCGGACCGGTCCTCTCCTCTCATGGAGAGTAAGGGTTTCTGTGGGGCAGCGTACTCGGCATTCTCCACTTCCTCCAAGCTTGTCTGCACGAAGAAGGCGTCATGCTCGGTTTCGTCATCAGAGTGTATTGAGCTGGGCAGCTCGGATAGCCTGCACTCTGAGACTACATCAGGATTAGGTACATGGCAGGAGGAGTCGGGGGCAGTGGTGTCAGAGACGACGTATTTGTCTTCCCCTGGAGTAGTCTCCACAGCATCTTGAGGCCGTAATTGGTCTTTCAGGACACTCAGGGTGTAGCTGTCGTTTTAACGTTGAATTTCCTGGACCATAGCAGGGTCCAGGTCTTCCCAGGGCACAGGGGTCAGAACCCCTGTTGTCCACACTGAGCATACTCCCCCACCCAGGTTTTCCGATGGGCGTCTTACGACCCAGAGGCACGTAGATGTCGTCATCAGGCAACTGGACGGAGTTGAGCGTCAGCTTATCCAACAGAGGACGCCAGTACTCATTTCCCCCATGGGCTCCCCAATCAAGGGAACACAGGACCATACGGGAACGTTCCAGGGCCACCTTGGTCAATACCCTCCCCAGTTCACTGAACCTGAGGTTCCTGTAGGCCATCCCGAAAGAGGGCCAGTAAAATTTGTAGCAGCAGTTTTTTTTCCTTGCTGCAGTAGAGGTCCAAGACATGTTGCTTGTCCCTGACGAATAGCTCCACATTCAGATCTTCTCCAGAGTATCCCAATTCCTTCAGACCTTGGTTTAGGACATCCCTAGGGAGCTGATAGTCCTCAGTTTTGGAGGCGACCATCATGGTACAGGGCTCCTTCTTGCATACCCTCAGGTAGCTTGATGTGTGTTCGAACTGCTGCAGTGGTACAGATTCCCCTCTGTCACCATGGTCCACTTGGAGGACATAGGGTGCTTGCAGCGTGAGGGATAGAGTCTAGGAGTGCTCGACGAAGAAGTCCGTCCCCAGTACAAAGTCGAAGGCTTCCGTGTCCATCACGTAGAACCGATGGGCAATGCTCCCTGATCCCATAGGCACATCCACGTCGCAGTCCCCACAACTGTGCACCACATGACCATCCACCATGCAAATGGCTGCGGTAGGCATGATGTTCTTCAGGTCCCCACGAGGTAAAATTTTCTTGGCCACAATAGATATAGTAGCCCCAGTATCCAGTACCCCCAGGTATTCAGGTCCCCCAAGACGGATGCGTACTGAGAACACCAGGTCTGTAGATCCCCCAGAGCGTCCCTCTCAGAACTCCGCGGGGCGCGTCACTGCGAACCCTTTCATCTGCAGTTTTCCTGCCATACGCATGAAGCGGGAACGTTTGCGGGCGCTAGACTGGTCCCCATCTTCGTTGGCACGCTTAGTCCCTTGTTCTTATTGGGCTTTCGTCTGGGAGCGGGTCGTACACCCCGGGTTCGGCTGCCCACCAGAGGGCTCAGCGTTTCCTCCTGGTGTGGAATCGGGGCTCCCTGGGGACTTGTCCGCGTTCTTGTTCCTGTCAGGCTTGCGGTCAGAGCCTCCTCGTCCACCTTTGCCCTTCTCTTGGCCTTTGCCACAGCCTTTGGACTTGCCCTTGCCACTGTTCTGGTCGGCGTTGCCCTTGCGACTGCCCTTGCCACTGCCGTTTTGGCTCTTGAGCTTCGCCGAGAGGCTTTGCTTGTGGTAGCACTCGTCTTCGTAGTGCTTGCTCTTACCACAGAAGGCACAGGTGATAGTGCACCTGTAGTGGTCCGGCAGCTTGGCTTTGCCGTTGGTGTGGTCTCCTGCTTCTTCCCCTGGACCACGAAACATTTCCGCTCGTCCTAATCAGGGGCATGAAGCAGGCAGCCCTGCTCTCTGGCATCGCACCAGAAGAGCTCCTGGACATTGCTCATAATGCGAGCATTTTTGGGGGTACTCCCCTGTCCAGGTCGGGGTCCATGGTACCCCTGGCCATGGCTCCCAGAGCCGCCTCCTCCTGGGTGGTAGGCATTCAGGTGCTGGTCGCTTTCTTTCTCCAACGCCAGCGCCGAAGGCAGCACAGACAAGTGGTCATAGGTGAAGCTTCTTGCAATGCGCTCCGCCTTTGCCCGACATTCATCCCACACCTCTCGTGGGATAGTGGCCACCACCCAGAATAGCAGCTCGTCGCTGCCATAAGAACCGGGCGTCAGTCGCCCTACCCAGTGGTCCAAATCGGCGAGCAACTCCGAAATCCGAGCCGCCTTGGGGTTGTTGGGCAACACAGCGAGGTTCTGGATCTTGGTCCGGATTGACAGGTCCGTCTCATGGGAAGGGTACTGCCTCTCTAAGGCAACCAACACCTCGGCGAAGGTAGCGGACTTTGTCACGATCTGCTTGACCTGCTTCTCCAGGTACTTGGTCCTGCAACACTGCAGGAGCAGATCGCACTTCACCCGACCACTAGCGTGGGTTTGGCCAGTCAACCTCAGGAACCGGCCAGAATTCTCAGCGAACTCGCTGAGGTCCTTTCCCTGTGAACTCAGGCAAGTTCACCAGAATCTTGGAGGTGGCGATGGCCTTAGCCTCCTTGGACCTGCGTCTCTCGTGGCGCTTAGTCTTCCTCTTTTTCATTTGTTTCTTGCCACTCGGGTTTTCAGGGTCCTCAGGGTCATCGTCCTCAGAGGCTGAAGAAGACGTCAGAGATGGCGGCTCATCATCAGAAGGATCCCCGCCTAAGTCACTGGAGCCGTAGGGCTCAACATGAACCATAGCCCTTAGGGCTGTCAGTCGCAACTGGTCCAGCTCGGCTCGGGTGGAGTTCTCCACATGACTGTAGGCCGGCTGGGCCGTTCTTGGTACAAAGGGACTCCTATGTATTACAGCAGGGGTCGGCATAGGTCGGCTCCTCACGCCTCCCAGGGTGCGAGTCAGTCCCGTGACCAGATGGTTGGCTTGTAGACGATGTGGTAAGGCTCCCATGGTCGTAGGTGACCCTTGGGGAGGGATCAGGGGCTCCAATTTGGCCCTAATTTCTTGATTTAGATCACCAACTAGGTCTGCAGTGTCTCCTCGAAAAGCTTCTCGTATCTCCAACCGCGTCAGGGACAAGTTTGAGGATCTTCCTGATCCTCTGCTCCTTCTCCTTCATGACGCAGGGCCCCGTAGGCCATTCAGAGGGTTGAAGCCAGGTGCTGGCATGGTATAGCCAGACTCAGGTGCTGCATAGCACGGTATACCGGTCATGTGGGTAAGAAAAAGTCACTGCCATGTCTTTCTTGGAGGGCTTGATCCAGGCCAAGCCCCCCTTAAAACCCTTTTGTTGATGCCAAGACTTACTTAAGTATTTGTATCTCTCTTTTGAAGCTTAAAGTACACTTTCTCAAAGTAACTAGGGTTCCAACCCTAGCCCCCCATGAAGTACACCCCTGCCACTCAACTGAGCGGAGGTATCTTCCTTCATGGAGGTTATACCGAAAGAAATTAGGCATTCCATGGCTAAGGCCTTGGAGGTTGGGCCTAGTGGTCCCCCACCCGAAGACCCCTATACTCAAATGTTTCTACCACTTATTGTGGTTCTACTTTTTAACTGTTTCCCCTAGATTAGCGCCTTAAGGTCAAAGCTGTTCTACTCAACTTAATTGAACAGAATTCCAAAAAATTGAACATTGACAAAATTGAACACAGAACGCGCCGACATTTTGCGCTCGCGCGCGCAGTCAAAAAGACGCAAAAAGACGTCATGTACAGCCACAAACAGCTTTGAAGCTCATAAAAGTTGAGGATTTCACAGTATGTGGTGATAAAATACAACCCTGTTCACGTAGGTTAATTGTGTGTTGCCCAAAATTGCTGTGCGCACTATTGACCGTGCTGCAGGCTACTCATGTTCAATTTCCATGTGTAGATAATGGCCCCTCGGAACATCTATGACCCTCATGGACTCCAGGATTTCTTATTAAATGCAACACGTACAACTTCCATCTTTGATGATGACGTTGTTGACGTGCTTGTAAACTTTTTCATACAAACACCACGATACCGCAACCTTCTAAAGAAGGTTCGTGATACGGCCCATGGTGGTAATATCGTTCAACGTTGTACAGAAGAAGCGTTCAACGACCAAGGTACGCTTATTTGCACACCTATACGTGCGGTAGAGGTCATTGTGGATTTTGTCAGTTGAACAGTGCGGTGCCGGTGCGTTGCATTTTCGTCGCCGATTTTGTCTGTGTGTTGCTCATTGTTGCTCATTGTCTCATTGTTGTTGTACGTCTTTTAGTTGTCGTAAGCAATCCGCGCCCTCCAATCGCCACCCCACAGTCCAGCCTCCCAAAGCTCCCTCTCTTCCCCCATGGGCCACGACGAAGGTGTCCCGCAACCTCAATTTTCGCAAGCGGAAGTGGTGGAACCACAAGATGAGGGAGCGCAAGCAACCTACGACCCGGAAGATGCAATTGTCTTCGAGGATGCATTTGAAACGGGCCTTGGTGAAGTCAAGGGAGGGGACGAAATGAAATCAACGGAGTGCGTGCCAGACCCCACACAACTAGCACAACCACCGCAAGTACCGCACGCGCCGCAATTACCACCAGCGCCGCAACCAAATCTCATGGGTGAGCCACCTTTTGCCTTCCCCCTCACAAGTGCAATGCGACGGGCCCTATGGCCGCATCCAAACACCGCAATTGTCCATGTACCACATGGCCCCCATCTCACGCTTCTCGTTATCTACCAACGATGTTATCAAAAAATGGTCAACGCCTATGGACCGTGGGGGCCAACGTGGCACCCACTTGAAGAGAAGGAAGCCTCCCTAAAACAATTTATACAGTCAACTGGTACAAAAACCCAGGCGTGGATGTATGGTGCGCCATATATCGCGCTTGGGACCACTATAGCCTCGGGAAACACACACCTGCAGGCAGCCACGGGCCACGAAGCCCTGGGAGTTTTGAACTCGCGAGTGCGCCGTGAACGTGGTACAAACAAGAGTGCGCACACCGGTACCAAGGCCGGATCCGAGGTGTTACATTGGCCCCTCATTTGAACACACCACGTGGAGGTCATGGAGGTCATGCAGCCCCAAGCCCAATGGCAGCGTACGCGGCCTCCCCGCAGGAGACCTATAGGAGCGCCGCTGCCGCCCCTCAGGATGCCACGGACCCGCATTGCGTCGTGTCAGCTTTGGCGGTTTACCATGGGGCGTGCAAATTCTCCTTGAGCACCCTCGTGAAGCGGCAACCCTCGTGGACCTTGGTGATCTCGAAGCAACACTATTGTCGAAGCCAAGTTGGGGACTACGCATTCTTGCGGCATTCGCGGAACACATCAAAGAACGGAAAGTGGGAGTGAGTCAATGGGAAAAAAGCAACAAGCAACCCCTTGCGAAGAGTGGATGGTGGAGGCCCTTGAGTGATGTCCAACCACTCCCCATCGATGCGGAGTCTATCAAGCCCCAAAATCCGGAGTCCATCATGCCCGAAGCCCCACACTCCAACAACCCCTCCAATCGCAAGTCCCACAAAAAGGGGACAAAGCGTCACTGCAATGAAGAAGATGAGGTGGTCGAGAAGAAATCGAAAAAGGCAAAGCATGCACAAGACACCGCTGAAGAGATCCCAGGTGTGTTCAATCGACTTTCTACACTGCCAATTGAACAAATAGAATGGAATTTACTTCAAATGAACAAGGGAGCATCCACTTGGTGCACATCCACTTCGTTCGCTCGTAGGTGCGCGCTTGAGCAAGAAGGCCTTGAAGAATTTGGCCGCCTTACAACCCAAGGAGGTGCCCAAGAAGGGAGACAAAAAGGCCATGGGTGCTCCGAAGAAGCCGAAGGGAAAGGATGCTCCCAAGAAGGCAACACCGAAACCCGCGGTAGAAATGAAGGATGTGATTGTCGAATTGACCTCAAGGAGCGGGGGGAGAGCGGAAGGAACGTTTTGTGATTCCTTTCGTGAGATTTGCCGACAAGGGCTATTCCAAGACATCATGAAGATGAAGTGGTCCTACAAGAGGCGGTATGGTGCCAAGTTCCGCAAGGCCATCTTTGGAGCAACGGTCGAATTTCTCGCATCTCAAAACATAAAAATCACCGGTCGCACGGAAGATTATTCAACTTTGGTGAGCCGATTGAACCAAATGCCCAAGTAGAATTTGGCACACACCCCTTCCATTGGAATGCCATAGCCGTAGTTTACGGTTATGGCCATTCACCAATGCAATTGCATTGCCATCAACATGATGAGCACCGCGTTTCAGGCGTTTGCGTGTTGACGGGGGAGGAGGGGGATTGCCATGGGGGGGCTTTTTTTGTGGAGAAGGGGGGTGTCATCAACCACGAAGGAAAGGCAATCCCCACAATGGGTACGCGTGAGGATGGATCCCTCGTTGAGGGGTACTTGTGTGACGCCCGACAACATGGCGATTTTTTTGATTCACATGCATTGCATGGCCCATGGCAATGGCGTGGTTGGAGGGTGGCACTCGTGTTTTACACACGTGCATTGCCGGAACACATGCGGGAAGCGGATGTTGCGCAATTGTGGAGCCTTGCATTCCAGTTGGTTTGAACAATGTGAGTCATTGCTTTCACTTGCTTATGTGGTATTGCATGCATATGAATGGATATTTCCTTTCGTTTTGTCCGCTGGTGTGGCCTTTTCTCTCTAGAGCCTCGAAGTGAGTTTGAAAGGAGCCGTGGCAAGCAACGTTGAGGAGGAAGCAAAAAAGGAGGAAGAGGAAGAGGAAGAGGAACCAACCAATGATGTGGATGACCCAAACGAGGAAGGGGAACCAGCCAATGATGTGCATGAGGAAGAGGAATGCAAGGAAGTAGAGAGAGTGGTTGAGGAAGTTGGGGTCCCTCCAACTAGGGCCTCTCTACGTCTTAAAAACCTAGATAATTTTTGGGTTCCCATGCAATTGGAAATGGAAAAGACTTCGGAGTGTGATAAGGAGTGGGTTGTTTGTTGTGGGAAGGATGCCATGCTTTTGCGTGGCTCGGAGTTAGATGATGCTCCGAGGAGTGAATGAACACAGGCCACCCGTCCGAGTTGGCGACTGCTCATCATGTCCCCGCAACTACCGGGGGAAGATGACATTACCTTCGTGGCGGTAAAAAGAATTGATTGTGAAAAGACATATGAGGAGGCAGAGGCCCGGAGGGTGCAATACAAGGCCGATACCAAGGTGTAGGACAAGTGTATTCATCAATACATGGTCTTCACCCTTTTTTCTGATATTGTTCATTCGATCGTATTGTGTGTGTTGATCCTCTTGTTGTTCAACGGAATTTTCAACTCCATCAATTCTGAGAAAAATGCATAAAATAGGGTATGCAAGGATTGCAAGGGTTCGAAAATCACTGGTAGGTGTTTGACATCCATTCTGTGAAATGGTTGTCATGGTTTTGGAAATATGAAACCACATGTGGTCCCACTAAATGGGACTTAGACATGGTCAAAAGTAGTTGTTCAATTGTAAACTATGGTATTCAATTGAGTAGACTTGATTCAGTTGAGTAGAACGGTTTTGACCTTAAAACGACAATCTAGGGTTCTGGTCCTGCTGGGCCTTGGCTGGTCTTTCTAGGTCTTCTGCAACTGTTTTCTGAACCCTTTGGGCTTCTTTGGTGTATTGGTCAACCTCGGACTGGGGTCCTCTCAACAATCCAGCCGGCGAACGCGATTGGCCTGGTCCCCAACCCTATTGTCCACACTGTCCATACTCAGGTTAACGTCGGATAAAGTGGTCTTGACGTTCTGCACAGCTGCCTGCAGGGCGTGAATCTCTGCTTGTAAAATGGTGGGCATCTGGTTCACAATGTTCTCCAGTCCTGCAGCCTGGCACCCGTATTGTTCACGATACTTCGGAGTCCGTGTCCCTCTTGGTACACTCCCGCAGCATGTTGATTCAACTCGTCGGTCAACGAACTGATTGCGGTGCGCACTTCGGTGAAGGCTGCAACAACCTCAGTGCTGAAGGCATGCTGTTGATCAACGCACGCCCCCAACCCTTCATTCAGGATGTGAACCTGCTCACTTACGTCCGCAAGAGGCGCGTAATTTTGGGGGAATCCACTCATGGACCCTGACCTGCTCTGCAGGTCCCTGTTCCGTGTCAATCGTCACACGTTCAAAGGTCCTATAGCCCCACTCACCTGACTGGTACTGGGCGCCATCGTAGCCCTGCTGCAGGTGTCTGGGGAACGCTCCCGGGTATTGACCGTGTTGTTGGATGGGGGTATACATGGATGCATCAGGATTATGCAGGGCTGTCAGTGCAGCACTCCCAGTACCGCAAAAACTCGGCGCTGCCGAGGGGTTTCCATCCCATGACGGATGTGTTGGGCATAGCTCCAACATGACATCAGGAATGGCAAAAAACACCCAAATTCAAATTAGTCACTCACGTGCCAGGCAAAGACCAGGGCACCTTCAGGACTGGCAATTGGCTGTCAATATGGGAGGAACATGTATGAAACGTAGACAGGCTAGCCTGGCTTTAAGTAAGAAAAAGTGCTTTTCCAATGCTTTAGGGTATACGTTAGTTGTATTACAGATGCTCTAAGCATTCTTGCATTTTTATCTTAGTATTGGCCTACCCAAAATGGGTGATAACACATTTTGACCTATAGAACCAAACACTAAATCAGGATGTTGTGTGGACCCCTTAGTCCCCAAGCTATATGCACTAAAACATCTTTTCGTGGGTGACTGAGGCACTGATATACTGAGGGCAGAGCCTATCAATTTATCTATGTTTTCTCATGAATTCTTAGCTATCCTAGTGGTAGGCACCCTAGGGGGCTTGGGCTCTTTTTGAGAGGTCCTGGGTTCAATACCCAGTCAGCCTAGCTAAGTAGGAATATCCCATGTGACATGGCAGTGACCTCAGTGCCACGAGCCATGCAACCTCAGCACCTATGGGACCCAAAAACAATGAGTGCACATCTCAAGATAGCATCGTGGAAGAGTTTGTGCCCTTGGGGCAGTTTTCCAATCAGTTGTTCTCACACTTGTAAAATATTTCATCCTGAGTCTCATTGAATGTTTATGTGCTGTTGTCTATTGTTGATAGTTCTCTTTATCTAACTCTTTGTGACTGCAGCCCTTCATGCTTTGATCCTGCTTATCTTCTACTTGCTTATCTCTGGCTTGGGTTATCCTGCTTTGGTTGTATTTCAACAATAAAAAATTTCCCTTATCAAAAACAAGCAGCAGGAACCCTACACCAGCAGCAAGCAGCAGGAGAGGCACATCACAAACACAGTGCTGAAAACACTATAAAACCTTCTGGTAGCAAGAGGCAGACAGTCTCTGCGTACCGGCAGCAACCCCGTGCCGTACATCCAGTGTGCCGAGTACTGTCCCGAGCAGGAAGGGCGAATATGGACACAAAGAAAGAGGACACCAACGCCAAGACGGCACCTGAGGCACCAGCGATGCCAGCGCCTGGTGAACCTGGACCTGGACCTAGCGCTGTACCTTCGGTGCCCTTACATGGGCCAATGGATGTGGTTTGGTGACTCGCTGGAGGGACTTCAGTTGGCCTTCAGGGCCCTCTCAGTCGAGGTGGTGGACAACAACCCTGTGAAGAGAAAGAGGGAGAGAGAGAAGGATGCAGGAGAAAGTATGGCAGACGAAGAAGTAGACCATGGGCACGACTCGACGAGTGAGTCAACCTTCGAGGGCGCACCAAGCGCCTTTGGCCTCGACGCATCACCCTCTCCTACAACCAACACACTCCCAACTCCAGAACCAGCCGCTGCAACATCCACACCCATAACCAACCCGCCTATGGCTGAGGGCACAGGCTTTACTGGTATGCCTACCTACCCTGCCTATGGTGTGGACCCATCCACCACTGCGTTTCCAGAGGCAACTACTGCCAGTGAGCCAATGGCCTCCAGTTCCGCGCCGCACTGGTATGCGGCGGACTATCACCATCCCTTACCCGCTACGGGAGATTATGTGGATGTTGGTGGGTATTCAGCCCTGAGTGGGCTGGGGAGAGGTCCTGAGTCATGCGGGAGCAGGAGAAGAGGATTGGGGAGATCCTGCAACAGGTCCCTGACGCGGTCGGAGATCAATGAGGCACTCCGAGGAGCCACCTCTAAAATTGTTGGTGATCTCACTCAAGAGATTCGGGCTAAACTGGAGCCCCTGATTCCTCCCCAAGCGTCACCTACCATTGTGGGAGTTTCACCCCACCGAGTACAAGCCAATCATCTGGTGGCGGGGCTGACAAACACCCTTGGGAGCATGAGGAGCCAACCGATGCCGACCCCTCCAGTAATACCCAGAAGCCCTTTCATACCAAGAACGGCCCAGCCTCCCTACAGCCACGTGGGGAATTCCACGAGAGCTGAGCTGGACCGGCTGGGGCTGACAGCCCTGAGGGCAATGGTTAACGTAGAGCCCTACGCTCTAGTGACCTGGGCGGAGACCCCTCTGACGTTGAGCCGCCATCCATGATTTCTGCTGCGCCCTCGGAGGACGATGACCCTGAGGACCCCGAGAACCCGAGATGGCGGAAGAAGAGGAAGAAGAGGAAGACCAGGCGCCCTGAGAGACGCAGGTCTCAGGAGGCAAAGGCAATCGCCACCTCCAAGATTGTGGTGAAGCTGCCTGAGTTCACAGGCAAGCATCTCAGCGAGTTCGCTGAGAAGTTTGGCCGGTTCCTCCGAACGACCGGCCAAACCCATGCTAGTGGGCGAGTCAAGTGTGACCTGCTCCTGCAATGCTGCAAGACCAAGTACCTGGAGAAGCAGGTCAAGCAGATCGTGACAAAGTCCGCCACCTTTGTCGACGTGTTGGCTGCCTTGGAGAGACAGTACCCTACCTACGAAACCGACCTCTCCATCAGGGCCAAGATCCAGAACCTGGCCATGCTGCCCAACAACCACAAACCAGCCAGGGTCTCGGAGCTACTGGCTGACCTGGACCACTGGGCGGGACGACTGACGCCCGGTTCCTACAGCAGCGATAATCTGCTCTTCTGGTTGGTGACCAAGCTTCCTCGGGAGCTGTGGGACGAGTGACGGTCAACCGCAGAGCGCAAGGTTAGAACCCTCAACTACGAGGATTTGTCTGTGCTACTCTTGGAGCTGGCGCTAGAGAAAGAAAGCGACCAGCACCTGAATGCCTACCGTCCTGGAGGAGGAGGGTCAGGAAGCCATGGCAAAGGGTACCAAGGACCCAGACCTGGACAGGGGACTACTCCCAAGCACGCCCGTATCGTGGACAATGTCAAGGAGCTCTTCTGGTATGACGCCAGAGATGAGCATGGCCACCTGCAGCACTCCTCCCACTGCCAGCAGCGAGACTGCTTCGTAGTCCAAGGGAGCAAGCAGGAGACCAATACCGGCGCCAAGCCTAAGATGCCGGCTCACTACAGGTGTACTATCACCTGTGCCTTCTGTAGGAAGAGGAAGCACTACGAGGATGAGTGCTACCACAAGCAGCGCCTGTCGGCGAAGCTGAAGGGCGAGGATCCTGGCCAAGCCTCTGGCAAGGGCGGTGGCAAGGGCGTCGGCAACGACTCCGGCAAGGGCAAGTCGAAAGGACGTGGAAAAGGACAGGACAAGAGCCAAGGTGGACGAGGAGGAGGCGCTAACGGCCAGCCAGACAAGGACAACAAGAACCCGGACAAGAACGGAGGCGACCCGAACCCTAATCCAGGGGGGATCTCCGAGCCCTCTGGAGGGCAGTCTGGTCCTACCACACGCTCACAGACTCAGGCCCAGCGAGAGCAAGGGGCGAAGCGTGAGCATGAAGGTGGTGATGACCGCAACGCCAAGAAGAGAAGCCGTTTCATGAGGATGGCCCGCAAATTGCGGAACAAGGGGTTCGAGGTGAACTATCCCGCGGAGTTCTGACGGGGACGCTCTGGTGGGGCCCTGGACCTGGTGTTCGGCGTACGTATCGGACTAGGGGGACGTGAATACCTGGGGGTACTGGATACTGGAGCCACCATATCTATAGTGGCCCAGAACATTTTACCTTGTGGGAGCCTGAAGAACACCATGACCACCGCGGCCATACGAATGGGGGACGGACATGTGGTGCACAGCTGCGGGGACTGTGGAGTGGAGGTACCAATGGGCTCCCAAACTATCGCCCATCGGTTGTATGTGATGGACACTGAGGCCTTCGACTTTGTATTGGGGACTGACGTCTTCGTGCCGCACTCCCAGATACAATCCCTGACGCTGCAAGCGCCCTACCTCATCTACGTGGACCACGGCAATGGCAGAGAGTCCGTGCCACTGGAGCAGTCGGAGTACACCTCGAGCTACCTGAGGGTATCGGAGCAGAGCCCTCCAACATGATGGCGGCCTCCAGAACTGAGGACTATCAACTATTGGGGGAAGTCCTAGATCAAGGTCTGAAGGAGTTGGGTTACTCCAGAGAAGACCTGAGCGTTGAGTTGTTCGCCAGCAACAAGCAACATGTCTTGGACCTTTACTGCATCAAGGGGAAAAGCTGCAGCTACAAATTGTACTGGCCCTCTTTCGGGATGGCCTACGGGAACCCCAGGTTCAGTGAACTGGGGAAGGTCTTGACCCAGGTGCCCCTGGAACATTCCTGTATGGTCCTGTGTTCCCCCGATGGGGGAGCCGATATGGGCAACGAGTACTGGCGAGCCCTCCTGGACAGGATGACTATCAGCTCTGTCAGCTACCTGATGAGAACATCTACGTGCCTCTGGGACGCAAGACGCCCATCGGGAAACCCGGATGGGGAAGTATGCTCAGCACGGTGGACGGGGGTCTTACGTCTATTCCCTGGGAGGACCTGGACTCAACTCTCGTCCAGGCTATACAACGAGAGAGCGATGGACTCACCCTGGGTGACTTGAAGGATCGACTACGACCTCAAGATGCTATTGGGACTATACCAGGGGGTGATGAATACGTCATGACTAACACCAATGCCCCCAACTCTCCCTGCCATGTACCTGTTCCTGGTGGAGTCTCTGGGTGTGGACTATCCGAGCTCCCAAGCTCTATCCACTCTGATGACGAAACTGAGCATGACGCCTTCTTCGTGCAAACATGCGTGGAGGAAGTGGAGAACGCCGAGTACTTCGCCCCACTGAAACCCCTACTCTCCCTGAGGGTGGAAGACCCCATGGACGAGGAGCTGGACCCCCGATCCAGGCTAAGAGAGTACGTGGACTCCAAGAGGAGGTTGGTGGTGAAAAAGCTTTGCTACGCTAAGCCTACCCGCAGCTCATGGCCACTGAAGCAAGGATGTATGGGAGATCTATCCCGATTGAAGGAGGACCTCGAACAGAAGATCACCATCTGGCAAAGGCAGGTAGATGGTAAGCTCATGAAGAGCGTGTGGGGTGCCCATGTGAGGACCCGAGAGGAGGACAACGTCTCAGAGGAATGTGTATGTGAACCCCCTCGAGCGTGCCTATGTTGCCTTCGTCCAACGGAGATGGTTGAACCAGACCTATTATATGCCAACCAAGGGTTGAAGGATACTACCAAGGGCGAAGAGTCGGTGGAGGATCACCTCCCGACGTCTAGTACTCAGGGGGCAAGCAACTTACACTCTGACGAGGACATGGAGAACAAGATCAAGCTATTGGACCCGCGGGTGCAGAAACTTATAAGGACCTATCTGGAGGTGTTCGGGGAACTACCACCCCGAGCCTCATGTGACAAGCTGGTACAGATAGACCTCAAGCTGAAACCCGAGTTCGTGGGTCGTAAGATCCGGAGGAGACCCTATCCGGCTCCGAAAGAGCAGGCCGCCGGAATTGAGCGACAGATACAAGAATATGTCGACACTGGCCTAGTTCTGGGGTACAAGGACGGGGACTACCCCCAACACTGCGGCCCCTGTTTTCTGGTGGTTAAGCCTGGGTCTACAGCCAAACGGCTGGTAGTGGACTATGGAGAGCTGAACAAGAAAGCGTTGAACCAGTCAGGGTCCATTCCTAATATGGATTCTACCCTTGAGAAGATAGCCTCCTGTCGCTACAAGACCAGGATGGACAAGAGGAGCGGATTCTGGCAGGTGGACCTGACGCCCAACGCTCAGGAGCTACTAGCCTTCATCACCCCCCAGGGGAGGGTGTTCAAGTGGAAGGTCGTGCCCTTTGGCGTGGCCAGCGCACCCGCTCTATTCCAAGATCTGATGAACAAGATCTTGTTCATCCTACAACAAAGACCCAAGGTGCAAGAACTCATATCCCGTGGGGCCCAGATGGAGTTGCACATCGACGATGTATGCCTCGGGACCAATACCCAGGAGGATCACCCAATCCTCTTGGGTGAGTTCTTTGCGCTCTTCCCGGAGAACCACACACGACTCAAGCTGGAGAAGTGTCAGTTCATGCAGGAGACCATGCAGCGCCTTGGGTTTGTCGTGGGCTATGGGTGGTGGATTCCAGCGACCTCTAAGGCCAAACCCCGATAGACGCTAAGGTACGACATGAAGACCCCAAGAAAGGACTCCATGATGTACGCAGTTTCATTGGGGCGTGCAACTTCTACCGCCGCCATATCAAAACCCTCACCTACATTAGCGCCATTCTGACCGACCTGATCAAGAAGAGTACTACTTGGCGCTGGGGCCCACAAGAGCAACAAGCGTTTGACGAGCTCAAAGACCAGGTGGCCAACGCTAAGTGCTTAGGCGTGCCTAGAGCACAAGGTGAGATTATCCTGGTGACAGACACCAGCAATGTGGGCAGCGGTGGAACGTTGGTACAATGGCAAGCACTACAGAAGGAGGAGTTCGAATCGGCTATTTCCCAATGGGGGACTGGAGGTCTCAACCGAGATGGAACTCTCAAGCACAGCTACCATGACCACAAGTGGGTCCTAGTACCCCTGGGCCACTGGAACTCGAAATGGAACCAGGCCAGGGGGAACTACTCCACCTATGAGCAGGAATTGCTCGCGGGTATGCTGGTGCTATCCTCACAGGCAAGACTGTTGGGGAGTAGCCCTGTGGTCTGGCTGTGCCACCAAGAGCTTGTCCGCTATTCCAGAAGGGTCCCCCACCTGAGAAGGCCAAGCTACGGCGCTGGTTGACCTACCTCAGCCAGGTAGGTAGGTAGGTAGGTAGGTGCACTCGGTCCTGGAGAGGCGCCCCATGGTTCCCCCTGGCGTCGCCCCTGTGACGAACAGGAAGAGGCTCCGCGCGTGACGGGAAGAGGCGGCTTACATCCCGCTAGACCTGACTGTTGGCCCCCAACAAAGCGGCCCCGGGCAACACCGGGAGGGCTGACCGCCGCTGGCGTGACGTGCTTGTCTCGCCGGGAGGTCGTGCCCCCGTGCTTGCGCACGTCCCCTCCTTTGGGCGGAACCCTAGAGGTTCACCGGACTTCCTGGCGTATCCCGTTCCCAAGGCATGCATGCACGTTCTTGGTACTAGGGTTCCGAGGCGCTTGGGTGTCGCACGCTCTGCCTCGAGTACCAAAGCAGCGCAGGCCTTAGGATGCAGCCTCACCCCCGGTCTCCGGATCTTGTTTGGCCGGGTCAGCTGCATGGCACGGGCTGCCTCAGTGCCTGGGCTGTGGACACTGGGTTTTCTACTGTTGTGCGGCGTTTGTGTTTGGGTCCGGTTGGCGGTTGGGTGTGGGTTTTGTTAACCCCGCCAGTCCTGGCTTGGGTCTTGGCTGGGTGTGTTTGGGCACGATTTGTGGTGTTGTGCCTCTTTTGCCGGCTGTTTGTGGTGTTCGTGGTTGGACTTAGGTTTCGGCCTGCTTTTGGGACGTGTGTGGTTGCGTGCGCGCTCCGCTTGCCCCCCGCCGTTTCCGGTTCCGGTGTGCGGTGTGGCCGTGCGTGCTGGGGTTTTGGTTTCGGCTGCGCCCCGCCTCTCCTTCGGGGGGTGTTGGGGTGTGTGTGTGCTCGTGCGCCCGTCCTGCGTGGTCTCCTGCACCTCCTGGTTGGGGTTGCTGTGCGGGGGTGCGTGTTTGTGCGCGCGCCCCGCTTGTTACCTGCCTTTCCTGGCTGGGGTGCGGTGTGTGGGCGTGCGTGCTTGGCCCGGGTCTCGGCTGTGCCCCGCCCTTTTTGGTTGGGTTGTCGGGGTGTGTTTTTTGTGCTTTTTTTTTCTGGGCCTGTCTTGGTTTGGCTTTGTGGTGTCGGTTGCTGGCTGTCCCTGTCCCAGGCCTTGTGGTCCCTGTCCCCCCATCCCCTTCCTTTTGGTCTGGGCTGCTGGCTCGTTTTTTTTTTCCAGCGTGGTGTGTGTCTGCATGTTTCAGTGTCCCTTTTCCCGGTGGGCCGTTGTTCCTAGCTTGGTGTTGCCGGTTTTGGCTGGGTTGTCCCCCTGTGCCTATTTTGGGGGTCCTGTCTTCGGTGCCTTCTGGGTGGGGGGTTTGGTCGCCTCTTGTGGTGTTGGCGGGCGGTTTGGTGGCTGTGGGCTGTTCTCTCGCCCCCTCCCCTCCCCCCCCTCTGTTTTTTTTTCTGGGGGGGGGGGCTGCCTGTTCCTCCCTCTGCCTTCCTGGGCTGGCGCACGCACTGGCCCGCATTCAGTGTGGTCTTCCGGGCTGCTGTTGGCGGTTGCGTTGTGCCTGGCCGTGTTCCGGCCCCATGGGTCGGGTGGGCTATGTACACGTTGGGCTCGGCGCCCCTTCCTGCCGGGTTAGGTCCTGGCTCTGCCGGCTGGGCGGCTGCGCCCAGCGGCTGCGTGTGGCTCTGGGTTGGAGGGCTGGGGTTGTCCGTTTCCTTTCTCCTCTGCGGTGCCGGTTTGAAACTTCTGGGTCGCCCGCCAGCGTTGTTGCCGGGCGCGCGGTGGCCCCGTGTGTGGCCTGCGATGGCGGTGTGTGGCGTGCTGGTGCGGCGCCTTCCAGGGTGTGCGGTGGCTTGTTTCGGTTAGTCCTTCAGGTTAGGGTCAGTCGTGCCGTGTTGTGCCGCTCTGTGCCGCGTCGCGTCGCGTCGTGCTGTTGCGTGTTGCACTCTGGCGCGCTGTGGTGCGGTGTGCCGTGGTCTCGCGTTGTGCCGTTGTGGGTCAGTGGAGGTCAGCCTGGCCTGTGTTGTGGTGCGGAGTGCGGGCCGGAGTGTGGCTGGCTGGTGGCTGGAGGGTGCGGTTAGGTGTGGGTGTCTCGCTGGGTCCGTGCTGTGGGGGCCTGGGCGTGCCGCTCGGGCTGGTGGGTCGGGTAGGCGTCCGTGGGGTTGCCCTCCCTGGGGGCCTGTGCCTCCGTCCCGTGTCCTCTGGGGGTCCCGGTCCCTAGCCCTGGTCGCTGTGGCTGTGCCTTTGTCCTCTTCCTGTGCCTGTGAGGTGGCCCTTGTGGCGGCCGGGGTCGTCGCCTGGCGGTGAGGGCGTGGTGGTGCGCCGCGCGGCGGCGTTCCCTGCGGCTTCCTCTGTGGGTGTGGCCCGTTCTCCCCGTGTAGATGTGCCCTCCATCCCGCGTGTGGTTTCCGGTGGCCGGTGGGTGTGCGCTGGTGTGATCCGTAGGGCCTCCGATGCTTGCTTCGGCGGTGCGTGTTGGGGGGTGCGCCCCCGGGAGTCGTGCGGCGTTCGGTGGGGGTGGGGCGGCGCTGGTCCCCCCGTCGTGGTATGCCCTTCCCCGGTGTGGGTCGTGGCGTTTGCCGTGGTGCCCTTTTCCTCTGTGCCTCGGTCCCCGCTCCTGCCCCTTCCTGGTTCTTGGGTGGTTTCCTGCCCCCATGTTGTGTCCCTTCCGGCGTGCTGTCCCTATGGGTGCCTGTCCTCACTTGGGGCCGCTCCGTGTTCTCTTGCCTGAGTGCCCCTTGCTGTCCCTTGCCCTCCCCTTGCCCTTGTCCTTCCCCTTCCTGGTGTGGTGGTGGCGGGCTGGGGAGGGGGCGCCGATGGCCCAGGCCTGGGGGTGGCTGGCCTGGAGCCATTGGCGGAGGGCTTGGGGGGTGTAGGGGGGTCGGAGACCCTGGACCGCATCGCGGAGGAGAGCCTCCCATGCCGCTTGCGGCATGATGGCCTCCGGGGCGGCCTGGTTGTGGTCGGCGGGGGTGCGCCTGCGCATCTCCTCGAAGGTGTGCACCATGTGTACCCCTTCTCGCCTTTTCGCTCCCCCGGCCCACTTCACCCAGCCGCGGAGCTCCTGCAAAGCGGGGGCAGACCACCAGGCGAGGTGGGCGGGGGCCCGGGGGGGGAGGGGTCCGTGCCCGGGGTCCTAGAGCGGCGGGGGAAGGACGTGGACCTGCGGTGGTGGTGGGGCTGGCGGTGCCTCAGGGAGCGGGAGCAGCGGTGTCGGGGGCTGGGGGTGGAGGACCAGTACGGGCGGGAGGGGGGAACGGTAGGGGGAGGTGGACATGGGGCGGCGGTGGCGCGCTTGGTGGCACCTGGGGGAGCAGGAGTGGTGGTGGCGGGGGCTGGGGGTGGTGGATGGGTATGGGCGGCGGGGGGAGCAGGGAGCCCGGCGGGGCCTGTGGGGGGAGGGGGAGGTGGACGTGGGGCGGCGGTAGCGTGCCTGGCGGCGCCGGGGGGAGCGGGAGCGGTGATGGCGGGGGCTGGGGGTGGGGGTCATGTACGGCCGGAGGGAGGAGGGGGAGGTGGACATGGGGCGGCGGTGGCGCGCTTGGTGGCGCCTGGGGGAGCAGGAGTGGTGGTGGCGGGGGCTGGGGGTGGTGGATGGGTATGGGCGGCGGGGGGAGCAGGGAGCCCGGCGGGGCCTGTGGGGGGAGGGGGAGGTGGACGTGGGGCGGCGGTAGCGTGCCTGGCGGCGCCGGGGGGAGCGGGAGCGGTGATGGCGGCGGCTGGGGGTGGGGGTCATGTACGGCCGGAGGGAGGAGGGGGAGGTGGACATGGGGCGGCGGTCGCGCTCGTGGTGGCGCCCGGGGGAGCGGGAGCGGCGGGAGCGGGGTCCCGGGGGGTCGTGGTGGCGCCTGGGGGAGCGAGAGCGGCGCAAGTGGGTGGTTGAGGCGCGGTCGCGGTGTGGGGGGTGTCGGCGCCGGGGGCGACTGTGCCGTGCGGGGGGGGAGCGGGAGCGCCGCCGTTTGCGGGACCGGGCCTCATCGCTCGAGTCGGGCCACTCAGGAGGCGTCGGCGAATCCTGGGGGACTCGCGTGGTGCTGCCTGGTACTGGGGGGGGAGGGGAGGTCCCCGGTCGTTCATGGATCCGCCACGTAGGAGTGTGGTGGCAGCAGCGGCTGGTGGTATGGGTCGCGTGACTGTCCCTGGCGGGGTCGGGCCCGGGGGGCCCCTTTGGCGTGGACGTGGTGGCCGGGGCAATACGGTTCCTGGTACGGGGGGGGTGGCTGGTACGGGGGGGGTGGCCCCTGGTGGTAGGTGGGGTATGCGGGTGGAGCGCTCGGTGGCTGCCATCCCATTCGCTGGTGCTGTTCGTGCACGGGGGGTTGTGGCCCGGTGGGGTGGGGTGGTGGGCAGTGGTAGGGGTGGAGGTGATGTTGGTGGTGGTGGTGGTGGGGCCGCTAGTGGTGGTCGCGTTTGTAGTGGTGGGGTTGGTGTTGCGGGTATGGCCCTTGGACCCCTTGTGGGTATTCCGGTCCCCTTGTGGGTGTGGGGGGTCAAGCATCGTGCGCAGCCCCTGGGGCTGTACTATGTGTTGGGCAGGGGGGCGGGTTGGGGGCCGGGCTTGACGGTGACGGTGGTCGAGGGGTCCCACGTCCCTGGGTCGGTTTGGCCGGCGGTGGTGGTGGTTTGTGGGGGATGGGGGACGGGGCACTTGGTGACGGGGATGTTGACGAGGGTTGGGACGGGGTCGTGTTGGGTGGCCGCCTCTGCGGTGGCGGTGGCTGCCAGTGGGAGGGGGGCGTGGGTTGTGGTGGGTTGGCGGTCCTGGGTTGGGTTAGGGTTTGGGTGAGATCGGTGTCGGTTGGGTTTGTGTCGTTGCGATTGTGGTGTTGTGTGTGCTCGCTTGGGGGCCGGTTCGGGTTTGGGGTCGGGTTTGGGGTTGGGGTCCGGTTCCAGGTTGAGGAGGACCTCTCACCGGAGGTGTGAGGGCGCTGATGTCAGGTCGGAGGTCTTCCCGGTGCGTTGCCGGGGTGCCTGAGTCGCCTGTGTGGGGGTCGGGTGTGTGCGTGCGGCGGCGGCCTCTGCTTTTGCCGTGGCCTTGAGGATGAGGGCGGCGGGGAGGGGGGGGTCGGAGGATGAGGTGGAGGAGGTGCATGAGACTGAGGATGAGGAAGAGGTGGTGGACGCGGGTTGGGCTGTGATGCGGGCGGGCTTGTGGGCGGCGGCTTCTGCTGCGGCCACGGCAGGGAGGATGGAGGGCATGTCCTCGGGCTGTAGGTTTGGGGCGGGCGGCCTGGGGGGGGCCGGTCGTGACTTGGCGGCCCGGCGGGCCGATCTGGTCGGCAGCGGCGGGGGAGGGAGGCGCGGGGCTGTGGCCTTCTCTTTCCGGGCTTGGCTGGGCCGGGGTCCTGCAATTTGTGAGGTTGTGTGGGTTGGCGTCCGCGGGGGGGAACAGTTTGCGTGGGCTGCATTCAGGGGCCGGGGGGGGTGTGCGCGGGGGGCGTGTGCGGGCCACTGGGTGGGGTGGGTGTGCCGCGGGGCGCGGGGCTCCTCTCGGCGGGTGTGTGCGGGTTGTCGAGTGTGGGGGGTGGTGAGGGGTGTCCGGCGGATGGGTGTGTGGCGGGCGTGTGCTGATGTTCGGGCGGGTGGGGGAGGCCCGTGTCGCGGGGCCTGGGGGTGCGCGCGATGGTGGGCCTGTGTGGGTCTCTGGGTGAGCAGCGAGAAGGGAGGGGCATGGGCGGGGATTGTGCGGTGGGGTGTGTTGTGTTGGTGTATGTGTCAGCTCGCCGCGGCGCGCTTGCGTGGTCAGTTGTAGGCCGGGCGGTTTGGAGGAGAAGCTTGCCGTCTTCTGCTGCCGCGGCAAGGATTTCGCAGACGAGCTTGCGTATCTGGTGGACCTCTTGGTCAGTGATGGGAAGGGGGTAAGCTAGCTCTGGGCTAAGACCCACGCGGCTGAGGACCCTGTGGATGGCGTGGTACCTGCAGGTGAGGGATTGCTGCGGTCTTGGGGGGGGGGTTTGGCCGCGTGTCCGGGCCCGCCTCGATTTGTGTGTGGGCGGTTGGGATGGCCCAAATCCAGGGCACGTTCCCCGTGGGTGGCCAGCGGCGCTGGATCCAGTGGGTCAGGCAGAGCATTACCAGTCCCAGGTGGTAGCCTGACTTCCCTGAGGTGATTTTGGCCAGGGCGCGGGCTGGAGGCTTGTCCCCTGGTTGGAGGACGCCCCTGAGGACCCTGTGCTGGGTGGTGGGGTCGGCTACTGCCCCTGGTGGGGCGGGCCCTGGGGCGAGCATGGTGTCTGTCCCTTTGACGAGCCATTGCGGGCCGGGGGACGTAGCCGTAGCGGCTATTACGTAGTAGTGCCCGCGCTCGAGGACTGTAACCCAGACCTCCGGCGGGGGGTGGTCACTGTCTGTAGGTGGGGGGGAGAGGTCGTCGTCTGGGGTGCGGAGGCCGGCGGCGCGGAGGGCGGTGTCGCGGGTTGGTGCGGTGGCCTGTTCCCACTGCTCTGGGCGGTTCGGGTCCGCTGGGTGGTCCTTCTCCGCTGGGGCCCGTCGTAGGCGTACCGTCCCTCGACGTGTGACGTTGATGTTGGTGTCCTGTGTCAGGGCCTGGCCCCACTCGATGGGGGGGATCCAGACGTGCTGGCCTTGGGTGTGTTCTCGGGCTCGCCAGAGTACGAGGTCTACGATGGCCTCCTGGGGGCCGTTGCCTGGGGTGGTCAGGTCCCGGAGGGCTTTGACGGTGAGCTTGGTCCAGTCCTCTTGTAGGCGGTACCAGCCCAGGGGGGTGGTCAGGGCCCTGCCTTGGAGGGTTGCTCGGAGGAGGTCGGCGTCGCGGATGGTGGCCGGTTTGAGGGGAGGGTGCCCCAGGTCCGGGGGGGGTGGGCTGGATCGGTTGCTGGGGTCTTGCGCGTCTACGTCGACGTATAGTTGGGCCTGGTTGGGCTCGGCCGGGCTGGGCGGTGCCGGGTGGCTTCTTTGGTGAGAGATGGGCTTCGGGGCGCTGTGGTGGTGTCTTTGAGGCCTGCGGATGGGGATGGGGGGCGTGTGCGGGGCGCGAAGTGGGTCAGCGGACGTCTGGGTCATGCACGGCATGATAATGGATGAGAAGCTGCATGTGATCCCTGGCGGTGGGGTCGGTGAGTTGCTCTGCGTGTGTTAACAGGAGGTGTTTGCGGTGTACCATTTGGGCCGCTGCTCTGCGGACGGCTTCTAGCTGGAGGTGCGCTGCTGCCTCCATTGGGCTTTCCGTGTGTTTGGTGAGGTGTCGGTGCAGGGCCTGTGTCACCACCCCTCTCATGGTGGCTTCTTTGACCAGGGGATCCCGGAGGAGGTGTTTGGTGGCCTGGTGTGCGTGGCTGTGGGTTGGCCATCCTTCGTGTCGTCGTAGGGTTTCCGCCAGGGACCAGCCCACTAGCGTGTCCCTGCCTGTATGGAGGGGGCATTTCTTGAAGTGTTCCCAGTCCTCTAGGGTGGTGTGGTTGCACGGGCAACGGTTGTCTTCTTCGGGGACGTGGATGTGCTTGCGGGCGAGCCATCTGGCGACCCTGGTGAGGAATGGTAGTTGCTCCCTGAGGAGCTGGATGCGTCGTTCTTTGAGGTGGGCTGGGACGTTTGCTGGGGGCAGTGCTGAGTGGTAGAGGGGGATTTGCAGTCTGTCCTGGAGCTCCTGGATGTGCGCACGGCTGTCTGCGTCGCCGAGCACGCAGGCGAGATGTTGGATGGGGTTGGGATAGTGGTATGCTCTGTCGTGGGAGGAAAAGGGGGCGTCCTCTGGTACCCAGTCCGGGGTCTGATGGGGCTCCGGTACGGGGGGTATGTGTTGGAGGTGTGTGTGGTTTCGGCCGAGGTTGGGGATCTGGAGGGTTGATAGGTGCGTTGTGCGCTGGTGTACTGCCTGGTTGTTGGCCTTACCATTTCGGTATTGGTGTCTGTGGGACTCTTGTTTCACGATGTGGAGTTCGACGTAGGGGGGAAGGCTGCGAAGGGCTTTCCAGAGCAGCAGTGCCTGGGTGCCGACGCTCGTCGCGGTGGCTTTGTGAAGTGGTTGCCTTGCTATGCGGAGGAGCAGGTGTGTGTCGACAGTGGCGTCTACCACGAACCAGACCCGGACGATGTGCGGGAGGTGGGCGGGTAGGTGGGCCGCGATCTCGGCGATGGCGTCGGCCATGGCCCCTAGCTCCCCGTGGGGGGAGGCCCCGTAGGTGGTGTGGCCCGTGTGGTGGTCCATGTGGTAGTGTCCCCCGGTGTGCGTTAGCTGCAGGGTGGCCCCCCTGGTGATGGGCGTGAGGGCGGATTCGCCTGAGGGGTCGGTGAAGAAGAGCCGGTCCGCCGGTGATGGTTGTGGGAGGCGGCATGGGTTCATGGGCAGGTAGGCGTATATGGCGAGGCCCGTGGTGAGTTGGGCTACTGGGGTTGTGGGCTGCAGGATGGGGGTGGCGTACACCCCTATTCCTTTGGAGATGATGTGTTTCGCTTTGTGGGGACATGGCTATGAGTCCCTGCTCTGGCTGTCCTTGTGTGAGGTAGGAGTAGATGTAGTGGAGGATGTAGGCTGTGTCGGGGGTAGGCCGTGGCATGTGAGGGTTTGTGTTCGGTGCTCCGGTGTGTGGCAGGAGTGGTGGAGCGGAAAGTAGGGGTGCTCGTGCTTGCCCTTTCTGCCTGGTTCGTACATGCTGTAACGGATGGCGACCCCTGCCTGGTCGGGGCGGGGCCAGGTCGGTGTAGTTGTGAAGAGCCATTTGGGCGCGTGGTCGGGGTTCCACGCTACCTTGGGGTTGGTGTCCGTGCGGTGGAACCATGGGGCTACCCATGCGTAGGCCTGTGGTGGTAGGTGGGTTGTGGGGTGGGTGTGGTGGCGTGCTCTGAGGTGTAGTACGGGCCATGGTGTGGTTGGTGCCTCGGGGTCACAGGCCCAACATGTGCGTGGCATGCTCTGGGAGTCATGGGGGAACCGTGGTAGGTCTCAAGCGGTCATGTCGTGTTTCCGTATGCGCCATTTTGCCCCGTGGTGGATGACAGTGGTCTGCGTGGGTTTGGCTTCATTCGGGCCCAGTAGTAGGGTTAGTGGTGGGTGCGTAGGGCGGTGTCGCTGGAATGGGTCGGGGGTGTTGCTCTTTGAAACCTCGGTAGGCTGCACGCATGTCTTTGCTTTCCGGCAGAGTGTGTCCCGCTGCTCGTGCCGTCTGCGTGAGGTACTGGTGGAAAAGGCGGTATTGAGGCCATTTGAGAAGCTGTAGAAAGGGGGATTTGGTGTGCCCCGCTGTGGTGCAGGACCCGCATTCCGGGGGAGGGTGACGTATACTACGGTGATGGAGGCCCCGACAAGGTCTATGGTGTGGATGGTGCCCTTGGGGTGATGGTGGAGGTCCCCGCAGAGGACCGCTAGAGGCCCTTCCTCTGGGCACGTGTGGTTGGTGAGTATGGCGTGGTGTTGGGATGGGAGGAGAAGCTGCAGGTGGTTCCACGGGCGCGTGTTCATGTCGGTGGGCAAGCCCGTCTGGTGGAGTACCCAGCGCAGGCATGTGTTGCGGGCCGGTTGTGCGGCTTGGAGGCGGATTGTGGTGTCCTCGCAGACCTCCGGTGAGTGGTTGTGGGTCATGCGGTGAAGGAGGAGGGCGGTGTGTCTGGTGTAGGCCGCTTTCACCTCGTCCCCTATGGCATCCCCATAGTGGGGCCATGCCGCTCGGATGGCGCGGGTGGGTATGGAGATGGGCCAGCCCCCCTGTGCTGCCCATGCATTGGTCACGGCGCTTGTGGCGGACACGAGGGCGGTGGTGGGGTGTGTCGGGTGGAGTGCTTGGAAGCCTATGCAGGCGTTCAAGACCCCGGTGAGGTAGTACGCCAGGCTCTGGTGGGACAGGGAGAGGGCCTTGGTGGTCGGGGACGCATATCCGGGGAGATGGGTGAGGTGTGATTGCAACTCGGGAGGGAGGGTGGCGTCCTCAGGGTTTGGGGCCTGGATTACCCCCAGGTGGGTGGTGGTTGTCACGACTTGCATGGGGGGCCCTTTTGGCCCTAGGGTGGGGGGTGTGGCAGACCCCTTGATCATGGCCACTGACTTTGTGGGGTGGACGATGAGGTTGTTGTGGGAGAGGTAGGAGACAGTCACGTCCACTAAGTCATTGGCCTGTTGGGTGACGGTTGGCCCGGGGTCCGGGGCATGGGGTTCGTAAGGGGTTGTGTGCGACCATGAGGTTGGTGTCGTCCGCGAAGCTCACCAGGGGGGAGAGGAGGGGGTAGGGGGCGTAGGCCGGGTAATCCTGCTCGATTGCGAGGGCCAGGGGGAGCGTCATGAGAAGTTACAGGAGGGGGCCTTCTGCTCCTCCTTGGGGGACCCCGCTGCCTGGCTCCAGGAAAGGGGTTGAGGCCTGCTCAAGTGCGGACCGTCTATTTGCGGTTGCGGATGTAGCCGGAGGCGAAGTTGTAGAAGGGGAGGCCTAGGCATTTCCACACCGCTTCTAGAAGGAGCCAGGGGGTGTTGGGGAAGGCTCCTTTGACGTCGAGGGAGGCGATGATGAGGTCCACCGGGTCCATGTCGGCGATGGTGTCCTGGAGGAAGATGGCCTCGTGTGGGGACCGGCCTGGGATGGCCCCCCAGAGGCTGGCTGGTACGTGGGGGTCCAGGTGGGGGCGGATGCGGCGTGGGAGGATGGTCCAGACGATTTTGACCCCCGTGACTGCACAGACTATGGGGCGCCAGTTGTCCGGGTTTGCCCAGTCCCCTTTTTTGTAGAGGGGGTGGACAAAGCTTGCCCAGTCTGGTGGCAGGGGGGTCTGCCCCATGAGGATGTCCCAGAGGCGGTGGGCGAGGATGCAGAGGAGGTGGGCGGGGAGGTGGTAGTATGCCTCTGCAGGGAGGCCGTCGTAGCCCGGGGTTTGGTGTTGCCGGAGACTGTGGATGGCCTTCCGGACTTGGTTGATGGTGAAGGGGCGCTTTTCCAGTTGCCTCCTCTGGGCGTGGTTGAAGACCCGAGGAAGGCGGTCGATTTTGGCCTGGGTGTCCGCGTCCAGTGTGTCTTGGCTGAGCATGTGTTGCCGGAGGAAGCTGTCTTGGGTGGCTTGGAGCACTGTGGCTGGGTCGTTGGCGAGGAAGCAGTCCTTCTGCCGGACCGTGGTGATGGTGCGGTGGCGGGTGTCGGTCATGGCGTCGTGGAGGTGGCGGATGGCCTTGTAGGGGAGTTCATGTTGCGCATACCGCTCGTGTTCCTGGGGGATGCGCTGTTGCCTGTGGATGTGCCACCGCTGCAGGTCTGCCCTGATGTGGGCTATCTGCGTCCTGCAGTGGTGTATCTGGCGGCAGGTTCCGGGGGTGTCGGTGTGGAGGAGGGTCGGCAGTTGTTGCTTCGCATGCCAGAGGTCATGGAGCATGTCCCCTAGGGCCGTGGGTGGCTGGTCGTCGTCAGTGTGGAGGTGTTGCTCGAAGCCGCAGGTGACAGCGGCCGTCCGCATGGCTGTGAGTAGGTCGGTGGCGTCTGGTTGGATGCGCCGGGCGCGGTCTATGGCCCTGTGATATTGGGACCAGGCATGCTTGTCATGCAGTGGGGGCATCTTCAGCAGGGGTGGTAGGCCTTGGTCCGCATCCTCTGGGGGGCTGGGGGGAAGGCTGGGGATGGTGAGGCGGATGTGCAGGGGGCTATGGCCTGTGGGTCCCAGCAGGAGGGGTCCATATCGGGCCTCCGCCCGGATGATGGTGGTGGGGTCGCCATAGCATACGTCGATGCGGGATGGGGCGGCATCTGTTCGGTGGGGGAAGTGGGATGGTTGGCCTTCGAGGTTGGCCGTCAGGTCCACGAGCCCCAGCATTTTGATGGTGTCGTGGACTGCATGGTCCTGGGTTGTGGCCTGTCCCCCTCGGTCCGCCGGGGTGGGGGCGGCGTTCATGTCGCCGGTGATGATTGTGGGGGCGAGCATGGCCAGCTGGCGGTATGCCTCGGCCAGGGCTTGGAGGAAGGTTTCCGTGGCGTCGCCGAAGGGGACGTGGGCATTGATGACGTTGAGTTGCCATCCGTCCCCGACGACGTCATAGACACCTAGCCTCCCTGGGATGCTGAGGTGGTGGACGAGGTGGACGTGGATGCCGGTTCGGGCGTACAGGGGGGTCCCCTTGTGCCAGTAGCATTTGTACGATTTCCAGTCCGGGGTATATATGGGGGTGGTTTCTGGGGGGTCTTCGCATTGTAGGCCTTGTTCCTGGAAGGCGAGGAGGTGGGGAACCCACCCCGGCCCCTGTGCCATCGGAAGCTCCTGGAGGGCGGTTGAGGCGTCCTTGGAGTATGTGACGGCCGGGTGGTTGAGGTCGAGGAGGTTGACGGTGGCCTCGGTGGGGGCGGCCCGGGGCTGTGGAGGCTTGTGCCCTCGGCCCTTGCCCCGTCAGGGAGGGGGACTGGGGCTCGGGATTTTTTGCTGGTTGGTGGGCGCTTGGGTAGGCGCGGCGGGGGGAGGCCTTGGCTCCACTCCGGGGGAAGCTCCCCAGTGTATTTGGTGCCTCTGTGGGCCTTGTTCCCGTCAGTGCGGAGCCGGATGGGGTGGGCACTGGTGAGCTCCAGGGTGTGGCCTTCTGGCTTGTCTGGGGCGCTGCTGCCTTGGTCTAGCTCCTTTTGGCGGTGCCAGACCACCCGGATCTGTGGCCCCCTGTTGTCCCCCGGGTCGCGGAGGCGGTACTGGATTGTGCCCTCACACCAGATCCAGTCGCCCGTGTGGTTGTTGCGGAAGGGCTGCTGAACCTTCGCGTCCTTTTCCAATCCTGGGTACGCCTCGGGCGGGGGGGGTGCTGGTGGCGGGAGGGAGGATGATGAGGATGCCTGGTCCGGGTGGGGCGGTGGTAATGATGGGAGGGAGGATGACGAGGATGCTTGGTCCGGGTTTGCCGGGTGGGTCAGGTGGGGTGCGGGGGGTCGGGAGATCGCTGCTTTTCCGGCTTGGTTGCGGGCGGGTGCGCCCCTTTTTTGTCTCGCTCGCTTGGGTGGGACTGGAGGTAGCGGGGCTGGGGCGGCGTGGGGTTTGAAGAAGGGGTGCGTTGCTTGCTGGCCCGGATCCCTTAGCGGGGGTTCTGCCGGCGTTTGCATGTTCGCTTTCGCGTGGCTGCGCATGAGGTTGGCGAGCCTGCGCACGGTCTCCGGGGGATCGGATGGCCATGGCAGTGCGGCCGGGCTGTCGTCGAAGGGGTGGTGAAGGTGGTAGTTCCTCATGGCCTAGGCCTGCATGACCCAGGCCTCCGTGGGTTCTGGTGTGTCTGGGCTGTTGGGGGAGCCTTGAGCCCAGTAGAGTGCTGTGTGGAGGGCTTCCCACGGGGCGCCTTCGCGGCCTGTGAGGGTGGTGGCCTGGAGGAGTCGCTGCCGGCCCCGTGGGGGGTTTTCCGGGTCTATTTCCGGGGTATAGGCCTGGGCTGCCCTGAGGACTCCCTGTGCCCAGTGGAGGACCCACCATCCGGCGTCCGCTTTGAGGATGTGGATGGCGGGTTGTTGGGGGGGCGTGTCCAGGGTGTCCCACGATGCAATGGTTAGTTCTATCTTGGAGGGGCGGAGGTGTGGGGTGGCCCTGCGGCTTAGGAGTTGATCGATCTGGAAGGGGGTGACGTAGGGCTTGGAACCGGTTTTTCAGGTATTGCCAATAACCGGTATCTGTTTAGCATGGTTGTTTGAAACCAATAACCGGTTTCATTTTCTGCACACAATCCAATAACCGGTTTTGTTTTTTTGCTAAACATCCGGTATTGGCAATTAAATCATAGATAGTTGCGTGGTTCTGTTTTGTTCAAACCACTTGTACAACTGACAATTTGACACCCAAATTATCAATAACCGGTACCTGTTTAGATACATAAGTCCAAACCAATAACCGGTTTTTAATATGATGAAAAAACCAATAACCGGTTTGCATTTTTGAGGTGAGCAACAATAGCCGGTTTTGGGTGTCAAAAAAGGTTCCAAGCCTTAGGGTGGGGGGATCTTTGGGGCCCTGCGGTGATGGGGGCATCGCTGGGATGGTTGTGGGGTCCCAGTGGCGTTCGTGGGCGGCCAGGGTTATAGGGCGGCGGTGATGATGTGGTGGGCATGCCCCTCCAGGACGATGTGGCGCTCCGTGCCGAAGTCTTTTGGTAGGTGGGCTGCAGGGTGGACAGTGATGTGGGCTAGGGCGCGTTGGTGGGCCTTTTTCCCCCGTCTGGCGCCTGCGTCCGTTTGTCCTCCGGGATGTGCTGTTGTTGGTGTTTTGATGGGGACGGTCCCAGGGCTAGGGATTCTACTCCGTGGAGGGGGATAGCGTGTTCCCTGGACCTGTTGGGCAGGATGTATATGCCCGGGTCTCCCGGTACGGTGCCCAGGTACATGTTGCCCATGATGGTGGGGGCCGGCAGCAGTTTGCGCAGGGGCGAGATGCATGGGGTGGAGCAGGGCGGGCCATGGTGCTCACACCGGGGGTGGTCGATGCCGTACGGGTTGACGTGTACCGCGAAGGGTCCGACGGCGCGCGCGAGTTTGCGGGGTTGGATGTTGTGGAGGCGCGCCACCGCCCGTGTATGGGAGCGCCCTTCGCTGATCCACACCGCGTCTGCCCGCGACGCCGCTCGGTTCAGGCAGTCCGTGATCATGCCTGTGATCGTGCGGTTGTGGGTGGCATCTGACACTCTGGCGGGGGGGGCGCTGATGTTGGGGATGGTGTGGTCGTCGTGGAGGGTGCGGGGCTTGCGCCTGGCATCGTGTCGGTGCTGGGCCTCCTGGGCGGGGGTGTGCATACCTGTGTTTGGCCTTCTTGTTGGGGCGGTCTGCTGTGTGGAAGGGGGTGGGCCAGGAGGGGGCGTGGTGGAGATGGGGTGTGGGAGGTCCTCCCCTGTTGCCCATGTGTACAGGGTGGCCGCGGCGGCCCCTTCTGCCTGTATGGTGTATCGCTCGTCGTGTCGGCGGTGGGTGAGGAGGACGTTGGGGGCCGTCAGCTCATACACCTGTGTGGTGTGGGGGAGGTGGCGGGTGACGGTGATCTTGGCGGCGTCGTTCTTGCGGGTGGTGGTCTGGGGGATGATGTAGTGGGTCGCGCATTCGTCCTGGGGGGTGTGTTCTGTCGCGTCCAGCTTGAGTGGGGGGTGGAGCAGCTTCGGTGTTGGGGGCTTTTCTTGGGCCTTTGCGTGGGGCGCCACTTTGGTTTCAACCAGGTATTGTGGGCCCCAGGTTTCCGGGGCCCCTACCTGTGTGGCTGCCGCTGCTGCGGCTTGGAGGAGGGCGGTTGTGTTGGTGTCTAGAGGGGGGGGGCCTGGTTGGGGGGTGAGGGTGTCGTGGTCTTGGTATGCCCACTAAATGGTGTAGCCTCGTTGGGTGTTGCGGTGCGGGGTCTGGGTCTGGGTTTGCTGGATGGATAGGGCGGTCTTGATGTCCTCCGCTGCTTGTGGGTTTCTCGGTGTGGTGTACGCCCATAATCCCGGGGTGTGTATGCCGTGTGGTGCTTGGCCTACTCCTCGTATCGGGTGTAGGGTGTGGTGGGTGCGCGTGAGCCCTAGGTGTTCTTGGAGGAGGTCCCCCCGGATGTCCTCCCACCGTTGCTGCCGGGTGTGTGTGTGGTCGTTGGGGGTGGGGTAGGTGATGACGATGGCTTGCCATGGGGTTGGGCCTGGATGTACCGCCATAGGTGCCGACGATGCTTGCGGGGGTATGTGGACGGCGTGGGCGGGGGCTGCTGTTACGGGGTCTCCCTCCATTGGTGTGATTGTGGCATCCCCTTGGACGGTTAGGAGGAGGTGGTGGCGGCCCATCGGTAGTGCCCAGGTGGTGGTTGGCTCGGTGATCGAGTGGAGGCGGATGGCCTGGAGCGCCAGTGTGATTTCGTCCCATCGGAGTGTGCCGTTGTGGACCGCCCATTCCCGTGGCAGGTCTCGAAACCCATTGCGGTCCGGGGTGGTGCGGTGCTGTGGGGGGAGCTCCATTGTGGTAATGGGCTGGGTGAGGGGCTCTGTGCGGGGGTTTTCTTGTGTGGTTGGTGGTGATGGTGCCTGGGGTGTCTCTTCGTCCGGTTGTTGTGGGGCTTTCACCTCCTGCAGTTCTGCGCTGATGGTGGGGAAGACATCTGGGACGGTGGGGGAGGCGATGGGGTGGGCTGCCGGATCGTTCCAGGTGATGTGGTACTCCTCCGGGTTCTCGGGGCTTTGCTGTACGGTGATGGCAGCGATGGCGTCGTCTTCAGGTGTCCATCGGTGTGGATTGTGGTCGAGGGGGTGGAGGGTGATGGTGTGGCGGTGTTTCCAGCTGTGGAACGCTAGGAGGGCGTGCAGGCCGTACCTAGGGTCCCCGGGCGGGCGGGGGTAGGTTTCGGCTGCTGCTTCCAGGAGAGTGTCCTTGGGGCCTTTCCAGGTGTCTTCCTAGAGAAGGTCTTCCTCGGTGCCCCACTCGTTGTCGTTCCTTTTCTCCTGCTTCCACCCCTGGAGGGTCGCGTGGTCCTCAGGGAGGTCTCGTTGGATGGACTGGTAGTACTGCTCGGCGTCCATGGGGGCTAGGGTGCTGGCTAGTGTGGCGTAGATGTCCTTTCGGGGGGGGGGGGCGTGGCGGCGCGGTCGGGGTCGGGCTCCTCTCGCTGGTGTTCCGCGTTCTGGTCTGCGGTGGACGCGGGGGATATGGAACGTGGTGGCATGGGGTGTTCGGGCTCCTGCGGTTCCGTGGGTTGCTGGTGGGCTTGTGGGTGCGGGGCCGTGGCTGCCAGTAGGTGTCGGATGGCCGGGAGGACGTCGTAGTCGTCGTCCCAGCAGTGGGCTGCAGCGCACGTCCTGTCGGGGGAAGCGGGGGGGCGTGTTGCGGAGCGGTGTACGATAGGGTGGGCGACGCGTGCGGGTGGTGGCGTGCTCTCTCTGCCGTTCCGTTCCCTGCGAGCCCTGACCCTTGAGAGGTGGTGGTGATGTTGGTTGTGAGGGTGGTGTGGGTGCCGGAGTGCATGATTGTGCCGCTGGCGGCGCCGTTGGCGAGGGTGGTATGGGCGTTAGCGTAGATGAGGTTGGTGCTGGGCTAGTTGATGGTGGTTAGTTGGTGGGTCAGCTGTTGTCGCTGTCGTCGTCGCCGGTGGTGTTGGTGCCTCTGATGTCGTTGACACTGATGGTGAGGGTGATGGTTGGTGAGCATGGCGAGGGTGACGTATGGGGCGTATGTGGTGTTGCCCGTGGTGTCGATGTTGAGGGTGGTGTTCCTGGCCGTTGGGGCGTAACGTTTGTGGGCCGGACGTGTCGGTGGTGGCGAGGGTGCCGTAGATGACGAGTGGTGTGGCCCACGTCGCCGCCGGTGGTGTTAAGAAGGTCTCCACCAGGACCGGCCCCTGCTGTACCCCTTCCACCATTTCCTGTTACTCCTATGGTCTTGCTTCTCACCAGGTTCTGCATGATGTTGCCCTATCCTGCACAATGTCCCACAAAAAATAGTAAAATATGGCTCCTTCACACAAATCCCGACCCCCTTGCAATAACCAACTCCCAAGTACAATAGCTCAGATCCAACTAATCCACACTGAGGGCTTCCAAGGGTGTTTGAGGTCCCGCGCTGACACTCAACAACTCCTTTCAACACGCCGGTCGTCTCACGGTGCACACGGAGACACGGGCGTTGGGCATGTACATAGGATTGCACCAAATTCAATAAAGAAGAAGCCCTGAAATTGGCATATGAACACAAATCAAGGAATATTGAGGAAAGATGGAAACATACACACTCACAGCCATAGACCCCTCATTCCTTCGACTCAAGACCTTCCCTTGACTCGCCAACATGATGCCCTGAACCAAGTCAAATGAGATGGCTAAATGCCATGTGTCAAAAGTCACTACACAAACCCCAAAAATGTGTTCACTCCCAAGCCTCTAAATCCTAGCCCAATAGGGGAGGTGGCGTGTCATGGCCTAGAGTGGCACTCAAGACCATGCCCTACCCCTACATAACCTTGATTGGACTTGGAGTCGATTGGGTTTGGAGAATTGCCCCATGAAGATGACCTCACAACAAAGCAAAATCAGGCAAATCACACCATAGTGCCCAAAATTCAATTGTATACTCAAAAATGCATACAGCAAGTATTCAAATGCTCCATGCATGTGTCAAACCGGAGAGTAATATACAAGGGTGATATAGACCAAAGGTCCATGCCCAAGAATATTGCAACGTTGGCTCCCAAACCCCTCCGGATATATACATGCCATGCTTCACAAGTCAACTCACGAATTTGAGACCTAATTTTGTGAGGCCTCGTGTGCCACGCCAAAGTGACCACGTGATCCGGCATATGGTGAGGTGCAACACCGAAGCATATGCCAACATATAAGCAATGTACCATAGTTCACGCATCTCTAGGCACTTTACTGTTAGCCGACCAGCTGTGCACATCAAATACAAAAATGAGCAGAAAATGAGGTCAAAAGCATGCAAATGTTGCTAAATTCAAGATAATCACAATGGTATATAACTTCGCTCACCCATGGTATGAACATATGGTTCTAAACACAATTGTTTGAGACCATTTGCGAACAATCCCCCCACTTGGATCCCCACATGGACGCATAGGGACACCTTCGAACCTCCTCACCACACGCACCATGAAAATGGGAAAATTGATAGTGGCGCTTGTGGGTCGCTCCGTAAGCCTTCCCAAATGCCCTATATGTGCGGCAGGCTCAGTCTAGCACTATGGAGCACACCATTAGGACATAAGCGAAGTCCTTGCCACGTATGACTCCACATATCTTCCCACAAACAGAGATATACAACATGGGCGTGAGCATAGCAAAGCACATACCATCCATATGACACATACCCTTAAAAGTGGCTCCCACCATGGTATGCCATGCCCCTCCATGGACATAACTTCACGTTAAGAATACGTGGGAACCCAAGAAAACTTTCTCTGCAACACCAACAGTCATGTGGTACACTCAAAAGTCGCATTAAAATATTCGGTTGCATGGTCCAAGAGCTATATATCACTTTCTACCCTCTTGACCATTATCCCTTGCTACACCAGGCATGTGTACACATCAAAGGCGTTTGACGCTTCCTGAATTAAGTTGAGACCAGAGCGATTCCAGCCCGTATCACAAAATTGTAACTCCTCGCAGTGAGCCGGGGATATGACCTTTCAAAGTGGCCTCAGGGATCAATTTTGTTTCGCCTATATCTCCATAAAAAATGAAGGAGACAACAAAAGGAAAGCTGATTCGTGATCGGGGAAAAATGTAGGACCACTCGAAATTCATCATATCCAGTGCGGCGACCTCGAAATCGAAAATCCGATTCTGAATGTCCGAAAAAATCGGATAAATTTTGCGAGTGTATAACATGAAAATTGTGGAAGCAACGAACCCTTTTCTGATGAAATATGACCCTTCATCGGGGTTTCCGCTAAAATATCTGTAAATAACAGTTAACCAATCGTTTACCGCAAAATCACGAGCCAACCTCCAGTCGCCGATACATTGACAATCAGATCGGATGGCTGAAAACTTACGGAAACATTATGATAAAAAAACCCTGTTGATTCCTGATATTTTGATATATATATCTCAGCCGGCGGCGCCTCGGTATTGAATATGGCCGCTCATAGCTGGAATGGCCAAGTGTATCACACTATCACATCAGGTTAGGTCAGGTGGATGGGAGAGTATGATATCAGCCAATGGCGGCTTGCCGGCCCATAGCTACACACCCCAAGTGACCCAAAGATGGCCACGGGGGTCCGAACCGGCTTCACCCCCCTTCTCAGAGCGTTGTATCCGCTCGGAAGTCATTGAAGAGAGGAAGGGGAGACCCCAATGGGCTCCAATCCCCCCCCCCAATGTCCCAAGGACACATGGAGGCCCCACATACGGCGTAGGCGTCCCCCATGCCCCAAGAGAGGGATGAGGACACTCATAATCGGTGCCCTCCGCCATATCCGGTCTCTTCTTGATCTACAACATGGACCAAGGGGATCAAAGATAGAGAAACGTCGTCGGTCGACCTAAATACGTATACCACAATGAAACATATATGTGGAGACCGAGTGAAGAGGATATATGGCCAATCAAGGCCCAAAAATCCCCGGATTAACGCCCTCACCCGTCTCCCAAGCACAAAAACAAACAAAAAAAGCCAAGGTGGATCCATCACAGTGCTGCTGCAGCCACCAAATGGACCAACACGTCCTTGACATCCAAGGAAATGTTCCTTTTCCTTAGATAATCCATCCAGACCGTGGTATACCTCGGCACAAAACTACTCAGGGGCTCCCACCAATCTCGGGATGCGGCAAATCCCTTCCAACGGACTTTATATAGCCTCCCCCCAGGCGTCCCCCGGTCTGGCTTGTCGGTCAGGATCTTCTTGGCGGTGAAGTCGTTGTCGTCCCCCTCGTCATCAGAGTCCAGATCTCCGGCTGTGAAGTCGAAGGTGACTGGACGTCCGCTGGGGTCTGGTGCTCGGGTGCGAAGCTGGGTATGGTCGCGGTCAAGGATCTTGTCATCCCCCACACGCACCGCATACACATCCTGCCCGACCTTCCGAACAATCACCCCTGGCACGTACCAAGACGCCTGCCGATGCCTGGACAGGACATCCTTGTGGTGCCGCTCCACCCAAACGGTGTCTGTGGGAGCGTATTTCTGGACTTTTCCATGCTTGAAGTACTTGGCCCTCGTCTCATGCTCGTCGTGATGTGCTTTGCACACCTTGGCCGCTGTGTCGTCCGCCTCAGCCATCATAGCACTCGCATCCCAGGCTACTTTGCCATGGTTCAACCACGGGAGAGTGCGTGACACTCGATCCCGTAGGAACAGGATACGATGGGGCGACAGTCCCGTGGGTCCTGGAAGGTCGTGGTACGCCTGGAGAACTCTCCACAACAAATTATACCAATTCCGGCCCGGTTCGTCAATGTGCAACTGGCGGAACTTCTTGAACATCTGCCGGCCGGCCACCTCAGCCCGGCCATTCGACCGGCTGTGGTACGCCACGGTCTTGGCGTGCCGAGTCCCCATGTGCTTGCACATCGTCTTGAACCACGTCCCCACAAATTGACTGCCCTGATCGCTCCAGATGACAGCTGGGACATCAAAAATCGTCAGCCAATGCCTGATCATGGCGTAGGCGACGGTCTTGGCCTGCAGACCCACTCCATGCTTGTCCTTCTTGTCCTTCTTCTTGGACTTCTTGCCAGGGACCGCCACGATATACCCGCTGTGCCTATCCACCGCCAGGATGACACAGTCGTAGGTCTCCCTTTCCACGGTGACCTCAGGCATGCCGAATACATCCATGGCCATGGACCGCATAGGGGCCTCCGGTATGGCCGTATACACCAGGTTGCCCGCTGTGGAATGGTTGGGGCTTTTCGTGGCCCGGCACACGGCGCAGTCGCTGCAGTACTTGTCCAGGATGGGGTAGTACCCCGTCCGGAACTTGAAGCGCCACTCCAGGTCCTGCTGCATCTTGTCCTGACCAGGATGCATGAGCTGGGCGTTATGCCAGTGGTCAATGAGCTCCTCCATTCGGTTCTCAGGGACCAATAGCTTGTCCTTGAGGAAGAATTTATCCCCGTCCTCGGTCAAGCCCTCAGGCCATTCGTCGTCTGAAGGGGCACTCACGGCATTCCAGTACCTGCTCCAGTGTTCGGATGCCGCATAGTCATCCGACCAGTCCTCTGTCAGCACCGACCTGACTAGCTCTACGGGGGCCACCATCCATTGCTCGAGGGTTTCCTCTCGAATAGCCTGGACTCGGGCGCCCCGGAACTTGGCCAGGTCTGTACGGTTTGCCATCACCACAAAGCACTTGACCCCCTCCTGCTCCATGGCCTTCTCCATCTCGATGGTGCGCTTGGCCTCGTCGGTCTCCTCGGCGTCCCCATGGCTGGATATGTCCATCCATGCTTTGCCAGCGGGGTAGGCCCATCGACTGAGGCAATCCGCCACAGTGCTGTCCTTCCCCGGGACGTATACGACGCTGAGGTCGAACTTGGCGACCGTCTCATGCCATTGGGCCCTCCTTGCCGCCGGTCCCGAGGGGGCGTCGACGTGCTCCTTGTGCCAGCTCTGTAAGGACTGATGGTCTGTACAAACCACCACCGGTTGTAATCCGATGTGGCCAGACCACTTCCTGAGCGCACAAACAATGGCGTATGTCTCCTTCTCCGTCGCGGTCCAGGTTCGACGTTGGCCCTCGGCCAGGATTCGGCTCCAAACCGCCACGGGTACGTGCGACTCGTCGTCCCGGACCTGCTCGAGGACTGCCCCTACAGCATAGTCCGAGGCATCCGTCGGTAGCATGAATCCCTTGTTCGGGTCCACCAGGAATAGCCCCAGCTGCCCCAGGAGTCGTTCCTTCAGGCGGCTGAACGCATCCTCGGCCTCAGGGGTCCAGGCAAGCTTCTTCTTGCTCCCCTTCCGGCCATCGAACTTGCCCACCTGCAGCATCTTGTGCAGCGGCCCGGATAGTTCTGCATACATCCGGACATAGCCCGAATAGTAATTGCAGAGCCCCATGAAGGATCGGAGTTCGCTGATGGTCTGGGGTTTCTCCCAGTGGTGCAGGGACGCCAGCTTCCCAGGCATGGGACGGTGTTGCCCGTGACCAACCACGTGACCCGCAAACTTCACTTCCCTCACGAAGAGTGAGGCTTTGGTGGGCTTGCAAACCATGTTGTGCTTTCCCAGCTCGCTGAGCACTCGGCGCAGATCCTTCTCATGCGCTTCGATGAGCTCGTTCTCCGTCATGTCTTCCGTGCCGGACCCGATGATGATGTCATCCAAAAAGGGGTCGGCACAGTCCCAGACAGGACCGAGTAGGTCCTCCATCATGCGCTGGAAAGCGGCATTGCCATTCTTGGCGCCCATAGGCACCATTTTCCACTGCATGGGCCCCAGCGGCGTCAACATCGCTGTGCAGGGCCTGGAGTCCGGGTGTAGCGGCATCTGGTGATAGCCGTATTTCAGGTCTAACACCGTGAAGATCCGCTTTTTTTGTTGTTTTTGGAGGATGGTGTCGATCAGAGGAAGCGAGTACGAGTCGTGCTCGGTTTGCTCGTTCAAACCCCTGTAATCAACCACCAACCTCTACTCGCCCTTCTCTTTCTTGGGCACGATAAAGGCTGGGCTGGCCCACTCACTGTCGGAGGGTTCGATCCAGCCCCGCTCAATAAACTCGGCCAACAACTTCTTCATGGCCTTGGCCTGATCGCCCTGAAGTTGGTACTCCTGATGACGATAGATCTTCGAGTTCGGCTTCAGCTTGATCCTCGCTGTGCCAAACCTCCCGGGATCTGGAGGGTTCTTGTTGGCGACGCCACGGAATAGCCGCGGATAGGCATTTATCAGCCTCTCCTTCAGCTCGGCGACCTTCAGGTTCTCCTGGACCTCTTCAGCCGCTTGCTTCGGTATCGATACAATCGACCGCACTGCGGTATAGGCCTCTTCCGGGTCCCAGTCCGACTTCTCCTTGTCCGATATGCCGTCTTCATCGTCGTGGGGCGCGCTTCCCTCCGATAAGCTTCGTAAATTTGCAGCATCGGCCTGGTTCTTGTCGCTACCGGCCCCGATTCTTGGAGAATCCCACGTCGGCGGGTCTGACCCAACCGGACCATCATATTGGTCCGCGATGTGATCCATGACCCTCGCCACGAACTCATCCTTCTCGTACTTGCCGTTGACCAACATCTTGTCATCCCACCAATGCGGAGATGTGACCATGGCTCGCCCCTTCTTGGCTGCCACACGGTCATGCATCCCCATCCGCATGTAGTTGACGACGTGGTCCATCTCGGCGTGGGACGGGACGTCAATGCCACCCATTGGCTGATCCGTCCCCTCCTTGGGCTCAAACATGACCCGCATGGGCACCGCCTCAACCCTACGGATGGATGCTTCATCACCCGTGGGCTGGGCTTGCGCCCCATCCACCAGGAAAGCCTTGGTACCCCACGCTTGACCCAGGGAGGGCATTGATAAACCCTTGGCGTTGATGAACAATTCCTTCTCTGGCCCGAATGACATCTCGTTCAGGGTGATGGAATTCAGGGTCGACTTGAGACCTCCCAGCGGACATGGAATGGATCCTATGCCGGTTATGACCAGGATCCGCTTCGCCCTATCCGCGACGATCTTCTCCACCGTACGTCTGGTATTTTCCAGGGAGCCATGCCAATACATGGGCCCCCACTCCTTCAGACCCCAATGCCTGTACCAGGCAGATTCTCCTCGATGCCAATGCCTCCTACACTTCCTCAAAAGTGGGGCATCCCGGGAAGCGAAGACGTCCGTCTCGGGCGCTTCGGCTCCCAGCGTCTGAATCATCCTGGCATACACCTGCGGCGCCATTCCATACTCGGTGAGCTGAACACCGCGGTCTCCTCTGGACTTGGCACCCAAAGTTTGCACCGCTTGGACGATCCGATCCTCTTCCTCGGCATTCGATTGGGATGATCCGCATGCATAGTCCGTGGACAGCCATATAAGGCATTCATTATCCTCCCGGACCAGCGGTGCACGATGGGGAAGGGCTCCAATGGTGTTTCCCACCATGAAGTCATACCCCATGGTCATATCCTAATCTGTAATTTCGGCCACATAGAAGTTCCCCGATAGAGTGCTTCTCTTCGCCAAATCAGGGCGGTTCAAGCGCTCATGCTCCGAGAATTCCATACTGATAGTAGCCTCATGGGTGCCACCACCCATAATCTCTCCATTGGCCACCTTCAGGCATACCGGTCCACGGCTGGGCTGCAGGGATTCCTCCTTGAACAACCCTCTCCAGACCAGGGTCACCTGGGCACCCGTATCCACCAAAACATCCACCACCAACTCCTCTTGTCCGCACCGTACACACACCTTCAAGTGCAACTGCCGCTCGTCACCCTGCGGTGTACGGACGACACTCACGGCATGCAACTCTAGCACATCCGGGTGCATCAGGACTTTGAGAGTATGGTCACGGATGGTGTAGACCCTGGGCTGGTCCTGCCTGTCCACGGGGCTCTCCGTGGTCGCTCCGTCTTTCTTGCCACGTCCCTTGCCCACATACACTTCCCTTGGCAGGGTGCTCCAGGGGTTGGGAGTGGCGAAACTCAGTGGTTTTGGCTCTTCTGGAGCCTTCTTCGGCACCCAATGTGCCTTCGCTTTCTCTAGGATTCCACTGATTTACGGAGGAGAGGCCTCCGGGGTCCCACTCCCGTGGGGGCTCCTCTAGACGTGGCCTGCCGCAGCTCCCTCCTGCTGCGATCCGCCCGGACTTTGTCCACCACGTTGCTGCGCTTTGAGTTCCTCCAACGTCCTCAACATGTCCTCAGCAACCTCCTTGATCGACTTCAAGCGTCAGTCTGGGCCGGGTCCTCCACCATAGCCTTTTCCTCCGACTTTCCCTTGGCCCTTTTCTTTGGCCTTTTCCACCGTCTCTGCCCTTTGCCTTCCAATCAGCAATTCGTTGCTCCTTGGCCTTCTTGTCGGGATGGGCGGCGAAGTAGGTCTTCTTGTCATCCTCATATACCTTGCAATGCCGGTGGTCATGTGCATGGTTGTTCCCCTTGCCGTAGCGGACCCAGCAACCGTCGTGCTGTGATCTGTACTCGCGGAACGAGAACGGCGGGTTCCCGATCCTCCGCGGTTCCTTGCGGTTCTTGTTGACCCTTGGGTCCAGGCGGTTCCACCTGGACCTGTCCTGCCCATGCTCCTTCATATTGTGCGCTACAAACGCGAAGAAGTTGGCTTCTTCATGATCCTCCCGGGTGGTCGCGGTCCAGAGATCTTGGCCGCTTCCACTCCCTTCCTCCGCGGTGCCGACCGTGTCCTGCTTGACCTCTCGGTGTTGGCGATCTTCCCAATGACCTCGATGTCCATGGCCCTGTCGATCCTGCACTTGGGCCTCGTTCTTGGCGTTGAGCTTCAGCTCCACCGTGATGTACTGCACGATCTCGTCCAGGCTCATGCGGGCGACGATGACCTGCATCCTCAGCGGCTCTCCGCGCCTCCAGTCAGCGTTGTTGAGGCGCGTCAGCCTTTGCTGCATGGTGTCGCCGAATACCTCCACGTAGACAGCGTTCTTCAACCCCAACATTCGGCTGGGCTCGCCGAGGTTTCGCCGGAAAAACTCCATTGTTCCGGCGTGGGTGTCCTCCGATGCCATGATTCGTATGGTCACGCGCTTCTTTGCTCTCTTCTTCTCCTCCTCCTCCACCCTTCTGTTCCAGTGGCCGGGGAGGACATCCTTCAGCAGGTGTCGGATCTCGCTGGACTCATTCCAGTCCTCCACCAGCTTGAGGCTTCTTCCGTAGTTGCGGATGTACCGATTCCATTCCCGGACCCGCAACTCCCCGCGCTCCAGCGGCAGCGGAATGGACCACAAATCCTCCAACTTCTGGTTTGGGGCGTCCACTCGCTCCTCATCCTCCAGCCACTGGAGACAGGCCTGCTCCGTCTGGATCGATCCCTTGCGGATCTGATCCCTGAGCTCCTCCTCCAGGTCCTGCGCCAGCCTGTGTGGGAATGTCCGACATACCCACTTGTCCCTTGGCGCTCCCTTCATCTCGCCGACAACCTCCTCGGCGAAGTCCTCCCAATCCAGGATGAAGTCATCCAGGTTGGAGGGGTTGCCATCGTAGTAGGGGATTTTGATTCCCCTGAGGTCGTCAATCCTGATGGCGTCTCCGACGTCCGCAGCCACCACTCCACCGAGACGGATACCACCTGTGGCCGGGGGGTGTGAGTAGACTCCCCGTACATCCCTCTCCTCCATGGAGTGCGGTCCAGTTGGGCCGGAACCCATGGGGTTTGGGATGCGGGAAGGACTTGCTCCACCGGCTGTCCATATCCCCGTAGAGGGGTCCTTCACCCACAGGTTTCCACCTGGATGGCCTCGACCATGTCCGTCGGCCCTTCCCATGGTTCGCCCCTGCATGGTCTGGATCTCCTCTTCCGCATAAACTGCATGGGCAGTCATAGCGGTCGGTGGATCCTGGGCGGCATGGGACATCTGTACCGTCAGAATCCTCAGGTCTGTGGTTGCGTGCTCTTCCCGCATGGACCCAGCCGGTGCCATATGCTGCCCAACCATTATGGATTCGCTGAACATGGGAACAAATGGCAGCGCACCCGGGTCAACACGCGGAGGCGTGTAAGGTGCCTCTGCAGGGCCACCCATGGGTTTCTCCATGGCGCTCCTGAGGGTCTTAACCCGCTCCACCAGCTCTGCCGTTGCTGGCCTTACCGGGAGCTCCGGACCCGAGGCAAGGGGTTGTAACTCCTCTAGCCTTTTCAGGCGTCCCGACATGTCCTCCACCAGGTGGAGGAGGCTGTCCACCACTCGCTGCTGCTTCTGCAGGGCCATCTCCAGCTTCTCCCGGTACCGGTCCTGCTCTGCTCGCAGCTCCGCCATGTCTCTCTCCGCTTCCGACTGGTCATCCAGGATCCCCGCGATGTCTTCCTCTAGGCCGTCCTTCTGGTTGTCCAGGCGGTCAAGGTGCTGCACGATGGCGTCCATCCCCATCTTTGGGTACTTGCCGATGAGGAAGGATACGTGCTCGCAGTGGCACTCAACATGCTTTCCACCTGATCCGGCGCATCCCACCGTTCCCGGCGCCTCGGACTCCTCCGCAATGGGTGTGTCGCCCATGTTATCCCGCTTTGGCTCCGTGTGCCGGGCCACAGGCGCCGTTCTGGCTCTGGTAGGCCTCTCCAGCGCCTCGGCGTCATGCTCCAGGCTGGGTTCGGGGGCTGTGTGCGCCCTTGTTGGCGATCTGGCCATCTCCTCCGACTCCGAAGGGAAAGCGGTCCGATAGCCATCGGAATGCCCCTCGGAATCTGCACCTGACCACAGCCTGACCGGGCTGGGATCCGTCTCCATCGCCCTGGCTTCCTCCGCGGTTTTTGGGGACCCGTGCTTCCGGTAACGCCGGGCCCTGCCGCTGCTGCCATTCTCCACCAACTCCTCCGCAGCGGAGCGGAGATTGCAAGCCTTGCGGCATTGCCTTTCACACATGGAGTCCAGGTCCTCCATGTCTAGCCCATGTCCTACAGGGGCTCTCCGTCCTAAGCATCTTCGCTCTTCTCGGGCTTCCAAATCCGGCGTCGACTCCACGGACTCCACGATCTGCACCCGGGGCGTCCATGGGCAGGGCTCATGAGGGCCCAAGTCCCCGGTGCGGCGGTAGGGGGCAGGTAATCCTCTGCTACCATTAAGAAGGTCCCTACCAGGACCGGCCCCTGCTGTACCCCTTCCACCATTTCCTGTCACTCCTATGGTCTTGCTTCTCACCAGGTTCTGCATGGTCTTGCCCTATCCTGCACAATTTCCCACACAAAATAGTAAAATATGGCTCCTTCACACATATCCTGATCCCTTGCAATAACCAACTCCCAAGTACAATAGCTCCAATCCAAATAATCCACACTGAGGGCTTCCAAGGGTGTTTGAGGTCCCGCGTTGACACTCAACAACTCCTTTCAACACGCCGGTCGTCTCACGGTGCACACGGAGACACGGGCATTGGGCATGTACATAGGATTGCACCAAATTCAATAAAGAAGAAGCCCTAAAATTGGCATATGAACACAAATCAAGCAATACTGGGGAAATCTGGAAACATACACACTCACAGCCAAAGACCCCTCATTCTTTGGACTCAAGACCTTCCCTTGACTTGCCAACATGATGCCCTGAACCAAGTCAAATAAGATGGCTAAATGCCATGTGTCAAAAGTCACTACACAAACCCCAAAAATGTGTTCACTCCCAAGCCTGTAAATCCTAGCCCAAAAAGGGAGGTGGCATGTCATGGCCTAGAGTGGCACTCAAGGCCATGCCCTACCCTGACATAACCTTGATTGGACTTGGAGTGGATTGGGCTTGGAGAATTGCCCCATGAAGATGACCTCACAACAAAGCAAAATCAGGCAAATCACACCATAGTGCCCAAAATTCAATTATATACTCAAAAATGCATACGGCAAGTATTCAAATGCTCCATGCATGTGTCAAACCGGAAAGTAATATACAAGGGTGATATAGACCAAAGATCCATGCCCAAGAATATTGCAACATTGGCTCCCAAACCCCTCCAGATATATACATGCCATGCTTCACAAGTCAACTCACGAATTTGAGACCTAATTTTGTGAGGCCTCGTGTGCCACGCCAAAGTGACCACGTGATTCGGCATATGGTGAGGTGCAACACCGAAGCATATGCCAACGTTGAAGCAACATACCATAGTTCAGGCATCTCTAGGAACTTTACTGTTAGCCGACCAGTTGAGCACATAAAATACACAAATGAGCATAAAATGAGGTCAAAAACATGCAAATGTTGCTAAATTCAAGATAATCACAATGGTATATAACTTCGCTCACCCATGGTATCAACATATGGTTCTAAACACAATTGCTTGAAGCCATTTGCGAACAATCCCCCCACTTGGATCCCCACATGGACGCATTGGGACACCTTCGAACCTGCTCACGACACGCACCAGTAGGTAGGTAGGTAGGTGCACTCGGTCGTGGAGAGGCGCCCCATGATTCCCCCTGGCGTCGCCCCTGTGACGAACAGGAAGAGGCTCCGCGCGTGAAGAGGGGAGGCAGCTTACATCCCGCTAGACCTGACTGTTGGCCCCCAACAAAGCGGCCCCGGGCAACACCGGGAGGGCTGATCGCCGCCAGCGTGACGTGCTTGTCTCGCCCGGAGGGTGTGCCCCCGTGCTTGCGCACGTCCCCTCCTTTGGGCGGAACCCTAGAGGTTCACCGGACTTCCTGGTGTATCCCGTTCCCAAGGCATGCATGCACGTTCTTGGTACTAGGGTTCCGAGGCGCTTGGGTGTCGCACGCTCCCCCTCGAGTCCCAAAGCAGCGCAGGCCTTAGGATGCAGCCTTACCCCCGGTCTCCGGATCTTGTTTGACCGGGTCACCTGCATGGCACGGGCTGCCTCAGTGCCGGGGCTGTGGGCACTGGGTTTCCTACTGTTGTGCGGCGTTTGTGTTTGGGTCCGGTTGGCGGTTGGGTGTGGGTTTTGTTAACCCCGCCAGTCCTGGCTGGGGTCTTGGGTGGGTGTGTTTGGGCACGGTTTGTGGTGTTGTCCCTCTAGTGTCGGCTGTTTGTGGTGTTCGTGGTTGGGGCTCGGTTTCCGCCTGCTTATGGGACGTGTGTGGTTGCGTGGGCGCCCCGCTTGCCCCCCCCCTTGTTTCCGGTTCCGGCGTGCGGTGTGGGCGTGTGTGCTGGGCCCGGGTCTCGGCTGTGCCTAGCCCTTCTTGGCTGGGTTGCGGGGGTGTGTTTTTTGCGCTTTTTGTTTCTTTTGGGTGTTCCCGTCCCGGGCCTTGTGGTCCCTGTCCCCCCATCCCCTTTCTTTCGGGCTGGGCTGCTGGCTCTCTTTTTTTTTTTTTCGGTGTCCCTTTTCCCGATGGGCCGCTGTTCCTGGCTTGGTGGTGCCGGTTTTGGCTGGGTGGTCCCCCTGTGCCTCTTTGAGGGTCCTGTCTTCGGTCCCATCTGGGGGGGGGGTTTGGCCGCCTCTGGTGGTGTTGGCGGGCGGTTTGGCGGCTGTGGGCTGTTTTCGCGCCTTTTCCCCCTCGCCCCTCCGTTTTTTTTTGGGGGGGGCTTGTCTTTTCCTCCCTCTGCCTTCCCTGGGCTGGTGCACGCACTGGCCTGCATTCAGTGTTGTCTTCCGGGCTGCTGTTGTCAGTTGCGTTCTGTTTGGCCGCGTTCCGGCCCCATGGGTCGGGTGGGCTATGTACACGGTGGGCTCACGACACACACCATGCAAAGGGGAAAATTGATAGTGGCGCTTGTGGGTCGCTCCGTAAGCCTTTCCACATGCACTATATGTGCGGTAGACTTAGTCTAGCGCTATGGAGCACACCAATAGGACATAAGCGAAGTCCTTGCCACGTATGACTCCACATATCTTCCTACAAACGGAGATATATAACATGGGCCTGAGCATAGCGAAGCACATACCATCCATATAACACATACCCTTAAAAGTGGCTCCCACCATGGTATGCCATGCCCCTCCATGGACATAACTTCACGTTAAAAATACGTAGGAACCCAAGGAAAGTTTCTATGCAACACCAACACTCATGTGGTACACTCAAACGTTGCATTAAAATATTCGGTTGCCTGGTCCAAGAGTTATATATCACTTTCTACCCTCTTGACCATTATCCCTTGCTACACCGTGCATGTGTACACATCAAAGGCGTTTGACGCTTCCTGAATTAAGTTGAGACCAAGGCGATTCCAGCCCACATCTCAGAATTGTAACTCCTCGCAGTGAGCCGGAGATATGACCTTTCAAAGTGGCCTCACGAATCAATTTCGTTTCGCCTATATCTCCAAGAAAAATGAAGGAGACAACAAAAGGAAGGTTTATTCGTGATCCGGGAAAAATGTAGGACCACTCGAAATTCATCATATCCAGTGCGGCGACCTCGAAATCGAAAATGGGATTCTGAATGTCTGAAAAAATCGGATTAATTTTGCGAGTGTATAACATGAAAATTGCAGAAGCAACGAACCCTTTTCTGATGAAATGTGACCCTTCATCGGGGTTTCCGCTAAAATATCTGCAAACAACAGTTAACCAATCCGTTACCGCACAATCACGAAGCAACCGCCAGTCGCCGATACATTGACAATCAGAACGGATAGCTGAAAAATTACGGAAACATTATGATAAAAAAACCCTGTTGATTCCTGATATTTTGATATATATATATCTCAGCCGGCGGCGCCTCGGTATTGAATATGGCCGCTCATAGCTGGAATGGCCAAGCCTATCACACTATCACATCAGGCTAGGTCAGGTGGATGGGAGAGTATGATATCAGCCAATGGCGGCTTGCCGGCCCATAGCTACACACCCCAAGTGACCCAAAGATGGTCACGGGGGTCCGAACCGGCTTCAGGTGGAGGTGTGATAGGTGCCGTGGTGGTGAGGGTCGTGTTGGCGACGGTGGGGTGCCGCGGGTGGTGTATTGGTTGTTGGTGCTGGAGCTGTTCTTGGTTTGTGGGTAGTCCCTGTCCGGCGGTGGTGGTGTTGGTGGTGTCGATGTTCGTTGAGGCCGTTGGCGATGCCAGGGGTTCCTGGCCTCGCGCGGGGTGGTGGTGGCGCTGGTGAGTGCAGGTGGTGCCATGGGCGGCGGTGCCATTGACGGCCCGGCCGGGTGCTCTGGCAGTGATGCTGACGGTGTGGGTGCGGTGGCGGCAGTGTTGTGGTCGTTAGTTCATCGAGGTTTGTGTCTTTCCGGGTGTCGGTGACACTGATGGTGGGTCGGCGTAGGCGCTGCTGGTGGGTGTGGGTCCGGGTGTGTGAGGTCTTTGGGCTGTTTTGGGCGCTAGGGGCTGGCCTTCCTGCTGGTGCTGATCATCGTCTTCTGGCGGAGGGTGATGTCGCTGGTGGGGTGTCCGCTGGTGTTGCTGCAGGTTTTGGGTGTAGGTATGGTTTAGGGTGCGGCGTTGGTGGGTGGCGCCGACGGTGGGTGGCGTGACCGGTGGTGGTGGCGCTCGTGGCAGCGGTATTGGGGGTGTCCGTTGTTGGAGAGGCTGCCGTCGTCGGTGTTTCGGTTGGTGCTGGTGATGGTGTCGCTGGTTGTGCAGATGGTGGGGGGTGTGGGCGCTGCCGTTGTTGTTCGGGGGGGGGGGGCCGGGAAGGGGGACCGGTATCCAGGTGGTCTGTGAGGGTGTTGTGGCTATCGGTCGACGATGCTGCTTTCGGTGGTGTTCTTGAGGGCGGTGTGGGTGTTGGTCGGGAGTGTTGTCGGCGATGCTCTGGTTGTTAGTGCCTGCGGTTCGTGGTCGTACGTGGTTAACCAGGCTTTGTCGCTGGTGAGGTTGGTGCAAGTGGTGTCGGTGACTGTTCCTCGGGTGCCGTTGGTGCGGGCTGTGTGGTTGTTGTGTCAGGGGTCGGTGGCGTTGGTGACGGTGACGGTGGTGGGTTGGGGGTTGGTTCCGGTGGTGGCGCTCCGATGGTGAGGGTGCCAGGGACGCTGGGTTGCTCCGCGTTGTTGGGTTTTCTCCTCGCCATTCCTGGCGGAGGGTGCCGCTGGTGTCGCTGGTGGTGAGGGTGGTGGATGTGGTGGTATTGCTGCGGCTTTTTGTGCTGCTTGGGTGGTGGGGACCCCTGGTTGATGTTGACGATGTTCGGGGTGATGTTGATGCGGTGGGCGTGGCGGTGTGTGCTGTTGCTGTTGCTACCCCTAGCTGGGGGTCTGGCGGGTGGCGCTGGTGGCGTTTGTGCGCCGGCCGTGCTGGCGTCTTTCGTGATGCCGTCTATGGGGGCGCCCTAGGTGTTACTCTGTGCCGGGGTCGTGGTGGTGGTGGTAGGGCCGTTGTAGGTGACGGCACCTCGGCACGTCGTTGGTGGGGTTGGTGGTGGTGTGGATAGTGCCGTGGGTGTTGGCGGCGTTGGTGTTGCTGACGGTGAGGGTGTCACGGTGGCGATTGGCGTGTCTCATGGTGGTCTGATGGCGTGCGTGTTGTTGGTGTTGGTGCTGGGCGCCGCCTGCGTTTGGGTGGTCGGCGGTTCCGGGAGTGCCACTCGTCGCTGGTGTTTGGCCGGCTTGTGGTCCTGGTGGTGCCGGTTGTCTCTGGTGTTGGGTTATTTCCTTCGGCTGTCCTTGTGTCTGTAGTGGTAGGTGTTGCATCGGTGATGGTCGAGGGTGTCAATGCTGTAAGTGGGTGGCGGTGTCGCCGTGTTGCTGCTGTCGTTGGTGCTGGTGATGGTGTTGGTGAGGGCGCCGCCGGGTGAGCTGTGGGTGTTAGCGTTGTAGGGCGTTGTAGGTGATGCCCTGGTGGATGGTGGTGTTCTGGCGGTGGGGGCGGGACCTCACCACTCCTGGCGGAGGTTCCCATGGGCGTTGCTGGCCGGTGTGTTGGCCCTGGCCCCCTTGGTGTCGTTGTTGCCGATGGTGTCGTACCGGGTGATGTCGCCGTGGTGGCTGTCGTTGCGGCTCCGGGTTGCTGTTGGTGAGGTCGCACTGTTGGTGGTGCCGTCGGTGATGCCGGTGGTGAGGTCGTTGCGGGCGTTGCTATGGTTTACGGCATCTCTGATGTTGTTGATGCTGCTGGTGGTTGGTGTGGGTCTGTGTGTGGGTGGTCAGTGGCCTGTGTTCGGGGGTTGGCGTTGGCTGGTTCCTGTGGCTCTGTCTGGGAGGGTGTGCAGTAGGTGGCGTCGGCTGCTGGTGATGCTGTTGGTGAGGGTGGTGCAGGCGATGCCGCGGGTGGCGTCGTGGGCGAGGGTAGTGTTGGTGGCGCCGGTGGTGTGGGTGCCGCTGGTGACTGCGTGGTGGATGGCGCCCTGTGGTTGGTTTGGTGGCGAGGGTGTTGTACTTCATGGTTCTGGGCGTGTGTCTTCGCCTCCTCTGACCGGGGCTTGGTGGTTTGTTGGTTCACCGGTTGTGGTGGCTTTGGTTTCCTCTGGTGGCGGAGGTTCCCGGTGGCGACGCTGATGGTGGGGTGATGCTGGCGATGGTTTGTTTGATGCCGTTGGCTTGGGTGGTGTAGGCGTTGTATGCGGTGTTGGCGTGCGTAGGTATCGTAGGCGATGGTGGGGGCGGCGGTGCCGCCGGTGATGGTGATGGTGAGGGTGTTGTGTTGGCTTGATTGCTGGTGGTGTTGGTGTTTCCGATGGTGTGGATGCTGTCGGTGATCATTCTGGGTGCGGGTCGGTGGGTGGCGCGGGTGTAGCGCCTTGGGTGTAACATGGTCGTTGGGTGGTTTCTTGTGTTGGTTCGATGTTGGCGAGGGGGCTCAGGTGTCGTGCTGGGTGCTGGGGTTGCTGGTGTTGCCGACGGCGTCTCCGTTGGTTCCGGGTGTTTCCGCTGGTGAGGGTGTTGTGGCGTTCGGTTTGGGTGTTGGTGGCGGTGCAGGTGTGGGTGTCGCAGTTACTGGTCCTGGGTTTGGGCGTGGTTGGTTGGGTGTTGCTGGGTGTGGGCGCTCGCCACTCCTGGCTGAGGGCTTGGTGGGTGGCGCTGGTGGCGTTTGTTCGCCAGCCGTGCTGGCGTCTTTGGTGACGCCGATGGTGGGGGTGCCCTAGGTGTTACTCGGTGCCGGGGTCGTGGTGGTGGTGGTAGGCATTTTGTAGGTGACGACACCTTGGCCCGTCGTTGGTTGGGTTGGTGGTGGTGTGGATAGTGCCGTGGGTGTTGGCGGCGCTGGTGTTGCCAACGGTGAGGGTGTCATAGGTGATACTTCGTGGTTGGCATGTCTCGTGGTGGTCTGATGGCGGGGGTGTTTTTGGTGTTGGTGCTGGGCGCGGCCTGCGTTTGGGTGGTCGGCGGTTCCGGGCGTGCCACTCGTGGCTGGTGGTTGGTCGGCTTGTGGTCCTGGTGGGGTGGTGCCGGTTGTCTCTGGTGTAGGGGTATTTCCTTCGGCTGTCCTTGGGTCTGTAGTGTTAGGTTGGTGCTGTGGGTGGTTGGCGGTGTTGCTGTGTTGCCGCTGTCGGTGGTGCTGGTGACGGTGTTGGTGAGGGCGTCGCCGGCGGAGCTGTGGGTGATGTCGAAGGCGAGGGCGTTGTAGGTGATGCCCTGGTGGACGGTGGTGTTCTGACGGTGGGGGTGGGACCTTGCCACTCCTCGCGGAGGTTCCCATGGGCGTTGCTGGCCGGCGTGTTGGCCCCCTTGGTGTCGTTGATGTCCATGGTGTTGTACCAGGTGGTGTCGCCGTGGTGGCTGTCGTTGACGCTCTGGGTTGTTGTTGCTGAGGTCGCACTGTCGGTGGTGCTGTCGGTGATGCCGCTGGTGAGGTCGTTGCGGGCGTTGCTATGGTTTACGGCGTTTCTGATGTTGCTGATGCTGCTGGTGGTTGGTGTGGGTCTGTGTGTGGGTGGTCAGTGGCCTGTGTTCGGGGGTGGGCGCTGGCTGGTTTCTGTGGCTCTGTCTGGGAGGGTGTGCAGTAGCTGGTGTGGGCTGCTGGTGATGCTGTTGGTGAGGTTGGTGCAGGCGATGCCCCCGGTGGTGTCGTCGGTGAGGGTCGTGTTGGTGGCGCCGGTGGTGTGGGTGCCGCTGGTGACTGCGTGGTGGATGGCGCCCTGTGGTTGCTTTGGTGGCGAGGGTGTTGTTGTTGATGGTTCTGGGCGTGTGTCCTCGCCTCCTCTGGCCAGGGCTTGGTGGTTTGTTGGTCCACCGGTTGTGGTGGCTTTGGTTTTTTGTTTCTTGAGGCATGGCGGTCCCCCGCCTAAAAAACACAATCACTGCTCACACTGCGAGGTTCCTCAAAGGGCCGCCGCTATGTACATTTCCTAATGTTTAATATAAAACCCTGAGGTGCTGAGCACTAACTGAAAGAAACCAAAGGCTCAGGTTTTTATTGTACATTGTATATTGTGGTGGCTTTGGTTTCCTCTGGTGGCGGAGGTTGCCGGTGGCGACGCTGATGGTGGGGTGATGCTTGCGATGGTGTGTTTGATGCCGTTGGCTTGGGTGATGTAGGTGTTGTATCCGGTGTTGGTGTGTGTACGTTTCGTAGGCGCTGGTGCCGGCGGTGATGGTGTTGATGAGGGTGTTGTGCTGGCTTGATTGTTGGTGGTATGGTGTTTCCGATGGTGTGGATGCTGGTGGCGGTGGTTCTGGGTGCGGGTCGGTGGGTGGCGCGGGTGCGGTCGTTGGTCAGTGTTGGGTGGCTTCTTGTGTTGGTTTGATGTTCGTGAGGGTGTCTTAGGTGTTGTGCTGGGTGCGGGGTCGCTGGTGTTGCCCACGGTGTCTCCGTTGGTTCCGGGTGTTTCCGCTGGTGAGGGTGTTGTGGCGCCCGGTTCGGGTGTTGCCGGCGGTGCTGGTGTGGGTGTCGCAGTTTCTGGTCCTGGGTTTCGGCGTGGTTGGTTGGCTGTTGCTGGGTGTGGGCGCTCGCTACTCCTGGCTGAGGGCTTGGTGGGTCCACCTTTGTGTCCTAGCTGTGTTTCTGGCGGCCCTGCAGCTCCCCCGGCGGGGGGCTGCTGGGTTTTTGTTCTTTGGGTTTTCGTGTGTTGCGTGCGTTTGTGGTGCGGGCGGTGCTCGCGCTTTGGTGTGTGGTGTGCGCTTGTGGAGCTCGTGTCGGTGGCGGCTGTGGCGGTGTGTGTTGTGTGCATGCGCGGGCGTGTGTGCGGTGTGTTGGTGGTGCGTTTGGGTGCCTGTCCTCGCCTTTCTGGGCTTGGTTTGGCGGCTCTGTGTGGGTGTGGGGGCTGTGTGTCGTGGCCCCTCTCCCGTCTCGGCTGTGGGGTCTGGGTGTGGTTCCCCGCCCCCCCTGGCTGGGGTCTGTTGGTGGTGTGTCCCCCCGCCGCCCCCTTTGCGTGCCCTCCCCCCTCTGTCTCTTTCCCGCGGCCCTTGGGGCGGTGTTCCCCTGGTGCCGTGCCCGGGCCTTCCCGGCGGTGGTGGGTGGGGGGGGATCCTTGTCGTCGGCTCGGGTCCCTTCCCCTGGTGTTTCCACTTGGGGGGGGGCGATGCTTGCACTCCCCGTCAGAATGTAACTCTGTTGTACGGGCCGTCCATTTGTACCCGCTCGGTACAAATGGACCTGCTCTGTAGCCAGGTACTCCAGCCGGGGTCGGGTACACTGTGGGTCGCAGGGGAGTCCTTGCGGGATAGGCGTGTCTCTTGCCTGCCCCGATGGACGGTGTGCCCTACCCACCCCCTCGCTGGGCCCGAACCGCAGTACGTGACGTGGGGAGTGCTCTTGATCAGGCCCATGGGTCACCCCCCAAGCCTGGTGCCACCGCGGGCCGCTGACCAACGGTCCCTGGCGCATCCCACCTTATTGCGTGTGCTCAGGTCGTGCCGTTACGGTCAGGGGAGGGGGCCCCAAACCCCTGAGGTTGGGTCCCTCGCCTGCGTCTCCCGTGGGCCCTTTTCGTCCCGCCCCCCTTTTCGCTGTGTCGTTTGCGGTGGTGGGTTTCCCGTCTCTCCCGGGTGGGGTGGTGTTGGTGGTCAGGGGCGCTTTTTGCTTTTCCTGGCCGTGTTGCTTGTGTGCGTGTCCCCAGCTCCCCTGGTTGTGGTTCGCCGCCGGTGTGTGTGTTTGTGGCGTGGTGCGTGCGCGCGTGGTGTCTGTGCTGGTGTGTGTGTCGTGCAATCGTGGTGGCGTGGGTGTGGGTGTGTCTTCCGTGTGTGTTCGTGTGTGTGTGTGTGTGTGTGTGCCGGTGTGGCTGGGGCCGGCTGGTGCTTGCTGCTGGTGTTGGTTTGCGTGTGGTTGGTGTGTGCCGTGGTTGGTCCCTCGCCATTCCTGGCGGAGGTTCCTGAGTGCCATTTCCCGCCACTCCTGGCTGGACTTCGCTGTCGCCGGTGGTGGGTGCTCCTCGCTACTCCTGGCTGAGGGCCCCGGGTGCGGTTCCCCGCCACTCCTGGCTGGGGTCCGCTGGCGGCGGTGGTGTGTGGTCGCTTGCCACTCCTGGCTGCGGGTCCCGGTCGCGGTTCCCCGCCACTCCTGGCTGATGGGTCCGCTGGTGGCGGTGTTGGGTGGGCCCTGGCCACTCCTGGCTGTGGTTCTCGGGGGCGGCTCCCCGCCACTCCTGGCTGGCGTCCGCCGGCCGCGGCGGTGGGTGTTTCCGCGGGTGGGGGTTTCCCTTGTTGTGTGTGCTTGTGGCGCGGCGTGTGCGTGTGGTGCCTGTGCTGGTGTGTGTGGTGTGGTGTGTGTACGTGGTGTCTGTGTTGGTGGTGGTGTGGGCGTGGGCGGGCCTTCCGCGTGTGTCTGTGTGTGTGTGTGTGTGTGTGTGCGTGTGTGGTGTGTTCGTGCCATGTGGTGTGGTGCGGTGTGGTGTGTTGGTGGGGCTGTGGCTGGTGTGTGGTGTGGTTGGTCCCTCGCCACTCCTGGCGGAGGTTCCTGTGTGCTACTCCCTGCCACTCCTGGCTGGGTTTCGCTGCCGGTGGTGGTGGGCGTTCCTCGCCACTCCTGGCTGAGGGTCTCAGGGGCGGCCCCCCGCCAGTGCTGGCTGGGGTCCGCCGGCCGCGGCGGTGGGTGTTTCCGCGGGTGGGGGTTTCCCGTGTTGTGTGTGTTTGTGGCGCGGCGCGTGCTGGTGTGTGCGCTGTGTGTTTGTGGCGGTGGTGTGGGTGTGGGTGTGTCTTCTGTGTGTGTTGGCGCGTGTGTGGCGGTCTGTGGCGGTTTGTTTCCCTGGCTGGGGCTTGCTGTACGTGTTAGTGTGGGTGGGGGCGTGGTTGGTGTGTGGGCGGTCCCTCGCCACTCCTGGCGGAGGTTCCTGCGTGCGTTTGCCCGCCACGTCTGGCTGGGTTGCGCTGCCGGTGGTGGTGGGTGTTCCTCGCCACTCCTGGCTGAGGGCCCCAGGTGCAGTCCCTCGCCACTCCTGGCTGGGGTCCGCCGGCGGTGGTGGTGTGTGGTTGCTTGCCCCTTTTGGTTGTAATCCTGGCTATGGTTCCCCGCCACTCCTGGCTGGGGTCCGCCGGCCGCGGAGGTGGACGTTTGCGTGGGGTTGGGTGGGTGTTTCTCGTGGTGTGTGTTTTTGTGGCGCGGTGCGTGCGCGCGTGGTGTCTGTGCTGGTGTGTGTGTCGTGCGTTCGTGGTGGCGTGGGTGTGGGTGTGTCTTCCGTGTGTGTTGGTGTGTGTGTGTGTGTGGGTGGGTGTGTGGCTGGGGCCGGCTGGGGCTTGCCGCTGGTGTGGGTGTGGGTGTGGTTGGTGTGTGCCGTGGTTGGTCTCCCGCCACTCCTGGCGGAGGTTCCTGAGTGCGATTTCCCGCCACTCTTGGCTTGGTTTCGCTGTCGGCGGTGGTGGGTGCTCCTCGCCACTCCTGGCTGAGGGCCCCGGGTGCGGTTCCCCGCCGCACCTGGCTGGGCTCCGCTGGTGGCGGTGGTGTGTGGTCGCTTGCCACTCCTGGCTGCGGGTCCCGGTCGCGGTTCCCCCCCAATCCTGGCTTGGGGGTCCGCTGGTGGCTGTGTTGGCTGGGCCCGTGCCACTCCTGGCTGGGGGTTTCGGGGGCGGTTCCCCGCCACTCCTGGCTGGGGTCCGCCGGCCGCGGCGGTGGGTGTTTCTGCGGGTGGGGGTTTCCCGTGTTGTGTGTGCTTGTGGGGCGGCGTGTGCGTGTGGTGCCTGTGCTGGTGTGTGTGGTGTGGTGTGTGTTCGTGGTGTCTGTGTTGGGGGTGGTGTGGGCGTGGGCGGGCTTTCCGCGTGTGTTTGTGTGTGTGTGTGTGTGTGTGCGTGTGTGGTGTGTTGGTGGCGTGCGGTGTGGTGCGGTGTGGTGTGTTAGTGGGGGTGTGGCTGGTGTGTGGTGTGGTTGGTCCCTCGCCACTCCTGGCGGAGGTTCCTGTGTGCTACTCCCCGCCACTCCTGGCTGGGTTTCGCTGCCGGTGGTGCTGGGCGTTCCTCGCCACACCCGGCTGAGGGTCTCGGGGGCGTCTCCACGCCACTCCTTGCTGGGGTCCGCCGGCTGCGGCGGTGGGTGTTTCCGCGGGTGGGGGTTTCCCGTGTTGTGTGTGCTTGTAGCGCGGCGTGTGCGTGTGGTGCCTGTGCTGGTGTGTGTGCTGTGTGTTCGTGGTGTCTGTGTTGGTGGTGGTGTGAACGTTGGCGCGCCTTCCGCGTGTGTTTGTGTGTGTGCGTGTGTGTGCGTGTGTGGTGTGTTGGTGGCATGCGGTGTGGTGCGGTGTGGTGTGTCTGTGGGGTTGTGGCTGGTATGTGGTGTGACTGGTCCCTCTCCACTCCTGGCGGAGGTTTCTGTGTGCTACTCTCCGCCACTCCTGGCTGGGTTTCGCTGCCGGTGGTGGTGGGCGTTCCTCGCCACTCCTGGCTGAGGGTCCCGGGTGCGGTTCCCCGCCACTCCTGGCTGGGGTCCGCCGGCGGTGGTGGTGTGCGGCTCCCCGCCACTCCTGGCTGGGGCCTGCCGGTTGTGGTGGTTTGTTTCGCGGTTGGGGGTGTCCCTTGTTGTGTGTGTTTGTGGTGTGTGTGGCTGTGCGCGGTGGCCGTGCTGTTTTGTGTGTTGCGTGTTTGTGGTGTCCACGTTGTTGGTGGTGTGGTGTGGTGGTGTGGTGGGTGTGTCTTCCGCGTGTGCTGGTGTGCGTGGTTGCGTGTGTGTGGTGTGCCCGTGGTCTGCGCTTTGGTGTCCCCGCCCCTTTTGGTTGGGGCTTGCGGCTGGTCTTTGTGTGGTTGTGGTTGGTGTGTGGTGTGGGTCCCCCGCCACTTCTGGCTGAGGGACGTGGGTGCTGCGCCCCGCCACTCCTGGCTGGAGTCCGCCGCTGTGCGGTGGTGGTTGGCCCCTTGCCACTCCTGGCCGTGGGGCTTGGTTGCGGGGCCCCGCCACTCCTGGCTGGGGTCCGCTGCCGGTTGTCGTGCTTGGTCCCTCGCCACTCCTGGCCGTGGGCCGTGGGCGTGGTTCCCGGCCACCCCTGGCTGGGGTCCACTGGTTGTGGTGGTGGGGGCCCTCGGTGCCCTTCTCCTTGGTCTTGGTGTGTGTCTGTGTGCTGTGTGGCCCTTCGTGTTGGTGTTGGTGGCGTGGGGCGGGTCGTGCGCGGTGTGGCTGCCGTGTGTGTGTGTGTGTATGCTTGCGGTGTGTAGTTGGCGGGGTGCGTCATACCTTGGCTGGTTCTCGTCGTCGGTCGGCATGGTTGTGTTCAAAAAGCAGAAGAAGAAAAGCAATAGAAGAGGTCCTGTAGACGTGTAGCAGAAATGCGTGGTATGCGTGGCGCGAAATACCTACCTCTCTATTTGTCCCACCGTGCTTTCTTCCCCTGTAGAGGAAGAGCGTGTGCAGGTCTTTTGGGGGGTTGGTTGGTTGTTTTTGCGTGTTGTGCCTTGAGTCTCCCTTTTGTTTTTTTTTCTGTAGCGTCTTTGATAACATACCTCTTTGCCTTGCGTTTCCCCTATAGAGAGGGCGTGGAAGGCGCCTTTGCTGTTTTTTTTTCCGTACCATACTTGTCATACCTTGTGTAGCTTCTTGTTGTCATCCCCTATAGAGAAAGCGTGTGCTTGATTGTGGGTGGGGCGGGGGTTCGGTTTCATACCATGTTTCCCCTTTGTCTTGTCTCCGTCTTATTGTATCTTGCGGTGTTGTGTACGTTTGTGTTTTCGTGCGCGGTCCGTCCCTTTGGCGCCCTCCGTCGCATTCTTAACATACTTGTTCGCCATACCATTGTTTCCCCATGGTTCGTGGCCATCCCCTACAGTGAGAGCGTGTGCGTGTTTGCGGGCGGGGTAGGGTGGGGTTTCATACCATGTTTCTCCTTGCGCTTGTCTCCGTCTTCTTGTACCTTGCCGTCTTGTGTATGTGTGTGCGTGTGTGCGTGGTCCGTCCCTGTGGCGCCCTCCTTCGCATTCACATACTTGCTCGCCATACCCTTGTTTCCCCGTGGTTCCTGGGCATCGCCTATAGCGGGAGCGTGTGCACGTTGTGTGGGCGGGGCGGGGGTGGGGTTTCATACCATGTTTCTCTTTGACCTTGTCTTCGTTTTCTTTCACCCTGCAGCCTTGTGTACGTTTGGGTATGTGTGCGTGGTGCGATCACTTGGCGCCCTCCTTCGTATTTTTAACATACTTGTTCGCCTTTTCATTGTTTCCCCATGGTCTGAGGCCGCCCCATACCTTTTGCGCTTTTTTTTTTCGTCGTGTATCTCGCGGTGCTTGGAGCCTATGGAGGAATATTGGGGATATATGGTTGTGGTTCTTGTTTGTGGGCATGCCTTATGATGTGCGTGGTGGTTCGTCGTTCTTTTTTGCGTGCGGCGTTGTCCCTTGGGCGCCCTCCTTCAGAACATACTTGGTTTTCTCATCTACGCATGTGTAGCGGGGGATATGATATGTAGGATGTATGGGGCCGTAACATACTTGTTTGTCATACCTTTGTTTTCACCTGGTCCGTGGTCGTGCTTTCTTTGTTTGTGGTTTGGTGTTTCGCATTTTGTTTTGTTTCCTTCCTTTTTTTTTTTGACGCGCACAAGCCGCCTAGCTCCTATGGCACGCACTTTGCTAGGTGGTTTGGAGCACGCAATGTTCAAATTTTTTGTCGTCGCGGCTCGCTTGTTCTTGGTGTTCTGTGTGTGTCTTAATTTCGACGACCTCGCCAAACAGTGGCGTAAAATTTTTGGGGGGGTTTCTGAGGTCGGAAAAAAAGCTTTCTCTATTTATTTTTGTCAGCTGTGCGTCTTTCTCTTGGTTTTTTTTTCTCTGCTCCGATCGCGCGCGACAACTCGATAAGATCGTGAAGAAAACCTACCTCAGCCAACTACGGCTGACGGTACACCTTATCCAGGGAGTGAGGAACGAGTGTGCAGACTACATCAGCCGCAACAACTTGGACTCCCTAATTGGTGCTCGGGTCTGAAGCGCTGGCTAAGGAGGCGTTCAGCCGTATGGACGTACACTTGGACCTCAACATGACTATGATAAGCCCCCTTGATGGACTCTAACAAGCGGAGTACCTGAAGGAGTTTGGGGATATCTACAAGCGCCTGGAGAAATGCCTTGAACCCCTCGTGGTCAACCAAGAACAGTGGAAGAGGGACAAGAGCTACCTCTCGCACGAGGACCGCATCGTGGTACCCAGTGACAGAGTCCCAGCGCTGCTGAAGTGGACCCATGAGTCCAGCAGTCATGTGGGTGCTGACCGTACCCTGAGGCCATTCAAGCAGTGGTTCCACACTACGTGGACTGATGACCACCTGCGGAAGACCCTCCAGCCTATCGTGGACAAGTGCCCGTGTAGGTCCTGCAAACCTGGGGATATCAGGGACAGGGGTCTCTACTCGACCCTGCCCGTCTCTCACTGCGCTAACAGTGTTCTCTACGTGGACTACACGGAGATGCCAAAGTTAGGGGGCTATGACTTCGCGCTTGTGGTGACCTGTGGGTTGACCAGGCTTACCAGGGTGTTCCCATGTACCAAGGACATTACCGGGGAGGAGACTATCAAGATACTCCCCGAGGAGTGGTTTTGTGTCTATGGGGCGCCCAAGGAGATCAACTCCGATGAGGACGTACGAGTAGGCTCAGATACCGGCTGGTACAAGAGGGTCCTGAGATCTCTCAATGTCCAGGTGTCTACGGGGATCCCCTACTCTCACACGAGCAACCCCCGATGCGAGCAACAGATTCGTGTTCTCAAGGAGAATGTAACGATATGGTGCAAAACTGAACGCACCAGAGACTGGGTGAGACTACTCCCCATCATATCCTTGATGATGAACTCCCAAGAGAGTTCGGCGACTGGCTACTCGCCCCATGAGCCATTCCTAGGGCGTCCGGAGTGGTTCCTACATGCTCCCTATCCAGAAGACACCCATTCTTTGGGGGCTGAGTGGGTCCAAGAGCAACAAGCGAAGGTGGACAAGGCCAAGGCTCTGCTCCAGAGAGTGGTGGAGCGTCAGTGGAACAAGAAGAACAAGCACCGAGGGCCTGCCGCCTACCAAGAAGAAGACTGGGTGCTGGTGCCCCATAGCCCACTACTCGCCTGGCCACGCTCCACCAGCGATGACCCCTACTTCGGGCCCTACAAGATTCTCTCTGTGGATGGACACCGTATAACAGTGCGGTGTTCTCCCCGTCTAGGGGGGACCCTAGTGTGCGCTGCTCAACACCTGAAGCGCTACTATGATCCTGAAGACCTCTGTGGGGAGGAGTTCGAGCTAAACGACGAGGAAATCGACGCCCTAGACCTACAGGGGGCTGCCAGCCCTATGGAAGTTGAAGGGGACCTCCCCGACATGAACGCCGAGGAGATGGCTAAGGAGGGCTTCTACCTGGTGGAGTCTGTCCTACGCCACCGCTATCGCCAGGGTTGGCCCATCCTCACCCTCTGGAAAGGGTCTGGAGGTAGGTAGGTAGGTCGACTCGGGACTGGGGTTGCCCCGCAGGGGGGTCTTACCAAGGGGCTTTCGCTCACCCACCCACGGCCCTACTGCACGTGCCCCCAGAAAGCGGCTCCCCCACATGGGGGAAGCACTCGGTCGCCGCGAGCAGTACCCTACAGCGGGTTCTGCCCAGAGAGGTAACCCATGTTCGACCAAAGTCTCACATTCCCCTCCTTCGGGCGGATGATACGCGCGGGAGGGTCCCATCGCACATCTTCATCAACCTCCGGATTCTGGGGCCCAGGGGCCGGGAGCCAGGCTAAAGGCCCTGTCCTGCAGGCACCCCCACCTGGGTTGGTTTTCAGTAGGCGTGAGGCGACTTGAAGAGGCACGTGCTACGGGACTCGCATGCCGTGGCGCACACTCACGATTCCTGACTCGGTCGAGCTTGCGCTCTCCCGGGAGGCCTGGGGTTCAAGGTAGGTCGTTGCGGTCGGTTGGTCGGTCGTCTAACGGTTCAGCGTAGTTTGTTAATGTTGGTTGGTCGGTTGCGTGATGGTAGAGTCACGGTTTTGTACGCGGACATGGTTGCCGGCGGGCCTGGCGCGTCACGGCGCCGCCAATCCGATGGACACCGCTCCCGTTTCGACCCGTGCACCCCTGGCTGGTTTGGTGTTGGCCGGCTTGCGCGTGGTCTGTTTACGGTTAAGTGGCGTCTGCAACTGCGGTGTGGTTGGTGCGCGGTTGTCTTGGCCGCCTCATGGTCGGCTTGGTCTGCGCGGGTTTCGTCGCGCCGCTGCCGGTGGTCGTATCGCTGAATGTTGTTTGTGCGGCCGACATGTCGGTGTCGGCGCTGGCTAGTTGCGTCCTGGTTGGTCCAAGTGTGGCGTAGTGCGGTTTTTCAGCGCTGGTTGGCCTCGTTCGTAATGGTAGAGTCGCGGTGTTCTGTCGTGTCCGTGGGCACGGTCGCCGGCGGGCGTGGCGCACCACGGTGCCGCCATCCTGTTGGACGCCGTTCCCGTTTCGACCCATGCACGCCTGGCCTGTTTGGTGTTGGCAGGCTTGCGTGTGGTCTGTTTACGGTCATGTGGCGGCTGCAGCTGCGGTCTGGTTGGTGCGCGGTTGTCGCGGCCGCCCCATGGTCAGCTGGGTTCGTGTGGGTTCCGTCGCGCTGCTGCCGGTGCTCTTATCGTCAAATCCTGCCCATGTAGCCGGCACTTTCGTGTCGGTGCTGGTTAGTTGCGTCTTGGTTTGTCCAAGTGTAGTGTACTGTAGTTTGTGAACGTTGGTTGGCCCCGTCCGCAGTGGTAGAGTTACGGTGTTCCGCTGTGTTCGTGGTCATTGTGGTCGGCGGGTGCGGCTTGCGACTGTGTCACCAGCCCGTTGGACGTCGTTCTCGTACCGGCCCATGCACGTCCGGCCAGTTTGGTGTTGGCCGGCGTGCGTGCGGTCTGTTCATGGTCACGTCGTGTCCGCAGTAGCGGGTTTGTTGGTGTGCGGTCGTGTTAGTCGCCTCCTGGTCAGTTCGTTCAGCGTTGGGTCCTTGTCGTTGCAGCGGGCGCTCGCGCAGTCGGACTTGTTGCGTGCAGGTGTTCTGTTGGTTGCGATGTTGGTTGGTGCTAGTTGCGTGGGGCCGGCACGGTACGTTTCTACCATGCGCCATCTGCCCACCGCGGGGGAGAAAAGTAATGACAAGTGGTCGGACCGCTGTAAAAATGTTTTTCCCCATTCCGGGCCCTTGTCCCTGCCCCGCCCTGGCAGTGTTGCATGCACAACCCATCATCCAGTATTTCGCGGTGTTTTGTAGCCGTCCTTCCAGTTTCGCCTGTGCCATTCATATGTACACCCCCCGCCGGTGGTAAGGCCCCGTTGGTCCCCCTTGGCACGTCCCTGTGCTCCCCATGGGAGCCCCAGGGTGCTGTTCCAGCTCGGTGGTGCGGTGGTCGTGCTCGTGTCTGCCTGCCTGCCGTGTGCCATATGGTGCCGTGGTTTGCGGGTCATGTGGGCGGCGTGCCTGTGTCGCGGTGCTGAGTTTGGTGGTTGGGATGGCTAGGGCGGTTCGGCTTGTGCTGTGGTGCTGGGACGTTCCGTCCGACGTGGTGGGTTGGGCTCGGCGTAACACATCCGTGCCTGCTGGCAGAGGGTCGGCGTGGCCCCGTGTGGCGAGCCTGCAGTCCCCCGCGTGCCCCGGGTGGGGTTCCGGAGGATAGGAATACTGGGCAGTGTTGCAGCCCCCCTCCCACTTGTTGACTTTGTTAACCTTCTGCGGGGAGTGTGTCCCTCGTACCATTCGCGTAGGTTATATGTGTTGTAACCCCCCTGGCGTCCCAGGCGTTTAACTTTCTCGGAGGAGGTGTGCGCCGGTCCCCGCGGTGCACGTATCCCTGGATGCTCGCCTTGGATGGTAATACTCTGGACGATTGTTCGTTAACATTCTCGTGGTCATCGGCCCGGCCGTGGGTCCCGCGTGTTTGGCCGGGCCCTTTGCCTGGCCCCTTGTGGATCCGGCTCGCGGGAGAGGAGGATGAGGTGGAAGGACGGGTCCGGGCGTGGCTCCGCACCTTTCTCTGTTGCAGGCGGGTTGCGGGGGTCCGGGAAGCGTGGCCCCGGCCCGGGGGGTGTAGGAGGAAGTCGTTGGGCTTTTGTTCGTGCTCGACACCACGGGCTGCTAAGGTTAGCCCCCAATCTTCGGGTATCTGTTGCACGCGTCGGGCAGGTTGATGTCGTTCCCGTCGGTGTGTCCAACCGACAGGTCTTGCTGGGGTGTGTTGCGTGGCCGTGCGCCGTTGGGTTGTACAAGGGGCCCTTTTGGGCGGGGTTGGCTCGCCCGGGGTCGTCGAGGTTGATGGCCGAGTGCGCAGTAGTTGGTGTGACGTCCATCGGCCGGCTTCCCGGTGGGAGGAGATGTCCCCGCAGCCGTCCTGTCGTCCCCTCCCTTGCGCATGGCCGGCGCAGGACTCACGTCGCGCGTGTGTGGCTCTGCGTCGCCGCCGCAGGTCCTGTGGCCGGGTGCGGCTCAGGGTCCTGGGAGTTTCTCACGCGTCGCACAAGGGCGCTGCGGAGGGTATTGAAGATTTCGTGCACAAGGGCTGTGTGTGCCGCCCGGGCCCCCGTCTCAGTGCGGATGGCGGGCTGCCGTTGTTTGCCCAGCGTTAGCGCCCGGATCTGGTGGATCGCGGTGTTCGACAACACTCCCGCGGTCATCGGCTTGGCCGTGGGCCCCGCGTGTATGGCTGGCCCATTTGCCTGGCCCCTCGTGGATCCGTTACGCAGGAGAGGAGGGTCAGGTCGTATGACGGGTCCGGGTGTGGCGCTGCCCCCTGTCCCTGTTGCAGGCGGGTCGCGGGGGTCCGGGAAGTGCGGCCCCCCTCCGGGGGATGTGGGAGGAGCCCGTTGGGGTTTCATTCGTGTCTGACACCATGGGCTGCTAAGGCTAGCCTCTACTCCTTGGGTGCCCGTTGGACGTGCAGGGTAGGTTGACGCCTTCCCCGCTGGTGTGCCCGGTCGACGGGCGTTTCTGGAGTGTGTTGCGCGGCCGCGCGTTGTTGGGTTGTACGAGGGGGTCTTTTTGGGCGAGGTCGGCTCGCCCGGGGTCGTCCTGGTTCGTGGCCGACTCCGCAGCCTGTGGCGTGACGTTCATCGTCCGGTCCTCCGGCTGGAGAAGGCGATCCCGCGTTCACCGTGTCGTCCCTCCCCGTGCGCATGGCCGGCGCGGGACTTGTATCGCGCGTGTGCGGCTGCGCGTCGCCGCTGCAGGTCCCGTGGCCGGCTGTGGCTCAGGGCCCTGGGGGGTTACCCACGCGTCGCACAAGGGCGCTGCGGAGGGCACTGAAGATTTCGTGCACCAGGGCCGCGTGCGCCGCCTGGGCCTCTGTCTCAGTGCGGATGGCGGGCTGCAGTTGCTCGCCCAGTGCTAGCGCCCGGATCTGGTGGATCGCGAAGACGGGGCACAAGTTGGTCGCAGTGGGGGTCTCTGCCGTCCGTTCTGGGATGGCCTCCGGCTGCTGTCGGCCGTCGAGGTGGAACCTCCACGCCGCTGACCATGCCCTGGTGTGTGGCCAGCGGCGTTGCGACCACCGCCACAGGCAGTAGAGGGCATGGCTGGGTGCCAGGTGCCTGCCGTCCCCGACACGACGGCCGTCGGGGGGTCCGAGGTTGGCCCGGGAGCAGGGGGGTGGGGCTGTCCAGGAGGTCCGTGGTCCCCGGGAGCATGGAGTCGACGGCCTCCAAGCTCCAGTGGCCCCTCTGCGGGTGCGGGATGATCCGCACTTGGTAGTAGTGGCCATTCTCCAACACGTTCATTGCGATGGTGCCGGGGTCACGTTCGCGCGGTGGAGGCGCCGCGCGCGTCGTCTCCGGGTAGGGTGCCGCCAGGCTCGTGAGATTGTGCCCCCTGCTACGGGCGGTCTGCCTTTCCAATGCCGCCAGGCCTTCGTGCGGCGGGATACGAAGGTTGTCGGGTCTCGGTGGCGGGGCGGCCAACTCCCGGCCCCCGGTGCTGGGCGCGGGCCTGGCTTCCGTCGGCGGCGCTATGAGCGTGTGTACCCAGCCCAGGTGCGGGACCCACACGCCCCCCTGGGCCAGTTGGTGGGTGTTGAACCACCAGATCCGAGCTTCAACCAGGTCGTCGGAGACCTGTGCCCCGGGGGTGACGAGCGCCTGGAGTTGCCGCACGAAGATTTCGGTTGTTGCGGCGTGTGGCAGGGGGACCACGGCGAAGACCCTGTTCGGGTCGACGTCACGGAGGGGTTCCCGGAGGGTTGCCACCAGCTGGCTCAGGGGCGTGGAAGCGTTGATGCCATAGAGCGCCCTCAGTTCCGCGTCGTCGAAGGGACCCGCGCCCCTTTGCTGCGGCGGTCGGGGGGGTGGGGGGGGCATGGCCACCCGGTCCTGGTCCAGCGCTGCGCCAGCCGGCGAGGGGTGCCATGAGGTGGTGCCAGGGTGTCCCCCAGCAACGTACTCCGTGGAGGGTTCCTGTTGCTGGGACAAAGAGTTTCTGGTATCCCTTGCTTGTTGTTGATATTGAAAACCTTGATTGCTTTTCAAAAGATGTTTCTCCAAAACTGCAAAAAGGTAAAGTCCACGAACAAGGAACACCACAAACAGGATGAAAGTCAGAATCGTGATAGTATTCTCCCAAATCAAAGCATTGTAAGCAAGGAGGGGCTGCATATAGACAAATGAGGAATCAAATATGCAACTCAAATGGTTTTATACACAAAACAAATGATTTTATGTGAAAACTGGCATGACTCAGGCCTCCAAGATAGCACCAAGCACTTCATGTGCACTCTTTTGGATGAAATGGAGTTGGTTAGGAATCTGGGGCATAGGTGTTAGGCCAGACACAGGAAATGACTTGGCCAAGCAACTGAATTCAGAAACAGTTACAATCTGGAACCACAATAAGTAGTAGAAACTTTTGAGTATAGGGGTCCTGAGGTGGGAGACCACTAGGCTTAACCTACAAGGCCCAAGGCATGAAGTGCCTACTTTATTTTTGTATAACCTCCATGAGGGATGATACCTCCGCTCCCTTGAGTGGTAGGGGTGAACTTCATGGGGGTGCTAGGGTTATAACCCTAGTTGCTGAGAAAGTGTACTTAAAGCTTCATGAGAGAAACAAAAATGTTTAAGTGTTAGTGTCAGTACCTCCTTAGGCAAAAAAGGGGGCTGTAGCCTGGATCAAGTACCCCAAGAAAGACATGGTAGTGACTTTTTCTTACTCCCCCCTGAAGTACTAGTTAGCTAAGCTAGTAGGACCAAGGGAAAAGGCTCAAAGTACCCTGAAATTACCTCTGAAAATGGTGTAAACCTTCACAAAACCTCCGCATCTGTCCATAGAAGCTGTTCACACTGCTGGTACCCTTTAGAAACAGCGTGATGTACCGTGAATGATGTCCCTTAGAAGGGGCATTCCTCAAAAGTAGCTGGTGTGAGCGTAAACTTTTGGAAAAACAGTTTTGGGGCAGTGGGGTTTAAACCCATGACCTCCTCCCTAGAGTCTGCATTGCTACCCACTAGGGTATGATCGAACGCTCTAATGCGGACGGTCATCGCTGTATAAACAACGTATTTTAGTAATCGTCCTGACCAACGGTCAGGGCGGAGCAATACTCCTGATGGAGCCCACAAAACTCCAAGAGGTGAAAAAAATAGAAATGAGGACCAACAGGGAGTGAATCCTGTGGTTTAGCGAACGTTTTAGCGACCTAACAAGTCAAATTGCTCAAAAGTGACGATAAGACGTTAGAAACCGTCATTTATCGGCCCAAACTCAAAGTCGCAGACAAGCGCAACAGAGCCGCGCCCAGCAAACGGGTTGACGGCACTACAAGGAACTCGAGTAGAGAGGTGTGTGCCGTGCCTTGACAGAGTCTGCATGGTTGCATCAAAACTTTTATCAAACATAGGGACAAACCTCAAAAACACAAACAAAAGGAAGAGCAGGCGAAAAATTCGCCTCTCAGGTATGCCAGTGTCATGACACACGTATGCATTGTGTTCGTCGTGGTTGTTTCATTAAAACGTTAGGGTTGTCTCCGTTGTGTCTCCGGGGGGTTGGGCGACTCCTGCATTCCCCCTGCACAGGTAAAAACAAGGTTGAAAGGTATGCTCGACGAATGGTGCACGTAGTGCACACGTAGGGTTAGATAAGATGAAGTGCTCGCGATGCATGTGCCGGATTCCGACATACACACGTTGCCACGCTTCCTTGTGCATGCACCTACCTTCCCTTCTCTTCACAGGTCCAAAGGAGAAGTGTGTGCTCGTGTTTGCGTCGTTTGTGCGTTAAAGTAGGGTTGTTTAAACGCTTAGGTTTGTTTTGCGTTCGCTTCACTTCGGCATTCACACAATGCATGGTGAGTTAGGTAGGTAAGCCCAGGAGGAGCTCACCTTCTGGTTGAGTCCGTGTGGATACAATGGTTTTGGTCTCGCCTCCCTTCCCTGCATGCGTGCACACGATGCATTAAAGGGATTTGACAGTAGGCCACGCGCTGTGCACGCGGTATGAACCCTTGTCAGGCTACCCACGGCTTCGCCCTACGTTCCATAAGGGAACGGGAGAAGTCCTTAAGCTTGCTTGCTTGCAACTGGTTTCAGGAACAGTGTATTATAGGGCACACTAAGAAGCGTATAATATGTGGAGTGTGTCTTGGTTCCTCCGTCTTGAACCCAGTCCATTGGCCTCTGTTGTACAGGTGGGAGGGTCAGGGTGAAATGGTGCAGTCCCTTGAGCCGTGGTAAAATATGAAGCGCTGATCACATAATCAATTGACTGCGCCTCAGCCAGGAGTGGCGAGGGCAGTTCGACTCCATCGACATCCGCGCTGTGCACGCCACCTGTGCGCCCTTCCCCTCCAAGCCCTAGCAGGGAAACGTGTTGTGACGTCCCTGTTAGGCCACAGTTGCTTAGCAGCGCTGTGTTCTCTTGTCTTCTTCACAGAAGGGTCATTAGGACCCACGACTTTATCTTCAACACCAACCAGTAGAGCGTGCGTGTAGGAGTGGTAGTCCTGCATGGGGGCTTGAGCCAGTTGGACAAGCGCTCGCCCACCAGGATGGTGCCACTGTAGGGTGTGTAGGACCTGTAGTGCGTGTGTCAGAGTCCCACCCGTTTTCTGCAATTTTAGCACGGTTGGTCGGCTGTGGCAGTGGTTAGGTCAGCGTTTTGGCCACTTAGCAAAATGGCGTTTTCATGCCTTCATAGCTTTTGGCCACCCCTCCCTTTAGTAGTCAGGCAGGTAGGAAAAACAATACCTGGATTAGTACGCTGGGTATTTTCCCCAAGGTTTTGCGCCAGCACAGAAATTGGGCGCATAGGGGAGGGGAGACCTGGGGCGTACCCTGTGGCATCAATAAGACAACCCTCCAGGTTTAGCAAGCGTGCAGACTTGGGTATAATTAGGACACCACTTCTGCAACTTGCTCTTAGGACCTCAGGCATAGCACACTCGCTCATACCTAGGCAGACATGTATAGCGACCAGGTTAGGAAGGGTAGAACCCCATGGGTCTGGACCAGTTGGGGGTCCTAACTGTGGGCACGCTTGTCCCCAAGGAGGGTGAACACACCTTGCTTGTCATTCCCCCCTGGTCATTAGAAGAGCTAGCCACCGTTCATCGCTGGCTCCCCAAGGTCATAACATCAGGGCAGGTCCCATGGCACACATGGTCAACAAGGCAAACACTCGCTGGTTGGCTGCAAACCTGATAAGCGGCCATCTGCCTCACGCTGGTAACCATAGGCATGGGACTGCAGGGCACAGCCACGGTTGGTGCAGTGCTCAGAGTGCTCACCGACCCTGGGAGGTTAGTTCGTCTTCTTACGCTGGGATAGGGTCTCAGCACCGGTTAGCAACTGCCCCTCGTTGTTCTCGACGAGGTAGGAACAAAAGATGGGGTTGATACTCCCATCTGGCTGTACGAAGGCTGACATAGGCTCCCAGGTAGCCTCTGATAGCCCATAGCCATCCCACAGGGTCAGGAAGTTCCAGCCCTGTTTATACTCGTGGCGTGCAATACCTGCAACCACGTAGTAGCCCTCGACTGCCATTTCCTCGGCAGTCATCTCCTCGAGTTCGTCTGCCTCCTCTGGGGTGGCAGCGTTCTCTAGGTCGATACGCTCTACCTCACAGTCAGGCAAGCGCCACTCATCCCACGATAGTTCATCAGGGGAGTGGTAGTGTCTGAGTTGCTTAGGAGCACACAGCAGCTCCCCACCTAGACGGGGGCTGCACCTCACATGCATCCTGATCCATCTATCCTGATAATATGATAGGGCCCAAAGTAGGGGTCCTGCAAACAGTTGCGGGGCCATGTGGGCAATCGTGAGTGGTGTACAAGCACCAGGTCTCCTACCTTGAAACTGGCAGGACGTCTCGTGCGGTTACGCCAGGTTAGTTCGCGTTCTCGAACGCGTTTCAGGTTACCTCTGGCCCTGTTAGCCAGGTCCTGCCGGTGCTCCAGCCAGTCCCCAACTGGGCTCTTATAGTCCTCGGGGAAAGGGGTTTTGAAAAACCACGCAGGACGCCCCCCATGGAACAGTTCGTGGGGGGTATAGCCGGTTGAAGAACTCTCTTGAGAGTTCATGGACAGAACGGCCCAGGGCAACAGGCGTACCCAATCTTTGGTGCGCTCCTGTTTCATCAGAATCCTCAGATTCTGCTCCACCACACGATTCTGTCTCTCACAAAGAGGGTTAGACATGTGCTTGTAAGGTACACCTGTGGTTACCTGGACGTTCAGGGGGTCCAGCACTCGCTTGTACCAACCGGTATCACTCCGGATGCGTACATCTTCATCGGAGTGGATCTCCTTAGGCGCCCCATAGGGCTCAAACCACTCCTCCACCAGGATCTTCACAGTCTGCTCTTCTGTGATCTTCTTGTTGCAGGGGAAAGCACATGTGAAGCGGGTTAGACCACAGGTGACCACCAAACAACTATCATAGCCACCAAACTTAGGCAGACCGTGGATGAAATCCGCGTACAACAGGGAGTTAACACAGTAGGGTATGGGGAGACTGGAGACCAGTCCTCTGTCACGTGAGTCGCTCTGTTTGCTGGCGTGACAGTCACAGGAGTCGACTATGGACTGCATACGGGCAGGTAAGTGAGACTGGGTTAGTCGGCAGTGGAAACGCTCACGGAAGAAAGCAGCAGACCGGTTGCACCCTGTGTGCCCGGAGCTGTGGTGTGCCCACTGCAGACAGCCGTCCAGTCGTGCCTCAGGCACAACTATGCCGTCCTCATAGTATAGGTACTGGTTATCTTTATACCAGCGGTCACCATCTATTAGGCGTGCCTCTAGGCCATCGCTGAGGGTACTGAGTACACACTGGTACTCAGCCTGGTAGTCTCTCAGGCTCCAGCCCTCCAGTACACCTGCCGTACGCATGGATAGGTCCAGCTGGACATCCATACGTTGGAACGCCTCTTTGGCCAACGCTTCAGAGCTCTCACCTAGGAGGGCGTCGAAGTTATTACGCGAGATGTAGTCAGCCACCTCGTTCTTTATACCTGGTATATGATGGACGGTCAACCTGACTTGACTCAGGTATGTCCACCATCGTTTTAGTTTCGCTTTTTCAGGAGGCAGGCCCTTCTGAAATGTCTTCACGGCCTCTTGGTCACAGAGCCATACAACAGGGTTAGTACCTAGAAGAACGGATTGGGAAGAGAGCACGAGCATCCCCGGTCGTAGGTACTGTAGTTGGATCGTGCTTGATTCCACTTCCAGTTCCAGACCCCCAGAGGCACTAGACGCCATTCATTGGCGGGATAGTCATGCTTCAGGGTTCCATCGCGGTTCAGACCTGAAGTGTGAAACTGGCAGTGCGACAACTCATTGGGGTTAAGCTCCTGCCACTGGTATAGGGTACCACCCCCCCCTACGTCACACGCATCCGTGACGAGTATGTTCTCGCCCTTAGGGCGGGGCACCCCCAGGCGGTTGGTGGAGGATATTTTCCTCTTCAACTCCTGGAAACAGGCCTCCTCCTTGTCGGTCCACTGCCAAGGGTTGGTCTTCTTTATAAGGTCAGTCAGGGGGTCAATGAGTACGTAAAATTGTGGATATGGCGTCAGTAAATATTGCAGGCGCCAATAAAACTCCCCACATCGTGTAGACCCTTCTTAGGGTCGTCACGTATCTGCATGTCCTGTAGGGGCTGCATCTTAGACGCGGCTGGCTTCCACCAGCCATACCCCACGTCAAACCCTAGGTACTCCATCTCCTCTCGCATAAACTCACACTTCTCGAGTTTGATGCGGAGATGGTTTTCCTGACAGACGGTGAAAAGCCCTTGCAGGAGGAGGATATGATCCTCTTGGGTATTAGTACCCAGGCTTACGTCGTCGATGTGGGCCTCCATCTCAGCCCCGCGGGAAACCAGTTCCTGCACAAGGGGTCTGCGTCTCAGGATATGTAGGATTTTGTTCATCAGCTCCTGAAAGAGAGCAGGGGCATTCGCAACACCAAAGGGCATGATCTTCCAGCGGAAGACACGGCCCTTAGGGGTTACAAAGGCGAGCAGTTCCTGGGCTGCTCGGGTTACGTTTACTTGCCAGAAGCCACTGCGCTTATCCATCTTGGTCTTGAAACGACACTTAGCGATTCTCTCCAGGGTGTTCTCCATGTTGGGGATACTCCCTGAGTGGTTCTGGGTCTTTTTATTGACCTCCCCATGGTCAACAACCAAGCGCATAGCAGTGGACCCAGGTTTAGCAACCAGAAAACAAGGGCTACAATGGCGGGGGTAGACCCCGTGCTTATACTCCTCGACGAGGCCAGCATCTATACACTCTTGGATCTGGCGTTCGATCTCGTCGATTTGGTCTTGTGGGGCGGGGTATGGACGCCGCCTCACTACCGACCCTTCAAACTCTGGTTTGAGTTTGAGGTCCATCTGGACCAGTTTCTTACAAGACAGGGGTGGGGGCAATGCTCCAAAAACCTCCTGACACTTGTGGATGAGCTTAGTGAGACGGGGGTCGAGATTCATGCTCTCCACTTTCTCGGAAAAATCCTCCTCAGCGTGGAGGTTACTCTTCCCTTTATCCTGCTTTTTTATACGCCCCACCGTTTCGGGGGGCAACTCATCCTCCCAGTCCTGGCGTTCCTGGGCATAGTGGAGGAAGTATACCAGAGGGGTCTCAGGATCGGGGAGAGTCATCTCTTCATCATCCTCCTCGGACCAAATAGAGGTTTTCCAGGTCCTCTTGAGGAGGTCCAGGCGGGTCCGTCGCTCGATACCCTGAGCCTTAGCCCACAGGACCTGCTGTAGTTCCCGCACGTCATACCAAGAGACGGGCATGTTATTAGGTGAGGGTTTAGGGCCAGGTACCTGACCTGAGGGACCATCAGTGGCCCTGGTAGAGAACACGGCGCGATCATTAGACCCACCAGAGGCGGACTCGCCGAGACCCACCTCTTCCATGAGCAACTGCGCTAGGAAAGCGCTATGCTTCAGTGTCACAACCTCCGGGTCGACCGGGGGTATTACACTGGCGATATCGCTCAGGCGGTCGTCAGCATCAGCCAGCGGAGTAGAGACTGCTGGTGTCTCCGGCTCATCGGGGCACTCACCACTCGTAGTGGTAACCGAAGAGTACTCAGATCTCTTCTTGAGATCATGGAGGGTAAGGCCCTTGTTTTCGGCCATCAACTCCTTGAGTACAACGTGATCACTCACGGGCACGGGGTTTAGAGCACCATCTACGATGGATAGGAAACTGCCCCATTCAGGGGCGGGCATGGTCTCCTGAGAGTCCTCAGGGACGTAGATGGGACCGTTGGGCAGTTCAGTCCTTCCCACGGTCATACGGTCCAAGAGGCGCCTCCAATAGGCGTGTTCACCTGTGGTACCCCGGTCAGGGGTGCACCGGACCACTCTCGCTCCTTCGAGGGCCATTTTGGTAATCACCTTGGCAAGCTGGGAGAAAGGGGGGTTTGCGTAGCACAACCCCATTGATTTCCAGTAAAAGTGGTACGCATTGTTTAGGTTCCGCGAACAGTAGAGCTGCATCAGATGCTGCTCTTTACTCGCGAACAGTTCTACCTGAATTTCATTCAGGTCCAGCTGCAGGGCGGCCAGTCCATTTTCCAACACTGGCCGCACCAACTGATAGTTCTCAGTTCTGTAAGACCGGTTCACGTAACGTAGACCGGATTCTTTTAGACCTGACAGCTCCAGAGGGACAGAGTATAGGCCACTGCCAAAATCGCAGTTAAGGGCGTAGGGACCTTGCAAGGACAGCAACTTCACCTGGGGGTTGAAGCGCAGAAAATCAGTGCCAATGACAATGTCAAAGGCATCGGTGTCAAGCACTTTGCAGTGCTGCGTCACCTCCTCATCGCCTAGACATGCAGTCACATCAACCCCCCAAAGGGAATGGATGGTCCGACCATCCCCGACCCTTATGGCCACTGTTTTGGTTTTCCGGATCTTCGCTTGTTTTAGCAATCTGCGGGCCACGATTGAGAGTGTGGCGCCCGTGTCCAAGACCGCTTTTTAAACCTGATCACCTATTTTGACAGTGATCCAGGAAACCAAATCTTCTTCCTTGGAGCCGCCCCCCTATTCCCCTTCAGGGAATTTCACTTCAAAGCCCGCCGCCTGCAGGCACTTAGAGTGCCAGTTGAGGCGGCGCTTCTTGGCGTTCTCGTTTCCCTTGTCAGCGCCACTGGCGCTGGGGGTGAAGGGTACGGTTCGCTTCTCCCCAGGCTGCTCACCCTTGGGGGTGGGGCCTGGTTTTACACCTGTGGGGGGTGCGGAGTTCCCTTGCCCTCCTCCAGGGTTACCTCCACCGGGAGTTCCCCCAGGGGTACTGCCTCCCCCCCCTTTACCGGCGTTCTTACGCCGTTCTTCCTCGGCCTTCTTTAGCTTCTCGGACTCGGGGCGTTTTATGTGGCACTCATCCTCGTAGTGCCTCCTCTTGCCGCAGTCGCCACACGTGATAGTGCAGCGGAAGTGGTCCTGGTGTTTGACCTCCTGACCATCCTTGGTCTTCTGCGTCCGCTTCAACTGGAGCATACACGAGCTGCGTCCTTCGCAGTCAGGGGCGTAACAGGGTCCCCCCTTGTCGTCCGTAGGCTTGCAATAAAAAAGATTGGCGGCTCCCTTGCCTTTAGCGGGGGGGGTCTCCTTCGTATGCTTCAGTTCCCCTCCCTTACCCTTCCCAGGGTTAGAGTGGGGTTGTGGGGACCTCCCTCCCTGAGGCTTTCCAGCAGGGGCCTCCCTCCGCAGATGTTTGCGCAGGTATTTATCCATGTGAGCGTCGTTTTCTCTCTCCATGGCGAGTTCGATCAGAAGATCGACCCCTCATCGTAGGAATGAGTCCGGGATTTCCTCTCGGACATCTCCTTACAATTCTCCCAAGTCCTGGGAGGAATTTTACCCACGAGCCTCAGATGAGGCTCTGTAGGCCCGTATGAGGAGGGGTTCATCCTCCCCATTAGCTCCTCCAGCTGCGCCACGAACTCAGAAATACGGGCAGCTGTGGGGAACTCAGGAAGTGGGGGTAGTTCCTCTATCTCCGTACGGACACTCGGGTCCGTTTCGTAGACCGGGTACATTTGTTCCAGTATTTTCAGGAAGTCTCCCCAACTGGAGCTCTTCCTGATGGCAGTTTTCACCTGCCGCTGAAGGAACGTTTTCTTGCACGACTTCTTGATGAGCGTGCACTTAGTCCCGACAGCAGCATGTTGCTGTCCGGTGAGGAGTAGAAACTCCGAAAACTCTTCTGCCCATTCGGGCAAGTTTTTAGGATCGAACTCAGGGAGCTCGATCTGAAGGTTCGCTGTGGCGATGCCCTTTGTTCCCCGACCTGGTACACCAGTGTCACCTTTTCCACCTGAGGGGGGTGAGGGGTAGACAGTGGCAAGTGGCTCCAGTGCAGCCAGCCCATAGCCCTCCATCTCAGCCTCAGTAGAATCCCCATTAGTGCATACAGGAAAAGTCCTCACACGAGGATGGAGGGGGCTTGGACAAGTGTCCAAGGGGTTGCTGCGGATCCCTCTGCAGCTTTTCACGCCCCGGGTCAGGAGTTCAACACCCGGGGACATGGTCGAGGGGGGCTTCATCAGTTCAGACAGCCCCAGTTTGGCCTTGAGTGCTGCAGACAGTGCACTCAAATCAGGATCTTCATCCCCAGCCCCCAGAACCCGGGAAAGGAGGTCCATGGTCTCATCCAGAACCGAGTTTAGGGGCAGCCATATGTGAAGGTAAACCTCTTTCCACGCGCACGGGCTCGGGGCACACCCCACGAGGCGAAGGTGATCTTGGCCTCGAAGGTAATGACGGGGTAGGCTCTCTGGATATCCAGTCCTCCTCCCATTCTCAGGAGTCATTGGACGTCGTGGCGGATATTTCCCCATAAGGTGCTTCGAACCCCTCACCCCACGTGGTGCCGAACATGGGATACGCCTTCATCGGTTCTTTCTCCTTCTCCTTCGTTCCCGCTTTTCTCCAGGCTTTCACTTTGGCGGTGGCGACCTTCTCCATCGCGGCCTGGGCTTCAGGATCAGGGGCATCCTCAGAAGGAGGTAAGGAAGATACGACAGACAGGGGGGCAGCCGCCATCAGATCCCTGCCTTCGAGGCTTCTGAGGCGTTCCTGGGTTAACACAGGCGCCTCAGGGGCTTCTCTCATAGATTTTTCTTCCGCGCCTCTTGCTTGATGCTCTCCGCGCAAGCCAGTAGTGTCCACAACGACTGTATCATCTCTTCCGCTCAGGGACATAGCCCTGGAAGGTCCTGCTACAGGCCCCGCCGTTGGCTGGGACCTGATTGGCAGGGTCTTGGCGCTCAGTGTAACTGATGGACGTGACATTGCTCAATACGCTGTGGATTTCTTGTGCTTTAGCTTGGCGAGGGTGTTTGCACTCTGCTACCAGAAAGAGTTTCTGGTATCCCTTGCTTGTTGTTGATATTGAAAACCTTGATTGCTTTTCAAAAGATGTTTCCCCAAAAGTGCAAAAAGGTAAAGTCCACGAACAAGGAACACCACAAACAGGATCAAAGTCAGAATCGTGATAGTATTCTTCCAAATCAAAGCATTGTAAGCAAAGAGGGGCTGCATATAGACAAATGAGGAATCAAATATGCAACTCAAATGGTTTGATACACAAAACAAATGATTTTATGTGAAAACTGGCATGACTCAGGCCTCCAAGATAGCACCAAGCACTTCATGTGCACTCTTTTGGATGAAATGGAGTTGGTTAGGAATCTGGGGCATAGGCGTTAGGCCAGACACAGGAAATGACTTGGCCAAGCAACTGAATTCAGAAACAGTTACAATCTGGAACCAGATAAAGTAGTAGAAACCTTTGAGTATAGGGGTCCTGAGGTGGGAGACCACTAGGCTTAACCTACAAGGTCCAAGCCATGAAGTGCCTACTTTATTTCGGTTTAACCTCCATGAGGGATGATACCTCCGCTCCCTTGAGTGGTAGGGGTGAACTTCATGGGGGTGCTAGGGTTATAACCCTAGTTGCTGAGAAAATGTACTTAAAGCTTCATGAGAGAAACAAAAATGTTTAAGTGTTAGTGTCAGTACCTCCTCAGGCAAAAAAGGGGGCTGTAGCCTGGATCAAGTACCCCAAGAAAGACATGGTAGTGACTTTTTCGTACTCTGGGGCACCGAACAGGGCGTGGCGGCGGGCAGTGGGCCAGGGGACTCCTGGGGGCCGGAGGTCCCCGTCATTTCTGTGTCCGCCCTTGGGCCGCTCGCGTCGTGCCCCGGTTGCCGCGATGTGCCCTCCGTGGCTCGGCGGCCTCTGGGCTGCGAGGGAGGGCTGCCCTCCCGCTCCTTGCGCAGGGCTTGGGTCGGCCGCAGGTTCCCTTGGTCGCGTGCCCGTGGCGTGTGGTCCTCCCAACAGTGGGTTGGCCGCTGACCCTGGGAGGGAGGCGGCGGACAAACTGGATGCTTCGCCCGCCGCCTGGTGGGGGTCCGCATGCAGCGCTGCCTGCCGCTCGCGCTCGACTGGCGTGAGGATGGTGGGGATGTGCGTCCGCTCGGTGCGGGGCCTCTTGGACCGGCGTCTGGGATCGGCAGTGGATGATGGTTGCCGGGCGTGGGGGTCGCAGGGGCCCCCTTGGTCCCTGTCCATATCCTCATGGAAGACGACCCGCCGCGCCGCGGGAGGCGGCGTGCGGCTGCGGCGACAGGATCGGCCAGGGTTCCTTGTCTCTTGGCGTTGTTCTGGCGTGCCGCCTTGCACCCCCGAGGTGTGGGGACTGCTCAAGCTCCTCCGCGGGGCGAACGGTCGCAGGGGGCTGCTGTATGTGCCAGAGGGGGAACCCCTCCCGGGTGGTGGACCCCGTGGGCGTTCGGGGGAGGTTCGGCGTGCCGCCTGCCTGGGAGGCTCGGGGACGTCCTGGGACCGCGGCTGTCGGTGGCCTGAGGTGTGTCCTTGGTAGCCTGGTGATGCAGGGATTTCTCAGATACCATGGTCCTGCATGGCCGCACGGATGCGCAGGGCGGCGCGCTGGTGCCACTGCCAGTGGAGTCCATTCATTTCATCCGGGCTGTAGGCCCCCATATGCGCCATGAGCCGGGTGGCCACATAGTTCCATTGGCCGGGCTGGTCCATGGTGGCGGGGGGCGTGTGCCCCGTCCGATGGCCAAACGTGATGTCCGCCATGGTGCGGGTTCCCTCCGCCAGGTGGCGGGACCGCGAAGAAAGCAGCCATCGTATGCTGACTGCCCGGGCGAGCTGCTCCCCCGCGATAAGCCTGGGGACCCAGAGGCCCAAGTCTTGGGTCGCCGCTTGCTACGCTTGTTCGCTGGGGTGGCTGGCGTCGCCCTCCAAGCGTGCCTAGTCCAGGTGCCCGCGCCCCCAGCGCGGGGCGGTCTCCGGTGGCGGGCCGATAGGCTCGCTAGCGGTGTTGGTGGCTGCTTCCACGCGCGCACCCCCTCCTGGGGCGCCGCGCTCGTCCGCGGTCCTGTCCGCCGCGCCGCTCGCGGTCACCTGCCCCTCACCCGCAGTGGTAACCTGCTTCAGGGCGGTGTAATCGCGCTGGAGGTGTGCTTGTCGTGATGCTGTGAGGGGTGTGTCTTCCGCCTGGTCGCGTCGCGGCTCCGGCGGGACGCGCGGCGCCGCCGGTGCTGGGACCGCGTGGGGCCTGCAGGACTCCATGAAGGCATCAAAAGAGTCGTCGTCGCGGGTGTGTCCGTCGGGTGACGTTCTTCCCTCGGCCGCGCGCTGGGGCGTGTTGGGTGTGGCTTCCTGGGTCTCGGACCCCGCATGGGTTTCCGGTGGATCTCGCTGTGGCGCGCCCCCACCGGCGTGCTTGCGTCTGCGCGAGGTGCCAGGTTTGCCAGGGGGGCGGCGCTCGCGCCACCTGCGGCTGAGGGTCGGTGGAGACCGTCCTCACAATTGGTGTCCGGGGTTGGTCCCTTAGGTTCCGCGTCAGGCTGGCCAGCGGCCAATGCCTCGTCGCTTCTGTGTGCCGCTCTGGGAAGGGTTTGGAGTCGAAGAGGCCACCTGGGAGCCCTTATCAGCGTTTGTTCTACCTGGGGGACGCCTAAACTCAGTTCTGGTGGACTACTTGTCCCAGAACAACCTTGGTGAGTTGCTGAGGCTCGCTGAGACGCTTGCCTCCAAGACTAAAGCTAGGGACTGAACCTTACCCTTACCTGCCTAAGCGTATGTGTGAGTGAGCTATTCCTAAGGTCCTGAGAGCAAGCCGCAGAAATGGTGTCCTAATTATACCCAAGTCTGCACGCTTGCTAAACCTGGAGGATGTCTTACCGGTGCCGCGGGGTACGCCCCGGGCGTCTCCTCCCCTAAGCGCCAAGGTTCTGTGCTGGCGCAAAACCTTGGGGGAATACCCAGCATACTAATCCAGGTATTGTTTTCCCGACCTATCTGCCTACTACAGGGGAGGGGTGGCCAAAAGCTATGAAGGCTTGAAAACGCCTATTTGCTACGATTGCCAAAATCTAGCCTAACCACTGCCACTGCCCACCAACCCCGCTAAAATTGCAGGAAACGGGTGGGACAGTGACACCCTCACTACAGGTCCTACACACCCTACAGTGGCACCATCCTGGTGGGCGAGCGCTTGTTCAACTGGCTCAAGCCCCCACTCAGGACTACCACTCCTACACTCACGCTCTACTGGGTGTTGTTGAGGATGAGGTCACGAGCCCTAATGGCTCACCTGTGAGATTGCAAGAAAACACAGAGCTACTAAGCGTCTGGGGCCCAACAGGGACGCCACAACGCGTTTTCCTGCTAGGGCTTGGAGGGAAGGAGTGCTCTTTTGGCGTGCACAGCGCAGATGTCGATGGAGTCGGACTCCCTGCTCTGCCACAGGCAGAGGCGGAGTTATCTGTTTGGTGTGATCAGCGCCCTTGTTTACCAGGGCATGAAAAAACAATCCCTGCTGCACCAATCACCCTGACCTTCCCACCTGTAAAGCAAAGGCAGATGACTGGGCTCCGCGGCTGAGGAACCAAGACTACCTCCACGTATTATACGTTTCTCAGGTAGCCCTATAATACACTGTCCTCAAACCCCAGTACAAGCAAGCAAGCTTAAGGAACTCCACCCGTTCTCTTATAGAACGTGGGGTGGAGCCCCTGGGTAACCTAAACAAGGGTTGTACCAAGCGCACCACGCGTGGCCTACCCTTAAATGCGCGTGTGAAGGCACGAGCATGCACGAGTTACCCACTTGGTCCATTAACCTGGTTCAATCTTTCTTTTCCTAACAATCTACACCACAATCACGAACTCTACCAGGGGGTGGCCCCACCTGGGCTTACCTACCTTACCTACCGCTGGAGAGTGAAGCAAGGTGAGGGAAAAAGCGAAACACAAGCAAGAGACGACGCTATGCATATGTGTGTATGTCTAATCACCCTGAACTTACCCCTAATCATCTGCAATCTTCTAATCTATCCCTCTATCGTTTGTTAGCGCTGCTACAAGGCACGTTCACGGAGACACGAGACGAGCAATGTGCATGCTGCATACGAGACGAGCACACCTGTGGTTTATACCTGATTCATTGAAGTCCTTCTGTTGATTTTCGAATTCTTGGATTATTGATTCTTACTGTCAGTGTGGGTGGAATCTTTATGTTTCTTTATTTATGTATGTCTCGTCATTTTCGTCATTTTACGTAACATACGCTTATAATCTTGTTAATTCTTTGTTTTCCGGCGCTTCGCTAAGACCCGCGCCTGCGCGCCGTCTTTTTCTGCGTGGGAATTTCCTTGTTTAAAAAAATCAGGAGATGACCACAAATTTTATAAAAATGTGCATCTGATGCACAATTGGATTCTGTTCAGGTATGTGCTTTCAGAAAAATTCTAGGCTGTCATTTGACGGATTTAGGTGTTGTCGCTTCGCATTTGCGTGGATTCGTCCCTCATCCTTCCATTCCTCTGTTGTACAGATATCCTCGCCAAGCGTCGCTGAGTAGGCCGCTGTTCGGGCCAAAAAGCAGCAGCAGGAGACTGAACCAGAACCAAGACCCCTCCAAGGGGCAATTCTAACTATATCGTCGCACCCTTGCCCAAGTACCAGGACAGGTGTCTCCATCAGGTTCCATGGGACTTGGGTCGAGCGTCCTATGAGAGTCTGGCTTGGGTTGTGTTACGCTGCAGCTTGGAGGGAGGGATGCATATGCATATGGTCTTTGCATGCCCTATTTTAACCCCACCAAGCCACAGGAACCCCTGCAGCCCCAAGAGCGCTGAGTTTTCTGTTTAAAATTGTCATTAACAATGCAGCAAGAGTCGCTGGCCATGGTAAAGCGCTCTTTTCCAGTGTTAGGGAAGCTATAGGTATTTTAAAATAGGTGTGGAAACCAACGAAAGGCCAAGAAAAAATCCCTTTTTCCTGAAAATGCGACAGTGGTGGGCACCACAGCACAAGGGGGGAGTAAGAAAAAGTGCTTTTCCAATGCTTTAGGGTATACTTTAGTTGTATTAGAGATGCTCTAAGCACTCTTGCATTTTTATCTTAGTATTGGCCTAACTAAAAACGGTGATAACACATTTTGACCTATAGAACCAAACACTAAATCAGGGTGTTGTTTGGACCCCTTAATCCCCAAGCTATATGCATTAAAACATCTTTTCCTGGGTGACTCAGGCACTGATATACTGAGGGCAGAGCCTATGAATTTATCTATGTTTTCTCATGAATTCTTAGCTATCCTAGTGGTATGCACCCTAGGGGGCTGGGGCACCTCTTTTTGAGAGGTCCTGGGTTCAATACCCAGTCGGCCTAGCTAAGTAGGAATATCCCATGTGACATGGCAGTGACCTCAGCGCCACAAGCCATGCCACCTCAGCACCTATGGGATCCAAAAACAATGAGTGCACATCTCAAGATGGCACCATGGAAGACTGTGTGCCCTTGGGGCAGTTTTCTAATCAGTTTTTCTCAAACTTGTAAAATATTTCATCCTGAGTCTCATTGAATGTTTATATGCTGTGGTCTATTGTTGATAGTTCTCTTTATCTAACTTTTTGTGACTGCAGGCCTTCATGCTTTGATCCTGTTTATCTTCTACTTGCTTATCTCTGGCTTGGGTTATCCTGGATTGGTTGTATTTTAACAAGAAAACATTTTCCTCATCAAAAACAAGCAGCAGGAACCCTACACCAGCAGCAAGCAGCAGGAGAGGCACATCAAAAACACAGTGCTGAAACACTATAAAACTTTCTCTTTAACACCACCTGTCCTGGTTATGGCGGAGCAACCAATACTGGTCATGAAGCACTGAAATTGCCCATATGTCCTAATTGATGGTATATGGGGGGGGTCATGGTCATGGCATATCTCCTTGTTAAAGGGGACTTCAAACCTCATATAACCATGGATGCTTGACCTATGCATGCACGTGCTCTGTGGTACTTGACTCCCAACAACTCAGCTGTGGCAGGGAGTTAGCTCAATTATGGTGCAGAGCAATTTGGCAGAAAACATGCAAATGGCCTACCTTGGGCATACAAACAGACTAGGCAAACAGGGAGCTCCGACCAAACCAAGTATTAATATGCAAGCATTGATACTCCATTATCATACATGCAACGGGGTTTGGGTCACTGGCACAGGGGCTAATTACTGTTGCCCGAGGGGATGATCCCATGAAATAACCAAAACAACCACAAATGTACAATATGTGCAGCCTGGAGATCACCAAAAGTGGAATATCTCCTAGTACATTGGGGGAGCAAATATGAAACTACATGGCATTTGACCCTGGGTCATATACTACAAGAAATGGCTTCCCTCGTGGTCTAGGTCCCGGGGCATAGAGAGATATGAAAATGCCAATATGGCCCGAAATTGGAAAAATGACAAAATTTGGCCAAAATGGCGAACACTCATGGTTCAATATCTCCAAGCCCACGTCGAGTGGGAACCGAAGCAAACATGGTATAAACACATGGCACTTATGTGCCAATACATGCTCCATAGCGGCTCAAGACGTCGTCTCTAGCTATTTTTCCACTTCACGGAAGCATAGCACATCAAAAATGAAAAATGGCAACATGGACCCAATTCATGCACATGTAGAACTCCCATCCCAAGGAGAGGATACAAGGGGGCGTACCATATTTGAGGAAGGTTTTTGTACTCTTTACAAATCCCCCTTCACTTTGGAAAACGGACATATACAACCTCAGGACTGAAATGAGGGAGAGGCACCCTCAATAAGCAAAATGGGCAAAAACGGTGATCCGTCCAAATTCTATATCAAATTGTACAACAAGGGTTGAACATAACCCAATTAACCCAAGGTAGCCCAAACCTAGTCCACAATGAGTCATATACATGTGCTCAACGAGCCTTGTATCCATTTCTAACTAGGCAAAAGTTGAAGCACGCGAAAAAAGAAGAAAATTGGCAATATTTGCCCAAAGTACATAGTTCAAACTAAGGTACGTTATGAAGTAGTCAATATGACTTATCGTCAAATTGAAGGTACCATAGTAGTACTTGACAAATATACTTGCTTTGGGTTAAGGCGTCCATACAATGCAAGTGAGATACAATGACGACATGAACACATGACAAAAAGTCAAAACTCGCTTGTGTGCTCACTTGGCGGAAATATATAAAATAGACCACGAGTTTCGAAAAATCAAGTAACCCATCCACTATCACGTACATGGTCTCTACTTTACATACTATCTTGGTAAAAAGTCCAATTCACCATGGACCTCGCGCAATGCTCGAACCAACATGCGCATTTGGCCTAAACATGCGAACAACACATGCACAAATAGCAGACGCACTTCTACTAAGATTTTTAAAGCGCGGATACAATGTTAAGTTGGAAACTAATTCGCAAAAAAAAATCACCATTGCTGCGCGCGCGCTCGCGATTTGTCGCGCTAAAGACAGGCGATAAGGCGCCAGCCGCCAACAAAAATGAGAAATTGACGGATTTCCACCAAATTTTCAACAAGTATGTTACGATGGACGACATTGCGGATGTCCCCGTGCGTTCCGCGTAATCCCCAGAGCTGGCAGCCGCCGTAGGCGGCGTTCTGTGATGTGCTGCACAGGACGAGAATCTAAAGCTACAGGAATGAAGTACACATGACGAGGAGTCCAATGCACCTACTCTTGAAGCCAAAGGCTACGCTGACGCCGAGGAAAAGCCGACACGAAGCTTTACCATGACGTTCTCAAAATTAAAAACTGATGTTCACGCAGTGTTGGCGACGCCTCCTACATCCAGAAAACACATTTCCCGACATTCAGCACCCCGTACATTTCGATAACAAGCCGTCGCGAACTCTCACGGAAAAACTTTAAATTGAAGACCTGATGCTACAGAGGTGTTCGTGAGTGTTCCCTCACCAAGAAACAACCGTTTTCGACGTCTGAAGCCCCAAAGATTTCAATAAAAAGCCGTCGCAAACTTTCACGGCAAAAGTGGAAATAGCAGACCTGATGCTGCAGAAGTGTTCGTGAGTCTTCCCTCATCAAGAAACTACCTTTTTCGACGTCTGAAGCCCCGAAGATTTCGAGAAAAAGCCGACGCCAACTTTCTTTGAGTACCATTTCAGCTGCAAAATCTGATGCCGCAGCAGTTACTGTGGCTACCCCTTCATCAAGAAAACACATTCTCAACCATTCGAAGTGTCACAGAAACCGAGAAAACGCTGCAACCAAGCTCTCAAGTTCAAGCAATTCATTTCATTCCCATTTCCATAATACTGGCATGTGCCGCCAATTTCACGTTGCTGCAGACAGTCACTGCATGACACATTTGCGCACTGTGCTCACTGCAGACAATCCCTGCACATCTTATTTGTGCACTGTGCTCTCTTCTACACTTGTTACGTCAATTTCAATTTCATATTCAACATTTTCAACAAAAAACATTGTCGTGCAGCTGTGGAGTACGGCCGAACGTGGGGAGGAAAACCGGAGTAAACTCTGGACAGTACACCCTACAGTAGGCATGAAAACGCAAATGCATTATATGAATATTCCACTGCCCCTCCATTTTTGTAAAAAAAATGGAAAACACCAAATGACGAATTTTCGCCAGTCAACCCAATGAGCCACGAAATTCAGTGCAGCTGTACGACAGGCCCCTAGCCTACAATAAGCCTATTCAAAATACCCTCAACCCAACAAGAGACTTGTCGTGAATTCTAAGGCCCTCACAGCAACCCACAGTGCCACTATTCCCCCCTCTTCTTCGACTGATCCCCGCCGAGGGGTCGTCCCCCCCCTCCTCCCCCGTCAATTTACCGCCAGAGCAACGCACGTTTTCTCCATCCCCTCTGACCTTGAATGTCTGAACCCTCCGCGCCCCCAGGGCAACGATTCCAGGCTCAGACAGCCAGGTATGCCCACACGGGCTGTACAATATACTCTATTTGTGCATACTTTCCGTACACGGGGTCTCTCTTTGGGGGACGCCAGCCCCCGACCAAGTTGGTGCGTTAAGAAGATTTCAAAAAGACCTAATTCGCAAAGTGTCTCGGGCGTTTGGTCTTGGGAACAACATACTCACTTGTGGTGGTTCATACTTACAATGCAACGGAGGTAGCATTTGCGCACGAAAAAAATCATGAAAAAGCATGGTGTGTAGAACCTCCTTTCTAAATATGCATCGTATATGTAGTAAATAACTATAAAAACGATACACCCTATCTATAACATCGACACTGCTCACACAATGGAACATGGGGGGGGGGGTCAAAGTCTCAATGGACCCATAGTTCCAAAATGACGGCAAAACAAAAAGAAACGTTGTGTGTCGATTTTTCTCTTATACCAGCCGATGAAAAAGTCGGCTGAATAGCTCATTCTAGAGAGGACAAAAAGACCTCTTGATCTACCTATTCCCATCTCTTAAAACATAGTTCCATCGGGAGATATTTTCTTCTCAGCAAATATTCAGCGGCGAGCGGAAAAGCAGGCGCACTGGCGACTACAGGGGCCTTTTCACAGGAGAACCGCAACTAGGTTAGAAATCGAATCAAAGGCTCACAATATCGTAAATATGTATACAATTGAAAACTATACATTCTGTGCTATAAAAACAGCAAAAACAAATCACCGACAAAGACGTCGTCGTATCACCCTTCACAAACAGGCCACAAAAACGACATACAACAACTACAACAACATGTGACCATGTTATGATGTGTACCGGGAATCGACAGTTGGTCCTACTTCTATACTTTTTCCGAAAGGTTATAAAATGTTTGGTGCAACTGAGCAAAAATTTCCATTCAAAGGGTTTAAAAACACGGTTCACACCTTTTTTTTTCTTTTACCTTTTGCTCCTGCGGCCTCTTTTTTGAGGCGCGGCTCTGTTGCGCTTGGCCGCAAATGTTACTTTGAGACAAATTTGACGATTTTTAACGTCTTTACGTCAAATTTTAGCGAATTGACTTTCAAAATCGCCAACCCTTCCGATAAACCGCAGGATTCACACCCTGTTGTTTTCATTTTCTATTTTTTGAGCTCCTCGGGTTTTCAGCACTCCATCAGAAGTACTGCTCCGCCATTGGCTCTTGGTCAGGGGGTGAACTAAAACGCTATTTGTACAGCGACTGTCGTCCGCAGTAGAGCGTTAGACCATACCCTAGTGGGTAACCATGTGTACCCTAGGAAGGAGGTCCTGGGTTCCATACCCTGTACCCCCAAACTTTTGCCCAAACCTTTCGCTCAACGCCGGCGACTTTTGAGGAATGCCCCTTCGTAGGGACATCATACACGGTAGAATACACTGTTTTTCATGGTAGTAGCAGTGCCATAGGCTTCTACGAACTGATGAGGGTGTCACTTGCTAGTTTGAAGCATTTTCTGAGGTAGTTTCGGGGTAATTTGAGCCTTTTTCCTTGGTCTCACTAGCTTGATCAACTAGTACCCCACAGAGGAGTAAGAAAAAGTCACTGGCATGTCTTTTGTGGGGTACTTGATCCAGGCCAAGCCCCCTCTATTCTTCGGGAGGTAATGAAGACTAACATTTCATCATTTTTATCATACTTTTGAGGCCTAAAGTACACTTTTCAAGGTAACAAGGGTTATAACCCTAGCCAGCCGATGAAGTTCACCCGTACCACTCAAGTGAGCGGAGCTATCTTCCTTCGTAGAGGTTATACCGAAATAAAATAGGCAGTTCATGCCCTTTTCCTTGTAGGTTAAGCCTAGTGGTCGCCCACCTCAGGACCCATATACTCAATGGTTTCAGCTACTTATTGTGGTGCTAGTTTTTAACTGATTCTGAATTCAGTTGCTTGGCCAAGGTGACCAAGCCATATCCTGTGTCTTGCCCAACCTACATGCTAGTGATTCCTAACCAACTCCATTGTACCTCAATGCCTACACATGAAGTGCTTGGAACTATCTTTGAGGGTAGACTTATGCCAGTTTTCACTATAAAAACAATTGTTTTGTTTTTCAATGATTGAAGCTTTGTATTTAGACCTCCATTGTTCTTTCTGCAGCCCCTCTTTTGCGTCGTATGCTTGGAAGTGGAAGGAGATTTACCAGACTTTGATTTTGATCCGGTATTTGGGTTGTCTTGCATCTCTCCTTTGTCATTTTGCACCTTGGGAAAATCTATCAAGTTTTTCATCATCAAAAACACCAAGCAAGTAGGAACAGAGACACAAAAAGGCAAACCAGAATACTTTTTTTATCTTCGAGTGCGGCACGGGGATGAAGTGAAATGGTCATCCCCCTTTCCTTTGCGTAGTCCACGCAGAGTTTTTTGGCCGCATTTGTTTTGGAGGCATCTTCCGACCACAAACGATTCTTGAAAACACCATTCGTCTCGCGGTTGCACAATTTGTAGCACAATTGCCACAAAATAACACCTTGGTGACCCACACACCATAAGCGGCCTGATTGGAATAGGAAGGTGCTGTCGGCCTGCATTCTAAGAGAGGCAAAAGACTTACTGGTAGATTCCTCAATCAAAGATTGCCAATCCTGGAGGGGTGTGACAATTTACAACGCAAATCAACACAATAGCTTCGTGCACAAACGTCGAAGGCAAAAAAAAAACAAAACCTTGGTGGCTGTAGGTATGACCCAGCTAGTCCTCACCCGTGCGATTGTGGTTGTGTAATCTCTTTGGTCGGCAACATCTGAACTTTGAAGGTGATCAAACGGACTTAAGCAAGCAATCTGTCACCGGTGACGTTTTTGTTTGCAAGCAGATGGGACGCACAATCTCCAACCCGCCAACGATAAACAAACCTGTGAGACAAACAAACCTGTAACTGACTTGGCCTAAATGAGTTAGTCTTGTAGTGATGCGGATTATCTTTGGGCGGCCACTCCTACAAAAAGGAAAAAGCTGCTTGAACAAAGTTCTAAGAACCAGCAAAGCGAAGAACACACTGTGTTGAACAACTCCGTGCCTCCGTTGGCCTCAATGAGTTAGTCCACCTTGTCAATCGCCGGGCTCGGAATCTCAAGCCACCATGCAGAGGAGATGCTAAGAGTAAAAGGAAAAACATTTTCACCTATACCCACGTAAGTCAGGGAAGTGAAGTCAAATTTTGGTCCGGAAAAACTTGGAGTTTGGTAAGAAACACTTACGATCAAACTGGGCATCAAGGTGGTCAAACTTGGCATCAAGGTGTACTATGGCACAAGGCAAGCACAATAAAGCACTACCACAAAAATTTTGACTGCCAAAAGTTGGAATCCCACAAACGGGCATTAGGGCAAGTCGCCAAATGCGCGCCGATTTTGGCCGGTCCTTCAGAGTCGGCCGAAATTCTCTAAAAAGTTTTAAGATTTCTTGGAAATTTCTGGATGCATCTACAGAATGGGCATCAGGCTGCCGGCCCATAGCATCCGATCCCGATTTGGTGCCAAAAATCGCCGGATATCTGGCTGGGAACAGAGCGCCCTCAGCGATTGCGCAAAAATGCGCATTTGCCAAATGACGGGTCAAATCGCCGCCCGTCACAGTGGCGCTTCGTTTGGGCGCTACACGGCACCAAATCTTATAATTTGTGATTCTACGAGTAGGTCCAGACCTAGGCTACTCCGAAAGGAGGGTCCCAAGCCCTTCGGGTGCCGGTCCGGCGTTTGCCCGTCGGCACTGCTAGCAACACTTGCTTGAGCTTGGTGCTTTTCTTGTTTTTGCCAATATTGTCCATGGAGGAAACCCCGGGGGCAGCCACCCTGGTCTCAATAAAAGCGGAAGTTTTTTGTCTTTTAATTGGACAGATGCCACAAGTCTCCGGTTGTCTAAACAAGACCGATTTGCTTGTGCAATGTTGGATGAGTTAGATGAGGCCAGTGTCGGTTTGAGTCGAGAAGAGTCTTCAAGTTCGGCGGGACTGTGGTTCTCCGATAGTGACGAGGTGGCAGAGTCTGAGGACGTAGGTATGACAACCAAAAAGGTTTGTGGTGAAGAAGAAAGCATTGTCCCTTGTTCCCAACCCGATTCTGACGTGGAGATCTGTCCCAATGACATTTCTCCTCAAGAGGATCGGGTAGATGTCACCAAAGAGTTAAATCGTAGTGGCCACGCGGTGCGGGCCGCTTCGCTTGGTGTTGGTCAATACGAAGTTGCGGCAAGGGTGGCCACAGCATCTCCCGGTTGCGTTTAGGCACGTCCAAGAGGTGCCTGGACCGATCGTCAAAGGCGGGCCCTAAGCCAAACTGCAATGCGAAGGGCAAGGACGGATGTTCAGCCTTACGATCGGAATGAGGCTGTCCCGCAATCTGCCACGCAACCCGCTCCTCTCACTTCTGCCTCTTTGCTGCTTCGCAAGTACGTTGCAGATTTCGAGATTGCCATAATGATTTCTGCAACGCAAGGATCGCAACATGTCATCTCTAGATCGTGTGGTTGCACAGGTGTTGACCGGGGAAATCATGATTGTGCAGGTAAATCGTCATCGTGTTAGCAAATCTTCGGTCAAAAAACGTATGACTAGGTTGAAAAACGGGCCGGCCACACCGGGTCGGAAACCAATGTTGCCTCGTAGCGTACAGGAGGCAATACTTACCTACGTGGATGACCACACCAACGCTGGTATGGCCCGCTACCGAGATGAGGTTTGGGAGAAAGCTGAGCAATTAGCTCGGGAGGCTAAAGTGAAATTCACCGCTTCTTGGTCTTGGTGGCGTCGCTTTAGGCGTCGGCGCCCCACGGTTGTGCCGCGCATGAAGGAGGCTATCAAACTCGAGGTAGGTAGGTAGGTATCTTCGGGAGCTCGGGATGCCTCCTTTGACATTGCAGGAAGAAGGTCTTACCAAGGGGACGTCCTGTCCCTCCCACTGCCCTATGTCAGGTGCCTCTTGAGCCGCTCCCGCATGTGCTTGGGAAGGCATTGTCGCGGCCACCCGGTCCATGTGTCCCAGGTGGGAGGGTGTCCCCACATGTGTCCATGGGTAGGGCCACATGCCCCCTCCTTTGGGCGGCAGCTCTGGGGGGCTGCCCAGCCGTGTGGAGTATCTCTCACCACAAGGGGTATTGCTCCCGCTTGTCTACGGTACGACCGCCTCACCCTTGTGGCTTGAGTTGCGGGGCCACTCTGCTTGGCCGGCGACCCCCTCGCCTGTCACCGGTTGCTTCCATGGCTCCGGGTGACGTTTGCCATGGTCTCCGGTGCAGCCTGGCTGGGCTCAGACCAGTGGCCTTGGAGTACCGCTCCTGCCACTGGCCCGGTGGGTCGGCTGGGTCGCCCCAGTGCGTCCGACCCATGGGGTATTGGTTCTTTCCTGTCCCTCGGCCGCCCTACGTGTGTGCAGTGTCCTGGGCCGCTGGGCTCCTGTTCACCGGTGTGGCCGCGCGGTTTGCTGTGGTGCGTCTGCGGTGTCCTGGGCCAGCCGGCTCCTGTTCACCGGTGTGCTCGCTCGGTGTGTTGTGTTGCATGTGCGGTCCCCTGGGCCACTGGGCTCCTGTTCACCGGTGTGCGTGCTGTGTGCCATGGGTGGTTGTGTCCCTCTTCCTCCCCCCCTAATTTTCGTTTTTTTTTGTTTTTTTTTTTTTACTTGTGTTTTTTTTTTTTTTTTTTTTTTGGAAAAAAACAAAGAAAAACCAAAAAGCCAAAAACAGGGGCGCGCGTACACTGCAGGCACAGGCACGGGCAGCTGGTGCGGCGGTGCAATAGCGTTGTGTCCTCTGGCGTGTGTCGTCGGTGCTGTGGCGGCGGTCGCGCCCCAGGGGTGCGGCTCGTGCGTCCTGATGTACACGGGCTTGGGTCAGGGTGGGTTTGGTGAGGTGTCTCTTTGCTTCTGGAGCTGGCTGGTTAGGCGGCTGTGCGGGCTGTGGGTGTGGGCTGTGGTTACGTTGTTCCCTCGGCGGGTTTGGTTAGGAGTCAAGGGTTAGCGGTTTCGGGGTGTGGCTCGGGTTTGATTTGTGCTTGAGTTCTGGCTCGGTTAGGCGGTTGCGCAGGGCCGGGCGTGTGGGTAGCGGCGTCCACGGGGTCGTGCGCCCGAGGCGAGTGCGGGGTGGTGCGTGCGGGCCGGCCGTTGGCCGGTGGCCTCACTGGGAGTCCCCCACGGAGGGGTCGACGGGCGTGCCGGGGGCGTACGCAGCGTGCAGGTTGGGCAGCAGCGGGCGCACGTGCAGGGCGTCGGCGTGCCCGATGAGGACCTCACTGAGGACCGAGGGGTTGGCGGCAAGCAGTATGCGATGCCCGGGAGGAATGGCGGCGAGGAGCGGGAGGATGTCCGCGGCCCGCGACGTGGGGGCGAACACGACGTGGGCCGGGTGCGGCCCCGGGAGCGGTGCTGGGGGGAGCGGGACCACAGGACGGCGGTCTACTGTGAGGTGCCAAGTGGCGCGATGGTGGAGGAGCCGGACTAGGGCGATGCTGTGGCGCAGTGTGTGGGGCTGGGTGCTGGGCGGCGTGGGGACGTGCGGCGGGAGGGGGGGGGGGCGGGGCGGTGGCGTGGGAGGGGGCACGGCGGAGGAGTGACGTCAGTGACGTGTGTGACGTGCTGAGGGTGGAGAGGAGCCCACGGTATCGGGCCTTGGTTCGGCGCCTTTGGGCGTAGTGCCGCTCGTTGTCGTGTGCGTTGGCTTCCTTCGGCGTCCGGTTCGTTTGGTGACTTTTGGGCGGGGCCTGGCGTGGCGCCCCGTGGTGGTGGTGTGCTGGGTAACGGGGTTAGATGGCGGCGCCGCTGGCCGGGGGGTCAGGCGCGTCGTGTTGTGTGGCGCGCAGGGCTCCTGGGGTGCTGTGGGTGTCGCCGGTGTCGGTGCGCCGGCGCTTGTGGGGTGGTGAGGGTGTGTGTGGGTGCGGGGCTGGGCTTCGGGTGATGTCCCACAGGCGGATGCCGTCTCGCCGCGTTTCCTGGAGGGTCTCCCGCAGGCGCCTGAGGACATACGGGTGGTCCTGGGGCGCGGGGAGGTTGCGGGGGTGGACTCCCAGGGGGTGGAGCGCATCGGCCAGCATGGCTTCCCATGCGGCCTGCGGCATCCACCCCCCCGCCGGCCGGAGGCGGCAGTTCTCCACCGACCCCTTGCGGGGCCGATTGACCAGGCCCTCGAGGGAGGGCTCTCCCCGGGCCCATTTCCGCAGCTCCCAGAGCTGCCTGTGGGTCCAGCGCTGCCACCACTGTTCCTGGGCGGGCCTGCGGTCTTGGGCGGAGGAGTGGGCGTGGGTGGGTGTGACGGGGTCGTGGGGACCGGCGGCGGTGGCGGGCCTGGGGGATTCTTCATAGTCCTGTTCCGTGGGGGTGCGTGGGGAGTGGGGGTGCACGCGGATGTGGACCCGCGGGTGTGCGCGTACGGTCTCCGCCTCGGGGTTGGGCGGGGATTCGCGGCGGCGGCGGTAGTGGGGCATGCGTTGCATGTGGGCTGTCATCGGGGGCCGGTAGGGGGGCGGGGACGCTGCTGGTGGACCCTGGCGTTGTTCTGGCTTGGTCGGGAGCGGTCCGTGGGCCTGGGGTGCGGGCTTTGGGAGGTGGCGGGACGAGGCGCGTCGCGCTTCGGCCGCGGCGCGCTCCGCCATGAAGGTGGTGGCGGTGGCGTCGGTGACGGTGGGGGGGCGCCGCGCTGGGCGCTGCTGCCTTCGGGCCCTGGGACGGCTGGGGCCGGATGTCGTAGAGGACATCCTCGGGGGGCCGGGCTCGCGCTGCCGTCGTGGCGCCGGGTTTGGGTTTGGGTTTGGGCTTGGCTGCGGGTTGCCGTTTGGCGGCGGTCTTGGGCTTCGGCTGGGTGGCGGGCGTGGGCTTCGTCGGGGCGTGGGCCTTGGCGGCGGCGGGGCTGCTCGCGACGGGGGCGGGTTTGGAGGCCCGTTTGGGAGGTGTCCCCCGCGGCCTGGGGGGTGGAGTGCTGGATGAGGACGTGGTGGTGGTGGTGGATGAGGTGGTCGTGGTGGTGGAGGTTGTGGAGTCGGAGGCGGAGGAGAGGGCTGCGGGAGACGGCGGAGGGTCCCGGGCCTCGGGGGCGGGCGTATGATGCTGGGTCCTGTAAGTAGCGAGAACGAGGGTGCAGGTTCGGGCATCGGGCGTGTGCGCGCGCTTTCCCTGGTGATCCGTGCGTCCTGGTGTTGGCGTGGCGGCGTTGTCTCGGCTGCGCGGGCACGTGGGTCACCCGGGGGGTGGCCATATCTGCTCCAGGACGTGGGGGTGTGTTTGCTGGAGGTAGTCGAGGGTCCGGAAGAAGCATCGCTGGATGCCGGGCATGTCCTCCTCCGTGAGGTGGGGGTAGTTTTGGGTGGGGGTGTGGGGGCCCGGCCATAGCAGCGTCATGAGGCGGGCTGCCACCATGTACGGGCATAGTTGTAGGGTGGTGGGGCGTGGGGGGGTGGGTCCCCTCCGGTTTGGGGGGGCTTCCCTCTGCTGGGGGCGCAGCGTGACCACCCACACCCAGCGGTCAGTGGGGATCCCCCAGGTCCGTTGGGTCCACTTGGCGAGGCAATACATCGCCCTACCAAGGCCCTGGTAGCCGCTGCGGATGGAGAGCAGCGTGTCCAGGGATTCGGGTTCCCACGTGCCCCAGATGTGGGGGTCGTCCGGGTCGTCCCCCCTGGCGTACGTGTCGGGGCCTGGGTTGTGTGGGGGGGGGGTGTAGTCGGCGGGGAGGAGGGAGTCGGTGCCGTGTACCACCCAGAGGTCTGTGGGTGCGTCGTAGGTGGTGGTGGAGAGGGTGTAGTGCAGATTGTACATGAGGGTCATGTACGTGGAGGGGGCTGGCTGCTGCTCGTCGGGGTTGGGGATGTCCCCCGGGACGTGGTGCCGGAAGTTGCTTAGGGAGGCCATCCGGGCTACCCATGTTTCCCGCTCCCACTCTTTGGTGCTGTCGGGGGTGGCGTCGGGTGGGGGGTGGGCCATGTTGGGCTCGCGGTAGCGGGTGCGGCCCTGGGTGCTGTCCCGCTCCGGCACGGGGTGTCCTACCAGGTGGCGCCCCCAGTCGATGGGGGGCACCCAGATCCGGCTCCCCGTGGGGGGCGGGCTCTCGCCGTCTGGGGTGGCGCGTGGGGGGCGCTCGTGTCGGGCGACGTGGAGGAAGGCGTCGAAGAGGAAGTCTCTGACGCCTTCCCCCAGGGTGGCCGCCTGGACCAGGGTGGCCGCCCGGATGGGGGTGCTGGTGCCGGAGGTGCGGAGGTACAGCACGACGTCCTGTTCCCCGAGTCCCCGGAGGTGCTGCCGTACCGCTGCGGGGTTGTGTAGGGCGTAGGGTTCGGCCGGTGCGGCGACTGGTGGTGCGGGGTGTGATGGGGGGGGTGGTGTGGGTTGGGGGGGGTGGTCGTCGTTGTCGCGCGTGGGGTCCGGTGATGGGGTCTCTTGTGGCGGTCGCGGGAGGGGGGATTCGCGGTGGCGTGTGTCGGCGGGGGTATCGACGTCAATTGGCTGGTGCTGGTTGCCGCGGAAATAGCTGCTTGAACAAAGTTCTAAGAACCAGCAAAGCGAACAACACACTGTGTTGAACAACTCCGTGCCTCCGTTGGCCTCAATGAGTTAGTCCACCTTGTCAATCGCCGGGCTCGGAATCTCAAGCCGGCATGCAGAGGAGATGCTAAGAGTAAAAGGAAAAACATTTTCACCTATACCCACGTAAGTCAGGGAAGTGAAGTCAAATTTTGGTCCGGAAAAACTTGGAGTTTGGTAAGAAACACTTACGATCAAACTGGGCATCAAGGTGGTCAAACTTGGCATCAAGGTGTACTATGGCACAAGGCAAGCACAATAAAGCACTACCACAAAAATTTTGACTGCCAAAAGTTGGAATCCCACAAACGGGCATTAGGGCAAGTCGCCAAATGCGCGCCGATTTTGGCCGGTCCTTCAGAGTCGGCCGAAATTCTCTAAAAAGTTTTAAGATTTCTTGGAAATTTCTGGATGCATCTACAGAATGGGCATCAGGCTGCTGGCCCATAGCATCCGATCCCGATTTGGTGCTAAAAATCGCCGGATATCTGGCTGGGAACAGAGCGCCCTCAGCGATTGCGCAAAAATGCGCATTTGCCAAATGACGGGTCAAATCGCCGCCCGTCACAGTGGCGCTTCGTTTGGGCGCTACACGGCACCAAATCTTATAATTTGTGGTTCTACGAGTAGGTCCAGACCTAGGCTACTCCGAAAGGAGGGTCCCAAGCCCTTCGGGTGCCGGTCCGGCGTTTGCCCGTCGGCACTGCTAGCAACACTTGCTTGAGCTTGGTGCTTTTCTTGTTTTTGCCAATATTGTCCATGGAGGAAACCCCGGGGGCAGCCACCCTGGTCTCAATAAAAGCGGAAATTTTTTGTCTTTTAATTGGACAGATGCCACAAGCCTCCGGTTGGCTAAACAAGACCGATTTGCTTGTGCAATGTTGGATGAGTTAGATGAGGCCAGTGTCGGTTTGAGTCGAGAAGAGTCTTCAAGTTCGGCGGGACTGTGGTTCTCCGATAGTGACGAGGTGGCAGAGTCTGAGGACGAAGGTATGACAACCAAAAAGGTTTGTGGTGAAGAAGAAAGCATTGTCCCTTGTTCCCAACCCGATTCTGACGTGGAGATCTGTCCCAATGACATTTCTCCTCAAGAGGATCGGGTAGATGTCACCAAAGAGTTAAATCGTAGTGGCCACGCGGTGCGGGCCGCTTCGCTTGGTGTTGGTCAATACGAAGTTGCGGCAAGGGTGGCCACAGCATCTCCCGGTTGCGTTTAGGCACGTCCAAGAGGTGCCTGGACCGATCGTCAAAGGCGGGCCCTAAGCCAAACTGCAATGCGAAGGGCAAGGACGGATGTTCAGCCTTACGATCGGAATGAGGCTGTCCCGCAATCTGCCACGCAACCCGCTCCTCTCACTTCTGCCTCTTTGCTGCTTCGCAAGTACGTTGCAGATTTCGAGATTGCCATAATGATTTCTGCAACGCAAGGATCGCAACATGTCATCTCTAGATCGTGTGGTTGCACAGGTGTTGACCGGGGAAATCATGATTGAGCAGGTAAATCGTCATCGTGTTAGCAAATCTTCGGTCAAAAAACGTATGACTAGGTTGAAAAACGGGCCGGCCACACCGGGTCGGAAACCAATGTTGCCTCGTAGCGTACAGGAGGCAATACTTACCTACGTGGATGACCACACCAACGCTGGTATGGCCCGCTACCGAGATGAGGTTTTAGAGAAAGCTGAGCAATTAGCTCGGGAGGCTAAAGTGAAATTCACCGCTTCTTGGTCTTGGTGGCGTCGCTTTAGGCGTCGGCTCCCCACGGTTGTGCCGCGCATGAAGGAGGCTATCAAACTCGAGCGGTTGCGAGCCGAAAATCCAGGGTATGTTGGGGAATGATTCAATGGTTACCAAACCACAAACCTAGAAAAACGTATAACCTCCCCTAAGCAACTGATGATTATTGACGAAGCCGGTAGCTTTATCGGCTACGGCAACCGGCGCAAGGTGGTGGCAACCAAAGGGGAAACTGCCGGTTGTGGTAAAAGGGAAGAATGTGAATGGATCTCGGTGTTGGCGGGTGGTACCGCCGCCGGGCTCCCACTTCCACCCTGCTACTTGCCTCGCGCACGAAATATCGTGGATAATTTGGGAGAGCATGGTTACGACGTCCGCGTTCCCAAGGCATTCAACACCTATGATGGCTTCAGAGAATACGTGAAAAAGGTGTTGTTGCCGTGCATGAATGCAACTGCGGAACACCCTGTGATGGTGTTGACGGATGGGCACCGCAGCCGCATCGACTTGGAGGCAGTTGAATTTGCAGGAAAGCACCACATCTACATCTACCTTCTTGCGCCGCATAGCACCGACTTTCTTTGCCCTCTCGACACACATTGCTTCAAACCGATGAAGAAAGCATTTGTCAAAGCCTCCGATGGGCACCTCAACTGGTACCGTGCAGACATGGAGCGGTTTGTTCACGAGTTTGGGGACATGTACAATAAAGGCGTAACCAAGCCAAACCTGGTAAACGGCTTTGCTGACTTAGGATTGTGGCCGTTTTCATGGGAAAAGGTTAGCAAAAAGTTGGATGGATTCCGAGCACGGGAAGCAATGCAAGGAGCCCATGATGAACAACAGGATTCCGCAATTAGAGAGGAACTAGTGGTGGCAGCAGCCGAGAGGCCCGGACCCACGGTGCGTGTGGTGGTTGAATGGCCCGGGTCCCCAAGCGATGGTTCTGCTTCTCCCCTGTCTGCTCCTGTCCCGCCCACGCCTACCGCCTCTGTCCGCAGCTGTAGTGTTAGTACGTGTGTCGGTGGGTCTCCACGCGGCATGACGACGGCGGGCACAAAGGTGTCACCGGGCCTGGGGGTGCAGAAGCGCTTGTGGAAGAAAAAACCTCACGGGCCCGGTGTGCAAAAGCCCAGGCGCCTGGATCTGGTGGTGATCCGGGGCGGGGAGTTGACGAACGAGGAGGTAGTGGCGGACCTGCGTGCTGACCAAGCGGACAAGGAACAGTAAAAGGGCATGGGTGGAACAACGAAGAAAGGAAAGGGAAGACAAGCGGCAGCATAGGAAAAGGGACGAGGAGGGAAGAAAGAAAAAACATGAGGAACGGAAACACGCGGCGGAAGAGAAAAATAGGCACGCAGCGGAGGAAAAACGGAAGCGAGAGGAGGAACGGGCGGCAACACAACGGAAGAAAGAGGAGGAACGGGTGGCCACCCAAAAGGCGGAAAGAGGAGGAATGGGCGGCCAGGCCAAAGCGGGGAGTGAAGCAGAAGGCCGGTCCCGAACAGTGGCATGATGGGACCACCTGCCCTTGCGGCAATGATGTCGGGACCGGCCTCACTGAAAACTGGGCCCAGTGTGACACTTGCGAAGCGTGGATTCACGACGGCTGCTTTGGCTTGGAATGGGCACAGGACGGCCCATACATTGAGCAGCCTGACAGCCGGTGGCAATGTGCCCGGTGCCGGCCCGCGTCTAATGATGGAGATGATGGAGACGATTGTGACGCTGACCATTCCCAGCCCTCCATGGCTGGGATTGATAGCGCATAAAGAGTCGTAGATGGGGGGAGGGGGGCGAGGGGGGGTGGCTGAAAAAGGGGGTGGGATGCCATGGACACCGTTGGAGAGGATAGAGAACCCAAGCGAGAGCGGGGGCAATGCCCCATACACCAAAGGTATACCCACCCCCCCATGGTGTAGTAGAGCCCAATTTTGGTAGATCGCAGATTTCAGACGAATTTGCGTGCTAGCCATGTGGGTCGGGCTAGATAACACCATTTGACACAAACTATGCATGTTTTGGGTAGTGTAGATCGTCCTCTACGCGATGAGCAACTTTGTTTTTGCGTGTTGTGCCGTTTGCCCCTCTCCCGAAGCGCAACCGTGGTCCAACCAAAACAGAAAACTTAGAAATTCAGCTTCGGGGCAGCAGAGACCTCGGTAAGCTGGCTTCCCTCCGGTGGGTAAGTCGGCTCGATGTAGGGTAAAGAACGCATTTCTAAGTAGCGTGGGTCAAGACTCACTCGTGCATATCTTTAGATTTTGCCAACTCACCGGTGACGTCACGCAGCAAGCGCGACGGTGACGCGCCCACCTCTGCACTACCCCACCACCTGTGACATTATAGTTAATCGAGTACGCGGGCGAGAATGCCATAAGTATTATACCTTTTCTGATAGCCCTGAGTGGGAGTTACATCCCTATGCGTTTTCACCTGCACGATATGCGGATTTTAAGAATTCGTCGATTTGTGCCTTTCAGTGTGCCGAAAGGGATGATGCAGGGTTATACCTGCAGAATTTGTGCCAGTTACATGTTTGTATGTGTACCATTCACGTTGTAGTGTGCTTTTGGGCCATGGGATGTCACTGCCTCCATTGCCTCCATTCGAGTACTGTTCCTACTACTGCGTCAAGTGCGACAATGGAGCGACGAAATGGGGGCAGGCACGCGCCCTAACAGACTCCGAGCGTGCCGAATTCAATAAACTGGAGAAAGCCAAGGGTACAAAGCGCATCCGAAAGGCCAAGAAACTCTGTGAGGCACACGGATCTGGTCCTGCCTCATGGCAGAAAACATGGGACAGCTCCATGTTCGTCAGCTCCATGTTAGGAATAATGTAAAGGCTCTGCTTGGTACTGGGCCACAGGATCCATGATTCCAGGGCACATGCAACAATCCTGCCTTGCAGGTGGCGTGTAGTGCTGCTACCTTTTGCTCGACGACACAATGCTGTGAAATGTGCACTGAAATGCCACATAATCAGCCAATCGCTGCCAGTTTTGTTTTTGCATTTGCATCATGTGCCACTGATTCCATTTGCTTGTGTGTCCCATGCCATGTGTGACCTGTGCTCCCTTTCCCTCCGACACCTGCTTTGCTTCCCATAGGTGAGTTGAGCCAATCAGTGGGCCCTCCTGAACCAAAGGAAGGTAGGAGGGAGTGATTTGGGAGGTTAGGAGTGATGGCGGAACAATGGGGAACACTGGGGGGGGAGCATACCAACAGTGGTGGAAAGCCCAGTAAGGAGGCCAATTTCAGGAGGGACCAAGAGGCCCTATTGCCCAATAAAAAATTATTTCCCGGCCACCAAACGCACACTTAGGGAAGCACCAAGGTTTTTCGGAACCACCATGGGTTTCCCTAGGAAAAAGAACCAAGTGCTTCCCTAAGCACATAACGTCACTCCCAACACAAGGGTGGTGGGGTAGTGCTCTGGGGACTTCATTTGGCCAGCTTTTGATAATCGGCAAGTTACCCTATTCGGCATTCTGACAGTGTCAATACTAAAGCATTCCAAATCAGATGATACAAACTAAAATTGCAAAATCCAGATTCCGACGACTTTGTACCTAGAAAATTGGCATCGATGCATGCAGTATCAAAAGGTGGTCTCAAATATCTAAGTATTATGCCGCCATACCGAAATCCACATAATGTCCAGCTGGTGCTGTACCGCCAACCCAAAAAACAGCCAACGCCAAATCCTGAACATTAACCGGGTCCAAATCAAAATAAGCACTTCTGTTCTCACCTTGGTTGGATTGCCCTCTCGCATTCTCCCACGTAAACACTTCCAAAATAGTGTGTTGACGTTGGCAGTTGTGAGAGACTCAACAATGAGCAAGTACAACTTTTTTGCAAAGTCAGCTGGTGGTTTCTGGTTTACGGAATAGGCTGACTTTCGGGAAGCGTTGGGGAAGTTAAAGGATGTGGGGGAGTGCAGGGGTCAAGTGCCGGGAAGTGTTGTGGAACTGAACACACAAGGCTGCAAAACTGTCAAGAAGCCCCAAGTATCAGTCGTGGTGCTCTGGCTTTCGCCCCAGACTCGCCCCATACTCGGACAAGGCCCAAGCTACTTGGTACTGTTGCGTTTTGTCCCAGACGGGTTTTATTGACTGCGTGACTTGCTCAGTGTTGTCATTGGGCAACACCGCACTTTTGCATCCGCGATGCCAAGCACTGTGAAGACGGAGGTCTTATACCAAACTGCAAACGACGCCCGACACCCTGCTACCAACATGATCGACGGTGATGAAAAAACCTTTTGGATAACTACTGGCATGTATCCTCACGAGGTTCTACTAGGCTTCAAAGGTGCCACTGCGACAGTCACCAAAATTCGGACTTGGAGCTATCATATAAAAAAATTGACGGTCGAGAAGTGCACCGAGGCCCAGCCCACGAAATTCGAGAAAATCGTAGAAACGGAATTGTCCGACAAAGCGGGGGCCATGCAAATCGAATCTTTCACCATTAACTCCACGATGGGGCCCGATGTAAAATATTTGAAGATTCACGTCGCCAGCGGTTGGGAAGACTTCTCGTCTATCCATAGCATCATCGTTGAAGGGGACACGGTGGAAGCAAGTTGAAGGCAAGAGCAACGTCGTATTGCGAGAGCCTTCTTAGTATTGTGCACGTCTACACGTGATACTAAATTTGAACAACCACAACAAATGGTATGGGCGCTTGCAGTGTTTAATCCAGGAAAAGCAAGTGCTTTTGCAGTTTCCGCTTAAAAAAATGTCAGAACGGTAGCAGTTCAGGAGGTCAGGTTTTCACCGTGTTATGATTGTGCAGAACTATTGTGGGCAGTGTAAACTGCGAGGCGCCAATGTTCGAATGTCCAAATAACTGTTGATTCAGCTTCATGTTGCTGTGCAGATTGAAGGAATGTGATGAATAGCTCGTTGTTTTCTATTGGCGTTCTGTTGCCGTTTCAACTTCGTGCTTGGGGTTGCGACGAAACCACTGTAAAGTCCCCCATTTCCCCGTTTCAAGTGTTAATTATTCAAGGGGGACGGTCAAGAGTTTGGTGTCTTATGTTCCGTTTTCATGCCGCCCTGTGCAGTGGACAATGGGAGGGCCGTGTTGAGTTGGGTTTGTCTCTCTTGCATCATTGCGTTGCCCCACACATTGTCCTTGGCATTTGTGGTTGTGATCGACTGTCCACATTGCTGTCCCACTGTGTCGCATTCTTTTCCTGTCTGAACGGTTGTCTACGATGCGAAAACTGGAACCCTTGGCACTACGAACGTAAGGACAAGGTGACTCAGAATGTTGTTTGAAGCATTGAATTCTGTTTTAGGAAGCTGTTTGAGAATCAGATTACATTTACCCGGTGCCCAGTCGTAATGCGCAAGCATGCATCCCAAAGCTGCCTCAGCATCTGCATCGAGTCGTGTTGGTTGGAGGTCAAAGATGTGCGACATATTTCTGTGTGTGACTTTTTTCGGTGTGTGTGGTGGTGGTCGTATTCAACAGCATCCTGACCAGAAGAGAAGATTTCATGAAGGGCACTTCGAGAATATTACGCCCACTGCGTAGACCCCGTCCTCCTGCGTCAGTGGCAAACTGCTTGCACTGGAGGATTTGTCACGGTTGGCATCACTACCGCTCCTTTCTGAGTGTGGCTGTGCGATGCCACGGTCGCTGTGTTGGAGATGTGCCAGCCTGTTGAGCACCTTGTATGTCATTGAGCCCATTGCATGTCACAACCCACAAAGCTAGCAGGGACTGTTGGTGAAGTGCTGTCGACACGCCAACATGCGAGTTTACCTACAGGGGACTTGTTTTGTTTGTTTCTTATGTACATCACAGTTGCATTGTGACACAGCAAAAAAAAACCAATGCACTCCCACATCCATGCACCCTCATTCAATCAATATCAATTCAATCAATGCATCCATAATTTCTCTCCATGTGCTCCTTATCCTCCACAAAAGCCTCATTGCATACTCTGGAAGGTGGTGTGTGTTGGTGGTTTTCTCATGTTGTGCAGTGCTATGTTTTGTTGGTTAGGGCAGGGTCACGTGTGGCGCGTGACTGTGTCTGGTAGGGCATTTTGTCACCATTACCAAAGGCAAGTAATTTTTACAGCATTATTTTACGCATTTTACGGCAAAAATGCAAAAAATCTGCTAACCACTGTTCTACATGGGTGTAAATCCGGGTTTCTCCAGACCTGTGCCACTTGGGGAGAAAATCAGTAGCATGGAGAATTGTTTCATGCTGGCTCGTGTATTCGCAAAGATACGGCATATGCTGCAATCAACAGATATTAGAACGCCTCTTTCAGTAATGTGCTCTATTGTTTCTTCAAACCTTCAAACCGACCAGAAATCATGCGAGATAACCGGAAGCACGGACTCCTCAGCAAGCTGTGAAACACAAGCATGCCCGAGGCACATTTGATTTGGACGAAAAGCAATGCCGTGGCCCTTCAGGACTTTACAAGGCACTACCAACATAACCTGGCACACCAGGCCTTCAGAATTTTATTTTTGGTGCACAGAGAGTGTTGCATTGCTTCAGCATCACCGAGGTGTTGTAGTCTTTTTCTTGTTAGTGCACGTATTGCCCTCATGGATTCGTAGATTGCGTCAACGTCAATCGGGCTCCCTGCTTGGTGTGTGGTGCGAGATCTCTACACATGTTATCGTTGTTCATCAGCGTATTAACAAACATCTGTAACTAGGCCCATGTATCATCGTCGTCCGTTGTCCAAATTAAAATCACACCGAAGAGAGGTTGTTAGATCAAGCGCAGGCGCGGGCGTCATATACCCCCCTTTTTGGGGGTCATTCGCGTAGCATACCCCAAGGCATGATATTGGATGTCCAACCCTTTGTAAAATCATTATTTTGCCCAATAAGGCCATCCCCCAATGGATTTTTTTATTCTGAGGCCTCTATCCTTTGAAACTGGATATCACTTTTTTGAGGGGGGGGTGGGGGGGGGATGGGGGGGGGTCAAAAGTTTTCGCTCAGAAGGCTCCAAGCAGTGGGGAAGCTTATCGCTGTCAAACAACCGCCGGTCGAATGGTAACATAGCCGATGCAAACTTTTTGGTCGGCGGTTTGAACCCTGGTCGGCTGACTGTTGGCGGCGGCGGCGGCGTATGCACCGGACCAGGGTTCGGACCGCCGACCAAAAAAATTCCGATCATCTGCATTACCATTCGGCCACTGCTTGGTTAGGTGGGAAGATGGTCTCCCCGCTGCTCGGGGACGCGTTTGCCACTGACAGAAAACCCAAACTGTGTGTTTCTGTGTAACCGACTGCTGGCCTGGCTAAGGAACTGATTGGCTGAGTATCAACCTCTCTTCGAGGTACACTGCCGAAGGCAATGGAATTTGGCTTTTAGGTCGAATGTGCGGATGTTCGTTCCAAGAGGGTGCCGGTGCTTTGTGTGTCTGGCGCAAAGTATTTCAGCGCTTCAAGTCTGCTGTCCGTGAACGCATAAGGACAACCATATACTAGCTTTTTTCATTATGGAGCTCTTGAACATAAGTATGTATGGATTTTGTATGTTTTGATGCATGTGGTACATGTTTAGTGGTATGGAGCTCCGTATGCGGAGTGTTGTGCTGTGGTATCTTGTCTTGACATATTTCACTCTTGATCACCCATGTCTACTCTTTTCCTCGACCTCTTGGCACGTGCTGACCACAAAGCAGAAATGCATCTTGATCATTTTGATCTCTGGTCATTACATTGCCAAAACCTCTCCGTACTGCACACAGGAAGGCCAGTTGAAATCATTAACCTTTGCACCTTATAAAGGGGGGGTGGGCATGTAGCTGCTATAATGGAACGGGACATGAGTGGAAAGCACTGAGGTTTGCATCAATCTCAACGCCTTCTTGTCAGATAGCAATGCAGGTGGCACAGCCTCGGGACATTTTTTTTGTTGTGCCAGAAACAACATTTGGCTTCATATCATAGCCACACCTCATTCTTGCTGATGCATGCGACAACATGCAGCCAGTTAGGTAAAATAACTTGGCCTCTGTGGCCATCACTTGCTTATTCATCCTACGGGTTGACGGTCTATAAACCGCGGTGATCCCTAGAATGTTTTGAGCTCGGAACTCCCCGGCCAAACTAATCTAGCTATGTGTTCCAACATGGTTTCGTATTGCACAAAGCAAGTCTGTGAATTCTTGGTGAAAGGTCGCATTCTTCAATAGAATCTGCTTTTACTTTTTGCAACCCGTAACAACATAACGTTGTGCTCATGTTTAGTACCCGGGATGCCTCGACACTTTCTCGGTGTCTATTTTTATTAGTGTGGCCAAGCAGTTCCATCCATCCCTTAATCAGCACATGCAACGGCTCCACATGATTACCCGTAGCACATAGGTTGGCAAAAGAGTGTAATAGAAACTACTTACCTCGAGATAGTGACAGCCATTGTTAACTAAGTATTCATAACATGAGGGTTAGATTACAAATTTGGTAAGATTGTACGGAGACTGCTCATTTAAAATGCTAATTCAGACGCCCGTTATTTATTTAAAAATGTTTTTGAAAAGAAAATCTACGGATTTTCAATATCAAACGAATAGATTTTTGTTTGTTTATAGACCCTTGCGACGATTCATCATGTGTTGCTGAGGATTGATAACTCTAATATGTCACACTACACCCACACCATCTATCGGAGAAGGGATATGAATCAACACAATGTGCGTTGCCACCCTCCTTGTCTTGGGGCTTGAAGATGGTTTTCCATCTTACAAGGAGGTGTGGTGAGTTATAGACCTACTAAATACAGCACACAATATTCCTCCGTTGCTAGAAAATGTGCCCTAGCTGTTGCGATAAAAAATTGATACACTAAGCGATCAGCATATGGATTGTGGCCCAATCGGACCACAAAGCAGTTGTGGTGTCCTGGGAACCACCAACTGTGTCAAAAGGGGGGTAAAGAGAAGGTTTTACTGCCCGACGTCGTGTTTGGCTGATGGGGACACTTATGAGGACGCCGATAGATATTTAGCAGTATTGTGTGGCTATGGCTCCGTGGTAGACAATTGATGTACTACCATGTAACGTATTAGCCCAGAGAGAACTCGTACAAGTATGTCACAACCTCATTCGGTGGTGGTAGAGAACTAGACAGAAAGTCAACCTAGTCCCCGTCTTATGTGGTGTGGATCTATACTTGAGGATCCATGAATTTGCATGACAATGTAATGTGTACTGCAATGGATGCAAGAACATGTCATGCAGCACACACTAGTGCTTTGGCTTGTAGCATTCGTACAACTATTGTATCATTATCTGTTACCGTGTGAAGAGACGGTGGAAGCGCCATCAAAACGTACGGGCATTGCAATCCCTGTTTCAAGACTATGTCTCCACCCTTAATACGCACCGTGCATTGGAGGCGACATGAAGCCTAGTGGGTGCTCATGCAAATGGAAGCCTGGAAGTCTGCAACTTAGCACCGTTACGTTGATGGCCATGCTTAACAATCAGGGTCGCCAACAATACTTCGATGCTATAATGTTGGCTGTGCTGTAGTGGCAACCATACATGGATGTTCCGCCTAGTGCAGGCTTTGGTGATGAGAAATTACAGTCCACACACAGTGAACTCCAAAAATCTAAAGATGAAGACCCAACAATCATTTATGTTGGAGAAATAACAAAATTGTTACCGCTACCTAAATCGTAAACCTAATCAGCCCCTCACTCGGCCTCGCCGCTTTCTAGTTTGGTTGCAAATTTGCATCAAACAATTCATAAATATGGCGGGGACCAGGCCCTACATTCCACTGACCTCGAAACAAACAACACAGAGTAGAAACTTTACAACTTCGCCAATGTGTTTTGCCTTTACGGACAACCTCTGGGTTGACCCTCCTGACCTAATGTGCAAGCTTGAGGCCGTGAAAATGATTTGTAAATTGATGGCCCGAACAAAACAAAAAGATGGTACTACCAGACCTAAAGCTACCCAACAAGCCCAAGCTATGTCTTGTAGTATCCCATTACGAGATATTGAACCCTTGACTTCACAAAAATGCAAAATATTGGTTGGCATTGAGAAGAAGCTTATGCTTTATCGCACAAAGCCGAAGCTAAAGGCTTCGCACCGGGTCAGCCCAAGCTGGCGGCTAGACCAAAGAAGCCGTTTGGTACCGAACCCAACCTCGAGCCTAAAATCAAACTTACGCCTAAGCCAACACCACAACCATTACGACCACACTAAATGATACACCCAAGGAAAAACATTGCCTCCGACATGTCTGATTTACCAAAGATGGCAAAGAAACGGATTTATTCATCGGTTTGTGGCACCCCTGCTATCATGGCAGCACAGCTCAGACCTTTCCCGTGTAATCCGAAAATTGTTTGGCCAACCGCACGTGATCACAACAATGGCTTTTACGACTTGTTCAACATAATATTTTACGGTGCAAGCACCGTAACTTGTGTGAAAAGCTTCATGCACATAGGATACATTTGTGAACTCTTACCAAATAGGCGGTTGCCATGCTAATAAGCCCAATATATTGTAGTTAGCTTGTTCATACAACGCAAAGAAGCTTCAAATTACCTATCTCCCAGCTTTTGTGGAATGTTGGTGGACCTCACATCGATTTTGTTGCTTGTTGTCCTCTATTTGGTTGGGGTGGCTATAATACACGACACCAAGAGCACAACGACGCCGCCAACTATCGAGAGACGAAGTAAGGTATGGCTGCTTTTGCATTATGGCCATAGGCCAGCGGCTGGCAACGTGAGAGAGTCCTGTCAGACCCAGGAGCAAGAGCGCACACTCAATTGCTGCAAGTGTCTTCGCTAGACCATGATTGGAATTAGACTACCGTTTCCTAGGGGTTGTGTCCCCCTAGGGGGGGGATGGAGCTACAAACCGTTCCTGGTTTTGGGGTGTTGGCTGTCCATTCCCTCCGAGGAGAAACCCTCTCCCGTGGCTTTTTTTCGTTTTTACACCACCCCAAGCGAAGCAACTCACATACGGGACCACATTGGCACCGGCGAGTTGAGGCAAAGGCCCGTACAGGCACAGATATTGACCAAAGCAAACCACCTTCTTCAGTGGTACAAAAGCATGGCAAGGTCCCAAAGGGGGTTGTTTGCATATCCCACTGTACATCACACGGAGCGTGTTGATGCTACACAGAACGTTCCCCTAATTGCTAACCACCCAGTCTTGTCTTGTCACTCAACATGAAACACAGAAGTTCCATTTTTAAATAGTTCACCACAGTGCACACCTTTAACCAACCCCGCACAAACACGCACAATGACTTACATAAGAATTATTACTTTCTTGCTTGGTTGCACGCCGGTACTGCAATATTTTATGGCGCTTCCGCCCTAAAATCCTGGTGAGAAGTGGAGGAGGTGCATGAAGCAGGGGGTAACGGACCCTGAGCAGAATGGGCTCACCGCCCACCGCACTCCCATAAAGCATGTGATCAGTGCAACCCCACTCGGCCTAGTGCTCCGTCACAACCCCTCAAATTACCTTTTTTTGTTGTTGCGCACTTTGTGCCATTTGCAAACCCATTGTAAGGAAAATTTTCGAGAAGAAGATTCACACCTGAGTCCGTATGCCACAGTTGAGCAGATGTAACGTGCGCCTTTTGGTGCAATCGGGGGGTTTTGTCCACGTGAACATGGGCAGCAATCATGTGGAACTGCACCCTGTACACTGTTGCAGGCACATCTGTCTTACAAAATGGCACCACCTGGGGTGGCAGACGAACTCCACCTGCCGCTAAACCAAACCAACCCTCATCTGAAAAAATTGCCTTCGGCAGTGCACCTCAAAGAGAGGCTGTCAGTCAGTTAGACAGGCCAGCAGTCAGTCAGACAGAAACACACACTTTGGGCTTTTTGTCAGTGGCAGACACGTGTCCAAGGAGTGGGGAGAACAACTGAGCTCAGAGTTGGCAGTGGCCGAGTGGTAATGCAGGCGGCCGCAGACATTTTCGTCGGTGGTTTGAACCCTGGTGAGGCCAATACAGCAGCGGCCCCGCCGCCGGCGTCGGCCAACCAGGATTCGAACTGCCAACCAAAAAATCTGCGGCTTGGTGTGTTACCATTCGACCGGGGGTGGATGTGACACTACTGTGTCTCCCATTGCTTGGAGCCTTCTCAGCGAAAACTTTTGACCCCCCCCCCCACCACACACCCCCCCCACCCCCCCCCTCAAAAAAGTGACATCCAGTTTTAGGGGATAGAGGCCTCAGAATCAAAAAATCCATTGGGGGATGGTCTTATTGGGCAAAATAATGATTTTACAAGGGGTTGGACATCAAATATCATGCCTTGGGGTATGCTACGCGAATGACCCCCAAAAAGGGGGGGTATACGACGCCCGCGCCTGCGCAAATTGGCAAATGTGATGCTATGTCAGAGATTGTTGGTCGCTCAGTGGTATACATAAGACCGTGGGCATCATCTCCTCTCTCAGCTCAAATCCTCGGAAAGAGGGAATTTTGCACCAGCTTGAATGTGCTTGTCGCACTGGCTGTCATGAAGATTACTCACAGTGTGTTTTGTCAATGAATCCTTATGTGCCTGTTCCATCATGTAACAGGCCTTGACTACAAGCACTTCAGACCGAACAAAAGATGCACACCCCACAGGTGCAGTGTGTACAGAAGAGGAGACACATACACAGATAAGAGGCCGTTAGATGGTTATGATGTAGTTAGGGGAGCCACCACTGTGCACATTGCAGTGCTCAGTAAGGCAGTGGTCTTGCACTGTGTGAGCACCGCATGCATATTTGGCAAAACCCACAAGATAGGAAACCGTCTAAAAGCACCCCACTTCTGTGTAGCCAGGAAAGGCAAACGACACAAGCATGGTTAAAATTTCTGCTGTCTCCAAACGTGCAACGAGAATCTCCACCCTTGCATGATCTATTGATAGGTGTTTGGTCGTGCATCCTTCAGGCTCACACCAATGCCTGTCCGAGCATTGTATTCAACCCACCCATCAGGCTTGCCATGCATGAACGAGCTGGCTGTACATCGCCGCTGAGTCATGAATGCACTAGTCATCATGTGATTCCCCATCATCATAATCGTTTCACCACCTTCAAAACACAAGAAGGGGTAGAAGGGGGGTGAAAGGGGGGTGAAAGGGAGTGAAAAAGAGTGAAAAGTGCGCCGTGCCCTCCCAAAGGTGGCTACATAACATTTGTGTGTCCGCTACCCTTCAACAACCAGAAAAGAATCTATAGCCTCCACACAAATTGTTATCATATCCACGCCATCAATGGAATCAAACTGACTTGGGTGGGGGAAAATTGGCTTGCGCCCACGGGGGGTCACGGATGTCCATTTCCCAACCCCCCCCCCCTTCTGGCCCGCCGTGACGGGGCAATGACAACCGGTATACACAGCCCCCCAGTCCCCCCACGGTGGCCTGCCTGCCCAGGCACCCAGCCATCAGACAGCACCTGTTTAACTTAGAAAGGATGGTTCGCCAAAAAAGAAAAAATAAAATTTGCAAAGAGGTGCTGTCAGTGGCCCCCTGTGTTTAACTGACTTTTGTTTGTTTCCTTGTCAGGGGCTGGTTGCTTCGGGGAAGGGTTCGAGAGCAGGGGGGAGGGGTTTAAGGGGTATGTGTGCCTGTGACTGACTGAAAGGGTCCCCCCTGATGGGGGGACCTGTAGCAAACTGTCTTGGGGGGGGCATGCACATGCAAACATGCAAACATGAAGACATAAAAAAGACCAAAAAAGCGAAGGGAAAAACTTTGCAGGCAACTGGGTGTGAACCCAGGACCACTGGAAATGGAGGCCAGTGCTACTACCAACTAAGCTATGTCAGGATCTGACTAGATTTAAACATCAGAGAGTGCATACCATAGTAAAAAAAAAAGGCTGAGCAAAGCAAACAATAAGGACCATACATAGGTCCTGTCACAGGTGTCCATTTCCCAAACCCCCCCCCCCTCCTTCAGGCGACAGCCGTGACCCCCGCCGGGCGCAAGCCAATTTTCCCCATCCCCTTTCCACCCAAAACACCCCGTAACTATAGGAAAAAGCCCAAAACTAGGATTCGAATGGTTGTCAGGTGGTCATCAGCATAGAAAAACTTTGCACTGTGTGTGCAATGCCTGAACAACATTCCCTTACTGCAAAGAGAGTGCGAAGGTCGCATCTGTCTCTCAGCAGAAATACTCTGCTCTTCACTTGCTCCTCTTTCATGAACAAGAGGTGTCTAGTGTTTGTGCTTTAGGCGATACCTGCTGCATAGGCGGTCGCAATTGCTTGGACACAAAGGAAAATGCAGTACGGATCCCCGTTGGGTTTCGCAGCCACGACCCGCTGCCGATGGAGATATAGAGAAAGAGTAGCAAAACCAGCAAAGAGACAGACCTTGACTGTCAGCATTTCACAGCCATTGAAAGACGGACACCACACAGGTACGGCGTGTACACAAGACGAGACACATGGAACTGCAGGGGAAATAGGCGGTTAGGCTGTTGTGAGGGCGTGATGGGGTGCCACCAATGTGTTCATTATGGTGCTCCTGTCCGAGCATTGTATTCAACCCACCCATCAGGCTTGCCATGCATGAACGAGCTGGCTGTACATCGCCGCTGAGTCATGAATGCACTAGTCATCATGTGATTCCCCATCATCATAATCGTTTCACCACCTTCAAAACACAAGAAGGGGTAGAAGGGGGGTGAAAGGGGGGTGAAAGGGAGTAAACAAGAGTGAAAAGTGCGCCGTGCCCTCCCAAAGGTGGCTACATAACATTTGTGTGTCCGCTACCCTTCAACAACCAGAAAAGAATCTATAGCCTCCACACAAATTGTTATCATATCCACGCCATCAATGGAATCAAACTGACTTTCCACCCAAAACACCCCGTAACTATAGGAAAAAGCCCAAAACTAGGATTCGAATGGTTGTCAGGTGGTCATCAGCATAGAAAAACTTTGCACTGTGTGTGCAATGCCTGAACAACATTCCCTTACTGCAAAGAGAGTGCGAAGGTCGCATCTGTCTCTCAGCAGAAATACTCTGCTCTTCACTTGCTCCTCTTTCATGAACAAGAGGTGTCTAGTGTTTGTGCTTTAGGCGATACCTGCTGCATAGGCGGTCGCAATTGCTTGGACACAAAGGAAAATGCAGTACGGATCCCCGTTGGGTTTCGCAGCCACGACCCGCTGCCGATGGAGATATAGAGAAAGAGTAGCAAAACCAGCAAAGAGACAGACCTTGACTGTCAGCATTTCACAGCCATTGAAAGACGGACACCACACAGGTACGGCGTGTACACAAGACGAGACACATGGAACTGCAGGGGAAATAGGCGGTTAGGCTGTTGTGAGGGCGTGATGGGGTGCCACCAATGTGTTCATTATGGTGCTCACTAATGGCAAACGGCGCGTGAAGATTCCGTCTGTCTCTCAGAAATGCTCTGCGCTTCACTTGCTCCTCTTTCATGGACACGAGGTGTCTAGCATTTGTGCAGGAGGCTTGTCACTCAGAATGGATGTATCTCACTAGCTGTTGTCACTGGGAAACCAATGGGCAGGCGCTTTTTTTGTTTTTGCTTGGTCTGCGCTGTGCGCCAGCCGCCAATGATCGCACCGCGACCTGCCACGGTCTCCGATATTGTCCCTTCGTTCCATCAGATTTTGTTTGCTCTTTCTTGGCGCTCTACTTGGCCAAATTGCAGTGCACTGGGCGGGGCAATTGTTGCCTGGTCCAGTCCTTTGTTCTGACGCCCCGTCCGCAGCTTATGGTGCCATGTGCAGCTGGTCCTGGAAGACTGCGCGCTGCCCTGCCTTTATCCCCGCAGAAAGGCCATTGCCAATCCAAAGTTTTCTGACGGACATTGGGTGCCGAAAAGAATCCACGTGTTCTCAGCTCGTGCTTCATCACACCTTCCTCACTTGAATTCTGACAGTTCCCCACAAATGTGTGAAACCCGCCACAGGGAAGCTTCAGTAGGAAGCGATATGCACTGCACTTGGGATGCATGCAGCAGACACAAATTATAGGTCGACGACAAGGTACGATGCACAGCTGCCTGAATCAGTGAGGCCTGCTGGTACTCGCACGACTTCTTGAGGAGGGCTGTACAGGATCCCAAGTCAGGCAGCAGAACCAGCAGGCTCAGGACCAGACGTACCCTCAGCCTCAGCCTCGGCAGCGAAATGGTCGACTTCGGGCTCGTCTTCGTGGGGGTTGCAGTCGTCGCTGCCATTGTCTAACACCACCTCCGTGTCGAGCAGCACCAGCCTTTGACTGACGGCAACTCCTGCCCCCCGGCCTTCAGGCGTCCAGACCACCTCCACCGTAATGGGCCATTCCTCTGCCTCCAACTCTGGCAGCACCCCAAACAGTAGCGGCAGGGCGTCCGTCAAGCACCCCATCATGATGTCCGGTGGCTGCCCCCCGTCCGTGTCCCGCACCGTCCGCGTCGCGATGCAGCAGGGCCCGTCCTCATGGGGGCAGCGCTCCTGCAGCATCTGCATGGCCCGCATCATGACCTTCGCACAGAACGCGGGGCTCTCCGGGTGCTCGTGCATGGTCCCGCAAATGGCCCGGACGGTGTCCAGGTACACCGTCTCGTTCGGGAGCAGCTGTACGACCTCCACGAACGGGGCGGTAGCGAGGCCCCAGGCCAACTCCGCAATGCCCTCAGCAGACAAGGGGTTGCCTTGCAGGTGCAGGGCGGTCAGGGAGGGGGCCTCCGGCAGGACTTCCACAAGCGCCTGCAGACCCGCATCCCCGAGGCCGGTGTCTGACAGGCTGAGCTCCTGCAGGCCCCCGTGGACGAGCTCCGGTGCCAATGCAAAGCCGAGGGTATCCCCCATGCGGTTGCCGTCCAGGTGCAGGCTGCACAACGTCGTGTTGTCCTCCAAGACCACCCCCAGGTGCGCGGCCGTCTCCACGCTGGAGGCCCCATTGTCTGCAAGGTCGAGGCTCACGAGCTCCTCATTGCCCACAAGCCCCAGCGCCAATGCGCAGATGCCCTCGTCGCCCAGTGCGTTGCCGTTCAATCGCAACACCTGCACAGCGCACCATGATCTACTAAAGTGGCGTAGGTGGGAAGCTCACCGCATCCGCCCCATTGCTCTGCCGCAGTCTACCAGGGCGAATATGCACTTGACGGTGGTTGTAGAGAGCATTTGCACACTTCCCCAGGGCGGATGCAGCCAGGCTGGGGGCCGGGGGGCGGGGGTGCGCCATAAAGGTTGAAGTATGCCAGATTTGGGGGGGGGGGGGGGGGGCAGTAATAACAGCTTGGTCTGACTATGGGGGAATATGCGCTACGTACAGCATCCACAGGGACAAACAGAGAACGTGCAGCAAGGGCTGCTAACAGCTGATAGTGCCGGTCAGGTGGGAGATTCCCCTATGGGTATCATAACAAAGTGCACACGAGAGATGGTCTGAAATGGAGACTAATCCAACTTCTGTGCTCCATGTGCAATGGACGTGGCCAAGGGCCCTATGCTGGTGGCCGCCAATGCGAGGTGGGAGGCCCACTGTTCCCAGCTCCAATGCAAATGGAGGCCTGGTGCAGTTTGGCCTGCGGCACAGTTCGTGCATCTATAGTGCAGAGCTGCAAGACAATTCTTGATGCTGTTGCAGATGCTCAACACTTTCTGCACACGATGAGTGTAAATTGATTCAATAGTGGAGTTTAGTGGTGAAGTGCTTGAACTACAGGAATTGTCGGAGACCCATTGTTCGTGTTCGTGTGGGAAGGCATGGGTTGGCATATGTGAGACGTTTGTGTGTATAAACCCCCACATGGTTGAAGCAAACATTCTTCTCCTTTTGCCGATCGGGGATGTATTGGTTTCCTTGCATTGGTTGGCAGGTCCTGCTGTGTAACCCCCGTTGAGTCACGTCCCCAGAACAGGGACAATTCAAATGACTACTTAAGCCTGTTTCCCACTATGTTCCTTTTGGTCTGGAAAGGGGGGTGACCCTCCTCCTTGCGGAAAAAAAATAAGCACGGGCCTGCCAGGGGGGTACCACATGGTTGCTGAGGCCGCCAAAAGGCGTTGGCACTCATCGTAACAAGCACCATTTTCATTTCAAACACTAATTTTATTGCCTTTGGCAAGCCCAACCCACAGAGAACTGGCCGCATGATACCACAAATTTGGCCAACAAATTGAACGATTGATGAAAACAGCTTAAGAACACAAAACACCACGCCTTAATCAACACCAATGGCCAAATTGGGTCCACCAAAATGGTACCTTCAGGGTGGGAGGAAGGATGGTGGGGATGCACATTGATCTATTGACACCATTGCTGTCCGCAAAGGAGAAACTCAACCTGCCACAAGCTTCGTACCGGAATGTCTCCCATTGCCTTCTTGCTCCTTCACCTTGCAGAGAATGGGTGGCAGCAAGATACCACAAAATTGGTCAAATACCTGAAATTGTTGACGCTTTAGTGGATGTTGCACTGATTTCCAACGCCTCTAGGCACCCAATGACCCAATGGGGTGCCAAACCACAATTTGTCACACATTTGTGTGAATGCCGCAGCAAAAGACTGCGGCAAGTAAGGCAAAGGCAAAAAAAAATGTGCCCCCAAGGCACAAATCATCATTGGTGGCAATCCAAAGAGGACTTCTCCTCAACATCTTCACAGCATGTTATAGCGCATTGCCTTAATTTTGTTTGATATTTTGCCACTTTTTTGTAGCAATCAAACCACGTCGGGTGAAGGACCTCTCAATGTGTGGCACAGGCCACCAAAGGGACGGCATGACACCTAGACATAGGGGGGGGGGTTATCTACGTCGCGCATGCTGTGCGGTACTTTAAGGGCAGGTTTACCCGGAATGGGTTGGCGTTTACCCGCTCACAAAAAGCCCGCGAAGGAGAGCAAACCAGTGGGTACAAGACGTGCGTAAACATCCCTCCGTGTTGCCCTATCCGGCGCCTCCCAAGGTGAAAATACATAAGATGGCCCCTTGGGAGCAACCACCCTCCTATTTTGGGTTTCCCTGTTGGATTGTTGTTTTTCCTACCCTTGTCTTGATAGTGGAGGGGTATTATAGCTCTTCCGGCCTAGCCCCCCTCCGCATCAAGCCCCGGTGCAGCACCATCATTATCACCATCATCATCCTCTTTCTCACCTCTCCGTCCAACAACCCCATATCCACAATCCACATCTGCAACACCCGGCCCCACGGGCCTTTCCTTGGCCGTTTCCTCAAGGCCCGACTCACCATCACCAGGAGGTGAGTCTAGCCATGGCACCCCGACTGGGTGAGCAAGTGTGCAGTGTCTAGTTGGGTGACACGGTGGTCTTCGACAACCATCCAGAGGACATCCGGATGGCAGAGGAGACCGAAGCGCCCCCCCAATGGCCGTGCGTCGGCCAGTGCAGCACCTCCGCGGAGCTCATATCGCTCAGGCTAGCTCCACAGCATGCCGCAGCCCACGGTCCGAGAGCCGATGCTCATGGACACCTTCAGCCGCATGAAACCTGTAGTGCCGCTGCTCATAACCCCCAAGGGGAGGCGGCGGCACCGCCGTGGGCATCGGCAGCAACGGCGCATTCGGGTCCACGTCCATGCCGATACATACGTCAGGCCTAGCATCATCCCGGAACAGGAGCACCACTGCCGAGTCGCTGGGCCCAGATCCTCCTTCCGCCGCTCCTATCACCGACGCGCCGTGCCCTTCCTGTCCTGCATCTCACGAGTCTCTTCCCACGGCCCGGCCACTGTCCAACGAAGATGCCACGCACGCCAAATCCGTGGGGTCCGGCATTGGGGGCCGGGGCAGGACCGGTAGAAGAGGCAGGTCCTGCTCCTCCATCCTGCCCTGCCCACCTTCCGCCACCGCAGGCAACCGGTCACACACGGGTTGCTGCAACCGAGCAATCTTCGTGCCGGTGGTGAAATCCATGTCGAAGTGCACTCCGGTAGGGCACGGCTCGGTCCCAACCTCTTTCCCATGAACCCATTCCCACATCCATGGCTCCAGCGGCACCTCCCGCCCACTTGCCGTACTTGCAGTAGGCCGCTTCGCCGGCCCTTCGGCCTTGCCTTGCAATTCCCCGCGCGGCACTTCACCAGAGGCAGAGGCAGACTCCGTGGCGTCTGCCGCAGAGGTAGTAGAGGCCGGTGCCACCGGCTGCCCTGCTGTGGGCGACGCATCTCTGCGGATAGCCCTCGTGTGCCCTCCACTGGCACCCCAACAAGCCATACACCTTCCACAACTCCCACTCCGGCGCCCTCGGCACTCCGTGCCGCCACTTGCCCACCACACTCATCCCTTCGCAGGTGGGCGCCTTTGATGGGGACCCCCACCGCATCCCCTCGTCCTTGTGTCCCGATAGGACCTAGCACTTAATGCACTTGGTGTCAGACCAAAGGCGTCAATGCCGTTTCCCTTGTCTGACGATCCCCGACGTCCACCACACTGTCGGTCGCCGTGGGTGTAGTTCGCCTCACAGCACCCGGTACATGAGACTAGGGGAGCAAGACACCTTGGCCACCGCAGTGACGGCGGGTCCCCTGCCTTCACGCGACCGCTGCGCCGGTGTCTGGACCGTGGGCGCTTGCCTCGTTTCGGCACACACGGCTTGTGCTAGTGGCGGCGGTGCATGGGCCGAGGAGGAGGTCGCTGAGGGTGTGCTTGCAGGGCGGAATGGTGAGGGAGGGGGGAGGCCTCTACATGGCGCTCTAGAGCGGGGGTGATGGGGTGCGGCTGCCCGGTCAAGGGGCGCGCACGTATTTGCCCCCCATACTGGGGTCCCACGTAGTGTTGATGGCCATGAACCTGAGGGCCTAGACTTGGTGCACTTGGTGACCACGCCCCCGGGGCGAGGGTCTGATGGGTACCCGTGCAGGGGTTGATAACCAAGCTACGGCACCCACCAGCCGGAATCGCCTCAGTGATGTGCTGCACGGACACTGATGTGAGGAGCGACAACCCCCCCCCCCCCGCTGCCAAGCACAACAGCGTGCTGCATTTGCACACCTTACACCTCCGCGTGGTTCCGGAGGTTAGCAACGAGCGGGGGTGCTTGAGGCGATGGGAGGCAGCCCAGCGAAGGTAGGTGCGTGCTTGGCCCCATGACCCTTTTGAGGACCATCGCCGCCACCCACCTTTTGTTTGTCGCCGACACAACGTTGCCTTGCCGCGGTAACGAAGGGAGGTTGCCAACGGCGGATACCAGTGCACAAACACCGCAATCTTTCCTAGCCCTCCGCCTGCCTTATGTGCGCCATAGCGTTGAGAGACACCATGTAGTCCGCCCCCGGCCGAGTTTGCCTCCGATCTCCCGGAACCATGCGCAGCGTCCTAATCGCCGTATCCCAGGCACTCGACCAATGAGGTGGTTGGCCCACGAGGGATGGAGGGCATATGGGGTCCACCGTCAAATGAAAGTCCGGGGCGAGCATGTGGTGCGCCACCCAATGTGGGCCAAAGTGTCAACCAAGCGGTCGAGGTGTGCAAACTCCGCACCACCCAACTCGACGTACCGAGGCAAGAGTAGGGCGGCGGGAGTCTATGTGTGTTGCCGGCCCTCCCACCCCTCCCTAGGAGGATCATCGTGTTGGAGGCCAAGCATTGCGCCGCATGCGTCACTAGTGCCACGGTCCGGTCACACCTCGGCGGCGTAATGGGGTGCTACGAGGAAGCGATGTCGCGGCCTACGCTCCTAAGTTTCCTCTCACTGCATCTTCTCCAGGGCATTGTGCACCTCTTTAGGTGATGGCGAGGCATTTGCTTGCTCTCGAAGCCACGGGAGCGCCCCTAGAATCTGCCTACCCACTGTGGCTGGCCAAATGGAAGCCCGCAAGGCTTCCCTCCAAAGGACTTGTGCAAATGGGTAAACCCAAAGTTTTGGCTTGGCTGAGCCCCATAGCAGGGAAGCCACGAGCATGTGGGTCGTCGGAGGTTGTACAGTGGGTGGACGCCCGGGTTGACCGCTGCGAGCCGGGCCGCCACCATCGAAAGGTAGAGGGACAGGCGCGGTCCATGGCTAGTCCATGGTTGATTGGCCACGGGCTCACGGGGCAAGCCAGGGTAGTCCGCCATGCATCCACGCTCTCGGACCCTTTCTATCGCCGTGCGCGACCCCCGTCCCGAGGAGATGCTAGCCGTGCGCAGTCCCAGGACAGGTCACATGTGTCCTACGGGCACAGCATAGAATGTTGAGAACCGGGGCATGTTTGTCAGCGTTGCCTGGCACGTGCCCTCCGATCTTTATAGGTTAATTGTCAGCGCTGCTAGGAATATTCCTCCCAAAAACGCTTCTGATATTTCTCCATCCCTAGGGATTTCGGAAGCCAGGCAGCCAAAATTGGTCGGGGTGATCGCTTCCGATGTCGGAAGCAATGCTTCCGACGATCGGTCGGAGTTCACCCAAGCACATACTAGGAGCATTGCTTCCAAAATGCTCTGGCACATTGCTTGGAATTGGCAGGAGCTTTGCATCCCCAGTTGCTTGCTAAATCCCAAGGAAATTCCAAGGCTGTTTGTAAAAAAGTCACCATCCGACCAACTATACACATTGACCATTTCCCCCCATAGGACCCTGGTTTCACTGTTTGACTGGTGGGCTGATGTGGCTGGCACATAGGGCCTTGGGACGATGACTGTGATGGACCATGATTGCTTTTTTGCCGACCGGCATGCCCCGTTTTCCAAACTGATTGCGCTACCACTGCTCACGCATGAGTGTTTCCCTCTCGTGCCTGGGCCAAAAAATTGTTCATGTACACACAATTGACGACCACCCCCCTCCCCAACCCCTGAAGTGGCAGCGCTTAAAGTAGGGCCTTTTTTTTGTTTTGGAAGGTCACCGCCCCACCCCCGCCCCCCCTGAAGAACGGAATCCGTGGAGTCCCGGCGGCGCGACTAACCCCTGGGAAGCCAGTCGGGATGAGCGACACACGGATTCAGGTGGCCTGCCCGGGGCATGGACGACAGTCGCTTTTTTTTGAAAATGAACAAACAGAACAAGAAATTGGTATCACACCGTCTTCTTACTCTTTTGTTGTGTAAGGGATACGGGATGGAATCGCTGTTTTTTTGGAGGAACAATTCTGATGGTTGAATATGGTTGCTGTTTGTTCTCACAAAAAAAAAAGCAATGTGCATCACGTAGCTTCAGTTGATTGCCTGTCCCTTCGTCTTTGTGGTTGCCTTTGTGCATGTTTTGGTGTGCAAGAATTTCCTTTGCCGAGTATTGTTGTCTACAGTGTGCCGTTCCATGTCGCAAATAGCAGGTCCGGATGGCTCCACGTTGTGCGAGCCTAAGTTTGAATACACCGGACCGGGACCTTGCGAGCCCCCTGAACATCAATCAGCATCCACGGGGCCACATGCAAACGGGCCATGTCGCCGTCGCAAGCGTCCGAAGCCCCTGACGCGCGTCATTATGCCGCCTTCGGCAGCTGCAAGTAGTTGAATGTGGGTTTTGTGCGTGTCCTCAGGTCTCTTTTCCCTGCCATGGCGTGGATTTTCGAGCCGACCCTACCCAAGGAGGAGGGGGCAGGCTGAGGAGATCACCCGGAACTGCTGGAGTTTGGGGACTGCCCCCCCTCCCCGTGGGATTCAGACGCAGAGCGCACCCTCAGCCAGTTGCAATCTCCGCAGCCCCCCATTCTGACACCCCATCCCACACCCCCATCACCCCCATTCCCCGCACCGCCCCCGCTCACACCCGTATCACCAATCCCCTCCTTCACACCACATCCCGCTGAAATGCCAACGAGCCCCCCAAGGAAGATTGTCCCCTCCAATTTCCCGACCCCGCCACTGGCCGCCGTCACCGATCCACTGACCCCCCGCACAGAACAGCTCCTCCACCTACCCTTGGGCGAGCTGAACAGTAGGTTTGACATGGGTTGGTCACGTTACTTGTTCGCCGTGAGCTGCCGCGGCCAGGTGCAGACATGGGAACGTGGCGAGAGGGTAAGTCGATCCCACTTCTTGTCCCGCTCGCTGGAGCGCGCCATAGCTCATAGCTTCGGCGACACAACCCCCAAAACCCCGCCCCACCAGTCTTTTGCCCGCTTCCATCAGCTTGCCCCCCTTGCCCTATGGCCAGACCACGTTGCCTGAGGTGTTGGCCCACAGACAGACCTCCTTGCTCCCTCTTGCGGATGCCCCACGCCCCCCCCCCCCCCCAACACAACACCCCTCCGTGCGACCTCCTGTGCGCACGGTGCGTCGCACCTTGTTTCCAACGCGGTGCTACGATGGGAACCTCACACTAACGCAAATGCAGGGCGGGGAGTTGCACCCACCAAGGCCCCAACCAAAGCGTGCCACACAACCCCCCAATCGCTGGCAACCTCACGCCCGGCCCACATAACCCTCCAACCGCTGGTACCCTTACGCCCGGCGTAATACGGCTCCGCCGATGAAGCACCCTCGCACCTACGTTCGTCGTGCATAGGTTTGTTCTTGTCAGTGCATCCGTTTGTCGGCACCTCCTAGATTCCTCTGTCGCCCGTCTTCCCCCAATGTCTGCCGCTGCTGCTATTGAGGCCCCCGTCGCCCCCATCGTCCGTTCCGTGGTAGACGCAGATACTATCCACGAGGAAACTCCCAGTGCCACAGTGATCGAGACACAGTTACAGCGAATTTTGGCCAAATACTGCGTAGTGCACCGCGCGCAGAGCTACGTAGTGCCGAACATGTTTAAGTGCCTTTTGGAGCGGCTCTTCCCGTCCAATCTGCAACTGAATGCATGGAATACTGTCTTCTATACGGCCCTCAGCAAACGCTTCAATATCAAGGCCAAAACGACGAATTCCTGTGTGGCGGACACTTCCCCCTCCAAACATGAGACAATGGGGGGGACGCCCTACAGGAATCTGGCGGATTGTGCCTTCGCGGTCGAGGACCGGATTCCCCCTGAGGAACGGCCGGGCCCCGTTACTGAGGAAGATCGTGAGGCCTATGAGGATTGGTTGTTCCTCAGCAAGCACAGCGATGACAACAAAGCTTTGCTACCAACCCTCAACTTTGACCATGCCATGGTGGTGGAGTGGTTCAGAAACTCCCAATATTACTCGCCACCCAAGAAGCACACAGCAGGGAATCGGCCACCGTTCCCTGCCCTGCTCTTCATAACACGGCCCTTCCGCGATCATCGTGCAGTTATCAACCATGCTTTTTGCGACCATCCGTCTGCAACCGTACTGTCGCCTGCGCGGTACAAAATTGTGTGCCTGCATATGCCTGATGTTGGTGCTGCGGATGACGGGGATGAGGTTGAGGACGGGGGTCAAGCCGGGGCCGAGGAGAAGGTGACTAGTGCGGACGAAGTGCCCGCGGGGGACTATGTGCGGTACGTGGATGCCCCAAAGGGGCAATTCTTCGATGTGGGCAAACCCCCCCAGTACGAGGCACGCGGTTTTCTCTGGGGGGTGGCGTTCCAGCGGCAGCCTCGACCGGCACCGGCCTTTGCCCCCCCCCCCCCCGGGAAGAAGCAGCGGAGTGTCCTGTCGCTGTGGGGCATGGGGAATGACTGAGGCCGCCGCTCGCTTTGCAGATGAGGACCTCGCTCGAGCGCCACTTCAAGATCGCAATGGGTAATGGGTAATGGGCATGCTATGCTGTGAATGCTTCCCATACCGTGCCGCTGTTCGCGCATTGCACGCAATTAGTGGTCTTCAATTTTCTGTGCGCGTGGTTCCATATGCGCGTAGCATAACCGTACATGGACTCGTACATGGTCAATGCACTTAATGTTTCGCTTGCTGTATGCCAGTGCTGCCAGTGTTCGTATTTCAGTGTACCTTTAGTGCCGCCTGTCTCTCCAGACTAACTCTCCACAATGACCTCTGATCTGCAACCACTGCCCCATGGCTGGCGCGAAGCCAATGGGGGTTTTGAGACGCTGGGGCATGGGGGGAAGTCGATGTGGGTCGTTGCCCGCCCCACCAGCAGCCCTGCCAAGGCCGTCGGGGGATGGTGTTCGAGAAGGGGGACAAGGGGCCTGGCTGGCTGCAGTCCCTCGGCTGGGACGCGCCCCCCCCCAACCTGGCTTTGCTCCACGCCCGGGGAAAAGTTAGGGAGGCCCTGAGCAACGACAAAGTGCCGCGACACGTGCAAGAACAGGGGCAAATTGTTCGTGGGATGGTGCAGCGTGCGAAGCAAAAGGGAAAGGGGCGGGCCAACGACCGGGATCTCAAGATCCAGTACGCCAAGGTGTGTAAGGAGGTGAAGCAGCTGCAAGCGGAGATTGATAAGGGGTTTAAGCAGTACAGGCGGTTGGGGGGCCACAGGGATGGGTATTTTCGCGCCTGGCAGGTGCCGAGCCTGAAGCCGCTGCAACGGCAGCTGGCGGAACGGGCAATTACGGGTTTAAGGTCAAGGAAGGGCCGACGGTGCAGGCCCATGCGTGGGTTATTGGGTTGGAGAGAGTGAAGAAACGTGCAGCGTCCCCCTCCGCAGAGCAAAGTGCGGCAAAGCGTGCGCGTGGTGCGTCAGGCAGTGTTGTCCCCAAGGCTGGGCGACCACGGTCTCGTGAGCGCACAATTTATAATTTAGTGCGTGCAGATCTCGCTGGTGGCCCACAGACCACAGCAGTGGCCACCAGCCTTCGCGACGACGCCCACACTGTGCGCGTGGTCTCTGACCGCAAGCATAGCATGGCCACAAATTGTGCCTATGCGGCGCACCGGGCTGTCCAGTGGCTGATTGACACACCTGACTGGTCAGACCCCCTCCAGGGGAAGGATCTACGCAGCACCACACGTCATTGTAATGCCCTCGCGGATGGGACAATGCAGTGCATCGTTGCTGCTGGGCAGAAGGGAACCAAGGGAGGGCGGGCACGGCCCGTGCTGAAGTCTCAGGGTCGGGTCCGCCGTGAGACTCGCACCCAGCGCGAGCAACTGGTTGCTTCTTTTCAAGAGGTAGCCGTTAGCGACCGGCCGCATCCTTTGACGCCGGTCATGTTGCGAGTAATCGCGAGTTTTTGCATTCGGCAGCACGGCATTGTAATACAGGACTGCTTCGCTGCCAAGGCACTGGAGACACCCCACGCGGACTGGGTTGTTCAACTCGACACTGCGATGGGGTATATCCACGGTGTACTGCCAGGCCCGCACATTGGTGCGAAGGAAGCGGCCGTCAAAGCCGTGAGATTCTGTGTGTGTGGCATACGAACACCAAGGTGTTCCGCCGCTTCAAGTAGGACTTTTTTTCTCGCAATTGCTGCTGCGCATTATATTAAGTTCCTGCCCTTTGTGGCATGCAACCGGCTTTTATAGCTGTGATTTTTCTTTTTGGTCCCGTCCGCGCTTGGTTATTGAGTATGGAATGCAGATTTTTTCCAATTGGGCAAAATTTCAGTACCGCACTGTACTTTATCACCTGCATTGGTTTTTTAGTGCCCCCCCCGTGTGGCATATCAGATTATTACGTGCGTGTGGCACATTGAAAAATTTATTTGGGTGTCCCGTGCGCCCAAACAATGTCCGCTGGAACATCTGCTGGTCTTGCCACTGTTATCGGGTGGGGGCATGTGATCGGCAGGGCAGAGAGTATTGAATTTTCGAAGGGTCGGACCACACAAGGTAGTTGGCATTGATCAGAGACTATTGAATTTTCGAAGGGTCGGACCACACAAGGTGGTTGGCATTGAGCAAAGGGTATTGAATTTTCGAAGGGTCGGACCACATTGGCATTGATCAAAGAGTGTTGAATTATCGAAGGGTCGGACCACGCATGGCAGTTGGCATTGATCAAAGACTATTGAATTTTCCAAGGGTCGAGCCACACAAGGTTGTTGGCATTGATCAAAGGGTGTTGAATTTTCGAAGGGTCGGACCACCAGTTGGCATTGAACAAGGACTATTGAATTTTCGAAGGGTCGGACCACACAAGGTTGTTGGCATTGATCAAAGGGTGTTGAATTTTCGAAGGGTCGGACCACCAGTTGGCATTGAACAAGGAGTATTGAATTTTCGAAGGGTCGGACCACACAAGACAGTTGGGATGTGGGCATTGCTCAAAGACTATTGAATTTTCGAAGGGTCGGACCACACAAAGTAGTTGGTATTGATCAACGAGTATTGAATTTTCGAAGGGTCGGACCACCGGTTGGCATTGATCAAGGAGTATTGAATTTTCGAAGGGTCGGACCACGCAAGGTAGTTGGCATTGATCGAAGAGTATTTCATTTTTGAAGGGTCGGACCACAAAAGACAGTTGGGATGTGGGCATTGATCAAAGACTATTGAATTTTCGAAGGGTCGGACCACACAAAGTAGTTGGTATTTCAACTCCAAACTGTCTGATTGTCATGTTTTTTTTAATGTCAGACAAGCGTGAATCCGGGGAAGAAGGGGGCAAGAAGCGGGAAAGAGAAGCGGTAGCGGAAGGACCGGGCAAGAGGCTTAGGCTCAAGAGAGAGCCCAAGGAGGAGCCAAAGGAGGCCAAGGACCCAGGGTCAAGGTCGAGGACGAAGAGATAGCCTCCTCCTCTGCCCTATCCGCCCCTGCTCCACTTCCCCCAATTCCACCTGCACCACCCGCCCCGATACCAGCGTTCCCTGTGGACGTCTTCGCCCACGACATGTACGATGTTCAGGCGAGGCTTGCGGAGGGAAACATGTCGGTGCTAGACCTTGGTGATCGCCCACAAGGTGTCATCAGCCTCCACCTGGGTGTCAGTCGAGTCCTTTGGAGGGACATCCCAGCCCCTCAGCGGCAGGCAGTCGTAAGGGCCGCTTCCCGTGCAGCCGTGGCCACCCCCGTACAGCAGTGGGCGCAATATCCCCGGACCCCGTCACCCCCTCCACCCCCTCCGCCTGTGTTGTAGTCCACCACTCCACGGGCCCAACGGTGTTATTCAACACCACCATGAACTGCCATGAATGGTACCATGAACTGCCACGAATGTGTGCGGTAGGCTAGTGGAGAGTGAGACCATCCGCAGTTAGATATTGCAGGAGACATTGATCAAAGAGTATTGATTTTTCGAAGGGTCGGGACTTTGTGGTGGAACCATGGAGCTGTGCCCCTTGGACACGCTCTTGTTCTTAGGTACAAAGAGTTACCATGAATTTGTGCTTGATTTGCAGGGCCTTGCGTACCACGTTCGCGGCCCCGTGCGGCTTTCGCGACTGGAGGCGTTTGCCTTCATCATCCCACAACTAGTCAGTGCGGACTCGGTTGTGACATATGGGCGCCTGTTCCCCGAGGAGCCACCCGCCATTGTCCAAGTATTGGATAGTATGCGCAAGGCAGCCCCTGCCGGGGTGCGGGTGGCCCGCCATAAGCTGAAACCCCCTAACCCTTCCACCCCGGGGGCCCCAAAGCCAACCCTGGTAAAGGGGGAAGACCTGCTGTATCTGCGGCATACAGGGTTGGCTTCTGCCCGTGTTCTGCGGGCTGTGCACAGATTGCAACTTGACTCTGGTTGGTTGATGGAACGCCTCCACCAAGCCGAGGATAGGGCATTGCCCGCCTTTGACCGTGCGCTGTCCAGTACGTCTTTGCTCGTCCAGATAGTGGCATTTCTTTTGGGGGGGTGTGGTAAGCTGGTTGCCACTAGCGGCAAAGATCCCCCACCCCCAAATGCTAACTTGGTGTTGGGTGTTTACGCCGATGGTTACAGACCACGGGGAAGGGGGAACGTAAACACCAAATCGTGTGTCATTGATATGGAGGGATTGCTCTTCCCTCACGTCAACCATGTGCCGCAATGCAACACCATGGTGACGTGCAGTGAAATGCTGAAAAATAGATACAACCAGTGGGTTCGAGAGGGGCGCAGTCAAGAGCTCAACAGATGGTGTCAGACCCCATTTACCCTGCCTGCGAAGTGGCAGGGGCACACTTCCAACACCTTGGTCCGTGTGACCTTTCGCTTGCGGACAGCTCACCACCACCATTTGTGGTGGAAGCGCGGGGGTAGGTGTTGTGTGGTGTGCCCTTGGAAACGGCACGATGGTGTGCGTGGTCTTTTTGGCTGCCACACACAGTCACTGCGGCAGATGGGTAAGAGGTTTGTTGGAGTTGAGGGTCTGGAGGAGGCATTTGTAGTCCAGCCCTCATTGCAAAACCTGAAGGGGGGCATTAGCCGTGTGTGTGGGGTGGTTGGTTGCGTGTTACCGTTAGAAGATGCCTGTGAGGTCTTTCGCTATGTTGGTAATGTGGCACCAAGGTATAAGCTGCCGGACATCCCTGTGGACAGTAAACAGTATTGCAGCCTCGTCCGACGCCGCTTTCGCAACGGCATTTCTTTTACTGGCCCGGAGGCACGGGAGTTTTCAGCTTTGGTGGCGCAAGACTGTGTAGTTCCCCTGCCTTTTCATTTGCTACTTTTGTCGTATTGCCACATTGTTGTTCTTTTGTATGCCTCCGACACATGCCTACCAGAGGGGGAATGGGGGGCATGGGGCAACCTCCATGTTTATTTGATCCACCTAATTTTGAAGTATGCCGAAAGTGGGTCAACGGCCACACTCTATCTCCATGGTCTATCCCACGCGTTCGCTCAGCCGCATTTGCCGATCCAATTCAGCGATGAGGCCGGCAAACGTGACTTGCGACTGGGCAAGACATTTGCCACCCTTACCACCACCTGTCCGGAGCACAGTATCAGGGCAACTCTCAGCCATGAACTATACATGAAGTTCACAGACCGGAAGCTTCGACAATCACAAGCACGCCTATGGAAACCTGTTCGCCAGGAGGTTGTTTTAGAAAAGTGTGTTCTGAGTGCATCACCGGAGTGGCGAGTCATTGCTGAGCGTATCATACGTCCTCTAATGGCCCAATCCTCCATCAGAGTCCTCTGTCACCCTATGACCCGATCCATTCTTCTCCAACTGGATCCTACTGTGTTGGAACATGGTATATATGCTTTGATGATTTGATTGGTATATATGCGATATATATATATATATATATATGGTATATATATATATATATATATATGGTATATATATATATATATATATAGATATATATATATATATATATATATATGGCCAATACGCGCATTTTCCCCCCCCCCCCACCCTGGACCCTAGTGTGCGACTTGGGGCAGGACTAGGGACCCCCCCCCCCTATTTTGAGGTCGGGAAACACAAAAAAATAGGTTTCGGGCTCGGTTGGGACAGTGGGAGGGCTGCAGAAGGGTTTTTTTTGGCCAAAATTTGCTGTTTTTCACCCCATTTTGCTGCTTTCTTTTGTACAGATGTCTGTCTGGCCACACCACTCTGCTGACTTTTGTGAATGTCCCCTGTGTTCCTCTTCTTTTTTTGAAGGCACCCACTGTCATAGGGACAGCGCTTTGGTGCTGTCAAACGGAGTTGAGCTGATCGGGCGGTGCCGGAAGTGCGAGCTCGGGGTGCCCTTCACGTGTGGGCACAACAGCTGCCTGCCCCGGCAGATTGAATATCCTGGGGTGTGCCTGCCTGCCTTCCGGTACCGCTGGCTGATCGCTAGCATCACCATTTACGACGAGTGATGCCCAAACGAAACGTCCCGGATTCCCCGGAGTCGATCACAAGAGTGGAGAATTTATCCGTCACGACCCCATTTACACCTCCACGAACAAAAAAAAACTGCTGCCGGTGTCCTCGAACATGATCGATGGCTTGTGGGGCCCTCTCAAAGAGTTTTTTCACCAACATCGAGGGGTGCCACATCAACGATACCCATTATTGGCAGCGGAGTTCGAGTGGCGGCACAATGCGCAGGGTTCAGACCTGTTCCTGGACCTGATTCGCATCTTCAAAATCGTATATTGACTCGCCGCCACAGGTCCCCCACTGTCCCAACCGAGCCCGAAACCTATTTTTTTGTGTTTCCCGACCTCAAAATAGGGGGGGGGGGTCCCTAGTCCTGCCCCAAGTCGCACACTAGGGTCCAGGGTGGGGGGGGGGGGAAAATGCGCGTATTGGCCATATATATATATATATAGATATATATATATATATATATATGTATATATATATATATATATAGATATATATATATATATATATATATATATATATATATATATATATATATATATATATATATATATATATATATATATATATATATATATATATATATATATATATATATATATATATATATATATATATATATATATATATATATATATGTATATATGTATATATATATATATATATATATATATATATATATATATATATATATAGATATATATATATGTATATATATATATATATATATATGTATATATATATATATATATATATATATATATATATATATAGTCATTTTTTTTTCTAGTACAATTGAGCTGCATAGGTCTGTATACCCGGATTTTTGGAGTTCAAGGTGCGCTAGCACGGCAACAACCCCTCTTACCATCTATGTCAACCACCCTGGTCATTTGTACCGCGCATCAACAAACCCGCTCTGCACTTTTTCCGGCGCACCAATGTCGCGTGGGCTACCTCGGTGTGGGAAGCCTTCGTGCGTCAAGGTGAGGGCGAAAACAATTGAGTCCCGCCGGTGTGTCCCTGACGGGATTTCGATGAGAATACTATATTTTGTGAGAGCTCCGGGTATTTTCTTTTGTTTGTCTCTCTAACGCCGAGTGGAATTACACGCCGGCAAACCTTGAGAGTGTCGCATACGTGAGGCAGCACCCGCACCGCGGGTGTTGGACACAGATTGTGCGCCATCAGATGTGTGCCCGATCTTCCGTCTTCCGAGTGTGTTGTGACTTGGGTCTCCTCCCACCACTCACTACCTAATTGAATGTTCGATTATTTTTACAAATTTTTACTCATTCCTAGGGGCTACATTCTGGAAGCACCTTAAGAGGTTAATGACAATATGGGTCAACGAATAGCTGGGCCGGCCACCCTTGGTGTTGCGGCGCGACGGAAGGACTGGGTGCCCAAATTCAGGTTTCCGCCCCCTTTGCGCTCCCATGGCATCACCTCGGGCTCCCAAAGTGCCCCGTGGGTGCTATGTCGGCGCTTGACCTATGCCAGGCCTCTTGCCTCATGCCGTTGTCACCCCCCCCCCTCTCCTAGTGGCAGGCAAGGTGCGCACACACCTCGCATTCCATAGCATGGAGGTAGCCTTGTGCTCACTATGCAGCCTAAGAGTGAGGTGCAGCCAGACAACATGAGGCCGACAGCCCCGCTCCTTCGCGGGCTATTTTTGGCACCCGATACCCCGCACCTGTGCATGTTCTTGGGTTTTGTCCGCGCTCAAGCATGTGAAAATAGCCCGCAGATACAAGTGGTTACGTTGTGCGCTTCCGTTTGGCACAACTTTTTTTGTTTGACCGCCCCGGTCTTTGCACAACGCAAGGGGTCTGTCGCACGACAACCCCGCTGTCTCTTACCACCTGTCTGACGACGGCTGCCTGTCTTGAAGCTTGGCAGCACCCCTTGTCTACGGACAGACCCCTGTCTTGAAACTTGTCTCCGCCACCTCTCTTGTATTACCACGTTTGTTGGTTCCTCTCTTCCATTGCATTACCAAAAGTGGACAACCTTGCAAAGCCGTGGATTGGCAGCTTGGGGTGCTGGACGGGGGCAACGGTTGTTCATGCGGCCAAAATGCCCACGCAAAACATCCTTGCGAGGGAGAGTATGCAGGTGCAATGCGATGGTACCTTGGCGGATGTCAAGATGCTGCCCGCGTTCACCTCATGAGGACCTAAGGGGACCTACGGGGGTCTGTGGGGACCCATGGGGACCTGTGGGGGTCTATTGGGACCTATGGGGGCCTAAGGGGAGCTGGGCAAACATGTTGGGATGGTGAAGTAGGACCTTCTCGAGTGTATGGTAGTCCTGCTTAAAATAGTCATCGTCAGATACCACTGGGTGGGTTTTATAGGCCAATTTTGCATGATTGCCACGTAGATCAGGTTAATGTGGACACATCTCGGAAGTGCCATGACGCTGTCTAAACTGCCCCGGTCCGGCCTCACCCGCTGAGTATCTTGAAGCAACGCGCACACCACGAATCAGGAGTGAATCGGGTCTTCGTTTGCTAGATTCCCAGTGGGAGAGGTATCTAACCGCCTCGCTCAACTTGTTGCATAGTGTCTAGGAATCTAATCGGCCTTTGCCCACTTTGCTATTTGAGTGGGGATCGTCAACACAAGGCTTCCTATGCACCATTTACCTACAAATAGCCAACATACACGTGCCTCCACACGTCACTTGATTCATGTGTCGAGGGTTCCCTTCCGGGCCGTTTTGCAATTTCCGTTCAATCACTTTTTGCAATGGATGCACAGCAAGGTTGCCAAACGTGCAACTGGCGGTAATGTCTTTGCGACTCACAAGCCCTTCCCCCCGTTGTGGGCGTGTGGCATGGCCTTGCCATGCACACGCTTAGAACTTTCGGGGAGGATTGGAGAAGAGGAAAAAAAGTATCAGCACGAGATCTCGAGGTGAAAAATTCATTTACCCAAGGTGTATATGTCCATGATTTTCGTTTGATTGGTGGACGTGTGGGAGCACGATCGGGCTAAGATTTCACGCTGCAAAATGCTTTCGTTGCTTGCTTTGCACAGTGTTGTTGCTATCTCTTGCCAAGTAGCCGGTCCGCGCTATGATTGTTGGTGATTTTTTCATGATGGACGTTGTTGTGCATATTCTCTCGCATATCTCGTTACTATTGTTTGCTCTGATAAGGCGGCTAGGGTTTTGCTGGGAAACACATGCCCTCCTGGAGTGGAAGGTTGGAGTGACAATTGATACGGCCGTTCAAGCTTGCGGTTGCGTTGCTTCGCCGCGTGGCACCGAGCAGCTAGAAGCACAAGTTGAGTCAAAGCAACTCGACGTTCTGACTTTGGATTGCTTGGCTTCATTGGGGGGCACTGAGGGCATAGAGGCACTGATTCTGGTCAAGAAAACCAAAAACATTTCATCGTAAACATAGTGAAAACAACACTTCTTGTGCACCATCTCGGTTCTCACAGACAACGCAAGCCTTGCTTTGACTTACCATAGAGAATCCTATCCCATATTTGATTTTGGACATTAAGTGTAAGGCAGCATCACACCGATTTGACTTCGGCCACTGAAAACAAGCTTGCTTTGTTTACATTTGGACGGTAAACATAAAGCAACTAGTGCCACATTTATATTCACAAAATGAACGCAGGGCCTGTCTTGTGCCGTATTAGAACTCTGGACCGTCTACACAAGGCATTATGTGCGCTTTTTGGTTGGACAGCCAACACAAGGCTTGCCCTGTGCACTCAAAACACTTCATGTGCACCACTTAGTGTTGGACAGCCAACACAAAGATTGATGTGCACGACTTTAGTTCGGACATTCGACAGAAGGCCTCTTGAGCAACGTTTGTTTTTGGACACTCAACACAAGGCTTATTGTGCGCTGTTTCATATTGGACGCTTGAAACGAGGCTTGGCATGCAACTCTTAAGTTCACAAAGTCGACACAAAGCTTCCCGAGCACTATGGAATTTTGGACTGCAACACAAGCCTTCTTGTGCGCCAATGCTCTTTGAAGAGTTAATATTACGCTTCACATCGATTACTAATTTAAAATAGTCACCACAACGGTTGCTTGCCCTACCACCTAGCTTCTTGCGATCGATGTAAACTAGGACATTCAATGAAACATTCCTTGTGCTAATAAAAGTTGGCAGTGTGAAACCACCGTTTGTTGTACCCTACGAAGGTTTGGAGAGTCAAGGCCACGCTTCATGTGCACCATTAAACTTTGAACACTCACCAAAAGGCTTCGTGTGGCGTATTTCATTTCGGACAATCAACACAAGGCATAATGTGCCCTGGAGAGCTAACACATGGGTTCCTATGTACGATTTCAGCTTGGACATTCAACAAAAACCTTCGTGTGTCCTATTCAAATTAGGACAATAAACACAAGGCTTCATGTGATACATTTCAATTGGGACAATCAACATAAGGCTCCATGGGAACTATTTACTTTCTTTTACTTTACTATTTACTTCCGACAAAAACACAAGGTTTCTTGTGCCCCGTCTAAGTTGCAAAGGTTAACATACAACTTCCCGTGTCCAATTAAACCTTGGGGAGTGCAAACATGGTTTACCGTGCACTATTTAAGTTGACGCCGGCAAAAAAAGGCTTCTTGCGGCCCATTTAACTTCGACACTCAACACAAAGCTTCCTGTGTCGCTGTTAAGTCTACACAAAGACATGGCTTGTTGTGCACTCTTCAAATTTGTACACTCAACAAAAGGCTTCATGTGCACTATGAAAATTTGCACAATAACACAATGCTCCTTAATGGCAAGGTGCCATGCCATCCAAAGCAGCACCGGAAAAGACACCGGATCACGAACACGAGGAGTAGGCACACAAGCAGCCTGGCACATTAGGCACGGCAAGTAATAGCACCCAAAAAAGTGTCACTTTCCAAATCTTGGTGTTCACTATGAAAACTCAAATATAGAGTCCAGGCCATGGTATCAATGGTGCAGCACGGTGGGGATGCGATGTAATGAAACTATGCAGAATGCGAAGGTTACGGCTCCAGGGTCTTCAAGTCAAATCTCCTCCAGTGGCGAATCAATCCTTTGATATTGGCATGACACCAATCATTGAAATTGACGGCAAGTTACATGCTATTTAGTTTATTCTGCGCCGCATTGCAAGCTAGACAACCGCGTGCAGAAAATGCAACAACAGTAGACAAGAGCCCGATTCTTTGCCAAGCAACATGCTGTGCATTGCAGTAATCTCTTTGCTCCTCGGTGCTCTGTGTTGCGATTTAGCATGGCATCCCGCTTCCACCAGGCAAAGTTTCACCTACCATAGTCTATGCATTTCGCTTTCTCAATTAGCATCACCGTCCGCATGCTCCCAAATATGCGCTGGGGACATGCCTCCACAAAGAGCGTTATATCAGGGAAGGGTTTTAGGCAACAACAACTGACCCAACTGGCACCAAAAACCAAGCCAGCAAATAAAGCAGCTATGGCAACGCTAGCACCGGCACACCACCGGACCTTGGTGCCTTGGTGTCAACCTCCCTATGTAAAATGATCCTTCCACCATACTGTGCTCTTTGTCGGGTGGTTCCGTTTGAAGAGCCAACAATCGGAGGAATCGGTCAAACCAACCAATTAGGGGAAACCACTCCAGCGAAAGGGGCCTCAAGATCCACTGTGCTCAAAGAAGCATTGCAAGGTACCAAGCCTTTCGAACCGGGTATATGATGTGACTACGTATTTGTCATTTGTGCGTGTTCATATAATGAACATTGAAGAGAGCACTTTAAGCGTTGTGTTGACGGTCGAAACAAAAATAGGCCTCAAACTTGAATTGAAGGCCCAAGAGATGGCGGACAAGTGCTCTTCAAGGAACCCAAAACCTAGTGGCAAAGTACGCATGGGTGTGATTGTCTAAAGCATTGTGGACCGTCCGAAGTTACCTGTACTCAAAGGTGCCAACGATTGGGCTGTGGGTTGAGGTGTGACCTTAAAGATAGCACTTTAGGGTTGTGCGCACTATGTGAAGTCAACAAGTTGAACGTTGGGTAGCCGAGGAGTGGCTAGACAAGCAAGACACGGACCAAGAAAAGGAGGCAACAAACAACAAGTACGCGGTGTAGGCGAAACAGGCGGTGAACTAGGCACAAGACGGCTAGGGCAACGTGGGGTTCTACGTGTTGATGGTCCAAACTTGAAATAGGCAAAGTAACCCTTGTGTTGATTGTTCCAACTTCAATCCTTCATAGGAAGCCGTGTGTACACCATTCAAAATTAAGTTTGGCACAACAAGTGCCGTCTCGACTGCCCGAACTCAAATATGGCACACAAAGCCTTGCATGGATCGTGCCAACCTAGAGATGGCACAAGAAGCATTGTGCGAACTTTCTGAACTTAAATGGGGCGCAAGATGCCCTATGTTGCATGTTTCATCTTAAAGAGGGAACAAGAAGCCTTTTGTCCATCGTTCCAACTTGAACATAGCATAGCAAGTCGAAATCCGAACTTAAAAAGTGCAGAGGAGGGCCTGTGTCGGTTGTCCCAACTTCAACACCACATCAAAGGCCTTGTATCGGCCGTCGCTGCCCCAATATGGCACGTGAAGGCTTATGGTGATAGTCTCATCCACTCACAGCTTGCCCATGTATGGTATTGTGGTGTTGTCTTTGAATTGGCCACATTGTTGCACCAAACATTGTGCTTTTGAGCACTGCTCATTTACTCGCTACTACTGCACAAGCTAGAGAAAGTGCGCTTCGAGGACGGGTTGCACCATTTCGCAACATAGGCTGAGGTTGCAAGGCACCCCTAGAATATGATGAGAAATTGGGTGCCGCCGCGCAATTTTGAGCACTCTTTAAGGAACATCCCCTGTTTATGGCAAAGAATAAATGAGGGGGCTTGCAATGCAACAGAGGATGCAGGGGGGGGGGCTTCTAGCTGACCACTTGTAGAATTATATTTGGGGGTGCAATGGTTGAGCGGGAGGAGCACACGGAAAAAAGACATTGGGGTAAAGCCGGAAGTGCGTGCCATTGGAAATAAGAATCGAGGGCGGTTCACGCAAACTGAGGGGAAGAGAGGAAAAGAAAAAAGGAACAAAACAACGCTGAAGGAGCGCCCACTTACTCCCCGCATATGGCATCGACGAAGCAACAATGGAATGAATTGGATAATACTCGAGAATGAGCACATGTTGCAGCGACACTATCAACTGACCAATGGGGAGGGGGGCCAACCACGTCCCGTGGTTGCGACGAAAAAAGGTGCAAGTCTGCATTGCTCGCAATATAGCTAGACTTGGCTACCAATGCAACAACGGGCGCGTCCAGTCTTTGTGGAGGGAATGTGTCTACTAGCCGTGAAAGAGATTGTGAGTTGTCATTATTTGTCATGTCAATTTAAATTAGTTGTTGGACGGTCTGCTCCCCGACCATTCCAACCGCAAAAGCATGCATTGTTGCACCTTGCGCACGCGCTCGAGCGCAACAGCTAGACAGGGAAGGTTGCGGGGAGCAGGGTCCAAGGACCGTGCTTGGTTTAGCTTTGGATAGGGAGACACATGCCTGCCCTCTCCTCCTCAGTGCACCTTGGCACCACAAAGGCCCTCCAGGAGTACGTGGCGCGGGGCGGGGAGCACCTCCACCTTTTTCGTCAGTTGGGTGCAGAGATTTTCATTTGTGCATATCCTTCTGCATTGGACGTTGCAGATACACTTTGTAGCGCACTTCTACATCACCCTTTTTGTGCGTGCCGTGGACTATGTCTTTCGTGGATCACAATGCCCATGATGTCGTACACTACAAGGTGCACGGAAGCACTAGAATGGGGTGGTCTCTTGCTGAGATCCCTCCTTTTCATCCTGCGGTGTTTGTTAGTAATACATGATTTTGTCAATTTTTAATCCTTTTTTCCCAATGTTTTCACACCATCTCATGTTTTTGCGGTTGAATTTAAATTCGTCAAGGGCATGGGAAGCCCCTTGTTTGATATTTGGACTTAAATAGGGCCGAAAAAGCCTCGTCTCCACTTTTCAAAGGTGAACAGTGCACACCGAGCCTCATGTTGATTGTCTAAACTTAAACTTAAACCATCCGAATGAACAAAGTGCACAACAACCCAACTATTACGACAATGCATGCAACAAAAATGTTGCTGGTGAGGGGGTGTTGGTGGTCGTAAATTTTTCAGTTGCGGAGAGTGTGGCACACAAAAGGCTGGCAAATGGAGAAGTTGCGGATCGATGGGCTAGGCCGCATGTCATCAATGAGTTCCATATTGTCTCTAACGTCAAAGTCAAGGGTCTGTATATTCCTAATAGGTACACATTGCAGGGTCTATATTAGGGTGCACACAACATTAGGGAGCAGATCATACCCCCTTATACTCGCAACCCTTCCTCATTGATACCAACAATGGCACAAGACTTGTGACCATGTGGGACCGCGCGCGCTTCACATGAGGATGTGCATCCCCCATGTCGGTAACCATGCCATGGGTAAACGTCACGGACAAAATGCTTTCGAGACTTAATGTAGAATGTGATAGTCACCTTAGTCTAGAGGGTGAGCTAGCATTTCCTGAAGCAAGTGGTTCTATAGCATCCAACAAGCTTCGTACCACGTTTTTGGAATTGAACACACTGAGGATCAACTCTGTTGTATGTGGAAGGAGGTGTGCTGTTCATATGGCACGGGTGTGCTCCCGCCAGCGCAAGACGACGGCTCCCCGCCAGACGACTGGAATTATGGGGAATTATGGAGAATGGTAGGGTATTATGGGGAATTATGGGGAATTTTGGGGGAATTATGGGGGTATTATAGGGGAATTATGGAGAAGTATGGAGGAATTATGGGGAATCATGGGGAATTATGGGGAAAATATGGGGAATTGGGAATTGTGGGGAATTATGGAGGAATTATGGGGAATAATGGGGAAGTATGCGGAATTAAGGGGAATTATGGGGCATGATGGTGGAACTATGCCTTGGTTTTGATTCCTGATGGGCTGCTGTTCGTTTCCGGTGGCTTGCTTTTGATTCTTGCCGGGTTGCCTTCAATTACCGGAGCTGGTTCCTGGTTCCTGGTGGCTTGCTGCTGATTCCTGATGCATTGCTTTCGACTATTGCCTAGTTGCTATTGATTCCTGCTCGTCTGTTCTTGATTCTTGGTGGCTTGCTGTTGATTCCCGCTGGTTTGTTCTTCATTCCTGGTGGCTTGCTGTTGATTGTGGAATCCTAATGGGTTGGGTCCAGAGATTCCAGGAGAGCAGCAAGAGTTCGCACAGTAGCACCATGAAGATGCTCACTTTGTGCCACTGTGTACTCCTGAGGAGCAACAGATAGCAGTGCATCAATACTGCCATGTGGTGCAGCAACAGTGTCATCAAGTGCAGCAAGAGTCTCACGAGGTGGAATAGAAGAAGGCACAACAGGTTGTTGAGGAGGCTCGCCAACACCATTGTCCGCAGTCACAGCATCTGCAATTGCAAGTGGTGCACCATCGGCAGCAGCATTAGGCGTACCAACACCTTGCAAACCCGCAGCAATCGGAGCCTCAGCCAAAAAAAAAGGTGGATGCACAAGCAGCACGGTGTCCGGGTGACACAACATATAATGCACCAGCGCACGACATCCATGCACCACCACGACACCCCCTAGCACCACTAAGCCCAATGTCAGTGGGGTCGTGTGCCTCGATATTCAATTTCTTCATTTGCTTCGCCACTTGCCCCTGAGAAATGTATTATGTAGGGGCCTTGTATAGGTAGGCGAGTCGCACATACAGAAAGCCGTTGTGAGGATGAAAGTTTGACATGTCCATGGAAGCAAGGGGCCATACGACGACAAAAAACAACAATCAGCAACACCAGAAATGACATCCCAAATTCCTAATTTCCCCACAATTCCCCATAATTCCCCAAAATTCCCCATAATTCCCCATAATTCTACCAATGTGACGGGACAGCCAACAACTGTTCGACAAGCCCACTATAGCCTTTAGGAAATATGGGAAATTTCCCCGCGGCCGCCAGACGAACTTTCCCAGCCAGCGCCGCGAGCGGTTAGGCGGCCGCACACCCCTCATATGGCGATAGGCTGCACGTGATAAGCCCACATACCTGCTTGGCTCAACGCACTCTCTCAGCCCATCCGCCGTGTTTTTTTTCCAATATTTTGCAACTTGTTTACCCACAAGCTGCTCCTCCTTCTAGAAGCACAAGAGCCTACTGGCGATGATTGAACTATTGGTGGATGGACACATTCACAAAAAAAATCCCATCACCTGTCCGTGGGCTAATACTTGGCCCCATGGCATTATTCGCGTCCCCTTGGCTTGATGCCTTATCCATATCCCTAGAATAACCGAACTGTGCAAAGAGATCAAACAAATCCCATAAAAGAAAATCCCCTCGCTGGGAGTGCCACAATGTAGCTTTTGGTGGACACACACCTGATCAATAGCTAGGCCTAAAAAAAAAACCTCTACCCCGAGTTGCCCCACCAAGAGTCCGTGAACGCGGCCAGCACCACTCTGTGTAGCACCAAGGGCGTGGGCAGCATGTTGACTGCCCGGACGACGCCGTTGTGAGCGGCGAGGTGCGGGAGGTGGCGAACTCTAATCACCTGGGTGTGCTCCAAATATTTGGAGGGCACCAGCGCCGCATAGCTGGGGCCTTGGTGGTTGAGTAGTTGTTCATTGTATGCTAGCTGGAAGCAAAGCGGACTCTGGTGCGGCTATGGGGCTTGCCATCCAATGGCATCAACCAAGGGGGACATCGGCTTGAAACCGACGATTTTGGGGCTTTTGTGGAGCCCATGGCCCGGATTGCATGGGCCTAATGGCCACCATGCGGATCCCCATCGGTGGTCAACTATGCATATGGTCACCAAATGATGACCCAAAACCATCCCAGGGCTGAATAAGGGGTGTAGAAACGTGCAAAACTCTCGAAACATCCGCATATGCAACTAAAGTACTTAAATAACGGGAACTTTGGGGAAGCAAAAAAAGCTTGCTCATCTCCCACAGGTTTCGCAATAAGCAAAGTGACACAGTGAGGGAATGGTCCCCCTCTGTCTTTTTGGCGCCTATGCTCACCCGTCTCCTCATGGAGCTAAACGTTCCAAAGGGTGCCTTCCACTGTACATGTGAGAACATGAGCTGCTGGAGGCCGCCTACACTGGTATGACCGTTCCGGTTTCCCTGCCCCATCGCATATTTGGGCTCTTGGAAGATGATGACGAAGCCCCTTGAAGGGCGTTCCGTCGTTGTTGTTGCTAAGCTCCCAACTGGAGGCCGCATTTGCCCACTACATTCTTAGGCCCACTATGTCCAATCACGTCCATCACTCGTGGACACTATTGATTGGACGCGCCCCCTAACCTTTATTGTCCGCGGTGATGGCTACGCATGTGCTGCTGGTAATGGAACCAGCAACCCATGGGGCTCCTTCACCAAAATAGCGCAAAGTTCTCAAACGGTAAGCAACTAGCGAGCAGACGACGCAGTGCGCAAGAAGAGCACAAACGCGATTTTCGGGTTCGGTAGCAAACATTTTGTTTGCATACCTCGCATTCGCATGGACATCGAATAGTGCATCCCCCTTTCTTTGCTTGCTTGGCATTCGTGAACGGCAGCGCCTCGTTGAGGAGCTGCCGAGCGTCCGCACGCCCTTCAGGCGGCAGGGTGCCACCGATTGCCCACTGCACCACGGGCATGGCCGTCTGTACCAGCGTCCTTCGCCACCTTGTGGTGCTACAGCCCCCACTAGAGGACAACCTCCCCGCCACGGAACGGCACGGCGTGGAGACGCGCCGCGGACTGGGTGACGAAGGTGGGGTGGTGGGTGCACATGGGGGGACCTGCTAGTGCCGAGGGGCCCGGGGGATTGAAAACATCATCCCGGAGGTCCTCCACGGCCAGCCCCAAAAGGGTACATGGTGCGAACCCCCGATTTCAACTTGCCCGACCGGTGCATGGACATGACCCCCAAGCAGGAGTCAACCGTTTTGGGTGGATGGATAAGGCGGACGGTCCTCAACTCAAGGAGGGCCAGCTGCAGCTGTTGCCACAGGTTTGTGGCCCAAGCCTTCTTGCTAAGAGCACCAGCGTGCTCGGGTTTCCTCATGTCAATATGGATGAGGGTGCTGGAGGGGTACAAACCCTTTGCCCAATCCACTACCTCCCGCACAAGCAGGCCCCCTGTGTATGTGGCCTCCTCCAACGTGTGCACGCGGCGGCGGGGGGGGGGGGGGGTGGGCGTGGGTGTTGGCGGCTGGGTCGGGCAAGCTACCCTGTTGCGAGAGGTCCATTGCAAGAGCAATTAGAGTTGCACAAGGGGATGAAAGCATGAAAAGATGCTAAACTTGATAAAAATTGGGCATATTCGCGCGATCTTGGAGCGATTTTTGCGCGAATGAGAATTACATGCGAATGCTAACGAGACATGCGTACGAGACATGCGAATATGCACGTGAATTTAGTAATTATTTACGAATCTAAGCGGCGATAGCAACTACTCGAGCTACATTTTGCGTGTTTTTAATTTGTTTATTTTTTGGCGAAGTGAGCACCGCAAACGGGCAAACGGGCACGGAATAACAGGCAAAATAGGCCAACAAAATCAGCGACGTGCGCATGTTCATTCAAAAGTGCGGTTCGCATGGGGTAAAGATGGGCCCGGACACCTATTTGTGGGTGGTACGCATGGCTGTGTTCGAGGACAAGGGGATAGGGGCTACCATATGTGCGCGCGTGATGAAAAAAACCATGTCCAGCCAAGTGGCTAGCCAAGTGCCACCCTTTCGGTACATCCTCGGGAAGACCGAGCCTGGCCTATAATCGCAAGCGTACTTTTTTTTAACATTCTACAGCAAGCAAAACCCTCCCAAATAACCTTGAAGAAAGATTGTTACCTCAAGCGCAGGCATCCTATTTGTGGCCATTCGCTTAGCACACCCCATGGCATGATATCGGATTTCCAACACCTCAAACAATCATAATTTTCGGAAGCAAAATGGTCCCACAATGAATGATTCGATTTTGGTCCCTCTAATGCCCCCCCCCCCCCGTTGCAAAAAGTGGTACCCCTTTGTTAGGAGGGGGCGGGGTTGGGGGTCAAGTGGATCAAACTTTTTTGTGTGGTGTGGCTACCTGCATCGATTTGGACCGAAGACGTGGCCAATTTTTTGTCTTGTATGTGGACATCCAAACGGATGGCGGAGGTTGTGGGTCGGACCTCCGGTACCCCCTCCCCTCCCTTGCTATGGGCCGATGCTAGTGAGGGCGTAGCCATTTTCACACTGGCATGTCTTGCCTAAAAATTTCGAAAAATTGTCTTTTCTCGAAATTTTTTGTTGTCCTAGTAGGAGTTTGTGTGATGACATCGTAGGAGGCAACAAAAATTTTTACGCTTGGAAAAATGGTCATGCCCCTCTCCCCGCTACGCGGGTTGCCTATGAAAAAAGAGTCACGCCATATTGGTACCATTTGGAATTTGCTTTCCTCGGCAACGATTCTTGCTATAGAAAGGGATACCTTGCACCAAATTAGTGAATATGTGTACAACAGTTTTGTACATGGCTTGTAATGAATGGTTTGGACACACTGGTGCATCAATCTGGATATTGTGCTTCAAAATTCGGGTCAAAGGAGAGGTCAATTTTGAGCATCCTTGTTTTGTGTTATATGTAAGGAATGGTTTGTACACATTGGTTCATCAATTAAGATATTGCGGTTCATGATTTGGGTTTGAGCAGAGGTCAAATTTGGGGCTTTTTGTTTTCTTTGAATGTAATGAATGGTTAGAATACATTGATGCATCAATTTGGATGTTGCACTTCAGCTGTTGCGTTTCAAGAGCGATTAAACTCGACAGTCCCTGTTTTGCTTTGCTTTGTGCACATTGGCACACGTGGGTTCCCCTTTGTATTTTAGACATGTCATCCTCTTGGCTTTGTTCTCCTTTGAACATTGTATGGGCAAACCGCAGTACCATTGAGTAAAGTTGTATTTGTGAGGAGCGGCTATCATCTTTGGTAGGTCCAAACATACAACAATTTGCCGCCCGCTGCAAAACTACAAACAACAAGCAAGCATCAGTGCCGTACTGAAGCCCAAACACCAATTGCATGTCACTGAGTTTGCCCTGCTACATCCACACGGGCTGCAGGGGATTTGCCCATTCCGATCTAGTTTGATGGAGTGGATGACATTGCAGCGCAAGACCCAGAAACAGACGGCGGTGTTCCTCCCTCGGCCACTAATGACAAGTGCATAGGAGCCCCCCCATTGGGCATTCCCAATGTGAATGCCCTATGTGGTAGATACCCCATAATGTAGCATGCATAGAGAGGCCCTAGATGCACGTGGATGGCACAAGGATTGTATTTGGAGAATGGGATATGGCAAAAGAGGTAGCACCGGGATTTGTTACTGTTGATTGAGGGACCAACACCCCTCCTCCTTAACTGCTATCGAAGGCTTGGATGCCATACCATGCTTTGCATATTTAGCCGGGGCCGTAATCTTCATATTGAGGTGACGATGGTGTCAAAAGATCAACCTGCACTTTTTTTCCGCTTTAACGGTTGTTTGCTCTGCTAGAGACCAACCATTTGCCTTGAAAGTGTTTTGTTCCGTTGATACCGTCGTTCTATGTGTGAGGGAAAACCTTTCATACCCCGCCACCCCTCGCCTACAAGGGGTCGCTACAAAAAAAAAGCGGGCCGGTCGCAGAAATCTTTTTCTAACCAACCCCCTTGGTGATAATTTTGGTGACAGTGCGTGTATCAAATCACCCTCGCGGACCAACGCAGTGGACGCTAGGCTAACGTAGGTGGCACCATGCCCCCCACCCACGAAAGCGAACCGCCGAATAGCTGATGAGGCTTTTGCCAAATGTGATAAGGCTATCCATCCATCAAGGAGTTGCGACACACGAGATTCTCGCACATTCTTGGCATCACTCAAACACGCAAGTGCCACACTAAGCTCTAGGAGGGAGGCATGAAAGTAAGCCGTAACCACGGGGGGGCGACTACCAACGGTCCTGATGCGACCCAACCCCCAGCTATCTGTCAAAACTGGGGGGGGGAGGGGGGGGGGAAGTTGGGGGGGAGTCCACCTTGGGGTCGGGGGGGTCCTGCCGGGGGTCCGGGGGGGGGTCCTACCGGGGGTCGGGGGGGGGGTGTTCCTGCAGGGGGTCGGGGGGGGGGTATGGCCGGGGGTCACCGAGCTGGTGGAACCCGTCTTGGTTTTATAACCCTTTTTAGTGTCTAGGGTGGACCTACCAGGTTTAGCAGCAGCAGCAGCAGCAGCAGCAAGCAGCAAGCAACAGCACGCGCGAAATGGAAAAAAATCAGAACTCCGTCGTGGTGCTTTGGATTTGGTTGAAATTTTGATGCATGAAACCTATGGGTGTGAAGTACAATCACACAAAATTTGAGCGAGAAACTCAACGGTGGCGGCCGGCAACAGGATTCGCAAGTGGCGGACCCCAGTTTCAGAAACTGCAGTTTAGGGCCAAAAATAGCCATTTTTGGGCCAAAAAAGCCCCGGAACACATTCAAAACGGCCAAACAAAGGGAAACGGTGGGTACACTCCACGTGCTGCTTGACTTCCCCGTGTCAACGAGCTCTTTGCGGCCCTCTAACTCCATGATATGTCCCGGAAACGGCCCAAAAAGGCCCCGAGAAGCCCCAAATGCCGATAGCCACAAACCAAGAATAGGCCATATCTTTGGCTACATGGCTCAAAATGCGATTCCGAGGGCACCTACTCCACCCGCAACCCCCCACTTTGTGTGGTTTCCACCCCTCAGAATTGCCCAAACGGACGCCTAGACCCCAATATCTAGGCCCACTAGGCTGCAGCAAGCTGCAAGCTCAAGCCCAAACAGGTGGGTGCCCAAATGCGTCATTAGGGTCCGGTAAGGGCAAAAAGATGACTTTTCTCAACAATGATCCTACACCATGTGCGACGCTAAAACAAGTGTTTTTGGACTATTTTGAGCTTGTGGTGGCCCATTTTGGTCCTCCAAAATCCCAAAATGCCTGGAAAATGGGCTGTTTTGCGACCAAAAATGGGTCAAAAATGGGTCAAAAACGTGTTTTCCCAAACCTCATCCTAGACCATTTGGGGTGGACAAACGGGTGAAATGAGCCCATTTGAGCCCATTTTGGGGCATTTTGGCCCCTCAAAACTCCAAAAAGCCTTGAAATTGGGCCTCGTGGTGATGGGGTTCACTTGGCTGAGTTCACTTTGTCAAGAGCCATCAATGTGCGAATCATTCTTGATGTCCCTCACCAGTCATAGCTGATGTTCCCTCCCCCACCAGCTCGGTCCCAATATTCAGTCTTGATTAGGGGGGCGTCCAGCCAGGGGTGAAAGGGGGTGGGGGGTTTGCGTTAGGGTTAAGGCTAGGGTTGGGGTCACCGAGCTGGTGGAACCAGTCTTGGTTTTACAACCCTTTTTAGTGTCTAGGGTGGACCTACCGGGTTTAGCAGCAGCGGCAGCAGCAGCAAGCAAGCAAGCAAGCAGCAGCACGCGCGAAATGGGAAAAAAATCAGAATTCCGTCGTGGTGCTTCAGATTTGGGTGAAATTTTGGAGCATGATACCTATGGGTGTGAAGTACAATCACACAAAGTTTGAGCAAAAAGCTCGACGGTGGCGGCCGGGAACGGGATTCGCAAGTGGCGAACCTCAGTTTCAGAAACTGCAGTTTAGGCCCAAAAACAGCCATTTTTGGGCCCAAAAAGCCCTGGAACACATTCAAAACGGCCAAACGAAGGGAAACGGTGGGTACGCTCCACGTGCCACTTGACTTCCCCGTGTCAACGAGCTCTTTGCGGCGTTCTAACTCCATGATATGTCCCGGAAAAGGCCCAAAAAGACCCCCAAGAAGCTCCAAATGCCGACAGCCACAAACCAAGAATAGGCCATATCTTTGGCTACAAGGCTCAAAATGCGATTCCGGGGGCACCTACTCCACCCGCAACCCCCCACTTTTTGTGGTTTCCACCCGTCAGAATTGCCCAAACGGACGCCTAGACCCCAAAACCCTAGCCCACTAGGCTGCAGCAAGCTGCAAGCTCAAGCCCAAACAGGTGGGTACCCAAATGGGTCAACATGGTCTAGCAGGGGTAAAAAGATGACTTTTCTCAAAAATGATCCTAGACCATGTGCGACGCTAAAACAAATGGTTTTTGGACCGTTTTGAGGTGGTGGTAGCCCATTTTGGTCCTCCGAAAATCCCAAAATGCCTTGAAAATGGGCTGTTTTGGGACCAAAATGGGTCAAAAATGGGTCAAAAAGGCATTTTTCCAAACCTCATCCTAGACCATTTGGGGTGCACAAACGGGTGAAATCAGCCCATTTTGAGCCCATTTTGGGGCAAGGGTGAATTAAACACTGGCCAAAAGGTTTTTGGCCAGTGGCCTGTAACTTATTGATTTCAATGTTTATTTTTGTTTATTTTGTGTTTTTTTGTCATTTTTGCCAATTAACTGATGCTTTTTGCAAGTTCATTTGCACTTCCTATTTGCTTGAGGTTGTTTTCATCCAAATTGCCTTGAAATACACACTGCCCTTTGGTTTTTTTGTGTTTTTTTGTCAAAAAATGTAAAAAATGCTTATTACCTGATGTTTTTTGCCAGTTCCTTTGCGCTTCCTATGTCCTTGCGGTTGTTTTCATCCACATTGCCTTGAAATACACGCTGCTCTTTGGTTTTTTTGTGTTTTTTGTCAAAAAATGTAAAAAATGCTTATTACTTGATGCTTTTTGCAAGTTCATTTGCGTCAGCTATTTCCTTGAGGTTGTTTTCATCCACATTGCCCGGTGGTTCATTTTTTAAACAAACCATCACACTTTCTACGTTTAACCTGCAAATAGTGGAACAATGATTGAGCAGATGACATGGTGCACATGGTATACGAGCAATAAAGCAATTTGAAAAAATCACCTGCAGACTGTCACAGTCAAATTCTGAGCGGAAGTGTGCATGCTTAAAAGTAAGGAGGCCATTCGCTAGCCGCCTCTCCCTCTCTTGCAACCATGTTCACCTTGCACAATGCTTGCACCGTCGCCACAATAGAAAAAAATCTTTGGCAACCACGTTTCAAGATCCACCCCGGCAGCGGCCATACTACGCTTCAAAGCGGTGACGATGCCATTGGCGTTACCTGCGGGGAGGAGTTGGCATGAAAAAAAATTGGTCACCATTCGTGCATCCACGACCGTACGAACATAAAAAGGCTCCTCCTTCTTTGATGAACCGTCGGTACACGAATCTGATGCGATGGCGAAAAATTCGCATCTAGTCACAATGGCACTCTGCGAGGCATTGTGTCCATTCATTGTGTCCATTCATGCCATGAGCCACATCCTAGATCTTCCCGCTATGATGCACCATGCCGGCCGACACACAATACTATTCACCCTTCCCTGCACCACATTCTACCTTTGATGCCCTCAAACATGCACAAATGCACAAATGCTCTAAAAATGCGTCACACAAGGTACAGAAACCATCAGCAACGTATGCGGGAATGTCAATAAACACCAATAAACGTGGATAAACAACGGTTATCCCCCCAAAAAGGGCATTTTTCGAAAATAAACGCATAAACGCGTTTATTTGCCATTTGGCCACTGGCCTGGCCAGTACTTAATTCATCCTTGTTTTGGGGCATTTTGGCCCCTCAGAACTCCAAAAAGCCTTGAAAGTGGGCCTCGTGGTGATGGGGTTCACTTGCAAGCTAATTTTACTTTGTCAAGAGCCATCAATGTGTGAATCATTCTTGATGTCCCTCACCAGTCACAGCTGATGTTCCCTCCCCCACCAGCTCGGTCCCAATATTCAGTCTTGATTAGCCCTAGGGTTAGGGTTAGGGGTTAGGGTTCGGGCTAGGGTTAGGGTTAGGGCTAGGGTTGCTGTTAGGGACTGCAGCCCTCTTGTAGCCCTCCTTCAGGTCAAAAAATTTTCTTGTTGTTTTAACACGAATATGAATTCTCTACAAAATTTTGAGTATTTTGAGCATAAACACATAGTATGAAAAAAAAAAAAAGGCGCCTTCGGCACCGGACAGTTTTCTCTTGTTGGGGGACACTTGTTGGGGGCCGACCCGGCACCACTATCTTTCAAAACCCGGGGGGGGGGGGGGGGGCTGGGGGGTCGCACACAAGGACCCGTCCCGGCCGCCCCCCCGGGGCCGTAACAATAACAACAACACAATAGGAAATGCTGATATGTTGGATTGGTGAGGTGCAAAGGGGATGGAGTCTACACACCACACCCAAAGGCAATGCAACCCCTTTGGCCACCTTTCTTCACCCGCAAACCCTCATTACCCAATGTATGCGCATGTTCAAAAGGACACAAACCAGACAAAATGGCTTTAATCTCTTACAGTTTGGTGCGCTAACATTCAACCCCCTTAATACATGAAATGTTAAAAGACAAGCCAGCACTTTGGGCCTCGGTCTCTAGGGAAGGCATAGTTGAGCACCATGAAAGGAGAGACCACGACAAACGGCACAGCCGGAACCAGCAGTGGAAGAGCATCACCCGACACACCACCCCGTTCCTTCACCCAAATATGAGGGAAAGTGTCATGTGGTGCTAAGTATTCCACAGCTAATTACCCTTACCCTGCGGCACCTGTGGCGCACCGCAGGCTGCAGTGCGCTTGCAGCGCGCACAAAGCATTCCCATGGTCTTAGCCTCAACATGCTGCTAGGGGCACGTGGGCCACAGGCCCGATGCAAGCTGAATCAGAACCAGAATTGCGCCACCCCCCCCAAAAGAGGCCCCCACCAGGAGCCCCCCCAAGCCACCCCCTGGACTTCTTTGGCTACCAAAACCCCGCTGGCGTCAGGCATGTAAGCAGGAGGGCCCCCATGGCCGACTTTATGGCTAATTCTCTGCGAGGTGGACTTCCTAGACACATTGAAGTTTCGCGGTTGTGAGCAGAAAAAGTTTTGTTGGGTCCCAGATTAGTGGAGCTTGCTCAAGGTGTGCAGAATGAGTGATGTATGCACTGTAAAGGGGTTTGGGCCATTTTTGCGAAGACGGCGTGTTTGACAGCTTCAAGGACCCTTTGGTACCATCATAAGAAGACTTTGCACCAGGCCCTAGTCCCAGCAGAGAAATCAGTCCTTACCGAATGCAGAGGACAACACGCACCACACACACGCGCGCCTGCGCAGCCACACCCACACAGTGCATACCCCAAGGGATGCAGCAGATGGCAGAAGCTGCGCAAACGTATCGACCCCTGTGGCGGTGATCTCATTGTAGCTGAGGTCAAGCCAAGTGCAACTCTGGCAGTGGACAAGGGCATCCATGATGCTGACAGCCCCGGTGCTGGTGATATTGTTGCGCCCCAGCCGCAGGATGCGCAGCCGCGGCAGGCCCTTTTGCCGAAGCACGTCAATGACTGGTCTAAGTCCAGTGACGCCCAGACACAGCCCTGCCAGATTGAGGTCCGTCAGGGTCTTGTTGGCGGACACAGCGCGCCAAAAGGGCTTGAGATCCTCCAGAAGTAGCAGCCGGTGCGCGGCAAGGGACGTCGAGTCGTCTTCTACCGCCTGCCGGAAGCGCCGCGTGCACAATGCTGGGGCAACAGCGCCCTTGCGGCCGTGCAGGAGCAGCTCCAGATATGTGTCGATGTCGGCGCACCGGAACTGTTTGGTGTGGAAGGAGGACGTACACTGGGAGTGCTTGCGTATCACGAGGGGGGCCTGGTGTTGAAGTGGACTACAGACGTACCGAGGGGGACGGCGGAGGGAATGCGACTGCACCCCCACGGGGGGTGCCATGGTGAGTGCACAACCCTGTTCTTTGTGTGCCCACAGCGCCCAAGGCCGAATGGCGTGGCACTGTGGGTCCAGATAATCGTAGATGTGGGCAGAGACATGCAGCACACACAGGTCCGGCCAACCCCCTCAATACGGGACCTTACTTTCAAGGAGGAGGCATCATAGGCCGCCACAGCCGCACACTCTGCACAGCATCACTGTACGTTCTGGGACGAGGCCCTCCCTATGGAGCAACATCCGCTGACAAACAGTGAAAATGCTGAGGAGCCCTGAACCCCTGGCCCCGCTCTGGAACCGCTGCCTTGGCCTTGGCACGGCCCCCAAATCCATGTGCCAAGCAGGGCCCCCCTTATGGGGTGATGCATGCATCCGTGTGGCCCCCGCAGACCAATGTGGTGCAGACACAGCGTCGCTGCCACACACCTCTGCAGAGCGCAAAAGCAGAACGCACAGACACAACACATCGCTTGGGTCCCCAGGGCAATGTGCATGGCCCCGCGTCGAGCGCAGAAATGACCTTGCGGGAGGGCAATGGGTGCCACTGCGGACAGACTGGGCAGAGGACGCCGACAGCGAGACGGCCTGTCGGGATCTCCGTCAAAGGACTGCCTGTCCACCAAACTGTGACATGTGCCCCCATGTGACCCCCCCCCCCCTGAACATCCCACTTGGGGTCAGCCAAGAAGATGCCCCACTGACTGTCCAGGTGGAGGGAAGAAGACCGACCATCTGCTTCTCAGCCCCTTTTGGCACCAAAGACAGCTAGGCCCTTTGTGTCTGTGGGCCTGCCCCGTCCCTCCACTCCCCCCCCCCCCCACCCGCCTCATGGGACCGGAGGGCCTCCCAACCCTGTGCACAGGCCCCACATGGCGGATAATGGAATCCACCGCACCCCTCACGGCTGCGGCATCAGTCTCTTGCCCAAACCATGCTCTCCATCATGGAGACATTAAAGTTGGTTAGAATCTCTACATTGGCGGGATCGGTTAGGAATGGCTTGCACTCAAGTGCTGCCCATAAGGGCAAGAATCGTCGGTAGCATTCTGTCAGAAAGAATTTGTATGCATGCCACATACCAAAGAGGAGTGGCGTTTTTGCAAAGAAAGATGCTGTTGATAATGAGGCATAGGTCACACGTCTACCGAAAGTATAGGTCCACATCACATAGCACAGCACATAGGTTGGTGGTCCTGTCACTGGTCCTTGTCCGCCACCCCCCAAATCGGAGCACATCTCTAGTAGACCACCATGGGAGGATATGTTGACAAGTAGAACATCACATGTCCACCAATGGGCCATGGTAACCCCATACTTACCAATATCCAATGGCACATGGCGCTTCATAGCGGAGGTTCCTTGAAAGTACGTCATCAATCCTCCCACGGAAACAGCGACAGGGCTGCTGCAACAGACATGGCGGGTCACCAATGCCGGTGAATAGGTCTGGAAGATTCATACCCCTAAACACGGCAAAACCACCCTTCATTGAGGGAACACGTAGCATTGCCACATAGGTGGCACTGATGGAAATGTTCCCCTCTTGGGCTGCATTTCTGCTGCAGCGCCATTTATTGTAGTTGTCTACCCATAAAATCATAGTGTACACTGGGGCTAGTGCCTCAATTTGTTTAGCATAGCCTAGCAACTCTTCCGCAAGATAAGTTTTTCAGTTAGTCACTAGGCCAATGCCTGAGACTAGCGCTGCCTCACTTTTGCTCAGGTTTTCCAAGGATCTGCCAACCTCCACACTGCTCGTCCATCATTTCCTTAGTGAGGTGAAACATGAAACATGTCCATTGGCTCTTGGCAAAGGCATTAGGCCACCCCAGGTTTCTGGTTTAGAACCTAGTAGTGTTGAAAATAACTGGTTTTTGTCAATTGATTTTTCAAAAACAACCCTTTTTGCCAATGATTGGTTTTCAAAATACTCGGGTTTTCTGATTATTCGCTTCTTAGTAACCAAAATTCTCAAATCACCCACAAATAAGTCCATATGAGCCGGAGCCAGAGGGTAAACACAGGGTATAAGGTTGTATTTTACAATGTATTGGCAATGGTCGAGACCAGACCTTCTTCTTGGTGCAAACCTATATACATTGTATTACCGAAAACAATCTTGATGATGAGCAATCGTTCCAACTAATTGGTTTGGATTAGTTTGGAAATCACCGGTTGTGCCGATTGTTTTGAAAATCACCTCCGATTATTGCCAATGGCTGTTTTTTTTTGCAATTAATCGGGAAAACCAGTTCCGAACCCTACTGGGGCAAATGTGTGTTCCCCGTCTAGGCCAGTCGCAGTTGAGGTCCTGTATGCCCTTGTAGGACCGTGCTTGTGTGTGCCATAGGTGTAGGCACTAGCTCACACATTATAGCCCAAGACCCCACAGAGGGTGTCTTCAATCAGGACCTCCACTGTCTTCAGGGTCTACAGAGAAGTGATTCGCTTCATACATTGCACTGCCAAAATGTGGTCCTTGTCCGAAGGACGATTGGGCTTCTTGGATGTAGATGTTATGGACTTCTTAGTCAAAAGTTTACGGCGCCAGCACGACAAACTTGTGACTAGCCCGTTTAGTAAATCTGAGGCCCGACACCCTTTAGGGGTGGAAGCACCTTAGTGGCCATGGATTTGTTGCAATATTGCGGCAATTATTTTACCGGCAGTCATTTTGTGGCGCTCGGAAATTTTGCGTCCCCATGACTCCGTTGCCGCCATAACTCGCTACAATTTTGCATGGCTAGTAAATTGGTACAACGGCACAAAAAAATCACAAGGGTTGTTGTCTAGGCTACACATCAAATTGCAATTTTTACAGATTTCATGAAATGGCCTTTATTTGCAATTTTTGCACATGCTGCAAACATTACAGACATTCCGTTGGTTGCAAAAATTGGGCTCGTTGTTGGGCACCATGTAGTTGGGCCGCGTCGGGATGCTCTTTGCATGTGAGTTGCAATGTTTGCAATAGGAGGGGGGTCTACAGATAATAATGTGTGTTGCGTTACTTGGAATGGGAGTTTTGCTGTACCTCCAAGCAACATAAGTTGGCGGAATGTCCCCTCAGGGAGCAAAACGCATGCGTGTGCCCACCAACCTAGTACACCCGCACGATGAAGTTGAGGAAGTCCATGTCACACTTGGGTCACCACCCATCGAACAGGTTCCCCCGGAGACACACAACGAGGACTCCTCTGACGATGATGGTAAGTCAGATTTAGCAGACACTGGAACGCGACATGGGTGTTGAGGCACTTGCCTTTAACGGCGGGCACCATGTGCACGACCTACTCCTAGTCCCGCAACACAATGGTGATGATGGCGATGAGGGTGACGACGACTGGGATATCGAGGCCGATGTCGTCTTGGCTCAAACAGCTGGGTGGTAGGGGTATCATTGCTGCGAAACCGTGGCGTCCCAATTTGCAATGCCCAGTCAAGTGCTAGCCAACCCGTGTTGGAAGCGAGCACTAAGAAAGACAAACGCACCCCCCGACATAGAGCCGCGGGCTTAGGTTACAGATGCTTTTGGTCAAGACCTGAGCGGTTGGCTTCTGAGGAGCGGGGTGCAAAGTTCGGTCGACGAGGCGGCATGGGGCATGTGTTGTGAAAATGGCCAAGTTCGGGTCCCAGGCGACACCTTGGTCGAGCGGTACGTTGACAGCTTGGCCCATGGGGACACATTACAACCCATTCAAGTACAGCTCAAATATATGGTGGGTACTGTGATGGGACTGTACTACACACACGTGTGCCCAAACGCGCAGTTTGTCGTTTACGGCGCTAGTGCCGTAAACTACCCGTACTCCGTTTTAGGTGAGCCACCCATGACCAATGCAGCTGAACATATCACAAAAGTGCCGCCCAATCGGAAGAACTATTTACTAGACAACGGGTACCACATGCATCATATCTCCCACCACCTACGTTATCGGGTGTTGTCAAAGCACGTGTGTGAAAGTTGCACGCCTTTAGATGTTTTTGCACTTTTCTAGGTTTTCATCGTTGCTCCTTGTTCTCCACGGAGAAGTGATGCCATAGGGAGGTACAATGGCATATCGTTTGTTTTGGCTGTAGTGAGCCTGAACAAAACATTTGTGGAGACAATCACTCATATCAACCGCAAATATGAAGTGCTATGAGCCCATCCCGGCTACCAGTTTCCGTGGGCATTCAAAGGGGCTCACTACGTCTGATATTCAGGTTCTGATCTGGTTTTGGTAGACAGTCCACTACAAATTTGTTGCGAAGCTTAACTAGCTCGTGAATTTCTTGAAGTGCAGGAGGAACTTTATGTAGAATGTTTGCTATCCCACGAAAGAATTGCCGGCAGACAAGAATTGTATGTCTCTCCGCATTTCAACGTCTATCGACATTTACGGCTCTCACACCATAAAAATCACCACCACGGGTGGGCCGTCCCCTCGCTTTTAGACGCGACCCCCCCCCCCCCTAGTAGAAGTGGGCCGAAGGCCCCTGGGGGGGGGGGGGGGGGGCGCATTGGAGGGGGGGGTTCAGGGAGGGGCGATGGGGAGGGGTTCAGGGAGGGGCGATGGGGGGGGGGGTCGGGAGGGTCGGTTGGGGGGGGGGTCCGAGTGGGGCAATTTGGGGTAGTGGGGGGGGGCATAGGCTCCCGTTACCTCCCCTTGCCCTCCCTCATGGGTGAGAGCTAGGGCTAGGGTTAGGGGTAGGGTTAGGGTGAGGGTTAGGTTTAGGGTTAGGGTCATGGGTAGGGTTAGGTGTAGGGTTAGGAGCAGGCTGAGGGTTGGGGTGGGTGTTAGAGTCAAGGTTGGGTTCAAGTATAGCGTTGGGGTGCTCCACCGCCTGGGCGGGGAGGGATGCTATGTTGGCAAGGGGAATGAAAAAAATTTTCGGGCGCCTTTGGCGCCACCATATGTATGGCCGGTAGCCATTGACCCTTGGTAACTAAGTGGGCCCGGAGGGGGGGGGGGGGGGTCGCGTACCCAAACCGAGGAGACGGCCCACCCGTGATCACCACCTGTCCATGTATGTGCTTGTACAGAGAAATTACAGTTGTGCCATGATTTGCCGAACTCTTTGAAGGGTAAGCACTCAAACAGGTGTATCCCCCGTGGTGGTCTAGGAGGTGGGGCCTACGCTCACGTTTGTTTGGGAAAAGTGCTCTTGCCAGAATAAATGGGGCTCCCTATTGAAGAGCCCCTTTTGGACTGACCTTGCATTAGCGGCCCTACGGCAGCCATTGCTCAACCTGTTTGGCAAGGCAGGGGCACCCTTGCATAAAGAAAGACGCTATTCACTACAAAACCAAATTCGTCGACATGAAGAAGAAGGTGGTCTTGGCTTGTGTCCACTCCATGACAGTGGTCACTTCCCACAGCACTCACCCTTTTCTAGGGAAGCACCCCAGTGATTCTGTTTGGGAAGGCGACATCTCTTTAGGATTCGGTAGACCAAAACACTGTAGCCGGTGCATCCGAAGTTTTGTAATTCTTGAGTGACCACTACTGCGTACCCTAGGTCGTAGCAAGGCGACCGCTCTAACTGCTCAACCCCAAGGTGACGGGTTTGCGTGGAATGCTTCCTTTGGGGCTGCTTAGCCCTAAGGGAGCATAGTTGCCAAATTACTTTGGCCGTAACGTATGACTTCGATCTATCATTAATGCGATGCTCAGGCTCCATGTTGGACTTAAGCTTGACTTGAGGACAGGAAAGTGTTTTTTCATTTGCTAAGTGCCAAGATCCATAGTGGAAGTCTTCTTTGGAACGGTGGCTCCCGTGGCCACGGTGTTCCCCTGGTGGCAGGTGGTAGTTACGGTGCCACGAGAGGCAGTGAAGCACTTTTCCAAGGACATGGATATTGACAGAGCTGCTAAGCAGGGTGCTGCTGAATAGGAGCTCGCCTTGGAGATTGGGCTCCAAGCCAAAGGTACTTTGTTGGATGCCTCAATCATCCAGCGACAGACTGTTGAAGATGTTGCACAGAGAAGGTAACAGGTGACCGCTCTTGTGAAACGGCGTAAGGAGAAGGAGAAGGAGCTAGAAAAAAAGGAGAGGCAGGAGGCAAAGGAGGCAAACAAGGTTGCGGTTGCATTTGCCCAGCATGCCCCTGCACCTGCCCTCGATGCTCACACCCATGCAGATGCATCGGTTAGGTAGCTGAAGAACAGAGGTGCGGTCTGTACTTCTGAATCAGTCAGTAGTGGGTTGCTTGCTACATGTCAGCATACAACCCAAGCCAAAAAGGGTAAGAACAACCCTTGTCGCCAATATGGTGAACATGATGCCCAAGACATGCAAAGTGCGAGAGCAGACTGTGGCACTGCTGCCAAGGGTGCTGACAAGGGGCCCCCCAAGACAAAGGCCAGCCATCACGTGGTTGTGCGTGCCAAACGCCCCAAGCTTGAGGCGTCTTCCACATACAGTATCTTGCATCCGACAGTGATCAAATTGGGGAGTCGGCGCTCAACTTGGTGCTTGGAGGGAACAATGAGGTGTTCCGGTGCACCTTTCTTTTGACTGCAGTGCGGCTTATTTGTGGGACAACTTTTAGACCCTAAACATCAAGGTCTATTGCCTTTCAGTGGCAGTTTTTGTCGATGAAGTTTCTTAGACAATGCACATGATGCATATGTATATGCACATTGCCTTGATGTTTTTTTTACGGTGCTAGCACCGTAAATAGTAAACTCGGGTTTGTTCCCATGCGAATGCCATGATGTCTCCTTGGCAAGAGCTTTTTGGACAATGTGATGTGGAGATTAGTGAAACTCATTTCATTTTTCCACTTTTGTTTGTCATACTCTTTTCACATTTTGGAGCGCAAAGTCTCTTGAATTGCCTTCAATGACAGCTTTTGTGCATCTATTTTTTTTTCGCAGTGGACGTTGTGTAGATACATATGCAACATATCCCCCTGATGCTCATTTTACGGCACCGACGCCGTAAACGCCACATTTGGATTTGTTTCTATGTGATTGCCTTACTGTGTTCACATCATGGGGTTGTAGCGGAAAAGAATGCACGTGCCCGCTGTCCATGTGTTTTCTCTTGCGGCTCAAATGTCCCGTACACCTGCTCACATGTGTCTTTTGAGGTTATTTTCGAGACGAAGACAAACTCAAATGTATGAAAGTAAGACCAGGTTGCCCAACATACTTTTTTCCCCTACTGAGTGTCCCATGTTGCATATGTTTGATGTGCTCGCGAGGTTTTCCTTTTTGATATCTACGCTCATGCACAGCAAACAAACCCTTCGTTAACCGCTGGTGTGCCGGAAACTCGTTGCCAAGAGATTTTTGCAAAAGCCGTGAGGTTCCCGTTGTCCTTGTATTGCTCTGTTTCGGTTGTTCAACGTGATGTCACGTGTAAGAACTGGTGGGGGTGGGGCTGGGGTTCTTTTGGTGCCACATGCGCAGCTTTGAGAGGGAATTATTGGTTGGAAAGCCGTGGTATGAGTGGACTATGCAAATTCCACTGATTGTGGCCATCTTTGCCCTTCTCCTGCAATGAACGGAATTATTTTTTGGTGGTAGTATTGCTTACAAATGTCCAAGCGGACTTCTCTTTTTACCGCACTCGTGTTGTGAACATTTTCGGAGGGAGACTCAAAATTAAGGGCTGGTCTCTACACCAGAGAGTTGACAGAGTAATTGAGACTAAATTGATCAACATTTCCCTCCGAGCAGTGGTCCGAATACAGAGATTTCTTTTAAATTGTAAAAAAAAAATCTTAGCTATCAGTCACTTTGTGGATCAACTTTGCACGTTCCCATTGGGTTGCTAATGACCCATCGTAGCATATTCGAACAAGGTCCATGTCTTGCACTACCAGCTTAAACCAATGTTGCAATTATGTTTTTCAAACGAAACTCAGTGTCGAGAAAGTGCAAAATGTGACCGAGATTTGTCAATATCTACGGCGATGGAGCCGTAAAGTTTTCATGAGTCCCACTTTGGTGATTCATGGGTAATGAGCGTTGTCGTGCGCATTTTTTCAAAAGAGGTGCATGGTTTATGGGGCCCTGATTATGGGGATTCACGGTTGTACGTGTGCGTGCAGTGCACCCCAAGTTCATTGCTTTCTGCACCTCTGCTTTGGTAACTGTGATCTTGTAGACCGTTTGGTGTGACCCCCCTACGGCGTGCAGCGGCACGTTGCCCTGCCTTGATGTGCAGTTTCCATATTGGCTCCCTTTTCAGATGAATTGTGTTGCTCTACGCCACTAGAATATGGGGCCTGCAATCCCATGTGGACCGTTGGGTACACTAACCAACCCCCGCCCTCAACTCTTACCGGCGGCTGCCGCGATTATTAAGTACGGTTAGGGATCTCTTGGCAGCAGTGTGCTTGGTTGCAACACGATGACGCTTCCTACTTGCAAGTCTATGTCCACCACCGGTTGCCATTCCCCATGCGTGGAGCACACCCCACGCGGGCAACAGCTGCATTGCAGGGCGTACACTCCCTATGCCATGAGGCGCACCCAAAGCACCGGCTTGTCAAGCCTGGGCATATGAAATACCACCCCTCCCCCCTCGTCCTGCTAGATATCCGTGTGTACGCTAGGTGCAAATCACGGGCTTACACGATACGCATGTATTGCGCTTCCGTGAAGCCCACAATCACGTACGCAAGGCGTTGTTGCATCGTGGCCACATTCAGGTCTCTTGGCCTTCTCCCTGCTGTCTGAAAACGTGTCCCACGGCCCGTGGCATCCCTGTGCCCAGCCCCGTTGCCGCCTGTCTCCTCTTTGTATGTCGGCACGGCGCGCTCATCAGGGCTCCGTGTCTAACACCCATCCTTGGCTTTCCCTATTTGTTGCAAGATTCCCCTAGCGTCCTCACGGTGGTGCGCGTTTTCCTCTACGTGTCCCTTGACAGCAAATTGTGTATACGCTTGTGTGGTGTCCTCGGTGGTGGCCCATGGGTACCGCACTCGTAGCACGTGATACCCATTGTTGTGGCATGATACCACTTTTGTGGCAGCGTGTCCGGCGGCGTTCTTATGTTCCATGAGTGCATATGGCGGTTTTGGTCCTTGTGTGAGGGAAATTCTTGGTGGGGCGGTGGCTGGCGAGGAAACTAACAAGGGAGGATACTGCATAGCCTACGGTGTCTGATTGCCAAGACTAAAATACCCAATGGTGTTGAGGATTTTCTGAATGCATACAGTCAGAAAAAGCTCCAATGTTCATCAGAGACAGCGAAGTGCACACTACCAGAGTATCAACACAGCTCCAACACCAAGTCCAAAACCAGCCGCCAAAGCCCCAGCGAGCGGTGTGCCGGTGGTCGTCCCCCCAACCCCCCCCCCCCCCCCCCGCTCCCAGACCCCCCCCAAAAAACCCCCCGCCCTCCACCCCATGCCTGCTGCTATACTGGTGGTAGATGATTTCAATTATGTTCACAGTGCCAGTGAGGGCCCAAAAGAGGTGCGCAGTGACTCGTCCTTGGAAGTGCTTGATGAGGAAGAGGAGTTTGGACGGAGTACACAGGGTTGGGACTGATTTGACAGTTTTATATGCTTTTGTGCTTCCAACTGGGCGAAATTTTGCCAAGGCGCCCGACTTTCATGATTTTAAGCCCGGTATTATTTGAAACCGCCAAAGCTGGGCAAAATTTCGCCCAGCTTTCCAGTCGGTGTGAATTTGGCATCCTTTAGCACTGTGTCACCCCTGTTGCACAGCAGTTTGTGTTTTTGAACCTGGGTTCTACAAATTTGATGTGATTTGGCTAATATCTCTGTCTGAGCACCTGGATATCACCATGCCTGCACTCTATACGTGTTGTTTTGTTACCTTCCAAGCAATGTCTTCTATGGAAATCTCTCAAAATGTTGGTACACCGCCCGAAAACCTGGCCAATGATGAAGATCATCTCAGTGGAAGTGAGAGAACTCCTGCTGTTGAAGCCCCTGCACCAGAACCACAGCCCAAACCAGCCGCCAAACCGAAGCCAAAGCCCAAACCCAAAGGAAAGGCAGACATCAATCTGGCAAATTACCTCACTTCCACCAAACGCATTCGTGTCCGATGGGATCAGATCCTGATTGATAGAGACCGCTCCGAAGGCCAAGTTCGTGGGCTGAACCCCGACCGAGTCAAGGCCCGCTATGACGATTTATTACGGGCACCACCACCTGATTGTATTGATGATTTACTGCCGGTACTTGGCGTGCGTATGTTCTGCCCTGTCCTGTTTCGATTGTACTCGATCTTTAGTGCCATTTGATTTTACTATGTACTGTCTGTCACCTCATGTACAGCTGTGTTTTGGTATGCCATTGGGGGTCAGCACATCTACACGGCTGCTATGCAACATCGCAAGGAGAAGGAAGCCAAAAATCACCCCCTGCCTACATGGACCCGAGAGTTTGAAGGCTTTGAGGTTAGAAGAGACACTCCTTTGCCCATACGAAGAAAGCTAGCAGGGCTTCATCAAGTGCAGACCACAAGCAGTAGTGTGTCAACAACCAGTGAGCGGATGGCACTCCTACTAGAGCATATTGCGGAGGATCGAGATGCCCCCCTGCTCACCCATTCTCATAACATGTTGGGTGAAATTGGTATTACAGCTGATGAAGGCAATGTGGTGTGTTCAACGTTTCGACTATATCCATTATACATTACTGTAGGCCTGTATTGTTACCTGTCTCTTGCTGTCTTAAGGTCACTATATCCAGGCGTTGGGCAGGGTTGGGCAAGCTTGTCAACTTCATTGGGCAGCCACATGTTAACGCAGTCTATGGGATGGAGAAGCGAGATGTTGAACCGGCGCTTGGGGTTTTCAAAGAGTGCGAAGGACTGATGCCAGACAGATTGTCGGGCCTTGTCCTCTACATGTCGGGTACTAAAAGCTCAGTACTTGGTATCAAACGTGAAAAAAAGTTGGCCAGAGTTGAGCGGTTGTGGAGTTGGCATGTGCTCCATCCAGATGCAGTCACAGAGGGGTTTGTGGACGAGTCCAGGGGTATGCCGACTTTTTCTGCATTATTGTGCACTGACAGTGGTAGTGATGTCGTGGTATTTATTTTGTTGCTGACGCTGAGCTTGGCGAAATTTCGCCCAGGTCCCTCGATTTTCGTTCACAAGCATACCATTCGTGAACTGCCTCATTTGAGTCCTATGTATACCCTGTGCAGCAAATCTGGGTACTTTGACCATGTGCAAAGAACAATGTCGTATTATGGCCCATATCCGGGTCCTGTATGGCAGCTGGGTGTGGAGTCCCGAGTCACCTTGGCCACCGTGGGCTTCTATTGTCAAGGCAGTCACTTGGACCACCGACCTTTACCAAGGGTTACGTGACAGGCTTCGCAAGCCCCGTGACACCAAGTATTGAAAAGGCTAACGGTGGGCATAGGAGTCTCAAGTTGGGTGACACCATTATTGAGACAGATACAGGGAGAGTTCTGAAGGAGGAGGGTAGAGTTGAGCTACTCCCTTTGTGGGCAGGCTGCCCTATTCCTAGCTTTATTAGTGCACTGCCATTTGTCTGCATCTTGATTGAGGTCCCACATATGTGGACGTTGGCCCTGCACAATATTGTGGCACAATTTGTATTGAATGGTATTTTGGTGGCAGTGAGTGGTGAGACTGTTGATGTTCGGGCCTGTGTGAGCAACCTGAAAGCTGCCTTTGCTGAGGAATTTTTCCATGCTGATGTATGTGTGTACAACTTGTCCAAACCATTAGCACTATACAGCATGGGACAGACTGCTCTTGCACTGTGCAGTCTGCACCAGTTTTTTGGACGCCTACCTCGATATGTTTCGTATATTCAGGGCCCACTGACGACTGCCATTCCTGTCGAAGTGTTCTGTTATTTGCTGTATGCTTTGGATTTGATTCAACAGAATAGTACATGGATAATGGTCTGCACACAGCAGCCAAATTTTTCTGTAGCCCTGTCCATTCAGAGCATGTTTCGTGTGAACATTGCAGTGGCATACTTGTGTGAGGAGAAGTAAATTCCTCAGTCATTTGTTACTGATTTGAGAGCTGCTGTGTCGACTTGCGACACTGTGGCACCAGTCCAGTGGGACCGAGTGTGTGAAGACCTTGCAGATGGGTTTCCAGTAGATTGTACGCGAAGGACGTATGTAGAGCAAGAAGATGAGGCCACCCAACCAGAGGAAGAGGACGGTGAATCCCAAAAACGCCCCCCCCCCCCCAAAAGGCAACCGGCAAGCGGGGGGATGGCACCCCCGCCAAGGCCAAAAAATCAAAGGCTGGAGCTAACCCCTCACAGCAGAGCCCCAAGCCTGGAGCAAAGCCTCCACCCAACAAGGCGCTGGGCACGTTTGCAGCCTACTTCACACCGTCCCAGAAGACACAGAATGGACGTGGTGCCACTGGTAGTGCTAACAGTGAGATGCCTGGTGACGAGGCACCACAAGCAAATGGTGGGCAGTTTACCGGTAAGGGTGCCAAACCAAAGGCACCTGGCCTAAGGAAGCGGCGATAGAGTGACGGTGGTGTGTGCTCTGACTGTTGTGTTGTATGTTTTCCCTGTTACATGTCAGGATGGCGTTCTGCTCTGTCTCTGCAGATGCAATTGACGTGTTGCGCACTGTTTTTTTTGTAATTTACTAAAGCTGGAAGACATTTTGCCTAGATTCAGGCTTTTTTTGGTACACGGTTCGTATTTACATTTTTGCAAAGCTGCACTAAATTTCGCCCAGAGGTCTCATTAATGGCAAATAGAGACCTTGATTATGATGCATGAATTTGACTGACTGTCAATTGACAGTTTGTGGGCACACACGGGTTGCAGCAACCCTTGCCAAGGGCTTGCTACCCTACTTCTTGCACTGCATCGCTTCGCAGGTTGGTACATTTGTGTGTCACGCAGAAAGGTTTGTTGTATTGAAGAAACCTGCATTCTTCCTCTGCTTTTCCAGTATGCATGTATGCTTATTGTGTTTTGACGCCTAGGATGTGGTTACCTGAGAATGGCATTTTAGGTAACTAGTGATACTCATTTTTTCCTACCAAGAGCAAGGGGTCCCCTAGGTGCAAAATTCATACCCTGTTTTTGTTGGGGGGGGGGTACAATATGGCCCCGTGGAGCCTAGCCAGTGGGTAGGGGGGTGGGCAGTTAGCGTAGCCTAAGTGGTTCCGCCTCCCCTGCTTTCTAGTCGTATGGGGACCGGGTTACCGAGTCCTTTCCACAAGGCTTTGCGTTGGCTGCTTTTCTGGCGGCTGGGTTCTCTAATGCTGATGCCTTTTTGCTTGCCCATGGCGCTACCTTGGCCCTTGTTCGATTTGATGTACTCTGCGGTGCTGCCGGTGCACCTTTTTTTTGTGCGCATCCTTGCACCGCTTCCAAGTGGTGTTGTGTGCCACCTTTTCCCTTGTTTTGTCCCCCCTCCCCTTTCTTGTACCCCTTGTGTGGTCATCGGGTTTGTCTGGGTGCCAAAACGGGCACGTTGGTTTCGGGAGGGACGTTCTCCCACACCATGAATCTCACTTTTGGGGCGGCCCTCCAGCCCGCTTGCGTGTTCAGCTGGCTTTCATCAGCATGCTACGGAACCATGCGTACACCCAACAAGGCTAAAAAATTGCTGCTCTGTAACCCTTGTACGCGATAACACTCCCGGAAATTGCATGCGGGGGGCTTCATCAAGACGTTTGACCACATACTTATCCTCTTCCAGGACAGCAATGGGGAACCAAGGACGTGACATGTTCTGAATGAACAAACGCACGTGCTTTGTGTACTTGTCCACAGACTTCTGCGTCAGCACACCCTGGCATTTTTTCGCTCCTGGAAGTGTGGGGGGGAGAGTTAAAAAAATATCGCTTGTCTGCTGCACTGACTGGGCATTACCAACCTCCCTTGACCTCATGAGTAGGCGACTAAGCATTGCTTCGCTGTACTCCTCAGAAAACAGGCAACGAAGTGCCCGGGTGTGCCACTCGGACCAGAAAAGTAGTGCTACAGTATTGGTACGCAGGTATTCAGTTCTCATCCACTTTTCAGAAGGTATGCTATTCATCATCAAGACAATACTCATTCCAATGCATTCTTTTGCAGCTGCACTGGAATTTAGAGAGCGACCGTTCTAGTTACATTCACGCACAAGTACTCCTAGTGCCAGAAGTGCTGGGCAATACGAGAATAACAGGGCCTTCAGGGCTAGCAGACATTTCAGACCCACTCTTTGAGCATCAGACAAGTCGGCAAAATTACTCATAAGGACCTGGGTAGTACTATCAAGCCGTGCTTTGTTAGCAGCTGTAGCCAGGAACAGACCAACAATGGTTTTTTCCATGTGACGCAATTTGACTTTCATGGGCACCACAGCTCTAGCCTTCAGGTCCCCACCGTGCTCAAGAAATTTGATAATAGGGGCAAATGCCTTGTGGGTTAGTTCCACAAGATACTTATATGGGTGGAAGACACCGTAAAGCAACGGGTGTCCCAACAAGAACTGGTCTACGTGCCAGGGGGCATAGCTTGCTCCGAACGACATTTTCAGGAGTGCGTAAAACATCTTCATGTCAATCAGAAATGGCACAGTCCGTCTCGTCTTCACCTGCAAGCATTCTAGCCCCCTGACAAACTCCAATAACTCAACAAGACTTCCGCATTTCAGGTGGGATAACCAAAAGGGGCTCCGGTTGAGGGATACCACAGCATTGCGAGCATAGTCCGGAGGTGTACGAACCCAGATCCGCAAAATGGGCCCATTTCGGACTTTACTTCTTTGCAACAGCAACCCAACACAGCGAACTAGGTAGTCAACGACCCCGGGTATACATTGTACAACAACATCCAAACCGGGCAGAGCGTGGTACTGGCGCAGCTCAGTAGTGTGCAACACACCGACAGCAATCACATTCAAAGTCTTATATGGGCTATGGGGGTCCACCTCATTGATGTAGCGACGGTAATTGTCGAACCATAGGGTAATTTGCTGTCCCTCAAATGAATCCCATAGGTGTGAAGCTTGAACACTGGCCAAGGCCGAGATAGTAGGGGCATTCATAGTGCATTCCCCTGCCATTGTCAGCTTACGGCGGATGGACTGGGTCATTGTACCGCGATATGAAGCTCCAGTGGCTCTCTCAGCACGGGGATATGTCAGCACTCGCACAATGTTATACAGTGAGAAAACTTGCTTCTGCAGTACCGTCAACCATCTTGTTGGACGACTAGAACCGAAGGTAGCCCGCACATGCCCAACATTACGTCTACTCTTTCCATTGTGACGCAAATCCAGTGCCAGCTGCAGCAGCGGGAGTGTCCTCCCTTTGTTCAATGCCACCCGAATGAGAGCCTTCGGGGTACCAACGCGAGTACCCCCCACGGCTGCTTGAAGAAAGCGCACATCAATCATGTCTCAGAGCCACATTGGCAGAAGCACCCCTAAGAGTCAGTGAACAGAACGCAACAGAGGTACCACCCTGTAGGTAAAGGGTGTCAAGGCAAGCTGGAAGAAATTTTGCCCATGTTCAACTTTATCAACTGGTGGGCCTAAGTGACAGGCAGGCAAAGGGCAACGTATCATGCACAGCACAAGGAAAGAAACAACAGGGGGGGGGGGGGGGGCTAGAAGAAATTTCGCCAAGGATCATTGATTGGTGTTTTTGGGCTATATATTTTGCAGAACAGGCAAAGCTGGGCGAAATTCCCTCAGGGTCATCAAGACATCAAAATATGTATACCTTTTTTGCTATCCGGGGGGGGCTGGGTGTTTTCCTTGACCCCTTCCTTGCGGCGAGGGTTTTAGTTGCAGAAGCCATGATGGCTGTTCTGCGCGTTTTCTTGATGTTGGTGTTCTGCTCCTTGTTGATGTAGCTATTGCACGTTGTTACTATTGCGGCCTTTGTCGCTGCCTTGCGTGTGGTGGCTTCGGTTGTTGGCCTCCTATCTCTTGAGGCTTGCTCCCTTGACGACTTTTACTTTCATGTTCCTGTGTGTTGCCTACCCCGTCGTCGTTGGTGGATGAACCATGCGACTATTGGTGTCAAAGGTCCAATTCCTCCACAGCTTCATCGAATCCCGTGCACGCCAGAAGATTGTTGGCGGTTGTTACCATGGACGAACCTGGCCTTTTTGTGTTTGGGGTCGAGCCACCCTAGGGCGCCATTTCTCCCCGCTGTGGCCGGCGGGCGCACAGTCTAGGGGACCCTTTCCCATCCTTTGGGTGCTCTTCAATGGGTGCTTGTTTGGTTAGCTGCAAAAACGCTGTTCTATGGTGACTGCACCTGCCGCTCGTGTCTCGGATTTTCCCGCCACTGTATGACCATTGCCGCTTGGTTCTTAGGCCACACTAACTACCCGCCCCTTACGACCCAAACATGTTCCCTTTGTCGCCTTTTTCGTGTCTTGTTTTCATGCCTATGTTTTCCATGTGTCGCCTGTACTATAATAGGTGGTGATGAATAACTGTACATTTATTGCGTGTACTATGCATACATACTTTGAAACTCAAATTCACTGTCTCTATTTGCCAATTCGCCAAGACCTGGGCGAAATTTCCCCCACTGCGGTGTGTCAGTAGGGGAAGAATAGCACCTATGATGGGGAGCCAATGCAGAGCGTGCGAGAAACGAGCCAAACCGAGCATCTGGTGCAAAAACAAGAGCACTGAGGTCAGCTCCATCACAAGCAACACCACCGGCCTCATCACCCCAAGCAGCAAGAGCCACAACACCAACACCAGATAAGCCATAATAGCGCAGCACATGCCCCTGCACCGCCAACAAGACTTCAAGACGACAGAGATACACGGTGGGTCACAGTTAGCATGCCCTCATACCTTTGGAGCACCACCTTGGGAGTTTCACATGTTTGAAACTAATCTGCCCGCCACAATTCAAGTCAGGCCGATGGAGTGCCATGCTTGGTAGCTAGGGAAGTGAGCTAGTGGAACTATATAGTCGATTCCTCGACAGCGCTAAGGATCATGTCAGAACGGCCCATCAACGACTAAGTGGAACTGATATATGATATACGAGATACGCTAACAAGAGGCCGACGTGTACAAATAAGCGTACACACTGTAGTGGAACACTCCTACCAAGAAGGGGACACACTGTTTGTGATAATCGCCTTGCACAGTCCAACTATTGGCCAAAAATGTCATGGCGGAGACATTTAGTCTATTAGAGCGGACCATAGATCCCCTTAACGATAGCAACAACCCTAGCGAGATGTCAATTTTGTGAGTAGCAAGTGTGTCCGGCTGCAAGGCACCGCAATGCAGTACAGAGTGGCAAAACCAATGGCCGAGCCGTGGCGTGATACAAAAGCAAATGCGGGGAGTGTCGGCAGTCGAGCACATGGACCACAGCACAACACAAGGCCACGCGGGACAGTCCACAACGGAGCACACAAACCCAAGCGGAGCGGCGAAAAGCAACACAACGCATAGGCACGCACATCCAATAGTGGAACAACGTAGCGCAACTTGGCACACAAAACTGCGCAATAAGGCAAGGCCGCGCGCTAGAACAGGGCCACACTAGACGGGCCACCGAGGAAGATAGAGGCAAGAGCAAAACAATGTACATCAACACAACGGCATGCGGACAACACTGCTAAATGGGGCGGGAAAACATAGCCAACAGTGTGGCAAGGCATGGCAGTGCTCCTGCATAACAATTGTGGGCATCAAGAGCACGCGGAGCCATCACCTGCGCCAAACCAACACCGAGCACCCAAGGCAAGCGGCGTAATAACCACGTGCGCAACGCATACACACACAGCTGCCACCGCCAACCGACAAGGGGCGCGCAACCGCACACCACACCCACAACTCCCACGACACCCATGGCCACACCCACACACAACACACAAAGCATATTGCCGTGGGATGCTCGGGGTAGCCCAAAACCACCCTAACCACCTCAAAAAGGTAACACAGCCCAAACCTAATGACGGTGGCCGCCCCCGGAGGGGACTGGCACCCGTCTGCACGATTAACCGTGGCACAACAACTCAAAATGGATGTCAATCCAGGCTGTCGAGGCCTTGGAGCAAAGGATTCGTGTGACTCCACCCACTGCATGGTCTTGTGCATGGACCACCGACGGATCGGATGCTATTTGTGATAAGCATGCCGAGGGTCCCTGCACTTGCCGTGGTCTTCAAATTTAGCCACTCAAGAGCTAGGGCAACAGGGCGCCCCGACACCGCCCAAAGAACACAACAACAACAACACCTCACACCAACCCCGACAGACAGCATCAACTAGTCACTTTGCAGATTTGGAGCCATGTGCAGAAGCACCGCTTGCCCCTAGCATCAACTAAAAAACATCACTGCAACCAAACGGCTACCACCGAAGGGAGGGAGCCACAAACCGCCCCTCCCACATCGCACACTAGTTGGAACGATGGCACCTACCGAAGAGAAAAGAAAACCACACCAGGAAGCGCGGACGGCCAACCAAATGGAAACAGGGCTGCCACACGGGGGTGAACCAAGCCCCACAAACACATAGTGCATCACAAAGGGCGGCCATAGGAAGCGAGCATCGCACCAAACGGCAAACACGGTGCACGCCGAATGCACCATGAGCAACAAGGCCCACCCTCCCTCCGCAACATGCCCGCGAACTAAGAAACGTCAAGGGCTGCAGCTTGCGCACAGGGGGCGTGCCCGCCACAGTGGTGGTAGCACTGCCGTGACTAGCCCAGCACCCGCACGACAATCCACGTCGTGTGGGGACGCGCAACCCTCGTGTGGGGGGCTGACGTGGCACGAGTAGTGGCGCACGGGTGCCTTCCACGAACGCGAAAAGACAGGTGGAAGAGCAACACGGCAAGGCAAGACAAGGCAGTCACACCAGGAGGGACATGAGAGAGTGGAGCATAAAAGGAAGAGAGGGGGGGGGGGGGCAAGCAAGGTAGTGGGTCAGTGGGGGGAACTAGGGATCGGAAAAAGGAGGGGAGAGCATGCGCATGGGAGACAACGACAACACAGGGGATGGCCCGGCCAACAAGCCCCGTTGCTACCGATTGCAAGGGCAAACCATGCTCGCTGGGTATCAAGTTGGGGGTTGCCTACCCATATAGGTTGTCAGCACACCAAGGCTCGGATCCCGCCACGGCATACCAAGAGGGGGGGACAACAAGCAGCCCAGATTCCCCCGGGTGCCCAAGACCCCTCTGCCCTCTCCTGGGTGCCCCTTTCATATGCCCAGGCTTTTCAGGCAACAAATTATTTAGCAACCATGACGCGCACCGACCCACACAAGGATGTGGCCACACAACCCACTGGGGTACCCTAGGATTGTCATTGGTGATGAACATGCGAAGGAGACACTACACCCAGCGCGCCACCCCTTGGGCTCTTCAAGAATGCCGTGCCCTTCGGCTCATCAGAGGGACCGCTGCACCACCGACGCAACTATTGATATTGGATTCTCCACACCGCTAAAGGGACCCGTGCATCGCGGTTTGTATCGTCCGGATGTTGGACGAGAGGTACAACAGTCTTCACAAACGAAGCATGGCCTAAATCAAGGACAACACCGCGGCCACCGTGAAGCGTAAACCACCCAAGACACCACCATAAGGGAGGCCGGGGGATGCCATGAAGCATTCATATGTTCGCGGACTCGGAGGACTACAAACCTGCCGTGGCCGTTCTGAAGTGCAAGACAGGTCCACATGCTAGCATATGCCACCCGCGTCAAGCACAAAGCATCCACCGCCACCAGCTAAGCACAGCCCACCTCTACGGCAAGCAGCGCGCCATGCACACGCGCAACCCACGCAGTTATGGGGGGCACGTACCCTGCATGTAGGCCAACCTGGTGGCGAGGCATATCTGTACCCGTTGCGAACGGCCATGGAGGGACCTTTTGAATGCAGATCGAAAATCGCACAAACATGGGTGCACAAACGAACGATTTTGCCCGGAAACGACTATTTTCAGAAAGTTGGGATGGTACCAACATTTTTACAAAATTTGAAAGATTCAAATCCGGGTGCGTGAAAAAGGAAATGGCCCTTTTTTGAGACACCACGATGCACGGTGCCCCACAAAAAGCCCGATTCTTACTACGAGGTTTCCCTGTGTCTGCGCCGGCATTGTGAATATGTATATGCAGCAAATGCGCGCGAAAATCGTGTGATTTTCACATTTATTTTCACGCACACGCGCACCTCCACCGTGTGATGTGCACCAACTCAAGTACCCATAGCCACCACAAGCCATGGTCCAATGTCTGCATGCCCTAGGCCCGCCGCTTGCGTATTCTGAACCGCTATGAGAGGACATGTATATAGTTGAGGTCACTAAGCGCCCTCTTGGGGGCACGCCGCACTCATTGCCCCACTGTCACGCGCCCTTATCCACGCATGGACTTCTTGGTGACCTCCAACCCATCTCGACGGAGGATGTCATCTATGTTGTAGTTGCCAACCACAACTTGCACACCTGGACGGCCACGCATGCGGCATAAGCCCTAGCTATTGCGCAACATGCGCTTTAGCCTACGGTGGCTGCCTTCCATGGCAAAGCATGCAAATTTGGTAAGGATTCGCCACTTGCGGGCAAAGAAATACAAGTGGTCAATCCACAAATGTGACCACAGCAGCTTAGGCCGCTGTAACACTAAGTGTGCCCTGCCCATTCTTATACTACATTCGTGTAGCCTTCCTACGTTCCCGCCGGACAACGAATCCGTTTGCCATGCATACAGGCCCATTTGGGCAAATTTGTCCCCCAACTCCCTGCAAACTGCACCCCATAGTCGGCCTCCCACCTGCTTGCTGTTCATTCCCCCTACCTCAACGCGTATCGTAATGACCGCATCCCAACGCCGGGTGCACATGAATTGCACAGCCGCGGCACACTTCAACTTAACCTTTCCCTTCCATTGGCCTCACCATTGTTCAACCTCCCCCTTGTTACCGTCTTCGCTTGAATGTGGGCACCATCTAGAATGGGCGGAAACAAATTGCGCACAACGACAGCCGCAAAATTGCTTGGTGCTGCTCCTATTGCGTCACGCATGCCCGTGATACAAGATGTAGTGACACGCAGCACCTCGTGCACCCCGTAGTGAGGAATGCGGCAGTTACCTGCAACGCGGCGATACATCGCTCCAAGTGGGAGCACCACATGTCACCAACCGTCCATGGTGTCTTCCAAGCCCAAGTTGGCAAGACATTGTGCCCTACGGCACCCGCACACCCAACACAATGAGGCTTGAGGAGCCTCAGCTTTCCAAATCTTGCAATTGGCCATTAAAATCCGTGCCTTACCATCAGCATAATAAAAAAGGTTTCCATGATGGGATCCGCTGTCTCCTAGAATACACCCTTACTTGCGTCCCACAATTGTTGGTCGAAGTCCACTTCCTAGCCGGCCGCGCCCAACGTGGCCCACTCCTCACTACCCTCTAATAGCCACCAGGTGGCAAGTTGGTCATGGCTGCTTGTTCCGCCAAGTAAGCAATGGACGTACGATGCCTCATGGCGTGATGTAGCATCCACGGCAGTCGGCGTCCAATGTAGTCATGGATCGCCGGGTTGTGGGACTTGGACAGGTTCGGCCCGTCGACAACTATATAGGTGCTACAACCACTTCCGTACTGGGCAAACAGCACCATCGAGCTCGGCACCGTCACCTGTCGTGGCAACGAAGCTCTCTGAAGCAGGGTGTGCGACTTGTTGCATTGTGCCCCACACGTCCTCCCAGGGTACACCTTCAATTAGATGAGGACTGAGGTACTGCGCCTCGGTCCTCGATGGCTGAAGTGACCGGATGCGCCACACTGCCGCGACGGTCCTCTCTCACATGGAGGGCGCCGTAGGGTTCTGCAACCCCCTCCGCCGTAGTTGCCGGCGTCAACATGATCTGGCCTATGTCCGGCAGGTGTTGCACCGTGTAGGGTGCACCTAGCTCCCGGGAGACGATGTCTTCTGATGACGAGAGGCGGCGTGCCTTGTATTGTTTGGACTTAATATGGGGGAAGGGGCTCCTTCCCTTGGCTACACTGCCACAGGGCATGAGAATAACATGGCAGTGGCAAGAAGCAGGTGGTGGAACATTGCAGGTCATTTCATATTGTGTAGGGTGCAGCCTGTGGCGGTCTGGAGCGGACTCGAAGTGCCACTCACAACCATCCCGAAATGCACAATCAAATGAATCGCAAATCATTCCAAAATTGCGTGAAAATAGTATGAAACGCTCAATTGGCAGTCCGGGTGCATTATTTGCGCGAAAATCGCATGATATTTGCGACATTGCTCACAAATGTAATGTACAAAGGTCGCAATCTTCGCGACGTTGTTCCATATGGAATACAGAATGGTTAAAAAGGGTGCTACAGGGAATCTCGGCGCCTACTGCTTCCCGTCCTTGATCCCGCGGGGGTTTGGGGGTCGAGAAATCCGGGGTGCAGGCAGCCTTCACGATGGTCATTACAGGGTACTTGGAGGCCACATCCGCATGGGCTGACATTGTCTTCCCATAGTCGGGGAGGACTTTTTCCATAGTGGGCCCCGCGCCCGCTTGCTGCGACACCAACATCCGCACTGTGGAACCCACCGCTTGTGGGCCAGCCCATTGCCGGACTCGACACGGGACATGATGACGGACCTGGGGGGTATGGGGTGAACCGATGCATAGGGGTCACACATCCTGTCCTTCGGCTTGGTTACAAGTTTTTTTGAACAGGCTACCAGTCAGGGCGTCTCTTTTAGACACTCTGGATTGGTAGCGCCGGGGTAGCGAGGGATCCGCCGTTTGTTGTTCGGCGGTTTTTTTGTTGTTGTCGAAAAGCCGTGGCACTCTATCCCCGCCCCCTCGCCCCAGATTTTCTCCACCCCTTCCCAATCGTCCTTGGAGTCACCGGAACTGAGGGCGTTTCTGTTCACCGTATATCCAAGCCCGTCAACAAAGTTGATGGGCATGGGAGGTGTAGGACGGTCGGGCAGAAGAGAGGGGTTAGGGGTTGCATAGGTAGGCGGGTCGGGCAAGGGGGCGGTTCGTAACGGGGGTTCGGGGGTAGTTAAAGTAGGGTGGTGGGCCAATCCCCGATAACCACTCAACCCAAGCATCTGATGGAGCGTCGGAAGAGTGATGTCCGGGATGTGGTGGAGGGGAGGCACGTCAAGTCGGGCGGGGAAGATCCCAAAGTCATTCCACAACTGAGTAGTGGCAGTGTGCCACTTAAAAAGGGGAAAGAAGAATGGTCCCCCTTCAGTTCCCAAGCAGGGAAGTACTCCCCCGCGAACCTGTGTGAGACATAATGACGTTCAAGAAAATCGGAGTTTTTTGACGTTTGAAAGCAGTTTTTCAAAACTTTAATACTGCTTTTGACCAAATGTGCAACCTATTGACGTGGCAATTTTTTGTGATTGATAATGGATGCCCGGGTGTTTTTGAGACGGTGGTGGTGCTTGTCACGTTTTTCAATCGTTGCAAAAGTCTTTCAAAAAACAGCAGGATGTGCTTCAAAAAAGTTTTTTGAACTGTTTTTTGACATTTCAACTTTCAAAATTGAACACCCCTCCGACAACGTAAGCATACACACATGCAAAACACAACAGCCTTTGACGTGTTGCACCCCGATTGTCACATGCATGTCATCCGAGGACACGCCAACGAGTTGCGGGTGTCCCTTGCAGTTCGCGGGACTGGGGGGGCTCCCAAAGAGCTTGGGTGTCACAGGCGTCTTGCGCGGACCCGGTGGCGGGTTCCGCGGGCGCGGAACCGGTGTCCGGCCCTGCGATGGCAGGCTCTGCGGCGGCCTCCTTTGGTTGGCGGGTTGGGGTCTGGCTGGCCGCCTTGTCTGCTTGCGTGGAGGGGGGCCTGGTGCGTTGCTTCCCCCTTGCGCCCTCCTCTTGTGGCCTTTTGCCATCGCGCCATGGCGGTCGTCTCAGTGGCAAAGCAAAAATGTGCCCCCACGTTGTACGCTGTCTCCCCTTTGCCGAACCGCACCAACTTTGCCGCCCCCCCTTCACGGTCCCAACCACCTCCCCCTTTTCCACCCACAACGGTGGGCTTGCGAATGCTCCTCCCCCCCCTTACTTCCCCTCACCCCCCTGCGGCTTCCCCTCCCTGGTCCCCCATCCTTCTGCCTCATTCTCTTTTTTTACCCCCCCTGGAGCTGCCTTTCCGCCCCCTTCCCCTGTGGCCTACCCCTTGCGCTTGCCGGTTGCTGCCTTCTTTTCTTCGGCGGATTAGGCGGGTCACGTTGACCTCCTCGACCTCGCTTGAGCTCTCGGTGCAGCTCGAGCGCGAGGAGGAAGAGGAGGGGCTGGGCTGGCGGCGCCGCTTCTACCCGTGCACCCTCCCCTCGTCGTCCAAGTCAAACTTGAGACGAGCTAGCGGGTGGCGGCAGGCTCTCCTCCGCCTTCACGGCGGCTAAGGCGGGGGCCGCCTTGCCCGCGGGCGTGGAGGTTTTGCCGACCTCCTCCAGCGGCACCCACGGCTGCGGCGGCCTCCCTGACGGCCGCAGCGTCCTCCGTGACGTCGCCCACAGGCCGCTGAGCTCTCGGCCCTGCTGCCATTCCTCGAGGCAGCGCGAGATCTATAGGCCCGCGGGCGGGTGACTCAGGAGGAGGCGGGAGAAGCCGCCGATGCTGACCACGTCCTTGGTGACGCCGTCCGCCCCCTGATACTCCACACAAGCGCCCGCCGCATGCGAGACGTTCGTGTGGATGTCTTTCAACTGAAAAAAAATTGGCCGGCAGAGCAGAGAAAAACGTTCCGATTTGAATTTTCAAATTCCTTTTTGAACTTTCCAAAAACGATAGTTCTGCCCAGGCCTGCTTGTTTTTGAATTGGAACTTTCAATTTTGGAAATCCTACCATGGGTCACCGACAGTTAAATTGGCGCACCACGGGGCAGGCCACAGGGAGGGGGGGGGGAGGGCAGGCATACCCGTACTTGTTGGCTACTGACACGTGCCAGCAGGGCTGCCACGCCGGCGCGGAACATGACCTCCGGTGTTCCTCCTCGACGGCGTCCGCCTCCCGGGGAAAGCGGCACGTATTCTCAGGCCGCGTCAACGTTGTCCCCGGATGGCGGCCTCCATAACTGTGGGCCTGGGCAGGTTTATAGAGCCCAGACCCGGTGAGCTTGCCCCAATCTGAGACAAGGAACGTCTTCTGGTGGCAACGTTCGACGCGCCCCAGGCTATCCTGGGCCCATCGGTGGTACATGACCTGATATACCACTGAGCCCAAGAGCCCCGCGGAGGTCTTGATGCGCTTGCGCTCCGACACATGCGAGGAGCCCAGCATGGCAGGCAGCGCGGCCGCCCGGTTGCCCATTGTCCACTGCCAGCCAACCCCCTCCTCGGACTCCACCATCACCCGGGTCCCAAGGGCTTCGCATGCTGGATGGAACCCTGTAGCGTGCGCTGCAACACAAACTGCAGGGTGACGTGGGCATTGAGGGGCCCCGGAAACAGTGGGGCGTCCAGGGCAGGTGGCTCCTCGTGCACAGCCGTAGGCAGCCAAGGCACCCGGAGCGCCTTTGAGAGGGCGATGGTGGGCACCACCTTGTGGTTCCAGGTGCGTGGGGCCGCCCCGATTACCTGCACGGAACCCATTGAGCCCAACTCATGGTCTGCCTCCTCATGCTTTACCTCAGCCCTAACCTCCTGTTTTACCTCTGATCCTGCACCCCTTACACCCATTGCTTGCTCTGTCTCCTCCCTCTTGTCCCCCTTTTCCCTCTTGTTCTTCTCTTTCTTCTTCTTCTTGTCCTTCTTGTCCTTCTTGTTCTTCTTCGGCCGCTCATCCCCCCCGCCCCCCCTTTCGGCGGCCCTCTCCGGCACATGGGAAGAGGGGTTGGCGGCAAGGGGGCCGCCCCGGGGCGGGGGGGGTGCTGGAGGTGCAGTTGCTGTTGCTGCTACTGCAGGTGCTGCTGCTGTTACTATTTCCAGGATTGCTTTTGCTACTGCTGGCGGTGGTTCTGCTTGCAAGGCTGCAGGGGGGCCCTGCATCATTTGCACCTGAAAAAGAATGTTCAGAACTGAAAATTCAAAAAAGAAAAATTCAAATTCAAACAGTTCTCACGGTAGTGACGACTTTTGGAGTGAATTTTGAATTTTGAACATTATGTTTTGAACCAAATTCCGTGCTGTACTGTACTCTAATGTAGTATACTATACTTTGCTGTACTTGTTGTAGTGCACTGCATGCCGTAATGTATTGCACTGCACTTTTCCTTCGGTACTGCACGGTACTGCACGGTGTTGTACTGTACGGCATGTTGTATTGTAATGTATTGTACTTTTCCTTCTGTACTGCACTGTACTGCATTGTAATGGAGTGTGTTGTACTGTACCAATCTGTATGAATAACAAGCACACACAATGGCACAATGCACACAACTACCAGCAAAAGCATACCATTTTATGAAGTAGTTCCGCGTTGCTCTCGGCAATCATCGCCGCGACGGCGCGTTCGTTCATGCTGAGAAAATTTGGGAGGCCCCAGGTGTGGAGTGGCAGATCGAATTGTAAGAACCACCACTCCCACACTTGCACCACAACGCTGGCCTCCCGGAGTGTTGGATGCTTGGTGCAGCCACCCCCACAGTCCGAGTGGTCGTTGTAACCCACCTTCAAAATACCATTCACCGATTCGACAATGTCCTGCCTCATCATGGCCATGGCGTGGGGTTGCAGGGCCGCCAAGACATCGTCGCGGTCCTCCTCCAAAAATAGGAGGGAGTGGGACCTAGATATTGGGGCCACGTCTTCCTAGACGCGGCTGGCTGGGCCACGACAATGCGGGGCCGGCCCATGCTGGTAAGTGCAATATAGCTGCCAAAGCAGCTCCGGAATCTCCACTACAGCGCGACCACCCGGGTGTGTGGTGATTAGGCTGGCCACCTCCTGTACGTGCTCCCAGGCCTGCAACAGACGGTACACCTCCTCCCCATAGAGGCAGCAGCGCTCAGGCGTACCCCGGTGCTTGCCCCGTCCAAAACGGATTGGACCCCAGCCCGCAATACCTGCAATACACTGCATAGGGCTTCCAGGAACTGCACCACCGACCGGCCCAATGCCATGATATAGTGCAGGATGCACCTGAAAATGTGCTGCCGTGCCATACGCGTCTGGGGCTTGCCGACGCAACGGGCACGTTGCACGCTATGGCCATGCAGCAGGTATTGCCGGTGGTGGTCGGCATCGCGTTGCAGGGTGCGGCGCTGCTAGCAACCTTGCCACCGATGGGCGGTGGAATCCCATATTGCCTCGTTGTAGATGGACCTCACTTGGGGGGCAATAGAATCACCCACCCAGCGGCGAACCCATAGCCGATCTGCGGCGCAGCGAATAGTGGCACGCTCCACATTGGCCCAAGTAAAGCGGCCGGTGTCGTGCATGTGCTGCAAAATTTGAAAACAAATAAGAATTTTGAATGTTCAATTTTTTTTTTGAAATTCAAAAAACGGAATTTGGGCGTGTGTGTATGTTCTTGAACATTTTTCAAAATTTGAACATTCAAATTTGAACGACTAGATAGCGAAACAAAATAGCTACGAGTTCGTGCAAACCATACTTGCAGGTTGTCCTTCGATATGGCACCCGGTTGAGCCATATCCTTGTCACCGCAGAAGGCCATCCCGATGACCCAGTAGTACGCCGGTTGGCGGGCGCGGGCACCATGGTTGGCCAACGCAATGCCTAGGTGGCTCCAGCTTCACCCTGCGCAAGGCAACGCATCGCCTCGCACAATGAACATGAGGGGGTGTGACGAGTCAATGCAATCGCGCAGAGCGTTGCGCTATGGCACGTAATTGAACCAAGAAGCGATGGGCCACGAGCGGCCTTACGAAGGCGGGCTACCAGCGGTGACGGGGGGTGCCAGCCGAAGGGGCGTACAACAAGCCCGCCACTCGGCGTCCAAGGCCTCCGGGGTACAAATGGGCCGCGGAAACGGCCGTCCGGTCTTCAAGGAGTACTGTAGACGCTGCCGGGTGAAGAACTCCGACAGGGCACGGAAGGCGGACTTTGGGGCCTTCAAGGCCAAAACAAGTTCTACGGCGTCAAGCGGAGTGAGCAACGACTCTGCGTATTGCCGTATGGCGGCGTCCTCCGCGGCACGCACCACTTTGTGACCACCCTCCACGGTGGCTTGCTCCCACCGTGCCTTGCAATGAGGGGAGGATACCGACCATTGGGCCAATAGGTGGCCCAATATAGTGAGGGACACATGCTGTCCCATTCCCATCGGCTGTCGCGGACGATGTGTGCCGGCCAGGCCTACGATGGGACGCTTGCAAGGACAAATGAACGGTGGAAGGACCGCAATAGGTAGCCGGACATGTGCAGTCAGTGGCCTGGCCAGTACAACCTTTCCTCGGCCCAGGTCGGGGGCATCACGCTCCACAAGGCTGCGAAAGGTGGTGGGCCCATGCAGGCAAAGGAGTGTGCCCCCGTGGGTCCAACACGGGTGGATTGGACAGATAGCACCACAGGCGAACACGTGACACGTGGGAGAGGCACTAACAACAATTAGGCGCCCATTAGGAAGAGGACTTGGCACAACATAGCGGAGAAGCAGTGGCGGGCATGAAGCGCGTTCGAAGGTTGCTGCACAGTGAGGCGGAGGGAGCGTGGAGTTGAGGGAGGTAAAGCGGACAACAATAGAACGGTGCACGTCCTTGCTCATGCATGAACTACTAGTAGTAAGGCTCCACCCTATGCCGAAGAAAGGAGAGCCTATGCGTGTGTGAGCGGAATGTGCCGCCGCTGGGGGTAGCCATGCTAAAATATATTGCCTCCACCATGAACATTAGACAGACCAACAAAAGGTAGAGGTGGGGGTGTGGCAAACAGAACATGGCCACGACCTAGACAGCAAACAGCCGGGAGCCACCGGCTGTGAATGTTTCATACGCCTTTTCAAACTCGATTAACGAAGACGTGTGGCAGGGACACGTTTTTGCGTGGAACCAAGAGAAATTCAAGGACCGGGCTATGCATGAAGACGAGTGCATGAGGAGCTGGCCCTACAACCAAGAGAGCTCAGACCGCAAGGGGGTAAGGGATGGACGCGGTCAAGCGGGTGCACCGGGACCCAGCCATGGTCAAAGAGGATCGGGGACCACACAAATTTGTGGCGATGCGCAAGAAGACGTAAGTTGGGGCCTGACACCCGTACATGGATGCACAAGGCATGTTTGAAGACCCGCAAGAGATGGCCGTCCAAGTCGTTGAACGACATGAACAATGGGACCTAGAGAGAGGGAAGGGGTCCACAACAAGTTATGCTACATGTATGGCACACGCGAAGTGCAGCTTGCTACCGACTGGAAATAGCTTGTCTTGGAAACGAGCTAGCAGGGCCGGTGACCCAAGACTATGGTGTCGTGCCGTTCGCGGCGCTACGGGTGATCCTTGAGCTTGGGGCTCCGGACCCGCTCTAGATGCGTTCTCATTAGGGCCCTCCACCCAGTTGCCGGTGTGCGAGAATTACTGGAGCGCTCAGGATTCTGTGTGGAACAAGCACTGGGGGCCAAGGAAGCTAGAAAGCCTCAAGGGTCCATGTAGAAGCTGAAGTGGTCACGGGCGGGGTCGTGACGGGCGGGGTCGTCATCAAGAAACCTGAGGTTGAACTGCACGTCTTGTAGTTGGTGCATTTTCGATGGCCAATTTCCGCGCCGCGAACCGCAATGGTTGCAGCACCTCTTCCATTGACTCCACGAACTAGCACCTTTTTGCATGCACCTGCATACGTCGCACCGCGTTCTTTGCTTGCACAAGGTGCATAACTGTAGACAACACGCCCAGACATCCTTGACGCTAACATGGGTCATACGAACAACGGAGGAGTATGGGATGCGGTACAAAGCCACTTGGTCGGCAAAAAGAATGGAGAGGGACACAAAGGGGGGATCACATCGACAAGGAATGCATCAATGAACATCTTTTCTTTTTTTTGCGAATGGAAACGGAGTGGGCAAATGTGCAGAGGGGGGGCGGGGCAAATCAGTTTATTTGCCGTTTGACACTACAAGCAAGAATGGCAACACCCGATAGTCAATCCCACGATGTATTGATGATTGTTTCACCGGTGGACATAGCAATTGTTGCTCCTGCGGGAATTGTGCATGTAGGTATGCCCGCACTTACAACCAATGCATCCCAACAAGCCACATGGCTTTGGGAACGTATGCAAAACCACCATCTGGGCCTTTGGTACGTCAATTGGGTAAATAAAACCTTTCGGGTTGATCCGCTGCACCCCCGTAGTGACCCAAATCAAAACCAGTTTTCTTGTTTTTGCCGTAAAATGGATGTGTTAGCCTCAAGTTGATGCTTTTACAATGGGGTTTAGGGACTTCTCGGTGAAAATTACTACCCCCATGGCTTAGGCGGCTCAACTTGCATGGTATAAAACGACAGAAAGTGCCCAAAATACACGGCCTGAAAAAACATCAAAAGAACCATTCTTTGGCTTGCAAAAAATCAAGCCGTTTTTGGAACACCAAAAGAACTCTTATGTAAGGAATTTTGGCCTTTTCTTGGTCCTGATGGGTCCAAAAAATGCTTTTTTGGGGGCAATGGACTGTTCCTTGCGCGAGGCCTCGCGCAAGGAGCAGTCCATTGCCCCTCCAAAGTCAGGTAATGATGGTAGAATTGAGGAATCAAGCAGGCGCATACACTGGAGTGACATTACAGGCACCCTTGACTTGATCACATTGTACAATATGTTTACGCGGGCGGACATTCAGTGCTCTAAACAAGCCTTGCAAATCTAATTGATGACTCAAGAAATCATTTCAAATGTCGTTGCATTCCTAACAAAAGGAGCACATACGTTGGAGGTGTTGCACAGGGTGCATCCTTCAGCATTGCTCATGATGCACACCTGCCACAACTTATGGGGAGTGTCAAGCAAAAAAAAGAGTATCACTAGTAACACATGAAGCATGTCCACTCAACAGATGACGCTGAGCTGGACAGGGACCCCCCTTGTAGCTTTGGCTGAAGAAAAATTGATCCTTCCGTTGTTGACTATAGATCAAAGTAAAATGTGCAAAGAAAATATAAATTTGCCATGCGTGGCACTTTTTTGAGCGTTTGTTTGGGCCAAAAAAACTGATTTTTTGGAGAGTAAAATGCAATGTAGTGCAAACGACACCAATTATCAACATGATGTTCGATACCTCAAGAAAGAAGGTGCCCTGGGGGAAGCACTCTGCCAAAGCGCAGGGGCTGACCAAGCCCGAAAAGAGTTTTTCCGCCTCCGGGGGGGGGGGGGGCAAGCTTCTGGTAAATTTCAATGACTCAACGACAATTTAGGTACTCGTTGCTTCAGTGAAGGTTGTGCACAAGCGCTATCAGATGAGAACCCATCACAATGGTACAAAGAATATATTTTCTCGGCCTTTTTTTGCGCGAGGCCTCGCGCAATGAGGACTGCAATGCAGTCCCAGAACTTGAAAGTTACAACCTATACCTCTTCTTTCAGGCAGTGCAAATCAAAAATCAAACCGTGGGGTGGGTACTAAGACCACTCGACCCTGAAGCCGTCTTTCCAAAGGAAAATGAATCGGGTGGGGTTTTTGGTTTAGTAAATTATGCGCGAGGCCTCGCGCATGGGGCAGCCCTTGAACCACATGTTGCATATGTTTTGCATTGATATTTAATCCGCCATGCTTCTGTTTTAATGATCCTTGGTCTTGATCGCGCGGCCTCGCGCATAGAATTCGATCAATAAATCATTTTTCCAGGTATGCAATGAACATGCAGAACAGAAAATGATGTTGCAATCATTTTTTCTGCAGACCATGTTCATCCAAAAAACAAGGGGAACGCAAAATGTATTTCTTGGCCAACTTCCGCCAAAAGCACATCGTTTTCCACTGAAATCATAAGATTTATTTATTCTTTTTATAGTTTTTTTTGTTTTCGGCTGTCCGAAAAAAGGCACGAAATGGCACAAATGGTAAGAAAGATACTTTCTTTGGATAATATTCTGTTTTCAAAAAACAGAGCCTGTGAAAAACTATTTTGTTGCATGGTCCAAATTGGGTGCATTTGGTGTGATTTTGACCATGCAAGTTGAGCCGCCTAAGCATGGGGTGCCTTGCAGTGTTAGGTGTCATCCCCCTTTGGGTTGTGTGCGGGGGTCTACCAGTGTAAACGTTAAAAAATATGAAATTGGCTCTTGGCTTTGATTTTTGGGTTTAATTGTTGGCTTAATATTTACATATTAAAAGTGAAAGGACTGCGAGGTTTGATGTTAACCTCGCAAAAATCACCTTTGGCCTGCGAAAATGATGCACCCTACAAAAGCACATGAACACACGAAACATACCTTTTAAGTGTTCATGTGTGTTGTGCATGGCCGTGGTGGCCCATTGGGCCCTTATGCATGTCTTCATCCCTCGCATGACTCCGTTGTGGGGTTTGGGTGGTGGGGTTAGTGGGTTGGTCAGGTTTGGGGTGGGGTTGTCGGGGCGTTGGTCACGGGGTCGGGCGATGGGGGTTTGCCCTACGGGGTCTTCGTGGCATAGTAGTGGGACAAAGTTCGGCCCACGTGGGGTTTTCAGCCTTTTTTGTGCACAAATTGAAAATTGCAGAGCGTGTAAAATATAAATCCGCGCAACGTCCAAGGCGATCATCGAAAAACCCCTTTTCCCGTCGTTGGTTAATTGCAATGTGCTTGTGAATTCAAATTGTGAAACGGGATGATTGGCCCGTAAAAATGGATTCGCTTCTGTCATGTGTCTCTGAATTTTTCTCTTTCCGTGCTGCCACTCGGTGGCAGCATGTCCTTGGGGGTGCAAAGTTACCGCGGAAATGGTAACTTACTTGGGGCCCCAAGATGCCGTTTTGGCGAAACAATGTCTTAGGAGTTTGCACGAAAAACAATTGTGAAAAGAGTTTAATAGAAGGGATTTCATGGTGTCAATACCATTTTTTATCGACTGCTGACAGTAGAACTTTGGGTGGATCAACCAGCATGTGCAGTGTGTCAAGGGCGTGTTCCGAGGAGGGTTCAAGGGGGGGAGGGGGGCACAGGTTTACCTACAAGCACACGAGCACATGTCTTACCGAATAGGTTTGCACACCCGTCCTACGCCTATTAGAGAATAGAACACTGTCTTTCGGGTGAGTAAAAAAGGTGTTACTTGTTTGGAGTGGTTGTATCTTTCCGTCTTTGCAGCTTGTACTATACTGTACGGCGGCTTATGTGTTACCATGGGCGCTTCACGTTGACACTGGTGTTCCACTTAGTAGCAAGCATGCTATTTCGTAGTTTCGGTGTGTCCTTTTGCTGCTCGCATTAGAACTACTCCAAGACGACAATGCTAGTGAATATATGTGGTGTGACTATCAATCTATGGGCTATGCCCCTAGTGTACCTCGTATTACTCAGGTATACACCCCTTTAGTGGGGAACCATGTGGAGGTGCAATATGCACCCAGTCTCCATGTGGTGACAATAGTGGGCATTGAACGTACACCCACAATTTGACGACACACCATGCATACCACTGCACTAGACGAGTGTGTACCGGATTTCCGGTTTCAATTCCTTGTGAATGTTTTCGGCTAAAAAAAAAATATTTGTTTTGCATCGCAAAGGACAAGCCCCACGACGTGATCCGTTGTACAGCTGTTGTACAATAGCCCACCACACACTTCCTTCCATTTGCCCTTGCTGCAGCCTTGCACGGTTCGCCATATCCCCCAAGCTTGGTAGTGTGGTGTGTTGTTGTACTATTGCCCCATGGATTCCTCCATGGTGCCTGCTGCCTCGCTGATGCCATCATCCGGGGATGCCATGTTTATCTTTTGTGTTCCATTGCTTTACTAACCTACTTTGTTGAACTCCACGTCACATGTTTGAAGGATGTCTGTAATCACGACTGTGGCACATACATATGTCTCCTTACGAGCATACACCAACCTACATGAGATGTGTTCTTGGGTTTTGGCATGCAGTCTTGCACGTTACTATCGTGTTTGGTCAGCGGTTTGACATATGTCCACGTGTTCCGGGTTGAGGCACAATCCTACTGTTGCACCAACAGCCATGTGTAGTACATGCAAGTTTGTGCAAGTACTACGTTATATGACACAAGGACTCCCCTATAAGTTGGTTTACCACGATTTGGTCAACTCTGCCTAAAGGCATATTTGTTTTACCATCAACAGTAGAAGCTCCCTGAACACTGTGGTTTTTTACTAGACACCCATGTCTTGCAGCCCAGCCTCCCGTGCCATTGACTTTGACAGGTAACGTAGTCTCCAGATTATGCAGACCCCCTATGATTCCGTTGAGGAGCTATGTGGGGATGCTGTTGATGGCAGACTGCCAAAGTTCCTCTTGGACTTTTGCCTGCAGCTGCAGGTCAACCCTAAGACCCGCCGGAAGAACTCTTTGAACAATTTCAAGTAGGAGCAGAAGGAGTGGTTAGGGAGGTTGATACCAAGCATGTTTATGTTGTACCGTACCCTGCTCAAACTTAGTCATCCGGATAGTGCCTTGGCTAGCGTGCCTGAGGACTCTTCAAGGGTTTGCAAACGGGTTCCTGTTCAGCTTGACGTGTGCCGTTTGCTGCGATGGCGTGAGGTGCCTGTGGCAACACGTGTGGATATTGCTGAGTAGGAGGTTCTACGGATGTTGCAAGACGGGGAGGGGGGGGGTACGCTTGTTTGTTGGGTGGATCAATTCAACAAAGCCAGAGACTCCAGAACCCCGGTTAGGGGACGTGACATATAATTGTCCATAACTGCAATGGCACTTATTCTTGCTCGTAGTTTGGGGCACATTGTGCGGAGCACTCCACACCTTACTCCCTATATAAAGATGTGTCTCAGCATGTTAGCGGCCTACAAGATGCGTGGCTGTCTTTTACGGCCTTCGCAAAGCAGCCTGTGCACCAATGCATCGGTTTTGAGGAGGTGTCTTGCCCTTTGCATGTTCGCCGCAAGGAGGTTGAGGTGACTCCATGGTAGCCCTTAGCCATGGGGGATGTGCCTATCTCCACAATTTTTGGGTTTCACCACGCCATGTACGGTGTGGTTTAGCTGGCTAAAAACTGCTCCTAACCGGTGTTACCTATGCTATGCAACATTATCATTTACTACAGCTACCCGAAAATGCTGTACAGCCGCTGGAAGCGGCCACTTTCCATTGCTCCCTGTGTATGGCTCCGTCTCTCCTTTTGGTTGGTATATGGCATTCATATAAGTGCTGTGTTGATCACACATAAAGTGCTTTCTCGCCCTTCATGGTGGCATTTCAATGCGATATGTTCCTACAAAACCCAATTGCAGGCAAGCTATATGCATGTCATTCCCTTATTGTCAAGGAGGGTCTTATCGTGGCGATTTACCTTTCCATTCCCGGTGCACGTGCACACTTGCGTTCTACTGTTGGCAGTAGAACACTCAAAGACAAACATTTGGCAGGGCTACATCATCTTGTTTCCTAGTGCGCTATGGTGTTACTTCGCTTGGGCATTATGGTGCGTGATTGTTCTTTGTACCACCCTGCATCAGGTACCGGTGACGCCACCAACCAATGCCTACAGGTTTCGCTCTACTTGACCCACAAGTTAAACCCACAACACAGAGGTACTTACAAGGTTGCTTTGTACTTAGCACAAGGAATGTGGTGCCCGTACCGCGCTCCGCTTCTTGCATGTGTGTTTTTGGAGGAGAAGTGGGAGGCATTGTTGTCGTGTTTGGCACGTGCAGTGAGCGAGAACAACAACATTACCAGTGTTGGAGACTACCACAACACATTTGTTACCCGAAGCCAGCAACACCCGGGTACCTAGAGGCCACTCACCGGTTCCCACATTGCCCGCGTAACGATTGGGGCCGTAAGCATGCACCTTACACGGTTGCTAGCATGCATTCATGCAGGTACCGCACCGTTTGTAAGAAAGGTGATGTTGGGCCTCGGCAGGGTGCCCGCGCCGCCAATGCCCTATGGGCTACCATGGTGTGGCCGGAGGAACTTGCTTTTCCAGTGTGCTTCATTAACTGGGTTGCTGATGCAACGTTCCTCTATGGTGCATACTGTTCACTGGATGTGTTGTTTTTTAGTGAGACTAGGACCGAAAGTCAGCCTAGGTTGGCCTTAGCAAGGGCGCATCTACCGCGCGATCTGGCCGAGGCGCCTGTGCACCCTGTGTTTCATGACTTCAAGCAGCGGTTCATAAACTTCAATGGCTCATTTTGGGTATACACCCCCACATCCCTTCTTCACGGATGGGGATGTTGTGGGCGTTCGTGCTCTCCCTGACGCGTTGGCGGGTGAGAGTTCCTGCAGCGCCCAGCCCTCCTGCTCCGGCAGCTGCTGCACCTGCACACACGGTCTTCCCTATTTTGGATGGTAACCTTGCCTACAACAATGATGCATCATCATCCGACCTCTCTAGCTTGAGGTCCGCTGTGGTGGTTAGTGAGAGCTGAGATGGTGTTCACAGTGTGACTATAATGGATTAACCCGCGTGGTTTTACTGCCAACAGTAGAAGGCCCCGGCTGTGGTCGTTACCCCGCTTGATAATGCACCGCATGCATGCATGGTGCTGCTGTGATCTTTTGTTTCATGTGTTGGCTTTGACTGTTGTTTTACAGGCAACAATAGAAGGTATGCGGGGTGACTGTCATGTACGAGGACGTGTGTTGCGTCGTGCCATGTCCCATTTTTGCATCACCCTTTTGCCATTAAAGGAAACTTGCCATCACCTAATAGTCTATCGTACCTCACCGCGGCGATGTGACCATCCATGTTTAGCCCGAAATTGGCAATACCATTGTTTTTGTCACAACAACAGCAGGCAGTGACACAGTGGCAAGGAGTTGCAATTTTTTTGGGCATGATGCATGCCTATTCCAATTTGGTGCCTGCAATTGAAAAATTCTACGAATCAAGGGTCCTGGGACCAACACCGTTTAAAGAGTCCACCAGGGATATCCAGTACAAGTCCTACAAGGAGTTCATGGAGTGGTTGACGGCTCCGCTAACGAAAAAGGTCACGGTGAGCATAGTGAACCGCAAACTGCAGGATGTTCGACAACTACAAGGGATCAACACCCATGTATACCGCCGGGACTTGCCAATCGACGACAACCTATGTTATTACACCGGTTTTCATTGATAGCAATAGAACAGTTTTTAGAGTGATTCTCGTGACCCGATCAACACAGTAGGCCATGTGCATGCAACTGCAAGTTTGTTTTGCTGCTGGTAGTAGAACACTCTTTCGCATTAGCAAAGTCATGTCCTATTTCCTTAGGCGCCAAGAGCACAATAAAACGTCTCATGCCTTTGGACAGCGGGCTGCGTAGTTGGGGACTGCGCGGACGAGCAGCAGCAATATGGAGGATGGAACGACTACAACCGAAGGCAAAGAATTTGCTGAAGACGGAATTATGTGAACTCAGTCCAGGTGGCCTTCGCGACCATGTCTGTTCCCCTGGTAATGTACACCACAATATCGGTCTGTTGCCTGGTTGCCTATACAAGCTACCTCTCATCCCAGGATTTTGCTTGCTCCCTTGCATTGGGTCCATACACAATGCAGTCCCATCAACTAAAAACTTACACCTAGCATCAGGGGGATCGTGTCCATCGGTGCCTCACACTGGAGCTCAATGTACACCAGGTGGGCTGAACTCACAGTTCCCATCTTGTCTTTGCGGTATCGCACTGTCCGCATTTCGTTGTTTACCACAACCTCAACCACTCCATGCTATGCGGCATATGTGCTCACGGTACCTTGCGTGGTCATGCATGCCATCAGGCTCTAGCTCAACCCTTGATGTGCTGCTTGCATCCAGATGCAGTGTTCTGCATATTGTGTTGCTCCAACCGAAGAAGTTCATTTTGCATCCCCCATACATGGTTGTGAATTACCCGTGGCGAACCTCAATGTTCCGTTGGCGGTATGATCTTCTGAACCAGGGGGTAACAAGAAAAAAATTCGCGAAATTTTTTTTTCGTAGCCCCCCTCCCCCGCTCCGGGGGAACCGCCTAAAAAAAGAGGTACTGCAGTTGTGAACTAGTTTCTTTCGCAGGTTCGAACCCAAGGGATTGCTTGGCTGTCAGCGCGCAAGGCGCCATAAGAAAATTTTCCTTGAAGCCGCAGAGAGAGATAAAAATTTTTTACACCCCTTGTGTCTATACTCAAAATACTCAAGCTTTTCAGGAGAACTCAATCATTAATGAAACATATATTTGACCAAATATCAAACTCATTCTTGGGCACAGGGCTAGCAGAGTTTGCTTTTCCCTTGCGTGAAAAGCAATGGTGTTGTGCTAGCCACATTTTGGATTCGAATCTTGCTGCGGACAATGTGGGGGAACTACGACATGGGTTGAAGCACAAAGGCAATTTGTTTTTTCCCATTTGTTTTTGCTGTGCGGTGCTTTCATTTTGTCCCCTTTCTTGGGGACCCCTAAGATCACACGCGTTATGTAGCCACTTCGCCAACTTTTCGGCGCCCGAGAGGGCACGGGTTATTCAGCCACTAAGAGCGGCATGCTGAAAAAAGGCATGGTCTCACCCAGGAATCACCCCACAAATACCATCCATATCTGTTAAAATGTCAATGGAGACTTGGAAAGGTGTCCTATTTGCACCTTCCAAATTCAAAGGAGTGGAATACATTTCAACAAAACTTAGCTTTTTGGGCCCGGAAAATTTTTCGCAGAAATTTGTCTTCTCTTACCCTCCTCCCCGCTTGGGGGTAGCCCCCAAAATCATGATCCTAACGGGTTTTTTTTCTCTGTTGACCCTCTGCTGTGGTCCCATCGATGAATGTGCCAGCAGATCTAGTACAGCCCCCGCTGTTGGTCTGTGTGGCGTCCCCCACTCCGCCTAGCCATTTTTGAAGACTGTGTGGTTCTTCTAGTGTACGGTGTGCAATGCACCATTCGTTTCTAGGAGAGCACCGACCTGCCGCTCCAAAACATGCAAAAGGTGCTGTTGGAGGAGGTGAGGACTACAAAGAATGCTATGCCTCCAGACTTTCAAGGTGGGTTGTCATTGTCCACCAAAGGCACCCCGGTGCTTCCGGCAGCGGTGAAGGCCCTAGTCAAGCGCTTGGAGGAGACGGCGAAACAAGCAAAGAAAATAGACATGCAATCGATGAAGCAGGAGGGCGGGAGGCAAGCCTAGCAAGTCGCCACGGCCACGAGCTTGCCAAAAGCAACCGGGAAGGGGACGAGTTGTGATACTAGCACGCCTGACGGAGAGCCTCTTTCACCTTGCCCCAACCTGCATGAGAACCCTTAGCACGACACGGCAAGGTCAGTTGCTGCTCGAGCTCCCAAAAGCAAGGCGTGACAGTCCAAGGCGAGACGCTCAGCGAAAGCCCTGGGAGTCAAGAGGCAAAGGCCTCCTGCCAATACCTAGGAGGAACAAGAAACGGGCCAGGTCACGCGCTCCACCGATTCTTGCTCTGTAGCCACCCAGATCCTTTCTGCACAAGACATGCAGAAAATTTGGAAGTAGTCCAAGTTTTTGTTAGATGCTGGTGGTCTATCCTTGGCATTAACCCCCCCCCCCCGGGGGGGGGATACTGGTTATCGTCCATCACCGCAATGGGCGTGAGCCTTGTGTCTGGGAGGAATTGCGTTCCTATGCATTGTGCACTTTATGTGTATCATTGTGCACATGTGTCGTACTGCTGGCAGGAAAAAAGAGTATGTGTGCCCATGCAAAATGTGTGCAAAACTGCCTTTGCTGCCTTTGCACCGTTGGTGTCGTTGGCACCCGGGCGGAGTGGCATGAACGGCCATGACCCACTTTCACTGGCCGCGGTTACCCTTTTTCCCTCAATGATTGTCCGGGCAAGAAAAAAAGCATGCCAGACGGAGGTTCAACAATGTCACGGGGCAAGTTACGTTTCTAGTTCAAATGAAGGTAATGTTTTTGGTGGTATTTTGCAGGAACAATTTTGGGATTGCCTTCTGTTGCACGTTGCAGCTCTCTACGTGTTGCCTCTAGTTTCTCTTCACAGAAAGATTCACCTGGTAGGCAATCCATGTACGGTTGCCCTTGTAGACTGGCCAAGAGCAAGGTGTCCATATATTGTTGGCGACCTTGCCAGAGTCTGAGTGCTAACAACATCTTTGTACAAAACTATAGAATGTCCTTGGTTCGTTTTCGAGACCGGGGATGATGCTTGCGCCAGTGCAAGCTTCGCACCCGCTACCCTAGGTACCACAAGGCTGGTTTGGAAGCCCAAAAAAATGCCACCATGACTTCAAGGTATTGCAATCTTCCGGTGCTAACGTGGTAAACATCTCTAAGAGGCCGAGTTTGGGCGATTGATGTATGCGTTACAGGTACCATTCCATTGGTACAACAAAAGAATATCCCCATGTGACATTTTAAAGGGATGCTCTTGCTTTATTGGGCTTTAATGAGTCACCCTTTGTTGCCTTCGTGTGCGGTACCGGGATCGTTGCGCTGCATTTTGTCTGCTGGTGGGGCTTATGTTCCTACTACTGCCGTTTTTGTGTTCGTGGAGCCCAATACTTGGCGTAGGGGTGTGGTGTAGATTGCCGCAAGGGTCGTTTCTCTGGCCTTGGTCCCCACTCCCCACCGCATTATCGCTGTCCGTTGCTTGCCTCGATGTGTTTCTGCGGGCACGCGATGTGCCGGGCTGCTGTTCTTCACGGGGCCCTTGATAGTCACCCATTCTTCCCTCCGCATGCTGCATCAAGGTCGCTGTAATTTGATGGCCCTGCGGTCTGTGTTCCTGCTGTACCCTTTCTTGGTCATTGGAGCCTAGTAGTTGGACCACGCAGTTGTGCTGGTTGCCGTGGTGGTTGGCTTGCGGGTCAATTCGCCGTATTTGCTGCCCACTCTCCTCCGCACTCAGGTCCTTCACCATATGCCTTGGCACGTTTCTATGTGTGTGCAGCCCAACACTTCCACCCCTCCATCCGGCATCATAGCAGGGGTTGCCATAAGGACGCTCGGAGTTTTTTTTTTTTACTAAGGCAGCCACTCTCTGATGTGTCAAGCCTGGCATAGCTTAGTTGGTAGTAGCACTAGGCGCTAATTTCAGAGGTCGTGGGTTCAAACCCAGCTGCCTGCAATATTTTTGCCTTCGCTTTTTTTGGTGTTCTTTATGTCTTCATGATTGCCCCCGGTTCTCAAGCGGTGGGGATCCCCCAGACGGCAGGGGTGACGTGGCCACATTGCCCACAAGTGGGCCACTTCTGATTTCCCCCCCCCGCTTTGAAGCGGTGGGGATCCCCGAGACGGCAGGGGTGACGTAGCCACTTTGCCCACAAGTGGGCCACATCTGATTTTGTCCCCCCCTCTGCAGCGGTGGGGATCCCAGAGACAGAAGGGGTGAGGTAGCCACATTGCCCACAAGTGGGCCACTTCTGATTCCCCCCCCCGCTCTGAAGCGGTGGGGATCCTCGAGACGGTAGGGGTGGCGTAGCCACATTGCCCACTTGTGGGCCACTTCTGATTCCCCCCCCCGCTCTGAAGCGGTGGGGATCCCCGAGACGGCAGGCGTGAGGTAGCCACTTTGCCCACTTGTGGGCCACTCCTGATTTCCCCCCCCGCTGCTCAGCGGTGGGGATCCCCGAGACGGAAGGGGTGACGTAGCCACATTGCCCACTTGTGGGCCACTTCTGATTTTCCCCCCCGCTCTGCAGCGGTGGGGATCCCCGAGACAGCAGGGGTGAGGTAGCCACATTGCCCACTTGTGGGCCACCACTGATTTTGCCTGCCGCTCTGCAGCGGTGGGGATCCCCGAGACGGCAGGGGTGAGGTAGCCACATTGCCCACTTGTGGGCCACTTCTGATTTCCCCCCCCGCTCTGCAGCGGTGGGGATCCCCGAGATGGCAGGGGTGACGTAGCCACGTTGCCCACTTGTGGGCCACTTCTGATTCCCCCCCCCGCTCTGAAGCGGTGGGGATCCCCGAGACGGCAGGCGTGAGGTAGCCACATTGCCCACTTGTGGGCCACTTCTGATTTCCCCCCCCGCTGCTCAGCGGTGGGGATCCCCGAGACGGAAGGGGTGACGTAGCCACTTTGCCCACTTGTGGGCCACTTCTGATTTTCCCCCCCGCTCTGCAGCGGTGGGGATCCCCGAGACAGCAGGGGTGAGGTAGCCACATTGCCCACTTGTGGGCCACTAGTGATTTTGCCTGCCGCTCTGCAGCGGTGGGGATCCCCGAGACGGCAGGGGTGAGGTAGCCACATTGCCCACTTGTGGGCCACTTCTGATTTCCCCCCCCGCTCTGCAGCGGTGGGGATCCCCGAGACGGAAGGGGTGACGTAGCCACTTTGCCCACTTGTGGGCCACTTCTGATTTCCCCCCCCGCTCTGCAGCGGTGGGGATCCCCGAGACAGCAGGGGTGAGGTAGCCACATTGCCCACTTGTGGGCCACTACTGATTTTGCCTGCCGCTCTGCAGCGGTGGGGATCCCCGAGACGGCAGGGGTGAGGTAGCCACATTGCCCACTTGTGGGCCACTTCTGATTCCCCCCCCCGCTCTGCAGCGGTGGGGATCCTCGAGATGGCAGGGGTGACGTAGCCACGTTGCCCACTTGTGGGCCACTTCTGATTTCCCCCCCCGCTCTACAGCGGTGGGGATCCCCGAGACGGCAGGCGTGAGGTAGCCACATTGCCCACTTGTGGGCCACTTCTGATTTTGCCTGCCGCTGCTCAGCGGTGGGGATCCCCGAGACGGAAGGGGTGACGTAGCCACTTTGCCCACTTGTGGGCCACTTCTGATTTCCCCCCCCGCTCTGCAGCGGTGGGGATCCCCGAGACAGCAGGGGTGAGGTAGCCACATTGCCCACTTGTGGGCCACTACTGATTTTGCCTGCCGCTCTGCAGCGGTGGGGATCCCCGAGACGGCAGGGGTGAGGTAGCCACATTGCCCACTTGTGGGCCACTTCTGATTTCCCCCCCCGCTCTGCAGCGGTGGGGATCCCCGAGACGGAAGGGGTGACGTAGCCACTTTGCCCACTTGTGGGCCACTTCTGATTTTCCCCCCCGCTCTGCAGCGGTGGGGATCCCCGAGACAGCAGGGGTGAAGTAGCCACATTGCCCACTTGTGGGCCACTACTGATTTTCCCTGCCGCTCTGCAGCGGTGGGGATCCCCGAGACGGCAGGGGTGAGGTAGCCACATTGCCCACTTGTGGGCCACTTCTGATTTCCCCCCCCGCTCTGCAGCGGTGGGGATCCCCGAGATGGCAGGGGTGACGTAGCCACGTTGCCCACTTGTGGGCCACTTCTGATTCCCCCCCCCGCTCTGAAGCGGTGGGGATCCCCGAGACAGCAGGCGTGAGGTAGCCACATTGCCCACTTGTGGGCCACTTCTGATTTCCCCCCCCGCTGCTCAGCGGTGGGGATCCCCGAGACGGAAGGGGTGACGTAGCCACTTTGCCCACTTGTGGGCCACTTCTGATTTCCCCCCCCGCTCTGCAGCGGTGGGGATCCCCGAGACAGCAGGGGTGAGGTAGCCACAGTGCCCACTTGTGGGCCACTTCTGATTTTGCCTGCCGCTCTGCAGCGGTGGGGATCCCCGAGACGGCAGGGCTGGGGTAGCCACATTGCCCACTTGTGGGCCACTTCTGATTCCCCCCCCCCGCTGTGAAGCGGTGGGGATCCCCGAGACGGCAGGCGTGAGGTAGCCACATTGCCCACTTGTGGGCCACTTCTGATTTTCCCCCCCGCTCTGAAGCGGTGGGGATCCCCGAGACAGCAGGGGTGAGGTAGCCACATTGCCCACTTGTGGGCCACTACTGATTTTGCCTGCCGCTCTGCAGCGGTGGGGATCCCCGAGACGGCAGGGGTGAGGTAGCCACATTGCCCACTTGTGGGCCACTTCTGATTTCCCCCCCCGCTCTGCAGCGGTGGGGATCCTCGAGATGGCAGGGGTGACGTAGCCACGTTGCCCACTTGTGGGCCACTTCTGATTTCCCCCCCCGCTCTACAGCGGTGGGGATCCCCGAGACGGTAGGCGTGAGGTAGCCACATTGCCCACTTGTGGGCCACTTCTGATTTTGCCTGCCGCTCTGCAGCGGTGGGGATCCCCGAGACGGCAGGCGTGAGGTAGCCACATTGCCCACTTGTGGGCCACTTCTGATTTCCCCCCCCGCTGCTCAGCGGTGGGGATCCCCGAGACGGAAGGGGTGACGTAGCCACTTTGCCCACTTGTGGGCCACTTCTGATTTTCCCCCCCGCTCTGCAGCGGTGGGGATCCCCGAGACAGCAGGGGTGAGGTAGCCACATTGCCCACTTGTGGGCCACTAGTGATTTTGCCTGCCGCTCTGCAGCGGTGGGGATCCCCGAGACGGCAGGGGTGAGGTAGCCACATTGCCCACTTGTGGGCCACTTCTGATTTCCCCCCCCGCTCTGCAGCGGTGGGGATCCCCGAGACGGAAGGGGTGACGTAGCCACTTTGCCCACTTGTGGGCCACTTCTGATTTCCCCCCCCGCTCTGCAGCGGTGGGGATCCCCGAGACAGCAGGGGTGAGGTAGCCACATTGCCCACTTGTGGGCCACTACTGATTTTGCCTGCCGCTCTGCAGCGGTGGGGATCCCCGAGACGGCAGGGGTGAGGTAGCCACATTGCCCACTTGTGGGCCACTTCTGATTCCCCCCCCCGCTCTGCAGCGGTGGGGATCCTCGAGATGGCAGGGGTGACGTAGCCACGTTGCCCACTTGTGGGCCACTTCTGATTTCCCCCCCCGCTCTACAGCGGTGGGGATCCCCGAGACGGCAGGCGTGAGGTAGCCACATTGCCCACTTGTGGGCCACTTCTGATTTTGCCTGCCGCTGCTCAGCAGTGGGGATCCCCGAGACGGAAGGGGTGACGTAGCCACTTTGCCCACTTGTGGGCCACTTCTGATTTCCCCCCCCGCTCTGCAGCGGTGGGGATCCCCGAGACAGCAGGGGTGAGGTAGCCACATTGCCCACTTGTGGGCCACTACTGATTTTGCCTGCCGCTCTGCAGCGGTGGGGATCCCCGAGACGGCAGGGGTGAGGTAGCCACATTGCCCACTTGTGGGCCACTTCTGATTTCCCCCCCCGCTCTGCAGCGGTGGGGATCCCCGAGACGGAAGGGGTGACGTAGCCACTTTGCCCACTTGTGGGCCACTTCTGATTTTCCCCCCCGCTCTGCAGCGGTGGGGATCCCCGAGACAGCAGGGGTGAGGTAGCCACATTGCCCACTTGTGGGCCACTACTGATTTTGCCTGCCGCTCTGCAGCGGTGGGGATCCCCGAGACGGCAGGGGTGAGGTAGCCACATTGCCCACTTGTGGGCCACTTCTGATTCCCCCCCCCGCTCTGCAGCGGTGGGGATCCCCGAGATGGCAGGGGTGACGTAGCCACGTTGCCCACTTGTGGGCCACTTCTGATTCCCCCCCCCGCTCTGAAGCGGTGGGGATCCCCGAGACAGCAGGCGTGAGGTAGCCACATTGCCCACTTGTGGGCCACTTCTGATTTCCCCCCCCGCTGCTCAGCGGTGGGGATCCCCGAGACGGAAGGGGTGACGTAGCCACTTTGCCCACTTGTGGGCCACTTCTGATTTCCCCCCCCGCTCTGCAGCGGTGGGGATCCCCGAGACGGCAGGGGTGAGGTAGCCACATTGCCCACTTGTGGGCCACTTCTGATTCCCCCCCCCGCTCTGCAGCGGTGGGGATCCCCGAGATGGCAGGGGTGACGTAGCCACGTTGCCCACTTGTGGGCCACTTCTGATTCCCCCCCCCGCTGTGAAGCGGTGGGGATCCCCGAGACAGCAGGCGTGAGGTAGCCACATTGCCCACTTGTGGGCCACTTCTGATTTCCCCCCCCGCTGCTCAGCGGTGGGGATCCCCGAGACGGAAGGGGTGACGTAGCCACTTTGCCCACTTGTGGGCCACTTCTGATTTCCCCCCCCGCTCTGCAGCGGTGGGGATCCCCGAGACAGCAGGGGTGAGGTAGCCACAGTGCCCACTTGTGGGCCACTTCTGATTTTGCCTGCCGCTCTGCAGCGGTGGGGATCCCCGAGACGGCAGGGCTGGGGTAGCCACATTGCCCACTTGTGGGCCACTTCTGATTCCCCCCCCCCGCTGTGAAGCGGTGGGGATCCCCGAGACGGCAGGCGTGAGGTAGCCACATTGCCCACTTGTGGGCCACTTCTGATTTTCCCCCCCGCTCTGAAGCGGTGGGGATCCCCGAGACAGCAGGGGTGAGGTAGCCACATTGCCCACTTGTGGGCCACTACTGATTTTGCCTGCCGCTCTGCAGCGGTGGGGATCCCCGAGACGGCAGGGGTGCGGTAGCCACATTGCCCACTTGTGGGCCACTTCTGATTTCCCCCCCCGCTCTGCAGCGGTGGGGATCCTCGAGATGGCAGGGGTGACGTAGCCACGTTGCCCACTTGTGGGCCACTTCTGATTTCCCCCCCCGCTCTACAGCGGTGGGGATCCCCGAGACGGTAGGCGTGAGGTAGCCACATTGCCCACTTGTGGGCCACTTCTGATTTTGCCTGCCGCTCTGCAGCGGTGGGGATCCCCGAGACGGCACGGGTGAGGTAACCACTTTGCCCAGTTTTGGGCCACTTCTGATTCCCCCCCCCCCCCCCCCGCTCTGCAACGGTGGGGATCCCCCAGACGGCAGGGGTGGCGTAGCCACTTTGCCCAGTTGTGGGCCACTTCTGATCCCCCCCCCCGCTCTGAAGCGGTGGGGATCCCCGAGACGGCAGGAGTGAGGTAGCCACATTGCCCACAAGTGGGCCACTTCTGATTTTGCCCCCCGCTTTGAAGCGGCGGGGATCCCCGAGACGGCAGGGGTGAGGTAGCCACTTTGCCCACTTGTGGGTCACTTCTGATTTCCCCCCCCCGCTCTGAAGCGGTGGGGATCCCCGAGATGGCAGGCGTGAGGTAGCCACATTGCCCACAAGTGGGCCACTTCGGATTTTACCCCCCGCTCTGAAGCGGTGGGGATCCCCGAGACGGCAGGGGTGAGGTAGCCACTTTGCCCACTTGTGGGTCACTTTTGATTTTGCCCCCCGCTCTGCAACGGTGGGGGTCCCCGAGACGGCAGGGGTGACGTAGCCACTTTGCCCACTTGTGGGCCACTTCTGATTTCGCCCCCCCCGCTCTGAAGCGGTGGGGATCCCCGAGACGGCAGGGGTGAGGTAGCCACGTTGCCCACTTGTGGGTCACTTCTGATTTCCCCGCCCGCTTTGCAACGGTGGGGGTCCCCGAGACGGCAGGAGTGAGGTAGCCACATTGCCCACAAGTGGGCCACTTCTGATTTTGCCCCCCGCTCTAAAGCGGTGGGGATCCCCGAGACGACAGGGGTGGCGTAGCCACTTTGCCCACTTGTGGGCCACTTCTGATTCCCCCCCCCCCCCCCCGCTCTGCAGCGGTGGGGATCCCGGAGACGGCGGGGGTGAGGTAGCCACATTGCCCACAAGTGGGCCACTTCTGATTTTGCCTCCCGCTCTGAAGCGGTGGGGATCCCCGAGACGGCAGGGGTGAGGTAGCCACTTTGCCCACTTGTGGGCCACTCCTGATTCCCCCCCCCCCCGCTCTGCAACCCTGGGGATCCCCGAGATGGCAGGGGTCACGTAGCCACTTTGCCCACTTGTGGGCCACTTCTGATTTCCCCCCCCGCTCTGAAGCGGTGGGGATCCCCGAGACGGCAGGGGTGAGGTAGCCACAGTGCCCACAAGTGGGCCACTTCTGATTTTGCCCCCCGCTCTGAAGCGGTGGGGATCCCCGAGACGGCAGGGGTGAGGTAGCCACTTTGCCCACTTGTGGGTCACTTCTGATTTGCCCGCGCGCTCTGCAACGGTGGGGGTCCCCGAGACGGCAGGGGTGAGGTAGCCACATTGCCCACAAGCGGGCCACTTATGATTTTCCCCCCCGCTCTAAAGCGGTGGGGATCCCTGAGACGGCAGGGGTGAGGTAGCCACATTGCCCACTTGTGGGCCACTTCAGATTTTGGAGGGGAGATTTTCGTTGGTTTGGAGGACATGGTGCCCAACGATGATGTGCAGGATTGCGATCTTGATGCAGCAAATGCTGCTGCATATGACGTTGTTGTGCAGAAAATTTTCCGCCGTCTTGATATCCCCTGATTGTGGATTTTGGGCAGGTTGGTGGGTGTTGTGTCTGATGGAGCAACTGTCATGGGCTCCTATGTGGCAAGGTTGAATGCCGCGCGTCCCTCCAGTGTTGACCCCATTGTTTGGATCCGAGATGTTGCGCATGGGCTGATGCGTAGTGTTGCCCACGGGAAGGCCGCAGTGAGAACATGGTACAAGGCACTTGATTTGGCAGTCTCCCTGATGTGCATTTTTTACCACACCTCTTCGAAACAAATACGTGGCCTAGGCCGGCATGGTGGCAAGCATTGCTTCCAGCGACGCACGGGAGTGCGATGGGTAGAAGCAATGGGCAAGGAGCTAACAATTGTTTTACAAAATTTGGATGCAGCCCTCAAACACCTACCTGAATACATTTCTGCTGAAGGAGACGCACAACGCAAGGCGAAGGCCGTTGAACTTCTGGCAGCCCTATCGAACAATCTTTTGCGGTCGTCAGCGGCTTTTTTTGCAGCTGTTTTCACCATCGTGTGTGCAGGCAGCAAACTTGTGCAGGCTAACCGAGGTGTAACCATCGATGCCGTGCGTGGTCTGGTGAATGTGATGTGCAGCCAAATTGCACATCTGCGCACACATGTTTTGGAGGGCGAGTGGGAGAGCCGACTGTGTGTTGACCCAGCGATTAGCCCTGTTCGTGGTAGCGGGGCATGCTTTCTCAACGCCCTCATTGCTGATCTGCAATCGCAGTTCGCTCAGGGCAATTGGGTTAACACCGATGGCCTGCCAGATTTTGCTGAGGCTAGCTCCTGTTCATGTGAGCGTTTGTTTAGTTACATGACTCCAGCAAATGCGGGCCAACCCACACACTTCATGAGTGATAATTTGTTTGTTCGGTGTAACGGTGAGGCTCCAGAGGACTTGTGTCCCGCAGCCGTGTTTAACGCATTGCGGGACGTTCCATTTCGACCCAGAGGCGCAAAGTAGACGGAGAGGAAAAACCAGGGTTGGATGACTGCCCACTCCTTCATTCTGAGGCGTTCAAGGACCTTGCAGTACCAGTTGACAGCCCCACCCCTGAGGTGACGGATGAAATGCGTGCTCTGTGGACTGTCTCACAGAGCAACGACTCCAGCCCCAATTGCGATGAGATTTGGGAGACATATGACGTCATTGGGGATGCAAAAAGTGACGCTAGTGATGTTGATCAAGATGTAGATGCCCCCTCCCCTGCCTCGGAACCGATAGTCTAGCAAGATGTACACCCTGCCCCCCCCCCCCCCCCCAGGGTGAGCGCCCTGCCAGTGACGGCAGTGCCAGAGTGCAGTTTCAATATGATGTGGACAGTGAGGTGTGCAAAGCCATGACGCAAGGGACAATGATTGAGTGGACAGTGGTTGAATTGAAGTCCATTTGCAGACTCCATAGTCTCTCAGTGCGCGGTACCAAGCTTGCATTGCTGGCCCGTGTGACTGCACACTTCTCGCAATTGTACCCTTGAACAACGGATGTGGGCGTTTAAGGAGCCGGCGCGGCGCGCACACTATGTTGTGTGTGTCTCTGAGTGCAGGGCCTTCGGTGAGGTAGGGCGTATTGGACACTTCGAGTTTTTTTTTTGTTATGGCAACCCCTGCATCATCCTGGTCCACCATGTACTCTTTGCGAACCGCACTTTTGAATGAACACGCGCACGTCGCCAACTTTTGTTGGCCCATGTTGCCCGTTATTCTGTTGCCGTTTGCCCGTTTGCCCCGCTTTACTTCGCCAAAGCTTCAAGAAAAATAAAAACACGCAAAATGTAGCTCGAGTGGTCGCTAACGCCGCTTAGATGCGCAAAAAATTGCAAAATTCGTGCACATATTCGCATGTCTCCTACGCATGTCTCGTTGGCATTCGCATGTCATTCCCATTCGCGCCCAAACCGCACAAAGATCGCGCGAATATGCAAAATGCTTTTCAAGTTCAGCACCTTTTCATGCCTTTGTCCCCCTGAGTAGCGTTGATTTCTCTTGTCATGGCCCTCTCACAACATGGTTGCCTGCCCGACCCAGCCGCCGACACCCATGCCCACTTCATGGCCCTCCCCCGCCGTGTGCATACGCTAGAGGAGGCCACATGTACGGGGGGCCTGCCGGTTCGGGAGGTGGTGCAGTGGGCAAAAGGTTTGGACCTGTCCCCCACCCTGATCCATATTCACATGAGGGAACACAAGCATGAGAGTGCACTTCGCAAGCTGGGATGGGCCACAGACCTGTGGCAACAGCTGCAGCTGGCCCTCCCAGAGTTGAGGGCCGTCCGCCTTATCCCCGCCCCCGAAACGGTTGACTCCCTCTGTAGGCTCATGCCTATGCACGGGCTGGGCAAGTTGAAATCGGGGGTTTGGCACGATGTACCCCACCACTAACGTTGTCCACTGCCCCTCGCACATGGATAAGATCGCCGTCAACGACGCCGGGTACCTGTCTGAAACATAGATGTTCAAAAAAAAATTCAATTTTGAAACTTTTATTTTTGAACATTCAATTTCAAACAGGTTTTTGAACAAAAATTTCATTTTAAAACGCTTTTTTTCTGAGCTAATGGTAGAGCATACGGCATGTTGTGCACCCCCGACCGTACACCCTAGTGTGCTTCATTTGCTACGGGGGAGGTTTGTTTGAGTTCATCCCATCGTGGCATGTGCTCATGTTGCCCACATTTCCTCCGTTCGTTGTGTTGCTTCTGCACTGTGTTCCACACTTCCCTCAGCCGCCGTCAGCACAGACCTTCCTTGCATATATGCTTAACCAAGCTCGGCAAGCAGCAAGTTCGCTGCCCTGGCTACATCCAGTCCCGCTGTTGCTTCGGCAGTGGCAGGTTGGGCTGCCAGGGATACGGCAGGTCCAGGTGTTGCTCCCCCATGTGCATGGAGGCCCACGTCAGGTGTGGGTGATGCCCCTATGTGACATTCCGTCGGGTTGCTGTTTCTTTACAGGGCTTGGACTAATCACCTGTTCTTCCCTTTGCATGCTGCATCAGGTCGCTGCGCCTAGTTCTGTCGGCCGCTGCGGCTTGTGTTCCTGCTGGTGTCGTTTTTGTGTTGGTGGAGCCCAGTACTTAGCGTACCGGGGTTGTGCTGATTGCTGCAGCAGCCTGGCGGACCGCATGCCCGCAGAAACACAGCAAGGCAGGTAGCGGACAACCATAATGCGGTGGGAAGTGTGCACCAAAGGCCAAGAAACGACCCGTTTCTTTACGGGCCCTTGATAGTCACCCATCCCTACGCGTGCTGCATCGGGGTCGCTGTATTCTGACAGCCGCTGCGGTCTGTGTTCCTGCTGCTGTCGTTTCCATGTCAGCGGAGCCCAGTAATTGGCACACCGCGGTTGTGCTGGTTGCTGTTGTGGTTGGGGTGGGGGTCATTTTGCGGTGTTTGCTGCCCACTCCCCTCCGCACTCAGGTCTTTCACCACATGCCTTGCCACATTTATGTGTGCGTGCAGCCCAACACTTCCACCTCTCCATCCGGCGTCCTACCCCGCCGCGTTGGCCTGCGTATGGGGCGCAAGCCCCCCACAACTGTGTGGGTTGTGCGTGTGCATGGCGCGCTGCTTGACGGTTGCAGTGGCATGCGCTTAGCTCGTGGCGTGCGCTCCTTTGTGGTTGACATGGGTGGCGTCTGCACCTGTGCTGCGCTTCAGGACGGCCAGGGGACGGTTGCGGTCGGTTGGGTCCAGAGCACAGCAGCAATGCAGAGGCGGGTGGGCGTTCCTTGGGCCCGTGTCAGGCAGTCGTTGCCCTGCCCCTACTTGCAAGCCGTATGCCCAGTGCCCGCCCCATTCCACAAAGACCAGAGAGTACTGTGTACTGTGGAGGGGCCGGAGGTACGTGTGGAGGGGGGGGGGTCAAGGGCGGATCAGGGGGAGGGGGCCAGGGCAGTGGGAAGGGGCCGACCAAGTGCGAGCGCCCACTGTCATCCAGCGCCTCCACAACGTATTGGGACTTGCGGGTGCAGAGATACCGGCAGCGCCGGCAGCCCAAGGGCCCAAGGCGCACGACAGCAATGTCGGCCATGCGCCCCGTCTCAACCTCACGGCACTGCACAACCATGTGCCCCGGCAGCAGCGCGACGGAGGCATGGGCCCAGGCCCCATGCGTCGCCTGGCTGCGGTACCGGACGACCCGGTCCCGATGCCGCAACGGCGGGGGGCACGCTACCGGGCGCCACACAATGGGACCCGCGCTGCTCCCGACAGCCAGGCCGTGTGACCACTGCGGGGCCACACCCGCGTCGGCCGGCGCGATGCGCTCTGCGATCTCTCGCAGCGCGGAGAGGGTCCAGCAGTCGCTGCCTCCCGCCTCATCCCCGGCATCGCCGTGCAGCAGCAGCAGCAGCACCTCCAGCACGGGATTGCGGAGCTCGCAGAACTGCACAGCTCCGCCCAGTGCCGCAGGGCGCGCGGCCAGCGGTGGGAGCGCGGCCGGGGCGTCTGTGAGGGGGGGAACGCATACGGCCATGAGCCATTGATCATTCCCCAGCCTGGGCTCGTCCACCTCCTCTGCCGCCGCCTTGCATTGCATGCCGTACCAGTCAGGCAGGATGGCCCCACAGTCCGTGACCACTGCCACATGCACGCCCTGGTCACGCAGCGCGGCAGTCGCCTCCAACATCGCCCGGAGAACGGGGGTGGCAGCCGGGCCTTGGGCGGCGTCACCGGGACCCACTGCCGCCTCAGACTCAACGCTGGCAACCCCCAGAAGCACCACGAACAGTTGATGTGTGACAGCAGCACAGATCTTATCGAACTCCGACCGGATGTTGGCGACACTCGCGAAGTTGCGCAGCAGCAGCGACGTGGGGCAGCTGTGGTATGTGGCCAACACCTCCGCGAGAGCGCAGCAGAAGTCGATGGAGGCGTCTGTGCCCGCGCCGGCCACGAGGGCCAGGCTTGCGGCCGCCGTCTCTTCCAATTCCGCTTCCATCTGCTGAGCCTTTCTGAACTGTACAACAGCAGTGCATGGCCTGGGCACAGTGCTGAAGCAGCTTGTCTCTTGCCTTTTCACCCACAGGAGTATACTCTTTGTCTTCTGCTGCAACACATCACCTGCTTTTTGTCTCATTGGACAACTGTATTGCCTGCCTCCCTCGTCAACCAACTTTGGCTCCTGGTTACCCAGTCAACGAGCAGTTTCCTCAAGAGAATTTGTGCACCGATTTTTCAGAGTCTAAAATTCTGAACACCAGGAACCGAAGTTTCCCACTTCAGGGAACAAGGTGCGTTAGGCTTTGCCTGGATGCCCCTGGGCAGATGAAACCTGGGAAGTGACTGCGCCCTTCTGTGTCATGAGGCCGGAGGCTGCAAAAATATCCTTTTGGTTCCTTGCATGCGAAGCTGTCACAACATCCCCACTTGCACCCCTCAGAGTGGGAACCACGGAGTCACTAAGGTCGTCAAGAACGCCGAAATAGCAAGAATGGGTCAAAACTGCATGAAAGCATGCCCCAATCTGCCCACACAAACCCTATGGAGGCAGGGCCCTCCTAGTGGTGCTTATTGGCCCCCAAAAGCGCCATTTTTTGGCGCATTAGCACCATGTTTGGCAAAATCACCTCGCAGAGGTTATTAGATCAAAACCATGGTGCCCCGCATGTATGGAAGAATGCCACATATACCCCCTTTTCGGGCCGATCCTCGTACCCTGCCCCAAGGGGTTGAATTGTTGGTTTAACCCCAAACCCAAAAACACTTTTTCGGCTCCAAGTCGAAAAGAAACAAAACATTCGTGGTTTTTGACCCCCAAAAGGGGGGGGGGTCCATTTTTTGCCCCCCCCCCCCCCTCAAAAAAGTGGGTTTCCGGTGGGGGGGTCCAGTGGAGTCCCAACCAAAAACTCCAGGGGGGGGATGCATTTCTTGGACAAATAATGATTGTAGCTCGTGCTACACGGCTGCCCATCGCTTTATACGTTCTCACATTGTCACCCAGCGCCCGTAGACACCTAGTGTACCGTTACCGCCACATGGGTGGCTCCAAGTAGACTGCATTCGATTAGTCTGGTGCTTGGCCTGGGCTGGGCCAGGAAGGTGGGTGGGTGGGTAAAGAGGGCGTAGCTAGTTGCAACGAAGTGGCAAGCGGTTCTTACAACACAAAGAAGGCTCGGATTCCCTCAACTCCCTTCCTCTTATAGGGTGTGGTCACCGTTTTCTCGGTCAAGATAGACAAGCTGGTAGGGCCAGCACAGGGTATGGGAACTGCCAAGTATGGGCAGTCGGCAAATTTCCTTGCTCCGGGTCTCCCCCCCTGAAATCTCCACGAAGGTTTCTTTCCTTTTTTTTTATCCAATAGGCCAAACGTGGTAGTGCCTGGGCCTCGAAGGCAAGTGCAACATAAGTACCAATTTTGGCGTTGCCTGGGTCTGCATACGGGATGCAGCTCCTGGTTGGTCCCCCATGGGTTCCTTGTCAGTTATGATGGTGTCATCAAGGCAGGGCGGTCCTTAACGGAAAAAAAAAGTGTTCCGGAACCAGTTTTCCCAAAAAAGCCCGCGGGCACTCCATGTGCTCAACCATGGTTGGTGGCGGTTGGCGGTTGGCGGTTGGCGGCGGTTGACGGTGGGCAGTTGGCAACTGGCAGTTGGTGGCAGTTGGTGGTGGTTGGCGGCAGTTGGTGGTTGGTGATTGGTGGTTGGTGGTTGGTGGTGGTTGGCAGTGGTTGGCAGTTGGCGGTTGGTGGCTGCTGGCGGTTGGCGGCGGTTGGTGGCTGGCGGTTGGTGGCAGTTGGTGGCGGTTGGCGGTTGATGGGAGTTGGCGGTTGGCGGCTGGTGGTCCCTTGGGGCGGTCCTTAGCAAAAAAAAAAATCTGGTCCCTTCAGGACCGCCCTGCATCAAGGGATCCCTCACTCACTCACCGGTTTCTGATCGGTGGCGGTCTATTTGGTGTCGTGTTGGCTAACCGGCAAGCTGCATTTAGCTGCTTTTGTTCCCGTAGTGGTCAGTGTAGTGGGATTCCCCACTTGGTGGGGTCCCGGTGTGTCTTGTGTCGTTTTAGTAGCGGTCGTAATGGGATTTCCCACAGAGTGGGATCCCACTCTTCCCCGAGTCTTTTCCATTAGAAGTAATGTTGTTGGTGTATGGGTCGTGTTTGTGTGTCATATAGGCCGTGCAAAGCTTGGTACGCGTGTTGTTTCAGCGGTTGGCGGTGCAACCAGGCTTCGTGGTAGTGGAACAACAAGTGCAGGCAACGTTGATGCTTGCCGACTTGTGCTTGTAAGTGTACCAAGTGGGAAGAGCACTGCCGTGTGAGGTGCAACGTAGCTGCGCCCCTCTATGTATTGTTTGCGCACCGGCTGTTTTGTTGTATATAAAAGTGCCAAATGTGTCTGTGTAGTATTGTTGTGGTTTTGTTGTTTTACGTGTATCTGGACATATTATTTTGAGGTGAGTAGGGCATGGTACGCCCCTTTCACTTGAAGCCACGGGTGGGCTGTCTCCTTGCTTTTAGACGCGACCCCCCCCCCCCTAGCAGAAGTGGGCCGAAGGCCCCTATGGGGGGGAGGGGGCTTTGGGGGGGGGGGGAGGCTAGCCGCCGAGGAGGGCTTCTCTAGGGGACTAGCTGGTCGCTGCTAGTTGCTAGCGCGGGGGTGGGGGGGCTAGGGGAGAGGGTTAGCAGAGGCCTAGCCCAGTCTAGCAGAGACGCAGTGGCCTAAGGGGTTACTCTACAACAACGGAGGCCTCCCGCTTTTTTCTTCTTACATCCATCATGCGCAGTCCAAGCAGGGACAACCTCTCGCTCCGAGGGTGGGGCACAAAGGCTACCGGGGGCAGCGACATCGGGATGCTTTGCATGGAAGTGCATTTGCATGCCGTACAACCATACGGCGGTCTTACACAGGGTGCAGTGCATCAGCCGGTTTGTGCACGGATTGCGTGCAGAAGCCTTGGCCATCGCCCCCCACCGAACGATAGTGGGCTCCAAGGGACAGTTTGTCAAGATGACAGAAACAAGCTTACCCTTGCCATTGCGGAGCAATTCTGTGGTGCATTCCTTACTTCCGCAAAAGCCTTCTTGGGGGCCCGCAAGTGGGCGGAAATGCTACTTGAGCCTGGATTCTCGGCGGTCCCTAGCAAACGGGACAAAATTTTCGGGCGCCTTTGGCGCGACCCTATGTATGGCCTGTAGCCATTGACCATTGGTAACTAAGTGGGCCCGGAGGGCAGGGAGGGGGGGGTCGTGTACCCAAACCGAGGAGACGCCCCCCCCCCCCCCGTGCTTGAAGCTTTGTCATACAACACCGTGGGACCACGTGCTTCATGGTGTGTTCAAAAGCAGTGGCGTTCTTGAAGGCCTTGGTAACCACGCGGAGATGTCACCACGTGTGGTCCTCCAGGTACGAGAGGTAGCGAATTCAACGCACATTGAGCACATTGTAGAGGCGGGGCCGCTTGTGGGATGTTCCTAGGGAGGGGCATTGGTGAAAGATGGTTCGTGTGAAGCATTGTACAGTGTTTTCGTCGTTTGCTTGTCGAGATTCTTGCAGCCACGTGTCCACACCAATGGCTCGTGGATCGTCGTTGACTTCCCTCTTACACTTCCGGGAAGATTCAAATCATCGTTGACAATTGAGGGGTTGTCCAGGCCACATCTGTCACCCGGGAAAGGTGGAGTCAAGACTACCACCATTCAAGCTATGAAAGCGTCACACCCAAGCATCTCACTATGCGTTGTTCTCCGGTTTATAGGGAGCTCCACCAAGCCACTACCTACCAAGACTATTAGGACATACATACAAAGCGACAACGACACACACACACTGTCTAACATAGGCGACAACCTACCCATGGACCTACCACCGCCCACACCAGAGCGACATAGTACTCCATAGCCATATCATGCCGACCCTTGCCAAATCTTGGATAATGTTAATGGGGCCACGTACATGGGTGGGGACACAGAGCACTGTGAGAACGCATCCCACCACTATGCAGCTGCTCTGGGTCACACCACGGCGGGTTGGTGCAAATGCGCCCAACATTCTACAACACGTGGCAAGTCTTGTGGACGGAACGGGTGAAATGGTGGAATGATTAGACGCACCATGCCAACTCAATGCTCGAAACAGCAACGCACCACGAGAAATGGCTTTATGTGCAACTCCGCATCCTACTTTGCCTGATGGAGGCCTTTGCACGACAAGAGCACCACAAGTTCCGCATCTTGGTGGGCCTCTTCTCGTCCTAGGCACTCTGGGAGGTGCAATGACTCCGCCGCTAGCCGATTGACCCTCCTGCAGACCTTCCGCTGTCACCCTTGTGGATCACTCGATTCACAGCACATCATTGCACACCACAGAAAACACAATAGAATCAGCGTAACCATGTGGGGGACCTTACAGGCTGAAGATTGTTGCCTTAATTTTTGATGGTCATGTGATCGTAACCTCCTGACAAGTGAGTTTCTAGCTTTGTTTGGCTTGTGACTCTCACGCTGACGATAGTGTGTATCACACACGGCGTTGTCTTCGGGCTGTGGCAAGCGGGAGGCGACAACACAACCCATTGTTTCTATGTTGTAGACTTGTTGAGGCCCGTGCACACGAACGGTCGCCCAAACGTTTCCGGATCTGATCCCACCTCCGGCACGTGTGTTTGTCCCGTGTAGTGTAATGGCACATCGAGGACGGTCTCGGTGTATGGCAATACAACTATAGTAGTCACGTGTTGTGTTTCCTCGAAGGTGGGCTTGTCGGGTTCCGTCAAGCTATCGTAGGACAAGCGATGTGTTGCCACCTATAGACTGCCCAGCGAGAGCTCCGGATCTTCTTCCAAGCTCTCGGAGTCGTATATTCCTTCTTAGGGCGGTGTGTGTAAACTAGAGCTAGGACGCGTTGTCTGAATGTGCCCTCGAGAGCGCGGACAACGCCAAGGTAATTGTATAGTGTAGCCGTGTGCTAGTAGTTGGTTTGGCCGTCCTTTCGGACCTCATTCTGCCGAGGGTGATGAAGGACAACCATATTTTGTGTCCACTCAGGCATGCTTCCCTCAACTCCGGCGTTATCCGGTGCTAGTCCGTTTTGGACTTGATGCCACGTGTGTTCCGCATGTATTGTAGCAAGCAAGTTGTCGCACGGGGCAATTGCTTGCCTATTTCCTAGGAATAGCCGTGTATATGTCTAGCGTAGGCTAGGCACTCACTTTATAATGATCACTTTCTTGAAACTTTTTAAGGGGAGGGTCTTATAGACGGCATTGTCATGGTGTAGCTGGTTCGTGACGAGCTCCCATGGTTCGTGTGATGGGTAAGCCAACGCGTAACCAAGTTACGTTATTACCGGCAAACGTATCGTTAGTTGTTGATAGCCAATATAATGTACCCCCGTGCGTAGTGACACCAGTAGTAGTAGACCTCTGTTTTTTCGGCGTTGAAGCGAAGGCCCATACGGCACATGATGTAGGTGGTCTAATGTCACAAGGAGGGCTTTGAGAGCGATGTCATGAACGAACACGTACAGATGGGTAGAGGGGTGATGCGATAGGGATTACCACAACAACAAGTCATATTATATGAGGAACCGCGTAAGCGAAAGAGGGCATCACTACTACACACCGCGTTTCGGAGGGCTAGGGCCATGCCATGGAGGTGGAGCATGGGTGGGTTGTGATTATAGATTTTAGCCAACATACGTGATGGGTTTGGGTGCCCCGTCCTCCCATGGTGGTAATCATGGTGTGGGGGATAGAAAGCAACGCCTTTGCCACATCGTGTAGGGCTAGGTGTCCGTTGGTTTTGTGCAAGTCATTCATGAGTTTTGTAATTAAGGTGGTCGCGTTTCTACCGCTGAGCGCGCCATGCTAGATATTCGGCACGCCGGGGTCATGGCGTTGGTGATACACTTGAGCATCATGCGCGTCAAAATGCCGCAAGTGGCATTTCACAAGTTTGTGGGCCAATAGTCCTTTGGGTTGTGCAGGTACTTTTTCTTGTAAATACGGACGAGCCCACATGTCGCTCAAACACATGGGCGAAATTTTTTTGGCACCAAAATACTTGGCACCATGCCAACCCTTCGTGACAATCATTATCCTAAGTTTGTTTGCAACCTTGTTAGCAACGGCTCAAATCATTTGCCGGTCATCAGGGGAAGTGCTTCCAACATCGGAAGCCTTTTCCCTGACCGGCCTCTAGGGGCACTGCACCCAACTGCGATGAGCATTTTCAAACTGAAGTTGGTGCTCCCCGGATCCCTAGATCCATCGAAGGCATCGCACCCGACGTTGGAAGCATTTTTGGAGCCGATTGCTTGTGCGTGCACCCGGTGTAAGGTGTGCAACATACCTTAGGACAACACACCCTTTATGTCAAAAAAAAAAGCCAAAATCTGAAATCCCCCCCCCACCACCCTCACCCACACAAAAAATACACTATTGTATAGTACTCCGCCACTCCTCAAAGAGAAGCTGCCCCGGTTAGCATGGGCAAGCGCGGCCAATCCTTGATCCCGGGACCACCTCACCTAGCGCTGGGTCCCTCCCCCCAGCCTGATGTTTCTTTATGGGGCCATGGACAGCCACTCGTGTCTCCCTTAGGATGTTGCGGCACGTCGCTACATCTTGTCGGCTGCTACAGCTGGTGCTTTTGCTGGTGTCGTTTCCGCGTCTACGGAGCCCAACGCTTGGCGTGCCAGGGCTGTGTTGGTTGCGCGGTCAAGACTCAGTGACTCCGTAGGGGGGTCGCCAACGCCCAAAGGATTTGAGACCCCCAAGGCGCCCATTGGTATTGTTAGGGCGCACAAAGGATCGAGCGCCCGGAGGGCTAGCCTAAGGGCCCTTGCAACGCACCTTCATAGTTTGCCGGTGCCTCGGGGATCCGCCAACCAAAGGGCCACCAACGGGGCCCCTGAGGTATTACGTCGATCTATCAATGCACCCAAGGGATCGGGCACCCAGAGGGCCTTGGGGCCCTGCTGCGCAACATTATTTTTCGCCTGTGCCTAGGGGATCTGGCACTCAGTGGGCGACCAATCGGGCCCCTAAGGTGTCTTGTGGGACTACCTGTGTGCGCAACGGATCAGGCACCAAGCGGCCACCCTTGGGGCCCCTGCAACGCAATGTTGTTCGTCGTCTCTTTCCAGGGGATGCAACCCACAGTGGGCCACCACTAGGTCCCACTGTGGAAGGGAGAGGTGGTCCGGGAAAGGGAAGGTGCCTCCGACAAAACGGGGTTGGGCAGAACCAAGGACATCGGCGCAGACACCCTACATCGTAAATCACCTTGGATGCCACGCAAGCGCACACACCACCCATGTCAACAATAACGGAGCGCAAGCCACCCGTGAAGCGCACACTACTTGCAACCATCAAGGTTCGCATCATGCGCATGCACCACCCATAGAGTGGTGGAGAGCATGGGGTGGACGGATGGTACAACACATGGAGGAGTGGGGCACCTAGGCCTCACACACATGGAAACGGAGCGACACATGTTCTAGACGACCGGTGGGCGGAGGTGCATTGGCAGCAAAAACTGTCAAACGACCCCACCAACAACCCGCACAACGTCGGTGCGCCAACTACTCGGCACCGCTATTGCACAAACGGCCCCCGCAACGTCGGTATATGCTGTTGAGTGCAGTGGTGATGCAAGCGCACAGTGGGTAGGGTCCGGCGAACGACAAAATTGGCCGGCTAGGCCATCCCCTGTGCTGTCATAGCCTCCCATCCTCCTGCTCTCCCATTCTTCACTTTCTAATTTCCTATTCCTGCTGCCCTTGTGGCCTCCCCTTCGTCGCTACCCCCATCCTCCTTGTCTACTGCACTTTCCCTTGTCTTTTGTGGTGTAGCTCCAGCTTCTATGGGCCTTTACCCCTCCTTCCCCTATCCGTTGGCGTTTCTGAGTGCGATTTGTGCCCACGCACTCCTTCCCCACCCGCTTTCCCCCCCGCACGAGCGCGGTGGGCTAGTCACGGCCCTACTACCACCCGCGAGGCGGGCACTTCAGAATGTGCGGGGCACAACCGCCGCCCTTGTGGACTTAGCGGGCACCACGTGGAGGGAGGGTACCGTCGGCTCACGCCACATTTTGTTGCCGGGGTGCTCGCTCATCGTGGTCACCATGTGCATCTCACCACCGTATGTGGGGCGGCCCTATTCCTAGTTGGGTGGCTGTGTGCATTCCTCCCGCCCTTGGTGGTCTTTTCTCTTCTACTAGCGCTGTCAGCGCAGGTGGTGTGCGATGTGGGGTGGGTGGGTGGGTTGGTGGCGCGGGGCAACACACACCACAACAACATGTGCGAATGGGGGCAGCACAACACACCAGATAGCGCAGTGGAGCAAAGCAAAGCACCTTGCTGCAGCAACAGCGGTGAACAGCCACCACACTCGCCATGAACACGGACACCAAACCTGACACCCAACACCCCAAGCGGGCGCTAAAACTCACCACGCAGGGAAAACACCCACACACAACCACTGCCGACAACAGGGCACGCACAGAGCACCACAAGAGGCCCGCAACCCCACACCCCAACGCCAACACCGCATGCACCACACACACGGCAACCAAAGCCACACCCATGGCAACATAGAAAGGATGTGTCCCTGAGGCACTCCCGGGAGCCAAAACCATCCCTATTGCATCAGGAAGAGAAGGCAGCCGAAACCTAAGCAAAGGGGCCGCCGCTGCGGGGCATCGGCAGCTAGCTACGCAGTTGACGATTGGACAGCGACCTAAAACATGTAATGCCCGCGAGTAGCTGAGTTCTGTCACTAGAGCCTAGTGCAGAGGCCCCGGACACACTTATTACACAGAATGTATATACCATTGGTGGTCATTCCGAACGACCTTCCCGGGGCAGGACTCACACAAGTCGTTAGGTCCGAGGTCCCGACAGCCCGGAGTCGCGTCCTCAAATGGGGAGCCCCTTAGCAGCCTAGAACGCAGAAGAGCAACAATGTGTGACACCCACCAAAACACAACCCAAACAAACACTACAGACAAGTCACTTTGCAAATTTTGAGACATGTGTAGAAGTACCGGGTGGCTCTCCCGCCACACAAACAACAGTGGGACAACCCAACAAACACAACAAGAGGAAGGCCTCCAATGGCTGAGTTCTCAATGCCCCAAAAAACATGCTGACAGAAATAAGGACACGCCACAGTACACATCAGCCGCCTTGCCCTTAGGCAGGTCAGATTTGGAAAATGGGGGTGGTGGTGTGTCATGGGCAATGTTGTTGCAGTGCGTTACAGAGCCTTACTAGTTCCAATGGCTCATAGACCTTAATCCTGACCCAAGTACAGCAACTTCACCATTCCCATTGCATCGAACCTCATCCTAATCCTTCTCCCCCCACTGAGTCCTCCGGCATACCCACCAGCAGCAGTCCTGGCAGCACTCCTCGGAGCATCCCTCCTAGTACCCCTAGGCACCACTGCCAATGCCTTCCAGTGCAATCCTCTTGTGGGAGGCGTCGGACCTAACCCCCACCCCCCCCGCAACGACCCATGGTGTAGGGCGAAATTTGCAGCCCACCTTTTCAGACTCATGCTGCGTGGACCTCACCTCAAACCCAGGGCTGTGCTTAAGGGGGGGGGGGGATGGGGACCCTCCTCCTTGCAGTTGGTCCCAAATGACATGCAATCCAATTAAAATCGGCGTAACCATTTCATGGTCATCAGTTTTAGTCTGAATCAGAGCTTGAGTCAGAATCTGAACTAGAATTTGAACCTCAAGAATCGGCATTGGAAGAATCAGAGGCAGAAGCTGAGTCTGGATCAGGAAAGAGTCATCAGGCCTGTCCTTCACAGGGGGCACCACTTCCTCAATATCCACATCCACACTCTCCCCATCATCACCCTTTCGCCGTTTCCCTTTGTCTGCAGGCTGTGATCGCAGATTTGAGCGCCTCCGTTTTTTCTTGTACTGCTCAACTACAAATTGGTAATTGTACTCATAGAAAGGTGCAGCATCACGTGCCACAAGCAACAACTTCTCCAACATGTCCATTTCTAAGCTCCTACAATCAGCAGAATTGATCTGATGCGCCCAGCCCCTACTGGAATTGCACCACTTTCCGTGCACCCAGCCCCTGCCTGACATGCACCACTTTCCATATGCCTAGCCCCTGCTGGACGTGCACCATTGACCATGCGCGCAGCCCCAGCTGGACTTGCACCGTTGACCACGCGAACATCGTAGGTCTTGAGGTCCTACAGAGAACACAGTGTCAATTGACACCGTGTCGCATTTCTATGTTGCGCATTCACACTGCATGCAGCACACAGAAAACCCTTCCCTGCAGCCCATGTCCTCATCAACTTTGCCCCGAGTGGTAGGCAAATGCCCATCAAACGACTCGAAATTTTGGCATGCGCCAAACCCAACTTTTGACCCCCCTTAAAGGGTAGGGGGGGGGGAGGGGGTCTAGGGGGGGGGGACGGGGGGTCCAGAGGGGGGGGTAACCCCTCCTCCTTGCGGAAAAAGATCAAGCACAGGCCTGCTCAAACCCCCCCCCTCTCTCCCTCCCTCCCTCCCTCCCTCCCTCCCTCCCTCCCTCCCTCCCTCCCTCCCTTCGTCCCTCCCTCATTCCCTCCCTCCCTCTTCGCTTGCTCCAGGCCATCTCCCCGAAGGGGGGATGGGGATGGAAGACACACAGGAGTTGTATTCTGGAGCCAGAACACAAAGCAGGGGAGTGACTTATTATCTGAGCTCATGTCACGTTCCCTAAATGCACATAAACGTCACCATTGCATCGAACCTTGTCCTCATCCTTCTCCCCACACCGAACGCTCCGGCGCACCAACCCACAGCACCCCTGGAAGCACTCCTTGGGCATCCCTAGTACCACTGCTGATGCCTTCCAAGACAATCATCTCATGCTTTTCCAAGTACTGGTGCATGCAACACCCAATGCAGTAGTACATATACATGCACACATACAAGCTTACTCATTTGCTTCCCTCCAAATCTCCCTCCCTTCCTCCGCCCCCTGCTTCCCAGTTGCCAGTCTGTGTGCCTCCTCATCCACCACCCCTCCTTCCACGTGTTTCCCCATGAATCACCATGTGCTTCGTACTACCTGCTCTTACCGATATTACATATTTCTTTGTGCAGCATGGTAGGTAGTGTCCCATTCAGCTGATTCCCCCGGTTGATGCATTTGATTGGAGACTTGTACTGGGTCAGGACTTGAGACGGTAGAGGAAATGGTCGAGGAAGTAACAAAAAGTAAGGTCCTGCATAAACTTGGGGTGCACTATGCCACCGGTAGCGCCGTAAAGCTCCAAAACTGGGGTGCCGTAAAAGTAAAGGGTTTTGCAGAAACGTGTGCACGACGGGCTTGTTGGACAATACCTGACCAACAACGGAAAATTTACTGCGCCAGCGCTGTGACATTTTGGGGATTTCTTCTTGAATTCCGGTAGGTGTCCTGCTCCGTATTGTGCGAAAACAGACGTGTTGAGCAGTGACGCAACAAAGATGAGCACGATTGCGTACCAGTCGAAGACTTCCTCGACACACAATAAATCAGCTGGTGGCAAAATATTAAACATGTCCCCAAAAACAAATGCGGGATACGCGCAAAAATTGCACGGGGAGGCTAACTTAGAAAGTTGCACGTGGAGGCTAACTTATTCACTCAACTGACAGGGACGTCTGTGCATTTTTTTGGCAAATTTGTAAGAAAGAGGTCCCCCAAGCAGTGTTTTTCCCCGCAACATCGAGCTGCATGGTGGACAATTTTTGAATCCCCCCAAGACCTAAAAGTGGATGGCGCCAGCGTCGTATACGTGCATCTTGTTTCTTCGGTTCTTTGTGGTAGTGGTTCACTTGTAGCCGTTGCTTTTGGGTACAGAGGGAAGGGGTAGACGTGGGGGAAGGGATCTGCATAGTCTGGCCTTACAACCTATTGTTGCTTACCATACGAGCCAACGTTGATTACCCCTCATGGGTTGATACTCCTTGTATTTTCAAGAAAACTTGCAGCCCCAGATCCCTGTTACCTGGAACAACTGTTCTATAATTATCCCGGGGGGGGGGGTTCATCCCGTACTGGGTGAACATGTACGGCGCCGCTGCCGTAAACTGTTAGGCATTGGCACCATAAAATGAGATGTGAGGGGGATGCTCATTGAAGGCAATTGAAACAAGGGTATATAGGTGGTAAGCGGTAACACCTTTTGGGGCCGCATGTTTGCAGGTTTGGGGGTGTATATTTGAACTCGCCCAGTTTGCCTGCCCCTGTTACAGGTGATGTTGGATATCTTTTATCATGAATTATTGTGCAGAAATGGGGTAGTTTTCCTCCACCCCACCACTCAGCATTTTCCGCTACATGTGGTCGATTGTGTGGGCGCCGAGAGCAAGGCAAATAGTTATGATAGAGGCGCCATAAAAACAAAGTTGTGACAGGCTGTATGCACAGAAAGCAGCATGGCAAGAAAACATCGTTGTTTGTGACATGTGTTTTGCATGCAACTATGAGAAATCAACTTGCTTGTTTCTTGGTTGGACCCTATTTTTGGGCTGGTGCACAATTTCCCCCACCATCCTACTTTGTAGATGTGTCATCACCTTGTGGCTTTAATACACCTGTCTGCATTGGCACCAATAGAAAAATGTGCCCAAGCCCTCCTTGCTCTCTGAGTGGACTCGAATGGGACAAATGAGTACATTGGGGTGGCCACAAAAGTAGGGGTATGAACCGGTCGGTGTTTGCTTACGGGCCCCCATATAACACTGTTTCCCAGCCACAAATTGGCTTTTCAATGCAAAATTTGTATGTTTGGTAGAAAAAGGGCATTTGGGAGACCTGCCTAATCTGTCCAAGTGTAGTGGAGGCAGAACACAGTGCGCAAAGAGGGCTTGGCCAACAATACCCATTTGTTCTGTTTGCAAGCGATGTGGCAAAAACACAATCTGACACTACCCCCGCAAAACAAGAGCACCACAAAAATTGTGCAACAGCCCAAAGACTGGAGCCTCCAAGGTGAAAAAATTTGGTTTCTGACAAAATGCTTTGAAACCTCTCTACCAGTCAGCTAACTGTTTTCTGGCCTGGTTGTTTTCTGTGCAGCCTGTTACAACTCCTTTGGTACGGTGCAAGCGCCATAAATCTTTATGGCACTTTCACCGCAAATGTAATAGACTACAGGTAGGGGATCACTCTGGGTTGCAACTAATAGAACTGACTGCTGCCCAGGGGGTAGCATACATACAAAATTTTATTGTTTACCCTGGCAGTGCCATACAATTTTATGGCACCAGCGCTGTAAACAGCAGGGCTCTGCAAAAATGGGCAGCAGTCAGTTTCTCCAGGGAAACTGAAGGAGGGGGAGACAGTTCCCGCCACCACACCCTTCGCTTTCTTTGAGGCAACCCTCCCAGTTTACGGCGCCAGCGCCGTAAACATTTACAGTGGTGGCACCGTACACGTTTGCCATGCACTTTCGTCATCCCTGTGACACCCCCCCTTTCACTGCCTTCCCATGGGAAAAAATTTTTGCCAAGTTTGAGTGTGCAATGTTTGCGCCATGTGCACCACGTTTACGGCGCTGGCCCTGCGCACAGGGCACCCCAAGACACATTCGACAGGCCTGAGAGTGGCATGATATGGCGCAGCTCATCACGTCAGCCAAAACTCTCAGGGCCTAGGGGTGGGGCAATGCAGACTTTCTCGACAACAAAGCAGCGGTCATCCCCAGGGCTCAAAAGTTCGTGCAGCTTTCGGTAGGGGCATTGCTTTTCCTGAACAATTGTCTGTAAGGGTGAGTCCACATGCCAACAATCTGTCTGAACCTCAGGTGTTGTGCCATCAAGCTCTGCCAGGAGGCCCCTCACTACAGCAAACAGCACATGCCTCCCAAAGGCTGCTTGCATCAGGTGATGGCGAAAAGAAAACCATGGGGGGGGTCTGTCGAGCCCCTGGACTTCTTGGAGCGGGGGTTGGAAAAGGGGCTCTCATGACAGAGCCTACACAACAGGGCAGCCCTAAGGGAGGGTGATAAAAATTGGCCACAAAGCGGCCCACATGTGAGTAAATTTCTCCCCCTTGACGTATACTTCAAAATGGGCTGCACGTTGCGAGGATCCTTTGCCCTGATTTGGTTGGTTTTGCTGGTTTTCCTTGATTTGTGCATATTCAGGCAGTTCAATCGAAGGCATATATATTACTACACCCCTCTCCCCTTAAATCTAGCTAACAAGCAACAAGCAAGCACTTCTCCTTTCCGTTTTGGCCATTGCTCCGCCTCATCGCTCCGGGCTGTACTCTACTCTAGCCATCCTGAAGCCTAGGTGGTGCCCTTGTCAAATCAAAGGTTTGAGCCTAAAACTCACCGGTGGCGCCCCGGGGCGGGAGCGCCAAGTGAGGAGGTGCCCTCCCAAAGCTGCGCATTTTGTGCCCCAAAAAAGGCTTTTTTGGAACAAAACGGCCCTCATACCCAGTCAGAACGGCCAGACGAAGAGAAACGGTTGCTACATTGCACGTGCGCCTTGATTGCCCCATGACAAAGAGCCCTTTCTAGCCCTTGAACTCCACAATATGTCCGAGAAACGGCCCAAAAATGGCTGAAAATGGCCCAGATGGCGCGCAGTTTGTGTCAACAAGCCCCAAAACGGAGAACGGGTCGTATCTGGGGCTGCGTGGCTCAAAACCGAATTCCGAGGGCACCTAGTCCACCCGCAACCCCCCATTTTTTTGTGGTTTCGAACCCTCAAAATGACCCAACGAGACGCCCTGACCGCTATACCCAAGGTCACTTGATGGAGCCAGAGGGTAGCCTGGGCCGCGCACCGTGGGGTCCACAAAGGTCCGCGGGGCTAAAAAAATCATTTTTTCCAAAAGTCATCCTAGACCATTCGGGATGCTCAAACAAGTGTTTTTAGCCCATTTTGAGCTCGTGGTGACGCGTTTTGGCCATACAAAATCCCAAAATGCTTTGAAAATGGGTTGTTTTTGGGACCAAAAATGGGTGACAATTGGGTCAAACCGCGTTTTTCCAAAAGTGATCGTGGACCATTGGGGATGCTCAAACAAGTGAAATAAGCCCATTTTGAGCCCGTTTTGACTCAGTTTAGCCACTTCCGCCTCATGTAGGCACCTTGTACCCTTGGCACATACCTCAGAGCCATATTGTGGAGCCACCTAGAGTTGGGGAGAGGGGTGTAGATATATATATATATATATATTACTACACCCCTCTCCCCTTAAATTTAGCTAACAAGCAACAACGAGCAACAACAACAAGCAACAAGCAACAAGCACGTCACCGTTCCGTTTTAGCCATTGCCCCTTCCCATCGCCTGGGGCGTGACTCTACTTTAGCCATCCTAGAGCCTAGGTGGTGCCCTTGCCAAATCCAAGTTTTGAGCCAGAAACTCACGGGTGGAGCCCGGGGCGGAGGCGCCAAGTTGGGAGGTGCCCTCCCAAAACTACGCATTTTGTGCCCCTCAACAACCTTTTCTGGCCCAAAACGGCCCCGATACTCAGTCAAAATTGCCAACCAAGGCAAACGGTTCCTACACTCCACGTGCCCCTCGATTATATATATATATATATATATATATATATATATATATATATATATATATATATATATATATATATATATATATATATATTATATATATATATATATATATATATATATATATATATATATATATATATATATATATATATAATATATATATATATATATATATATATATATATATATATATATATATATATATACATATATATATATCCTCCAATCTACACCCCTCTCCCAACTCTAGGTGGCTCCACCATAAGGCTCCAAGGTACGTGCGAAGGGCACAAAGTGGTCCATACATGTGGTGGAAGGGGCTAAACTCGGTCAAAACGGGCTCAAAACGGGCTAAAAACACTTGTTTGAGCATCCCAAATGCTCCTGGATCACTTTTGGAAAATCGCGTTTTTGACCCATTTTTGACCCATTTTTGGTCCCAAAATGGCCCATTTTCAAGGCATTTTGGGATTTTCCGTGAGCCAAAAACCGTCGCCACGGGCTCAAAATGGGCTAAAACCACTTGTTTGAGCATCATAAATGGTCCAGGATCACTTTTGGAAAAACGCGTTTTTGACCCATTTTTGACGCATTGTTGGTCCCAAAATGGCCCATTTTCAAGGCATTTTGGGATTTTCCATGGCCCAAAACTCGCCACCACGGGCTCAAAACGGCCTAAAAACACTTGTTTGAGCATCCCAAGTGGTCTAGGAACAACTTTGGAAAAAATCATTTTTTTCGCCCTAGGGACCCTGGTGGACCCAACGTTGGCCCCCACTGTGCGTGGGCTGGCCGGCCCTCCAGCTGCACCAAGTGACCGCTGGTACGGGGGTCTACGTGTCTCATAGGGCGATTATGAGGCTTGGAAACCATAAAAAGTGGGGGGTTGCGGGTGGACTAGGTGCCCTCGGAATTCGTTGTTGAGCCACGTAGCCCAAGATACGGCCCGTTCTTGGTTTTGGGGTGCTGGTGCACATTGCACAGATTTTGGGGCTTTTTGGCGCCTTTTTGCGCCGTGTCTCGGACATATCGTGGAGTTAGAGGGCACCAAAGGTCCCTTGGTCGCGAGAAAGTCAAGCCGCACGTGGAGTGTAGCAGCCGTTTGCCTTCGTTTGGCTGTTTTGAACCCTTACCAGGGCTGTTTTGGGCGAAAAATGGCTGTTTTTGGCCCAAAACAGCGCAGATTTGGGAGGGCACCTCCCGACTTGGCGCCACCGCCCCGGGCCGCCACTGGTGAGTTTTTGGCTCAAAACTTGGATTTGGCAAGGGCACCACCTAGGCTCCAAGATGACCACATGGGCAGATGATCCGAAGCGTTGGCACGGAGCAATGGCCAAAACGGCAAGGAGACGTGTTGCTTGTTGTTGCTTGTTGTTGCTTGTTGCTTGTTGTTAGCTAAATTTAAGGGGAGAGGGGTGTAGTAATATATATATATATATATAAATATATCCTCTAATCTACACCCCTCTCCCATACTCTACGTGGCTCCACTTTAAGGTACGTGCGAAGGGTACAACTTGGTGCATACACGTAGCGGAAGGAACTAAACTCGATCAAAACGGGCTCAAAATGGGCTCAAAACACTTGTTTGTGCACCCCGAATGGTCCAAGATCACCTTCCGAAAGGTGTGTTTTTGACCAATTTTTCACCCATTTTTGCTCCCAAAACGGGCTCAAAAAAGGTCCAAACCACTTGTTTGAGTATCCCGAATGGTCTACGATCACCTTTGGAAAAACGCGTTTTTGACCCATTTCAGACCCAATTATGGTCCCAGAACGGCCCATTTTCAAGGCATTTTGGCATTTTCAATGGCCCATAACGCGTCACCACGGGCTCAAAACGGCCTAAAAACACTTGTTTGAGCATCCCAAGTGGTCTAGGAACAACTTTGGAAAAAATGATTTTTTTCGCCCCGGGGACCCTGGTGGACCCACCGTTGGCCCCAACTGTGTGCGGGCTGGGCTGCCGTCCGGCTCCACCAAGTGACCACTGGTACGGGGGTCTAGGCGGCTCGTTGGGCGATTCTGAGGCTTGGAAACCACAAAAAGTGGGGGGTTGCGGGTGGACTAGGTGCCCTCTGAATTCGGATTTGAGCCACGTAACCCAAGATACGCCCTGTGCTTGGTTTCGGGGTGTTGGTGCACATGGCGCAGGTTTTTGGGGCTTTTTGGCGCCTTTTTGGGCCGTTTCTCGGACATTTCGTGGAATTGAAGGGCACTAGAGAGCTCTTTGACACGGTGAAGTCAAGCCGCACGTGCGGTGTACTCACCGTATCCCTTCGTTTGGGCGTTTCGCCCGGGTTTTGGGGCTGTTTTGGGCGAAAAATGGCTGTTTTTGGCCCAAAACTGCGCAGATTTGGGAGGGCACCTCCCGACTTGGCACCCCCGCCCCGGGCCGCCACCGCTGAGTTTTTGGCTATAAACTTGGATTTGGCAAGGGCACCACCTGGGCTCCAAGGTGGCTAGAGTAGAGTAGAGCCCGGGTTGCGGGTGGACTAGGTGCCCTCGGAATTCGTTTTTGAGCCACGTAGCCCAAGATACGGCCCGTTCTTGGTTTCGGGGTGCTGGTGCACATTGCACAGATTTTGGAGCTTTTTGGCGCCTTTTTGCGCCGTGTCTCGGACATATCGTGGAGTTAGAGGGCACCAAAGGTCCCTTGGTCACGAGAAAGTCAAGCCGCACGTGGAGTGTAGCAGCCGTTTGCCTTCGTTTGGCTGTTTTGAACCCTTACTAGGGCTGTTTTGGGCGAAAAATGGCTGTTTTTGGCCCAAAACTGCGCAGATTTGGGAGGGCACCTCCCGACTTGGCGCCCCCGCCGCGGGCCGCCACCGGTGAGTTTTTGGCTCAAAACTTGGATTTGGCAAGGCCACCACCTAGGCTCTAGGATGGCTAAAGTAGAGTCAGGCCCGAGGCGTTGGGAAGGTGCAATGGCCAAAACGGCACGGAGACGTGCTTGTTGCTTGTTGCTTGTTGCTTGTTGCTTGTTAGCTAAATTTAAGGGGAGAGGGGTGTAGTAATATATATATATATATATATATATATATATATATATATATATATATATATATATATATATATATATATATATATATATATATATATATATATATATATATATATATATATATATATATATATATATCCTCTAATCTACACCCCTCTCCCCAACTTCAGGTGGCTCCACCATACGGCTCTAAGGTATGTGCAAAGGGTACAACTTGGTGCATACATGTGGCTGAAGGGGCTAAACTCGGTCAAAACGGGCTCAAAATGGGCTAAAAACACTTGTTTGAGCATCCCAAATGGTCCAGGGTCACTTTTGGAAAAACGCGGTTTGGACCCATTTATCACCCATTTTTGCTCCCAAAACGGCCCCTTTGCAAGGCATTTTGGCATTTTCCATGCGCCAAAACCCGCCCCAATGGGCTCAAAATGGGCTAAAAACCCTTGTCTGAGCATCCCCAATGGTCCAGGATCAGTTTTGCAAAAACGCGTTTTTGACCCACTTTTGACCCTTTTTTGGGCCCAAAACGACCCGTTTTCAAGGCATTTTGGTATTTTCCATGGGCCAAAACCTGCCCCAATGGGCTCAAAATGGGCTGAAAACACTTGTTTGAGAATCCCAAGTGGTCTCGGAATAACTTTGGAAAAAATGATTTTTTTAGCCCCGGGCACCCTGGTGGCGCCACCGGTGAGTTTTTGGCTCAAACAACAACAACAACAACAAGCACTTCTCCGTGCCGTTTTGGCCATTGCCCCGTCCCAACGCCTCGGATCTTTTGCCCATGTAGCCATCTTGGAGCCTAGGTGGTGGCCTTGCCAAATCCAAGTTTTGAGCCAGAAACGCACCGGTGGCGGCCCGGGGCGGTGGCGCCAAGTCGGGAGGTGCCCTCCCAAATCTGCGCAGTTTTGGGCCAAAAACAACCATTTTTCGCCCAAAACAGCCCTAGTACTGGTTCAAAACAGCCAAACGAAGGGAAACGGGTGCTACACTCCACGTGCGGCTTGACTTTCTCGTGACCAAGGGACCTTTGGTGCCCTCTAACTCCACGATATGTCCGAGAAACGGCCCAAAAAGGCGCCAAAAAGCCCCAAAAACTGCGCAATGTGCACCAGCACCCCGAAACCAAGAACGGGCCGTATCTTGGGCTACGTGGCTCAAATACGAATTCCGAGGGCACCTAGTCCACCCGCAACCCCCCACTTTTTGTGGTTTCCAAGCCTCAGAATCGCCCAACGATCCACGTAGACCCCCGTACTAGTGGTCACTTGGTGCAGCCGGAGGGCCGGCCAGCCCACGCACAGTGGGGGCCAAAGGTGGGTCCACCAGGGTCCCCGGGGCGAAAAAAATGATTTTTTCCAAAGTTGTTCCTAGACCACTTGGGATGCTCAAACAAGTGTTTTTAGGCCGTTTTGAGCCCGTGGTGGCGCGTTTTGGGCCATGGAAAATCCCAAAATACCTTGAAAATGGGCCGTTTTGGGACCAACAATGCGTCAAAAATGGGTGAAAAACGCGTTTTTCCAAAAGTGATCCTGGACCATTTATGATGCTCAAACAAGTGGTTTTAGCCCATTTTGAGCCCGTGGCGACAGGTGTGGGCTCATGGAAAATCCCAAAATGCCTTGAAAATGGGCCAGTTTGGGACCAAAAATGGGTCAAAAATGGGTCAGAAACGCGTTTTTCCAAAAGTGATCCCAGACCATTTGGGATGCTCAAACAAGTGCTTTTAGCCCGTTTTGAGCCCGGTTTGACCGAGTTTAGCCCCTTCCACCACATGTATGCACCACTTTGTGCCCTTCGCCCGTACCTTAGAGCCGTGTGGTGGAGCCACCTAGAGTTGGGAGAGGGGTGTAGATTAGAGGATATATATATATATATATATATATATATATATATATATATATATATATATATATATACATATATATATATATATATATATATATATATATACATATATATATATATATTACTACACCCCCCTCCCCTTAAATTTAGCTAACAAGCAACAACAACAACAACAACAACAACAACAACAACAACAACAAGCACTTCTCCGTGCCGTTTTGGCCATTGCTCGGTCCCAACGCCTCGGATCTTTTGCCCATGTAGCCATCTTGGAGCCTAGGTGGTGGCCTTGCCAAATCCAAGTTTTGAGCCAGAAACTCACCGGTGGCGGCCCGCGGCGGGGGCGCCAAGTCGGGAGGTGCCCTCCCAAATCTGCGCAGTTTTGGGCCAAAAACAACCATTTTTCGCCCAAAACAGCCCTAGTACGGGTTCAAAACAGCCAAACGAAGGCAAACGGCTGCTACACTCCACGTGCGGCTTGACTTTCTCGTGACCAAGGGACCTTTGGTGCCCTCTAACTCCACGATATGTCCGAGAAACGGCCCAAAAAGGCACCAAAAAGCCCGAAAAACTGCGCAATGTGCACCAACATCCCGAAACCAAGAACGGGCCGTATCTTGGGCTACGTGGCTCAAAAACGAATTCCGAGGGCACCTAGTCCACCCGCAACCCCCCACTTTTTGTGGTTTCCAAGCCTCAGAATCGCCCAACGAGACACGTAGACCCCCGTACTAGTGGTCACTTGGTGCAGCCAAGGGCCGGCCAGCCCACGCACAGTGGGGGCCAAAGGTGGGTCCACCAGGGTCCCCAGGGCGAAAAAAATCATTTTTTCCAAAGGTGTTTCTAGACCACTTGGGATGCTCAAACAAGTGTTTTTAGGCCGTTTTGAGCCCGTGGTGGCGCGTTTTGGGCAATGGAAAATCCCAAAATACCTTGAAAATGGGCCGTTTTGGGACCAACAATGGGTCAAAAATGGGTCAAAAACGCGTTTTTCCAAAAGTGATCCCGGACCATTTGGGATGCTCAAACAAATGTTTTTAGCCCATTTTGAGCCCGCTTTGACCGAGTTTCGACCCTTCCACCACGTGTATGCACCACTTTGTGCCCTTCGCACGTACCTTAGAGCCGTGTGGTGGAGCCACCTAGAGTTGGGAGAGGGGTGTAGATTGGAGGATATATATATATATATATATATATATATATATATATATATATATATATATATATATATATATATATATATATATATATATATTACTACACACCTCTCCCCTTAAATTTAGCTAACAAGCAAGCAAGCAATAAGCAACCAAGCAGGTCAACATTCCGTTTTGGCCATTACACCTTCCCATCGCCTCGGCCTTGACTCTAGTTTAGCCATGCTAGAGCCTAGGTGGTGCCCTTGCCAAATCCAACCAAAGCCAAAAACTCACCGGTGGGAGCCCGGGGTGTGGGCGCCAAGTTGGGAGGTGCTCCCTCAAATCTGCGCAGTTTTGGGCCAAAACCAGTCATTTTCGCCCAAAAAAGCCCCCCAACCCGGGCGAAACGCCCAAAAAAAGGGAAACGGTGGCTACACCCCACGTGCAGCTTGAGATCACCGTGTCAAAGGGCCCTCTAGTGCCCTTCAACTCCACGATATGTCTGAGAAACGGTCCGAAAAGGCACCAAAACGCCCCAAAATCAGTGCAATGTGCACCAACACCCCGAAACCAAGCACGGGCCGTATCTTGGGCTACGTGGCTCAAATCCCAATTCCGAGGGCACCTAGTCCACCCACAACCACCCACTTTTTGTCGTTCCGAAGCCTTAGAATCGCCCAACGAGCCACCTAGACTCCCGTACCAGTGGTCACTTGGTGGAGCCGGGGGGCAGCGGTGGGTCCACAAGGGTCCCCGGGGCGAAAAAAAAAGATTTTTTTTCAAAGTTGTTCCTAGACCGATTGGGATGATCAAACAAGTGTTTTTGGGCCGTTTTGAGCCCGTGGCGACGCGTTTTGGGTAATGGAAAATCCCAAAATGCCTTGAAAATGGGCCGTTTCAAGACCAAAAATGGGTCCAAAATGGGTCAAAAACGCATTTTTTGAAAACTGATCCTGGACCATTTGGGATGCTCAAACAAGCGTCTAGCTAACAAGCAAGCAACAAGCAAGCAAGCAAGCAACAAGAATTCAAGCAAGCACTTCTCCTTTCCGTTTTGGCCTTTGCTCCGCCTCATTGCTCCGGGCTGTACTCTACTCTGACTGCCTAGAGCCTAGGTGGTGGCCTTGCCAAATCCAAATTTTCAGCCAAAAACCCACCGGTGGCGCCCCGGTGCAGGGGCACCAAGTGCGGAGGTGCCCTCCCAAAACTGCCCTTATACCCATTCAAAACGGCCAGACGAAGGGAAACGGTTGCTATACTTCACATGCGCCATGGTTGCCCCGTGACAAAGAGCCCTTTCTAGCCCTTGAACTCCACAATATGTCCGAGAAACGGCCCGAAAATGGCTGAGATTGGCCCAGATGGCGCGCAGTTTGTGTCCGCAAGCACCAAAACGGAGAACGGGTCGTATCTGGGGCTGCGTGGCTCAAAACCGAATTCCCAGGGCATCTAGTCCACCCGCAGCCCCCCAACTTTTTGTGGTTTCCAAGCCTCAGAATCGCCCAACGACAAGCCTAGACCCTGGTACCAGTGGTCACTTGGTGGAGCCGTAGGGCAGCCCGGCCCGTGCAAGGTGGGGGGCAACGGAGGGTCCACCAAGGTACCCGGAGCGAAAAAAATCATTTTTTCCAAAGTTGTTCCTAGACGACTTGGGATGCTCAAACAAGTGTTTTTGGCCCGTTTGGCGCCCGTGGTGACGTGTTTTGGCCCAGACAAAATCCCAAAATGCCTTGAAGTTGGGTTGTTTTGGGAGCAAAAATGGGTCAAAAATGGGTCAAAAACGCATTTTTCCAAAAGTGATCTTGGACCACTTAGGATGCTCAAGCAAGTGTTTTTAGCCCATTTTTTGAGCCTGTGGGGACGCGTTTTGGCCCATGGAAACTCCCAAAATGCCTTGAAAAGGGCCCGTTTTGGGACCAAAAATGGGTGAAAATTAGGTCAGTAACACGTCTTGCAAAAGTGACCCTTGACCATTGGGGGTGCACAAACAAGTGAAATGAGTCCATTTTGAGCCTGTTTTGACGAAGTTTAGCCCCTTCCGCAACATGCATGCACCTAGTTGTGTGCTTCGCACGTACCTTAGAGCCGTATGGTGGAGCCACCTAGATTTGGGAAGAGGGGTCTTGATTGGAGGACATATTACTACACCCCTCTCCCCTTAAATCTAGCTAACAACCAGCAACAAGCAACAACAACAAGCAAGTCTCCATTCCGTTTTGGCCATTGCTCCGTCCCAACGCTTCGGATCTTTTGCCCATGTAGCCATCTTGGACCCTAGGTGGTACCCTTGCCAAATCCTACTTTTGAGCCACAAACTCACCGGTGGCGGCCCGGGGCGGGGGCGCCCGGTCGGGAGGTGCTCTCCCAAATCTGCGCAGTTTTGGGCCAAAAATAGCAAATTTTCGCTCAAAATAGCCCCCACACCCGGACGAAACGCCCAAAAAAGGGAAACGGGGGCTACACCCCACGTGCAGCTTGACTTCACCGTGTCAAAGAGCCCTCTAGTGCCCTTCAACTCCACGATATGTCTGAGAAACGGCCCAAAAAGGCGCCAAAAAGCCCCAAAATCTGCGCAATGTGCACCAACACCCCGAAACCAAGCACGGGCCGTATCTGGGGGTACGTGGCTCAAATCCGAATTCCGAGGGCACCTAGTCCACCCGCAACCCCGCACTTTTTGTGGTTTCCAAGCCTCGGAATTGCCCAACGAGACGCCTAGACCCCCGTACTAGTGGTCACTTGGTGGGGCCGGAGGGCAGCCCGGCCCGCGCACGGTTGGGGCCAACGGTGGGTCCCTCGGGGTCCCCGGGGCGAAAAAAATTATTTTTTCCAAAGTTGTTCCGAGACCACTTGGGATTCTCAAACAAGTGGTTTTAGCCCGTTTTGAGCCCGTGGTGGCGCGTTTTAGGCCATGGAAAATCCCAAAATGCCTTGAAAATGGGCCGTTTTGGGACCAACAATGGGTCAAAAATGGATCAAAAACACATTATTTGAAAAATAATCCTGGACCATTTGGGTTGCTCAAACAAGTGGTTTTAGCCCATTTTGAGCCCGTGGTGCCGCATTTTGACCCATGGAAAATCCCAAAATGCCTTGCAAATGGGTCGTTTTGGAAACAGAAATGGGTCAAAACTGGGTGAAAAACGCGTTTTTCCACAAGTGATCCCGAACCATTTGGGATGCTCAAACAAGTGTTCTTAGCCCATTTTGGCCCCGTTTTGACTGAGTTTAGCCCCTTGGACCACATGTATGCACCACTTTGTGCCCTTCGCACGTACCTTAGAGCCGTGTGGTGGAGCCACATAGAGTTGGGAGAGGGGTGTAGATTGGACGATATATATATATATATATATATATATATATATTCATTTGGCTGTCAAGCACACTCCAGAGTGCCTCGAGGTGGGGGAGGGGGCAAGATGAGCTCCCCAAAGCCAGAGTTCAAATACTTTTGTTTGAGAAATTGGGACAAGTGGTGGCTGGGGCAATCCCAATCATGCTGCTTAAATGGCTGAACCCGTCGGGGGGGGGGGGGGGGGGGCTGTCCGGGTGGAGTGGGGGGGGGGGGGGCATGGTCATGGGAACCAGCTTGCATTTTGAGGGAGGCGTGGTGTTTTTCTCTGGTATCAACGCTTAACCCTGTTGGCTTGCCTCCCGAGGGAGCGGTGGACAGAAGCGCTCCAAGGCTTTCAAGGTGGTCTCCAGCTCCTCCTTCCGTCTGCGGTTGGACCATCCTAGGCGGTCTCCCATGATCTCCACAACACGTGGGGCCACTTGGACAGCAATCGGATAATCGAGGAAGGCCAGACCTGCGGGCAAGGACACAAAGGGAGAGTGTGGCCTCACAGACTGCGGCATTGGAGGCGTGTAAGGGGAATCTGTCTGGGTGGCATTGGAGGGGTGGAGTTGGGGTACAGGCTTTAGGGAGGGAGAGTGTGGGGAGGGGGTTTGAGGAATTTGTGGAATTGGGGAGGAATTGCGGGTGCTCTCGCAACGGGAGGGGTACAGGTGCAGAGGCCCAAGTCGCGGCTGCCTTCCCTGCCGGACACTGGGGCTGAACCGCCTGCTGGTCCGGTTCTAAGCCCGAACGGACTGTTCTGAGCCCCCATGGACCCCGCCAAAGCGCGGACGGGTGGGAGACACTGTCGTGCCAGTGTGTGTGGGTTCGCACGCGGGTGCATCTGAGCAGTGTGCAGAAGGGTGGGTCTGTCCCCTCACACGCCAAACGTCCCCTTCCCAAATATAGCTCCCGTCCTCAGTAACCCCGCCACACCCCACTGTAGTGGGTACAACAGCCACGGTTGGGGGCAGCTGGCATCCTCCACCTGAGGTCTAACACCATTCTGAGCGCTTGTTCTCTTGCACGTGTTCACCAATGCACATTGAGCTCACCCGCAGCCACACCTGCCTCTGCCCTCCCCATCCGACGGGCCAACATACCACTGCGCTGCACTAGGAAATCCACAGCTGTGCATGCATACTCACTGACTGCATAAGCGACCTCCGCCTCCCACACATGACCCCCGTCAAGAGCTGGAAGCAGGCACAGGACTTTGTACGGCTCTTCAGAATGCTCTGAACGCTGCATGAGGTGGGTCACAGAGGGGGCTTGGTCCCCATACCGTTGGACCAGTAGCTCTGCATCACTGTGACTTAAACCGAAATCTTTGCTGCAGAGATGACAATGCCGGAGCCATGGAGGGGTACTCGGACTCAGACCCTGGGGGCAGCAGAGGGGGGTTGGGGTCGGGGGCCTTGGGGCGGGGGAGGGCCGGCGGGGGCAGAAGGTACCCCAACATGGTATCCCAACGTACATACTTCAAAAGTATCCCCTCATCGCACTGATCATTTTGAACACACAGGGGTTTTCGACAAAAAAATTTCGCCGCCTTTGCGTCCAGTCGGTGAAAAATGTAACTTGTGGACAAGAAAATCATCAGTAAGTGTAAATTTTTTGGCGGTAAGGTCGTGTAATTTTAAAAAAGAATGGATGGTGTAAATTTTTGTTGCTACAAAGGCAAGTAAAAATAAGAATATGGAGGTTTGGTGGAGGTATACCTAGAGGTAGGACAGGGCTGTTTGTAACCCAAACCTCAGAGCTACCAAGGGGGAGTATCGTGCGGCGCTAACTTTCCCGCAGGTTTACCCGGAAGGGTCTAGCTTTCACACACCTCCCAAAATGCCCCCTAAGGGGAGATAACCCTTGGGTATCCCCGGATGGGTGCTTGATTGGGCGAGATGGGTGAATCTCTGCACCGGGTGTGCGCCGCATCAATTAATGCGAAGTAGGTAGCTTACAAACTCCACCAGAAAGGGGCAGCTTACTTTTTTTTACAAACACTGCCTTTGGACCACCAAATAAGGGGAGGAAATATAGGAATGCAAAAACCCGACAAAATGTGCACCCACTACAAAGTAGTGTTAGAATGTACGTTTGTAGATGAGATCAGTCTTGGAATCTCAAGACTTGGGCTTTGCATCAAGACCCGTGTTCCACTCACAAGCTTCAAAGTGAACTGATTGATGAACTCCTTATCACCCTCCACCTAGCCGGATGTATTTTGGGGGTAGCTATCCGGCACCTGGAACCCACTTTTCAAGGATGACCCGTTGATGGGTGTCCTCCTCTATGGTGGGAGTGGCCATGGCAGGTTGCCCCACAGCTCTATGGCCAAATTTTCAACAAACGCCAAAAATTCTCCAATATATCATTAAAAGGGGGGCTAAAATCTTCAGAATCGATTTCGCCAACCTCAAAATAGGGGGGAGGGGCTACACTCTTCACCCCACAACTCCCAATGAATCCATCCGCGAAAAACTAGTGGACAGTTTTATTGGAGGGAACCCCCCCCCCTAGAAAACACCCATATATACGTGTGTGTGTGTGTGTGTGTGTGTGTGTGTGTGGTATATATAGGGTGGGTATTTCAATTTTGAACGTTTCGGCTCACGGTTTGACAATATGTTTGTGAAATTCTGGATTTTGTTGAACTTTTGGCCCTTTTCAGCTGCTAGTGTCACATTGTTCGCAGGTGACAAAATTGCAACACGGAGGTCACCAATGCCTCCTTTTCTAGTTTTTTGTGGGGTATCCACCCCCCCCTCCCCGTTTTGGGGTTGGGGAATCCATTTTGGGGTTTCGGGTTGTGGTTTGACAATGTTTTGCGGCCATTGTCATTTTTTTTGTGCTTGTTGCATGTTGTGAGTGCCTGAATATTGACACCTCTGCCACCCCGAAGAGTGTTTGCTCCGCATCACCCTCGCCTTTTAGCCCCACATGGAGATCTCTAGGTAACCCCCCGCGAGCAAGGATGTTCAACACGTTGCTTCCTTGTGCAACAAGGAGGAAAAGAATGCAGCCATTTTATCCTTGTGGGAAAACATGAACGAGGAGCCGGAACCAGATTGGGATTACCGAGGAAGTCTTAGGGCTGCCCGCGCCGTTGTCAATGTTGTCCTTGGTGCTTGTCAAGAGAATGCGGCATTCGCCAAGTGAGTGATGGACAACACTAGGGACGTGCTTTTTGGTCCAGATCCTCACAGACATGAAAGAGATTTGTGGCAGGCCTTGAAGGCCGTTGTACGGATGCTCCTGGCGGACCATAGCTTGGTGGGTTGGGCTGCACCATGTTTTCTTGCCACATGCATAGCCGCTGCAAAAAAAAGACCCCAAATCACCAAACACAGGCCCACGGGCAGTGAATTTGGACGTCTAAGCCTGTACACCCCTCATCAAGCCATCCTCAAACCATTTTTGATGAGCATCGGTCAGTTTTAGTCAATTTTTTGTCCCCTCAAGGGTGGGAAATCTTATCGGCTTGAGTGAGGAAAGCATGGCAATGGGAAAGAAATTGCGCATCCCAAGGGAGACGGAGTTAGCGCTTGGAAAAAAGCCAAACTAGCTGGAGTCTTTGCAGTCATGTGCCACATCATTGCATGCCATTGATGCGGCGGAGAAGGCTGCAATTAAGGCCGCAAGTCTGCACTTCAGCATTTCGTATCTGTTGACCACACGCAACACAACTCTGGGGTGGCAACGCAAGGAGCTACAATGCCAGTGCATTTTTTGCTTCAACCATGGGCGGAAGCTTGTGATTTGATGAGGGGTCTTCTGCCGGCAAAGGTCAACAAAGCACGTGCAATAAAACAAGTCTCCAACAATACCATCAAAAATCATATGGTCGCCACTGTGCAGGTGGACGACCACATTTTTTAAGGCCTTCGTCGTATCCATGAGACCTGCAGGCACTAGTGGAAAGTCCTACTTCAGACTTGGGAAGATTTTGAAAGTCCACAAAGTGAAATTGATCAAGAATGTGATGCGCAATGACGGGACCCTCGAACATTCCAAAATGTGCCCGATTATGCAGTCTGTAGGCCCCATAATGTTGTGCTTGGCCCTCTAGTGTTGACACTACCGGATTTGCCCCCCCCCCCCGTGAAGGCGATTGTGAATGGTTTGGAGGCTGACATTAAGCATATCCTTTACCCCGAGTGCACAAACTCCTCCAAAACAATGACCCTAACAAAGGTAGTGCAATGCTTGCAATAGCGCACCAAATCCCGAGCTCTGTGTGGGAAGTTTGCCAAGCTCTCCCTATACCACTTCGCATTCCTTGATGAAGCAAAGGTCAAAGATCTATCTGCAGGTGCAACAATGAAGGGAACAACTTAATATTATCGTTTTCAAGCTTGTGGGAAACCCAGTTTCCTAATACGCCGCCAACACCCACTTGTTGCATTTGAAACGATCCCATGAACTGCCCCAATGCTTCCTAGTGCGGCAAATGGGATCAAGTGGCCGTGAAGGCCAAGAAAAGTGGCTGAATGAGAGTGTTTGCACCCTCGCATAGATGCATTTGCCCCATGTGTGCATAAAAGAAACCCATCGGAAAGGCCAAAAAAGGATAACAACTCAAAAACCAAAAAAAGAATCAGGGGCAACATACACACACACACACAATATGTTGTGCAGTTGGAGGAGGGTAGGGAACCCCTAATTGTAAACGTTTGCAGCCAATTTTCGAAAAAATATCGTCCCAGACCCCCCCCCCCCCCCGCGCGCAACCCGAAATCTCTGAAACGCCCTTTTCAAAGGCTTTCGGTTATACCCCAGCCTACGTAACATGATATTCCCAAAAATCGACGGATGTTAAAAAAACCCCAAGTGGTAGACGAGCGGGCTTGAGTGAAAAAGTCCATTTTTATGTATTACTACACCTCTCTCCAATTAAATCCAACTTACAAGCAACAACCACAACAACAGCAACAAGCACTTCTCCTTTCCGTTGTGACTATTGCTCTGTCTGATTGCTCCGGGCTCTACTCTGCTCTAGCCATCTCCCACATTGACACATGCCCTACCTAAATCCAAAATTTGAGCCCCCAACCCAATGATGGTACCCCGGGGTGTAGCTGCCATGGGGCGAGGTGCCCTCCGAAATCGGCGCCATTGTGGGCCAAAAAAACGGCCTTTTCTTTTTGGGCCCAAACAACCCTAGAACTCAGTCACAACGGCCAAATGAAGGGAAACAGTTGGTACACTACAAGTGGGCCTTGTTATCCTCCTGATAAACAGCCCTTGGTTGCCCCCTGAATCCGCGATATGGCCGAGAAACGACCCCAAAACGGCCCCAAATGGCCCAGAACCTAGATTGTTCTTGTCAACCACCCCAAAAACCAAGAGTGGGTTGTATCTTGGGCTAGGTGGCTCAGCTCCGAAATTCCTAGGCACACCCATGACCCCCCACTATTTGTCTATTTGTGGTTTCCAAGCCTCAGAATCGCCGAACGAGATGCCTGACCCCCCCCCCCCCCCAGTACCATTGGTGACTTGGTGGAGTCCAAGGGTAGCACGCGCCATACGTGGTCGAGGCCAACGGTGTGTCCACGAGCGTTCCCGGGGCGTAGAAACAAAAAAAACCTTCTCCTAATTTTACCCTTGACCACTTGACAAGCGGAAACAAGTGTTTTTAGCTTGGTGTGAGCCCATGGTGGCGCGTTTTGGCCCCATGAAAATCCCAAAAAACGTTGAAAATGGGATGTTTTGCGAGCGAATATGGGTCAAAAGTGTGTCAAAAACGGATTTTTCCGAATGTCATCCTACAATTTGTGGTGCACAACCATTTTGAGCCCATTTTGGCCCCTCTAAGGTCTTGAAAAGCCCTGAACATGGGCCATCTTGTGACCAAAGACGTGTCAAAAATGGGATTTTCCAAAAACGATCCTCGACCAGTTGTGGTGCTGAAATAGAATAATTGCGCCCACTTTCAGCCCATTTTGACCCATGTTAGGCCGTCTAGGCACATGAAGGCACCAAATCCAAAAGAGAAGTCCACAGCCCATCAAAACGTTCGTGGGGCTGTACTCCTGCAGAAAGTGAGATTGTTGTGCCAAAAATATAGGAATTTAGTAGATCGGGTGTTGATTGCTGTTCAGCTAAGTATCACGTTGCCTTAATTTCTGCAACATACCGATTTTTCACCAAAAAAAAGATGGGGGGGGGGACTTGATGTAGTTTGATGTGACCATTCGAAAAAGGCAAATCTCATCCTTCAACTCAACAACATGATCATGCAATGCACAAAACAAAGCAAGTGCTACAACAGACATTCAAGGATGTGTTGAGGGAACTTTGTGGTTGTGGCCTTGGCAAAACAAGACGTCATAGCTCCGTCATATTATGTCGTTGAGGCCTAACTCTTGCTTTCTTTTTTATTTAGCACACCAAAATGCACCAATTTTGCCGTTTTGGTTGTGTTGTGAAGCGACAATATGTTACAGCTACAATGTTTACTTGGAAAACACACCAAAATTGTTTTTGCCGGGTTGCACGGGCAAAGTCCCCAAGAAGGTAGAAGCGTCCAACTTGCGCCCAAAATTCCGCAAAAATATGATTCTGTAACCCCCCCCCCACACACACACACACAAACTATACATCTCCGAAAAGCCTTTTTCTTGGATATTTCAAAAAGGTATAACACACCCCTACCTACCGCGTGACATTTATACGAAAGTCAGCCCGCACCGAAAAAAGCCCTTTCCCCAACCTCCCCGTCTACCCCCCTTTCCAAGCACCAATCCTAGCCCAGCCCACCCAACATCCTGGCAAGGACTTTCCCCAAGCACCCCTCCCCATCAAATTGCGAAGCGCTTTCCTCAACCTCCCCGCCTACCCCCCTTTTCCAAGCACCAACCCCAGCCCGGCCGACCACGCAACCTCAAATGCAACCTCGCGAGCAGTTTTCCAATGCACTCCCGCCCGTCAAAAATTGCAAGCACTTTCCCCAACCTGCCCGCCCACCGCCTTTTCCCAACACCTGTCCCGGTGTGGCTCACCCGGTAACCTCATACACAACCCCGCAATAACTTTTCCCGAGCAGCGCCACGCATCCCGATTTGCAAGCACTTTCCCCAACTTCCCTGCCCATCCCCTTTTCCTAGCCCACTTCCTCCAAGTGGTTGATGCGTCTTACAAACCCATACAACACAATCTTTTCCTCCGTAATGCGTCACACCAAGGTTGAAACACCGTTCAGTGGTAGTTGTACCCATGTTCTTGAGGCTAAACATGTGCAAAATGGCGAGTCGTTCTACAACCCCTTGGTGAAGACACTTTAAATGCATGTGGTCAAATTGGTTTAGCCACCCTATTTTCTACTGCTTTCAGTAGAAAAGGGTGGTACGAGTTCCCTTGAACCGCTTTTCCTAAAGTTGTTTGCGACCTGTTTTCTGTGCACAATCGTGAGAGAGCGTTTTGCCAAAATGGCATTTTGGGCGTGTTTGGAAGTCACCTTTTTGGAGGTAACTTTGGACCCCCAAGGTACTCTTAACGGAGGTACCTTCACATACTTTCCATGTGACGGTCTGCCATCCATGGTAAACAACGTTGTGCATGCGCCTGCTATGGCTTCCATCGGTTACTTTGGCACGTCCAGCTTTCTTGATGTAAACTATAAGTGTACCCTTAACAAGGCTACCTTCAAAAAATGCCAAAGTAAAAACTAATCCATTTTCTAATCCATGGCCATGGTCCATGGCCCACACCCGTAGAGACAGGACAAATTGCACATTCGACAAACCCGCAGTCAAAACGCCAATTTCTTATCAATTGCCATGGTCGATCCACAATGGCCCAAATGTACCCACTTCACACCCTTTTTAAACAACGTTAATCATGCCCTTGTGCACACACACACACCCAAAGCCAAAAGCAAACCATCGTGCACACGCCAGTTAAAGCGCCCAAGAGGTAACTTCGGAGGGCCAAACTACGCTGATTACTGCTACCTTCAAATGCACTTCACATCAAGGAGCATGGTCCATTCCTTCCGATCGTGTGCACATGTTCATTGTTACATCCATGATGCACCATGTGGTCTTGTGGAGCTTCGTATACTTCGGGAGAGGGGTGCACATCAGAGGATATATATTCCATTGTCTACAAAGGGGACGTTTCTGTCCGGAAGCGCTCTGCGCGGGAGAATATGTGCTAGGCGTGTTACTCATTACACGCAGCACGCGCAGAACGTGGACAACGCAACAAACACACGCATAGCGTGAAGAACGCGCAAAACGCGAAGCACGGGGTTCCAGAAGCAGACTTAGAAGAAGACTTCCGGCACGCGCAAAACGCGTAGCACGCGGAGCACGTCACTATTGCACACGCGCGCACTTTTGGGGGGCCGCGTCCTCACAGTTTGGGTATCCAGCCTACGCGGTTGTCCCCCAGGGTTTGCACTGGTCCCACTGGTAGGGATGGCAGAGGCTTGGCGGCCATGAAGTCCACGATTCCACCACGTCCGCCCTCCACCACCTTATTCTTCCTAAGCTTCGTCTTCCTCCATCTCCTCGTCTTCTTCCCCGTCACTCTCCTCCTCCTCCTCACTCTCTTCCTCCTCATCCTCCCCCCCCTCCTCCTCACTCTCCTCCTCCGTGTCATCCTCACTCTCCTCCCTCTCGCTTCCATCCTCCTCGGCCTCTTCACTCTCCTCCTCCACATCCGCCTCTACCACCTCGGTCGCCCAATGCGCCACGGCAAAGCACCCCACATGGTACCACTTGCCGCACCTACAACAAACGGAGTGGGTCTTGCCCCGGTTGCAATGGTTGCACACCCGGTGGCCCAGCATCTGCACCGGCACGTGGATGGGATTGCCCACTGCCACTTTACAAAAGCGGCGCCGGATAAGGTCCCACTGCCAGTCAAACATGGTACCCGTTCGGGCCCCCCCGAGGGACCGGAAAGTCGCGTATGCGTTGACCACGGCGTACCGGAGGACAAACGCACGCAACGCATGCGACCAGGTCATCTGACGTCCCATCTGGCGCATGTGGAGGGCTATCTGGTTGACGCCATCAACCCCACGCGATAACTAGCGGGTGCTGGCGACAACCGGGTTTACCTCATTCCCGCTGCAGCGATGCACGGGTCCGGCTTGTGGGAAGTGGACGTTCATGAGCATTGCCCTTACGCTGGGCGGCTTGTGACCCACCTTTGGGTTCTTGAAGACCACCATGGCGTACCTCGCGTCGTCCACAGTGCACGTGGCGGTTTGCCCCTCTACTAGCAGTTCTCCTGCCCCGTCCACCCCGTACGTGGAGTGCTTCGTCATCATCAAGAAGGCGTGCCTCTCCGCAGCGAGGTCACGCGCTAGTTCGTGCGATCCAAAAAGGAATCTGTAGAGGATGGTCCCAGAAAAGAGGAGGCTTGCCCACATGGTAATGATCTGCTCGCCATTGAAGTTGCCTGCACGGTTGCCAAACCGCCGTAGGTGCCCGCGTCTGCCCGTGTACAAGTACGTGTCCACCACGTACCCGCTACTGGCATCCGCAAGGCAATAGAGCTTAATGCCGGTTGAGTGGGGCTTGCGGGCGATGAACATCCGTAGTGGGCCGGCACGTATGCCTTTGTGCGGCACCACGGACTCATCCCCACATGCCGCGCCACCGAACCGCCAGGTACTAGCCCACTGCCCGTTACACTCCTCCAGTAGCTCAACAACGTCGGGGCAGATGTTACGGCGCAAGACGTAGTACTATTACTAGAACGTGCCACACGCACACCAGAGGTAGACTAAGAGGCAACACGCAGGACACGTAGCACACAGCAGTTTGTGTGTTTCTTTTTTGGGGAGGGGGGGGGGGGTGAGCCTCAATTCCCCTACCACATAGCAATCTGCAGCAGAGAGGGGGGGGTTTTCAACCTCGATTCCCCCACCACAGAGCAATTGGCAACAGGAGTGGGATCTTTTTTTGCGGGACACCACCAGTTCACTTGTGCTAGGCGCGGACCGGGCATTACATGTCCGATCGCCATAAAAATCCATGATTGTACAGCCAAGAAACCGGTAATTTTACCATGCATTGCGACGCCACCAATCCGACGCCTGCTGTGAAAAAGCGCCTGTCTGCGCTGAAACTTCCCAAGGGGGGACCCGCAAAGCAAGCTGCGAACTCTGCCGCCCCGGGGATTCGTCGGGATCCGGCCATTGGCTTTGCGGACCCAGTTCCCCAAGCGCGGAGACGTAACAATCTGACACCTCACCCTCCCACCCCTCTTCGCCGTGTGGCGTCAAATTTCCGCAATGTCGTCATTGTTCATCTTGCCCTCGGGTGCCATCTGCGTATGTGGACCCCCTTCCGGATTGGCATGGCGTTCTGGGGAGTCGGGGGGCTCCTCCTTGACTCGCACGGGCGTCTGCAGAACACGGAAACGGGGTTCTGTCCTCCAGAGGAGGGCCAGAATCAAGAAGAATACAACGCCTAACACGCGCCAAACGCGCAAAACAGGCCGAGGCGGATTCTTGAGGCGCAAGAGAACCATACAGGCATGACGCGCGAACGGCAGTGACACCACAACGCACACCTGCTCACCTGCCGGACCACCATCAGCCCCTGCCGAGACCTCCGCACCCGCTGCAGCGCCTTCTACGGCCTCCTTGGGTTCTTGTTCAGCCTCTTCACCTTTTGTTTCTGGGGGCAGCTTCTAGAGAACGCGAAAGAGGTCACGTCTCTCCTCCAAAGGCAATGCGGAGGCACGACACATAGGACGCGCAAGACGCGTAAAACACGCAACACAGAGCACATCGGCCTCTAGAGGTGAAGAAGAAGCACACCTGGAGAACACCCAGCACAACAACCTGCTGCTCCTCCATGGCACTGGCGCCAGATCCTTCCGTTCCGCGGGGGGGCTGATCATCCTGCATCTCGGCGGTCTCTTGTGGATCCTGTGGAAATGCAACGGGGGCCACCGAAGTGCAGAACATTTGGCACACGAGACCGGGGGTCCACATACATGTGACTCACGGTTCCGTACAAACCACGCATTGAAAGCCGCAACGGAGGACGTACGATCGGGTTGGTTCCGGAGCCGCCCACGTACCTTCTTGATCTTTGCCACAGCAGTGAACGGGCCGATTAGCGCCTTCGGTTGAATATCCGGTGGCTCGGACGTTGCGGAGGGGGGCACGCTATGCGGTGGTGGAGGGGGTGGTGGGCGGCAGCAGCAGATAGGGGTGCCACTGCAGGTCTTGGTGGTGCGGCTGCTCGCGTGGACGGTGAGCATGATGGGGCGGGTACTGTGGTGGTGGGGGGGGGGGGGGTGCGGGTAGTGGCACCCGCTCATGTGAGGGGGCTCCCAATCCCAAGCGGCAGTCCGCACAACGGGTAGCACGGCAGACCTCCTCTAGAAGCGTAGGTAGAATCATACGTGCAAGACGCGTAGAACGCGCTTCACGCGACGACTGACCCCCAGAGGTGGAGCGGAGGCAACGTCACGCACACCATCGAGACCACGAAGCACGCAAATACCCGCGGTTTCTTCGCCGCTGGCTCTCGGGTGCGCACCAACGACCATGCTCCAGACGCCGGGAGTTCCGGGTTCCGTTCTTCTTCCAACTCGTATGTCATCAGACCGGCCATCCGGACGAAACGGACGAACTTCTCCTGCAGAACGCGGAATACGTGAATTGTCCTCCAGAGGCAGGCTAGACGCACGCGCGTACAACGCGCGGAACGCGCATGACACGCGGCAGGACGTTGCAGAAGCACAACAGAGGCCGTGCGCAACACCTGCAAAACGTTCGTTTCCATGTCAACAATGTCTTTGATGCCCATTGCGATGACCCCATCAGCCCCGCCACCTCCACGACCACTTCGCAAGCCCTCCATCTTCCGCTTGGCTAGACTGATACCCTCATGGCCGGGAAGAAGAAGCGGAAGTCAGAGGAGCGGAGCCCGCCCAAGGTGCCACCCAAGAAGTCCGAGGCGGAGATGCCCAAGAAAAAGAAGGACAAGGACAAGGCGGCCCGTGGTAACGTGTCCTTTGCCATTTTCCGAAAACGCCCACGGAAGAGCAGCGGCGCCGCACCGACAAGAGCAGAGAAGTTCCAGCACGAAGGCGGGTACGACCGTGATATGGACACAATGCAGAGAATCTTGAAGACGGACTTCAATGCGAGTTTGGGCAGATTGGTGATGCACGACAAGGACTGCTTGTCGGATGAACCCAAGTCTAGGCAAGACATCGGTTTGGGAGTTGTGCTGCACACCAGTGTCCGGGCCCTCAGCGTGCAAAGCGTGCTGAGATGCGGAACCAAGAATGCCCAGTCGGCTACAGCAGCCCGTGAGTATTTCGAAAAGCGGTATCCCTCGAGTAGCCCGCGGCAAGTGGCGGAGGGGTTGTTGAAGGGCCTTTCAGTTTGTACGGGTTGCGCCGCCGCACCTGTCTGTGGCTCCTGCTTGACTTCCAGCATGGTGGACCGTGCTGCCTTCGCGGAAGACCCTTTCTCCGGCAAAACGGGGTTGTCCTCTGAGTCGTCCTCGGAATGCCCCTCCTCTCTTTTCAGCTTCTTCAGTGCGCCTCGGGCCTGCTTCTTGCCATGGGCTATCTCATCCTCCTATTCCTCCTCGGTCTCTTCTTCCTCCTCCTCATCTCCGTCATCTGCTAATGCCTCCTCCTCCTCTTCCTCCTCACTCTCTTCGTCTTCGCCCTCCACCCAGGTCCACAATCGGTTCTGTTGGATATGCAAAACGCGCAGCACGTGTAGCACGGTAATGGCGCCCCCAGAGGCGGAACGAGAGCACTAGAGTGTGCTTAACGGCGAAATGGATATATATATATATATATATATATATACATATATATATGTATATATATATATATATATATATATATATATATATATATATATATATATATATATATATATATATATATATATATATATATATATATATATATATATATATATATATATATATATATATATATATATATATATATATATATATATATATATATATATATATATATATATATATATATATATATATATATATATATATATATATATATATATATATATATATATATATATATATATATATATATATATATTTTTATATATATATATATATATATATATATATATATATATATATATATATATATATATATATATATATATACATATATATATGTATATATATATATATATATATATATATCCATTTCGCCGTTAAGCACACTCTAGTGCTCTCGTTCCGCCTCTGGGGGCGCCATTACCGTGCTACACGTGCTGCGCGTTTTGCATATCCAACAGAACCGATTGTGGACCTGGGTGGAGGGCGAAGACGAAGAGAGTGAGGAGGAAGAGGAGGAGGAGGCATTAGCAGATGACGGAGATGAGGAGGAGGAAGAAGAGACCGAGGAGGAATAGGAGGATGAGATAGCCCATGGCAAGAAGCAGGCCCGAGGCGCACTGAAGAAGCTGAAAAGAGAGGAGGGGCATTCCGAGGACGACTCAGAGGACAACCCCGTTTTGCCCCCCCCCCCCCTTGCAAACGCCCATATATATATATATATATATATATATATATATATATATATATATATATATATATATATATATATATATATATATATATATATATATATATATATATATATATATATATATATATATATATATATATATATATATATATATATATATATATATATATATATATATATATATATATATATATATATATATATATATATATATATATATATATATATATATATATATATATATATATATATATATATATATATATATATATATATATATATATATATATATATATATATATATATATATATATATATATATATATATATATATATATATATATATATATATATATATATATATATATATATATATATATATATATATATATGGGCGTTTGCAAAGGGGGGGGGGGGTCATTCCGACGCAAAGTGGGAGATTTTTCAGTTCTCGCCATTTTTCTCAAAAATGTTGTTCCATAGGGGGTGGTATGTCATACCTTTTTGAAATCTCCAAGAAATAGCCGTGTCGGCAAGGTATGGGTTTGGGGGGGGGGGGGGTGGTGGCCATATTTTTTCGTACGGGACCTAAACTTTTTGGCGTTTTGGTGTCTGCTCCAATAATCTAGTCTAGTCTGGTGTGGTTTGTATACAAGGTTTCACGGTGCTTGGCCCGGTGCTCCAACATGTCGTGAGTATGGCAAATTTCAGTGTCACAGTAATGGATGCAGTTTTTTATGCCAAATCTACTGGTGAAGGTCCCACCCTTCAACTCAACGACTTGATGGAGAAATTTAGCAAACAACTCTGTGTAGGCCGACGTTGCGTCCAAATACGTCTCGTTAGCTTGACTTTTGCAGACTACAGTGCCAGCATTTTTTGGTGATTTTCTCTACAATATCGTGGAGTTGAAGGCCGGGACCTGCACCAGTGGATTCGGCATGAAATTTTGCATAATTTACTAGGTCACTGAAATTTGTCATAATGACAATATGTTTGAGCACCGGGCCAAGCACGGTAAAAACCCTGTACGTATGCCAAGCCAGTAGCAGCAAATTTCCTGAAAATCGCCCGTGTTCGGCACCTAAGATAGCCGCGCCACCATTTCTCCATGTCCGGAATAGGGGGGGACCAACTTTGGGGTAAAGTCCATGCGGAGCTCGGGCCGAAATTGCGAAAACGGCCGAAAAACCTCCCACTTTGCGTCAAAACCCCAGAAATGACCCCCCCCCCCCCGCCGCCCGTGAAAACGCCCATATATATCCTCTAATCTACACCCGTGTTCCCAACTCTAGGTGGCGCCACCATACGGCTCTAAGATACGTGTGAAGGGTACAACTTGGTGCATACACGTGGCGGAAGGGGCTAAACTCGATCAAAACGGGGTCAAAATGGGCTCAAAACACTTGTTTGTGCACCCCCAATGGTATAGGCTCACTTTTGGAAAAAGGCGTTTTTGCCCATTTTCAAGGCATATTGGGATTTTCGTGGGCCAAAAGCCGTCCCAATTGGCTCAAAATGGGCCCAAAACACTTGTCTAAGCGTCCCAAATGGTGCAGGATCACTTTTGAAAGATGCATTTTTGACCCATTTTTGACGCCTTTTTGGTGCCACAACGACCCTTTTTCAAGGCATTTTGGGATTTTCCATTGGCCAAAACGCGTCACCACGGGCTCAAAAAAGGCTAAAAACACTTGTTTGAGCATCCACAATGGTCAGGGATCACTTTTAAGAAAACGTGTTTTTGAGCCATTTTTGACCCATTTTTGGTCCCAAAACGGCCATTTTCAAGGCATTTTGGTATTTTCCATGGCCGTAAACGCGTCACCACGAGCTCAAGACGGGCTAAAAACACTTGTTTTGGGAATCCCAAGTGGTCTAGGAATAAATTTGGAAAAAATGATTTTTTGTAGCCCCGGGGACCCTGGTGGACCCACCGTTGCCCCCCCCCCCCCCCCCGTGCGCGGGCCGCAATGCCCTCCGGCTCCACCACATTGGTACGGGGGGTCTAGGTGGCTCGTTGGGCAATTATAAGGCTTAGAAACCACAAAACGTGGGTGGTTGCGGGTGGACTACGTGCCCTCGGAATTGGGATTAGAGCCATGTTGCCCAAGATACGGCCCGTGTTTGGTTACGGGGTGTTGGTGCACATTGCGCACATTTTGGCGCTTTTGGGTGCCTTTTCAGGCCGTTTCTCGGACATATCCTGGAGTGCACTGGAGGGTCCTAGAGGGCTCTTTGACACGCCAAAGTCAAGCCGCACGTGCGGTGTAGCCACCGTTTCCCTTTATTTGGGCGCTTCGCCCAGGTTTGGGGGCTATTTTGTGCGAAAAATGGCTATTTTTGGCCCAAAGTTGCGCAGATTTGGGAGACCACCTCCCGACCGGGCGCCCCCGCCTCGGGCCGCCACCGGTGAGTTTGTGGCTCAAAACTTGGATTTGGCAAGGCCAGCGGCACCTAGGCTCCAAGATAGCTACATCGGCAAAAGATCCGAAGCATTCGGGCGGAGCAATGGCCGTAACGGCATGGATGTGTGGTTGCTTGTTGCTTGTTGTTGTTGTTGCTTGTTAGCTACATTTAAGGGGAGAAGGGTGTACTGATATATATATTTTTACACACCTCTCCCCTTGAGGTTAGGTAACAAGCAAGCAAGCAATAAGCAAGCAAGCACGTCACCATTCCGTTTTGGCCATTGCACCTTCCCAACGCCGCGGCCTTGACTCTACTTTGGCCATCCTAGAGCCTAGGTGGTGCCCTTGCCAAGTCCAAGTTTTGCGGCAAAAACATACCAGTCGCCCGGGGCATGGGCGCCAAGTTGGGAGGGGCCCTCCCAAATCTGTGTGTTTCACCCATTTTTGACCCATTTTTGGTCCCAAAACGGCCCATTGTCAAGGCATTTTGGTATTTTCCATGGCCCAAAATGCGTCACCATGAGCTCAAAACGGGGTAAAAACATTTGTTTGAGCATCCCAAGTGGTCTCGGAACAGCTGTGGAAAAATGATTTTTTTTAGCCCCGGGGACCCTGGTGGACCCACTGTTGCCCCCCCCCCCCCCCCCCGTGCGCGGGCCACGATGCCCTCCGGCTCCACCAAGTGACCATTGGTATGGGGGGTCTCGGTGGCTCGTTGGGCGATTCTAAGGCTTGGAAACCACAAAAAGTGGCGGGTTGCGGGTGGACTAGGTGCCCTCGGAATTGGGATCTGAGCCACGTAGCCCAAGATACGGCCCGTGCTTGGTTTCGGGGTGTTGGTGCACATAACGCAGATTTTGGCGCTTTTTGGTGCCTTTTTGGGCCGTTTCTCGGACACCTCGTGGAGTGCACTGGAGGGCTCTAGAGGGCTCTTTGACACGGCGAAGTCAAGTCGCACGTGGAGTGTAGCCACCGTTTCCCTTCGTTTGGGCGCTTCGCCCAAGTTTGGGGGCTATTTTGGGCGAAAAATGGCTATTTTTGGCCCAAAACTGCGCAAATTTGGGAGACCACCTCCCGACCGGGCGACCCCGCCCCGGGCTGCCACCGGTGAGTTTGTGGCTCAAAACTCGGATTTCGCAAGGCCACCACCTAGGTTCCAAGATGCCTACATGGGCAAAAGATCCGAAGCCTTGGGACGGAGCAATGGCCAAAATGGCATGGAGACGTGTGGTTGCTTGTTACTTGTTGTTGTTGTTGTTGTTGTTGTTGCTGCTTCTTAGCTAGATTTAAGGGGAGAAGGGTGTAGTAATATATATATTACTACACACCCCTCCCCTAAATTTTGGCTAACAAGCAACCAAGCAATAAGCAAGCAAGCACGTCACCATTCCGTTTTGGCCATTGCACCTTCCCAACGCCGCGGCCTTGACTCTACTTTAGCCGTCCTAGAGCCTAGGTCGTGCCCTTGCCAAATCCAAGTTTTGCGGCAAAAACTCACCAGTGGCCCGGGGCATGGGCGCCAAGTTGGGAGGGGCCCTCCCAAATTTGCGTTTTTGACCCATTTTTGACCCATTTTTGGTCCCAAAACGGCCCATTGTCAAGGCATTTTGGTATTTTCCATGGCCCAAAATGCGTCACCACGAGCTCAAGACGGGCTAAAAACACTTGTTTGAGCATCCCAAGTGGTCCAGGAATAACTTTGGAAAAAATGATAGTTTTTTAAACCCCGGGGACCCTGGTGGACCCACCGTTGCCCCCCCCCCCCCCGTGCGCGGGCCGCGATGCCCTCTGGCTCCACCAAATGACCACTGGTACGGGGGGTCTGGGTGGCTCGTTGGGCGATTCTAAGGCTTAGAAACCACAAAAAGTGGGTGGTTGCGGGTGGACTAGGTGCCCTCGGAATTGGAATTTGAGCCACGTAGCCCAAGATACGGCCCGTGCTTGGTTTCGGGGTGTTGGTGCACATAACGCAGATTTTGGGGCTTTTTGGTGCCTTTTTGGGTCGTTTCTCGGACATATCTCGGCTCTTTGACGCGGCGAAGTCAAGCCATGCGTGGGGTGTAGCCACTGTTTCCCTTGGTTTGGGCACTTCGCCCAAGTTTGGGGGCTATATATATATATATATATATATATATATATATATATATATATATATATATATATATATATATATATATATATATATATATATATATATATATATATATATATATATATATATATATATATATATATATATATATATATATATACATATATATATACATATATATATATATATACATATATATATATATATATATATATATATATATATATATATATATATCCTCCAATCTACACCCCTCTGCCCAACTCTAGGTGGCTCCACCATAAGGCTCTAGAGTACGTCCGAAGCACATAAAGTGGTGCATACATGTGGTGGAAGGGGCTAAACTCGTTCGAAACGGGCTGAAAATGGGCTAAAAACACTTGTTGGGGCACCCCCAATGGGTGACTTTTGAAAAAACGCGTTTTTGACCCTTTTTTGACCCGTTTTTGGTCGCAAAACAACGCATTTTCAAGGCATTTTGGGATTTTCCATGGCCCAAAATGTGTCACCACGGGCTCAAAATGGGCTAAAAACACTTGTTTGAGCATCCCATATCGCCCAGGATCACTTTTGGAAAAACGTGTTTTTGACCCATTTTTGGTCTTGAAACGGCCCATTTTCAAGGCATTTTGGGAATCTTCATGGCCCAAAGCGCGTCCCCACGGGCTCAAAACGGGCTAAAAACACGCGTTTGAGCATCCCAAGTGGTCTAGGAACAACTTTGAAAAAAATATTTTTTTCGCCCCGGGGACCCTGGTGGACCCACCGTTGGCCCCCGCCGTGCGCGGGCCGGGTTGCCCTCCGGCTGTACCAAGTGACAATTGGTACGGGGGTCTCGGCGTCCGTTTGGGTGATTCTGAGCGGTGGAAACCACAAAAAGTGGGGGGATGCGGGTGGACTAGGTGCCCTCGGAATTCGCATTTGAGCCACGTAGCCCAAGGTACGGCGAAGTTTTGGGAGGTGACCTCCCAACTTGGCGCCGATGAGTTTTTGGCTCAAAACTTGGATTTGGGAAGGCCACCACCTAGGGTCTAGGATGGCCAAAGTAGAGTCAAGCCCGAGGCGTTGGGACGGAGCAATGGCCGAAACGGCAGGGAGACGTGTTGCTTGTTGTTGTTGTTGTTATTGTTAGCTAAATTTAAGGGGAGATGGGCGTAAAAATATATATATATATATATATACATATATATATATATATATATATATATATATATATATGTATATATATGTATATGTATATATATATATATATATATATATATATATATATATATATATATATATATATATATATATATATATATATATATATATATATATATATATATATATATATATATATATATATATATATATATATATATATATATATATATATATATATATATATATATATATATATATATATATATATATATATATAGGTGGCTCCACCATACGGCACTAACGTATGTGCGAAGGGTGCAATTAGGTTCATACATGTGTCAAAAGGGGCTAAACTGGGTCGAAACGGGCTCAAATATATATATATATATATATATATATATATATATATATATATATACATATATATATATATATATATATATATATATATATATATATATATTATATATATACATATATATATACATATTATATACATACATACATATATATATATATATATACATATATATATATATATATATATATATACATATATATATATATACATATATATATATATATATATATTATATACATATATATATATATATATTATATATATATATATATATATATATATATATATATATTTAGCTATATATATACATATATATATATATATATATATATATATATATATATATATATATATATATATATATATATATATATATATATATATATATATATATATATATATATATATATATATATATATATATATATATATATATATATATATATATATATATATATATATATATATATATATATATATATATATATATATATATATATATATATATATATATATATATATATATATATATATATATATATATATATATATATATATATATATACATATATATATATAGCTAAATTTAAGGGGAGAGGAGTGTAGTGATATACATATATATATATATATATATATATATATATACATATATATATATATATATATATACATATATATATATATATATATATATATATATATATATATATATATATATATATATATATATATATATATACATGGGCCAAGTTTTGAGCCAAAAACTCACCGGTGGCGGCCCGGGGCGTGGGCGCCAAGTCGGGAGGTGCCCTCCCAAATCTGCGCAGTTTTGGGCCAAAAACAGCCATTTTTCGCCCAAAATAGCCCCCAAACCCGGGCGAAACGCGCAAACGAAGGGAAACGGTGGCTACACTACATGTCAGGCTTGACTTCACCGTGTCAAAGAGCCCTCTAGTGCCCTTCAACTCCACGATATGCTCGGAAACGACCCAAAAAGGCACCAAAAAGCCCCAAAATCTGCGCTATGTGCACCAACATCCCGAAACCAAGCACGGGCCGTATCTTGGGCTACGTGGCTCAATTCTAAATTCCGAGGGCACCTAGTCCACCCGCAACCCCCCACTTTTTGTGGTTTCCACCCCTCGGAATTGCCCAACGAGCCAGCTAGACCCCTGTATCAGTGGTCACTTGGTGGAGCCGGAGGGCAGCCCGGCCCGGGGACGGTTCGGGCCAACGGTGGGTCCACCAGGGTGCCCGGGGCGAAAAAAATTATTTTTTCCAAAGTTGTTCCTAGACCACTTGGGATGCTCAAACAGGTGTTTTTAGGCCGTTTTGAGCCCGTGGTGGCGCATTTTGGGACACGGAAAATCCCAAAATGCCTTGAAAATGGGCCGTTTTGGGACCAAAAATGGGTCAAAAATGGGTCAAAAACGCATTTTTCCAAAAGTGATCCTGGTCCATTCGGGATGCTCAAACAATTGGTTTTAGCCCATTTTGAGCCCGTGGGGGCGCATTTTGGGCCATGAAAAATCCCAAAATGCCTTGAAAATGGGCCGTTTTGGGACCAAAAATGGGTCAAAAATGGGTCAAAACCGCGTTTTTCCAAAAGTAATCCCATACGATTTGGGATGCTCAAACAAGTGTTTTGAGCCCATTTTGAGCCCGTTTTGATTGAGTTTAGCCCCTTCCACCAGGTGTATGCACCACGTTGTGCCTTTCGCACGTACCTTACCGTATGGTGGAGCCACCTAGAGTTGGGGAGAGGGGTGTAGATTAGAGGATATATATATATATATATATATATATATATATATCCTCTAATCTACACCCCTCTCCCAACTCTAGGTGGCTCCACCATACGGCTCTAAGATACGTGCGAAGGGCACAAAGTGGTGCATATGTGTGGTCGAAGGGGCTAAACTCAGTCCAAACGGGCTCAAAACGGGCTAAAAACACTTGTTTGAGCATCCCAAATGGTCCGGGATCACTTTTGGAAAAACGCGTTTTTGACCCATTTTTGACCCATTGTTGGTCCCAAAATGGCCCATTTTCAAGGCATTTTGGGATTTTCCATGAGCCAAAACCCGTCGCCCGTTGCGGCATAAATTCACCGGTGGCGGCCCGGGGCATGGGCGCCAAGTTGGGAGGGGCCCTTCCGAATCTGCGTTTTTGACCCATTTTTGACCCATTTTTGGTCCCAAAACGGCCCATTGTCAAGGCATTTTGGTATTTTCCATGGCCCAAAATGCGTCACCACGAGCTCAAGACGGGCTAAAAAAACAATTGTTTGGGCATCCGAAGTGGTCTAGGAATAACTTTGGAAAAAATGATTTTGTTTTAGCCCCGGGGACCCTGGTGGACCCACCGTTGCCCCCCCCCCCCCCCGCGTGCGCGGGCCGCGATGCCCTCCGGCTCCACCAAATGACCACTGGTATGGGGGGTCTAGGTGGCTCGTTGGGCGATTCTAAGGGTCAGAAACCACAAAAAGTGGGTGGTTGCGGGTGGACTAGGTGCCCTCGGAATTCGGATTTGAGCCACGTAGCCCAAGATACGGCCCGTGTTGGGTTTCGGGGTGTTGGTGCACATAGCGCAGATTTTGGCGCTTTTTGGTGCCTTTTCGGGCCGTTTCTCGGACATATCGTGGAGTGCACTGGAGGGCTCCAGAGGGCTCTTTGACACGGCGAAGTCAAGCCGCACGTGGGGTGTGGCCACCGTTTCGTTGGGGCGTTTCGCCAAGGTTTGGGGGCTATTTCGGGCAAAAAATGGCTATTTTTCGCCCAAAACTGCGCATATTTGGGAGAGCACCTCCCGACCGGGCGCCCCCGCCCCGGGCCGCCACCGGTGAGTTCGTGGCTCAACACTTGGATTTGGCAACGCCACCACCTAGGCTCCAATATAGCTACATGGGCAAAAGATCCGAAGCCTTGGGACGGAGCAATGGCCAAAACGGCATGGAGACGTGTTGTTACTTGTTGCTTAATGTTGTTGTTGTTGTTGTTGCTTGTTAGCTACATTGAAGGGGATAAGGGTGTAGTGATATATATATTACTACACACCTCTCCCCTTAAAGTTAGCTAAGAAGCAAGCAAGGAATAAGCAAGCAAGCATGTCACCATTCCGTTTTGGCCATTGCACCGTCCCAACGCCGCGGCCTTGACTCTATTTTAGCCATCCTAGAGCCTAGGTCGTGCACTTGCCAAATCCAATTTTTGCGGCATAAATTCACCGGTGGCGGCCAGGGGCATGGGCGCCAAGTTGGGACGGGCCCTTCCAAATCTGCGTTTTTGACCCATTTTTGACCCATTTTCGATCCCAAAACGGCCCATTTTCAAGGCATTTGGGTATTTTCCATGGCCCAAAACGCGTCACCATGACACCTCCTTGACTCTTGTGTCGACATCTCACTAGTGCTCTCCCACCTCCTATTCAACTGCTCACGGGCGCTTGTCTGCCTGTAGTGCCTCCAATTGCGAAGCCACTTTGCCTCCTCCTGTGGCGCCGGCAGACACTTCGGGTTTCTTTGTTTACTTTGTTGCTTTTCTCTGCCTGCTCCTCGGGTGTACCCTCGCATCGAAGTGGCGGCTGCAATTTGGGGCACAAGGGACACTAACTTGGACCTTCATTACACCGCTTGTTCTCGTTTACCCACTTGTCTAGGTGCGAGCACCAGGCCCATGCACCCGAGGATCATTGAGTCTACCCTAATACCGTACTGCCGGCACCACACGGGAACACCAAAGTCATTCACTCGGATCGTCCAATGAGTCCACTCAGATGTTGCGGTGCCGGCACAGGGCCAGCACACACACGGTGCCAAATGTAACGCTTTGCCAACATCCCGTAACACGGCTTGCCGCCTGCTCGCAGCCCTCACCCTTGGCCCCTCGTGTGGGCAGTGCGTAAGAGATTCATCCCGCTAGCAACCATCATGAGGGGGTTTATCATGGTGCCTAGTCACCGCATTGCAATCTCTGGTGTCGCTCTCGAGAGTGTTTGTCTACCTCCCTAAGTGCCACCCGTGGGTTCTACTGTGCTTTTCGTGCCGCACCTCATAGGCGTGCTTATGCATGCCTTATCACTTGTCATTGAAAGCTTCCGAGTTGATGCGTTGTTTCTCTCCGGCGGTTGCTCGTGGTCTACCCCACGCGCTCTAGCTGTGCTCGATGGCGCCTCCACGCAGTGTGTACCGCCGCTTGTGGGTGCTTCTTGACCTCCGTCGTTGTTGTTGTTGTTTGCTGCTCTACATTCTGCGCTTCTACTCGTGGGCTTATACTTGTCTGAGGTGCCGGTGCTCATAGCCGCTGCCCTATCTTCTATGCTGTCTGTGCCGTTGTTCGTGGCTCTTTGGCAGGCCTCTGCCTCTTGTGCCCTGGCTGGTTGGAGTATCCATACTGTGACCGCCGCCGTTCTCTAATGAAGGCGCCGTTCCTCATGGGTGTTCCCCTGCCTCATTTGCAGCCGTTGCGGCTGCTCCCAACTTTTGGTACCGCTGCCGGTGCGTGCCTCTCCTTGTCTAGCGCCGACGCCTGTGGGTGCTCCTCTGTCCCTTGTTCCTTTCTACTTACGCGTTGTTGCGCCTCCTGCTCTTGTACCTAGGGGTGCTCCACTGGCTCATGCGCCGTGGCCCGTTGGTGCAAATCCGCTCTGCTCTGCCCCCTACGCCGCCGCCTATCTCAGGCGGCCCCATTGGTTGATGCCGAAATAGCCAGACCTCCGAAATGGGTACCACCCCAATATAAAGGCATAAAAACCACTTGCGAAAATTGTAGTTTTGGCCTGTGCACGGCAAACCCCTAAAAGCAGGGATTTTGCCCCTTACCGTTGTGGGGCGGGGGAGGGGGGGGAAGGATTGACAATCCAAAGCCATGTAAACCCTTCTTTCTTGTGCGTTGCAACGCACAAGTGTAGGAAAATCGAAGTTTGATATGGCCGTGTACCATGTCCTTCAGATGGCATCCCGAAATGCAACATGAAAAATGTGGCAAGGTTCCAAACAGCAAACAGCAAGGATGCAAACAAGCAAGCACATGCAAAGATGCGGTCTTTATTGTCTTGCAAAACCAAGCAACCAAGTTAGTGTGATTGTATGTGCAGCAGGGTGAAGATTTGAAATATAAGTGCAAGCGAAAAGGCATCATAATAGGTACCTAGAGATATGGTGCGAAAAAAAAGGGGCTGCAAAACCCATACAAGAAATGACACTACAAAGCACAAAAGATGGCGAATCGTCGAGTTTGGGCACTCCAGCTCCCAAAAATGTTGAAACAAGAAAAATGGCACCGGCTCGACACATTTCCATCACACAACAAACCATGGACCCAACACAAGACACTCAGAGAGATAGGTGGTGGCCACAACACAAAGCGGAGTAGTTTTTCTTGGGTGTTAGGTTATAGCCCGCGGCGGGCCTCACTTTAGGGTGGAAAGTATTGACGGGGGCGGTGTCCATTGCCTTTTTGGTGGCCTTCTTGGGGCTTATCCTCTTGCTTATCCCACTCGTCCTGGGAGGCCTGTTGCTTGCCCCCCCCCTCCCCCCCGACGTGCTCTACCTCGTCCTGACTGTTGGTTTGGGCTTATTCATCCCCATCATCGTCACCGGGCTTCGGGAGACCGGCTAGAAAAGAGTCCCTAATTCTTGGGGGCCAAGCATCCCAATTGGCGAGTTAGACACAATCCATCTCTTAGACATATACACCCAACTGCTCAGAGAACTCACCAAACAAACGGTGACGTGCTGTGAAGCATGCAACAATGCAAGGGCTCTCAGGAAAGCAAGGCAGACGGTGGACTGGCAAGACAGCCGATGCGGTGAGAATGAGTAGCCAAACTTCGTTGTCGGTCTACCTGTTGCGCCACACAACCACACCGAGGTGTTGCAGCACCCAACCAACCACCGCCAGACCAATGGCGCTACCCTATGCACCTTGATCGCCCAGAAAAAATGCTGGAGACCTTCACTGAGAACTTGTCGGGCACACAAAAATAAATTCTCCTCTCCTCAAATCGATACACCGGGTGTCCGCACTAGTGACAAAGCAAAGGGGTCATAGTATACTCACAGGCCCCACATTCCTCTCCGTGACGGAATTCATTAACCACAAACCTAACATCGGCCTGCATTCCACCAATTGCAGGCGGGACTTACTTTCCAGCAACCATCAAAACCAAAGGATGGACATCGTGCAGTTGGTCCTTCATACACTCAATGAAGACCTTGTCAAAAGCACAACTCATCACACATGGGGAGTCTACTTCCCAAATGTTTCAACGTTGCATGTGGCATTGCCTGTGACCCCCGTTTGTTGCCTAACGAGTACACGCCATTTTGTAATCCTTAAATGCAATTGCATACACAATTGCCTTCCGAGTAGTGATTCCAACTACCTCTGCCCGACCTTCGTGTGCTTTTGCTCCATGGTGAGGCTTGTTGAGCCAAATATTTGTCAACTTCCCCCCATGCGAAGTGCTAACCATTGCTTCTTTCACTTGTCCGGCTAGTGCAGTGTGGAGGTCGGCATAGCCTTCATGTGTCGACAGTGGGGCTCATTGGCCACACTCCCAGCCCGGCATAGGGTTTGTAGCAGTCCGGCTACGCTTTCCAACAATTTTGATGTCCTTGGCGGCTTGGCAACCAATTTGCGAACCCATTGCATCTTGTGAACGTTCACTGGGAAGGCAAGGCGCCACAAGAACCACAGGCACCTAGATGGTAGTGCATCCGCGTGGAGACGGGGGGGATGTCGAACCACTAAGGCCAGAGAGTAGAACAGCACAAGAGCATCTGTCGGCTCGGATGTATCGTATTCTCCCGGTACGATAACAACAGCTCCCATAAATGTTCTCTTTTGTCAATAATCTTACCTTGGGGTGGAACCCGGCGATCTTGCCATCCTCTCCAGAAATGTATAGTAGCACATCATCCGTCTGGTCGCCGTGCACACCCATTACTGGCCACAGAGTGTACGGGTTGATCACCGAAGGGCAAAAAATTGGTGCACACAAATTTGGGCTTTGCACCTCCCATCACAAGAAAAATACACAAAAAATAACACCACAAGGGCACAGTACCTTCTTCCGAATTCTTTTCAACAATGTCAATGAACTCTGCCACGTGCCGCACGACAGCTGCAGCAGGGTCACCAAGAGTTTGCAATACTTCCACACAGTGTTGTGCACACGGTACATGGAGAATCACCACACATAGACGTTGGGGAAAAGGCGCAATGATGTGCATAGGTCTTTTTGGCGCGTTGTGAGTTGCACACCATTGTTGCTTGCTATCTAAGCCTACCAGCCTTTCATAGTGCCACCAATAGCATTTCCTTTGGCTTGCCCTTCTATATCCCAGTCCATATGTGTGACGCCACCCGACCCATGCTCAATTTCGTAACAGCGTGTTGAACCGCGGTGTGGTCCCCTTCGATAATCTCTCTGACGTCAACTGGGCACTCATACTTGATATTCTCGTGACTAGACGTCATTGAACCAAGCCGTACGCCCCCGTGAATTTGAAGGATACTCCCGATAGAGGGAGTTGGAGGATTGTGAGGATATGTGCTCCACCCAGGCAATATGGCACTTTCCCTGAGATAGCAATGACAAACATGAGGCTTAAAGTTGTGGGAAAACGGACGAGGTGGGCAGTGCAGTTCCGAAATAATGCCATTCTCCAAAATAGGGGAGGCATGTACCTTCATATGGCGAGATGAAAATATTCGAATTTGGTGTGCACATTAGGTTGGTCCTAAAGATGGCCATGCATTGTAGTACTGCATCCTAGTTCCTTGCTCTTGCATGGCCCCGAGTCGTTTGCAAGTCAAGTGTACTCTTGGTGACTCGGATCTTGAGGAGCTCCTTCTTCACCCATGTGGCTCTGAAAGTCTTTATTGCCCTCTGGTTCGCCCACCGCTCTCGTAGAGCCTGGTTCGTGCAAGACCTTGTGCTCTTTGCTGTGTCGAAAGCGTGCGACATAGTGTTGTGCTCAACATCTTTGGGCGGCTCCTCTTCCAAAGCGAGGCAAAGGGGCTTACAAGGGATGAATCAATAGAGTTAAATTGGCACCATTACTCGAAAGATAAGACACTGACACCTCTAATTTTACGTCGACTTGGAACGCTTGACCAAAGAAGACAAACGATAGAGTTCGCATCTCCCTCAAAAGCACCCGGCAAAACCAGGGTCAAAGTTTTGTATCTCACAAAGGACCGACACAAAGGCAGCCGAGTCACCATTGCTATGAGACACTGCTTGTGGGAGTGGGGGGTGGGGGGTCACCGTCAGCTCCATTGTCACCAACAAAACCACGCTGCACGGCCAGCAGTGGCATGAAAGGCGGCGGAGCGCCCACGAGCAACGAACGCACGCACGGGAGGAAGAGAGGCACCCACGAGCAGCAAGATATGGGGTAGAGACACGCCCACGAGCGGCGGGGCACAAAGTGCGGAGGTTTAGTAAGTAGCAACACATGAGACTATGGGGCCCCAGACGAGACGGCACCATGGTGAGAAAAGAGCCCCCGAGATGCAGTGTAGCAAGCGGAGGGGCGGTAGCGAGAGCCACCAAAAGTCTCAGGCCACGCTAACTGCCCACCCCCCTACCCACAGGCTGGGTTCCACGGGGCCATCCTGTACCCCCCCCCAAAAAAAACAGGGTATGAATTTTGCACCTAGGGGACCCCTTGCTCTTGAGAGGAAAAAATGAGTATCGGTATTTACCTAAAATGCCATTGTCATGTAACCACATCGTAGTTGTTAACGCACAATAAGCATGTATGCATACTAGACAAGCAGAGGAAGAATGCATGTCACAGCAATACAACAAACCTTTCAGTGTTACACACAAATGTATCAACCTGCGAAGCAATGCAGTGTAAGAAGTAGGGCAGCACACACTTGGCAAGGGTTGCTGCACCCTGTGTGTGCCCAAAAAACTGTCAACTGACAGTCACTCCAATTCATGCATCATAATCAAGGTCTGTATTTGCCATTAATGAGACCTTTGGGCGAAATTAAGTCCAGCTTTACAAAAATGTAAAAACGAACCGTGTATTCCAAGAAATACCTGAACCTAGGGAAAATTTCTTCCAGCTTTAGTAAAACACCAAAAAACAGTGCTCAAGACGTCAATGGTATCTGCAGAGACAGCGCACAATCCCATTGTGACGTGTAACACGGAAAACATACAGCACAACAGTCACAGCACACACCACTGTCACTCTATCGCCGCTTCCTCAGGCCAGGTGCCTTTGGTTTGGCACCCTTACCAGGAAACTGCCCACCATTTGCCTGTCCTGCTTGGTCACCAGACATCTCACTGTTAGCGCTACCAGTGGCACCACGTCCATTTTGTGTCTACTGGGATGGTGTCAAGTGGGCTGCAAACGTGCCGAGCGCCTTGTTGGGTGGAGGCTTTGCTCCAAGCTTGGGGCTCTGCTGTGAGGGGCTTGCTCCATGCTTTGATTTTTTAGCCTTGGCGGGGGTGCCGTCCGCTTGCTTGCCAGTTGCCTTTTGGGGGGGGGGGGGGTGCTTGTGGGATTCACCGTCCTCCTCCTCTGGTTGGGTGGCCTCCTCTTCTGGCCCTACTTACCTCCTTCCCGTACAATCTACTCGAAACCCATCGGCAAGGTCTTCACACGCTCGGTCCCACTGGATTGGTGCCACAGTGTCGCAGTTCGACACAGCAGCCCTCAAATAAGTAACAAATGACTCAGGAATAGACTTCTCCTCAGACAGGTATGCAACTGCAATGTTGACAGGAAACATGCTCTGAATGGACAGGGCTGCAGAAAAATCTGGCTGCTGTGTGCATACTATTACTCATGTACTATTCTGCTGAATCAAATCCAAAGCATACAGCAAATAACAGAACACTGCGACACGAATGGCAGTCATCAGTGGGCCCTGGATATAAGACAGATATCGAGGTAGGCGTGCCGAAAACTGATGCAGACTACACAATGCAAGAGGAGTCTGTCCCATGCTGCACAGTGCTGATGGTTTGGACAGGTTGTACACACATACATCAGCATGGAAAAATTCCTCAACACAGGGGGCTTTCAGGTTGCTAACGTAGGCCCGAACATCAGCAGTCTCACCAGTGACTGCCACCAAAATACCATTCAACACAAATTGTGCCACAATATTGTGCACTGCCAACGTCCACATACGTGGGAGCTCAATCAGGATGCAAACAAATGGCAGTGCACTAATAAAGCTGGGAACATGGCAGCCTGCCCGAAAAGGGAGTAGCTCAACTCTACCCTCCTCCTTGGGAACTTTCCCCATGTCTGTCTCAATAATGGTGTCACCCAACTTAAGACTCATATGCCCACCGTCAGCCTTTTCAATATTTGGTGTCACACGGGGCTTGCGAAGCCCGTCACGTAACCCTTGGTAAAGGTGGGAGGTCCAAAAGACTGCCTGGAAAACAGAAGCCCACGGTGGCCAAGGTGACTCGGTACTCCACACCCAGCTGCCATACAGGACCCGGATATGGGCCATAATACCACATTGTTCTTTGCACATGGTCACAGTACCCAGATTTGCTGCAGAGGGTATACACAGGACACAAATGTGACATTTCAAAAATGGTATGCTTATGAACGAGAATCGAGGGACCTAGACGAAATTTAGCCCAGCTCGGCGTCAGCAACGAAATAAACAGGTCGAAATCACTACCAGTGACAGTGCAGAATAATGCAAAAAAGGTGGGAATACCCCTGGACTCGTGCACAAACCCCTCTGTGACTGCATCCGGATGGAGCACATGCCAGCTCCACAACTGCTCAACTCTGGCCAACTTTATTTCACGTTTGATACCCAGTACTGAGCTTTCAGTACGCGACATGTACAGCACAATGCCTGACAGCCTGTCTGGCATCAATCCTTCGCACTCTTTGAAAACCCCAAGCGCCGGTCCAACATCTCGCTTCTCCATCCCATAGACTGCGTTAACAGCAGGCTGCCCAATGAATTTGACAAGCTTGCCCAGGCCTGCCCAACGCCTGGTTACAGTGACCTTCAGACAGCTAGAGACAGGTAAAAATACAGACCTACAGTAAGGTATAACGGATACGGTCGAAACGTTGAACACACCACATTGCCTTCATCAGCTGTAATACCAATTTCAGCCAACATGTTCAGAGTATGGGTAAGCAGGGGGGCGTCCGGATCCTCCGCAATATGCTCTAGTAAGAGTGCCATCCGCTCACTGGTTGTTGACACACTACTGTTTGTGGTCTGCACTTGATGAAGCCCTGCTAGCTTTCTCCGCATGGGCAAAGGAGTGTCTCTTCTAACCTCAAAGCCTTCAAACTCTCTGGTCCATGTAGGCACGGGGTGATTTTTGGCTTCCTTTTCCTTGCGATGTTGCATAGCAGCCGTGTAGATGTGCTGGGCCCCAATGGCATACCAAAACCCAGCTGTACATGAGGTGACAGGTAGTACAGAGTAAAATCAAATGGCACAGAAAATCGAGTAAAATCGAAACAGGACAGGGCAGAACATACGCACGCCAGGTACCAGCAGTAAATCATCAATACAATCAGGAGGTGGTGCCCGTAATAAATCATCATAGCGGGCCTGGACTCGGTCAGGCTTCAGCCCACGAACCTGGCCTTCAGATCTCTGTCAATCAGAATCTGATCCCGTCGGACACGAATGCGTTTTGTGGAAGTGAGGTAATCTGCCAGATTGATGTCTGCCTTTCCTTTCGGTTTGGGCTTTGGCTTCGGTTTGGTGGCCGGTTTGGGCTGTGGTTCTGGTGCAGGGGCTTCAACAGCAGGAGTTCCCTCACTTCCACTGAGATGATCTTCATTATTGGGCAGGTTTTCGGGCGGTGTACCATCATTTTGAGGGATTTCCATAGAAGACATTGGTTGGAAGGTAACAAAACAGCAGGTGCACAGTGCAGACATGGTGATATCAAGGTGCTGAGATAGAGATATTAGCCAACTCAGAGCAAATTCATAGAACCCAGGTTCCAAAACACAAACTCCTGGCCAGCAAGGATAAGACAGTGCTGAAGGATGCCAATTTCACAGTGACTGGGAACTTCGCCCAGCTTTGGCAGGAACAAATAATAACAGGCTGAAAATCATGAAAGTCGGGCGGCTGGGCGAAATTTCGCCCAGCCGGAAGCACAATAGTATATAAAGCAGTCAAATCCGTCCCAACCCTGTGTACTCCGTCCCAACTCCTCTTCCTCATCCAGCGCTTCCAGGGACGAGTCACTGCGCACCTCTTCTGGGCGCTCACTGCCACTATCAACATAATTGAAATCATCCACCAACGGTGCAGCAGCAGGCATGGGGTGGAGGGCGGGGGGTTTTGGGGGGGGGGGTCTGGGAAGGGGGGGTGGGGGCTGGGGGGACGACCACTGGCACACCGCGCGCTGGGGGTTCGGCGGCTCGTTTTGCAGCTGGTTTTGGAGCTGTGTTGATACTCTGGTAGTGTGCACTTCGTTGCCTCTGATCAATATTGGAGCGCTCCTGACTGTATGCATTCCAAAAATCCTCAACACCATTGGGTATTTTGGTCTTGGCAATCAGACACTGTAGGCTATGCCGAACAAGGCTCAAAAATTGCTGCTCTGTAACCCTTGTACGCGACAACACTCCCGGAGATTGCATGCGAGGGGCTTCATCAAGACGTTTGACCACATACTTATCCTCTTCCAGGGCAGCAACGGGGAACCAAGGATGTGAGATGTTCTAAATGAACAAACGCACATGCTTTGTGTACTTGTCCACAGACTTCTGCGTCGGGACACCCTGGCATTTTTTTTCCTGGGAATGTTGGGGGGAGAGTTAAAAAAATATCAGTTGTCTGCTGCACGGACTGCGCATTACCAACCTCCCTTGACCACATGAGTAGGCGACTAAGAATTGCCTCGCCGTACTCCTTAGACAACAGGTAACCAAGTGCCTGGGTGTGCCAGTCGGACCAGAAAAGGAGTGCTACAGTATTGGTACGCAGGTATTCAATGCTCAGCCACTTTTCGGAGGGTATGATATTCATCACCAAGACAGTACTCATTCCAATGCATTCTTTTGCAGCTGCACTGGAATTCGGAGAGCGACCCTTCCAGTTACATTCACGCACAAGAACCCCTAGTGCCAGAAGTGCTGGGCAGTACGAATACAACAGGGCCTTCAGGGCTAACAGACATTTCAGACCCACTCTTTGAACATCAGACAACTCAGAAAGATTACCCATAAGGACTTCGGTAGTACTATCAAGCCGTGCTTTGTTAGCAGCTGTAGCCCAGAAAAAACCAACAATGGTTTTTTCCATGTGACGTAGTTTGACTTTCATGGGCACCACAGCTCCAGCCTTCAGGTCCCAACCCTGCTCAAGAAATTTAATAATAGGGGCAAATGCCTTGTAGGTTACTTCCACTAAGAACTTATATGGGTGCTAGACACCGTAAAGCATGGGGTGTCCCAACAGGCTCTGGTCTACGTGCCAAGGGGCATAGCTTGCTCCGAACGACATTTTCAGGAGTGCGTAACAGATCTTCATGTCAATCAGAAATGGCATAGTCCGTCTCGTCTTCACCTGCAAGCATTCTAGCCCCTTGGCAAACTCCAGTAACTCAACATGACTTCCGCATTTGGGGTGTGATAACAGAAAGGGCCTCTAGTTGAGGGATACCACAGCATTGCGAGCATAGTCCAGAGGTGCACGAACCTAGGTCCGCAGAATAGGCCCATCTGGGACTATTCGTCTTTGCAACAGCAACCCAACACAGCGAACTAGGTAGTCAACAACCCCGGGAATACATTGTGCAACAGCATCCAAAGCGGGCAGACCGTGGTACTGGGGCAGCTCAGTAGTGTGCAACACACCGACAGCAGTCACATTCAAGGTCTTATCAGGGCTATGGGGGTTGACCCCATTGATGTAGCGACGGTAATTGTCGAACCACAGGGTAATTTGCTGTCTCTTAAATGAATCCCACAGGTGTGAAGCTTGAACACTGGCCTGGGCCGAGATAGTAGGGGCATTGATACTGCATTCCCCTGCCATTGCCAGCTTACGGCGGATGGACTGGGTCATTGTACCGCGATATGAGGCTCCAGTGGCTCTCTCAGCACGGGGATATGTCAGCACTCGCACAATGTTATACATTGAGAAAACTGGCTTCTGCAAGACCAACAACCATCTTGGTACACGACTAGAACTGAAGGCAGCCCGCACATGCCCAACATTACGTCTAGTCTTTCTATTGTGACGCAAATCCAGTGCCAGCTGCAGCAGCGGGACTGTCCTCCCCTTGTTCAATGCCACCCGAATGAGAGCCTTCAGGGTACGAACGCGAGTACCCCCCGCGGCTGTTTGAAGAAAGCGCACATCAATCATGTCTCACAGCCACATTGGCAGAAGCAACCCCGAGAGTCAGTGAACAGAACCCAACAAAGGTACCACCCTGTAGGTAAAGGATGTCAAGGCAAGCTGGAAAAAATTTCGCCCAGGCCCAACTTTATCGACTGGTGGGCCTAAGAGATAGGCAGGCAAAGGGCAACATATCATACACGGCACAGGGAAATAAGCAACAGCGGGGGGCTAGAAGAAATTTCGCCCAGGATCACCAATCGGTGTTTTTAAGCTATATATTTTGTAGAACAGGCAGAGCTGGGCGAAATTCCCTCAGGGTCATCAAGACATCAAAATATGTATACCTTTTTTGCAATCCGGGGGGGGCTGGGGGAAATTTCGCCCAGGTCTTGCTAAATTGGCAAATAGAGACAGTGAATTGGAGTGTCAAAGTGTGTATGCATAGTACACGCAATAAATGTACAGCTATTCATCACCACCTATTACAGTACAAGCGACACATGGAAAACATAGGCACAAAAACAAGACATAAGAAAGGCAACAAAGTGTACATGTTTGGGGCGTAAGGGGCGGGTAATTAGCGTGGCCTAAGTAAGTGGTAGAGTATCAACCACGGGCGACAGAGCAACAAGCACAAAGGCGCCCGCAAGTGGCGGTGTAAGTTGTGGAGGAACGTTCATGAACCAAGGCAGATAGGATAGAGGAGCCCCCACGAACACAAGCGCATCATCGCCCATTCATAGTAGAACAATGGTTGGAGAAGCAAGCATGGGCGACGGAGCTAGAGGAGCAGAGGAAAATGTGCGGAAAGTGCGGAAAGCAGGGAGCACCCACTAACAACGGCGGAAGAGGCGGGGGAGAAATCGCGAGGAACAGTGCCCGGAGCACATAACGGCGGCAGTTACCGTGGAAAAAAGTCCACAAGCCTAGGCACAAGACACGGTGGAGCGCCCAAAGCAACGAACAACAACCAGGACTGCACAGATTTCAAGGCAAAGACCACGAGCATCGGCACCCAAGGCAAAGAAAAGCCCACAGATAGAAGGACACGTGGTAGAGTAGCAACCAAGAACAATATAGCCACAAGGAGAGAAATGCCCACGAGGGGCGGCACACCGGGCGTAGCCGGAGCACGTAGGGTAGAGCCCCAGCACCCGCAGCAGAGCAACGGCGCGTCAACACCGATGGGGAACAAAAGTAAAAGAACGTCCACGATGGGCAGCACCGAAAGCACGGTAGAACCCATGGGTTGCAGCGCGAAATGCAAAGAAATGATGTCGCGAGCGATACAGAAGATTATGAAGCACCTTCTGACAATAGCAAGCAAGTCATAGACACGCCCATGAGTAGCGGCATACGTGGCACCGGGGTCCGCGGGCAGCAACACCACAGGCTCAGGAGCCCCAAGAGAGAGGGCACCGCAAGTGGACGAAAGCCTACAAGCGACATCAGAGGAGGAGGGGTGGAGCCGACAAATACCTGCATGAGAGTTGGAGTAGCAACCGTGGGAGGTGGCGCATGAAGCACGAGGCACCCGTGGCCAACGGAGCAAGCAGCGGAGGGGCACCCGCGGGCCAAGGCAACAAGACGGAGGCGCCCCAACAAATCATAGCGCAAGAGACAGACCACGGACCGAGAGAATCGGCGCACAAGGTAAAAGGGCGTCTAGGAGCGGCAACGTGTACGCAAAGACGCGCCCAAGGGCAGCAACACAAGGCAAAGAGGAGCACCAACAAGCAGCAGCCCAAGGAGAGCGTAAGCGCCCAAGAGCAACAGCGCAAGGGGCAAAAAAGATCCCACGAAGACGACACAACAAGCACAGCCACACAAACGGCAACACGGGGACACCATGGAGTCCATGAGTGGTAACATACAAGAGAAAGAAGCATCCAGAAGAAGCAATGCTCGCGGCGGAGAGCATTACATGAACAACTCAGGAAGCGAAGTGCCAACCGGCGGCAACGTAGGACACCACTGGAGGCAAAAGACGACACATCGAGCGTCCAAGGGCAACGGGTCATGACATAGAGGCTAGCCCAAGAGTGGCGGCACAAGACGAGGACAGCAGCCCACAAACTTCGACGGCCCTATTGGTGTGTGGACTTGATAGCCAAAACGCACAATTTGTGCCAATCTCAATGCTCGTTTTTTACCCCCCCACAGAACAACATACCCGTCTTTCATCAAAATAGACCTGCTTTTTTTGAATGTGCCCCCAGAAAGATTGCTTTCTTTCCTTCATGAGGTGAACGGATACACCCCCATCTATGCACTTGAATTATTGGTATTGGTTTGTTTTTGTGCATTGCAGCTCCCCAAAATGTGAAATGCCTTTTTTTCGTGGGTCCTCGTGTATTCCTGTGCAGTCATGTCCTCAGGGATTGTGGTGCTGCAACTACGGACGTCACATGTTGCTTTACCATTGCATTGTACATCATTGCACCATACAAATCCTCAAAGAAATACTGATGCCAGGTACACCGCCCAGTTACTTCAAAGCTGTCGAAATGTGTCCTTGAAACTGGTCTTCTGCTGTTTATGTGCTATGCAGAGCACGAATTTTTGAAAATGGGGGTTTTCACATTTCAGTCAGTATCATGCCGCACACGTTACAAAGGGCCACTAGATTGCAAGGCGATGCTTCTCTTGGGCCTCTGGACATTTTAATGGCCGTTGTACAATTAGTACGTTGGAGAGTTGCTGGGCTATGGATCATCGCGATGTGAATGCATGATACTTCGAGCTAGTTACAACATATTGAGGTTGAAGACTCTACCATCGGGTTTGGATGGTGGACTCATACCTTTGCTGCTTGCCAAGAGGCATCTTTTTCATGGATGCTGCACCCTTCCGACATTTCCTCAAATCCACGGGATATGCTACAAAGGAGGATCTATCTTATGCTGGAGGGAGGGATAACAGTGTTGACGAGTTCTGTCAATGGGTGTTAGATCTTAGGGACGCCTACCGAGGTAGGAAGTCCATTGGGGATTACATCCGGCAAAGAGATAGGCAAACCGTTCATACAACCTCCAATCTTTGGTACCGTCTTGCCGAGATGGAGTGTTTTAACATTTGGTCTATCTTGCACAAACGATGTCATCCTCGTACAAAGAGGCCAACAAATGTCCATCACAAGCGTTGTAAGCAACATAGGTTCTTTTCGCAAATGGGTCAATGTTCTTACCATGCCATTTCGTTCGCCGTTCATGCTAAAACCGTTGGTATTGTTTTTTTTTGGAATGCTCTGCAGGGAGTACAAGCTTTTCTTTGATTTGATGAGTTTTATCGACATAACTTCATCTCCGTGCCTGGAAATGAGAACCGGTCCCTGAACTGTACAGCCGCTCCTATCTTATTGTCGGGTAAACCAGTGGATGTCTTGCCTTCTTTTGCGTTTTTGGATTTGTTCCGCCAGAGGATTCGTTATGTTGTGACCTTGCTGGTACACAATCATAATCAGAATTTCATTGACGGACTGTAGTCGTGGATGGAAGATCCTATTCGCCTTAGATATGTCCGCTGTCCCTTGGACATACGACACACCAATTCCACCAACCCAGCTTGCCACCCTTTCTTTCTTGCTTACTTGGTAGTGTCAGCCACCGCAGACCTTGTCTCGAGTATACACGGCAAGAGGTGCAACAACACACACAACACCGCTTTCCTATTTTGGGAGATGAAAATATTCACTACCATGTTGTGCAATTGATGTATAGTATCAGCTATACTCAGTACAACCTTCCTTTCTTTCTTACACGCACCCCTTTAGTGTACGGAACCTGGCACCCGTATAAACAGTGCATCACTCTGTTAAAGAAAACTTTTCCCTTTGTCTACTCATTTTTCTTATGGTTCACTGAATTTGGGGGCTGCAGTGACCACCTTTCAGAAGCTCATCTATATGCACCATATGATTTTGTTCTCTTGCCTTTGGCGCACAAGTGGCATGATACTTTGAAAGAGAATTTAAACACCCTCAAAGGGTTGCATAGCGTGGTAATCCTAATCATAGTACATTGCGTCCTTTAGGGATTGCCGAACAAGAAGACATAGCATGAAAAGGTCATCCACCTGTTTGAACATACACTTATGAGGTTGCGCTGCCATTAAGTGAACAATTCTATTCAACGGTGCTTCACACAGTTCCTCTGTACGTGCTACACCTGGCAGGCGTGCATACCACTCTGACCACAACAACTCGGCAACAACAATGATGCGAACATAATCAACTTTCTCGTCATAACCAAAAGCGAGGCACATCAAAACGTGCGAAAATCGAGTAAGCAAAGGGCATGCAGCGTGTTCCCCCCACTCAGGTGCCCAATGACAGTCCCTGACTTATGACCTCTGTAATAAACAGAGGTGCAATGTACCAGTACAGAAGATTTACTACCCCTTGCACCCGTGGAACGTTAATGTTCTTAAGGTATTGCCAGAACTCATTCCGCACCGCTTCAAAACATTGATCCTACGTTTTGATGTTGTTTTTAACACCCCCCTTTTATTCGTGCAGTCAAAAGACCATGGTTATGTTGGTTGAATGGGATGCCGCGAGGATGGATTTTTCTTATTCCCTAGACAATGTCCTTCCTGCCGAGCATTACCGTGACTTGTGCAGTACTACTTCGCAACCCTTGTGAAGCCGGTCAAAGTTGATCACGAGGTATTGACTTAGGTGGCGAGGCATGTGCCGCAGCACCCCCCTAGTGTTGTGGCTAGTACCATAGCACAGGCACAAAGCATGCCCCGCGCATGTAACACATTCTACAGGTACAAGCGGTGCCCTGTAGCACGTCCCATCGTGTAGCGTGAGCCCCGATGCGCCGGCTACCCCCCCAAAAAAATGATGATGACAGTGATACCGACCCCTCCCCCCTTGTGGCTGCAATTGAAGGTGTGTCTCCCGCCGCCTCTCATGCGACTCCTAACAGGGTCTCCCATACGGTGACCGCTGCCTTTGATGGCTCCGGGTGCCGCTCTTCAGAGGTGGTCCCTCGACCCTTGCGCCGATGGTTGTGGGCTCTCCCTTGCCTTTGGTGTTGTTGCTCGTGTTCGCCTTGCCTCCTCTTGTGCCGCCGCCTCTGGATGTTTAGCCGCCTCTGAATCTACGCTTCCTCGGCGCTAAACCGCCTCCTTTGTTGGTGGCGGAGGGCGCTTTCCGGCCTCTTGTGCCGTTGTCTGCGGGCGCTTCTCCGCTCTGCTCCGCTCCGTATGCCGCTACTTGTGGACGCTCCTCTGCATCCTGTGGTGTCGCTCGTGGGCGCTCCCCTATGTCGTGTGATGTTGCTCGGGAACCCTCTCCCGCGTCCCATGCCACGGCTCAAAAACGCCCCTCCGCGCGTCAGCCGCTAGGGCTGTCTCGCTCTCACCGCCCAGCGCTTGCCTTACCATGCCCTCGGACGGCGACACTCTGAGCTCCATTGCTGTCTCGTGTCGGTCACCTCCATGTTACGCATCGTGCGGGGTCCACGGCGGGTCAGCAGGCATGAGTCACCATGTGTGCCATCGTGTCACGGTGTTGGGGTCCCGCCCATGCACCTAGCCACTTCGATTCTTCCCTCATTTCACGGTGCAAGCATGCTTGAGCACCAAGGTCGCCAACTTCGTGCGTCATATCGTTACATACGTGTTTGTTATTGTTATGTTGCGATGGTGGTGACGGGCCCATGCAGCCTCGGCACTCGGAGTCTACTTCTAGTCGTAGTGCCAGCAGCACGCTGGAACGCCCACACCCCCGCGCATTCAACCACAAGTGAATGCGGAGCCGACGGCGCGATAGCAAGCCATTTGGCCGAAGACTTTGTAAATGATGCCCATTCTAGTGAGTGCCATAACGCTGCGAGCGGTGATTGTTTTCGGGCCGGTGCTTGTGACAATGGAGGTGACCGACCATAATGGTGGCCATCACCACCTCATACGTTGGTGAAGAAGTTGGCAAACAAGTGGACGTTACATAGGAGCATGGCAATCACGAGGTGGAACTTTTTTCTTCCTTATGAGGGGGATGCGGAATTGCACTTGTTGCAAAAGATAATGTTGTCCATCCCCTAACAAAAGCAGTCAATGAACAATATTGTCTCTCATTGGAAAGCGTCACCGAAACGTAGATGGCGGAGTGTATTCATCGAGGCTTATTTGGGGTTTACGAGGAAGAGAAAGAGGAAAGCTTAAACACTGCTCAAGTGCCGTGGTATTCTATTCAACGGGTCGATTTTTTAGCAGAGGCCCTCCGAGCGAAAGAACTCATTGACCCTAATTTTTTCAACAACTACATGTCCAATTTGCATTGGCTCAATAAGCATCCCAAAAGAGAAGACGAACCAGCATGGTAGAAAAAGAAAAAGAAAGAGATCCTCCATTGGCCAATAAGTTCAGGGCATTCATTGATGCCGAAGAGCTGAGAGCTGCAAAGGCACTTGTCAATGCTTTGAATCAAGCGATGCATTTGGTTATTGGTTTTTGAATTCTTCATGACACATTGTCAATGGCAAAATCTTAAGAATGGCCCGGATATATCAACGTTGTCACGCCTTGAGTGGAGGTGGTATTTCAATGTTGTGTGCCATTCTTACAAGGGTTACGGGAACCGGCTACTCTGATATTGTATGCTTGTTAATTGCCACGTTGTGAGCACTAGGTTTTAGGTTTTGGAATCCTAGTATGTGGTGTTAGTGGGTTAGCCACCCCCAATGTAGGAGGACGTACTATCCACAGTCTGTTATCATTGTCTTTGTAATGGCAATAAAGCAAGGCACAACTTTGTGGTGGATGATTCAAAACGCACATATGCTTATTGTGTATGAGTTCTCACTTTTGTCAAACAACCTACTTCATATGTTGCATGACATACTACACACAGTGTGCCTTGATAGGCACACGTCTTTTGGCGGCATTACATTGCTAATTTTGGGCAACCCTTTGCAGCTTCCCGGTCTCAACATGGATGGATTGCTTGGCCTGGAGGACACTTGGACCATTCTCGAATAATTGGGTAGTGGTCATCGAGCCCCTTTATGATACAAGTGGCAAGGTCAAGTGTCAAGATGTGGCTGGCACACAGGTATCGAGGAAAGTAGGTGGCAAGATACTCCAAAAAAAAATGGACTACAGTAGCACAACCCCCAAAATGCCAAATTGCAATCCTAGTGGCGCCATTCATGCATCAAACTGAAAATATTTTTTTTGGTCCAACAGCAACACCCACAAAGTGCTGAATTGCGGTCACAGTTGCGTGAATCGTGCATCAAATTGCTAGTAATTAGTGCACATGCATACCGACACAAAGGCTTCAACACCGTGTCAGAGGCCTTTTTCAGTAATGCAGATGGGTTTAAGACAAAGGGAACAACATTCTTCAATTACACGCCCATGCCATTCAAAGTATTGATGACCTCCTTATCCAGTTCGTTGTGTTCAACACCATAGTTTTGTCCCTTGCACAGTAGTTGTAGAATAGCGGCAACATAAATGTTGGGTCCTATCCCAATCAACACCTTGCCGATCGTGTGCCCCTGCTCATCCGTCCACACGTGCACAGCAACCTAGCGATTCCCGTCTTTGCCTTTGTGCCAAATGGCACCTTGTGTACCTTCCACACACGCCATGCTGACGTGTATATCTCATCTTTACCACCAAAACACCCACGCACCTCTATGTACTTGCGTATCAAACATTGGATGGCTAGGTGTTGAAGCTTAACGCGAGGGACACGTGCTTGTAAGAAAGCGGCGGTGAAATCATCACCAATTGTTTGATTCGCACCAGTCCCATCCAAGATGGAAATGAGATCGATTTGTTTCACTATTGGCTGTGAAGCACGGGCTGATGATGTTCCACTCCTTGATTCCACTTGTTGAGGACTCCTCACGACAGTGGAGTGCCCTAGGTAGGTGACCCCTTTTTTCATCTGTTCCGCATGTTTCTTGTGCTCCCCGCTCTTGATATGGTTTGTAGCCGTGTAATTCTCTTTGTAACAAATGATCTGCCCACAGCAGATGCCCCACATGTGTTCCCCACAGCTTTCCATGATACCTAGAAATTGTAGTGCTCGGGTGTATGCAGTCGTCTTGGAGACCCGGTGCCAGACCTCTCGCTTCTTTTGGCTGGGGGCCGTGGATTTATCGGTAGAAGACACGCAAAAACTGAAAGGGGAAAGAAAATGACAGCAGCGGCAACTGTCCATACACCAAAACAAACAGCAAAAGCAATGGCACGAGTGATCCGCAGTTCAGTGATTTCCCTTGTTTTCCCTGATTTCAATGATTTTCAACTTTGGCACTTTTTCCGTGATTTCCGTGATTTGCCGTGCTGCGGACAAACGAGGAACCCTACTAGTGGCCACGGTTGTTTGTATGTTGTAAGTGCAAGTGGTTTTTTGCGGTGAATGCAAATACCAGAAAATCACACATCATGCAATTTTTGTTTGCGGTAGAGCGAGTACAAAAAAATTGTATGTTGTTTAATTTGTTTTGTGTTAAAGTGAGTCAAAAAAAAATTGTACAATTGTGTGATGTTTTGTTTTTGCTAAACGCAAGTAACTGGTTTTGCAATACTCGCCAATGCCATTTTTTGACCCGCACTTACAAAAATCAAAAATTACGAAAAGACAATTTATTTTGTTGTCATGTTGACCCCACACACACGTCCGGTTGCAGCAGCCAGGTTGGGGGGCTATGTGGGGGAGGTCGGGGGGAAAAAACACATATTTGAATTGCCGCATGAAATTTTGATCACCTTGAGAAAAAACACACAGGGTGAACCCAACCCATTTAACCCAACCCATATCCTGAAACGTTTGTTTCTGGCGCCATTGGCACCAAGTTGGGGCACATGTGCTCTGGAACTCCTCAGCATTTTGGCCACTCCAAGGGCGGTGGGGTGGGGAGAGGGGAAGGGGCAGGGGCTGGTCTCAGGGTCTCCGTCCAGGTACCGCCACAACAGGAGGACCAGTGAAGGAGGAAAAAAGAAAATGGGAGGCCTGCTGCACACAGGCTCTGTCACAAAGTGCACAATGGGAGAGGAACATGCCAAGCAGTCACAGTAGCCAAGCATCATGCCCCAATCCAGTTTCAAGCAACGTTATTGTGATAGGAGTATCATCAGTGCTTTTGCTGTCCCCGGCGTGTTGTCTATTACACCTCCTGAGAGCCATTGCTACTTGCAGGTCCAAAACTATGTGGTATTGAGGGTGACATTGCAGATCAGGCTCAGGGACTTTGGCTTTACCATAAGAATCAGTAAATACGCCGCTTGGTACTTCCAGGTGTATGCACTGGTTCGGAGGTTCAGGAGGAAATTTTCTATGAGGTTTGTCAACAGACAGTGGGGAAACACATTTGATGAAGGTGAGAGTGGGACAGTTGTCCCTCTGCTCACAGGTGCTGCCTCTACCCCTTGGTGTCCCTCCCATGCCGGCGTCAGCATGCTTCACACAAAGTCTTTCCCAAGAAGATGAAGTTTCGAGGGTGCCCACTACTGAGGTGGGAAGTAGCACAGGGCCAGGGAGTTGCTGGTCACCACGTGTTGCACATCAGTGGTGCGCACACCCAAATTCAAATCATGGCAAAACCTAGTGCAGGAGCAAGTGGAGTTGCTGGATGTTTGTCAGGGTGTAGGGAGAAAGAACATGATGAAAACATTGTATTCACAAACTTCTTGGATGGGGTATTTTTCGAATGCTTTAGCAGTCTCATTTGTAACAAGGGTGCACATTTTGCCACAGAAGGGCCGGGGGGGGGAGGCACAGGAGGGGGGGTGGGGATTGCTCGAATGATCTGCAAATCAGTCATATTCCACAGCAATGCAGGGAGTGTTACAGTAGTGTGTGAGGCAGGTGGCACAGGTATGGAACAGGTAGGGGCCTACACCTTAGGCTTGGGCTGTGGGGCCAGCCCATACCCCGGACTGGAAATCAGGCCACTTCTTGGCGACCCTGGGGGCAGGACTGCTTTACGCAGGGTGTTCCACTCATGGGGAAAAGGGGAGGGGGGTTCACACTGCACAGTAAAGGAAAGACCAATGGCAACGACGGCACCTGAGTTGAAGAGACAGACGTGGGCTGTAGCCATGGCCTCCTAGAAGCATAATTGAAGGGGTACGGCATTTGAAGGACTTTTCTTGGAACTTTCCAATTGCAACAACCTGGTCCACAACACTCTAAAGAGCCATGTGGCAACGTTAGGAGGCAGAAAAGGGACAGACAGACAAATGACGAGGGAGGGAGAGGGAGGTGGGGGGAGAGAGTGGCAGAGGGGGGGGGGGGGATGCTTGCTGACCATTGCACAGCAGTAGTGGTGCCGTGCTCTGCTCGCTGTTAGGGACATCATGCCAGGAAAGTGGAGCTCGATTGCGGAAATAAGCATAAGTAGCGTTTTTTTGCACAAATTGAGCAATTTTTTTTGGTACAGATCACATTTTTCAACCAAAACTTTTTTTTAAGGTGCAGACCGTGCAATTTTTTTTTTGGTGTACGTCGCGTAGGGGAAAAAAGTCTAATTTGATTTACAAGCGTGTGTTCGCCGACTTCTTGCAGTTGGCTCAATGCCATTATGGTCGCATGCAAAGAACCTAGTTGGCCCAAGGTGACCGGACTCAGGTGGTATCGCTGGCTTGAGCTTCGCAGCCAATGGCGCCGGCAGCAATGTAGTAATTTTGAGACCACTTTCCAAAGGCCGAAGGGCAAATTGCATTTTTCGTTTGCAATCATGATGAGCAACTCATGTGGGTGTGCTCCAACTTTATTTCTTTCTTTCCGCCATGTGCAAGCGATGCATATAAAAACCACCCTTCACGCCACGGCTCCATTGCTTCACCCGTGCTAGAGGTACCCAAAATGTCTGTGGGGGCTAGAGGCTTCACCTCCTTTGTACGCAGATTGCTGTTCTGCGCACAAGCGTCACGGATATTCTTTACGGGGTACTTGTCAATGCGCACATGCATAGCTATCTTGTTTGACGTCCCAATCGCCGACGAGATTGACACCCTAAGCCTTTGCTGTGGTTGTGCTTTTTCGCAATCGTACATGCATGTGTACGCGGGGTTGCCAGAAAGACTAAGCAAGGAACGGGAGCTGAAACTCTGGTGGATACGGAGGTCTAGCAGACTACAATGTTGACACATGTAGTATGCAAAAAAGTCCCCGTTTTGGATGGGAGTGGATTTGAAACGGTGCATGGATGGTTGGCTCACCCAAACTCCATTTGAGCACCTTGGGTGCACAGACCAATGTGCAAAAAAGTCCCTGTTTCGAACACAAATCAATATGGGCAGATGTGGCATGGTCTACAACGTCTTGAAAAGTGGGTTCGGAAATCCCGGGCAATAGTGGGGTACTCATTGCGGATCACGCGAATGGCTTGAAATGGGTGATGGCCAATGGGTTCACCGTGGGGTCTCAGTAATCTCTTGTGGGCTGTTTGCGGCAACCAACATCTTCTGTCAACTACACCACTGGCAAATGGGAAGCTTGTGTGTATAGGGATTGTTTTAGAGGGTTCTTCAGGGTTGGAAGGTTGCTGAGGGTAACAACCTTCATCAGTTATAGGGTGAACAGCAGTGGAGGAAGTTTAAGGGTTGTGGACGATTGCAAATTTAGCCCACCTATGCATGTCGTGAGGCAGGAATGATTGCAAAGTATAAAACCCTTTGACATGCCATTGTGGGTGTTATGTAGAGCATTCTAGCATTCTAATGGCCAAAGGAGGATTCAAGTTATGGAGCTCTTGTCTTTGTAGACATATTCCTTGTCCTTGTGGCCCATCAAGCTTTGAGATTGCTAGAAAGGCTTGGAGTGAGGCACACACGGTCGTAGGGGGCGTTTTCACACAACACACGCACAACGCCAATTATTACGTTGTTTATCCTGGGAACACCCCGAAAACCACCCACCTACATAAGCATGCATGATCCATTCAAAACAGCACGGGGGGTGCAAAATTCAGGACCCTGGGACCCGTGGCAAGCATCAAACGAAAACAAAAATCCTTGCCAGCAGGAGCTGTAGGGTGCAGAATTCAAGACCCCGGGACCCGTGGCTACCGGTGGTGAAAAACAGCTGGCTGTTCGCATAGCGCATGGTGCGCCCTCGTAGAGTGTCCTATCATATTGTAGGGTCAAAATCGAGATGTTCAATGCCCTCCCCTCATTCATGCCTTGGAGTAGCAATCTTATCCCCGTTCCTCCTGCCCTCCGTTCCTTTCTCCCCTCACCATGAGGCTCAAATAGGGCTCCAATCAGCTCTGACAGCATGATGTGTGTCAAGTGTAGGTCACTTATTTCTTTTAGGCGTAAATCACATTTGTTTTTGGCGTAGGTCCAGTGTCGAAAAAAAACTTGAAAATGTATGGCATGCAACTTACGCTTTTTTTGTGATGCAACCTATGCCAAAAAAATTACAAGATTTATGTTCTTTAAAAAAAAACTACACGAATTACGCGTTTAGAAAAAATTATGCAACTTATGCTCTTTTTGTTACGCAGCCTATGCCAAAAAAAAAACACGGCTTTGAAGTGCTAGGGAACCCCCGGACGGCACTGCTTGACTAGCTATTTTGGTTGTTTTAACCTCCAGCTCAAGTATCGCAATTGGGCCAAGGCATGTGTGTTGCACGTGCGGTTTAAGCGGGGAGAGGTGATGTACCCTTGTGGGCTGTGGTCCGTGACCCCCACCTCGAGTTGCTATGACCATAGGCAACACGCTTGCTGCTAACAAATAGCAAATACCATACATAGGCAGTGCCGGGAGTAGTGCAGAAAGCTGGAGAATCTCCTCCCTCCCTAGCCTCAAACTCCGAGAATGCCCCAAGATGGGCAGTCGGTGAAGGGCCATGTTGATGCCCCCCACCAACCCCGCAGTCCTCGACCTCTTCTAACCCCCCCACAAGTGATGATGCCCGTCCATACGTCCTCATCCGTGGGAAGCAATTTGAGGTCGCCGAAGCGTATTCAAAGGGCGTAGAGGGTCAGTTGGTGATTGTTGATTGATGACCCAAGTGTGATATGCATGCCATCAAGGGCAGCGCCAAAGGGTTCCAGATCACCAAGCATTGCACATTGTACGCCATTGCTGTGTTGCAGGGATTTTGCCTGTAGTGTTGCTAGTGGAGTGTGCTTGGTGCATCACAAGTCAAGTGGTTCCCGATGGGGCTTGCCTAATGGCCCACCACCTCGTCAAAGATGCAACAATTCATAGCCACATGACTAACCAACCGTCCTTTTGAAAACCCCAAACCCGAGTATGTGTGGGAACACCCTTTTGCTAGAGGCGTTTCAACATTGGCCGGACCAAGGAAGTGCCCGGAAGGGGCTCCCAAATCTAGACTTTGAAGGCTCAAAATGGCATTCTACAGTCCATGGCACAAAGAAACCAATGGAGCCCTTCGCGTTCGTCACTATTAACAATAAATGTGTGGCAGCACCTCGAGGCCAAACCAACGATTGTGTGATGTTATCTTGACGCCTTGGCCAAAGGGATTCATCAAGGAAACATTGCCCATCATCAATGCGAATCACACCGTCCCAATCCCCGGCACCATCCCAAAAAATGGATGGGAGGAGGAAGTGAGTTGCTATAAGGCTGGAGAATCTCCTCTTGCCCTAGCCTCCAACTCCGAGTCCCCACCCCCATCTCCTTCCCCCCTCCTTTTTGATGAAGAGGATCCTCTTGCGCAACCCAAGGGCAAGGGACAGGGAAACCATGGTGGAAGCAGCAGGCTGTTTGATTTCTCATCTAATCTATGTGTGCACCAACATTGCAGCAGGCTTCTTTTTTTGTGCCTGATCTCTGTACTTGTCCTGGCAGTGGTCCGACCCTGAACTTGGGGGTTTGCCATAAAGACTAAGCTGGCGGGAGGGAGAGATAAAGGCAGAGCATGCCAAACCACTCCCACCATGCAGCCAGCACAGTATGCAAAAATAGTGCTTGGTAATTGCACCCCCAAAGCCTTCTTTTTCCAAGACCATGCCTGACGCACCCAAAAGCATCATGTGCGCACAGCCACCGTGAGGATGTACATGGTGAGGAGTCCCTTCTAGGGCATGGGTCCAATCCCCCCACCCCGCTCCCCCCACCTTGGTCCAAGATTGGCTTGTCCAAGATACAGAGGGGGCGCACACCGTATCAATTTGGAACCTAGTTGCATTCGGTCCCAACTTCCAAATGTGAGGAAACTTGCTCAGGTCTCACAACTTTCAGAAGTTTTGTAGGCGACAGTGGTTTAACATGTGATTTGGTCACCATTCTTTTGGCCTAGTAGGGATGTGTTCCACACACATATGAATGGGGTTTATGCTCGATAGCATCAAAGGCCCACCAGAGTGTGGTGATGTTTTTGTGATTATGGTATAAATGAAGTGGGCACCTCCCCCAGCTCTGAATTCCATTGAGTCCCCCATTCATACCTCATCTCCACCGCCGTCATCTCTTTCACCATCCTCACCATCACTGCTAACAAGACCCTTGCGTGCTGCCAAGCCTGAGCCAACCCTCTCCAAAGGGCTCCTGCCATCCGTCCATTGCTATGCAACTCACCCGTGAGCAGTTTGTCAAGTGTCCAGCCCCAAAGGATGACGATACCATGCGGAGCCATCTGGCAACGTAATCTGCAACTTTTCCAGCTCATGCTGCACTTGGAATCAAGAGGCCAAACAAATGAAACAAGCGACAATTGTGAGGATTGGGGCGGAAATTCTGCTCTCACCCACAAAATTGCACCACAACAACACTCCCGCCCCCCCCCCCCCTCTTCCTCATGAACTCCCCCCCCCCCCACAGCTACTGTCTGGGAGTACGCCTCCACAAAACACCAGGAAGTGCTGAAACCGGAAGCACTGACCGGCACTGGAACTCGTCACACGAAAGGCGCACCGAAAGAGCTGTCGAACATCGTGGTGCATTGTGGAAGGTTGCTGGGGGCGGTGGAGGGTTGCAATGGGCTGGAAAGGTCGCAGAAAGGGCTGGGCTTGTGGGTTCCTTGGCACCTTTGGAGACACTCTGGCCCCACAAGATGCAGCTGTATTTCCAAGTGAGACAAGCAGCCCCAAAAAAACTTGAATGCAGAGAGGCCAAAGCTCCTAATCCACAGACAACAAAGACAGACAGTTTGGCAAAATGAAAGAGACACTGTATACAAGCATCAATCAGTGGGGCCATAGGTGGCAGAGGGCAGCAATAGGAAGAACTGGGGCCTGTCTAAGTCCATGCCCTCGCCAAAGCATTGCATGTGATAAATCCCTTGGGTGCAAGACCTGAGCCACAGAGCGATACGTAGTCCAATTGCCTCCGGCGACTGTGACAAGACCCTCACGCTCCACAACCACATGACCTTTGGCGGTGCCCTTTTGCGCCGGCCCCTGCACGGCCGGAAACGACTGAGGCAGGGTCCAGGCAGACCGGACCTCTTGCACTGGAGAAGGAGCTGTGGGCAGGATCTGTGGGAGGAGCATGAACTGAGGGTGAGACATTCAGGAGCTGGGGGGTGCATGGGTACTCCAAACCCTTTGGGACACACCAGGGCATGCGCGGACGGGACAAGGATTGGCGAAGGGGGCGCTGTAGGAGAGGAGGAGCTGGCGATGTCTTGCTTGAACCCCACAGCAACAGCTAGTTACGGCTGATCGCTGGCTCACAGGTACATACGCAGAACAACCCCTGCATACCCCCCCAGGCATGGATTGGTGAGCGGGTCCTTTGACCAAAAGGTCACCACAAGGGAGCAGATTCATGAATTCATCCAGCAAGCTGTGAATTCCTGGGAGGACATCACCCAAATTGAGAAGCTCAGGTGTGCCACCTTGATAGAAAATTGCGCAACCCTGAGAAGGAAGGCGAGGAGGCACTGAGTGTACCAGCATCATAACGCAGAAAAGGTACACAGGATCTGAGCATCTGAGCAGTTGAGGACCAAAACAAAGGGCTTACTTGCAGAGGAAAGCAAGGGGAGCGGCTTCTTGAGGGAGGGACATGCAAGCCAAAGCAGGTAAGGCGCAGGCACCGGCAGGCAAACAATGTAAGATTCCGCAGCAACCCAACCAAAGCGCCATGGCACAGTTAATCCGGAAACAGAGAGGCGGCGTGTTCGCTCATGGCTCGTGTACCGTCTGCGTTTGCACTGCCTGTGCAGACCAGTGCCCCCTTGGTGCCCCCTGCCCGTCGCAGGAAATCGGTGTTGTGGCACTGCGGGACAAGCGGCGATCAGCACATGAAGCGAAAAGAAAAGGGGCTCATCAGAGCCTAGAAGACCACAGAATCGTTTCTATCACAAGGTGAGATGTAAGGGTGATCTGTAGGTGGACACCAAATGAAAAACAGCTGCCCTGGTAGGCAAATTGTGCTACTACCATGACTGCTCCCCATATCGCACATTGAGCCCCCCGCCCCCCCCTGGACACAGCTTTTTTTCCATGCCGCCCGGCCGCTTCCTGGATGTCCACACAAACTGTACATGAGCAACCCAGCGCTGGCTCCTTTTCCCGCTTCTCGTCCCTCCGCATCCCACAAGATGCTCCAGCCCCCAAAAGGAGGATATGTCACCAACCCGGAGCTCCAGAACAGGTGAGCAACCACCGAGAGCTTGGGCGGCATTGGTTCATGAAATGGAAGCACCTGCTTGATAATGTTTGCCAATTCAGTGACGTTGTCTGTGGAGGGCCACACAGTGGCTGCGGGGCTCTGCGAGGCCCCAACAATTGTCTGGCCCATCCACGGCAACACAAGCACTGGCGGCCCCGTCTTTGTAAAATGGAGGATGCCCACATTGGGACTGTAGAGGCTTCGAAGGCTGTGCAAAAATATGACGACACAGTCCGAAGTGCGCACAGCCGTGCTGATGGACCCTTGGGGCCAAGTACCAGGCTGCTACCCTCGAGGTCCCGCCAAATCCTGTACTACAGGGCCCTCGCGTTTTCCATTTCAGCGCATGCACACACACACACACACACACACACACACACACACACACAAACACACACACACACACACACACACACACACACGCACACGCACCCATCCACGCACGCACGCACGTACCTACCCACCCATGCAAGCACACCACCACCCACTCATGCACCCACCCACACACACATGCAAGCACGCACACACCCACCTACCCACCCAGGCACCCACGCAGGCACCCACGCACCCATGCATGCAGCCATGCACGGACGCACCCACCCACCCACCCACCCACCCCCCAAGCGCGCACCCACCCACCCACCTTCTGCTCAGGACTCCTGAGGCCGCAAGACATTCTGGAAACCTACTATGAGGAGCTATTGATTCTTCCATGCAAGGGGGCACGTTTATTCGCAACGGATGGAGCATGCGGCGTCACAAGATGCAAATGCATTTGTGCACAACAGCTTAGAAAGGTCGCTTGGAAAATGGGGAAGAGTTTGCACTACATTGTAGTGTGGCTGTCAAGCGGCAAGCCCCCATCGAAAAAGCAAGGCAAAACTACAGCTGCCTGGGTGTTGCGATGCCACAATTTGCAGGCCGGTTAACATCCTCTTCCAGAGGACCTCGGCATGTGGCATGGGGTGGCGGGTGACCCACTCAGACCTGTGCTCAGTGAGAAGAATGCGCTCTAAAAGGGGGTATACAACCTTGACATGCATGCACACTGTAATTCATCAGGGAGATGAATTACACAGCTACCTGTGCGCATTCTGTAAACCCCACAGTCATGTGTTTGGCGCGCGCAAAGAAATTATGATTTTGGAGTGCTGGGTGAATGACACCATAAGGCACTGGTGGGGTCTTTTAAACAGCGATTGACGAGCGCGGGGGAGATCACCAACATCACAGCCTCTTCGGTGGTGCATGGGGTGTACGAGTCTTGGAGTATCTACATCGGGGAAGAGTGTTCTCCAAAAGCAGTCCCTCCCTACGCTTGTGATCTAGAAAACCCCTCCCCGCACAGATTTTCGTGTATTATGGCATTTTTGCACCCTTTTCAAGACTTGTGCCGCGACAAGCCATTCTGGGACCAAAAATAGGTCAAAAATGGGTCACAAATGCATTTTTCCAAAAGTGATCCTGAACCATTCGGGATGCTCAAACAAGTGTTTTTAGCCCTTTTTGAGCCCGTGGTGACGCGTTTTGGCCTGTGTGACCCCCAGCTCTATGGTTGTGCTCTCCAGGCGTAAAGGTTCGCCTTTGGGGATGTGGCGGGCAGGGCCTCCGGCGTCGGCCAGCCCAACCCGTTTGCGGGGGCGTACCAGGAGTTGGTGGGCGTCTAGGTAGCTCGTGGTGAGCTGGGGAATGAGAATGGCGCATGCTTGGTTGGTGGCTGTTGGCAGCCCTGCATTTGCAGGGTCGTGGTGGCCAGGTGTTGCGGGCAGTTTGCGCTTCTTTGATGCGTATGGCCGCCGCCTCTCTGACCTCGGGCTAGTGGTTATGTGTCATCATGTGCAGGAGGTGTGTCGCATGCTTGGCGTAGGCTGTGTCGACTAGGGCAACGGTGTTGTCCCCGTAGTAGCGCCAGTGGGCCATCATGGCTTCCTTGGGGAAAGATGTGGGCAGCCCCCGTGCTGTGCCCATGCCTTGGTGACTCCCTGGCGCGCCTGGGACAGGGCGTGCTGGGGGTCTGGGAGGTGGAGGGCCTGGTACCTGACAGCCGCGTTGAGCACCGCCTCCATGAAGTACGCCAGGCCCTGTGTGGACAGGAGGCTCCTCTTGAAGAGCTGAGGTACCTGGGCGAGGCGTCCTTCCAGCTTGTTGGCGAGTGCGATGTCGCGGTGACGGGTGGCCCATGGAAAAACCCAAAATGCCTTGGAAATGGGCCATCTCAGGACCAAAAATGGGTCAAAAATGGGTGAAAAATGTGTTTTTGGGAAAGTTATCCTGGCTGATTTGGGGTGCACAAAACAGTTAATTGTGCCCATTTTGAGCCCGTTTTCACCCAGTTTACCCCTTATGCCACATGCACCAAGTGGTGCACTTGGCACGTACCTTAGAGCCATATGGTGGAGTCACCTAGAGTTGGGTAGAGGGGTGTAGATTATATATATATATATATATATATATTACTACACCCCTCTCCCCTTAAATTTAGCTAACAAGCAACAACAACAACAACACGTCACCATTCCGTTTTGGCCACTGCACCTTCCCATCGCCTCGAGCTTGACTCTACTTTAGCCATCCTAGAGCCTAGGTGGTGGCCTTGCCAAATCCAAGTTTTGAGCCAAAAACTCACCGGTGGCGGCCCGCGGCGGGGGCGCCAAGTCGGTAGGTGCCCTCCCAAATCTGCGCAGTTTTGGGCCAAAAAGAGCCATTTTTCGCCCAAAACAGCCCTAGTAAGGGTTCAAAACAGCCCAACGAAGGCAAACGGCTGCTACACTCCACGTGCGGCTTGCCTTTCTCATGACCAAGGGACCTTTGGTGCCCTCTAACTCCACGATATGTCCGAGAAATGGCCCAAAAAGGCGCCAAAAAGACCCAAAAACTGCGCAATGTGCACCAGCACCCCGAAACCAAGAACGGGCCGTATCTTGGGCTACGTGGCTCAAATCCGAATTCCGAGGGCACCCAGTCCACCCGCAACCCCCCACTTTTTGTGGTTTCCAAGCCTCAGAATCGCCCAACGAGACACGTAGACCCCCGTACCAGTGGTCACTTGGTGCAGCCGGAGGGCCGGCCAGCCCACGCACAGTGGGGGCCAACGGTGGGTCCACCAAGGTCCCCGAGCGAAAAAAATGCTTTTTTCCAAAGTTGTTCCTAGACCACTTGGGATGCTCAAACAAGTGTTTTTCGGCCATTTTGAGCCCGTGGTGGCGCGTTTCGGGCCATGGAAAATCCCAAAATGCCTTGGAAATGGGCCGTTTTGGGACCAACAATGGGTCAAAAATGGGTCAAAAACGCGTTTTTTCAAAATTGATCCTGGACCCTTTATGATGCTCAAACGAGTAGTTTTAGCCCATTTTGAGCCCGTGGGGACGGGTTTTGGCTCATGGAAAATCCCAAAATGCCTTGAAAATGGGCCATTTTGGGACCAAAAATGGGTCAAAAATGGGTCAAAAACGCGTTTTTCCAAAAGTGATCCCGGACCATTTGGGATGCTCAAACAAGTGTTTTTAGCCCGTTTTGAGCCCGTTTTGACCGAGTTTAGCCCCTTCCACCACATGTATGCACCACTTTGTGCCCTTCGCACGTACCTTAGAGCCGTGTGGTGGAGCCACCTAGAGTTGGGAGAGGGGTGTAGATTGGAGGATATATATATATATATATATATATATATATATATATATATATATATATATATTACTACACCCCTCTCCCCTTAAATCTAGCTAACAAGCAAGCAAGCAACAAGCAACAACAAGCACTTCTCCTTTCCGTTTTGGCTATTGCTCAGCCTCATCGCTCCGGGCTCTACTCTACTCTAGCCGTCCTAGAGCCTAGGTGGTGCCCTTGCCAAAACCAAGTTTATAGCCAAAAACTCAGCGGTGGCGCCATGGGGCGGGGGTGCCAAGTCGGGAGGTGCCCTCCCAAATCTGCGCAATTTTGGGCCAAAAAGAGCCATTTTTCGCCCAAAACAGCCCTAGTAAGGGTTCAAAACAGCCAAACGAAGGGAAACGGTGACTACACTCCACGTGCGACTTGACTTTCTCGTGACCAAGGGACCTTCGGCGCCCTCTAACTCCACGATATGTCCGAGAAATGGCCCAAAAAGGCGCCAAAAAGCCCCCAAAACTGCGCAATGTGCACCAGCACCCCGAAACCAAGAACGGGCCGTATCTTGGGCTACGTGGCTCAAATCCCAATTCCGAGGGCACCTAGTCCACCCGCAACCCCCCACTTTTTATGGTTTCCAAGCCTCACAATCGCCCAACGAGACACGTAGACCCCCATACCAGCGGTCACTTGGCGCTTTACCCGGAGGGCAGCACAGCCCACGCACAGTGGGGGCCAACGGTGGGTCCACCAGGGTCCCCGGGGCGAAAAAAATGATATTTTTCAAAGTTGTTCCTAGACCATTTGGGATGCTCAAACAAGTGGTTTTGGCCCGTTTTGAGCCCGTGGTGGCGCGTTATGGGCCACGGAAAATCCCAAAATGCCTTGAAAATGGGCCGTTTTGAGACCAAAAATGGGTCAAAAATGGGTCAAAAACGCGTTTTCCCAAAAGTGATCCTGGACCATTTGGGATGCTCAAACAAGTGTTTTTGACCCATTTTGAGCCCGTGGTGCCGGGTTTTGGCCCATGGAAAATCCCAAAATGCCTTGAAAATGGGCCATTTTGGGACCAAAAATGGGTTAAAAATGGGTCAAAAATGTGTTTTTCCAAAAGTGATCCCGGACCATTTGGGATGCTCAAACAAGTGGTTTTGGCCCGTTTTGAGCCCGTTTTGACCCAGTTTAGCCCCTTCCACCACATGTATGCACCACTTTGTGCCCTTCGCACGTACCTTAGAGCCGTGTGGTGGAGCCACCTAGAGTTGGGAGAGGGGTGTAGATTGGAGGATATATATATATATATATATATATATATATATATATATATATATATATATATATATATATATATATATATATATATATATATATATATATATATATATATATATATATATATATATATATATATATATATATAGTCATAGTCATAGTCATAACCACTTATCATGCCGTCTACTGGAGTTACCGGGCATCTCGCGCCGACAGGTGGTTCCTGCCTCGCTCGATCCCGTGGGTCCCAGGGCTGCCTGAGGTGGCCCACAGCATGACGGAGGACCCAGATGACCGGGGATACCGGTCAACCAGGCTTTGGGGGCAGTGGCAACTGCATAGCGTTAGCATTAGCAACGGCGACGGGCGCTGGCCCGTTTGTTCGCCGGGGGTATGGGGGCAAGGCAAAGCAACGCAGCAGCATCGCAACAAGTAGAAAGCAAGGGCTTCTCTGTCCGTCGCAAAGCGGCAACCAAGGAACAAAGCAGCACGCATGCGGCGAAGCGAGAGCTGACTCTCTCCGTCGTTCGCGTACCCCCGCCACCGTGGAGACGTCCATCACCCATGACCCCACGGAATCCATTGCCGTTTGCGTTCTCGAAATTGCCCACCACCCCTGACTCCACGTATCCCTCTGCCAGCACGCAATAGCCCGTATGTGCATAGCCAGGATTTCTGGGAGGCTCCAGCCTAGCCTGGCCCTCAGCTTTCATCGCCCCCACGTCTCCACAATGTACGCCGCCGTCCCACCGCACCATCCCCCTAGTATAGTACAGAAACACGGTATCAATTCCACGTCCCCGTGGCCCTGAGCTGCTCCCACACCCCAGATATATACCATGCCGGCACTCCTTGCCAGGGGCCAGCACCCAATCAGCTTCGAGGCATCCACTTGCCCACGTATAATATAAGTTGAGGGTCTACAGGGGGGGACGCTGGCCGCTACGCGACGGGAGTGGCGCAACCCGTGAATATCGCTGGCTGGGATTCGGGCTGGTGGGTGCCGTAGCTTGGTTATCGACCCCCTGTAGGGGTACCCACCAGAGGCTCGCTCCGGGCTGTGGTGACCAGGTGCACCTCATCTGGCCCACATACATTGCCCTGGCGCCTACCCTTGACCCTTACCTGCACTGATTGGCCAGCTCCCGTGGTTGCGCCTCTTCCGCCACAGCAGCGGCCAGGCCGCAGGTTCGGCCCCCATCGACGACGTGGCGAGCCTACTCATAGCATTGGCCCGCGCGTCACCCCCCGGACCACTCAGCATGCCGCTCCTCTTCCCTCCTCGCCTCTATCCGACCGGACTGGCGCCCCCCATGGGTTTGCCCTTACAGTGGTGAGGCGACCGCATACTCTTCGCTACGACGCCACGCAGTACCGCTGTTGCCACGCCGACGCCACCTGCGAGCCGCCACGACACGCACCACCGCAACCACTAGGCCATGGTCAGAGGTTAGACTATGTACATGCCCGCAGGCACGGTCCCTCTAGATTGTTAGCGGGGCCAGGGGATGCCCCCGCGCTCCCCTTGAGTTGTTAGAGGGGTCAGGGGGACACCCCAGTACCGCCATGCTTCTCCGCTGCTCCCCCACTGTACGGTTCCCCAGTACCGCCGCGTACCCCCACCGTACGGACCCCAGTACCACCGCGTATACCCCCAAGACGCCCGTACACCGTCACCTGGAACTCCACGTGCCCCCCGTAAGTGCTCCTCCCATTCTGCCACGCCGTCTCCACGACGCCCGCCATACTGTCCCCCTGACGACCCCACTGTCATATCCTTCTACGCACACATCTTCGTCTCGTCGCCGCTCCCGGGGCCTGCAGGCTGTCCCCGCAACCCCGTGTAACACCCCCAGGGGGCGCCGCAACGCCGTAACCCCCAGACAACTCCGTGCACCCCCGGTGTATCCCGAGCAACCACTCCCAATACTGCCGTAGCCGGGCCGCCAGTAGAGACCCCGGTGCCATGGGAATACCCTACAGGGGTTTGGGCCTTATTACCCTGGTCGGGACGACCCATGACACCTCACTGTTGTATGCGGCGACCCGGGGCAGGCGGGTGAAGCATCCCTGTCCGACCCTCATGCAGGGGGGCAGTACGGCTCACCATCAGGCCGGCACGACCTGTCACATCGCGTTGGCCGTCATACGCCGCCTGCCAGTACCGCACAATCAGACCGTGAAGGCACTGCTTCTCAGGCGCTACCCCCTCCGCTGTGTCCAGCGTAGGGACGGTAGCTGTTGCACCCACAAATCCTAACCCCATCAATCTGCATTACCCCCGGCCCCCACCACGCCGTCACCATTTCCTCCGTGATGCCACAACCAGAGTATCCGTGAGTCGCCCTCCAGAGCCGCCCACCACAGCATCAGGGGCAGGGCCGCAGACGGCGCTCCAGGGCACCGTACCCCTTCCACTCGGACGCTCTTCAGGCTATCCTGGATAGTCTTCCAGGCACTTGAGGACATCTGTCCAGAGTGCCGCAGTGCCCACCTCGCCTTAGGCCACCCCCTATCGGCACGCTCCTTACATGTCCCGCACAGCGGGACGGAGGCACACTGATGAACCCAAACTGACACCGTTTCCCCGCACCCGTGGCATCGCTGCGGAAGCACAGACCGCGACGGAACGCAGCTACCATCACAACACTGCGACCACAGGTCCTGCCATACATCGCAGCACGCGTCCTGGAGTCCGAGCAAAGCACCCGCCAGCGTGCGTGCTGTGGCACAACTGAGGAGGCTGCGCCTCGCTTCCTCCCACGTGGACACCGGGCGGAGTATCGGTCGCCCGTCGGGCATCACCGGCAGGCTCTCAAGCAGCCGGGGCCACCGCGCCACTTTGGGGCTGTGTGTGCCATGCGCCAGGAGCTCCCAACCGTAGTCCCGTAAGACCTCTCCGATGACATCAACCCCGTCCTGCTCCGGGCACCTGGCGGAAGCCAGAACCAAGCGTTGTCCTCCCGCCCGAGCCTCAATGACCGCCTCGAGGCCCAGGGTGTCAAGGGTGTGACGGGCATCGGCAGCCACGTGGTCGTCCCCCTCAGGCAGAGAGAACATGGCCTCCGTGACGTGGCCTTGCGCGTCGTGGCCCTGTACCCGTGCCAGCTGCTTGGAGCCCACTAACACTGCCATGGACCGCTGCTCCGTGACCGCTGGTATGGCTCGTCGCAGCTGCCGGTCATACAGCCACAACGTACCCACGTCAAGTACGACAGCCACCGCCAGGATTGGGAGACTGCACAGAGGTTGCTGAAGGACCAGCAGCACCTCGCGAGGCCAGCCCATGACGTTCCCCACAGCTGGATGACTGCCGTACACCTGAAGCCAGGGATCACTCTGGCCGTCAGGGCTCCTCACCTTGGTACCACGCACCTGGGCCCACGATTGCGCCGACACCACGCGGGACCACTCCCTGAATGTCGCGATGTCCCGCGCCACCCAGGAACCGATCCACAGGTCGAAGGCCTGCGCCACCGCCGCCATCCAGTGAGGGAACAAGGACATGCCCTCTTCATGCTCGATGCACGACCGTGACACCAGCAGTGCGTGCAGCGGTGCCCTCTGAAAGGTTGCCCGCAGGTCGCCGGGGAGGCCGGCAAACGGGTTCCACAGCGGACGCTGCAGGATCCTCCCTGCCGGCGGGCAGAAGGGTGTGTCACCGCGCAGGAACGCGTAGACCGCCCTCTTTCGATCTTGCATCGGCAGCTGCATGATCTGGGTGAGCCGATGGTTCCTGCGGGCATACACATCTTCCCCAATCTGGACCATGTCCTCCACAAAGAGCCTGGCCTTGGCAGGGCCCCGGGACGACGCCGCTCGCACCGCAGCGAACAGCCGCTTCAGGTCCCCGGGGACGACACCCGCCATCAGGGATGCAGTCCACCTGCAGCCGTGCTCCCTCCACGCCACGAACTCCACTGCCCTGTCTGTCAGGGGTAGCTCCGCCGTGAACTCCTCCACACGCCTGCACAGGAGCCCAGCCACCTCCTCGTCCCGTGCACACAGTAGGCGCATGTGGCCAATGTCGTCCTCCGGCCCCCCACAGAAGATACAGGAGTGGGCTGGTATCGCCATACGCGTGAGCTTTTGTCTCCACCGTCGCATGACCTGCATGGTGGACAAGCGACCGTCACGTGCCCGCAGCATATTCCTGTGCGTTGGGCCGTGGTGCACAGCTCCCAGGGGCATCGCCTCGCAGGCGCCAGCCAGTGGCGTGTGCGCCCTGGTGCGAGCCGCTAGCGAACGCCACTCCATCTCCCGGACTTGCTGAAGGGCTTGCATGGATGGCACACGCGGCTCGAGCTCTCCATTATCCCCCGGCACTAAGAGGATGGTGTGCTCCTTTGGCAGGACGAGATGAACAGGCGGGGCCATTGCACGGGCCGCGGCAGAGTCCGGTGCCTGGAGCGGGACCGCCGCCAAGTGCGAGATCTGCCTCACCACCCAGTGGTGCGGCCCCCCAACTCGGCGCGGCAGCCGCCGCAGCCCCTCCACTATCCAGCTCAGTGCGTGCTCGTTGACCAGATGTGATGTCGGCCCCTTGATGCCACGGTACAGGGCCTCCTGCGCCCTGCGGAGATGCGCTCCTATGACGGACGCATCCACCACGTGTACCGTGCACGCTGACGGGGGCGTGTGCAACAAGTACGCCGCCGCGCCAATGATCTCTGCCTCCGGGACCGTGCCGTAGATGGCACCCGTCCACGTGGGGATTCCGTGGCTGGCCACCGCCACGTTTGTGGCGTCGTCTCCCTGGGGCGACGCGTCGGACGATGTGACTTTAGTCGCCACCGGCACCCAGCAGTACCGGTGGGGCTCCAGCCACGCCACGTCGGAGTGGGGGCTCTGCACCACCTTTCCTAGGGACGGCGCACTGGAGGCCGTGAGCTCCGGGGACAGGACCACCCTCGGTCGATATACCGCATGTGGTCTCCAGGCCAGGTGACATCCGCAGACTGACTTTATGGCGTCCAGGGCGGTGGTATACTCCGCCCCCCAAACTGTTGCGGAGCAGGAAGGCTGGTATACCACCACAGACCCCTGCTCCACTGCGCCGCCATCACGCAACGACGTGACGGCGACGTGCGGATCGTGTGGCACGTTGGACATCCGGACCACTTCCGGGACCGAGTACTCATCCGGATCCGGGATTGGGCCTGCTGGCAGCAGAAGGACAATTGCCCACTCGCAACACCTGTGCACCGCCGCGCACGCCCTGGAAAACGCTGGCCGCCCGTGCACAACCCACAGTGGTGGCGGGCTTATGCCGCCCCCGGCGTGTGGAGTGAGCAGGGGGACGGACACCGGATCGTCTTGCTGTTGGTAACCCTCAAAGACGTCCCCCAATAGAAACAGGAGGGCGGCTAGCGGGAGGAACGGCATGGACAGCCCCGGGTTGGCTGGGTCCCATCCTTCCTCCTTGTATCCGCCCACCACATACACGTCCCCCGCAGCGGACTATCTATTGCGTTTGCTGGCCTTCTTTCGGCGCACCGGGTGTATTAGCCGGTGAGTCAACGGACCGGGCAGCTGCGGCCGGAAGACGTCGCGGAGCCCCGTGAGCCACACGTGGTCCAGCTGGTGGGGCCCTACTCCCGCGTGCGGAAGGTGCAGGTGGTCCTCATGGCACTCCTGAAGCTGGATAGCCCAGTGCCCAGGCGCAGGGCAGGGGAGCCGCGCATGCAGGAGGTCATTTGCGGGATCAGTCAAGGACTGTACTGTCGCATCTGAGCGGGGCCCCGAGAGAACGCAGATGTCCCTACCCTTGAAGGTATAGGATTGGGACACCCACTTCCGCCCCGCCCACTGCACTTGCGGCAGATGGGCGTGTACACACGAGTACACCGACGATGGCATGAGAAGTCCTACGCGCATCGTCCCCATCGCCCGGAGTACCCTGTCCACCCACGTATTGCCAGCATGTGTGGCGAATGACGCAGAGGGCACCATGAACTGCCCGCACACTCCGTACTGCACGTGCATGTCTCGGAGCATGGCCCGCAACTCATCCCGGACTGTCGTCGACCTGTGGTGGGTGAGCTGAGCCATGGTCGCCGCGACGGAGTCGCGGCATATAACCTGGACATCCGCCAACCGTAACCCATGACCCGACCGCACTGCCACGTTGGACAGGTCCTTGGGCAGCTTCCCGAATTGCAGGGCCGCGGCCTTGATGGCAGTATTCAGTTTGATCACCGCCTCCGCCGTGTCGGACAGGTAGGGCGCCGTGTACCGCACGATGCCTCCAACCACAGCCTCCATCACCTCATGAGGCACCGACGCCGGCCCTAACGTGTTCTTGCACCAGCCCAGCAGAGCTTCACACCGGAGTACATGTTTCTCCTTCATGGTCGCCATCCCCCTAGGATCGAGGCGCAGGCCCAAGTATGGTACCGTGCCCTTGGCACGTAAGCATACCGATGGGGCCGCCGTGTTCCCTGGGTTCAGGTATACCATAATCGAATGGATGCGAGCAGTATTGGCATAGGCGCATTTGCCGACGTTGAGGGACATGCCCATGTCCGTGAGAACCGCGCTATCGCCGCCGCATACTCCAAGAATTGCGGCAGGGAGTGCGCTATCAACAAGAGGTCATCACAGTACGCCTGTACCAGGGGTGGCACCGCATGGCGAGCATCTCCCCGCGCCTTGCAGGCGAGGCTCCGCAAGAGAGGCTCCAAAAAGAGGAGGTAGAGCACAGCGCTCTCCGCACTGCCCTGCCGCAGGCCCCTGTGGAGCCGAATGCTCGGCGTCGGGCCGTGCGCGGTGACGATGCGCACCAGAGACCCGCAGCTGAGGGTGTGGAAGAGCCTGATGAGCTCCTCCGGGACACCCATGTGGCGCAGGAGGAGCGCCAGCGCTCCGTGCGGCGCTGTGTCAAAAACCTTTGACACATCGAAGGCCAGGACGTGGTTTTCCTCCAGCCCACGCTGCAGCCTGCGCTGGGCTAGGAACACTGGGGCAGCCGCCGTGGAGCCCGGCATGGCTCCGAATTGCCAGTCCGCAGCCAGTCCCTTGCGTGCCAGAGCAGCTGTGAACCTCCGCATGAGGGGAGTCATGAGCATTCGCATGTCTTGCTGCCCCAGCGCTATCGGCCTGTACTCGTCCAGGTTGCCCGTGGCTGTGCCCTTGGGCATCACCCAGATAATGGCCTCGTGCCAGGACTCCGGGACGTCCGCACCCCGTAGGATTGCTCTGTACGCATGCACCAGGAGCCCCTGCACCGGTTCAGGCAGCTCTGCTATGAGGGCAGCCGTGACCCGGTTGGACCCCGGAGCTTTGTCGTCCGCCACGGCCTGCCTCACGGCGTCTTTAAGGTCCTGCATGGTGTAGTCCTGTACCGACCTCCATTCCTCCGGCACCCCTTTGGGAATGTGGGCCCGGACCAGCCGCTCCAAGGCCGGCAGGTTCACTGGCCGCTTGGCGTACAGCGCCTCCCAATACCTCTGGACCTCGCCAATGATGTCCGAGGCCTCCAAGAGCACCTTCTCCGACTCGCGGACGCGTACGGACCATAGGCCTGACGGGGCATAGTTCACCACGTTGATGGCCCCCCGTATCGCCGTCCATCGGAGCTGCAGATCCGGTACCCTGCCCCGCCAATAGTCCTTGATGGACCGGCGCCTGTTGCTCCTCAGGACATCCCGCAGCTCCTCCACGCGTGTCTCCAGCTGGTGGAGCTGTTGGTCCAACGCGGCACGTAGGTCTTCTACCGAGGCGGGGGACAGGTCGGGGTCCACTCGCCGGAGGTGCTGTAGCAGGGCAGTCGCTTCCTCGGAGTGGAGTCCGGCCGCCGCCGCGTCCCGTTGCCACAGCTGATGGGCACGCCAGGCCAGGGCCTGCTGATCCGAGAGGACCTGGTCCAACGACGCCTCCGTTTCCGCCTGCCCGTACGGGTACTGCGGGTCCACGCATGAAGGCATCATATATATATATATATATATATATATATATATATATATATATATATATATATATATAGATATATGTGTGTGTGTGTGTGTGTGTGTGTGTGTGTGTGTGTGTGTGTGTGTGTGTGTGCATATATATACATATATATATATATACATATATACATATACATATATATATATATATATACATATATATATATATATATACGTATATATATACATATATATATATATATATATATATATCTATAATAGTCATAGTCATAGTCACAACCACTTATCATGCCGTCTACTGGAGTTACCGGGCATCTCGCGTCGACAGGTGGTTCCTGCCTCGCTCGATCCCGTGGGTCCCAGGGCTGCCTGAGGTGGCCCACAGCATGATGGAGGACCGAGAGGACCGGGGATACCGGTATATATATATATATATATATATATATATATATATATATATATATATATATTTATATATATATGTGTGTGTGTGTGCATATATATACATATATATATATATATATACATATATACATATACATATATATATATACATACATATATATATATATATATATATATATATATATATACATATATATATATATATACATATATATATATGGCCAATACGCGCATTTTCCCCCCCCCCCACCCTTGGGCCAACCGGTGCACTATGGGGCAAGGTTAGGTACCCCCCCCCCTATTTTGGGGTCGGGAAACACAAAAAAACATGTTTTAGAAGTGAATTGGATGGTTATTAGTGGGTATTTGCCCCTATAAAGGTCTAAAATGGCTAAAATTAGGGTATGACATCACTGCCGGTAGGATCCTAACCAGAGTACTAAACATAGGTACATTTGTGGTCCAAACCACTAATACTAGCACCAAATCCCACCAATAATAGTATCATAGGACATGAAAATGGACGGGGGAGTGTTAAAAATGCTGAATTACCATGTCATTGGGTGTATATAGGGGTGGTGTGGGTTATTTTTAGGATTTAGTGGTTATTTTTAGTACTCTGGTTAGGATGCAACCAGCAGTGATGTCATACCCTCTTTTTAGGCCAAAAACCCTGTCTACAGCCCTCCCACTGCCCCATCCGAGCCCGAAACCCATTTTTTTGTGTTTCCCAACCTCAAAATAGGGGGGAGGGGTCCCTAGTCCTGACCCAAGTCGCACACTAGGGTCCAGGGTGGGGGGGGGGGAAAATGCGCGTATTGGCCATATATATATATATATATATATATATATATATATATATATCTATAATAGTCATAGTCATAGTCATAACCACTTATCATGCCGTCTACTGGAGTTACCGGGCATCTCGCGCCGACAGGTGGTTCCTGCCTCGCTCGATCCCGTGGGTTCCAGGGCTGCCTGAGGTGGCCCACAGCATGATGGAGGACCCAGAGGACCGGGGATACCGGTCAACCAGGCTTTGGGGGCAATGGCATCTGCAAAGCGTTAGCATTAGCAACGGCGACGGACGCTGGCCCGTTTGTTCGCCGGGGGTATGGGGGCAAGGCACAGCAACGAAGCAGCAACGCAACAAGCAGAAAGCAAGGGCTTCTCCGTCCAGCGCAAAGCGGCAACCAAGGAACAAAGCAGCACGCATGCGGCGAAGCAAGAGCGGACTCTCCGTTGTTCGCGTACCCCCGCCACCGTGGCGACGTCCACCACCCGTAACCCCGCGTAATCCTTTGCCCGTTGCGTACTCGTAAATGCCCACCACCCCTATCTCCACGTACCCCACTGCCAGCACGCAACAACCCGTATATGCTTAGCCAGGATTTCTGGGAGGCTCCAGCCTAGCGTGGCCCTCGGCTTTCATCGCCCCCATGTCCCCACAATGTACGCCGCCGACCCACCGCATCAGTCCCCTAGTAAAGTACAGAAACACGGCATCAACCCCACGTCCCCGTGGCCCTGAGCTGCACCCACACCCCAGTTATATACCATGCCGGCACTCCATGTCAGGGGCCAGTACCCAATCAGCTTCGAGGCAATCACTTGCCCATGTATAATATAACTTGAGGGTCTGCAGGGGGGACGCCGGCCGCTACGCGACGGGAGTGGCGCAACCCGTGAAAATCGCTGGCTGGGACTCGGGCTGCTGGGTGCCGTAGCTTGGTTATCGACCCCCTGTAGGGGTACCCACCAGAGGCTCGCCCCGGGCTGTGGTAACCAGGTGCACCTCATCTGGCCCACATACATTGCCCTGGCGCCTACCCTTGACCCTTACCTGCACTGATTGGCCAGCTCCCGTGGTTGCGCCTCTTCCGCCACAGCAGCGGCCAGGCCGCAGGTTCGGCCCCCACCGACGACGTGGCGAGCCTACTTATAGCATTGGCCCGCGCGTCACCCCCCGGACCACTCAGCATGCCGCTCCTCCTCTCTCCCCGCCTCTAGCCGACCGGACTGGCGCCCCCCAGGAGTAAGTCGCTACAAATGGTGAGGCGACCGCATACTTATCGCTACGACGCCGCGCAGTACCGCTGTTGCCACGCCGATGCCACCTGCGAGCCGCCACCACACGCACCACCGCAACCGCAAGGCCATGGTAAGAGGTTAGACTATGTACATGCCCGCAGGCACGGTCCCTCTAGTTTGTTAACGGGGCCGGGGGATGCCCCTACGCGCCCCCTGAGTTGTTAGAGGGGTCATGGGGACACCCCTGTACCGCCATGCAACCCCGTAGCGCCCCCACAGTACGGCCCTCCAGTACCGCCGCGTACCCTCACCATACGGTCCCCAATACCGCCGCGCATACCCCCACGACGCCAGTACACCGTCATCTGGAACTCCGCGTACCCCTCGTGAGTGCTCCTCCCAGACCGCCATGCCGTGTCAAGTACGCCCGCCATACGGTCCACCTGGCAACCACGCCGTCACATTCCTCTACGCACACATCATCGCTTCGTCGCCGCTCCTAGGGCCTGCAGGCTATCCCGGCAACCCCGTGTAGCACTCCCAGGGGACGCCGCCACGCATGCACCTTAGCGCCGGCAACAACGTCGCCCGCCCACACACAAATCCGTGCACCCCCGGTGTATCCCGAGCAATCGGCCCCAGCACTGCCGTAGCCAGGCCGCCAGTAGAGACCTCGGTGCCATGGGAACACCCTACAGGGGTTTGGGCCTTATTACCCTGGTCGGGACGACCCATGACACCTCACTGTCGTATGCGGCGACCCGGGGCAGGCGGGTGAAGCATCCCTGTCCGACCCTCATGCACGGGGGCAGAACGGCTCACCATCAGGCCGGCACGACCTGTCACATCGCGTTGGCCGTCATACTCCGCTTGCCAGAACCCCACAATCAGGCCACAAGGGCACTGCTTCTCAGGCGCCACCCCCTCCGCTGCGTCCAGCGTAGGGACGGTGGCACGTGCACCTTCATTTCCCATGCCCTGTCAATCTGCATTACCCCCGGCCCCCACCACGCCATCACCATTTCCTCCGTGATGCCACAACCAGAGTACCCGCGAGTCGCCCTCCAGAGCCGCCCACCATGGCAGCAAGGGCAGGGCTGCCGACGGCGCATCGGGGCACCGTACCCCTTCCACTCAGACGCTCTTCAGATCACTCTGGATTGTCCTCCAGGCACTCGAGGACATCTGCCCAGAGTGCCGCAGTGCCCACCTCGCCTTAGGCCACCCCCTATCGGCACGCTCTCCACATGTCCCGCATAGAGGGGCAGAGGCACACTAATGAACCCAAACCGACGCTGTCTCCCCGCACCCGTGGCATCGCTGCGGAAGCACAGACCGCGACGGAACGCAGCTACGATCACAACACTGCGGCCACAGGTCACGCCATACATCGCAGCACGCTTCCTGGAGACCGAGCAAAGCACCTGCCAGCGCGCGTGCCGTGGCACAACTGAGCAGGCTGCGCCTCGCATCCTCCCACGTAGACACCGGGCGGAGTATCGGTCGCCCGTCGGACAGCATCGGCAGGCTCTCAAGCAGCCGGGGCCACCGCGCAACTTTGGGGCTGTGTGTGCCATGCGCCAGGAGCTCCCAACCATAGTCCCGCAAGACCTCCCCGATGACATCGACCCCGTCTCGCCCCGGGCCCTCGGCGGACGCGAGAACTAAGCGTTGTCCTCCCGCCCGTGCCTCAACGACCGCCTCGAGGCCTAGGGTGCCAAGACTGTGTCGGGCATAGGCAGCCACGTGTTCGTCCCCTTCTGGCAGAGAGAACATGGCTTCCGTGACGTGGCCCTGCGCGTCGTCGCCCTGTACCCGTGCCAGCTGCTTGGAGCCCACCAACACGGCCATGGACCGCCGCCCCGTGACCGCCGGTATGGCTCGCCGCAGTTGCCGGTCATACGGCCACAACGTCCCCACGTCAAGCACGACTACTACCGCCAGGATTGGGAGACCGCACAGAGGCTGCTGAAAGACTGGCAGCACCTCACGAGGCCACCCCATGACGCTCCCTACAGCCGGATGGTTGGTGTACACCTGGAGCCAAGAATCATTCTGGCCGTCAGGGTCTCTCACCACGGTACCACGCACTGTGGCCCACGATTGCGCGGACACCACGCAGGACCACTGCCTAAATGCCGGGATGTCCCGAGCTACCCAAGAACCGATCCACTGGCTGAAGATATGCGCCACCGCCGCCATCCAGTGAGGGAACAAGGACATGGCTTCCTCGTGCGCGATGTACGACCGTGGCACCAGCAGCGCGTGTAGCGGTGCCCTCCGAAAGGTCGCCTGCAGGTCGCCGGGGAGGCCGGCAAACGGGTTCCACGGCGGTCGCCGTTGGATTCTCCCTGCCGGCGGGCAGAAGGGCGTGTCACCTCGCAGGAACGCGTATACCGCCCTCCTCCGATCTTGCATCGGCAGCTGCATGATCTATATATATATATATATATATATATATATATATATATATATATATATATAGTCATAGTCATAGTCATAACCACTTATCATGCCGTCTACTGGAGTTACCGGGCATCTCGCGCCGACAGGTGGTTCCTGCCTCGCTCGATCCCTTGGGTCCCAGGGCTGCCTGAGGTGGCCCACAGCATGACGGAGGACCCGGAGGACCGGGGATACCGGTCAACCAGGCTTTGGGGGCAGGGGCGACTGCAAAGCGTTAGCATTAGCAACGGCGACGGACGCTGGCCCGTTTGTTCGCCGGGGGTAAGGGGGCAATGCACAGCAACGCAGCAGCATCGCAACAAGCAGAAAGCAAAGGCTTCTCCGTCCGGCGCAAAGCGGCAACCAAGGCACAAAGCAGCACGCATGCGGCGAAGCAAGAGCGGACTCTCCGTTGTTCGCGTACCCCCGCCACCGTGGAGACGTCCAGTACCCGTGATCCCACGTAATCCACTATATATATATATATATATATATATATATATATATATATATATATATATATATATATATATATATGTGGGCGGCGCGTGAGCGCCCACACTTGGCGCCGGGGCGGTCTCCAGCGTCGCTGGGGTCGGATCATGGCCCTGTGGTCCTGGACATCCCGCTGGCGGTGGCCGGCAAAGAGAGGGTCACCAGGATGGCCTACTCGCACGCCCAAGGCAGGCTGCATGCCATACGCCCGGACTCCCCGGGGGTTCGTGAGGCGGCGGCGGCAGTACTGCAGAAGGCCTGCGGGGATCGGCGGCTGCGGGCGTGGCTCTCGTCGGACCAAGACACTGCCACCATGGGCACGTCGGAGGTGCAAACGGTCTTTGACCTGCTCTACGCCTTCCGTGATGACGTGTCGAGGGTCACGGGAGTGCGCATGCCGTCGGGCATGGACCCGCAGTACCCGTACGGGCAGGCGGAGACGGAGGCGTCTCTGGCCCAGGTCCTCTCGGATCAGCAGGCCCTGGCCTGGCGCGCCCATGAGCTGTGGCAACGGGACGCGGCGGCGGCCGGACTCCACTCCCAGGAAGCGACTGCCTTGCTACAGCACCTCCGGCGGGTGGACCCCGACCTGTCCCCCGCTTCGGTAGAGGACCTACGTGCCGCGTTGGACCAACAGCTCCACCAGCTGGAGACACGTGTGGAGGAGCTGCGGTGTGTCCTCAAGAGCAACAGGCGCCGGTCCATCAAGGACTATTGGCGGGGCAGGGTGCCGGATCTGCAGCTCCGATGGACGGCGATACGGGGGGCCATCAACGTGGTGAACTATGCCCCGTCGGGCCTGTGGTCCGTACGCGTCCGCGAGTCGGAGAAGGTGCTCTTGGAGGCCTCGGACGTCATTGGCGAGGTCCAGAGGTACTGGGAGGCGCTGTACGCCAAGCAGCCAGTGAACCTGCCGGCCTTCGAGCGGCTGATCCGGGCCCACATTCCCCGAGGGGTGCCTAAGGAATGGAGGTCGGTGCAGGACTACACCCTAAAGGACCTTAAAGACGCTGTGAGGCAGGCCGTGGCGGACGACAAAGCTCCGGCGTCCAACCGGGTCACGGCTGCCCTCATAGCAGAGCTGCCTGAACCGGTGCAGGGGCTCCTGGTGCACGCGTACAGGGCTATCCTGCGGGGTGCGGACGTCTCGGAATCCTGGCACGAGGCCATTATCTGGCTGATGCCCAAGGGCACAGCCACGGGCAACCTGGACGAGTACAGGCCGATAGCGCTGGGGCAGCAAGACATGCGAATGCTCATGACTCCCCTCATGCGGAGGTTCGTAGCCGTCCTGGCACGCAAGGGACTGGCTGCGGACTGGCAGTTCGGAGCCATGCCGGGCTCCACGGCGGCTGCCCCGGTGTTCCTAGCCCAGCGCAGGCTATAGCGTGGGCAGGAGGAAAACCACGTCCTGGCCTTCGATGTGTCAAAGGCTTTTGACATAGCGCCGCATGGGGCGCTGGCGCTCCTCCCGCGCCACATGGGAGTCCCGGAAGAGCTCATCAGGCTCTTCCACACCCTCAGCTGCGGGTCTCTGGTGTGCATCGTCACAGCGCACGGCCCAACACCGAGCGTTCGGCTCCACAGGGGCCTGCGGCAGGGCAGTGCGGAGAGCGATGTGCTCTACCTCCTCCTCTTAGAACCTCTCCTGCGGAGCCTTGCCGGCAGGGCACGGGGAGATGCTCGCCATGCGGTGCCGCCCCTGGTGCAGGCGTACTGTGATGACCTCCTGTTGATAGCGCACTCCCTGCCGCAATTCCTAGAGTATGCAGCGGCGATAGCGTAGTACCTCACGGACATGGGCATGTCCCTCAACGTCGGCAAATGAACCTATGCCAATACTGCTCGCATCCATTCGATCATGGTGTGCCTGAGCCGAGGGAACACGGCGGCCCCATGGGTATGCTTACACGCCAAGGGCACGGTGCCATATTTGGGCCTGCGCCTCGATCCCAGGGGGGTGGCAACCATGAAGGAGAAACATGTACTCCGGTGTGCAGCTCTGCTGGGCTGGTGCAAGAACATGTTGGGGCCGGCGTCGTTGCCTCATGAGGTGATGGCGGCTGTGGTTGGAGGCATCGTGCGGTACGCGGCGCCCTACCTGTCCGACACGGCGGAGGCGGTGATCAAGCTGAATACTGCCATCAAGGTTGCGGCCCTGCAATTCGAGAAGCTGCCCAAGGACCTGTCCAGCGTAGCGGTGCGGTCGGGTCTTGGGTTACGGTTGGCGGATGTCCAGGTTATGTGCCGCGACTCCGTCGTAGCGACCATGGCTCAACTCACCCACCACAGGTCGACGACAGTCCGGGATGAGCTGCGGGCCAGGCTCCGGGTCATACACATGAAGTGCGGAGTGTGCGGGCAGTTCATGGTGCCCTCTGCGTCATTCGCCACGCACGCTGGCAATACGTGGGTGGACAGGGTACTCCGGGCGATGGGGACGTTGCGCGTAGGACTTCTCATGCCATCGTCAGTCTACTCGTGTGTACACACCCATCTGCCGCAGGTGCAGTGGGCGGGGCGGAAGTGGGTGTCCCAATCCTATACCTTCAAGGGCACGGACATCTGCGTTCTCTCGGGGCCCCGCGCGGATGCGGCTGTACAGTCCCTGACTGATCCCGCAAATGACCTCCTGCATGCGCGGCTCCCCTGTCCTGCGCCTGGGCACTGGGCTGTCCAGCTCCAGGAGTGTCATGAGGACCACCTGCATCTTCCGCACGCAGGAGTAGGGCCCCATCAGCTGGACCACGTGTGGTTCACGGGGCTCTGCGACGTCTTCCGGCTGCAGCTGCCTAGTCCGTTGACTCACCGTCTAATTCACCCGGTGCGCCGCAAGAAGGCCAGCAAACGCAATAGACAGTCCACTGCGGGGGACGTATATGTGGTGGGCGGGTACAGGGAGGAAGGATGGGACCCGGCCAATCCGGGGCTGTCCATGCCGTTCGTCCGACTGGCCGCCCTGCTGTTTCTGCTGGGGGACGTCTTTGAGGGTTACAAGCAGCAAGACGATCCGGCGTCCGTCCCCCTACTCACTCCGCACGCCGGGGGCGGCATAAACCCGTCACCACTTTGGGTTGTGCACGGGTGGCCAGCGTTTTCCAGGGCATGCGCGGCGGTGCACGGGTGCAGCGAGTGGGCAATTGTCCTTCTGCTGCAAGCAGGCCCTGTCCCGGATCCTGATGAGTACTCGGTCCCGGAAGTGGTTCGGATGTCCAACGTGCCGCACGATCCGCACGTCGCTGTCACGTCGTTGCGTGATGGCGGCGCGGTGGAACACCGCTCTGTGGTGGTGTACCAGCCCTCCTGCTCCGCAACGGTTTGGGGGGCGGAGTACACCACCGCCCTTGACGCCATCAAGTCTGCGGATGTCACCTGGCCTGGAGACCACATGCGGTATATCGACCGAAGGTAGTCCTGTCCCCGGAGCTCACGGCCTCCAGCGCGGCGTCCCTTGGAAGAGTGGTGCAGAGCCCCCACTCCGACGTGGGATTGCTGGAACCCCACCGATACTGCTGGGTGCCGGTGGCGACTAAAGTCACATCGTCTGACGCGTCGCCCCAGGGAGACGACGCCACCAAGGTGGCGGGAGCCCCACGTGGACGGGTGCCATCTACGGCACGGTCCCGGAGGCGGAGATCATCGGCGCGGCGGCATACCTGTTGCACACGCCCCCGTCAGCGTGCACGTGGTGGATGCGTCCATCATAGGAGCGCATCTCCGCAGGGCGCAGGAGGCCTTGTACCGTGGCATCAAGGGGCCGACATCGCATCTGGTCAACCAGCACGCGCTGAACTGGATAGTGGAGGGGCTGCGGCGACTGCCACGCCGAGTTGGGGGGCCACACCACTGGGTGGTGAGGCAGAGCTCGCACTTGGCGGCGGTCCCGTTCGAGGCGCCGGACACTGCCGCGGCCCGTGCAATGGCCCCGCCTGTTCATCTCGTCCTGCCGAAGGAGCACGCCATCCTCTTAGTGTCGGGGGATAATGGAGAGCTCGAGCCGCGTGTGCCGTCCATGCAAGCCCTTCAGCACGTCCGGGAGATGGAGTGGCGCTCGCTTGCGGCGCGCACCAGGGCCCACACGCCACTGGCTGGCGCCTGTGAGACGGTACCCCTGGGAGCTGTCCACCACGGCCCCACGCACAGGAATATGCTGCGGGCACGTGACGGTCGCTTGTCCACCATGCAGGTCATGCGACGATAGAGGCAGAAGGTCACGCATGTGGCAATACCGGCCCACCCTTGTATCTTCTGTGGGGGACCGGAAGAGGACATTGGCCACATGCGCTTGCTGTGTGCGCGGGACGAGGAGGTGGCAGGGCTCCTGTGCAGGCGTGTGGAGGAGTTCACAGCGGAGCTACCCCTGACGGACAGGGCAGTGGAGTTCGTGGCGTGGAGGGAGCACGGCTGCAGGTGGACGGAATCCCTGATGGCGGGTGTCGTCCCCGGGGACCTGAAGCGGCAGTTCCCTGCGGTGCGGGCGGCGTGGACCCGGGGCCCGGCGAAGGCCAAGCTCTTTGTGGAGGACATGGTCCAGGTTGGGTAACATGTGTTTGCCCGCAGGAACCATCGGCTCGCCCAGATCATGCACCTGCCGATGCAAGATTGGAGGAGGGCGGTGTACGCGTTCCTGCGAGGTGACACGCCTTTCTGCCCGCCGGCAGGCAGAATCCAACGGCGTCCGCCGTGGAACCCGTTTGCTGGCCTCCCCAACAACTTGCGGGCAACCTTTCAAAGGGCACCGCTGCACGCGCTGCTGGTGCCACGGTCGTACATTGCGCACGAAGAGGCCATGTCCTTGTTCCCTCACTGGATGGCGGCGGTGGATCGGTTCCTGGGTGGCACGGGACATCCCGGCATTTAGGGAGTGGTCCCGCGTGGTGTCCGCGCAATCGTGGGCCACGGTGCGTGGTACCATGGTGAGAGGCCCTGACGGCCAGAATGATTCCTGGCTCCAGGTGTACACCAACCATCCGGCTGTAGGGAACGTCATGGGGTGGCCTCGCGAGGTTCTGCGAGTCTTTCAGCAGCCTCTGTGCGGTCTCCCAATCCTGCCGGTAGCGGTCGTGCTTGACGTGGGGACGCTGTGGCTGTATGACCGGCAGCTGCGGCGAGCCAGACCGGCGGTCACGGGGCGGCGGTCCATGGCCGTGTTGGTGGGCTCCAAGCAGCTGGCACGGGTACAGGGCGACGACGCGCAGGGCCACGTCACGGAGGCCATGTTCTCTCTGCCAGAAGGGGACGAACACGTGGCTGCCGATGCCCGTCACACCCTTGACACCCTAGGCCTCGAGGCGGTCGTTGAAGCACGGGCGGAAAGACAACGCTTGGTTCTCGCATCCGCCAGGGGCCCGGGGCGAGACGGGGTCGATGTCATCGGGGAGGTCTTACGGGACTATGGTTGGGAGCTGCTGACGCATGGCACACGAAACCCCAAAGTTGCGCGGTGGCCCCGGCTGCTTGAGAGCCTGCGGATGCTGTCCGACGGGCGACCGATACTCCGCCCGGTGTCTGCGTGGGAGGAAGCGAGGCGCAGCCTGCTCAGTTGTGCCACAGCACGCGCGCTGGCAGGTGCTTTGCTCAGACTCCAGGAAGCATGCTGCGATGTATGGCATGACCTGTGGTCGCAGGGTTGTGATGGTAGCTGCGTTCCGTCGCGGTCTGTGCTTCCGCAGCGATGCCACGGGTGCGGAGAGACAGCGTCGGTTTGGGTTCATCAATGTGCCTCCGCCCCACTATGCGGGACATGTGGGGAGCGTGCCGATAGGGGATGGCCTAAGGCGAGGTGGGCACTGCGGCACTCTGGGCAGATGTCCTCGAGTGCCTGGAGGACAATCCAGAGTGACCTGAAGAGCGTCCGAGAGGAAGGGGTACGGTGCCCCGATGCGCCGTCGGCAGCCCTGCCCCTGCTGCTATGGTGGGCGGCTCTAGAGGGCGACTCGCGGGTACTCTGGTTGTGGCATCACGGAGGAAATGGTGACGGCGTGGTGGGGGCCGGGGGTAATGCAGATTGATAGGGTGTAGGAAATGTGGGTGCACCTGCCACCGTCCCTACGCTGGACGCAGCGGAGGGGGTGGCGCCGGAGAAACAGTGCCCTCATGGCCTGATTCTGGCAGGCGGCGTATGACGGCCGACGCGATGTGACAGGTCGTGCCGGCCTGATGGCGAGCCGTACTGCCCCCGTGCATGAGGGTCGGACAAGGATGCTTCACCCGCCTGCCCCGGGTCGCCGCATACAACACTGAGGTGTCATGGGTCGTCCCGACCAGGGTAATAAGGCCCAAACCCCTGTAGGGTATTCCCATGGCACCGGGGTCTCTACTGGCGGCCTGGCTACGGCAGAGCTGGGGGTGGTTGCTCGGGATACACCGGGGCTACACAGATTTGTGTGGGGGCGGGCGACATTGTTGCCGGCGCTAAGGTGCATGCGTTGCGGCGCCCCCTGGGAGTGTTACACGGGGCTGAGGAGACAGCCTGCAGGCCCCGGGAGCGGCGACGAAGCGGTGATGTGTGCATAGAGGAATGTGACGGCGTGGTCGTCAGGTGGACCGTATGGCAGGCGTACTTGAGACGGCGTGGCGGTCTGGGAGGAGCACTCACGAGGGGTACGCGGAGTTCCAGATGACGGTGTACTGGCGTCGTGGGGGTATGCGCGGCGGTACTGGGGTCCGTATGGTGAGGGTGCGCGGCGGTACTGGGGAACCGTACTGTGGGGGCGCTACGGGGTTGCATGGCGGTACTGGGGTGTCCCCCTGACCCCTCTAACAACTCAGGGGGCGCGTAGGGGCATCCCCTGGCCCCGTTAACAAACTAGAGGGACCGTGCCTGCAGGCATGTACATAGTCTAACCTCTGACCATGGCCTTGCGGTTGCGGTGGTGCATGTGGTGGCGGCTCGCGGGTGGCATCGGCGTGGCGACAGCGGTACTGCGCGGCGTCGTAGCGATGAGTATGCAGTCGCCTCACCATTTGTAGCGACTTACTCCTGGGGGGCGCGAGTCCGCACGGCTAGAGGCGGGGAGAGAGGAGGAGCGGCATGCTGAGTGGTCCGGGTGGTGACGCGCGGGCCAATGCTATAAGTAGGCTCGCCACGTAGTCGGTGGGGGCCAAACCTGCGGCCTGGCCGCTGCTGTGGCGGAAGAGGCGCAACCACGGGAGCTGGCCAATCAGTGCAGGTAAGGGTCAAGGGTAGGCGCCGGGGCAATGTATGTGGGCCAGATGAGGTGCACCTGGTTACCACAGCCCGGGGTGAGCCTCTGGTGGGTACCCCTACAGGGGGTCGATAACCAAGCTACGGCACCCACCAGCCCGAATCCCAGCCAGCGATATTCACGGGTTGCGCCCCTCGCATCATGGGGCGGCCGGTGTCCCCCCTGTAGACCCTCAAGTTATATTATACGTGGGCAAGTGGATGCCTCGAAGCTGATTGGGTACTGGCCCCTGACATGGAGTGCCGGCATGGTATATAACTGGGGTGTGGGTGCAGCTCAAGGCCACGGGGACGTGGAGTTGATACCGTGTTTCTGTACTGTACTAGGGGACTGGTGCGGTGGGTCGGCGGCGTACATTGTGGGGACATGGGGGCGATGAAAGCTGAGGGGCAGGCTAGGCTGGAGCCTCCCAGAAATCCTGGCTATGCATCTACGGGTTGTTGCGTGCTGGCAGTGGGATACGTGGAGTCAGGGGTGGTGGGCATTTACGAGTACGCAGCTGGCATTGGATTACGTGGGGTCACGGGTGATGGACGTCGCCACGGTGGCGGGGGTACGCAAACAACGGAGAGTCCGCTCTTGCTTCGCCGCATGCGTGCTGCTTTGTTCCTTGGTTGCCGCTTTGCGCCGGACGGAGAAGCCCTTGCTTTCTGCTTGTTGCGATGCTGCTGCGTTGCTTTGCCTTGCCCCCTTACCCCCGGCGAACAAACGGGCCAGCGTCCGTCGCCGTTGCTAATGCTAACACTTTGCAGTTGCCACTGCCCCCAAAGCCTGGTTGACCAGATCCCCGGTCCTCTGGGTCCTCCGTCATGCTGTGGGCCACCTCAGGCAGCCCTGGGACCCACGGGATCGAGCGAGGCAGGAACCACCTGTCGGCGCGAGATGCCCGGTAACTCCAGTAGACGGCATTATAAGTGGTTATGACTATGACTGTGACTATATATATATTACTACACCCCTCTCCCCTTAAATTTAGCTAACAACAAGCAACAAGCAAATACAACACGTCTCCGTGCCGTTTTGGCCATCGCTCCGTCCCAACGCTTCGGATCTTTTCCCCATGTAGCCATCTTGGAGCCTAGGTGGTGGCCTTGCCAAATCCAAGTTTTGAGCCAAAAACTCACCGTTGGCGGCCCGGGGCGGTGGCGCCAAGTCGGGAGGTGCCCTCCCGAATCTGCGCAGTTTTGGGCCGAAAACAGCCATTTTTCGCCCAAAAGAGCCCTAGTAAGGGTTCAAAACAGCCAGACGAAGGCAAACGGCTCCTACACTCCACATGCGGCTTGACTTTCTCGTGACCAAGGGACCTTTGGTGCCCTCCAACTCCACGATGTGTCCGAGAAACGGCCCAAAAAAGCGCCAAAAAGCCCCAAAAACTGCGCAATGTGCACCAGGACCCCGAAACCAAGAACGGGCCGTATCTTGGGCTACGTGGCTCAAAAACGAATTCCGAGGGCACCCAGTCCACCCGCAACACCCCACTTTTTATGGTTTCCAAGCCTCAGAATCGCCCAACGGGACACGTAGACCCCCGTACCAGTGGTCACTTGGTGCAGCCGGAGGGCCGGCTAGCCCACGCACAGTGGGGGCCAACGGTGGGTCCACCAGGGTCCCCGGGGCGAAAAAAACGATTTTTTCCAAACTTGTTCCTAGACCACTTGGGATGCTCAAACAAGAGTTTTTAGGCCGTTTTGAGCCCGTGGTGGCACGTTTTGGGCCATGGAAAATCCCAAAATGCCTTAAAAATGGGCCATTTTGGGACCAACAATGGGTCAAAAATGGGTCAAAAACGTGTTTTTACAAAAATGATCCTGGACCATTCGGGATGCTCAAACAAGTGGTTTTAGCCCATTTTGAGCCCGTGGCGACGGGTTTTGGCTCATGGAAAATCCCAAAATGCCTTGAAAGTGGGCCATTTTTGGACCAAAAATGGGTTAAAAATGGGTCAAAAACACGTTTTTCCAAAAGTGATCCCGGACCATTTGGGATGCTCAAACAAGTGTTTTTAGCCCGTTTTGAGCCCGTTTTGACCGAGTTTAGCCCCTTCCACCACATGTGTGCACCACTTTGTGCCCTTCGCAGGTACCTTAGAGCCGTGTGGTGGAGCCACGTAGAGTTGGGAGAGGGGTGTAGATTGGAGGATATATATGTATATATATATATATATATATATCCTCTAATCTACACCCCTCTCCCAACTCTAGGTGGCTCCACCATAGGGCTCTAAGGTACGTGCGAAGGGCACAAAGTGGTGCATACATGTGGTGGAAGGGGCTAAACCCCATCAAAAGGGGCTCAAAATGGGCTAAAAACACTTGTTTGAGCATCCCAAATGGTCCGGGATCACTTTTGGAAAAACGCGTTTTTGACCCATTTTCGACCCATGTTTGGTCCGGAAATGGCCCATTTTCAAGGCATTTTGAGTTTTTCCATGACCCAAAACCCCCATGGCCACGGGCTCAAAATGGGCTAAAACCACTTGTTTGAGCATCATAAATGGTCCAGGATCACTTTTGGAAAAATGCGTTTTTGACCCATTTTTGACCTATTTTTGGTCCCAAAACGGCCAATTTTCAAGCCATTTTGGGATTTTCCATGACCCAAAACGCGCCACCACGGGCTGCAATTGGCCTAAAAACACTTGTTTGAGCATCCCAAGTGGTCTAGGAACAACTTTGGAAAAAATGATTTTTCTCGCCCCGGGGACCCTGGTGGACCCACCGTTGGCCCCAACTGTGCGTGGGCTGGCCGGCCCTCCGGCTGCACCAAGTAACCACTGGTACGGGGGTCTACATGTCTCGTTGGGCGATTCTGAGGCTTGGAAACCATAAAAAGTGGGGGGTTGCGGGTGGACTGGGTGCCCTCGGAATTCGTTTTCGAGCCACGTAGCCCAAGATATATATATATATATATATATATATATATATATATATATATATATGTATATATATATATATATATATATATATATATATACATATATATATATGTATATATATATATATATATATATATATATATATATATATATATATATATATATATATATATATATATATATATATATATATATATATATATATATATATATATATATATATATATATATATATATATATATATATATATATATATATATATATATATATATATATATATATATATATATATATATATATATATATATATATATATATATATATATATATATATATATACATATATATATATATATATATATATATATATATACACATATATATGGCATAACTACTGCAGTATGCTTACGAGGGTATAGGGGCAAGAGGTGGGCTTGGGATGGGGAGTAGGGGACCCCCCCCTCTATTTTGAGGGTGGGGAATTCGTCTGATTGGGAGCAGCGCTTTGGGCCTCCGGGTGGGGATGATGGTCTTGATGTTCTTTGCTCCCAATACATCAAAGAGGGCTCCATTCTCTATACGGATGGCGCCCGTGTGTATGAGCAAATTTCAAAAAATCTGGGGTTCAGTCATGACTACGTGGACCACCAAGAGAACGAGTTTGCCAAGGATGCCAATATCCAAGGCAAAAAGCGACGGGTCCACACCAACTCCATTGATGGGAGGTGGGGAATACTCAAAAATTGGATCCGGAATCGTGGTGGTGTCAATTTTGAGCACCTCTTCCAGAACCTCAAGGAGTTCCAGTGGCGCCAAAACCTGCAGCAGCGTGACCCGTTCATCACCCTGTGCGAGCATGTTCGAGACGGATATTTTCCGTTTTGACAAGGTACACTCCTCCCATTTCTCTCCCTAACCCTCAAAAACGGATTCTCCACCCTCAAAATAGGGGGGGGGTCCCCTACTCCCCATCCCAAGCCCACCTCTTGCCCCTATACCCTGGTAGGCATACTGCAGTAGTTATGCCATACACACACACACACACACACACACACACACATATACATATGTATACATATATATACATATAGTCATAGTCATAGTCATAACCACTTATCCTGCCGTCTACTGGAGTTTTCGGGCATCTCGCACCGACATTTGGTTCCTGCCTTGCTCGATCCCGTGGGTCCCAGGGCTGCCTGAGGTGGCCCACAGCATGAAGGAGGACCCGGAGGACCGGGGATACCGGCCAACCAGGCTTTGGGCGCAGCGGCAACTGCAAAGCTTTAGCATTAGCAACGCCGATGACGCTGGTCCGTTTGTTCGCCGGGGGTAAAGGGGCAAGGCAGAGCAACGCAGCAGCATAGTAACAAGCAGAAAGCAAGGGCGTCTCCTATGGGTGCAACGCAGCAACCAAGGTACAAAGCAGCACGCATGCGGCGAAGCAAGAACGGGCCCCTTGTTGTCCGCGTACTGCCGCCACCGTGGAGACGTCCACGACCCCTAACCCCATGTAATCCTCTGCCAGTCGCACACATGCAAGAGCCCGTAGATACATAGCCAGGATTTCTGGGCGGCTCCAGCCTAGCCTGGCCCTCAGCCTTCATCGCCCCCTGGTCCCCATATTGTACGCCGCCGACCCATCGCAGGCCTCCCCTAGTATGGTACAGAAGCATACGGTAGCAACCCCAGTCTCTCTGTTGCCCATAGCCGCACCCACACCCCATATATATACAGTGCCGGTACTCCATGTCAGGGGCCAGTACCCAATCGGCTTCGCGGTACTCGTAGACCCTCACGTATAATGTACCAAGAGGGTCTACAGGGGGGACACCGGCCGCCCCATGATGCAAGGGGCGCAACCCGTGAATATCGCTGGCTGGGATTTGGGCTGGCGGGTGCCGTAGCTTGATTATCGACCCCCTGTAGGGGTACCCACCAGAGGTTCGCCCCGGGCCGTGGTTACCAGGTTCACCTCATCTGGCCCACATACATTGCCCTGACGCCTACCCTTGACCCTTACCTGCACTGATTGGCCAGCTCCCATGGTTGCGCCGCCTCCGCCACAGTAGCGGCCAGGCCGCAAGTTTGGCCTCCACCGACGACGTGGCAAGCCTACTTATAGCATAGGCCCGCGTGTCACCCCCTGGACCACTCTACATTTCTTCACCAGCCGATCAAGTATGCACCCCCCAGGAGCATTTTGCTGCTCATAAAACCAGGTAGGTTACACGTACATAGAGGCGACTGCATACTTGGTGCCATGCTGCCATGCAGCACCGCCGCCGCAATGCCTCTGCCACCTGTGAGCCGCCAACGCACACACCACCGCAACCGCAAAGCCGAGGTCAGACGGTTAGACTATGTACATGCCCTTAGGCACCCCCCTAGTTTGTTCACGGGGCCAGGGGATGCCCCTGCATTCTCCCTGAGTTGTTAGAGGGGTCAGGGGGGCACCCCAGTACCGCCATGCGACCCCGTAGCGCTCCCACTGTACGGCTCCCCAGTACAGCCGCGCTTCTCTGATGCTCCCCCAAGACAGACCCCAGTACTGCCACGCACACCCCCGTGATCCCAGTACACCGCCACCTGCAACTCCGCGTACCCCTCAAGACAACACCTCCCAATTCGCCACGCCTCCCCAAGTACGCCCACCATACGGTCCACCTTACCATCACGCCTTCCCCATCCTCTATGCGCACTTCGCCTCTTCCGGGGCCTTCACGCTGCTCCCCCAACCCCTGGCTCCGATCTCAGGACCAGGGGGCGTCGTATCTCATGCACCGCAGCTCTGGCGTCGCCGTCGCCCGCCCCTACGCAAACCTGTAAACCCTCGGAGTATCCCGAGTAATCACCCTCGTAACTGCCATAACCGGGCCGCCGGTAGAGACCCCGGTGTCACGGGAATACCCTACAGGGGTTTGGGCCTTATTCCCCTGGTCGGGACGACCCATGACACCTCACTGTTGTATGTGGCAACCCAGGGCAAGCGGGTGAAGAATCCCTCCCTGACCCTCATGTATGGGGGCAGCACGGCTCACCATGAGGCCGGCACGACCTGTCACACCGCGTTGGCCGTCATACGCCCTCTGCCATCACCGCACACTCACGCCATGAGGACACTGCCACCTCCGCCGCTGCGTCCAGCATAGGGATGGTGGCAAGCGCACCCACATTTCCCACTCCCTGTCAAGCTGCATTACCCCCGGCCCCCACTACGTCCTCACGTCCTCCGTGATGCCACAACCAGCGAGTCACCTTCGAGAGCCGCCCACCACAGCAGAAGGGGTAGGGCCGCCGTCGCCGCACCGGGGCACCTCACCCCTTTGGCCCCGACGCTCCTCAGGTCACCTTGGATTGCCTTCCAGGCACTTGACGACATCTGCCCAGAGTGCCTTAGCGCCCACCTCGCTTTAGGCCACCCCCTACCGGCACGCTCCCGACACGTCCCGGAGAGTGGGGCGGAGGTACACTGATGTACCCAAACCAGCGCCCTCTCTCTGCACCCGTGGCATTGCAGCGGGAGCACCGACCGCGACGGGATGCAGCCGCCACCATAACACTGCGACCACAGGTCCTGCCACACATCACAGCACGCCTCCTAGAGACAGAGCAAAGCATCCGCCAGCGCTCGTGCAATGGCAGAATTGAGCAGGCTGCGTCTCGCTTCTTCCCACGTGGACACCGGGCGGAGTATCGGCTGCCCGTTGGACACCACCGGTAGGCTCTCAAGCAGCCGGGGCCACCGTGCCACCTTGTGGTTGCGTGTGCCATGCGTCAGGAGCTCCCAACCAAAGTCCTGTACGAGCTCCCCGCTGACATCAACCCCGTCTAGCCTCGGGCCCCTGGCGGATGCGAGAACCAAGCGTTGTCCTCCCGACCGAGCCTCGACGACCGCTGCCAGGCCCAAGGTATCGAGGGTGTAACGGGCATCGACAGCCACGTTGTCATCTCCCTCGTGTAGAGAGAACATGGCCTCTGTGACGTGGCCCTGTGCGTCGTCTCCCTGTATCCGTGCAAGCTGCTTGGAACCCACTAGCACGGCCATGGATTGCCGCTGTGGCAGTGCCGGAGTGATCCGTCGGAGTTGCCGGTCATACATCCACAACGCCCCCACGTCGAGCACGGCAGCCACCGCCAGAATTGGGAGGCTGCACAGAGGCTGCTGAAAGACCGGCAGCACCTCGCGAGGCCAGCCCAGGATGTTCCCCATAGCCGGATGGTCTGCATACACCTGGAGCCAGGGATCACACTGGCCGTCAGGGCCCCGCACCATGGTACCACGCACCGTGGCCCAGGATTGCGCCGATACCATGCGGGACCGCTCCCGGAATGCAGCGTAGTCCCGAGTCATCCAGGACTAGATCCACTGGCTGAAGGCCTGCGCTACCGCTGCCATCCAGTAGGGGAACGAGGACATGGCCTCCTTATGCGCGATGTACGACTTGGGCACCAATAGCGCGTGCAGCGGTGCCCTCTGGAAGGTCGCCTGCAGGTCGTGGGGGAGGCCGTCGAACGGGTTCCACGGCGGATGCCGTCGGACCCTCCCCGCCGGCGGACAGAAGGGTGTGTCACCTAGCAGGAACGCGTATACGGCCCTCCTTTGATCCTGCATCGGTTGCTGCATGATCTGGGTGAGCCGGTGGTTCCTGCGGGCATACACATCTTCCCCAATCTGGATCATGTTCTCCACAAAGAGCTTGGCCTTCGTAGGGCCCCGGGACGACGCCGCCCGCAGTGCCGCGAATAGCCGCTTCAGGTCCCCGGGGACGACACCCGCCATCAGGGACTCCGTCCACCTGCAGCCGTGCTCTCTCCACGCCAAGAACTCCACTGTCCTGTCCGTCAGGGAAAGTTCCGCGGTGAACTCCTCCACACGCCTGCACAGGAGCCGTGCCACCTCCTCGTCCCCCGCACACATCAAGCGCATGTGGCTAATCTCCTCCCCCGGCCCCCCACAAAAGATACAGGGGTGGGCCGGTATCACCACACGTGTGAGTTTCTGCGTGGACCGTCGCATGACTTGCATGGTGGACAAGCGGCCGTCACGTGCCCACAGCATATTCCTGTGCGTGGGGCCGTGGTGCAAAGCTCCCAGGGGCACCGCCTCACAGGCGCTAGCTAGCGGCGTATGGGCCCTAGTGCGCTCCGCCAGCGAGCGCCACTCCGTCTCCCTGACGTGTTGAAGGGCTTGCATGGAGGGTACATGCGGCGCGAGCTCCCAATCGTCTCCGGGAACCAAGAGGACGGCGTGCTCCTTGGGCAGGACGAAATGAACAGGCGGGGCCACTACACGGGCCGCGGCAAAGTCCGGTTCTTCAAGCGGGACTGCTGCCAAATGTGAGCTTTGCCGCACCACCCAATGGTGTGCCCCCCCTACTCTGCGTGGTAGCCGCCGCAGCCCCTCCACTATCCAGTTCAGCGCGTGCTGGTTCACCACATGCGAGGTCGGCCCTTTGATGCCGCGGTATAGGGCCTCTTGCGCCCTGCGCAAGTGCGCCCCAATGATGGAAGCATCTACCACGTGCACCGTGCATGCCGACGGGGGTGTGTGCAGCAGGTATGCCGCCGCGCCGATGATCTCCGCCTCTGCGACAGTGCCACGGATGGCACCCGTCCACGTGGGGCTCCCATGGCTGGCCACCGCCACATTGGTGGCTCCGTCCCCCTGGGGCGAAGCGTCAAACGACGTGACTTTGGTCGCCGCTGGCACCCAACAGTACCGGTGGGGTTATAGCCATGCCACGTCGGAGTGGGGGCTCTGCGTGACTTTTCCCAGGGACGCCACACTGGGGGCCGTGAGTTCCGGAGACAGGATCACTGTCGGTCGATACACCGCATGCGGCCTCCAGGCCAGGTCGCATCCGCAGACATATTTGATGGCGTCAAGGGCCGTGATATACTCCGCTCCCCACACCGTCCGGGAGCAGGAGGGCTGGTACACCACCACAGAGCCGTGTTCCACTACCCCGCCCTCACGCAACGACGTGACGGCGACATGCGGATTGTGCGGCACGTGGGACATCCGAGCCACCTCTGGGACTGAGGTGGCGTCGGCATCCGGGACGGGGCCAGCCGGTAGCAAAAGGACAATTGCCCACTCGCTGCACCCACGTACCGCCGCGCACGCCCTGCAAAAGGCGGGCCGCCCTCGCACAACCCACAGGGGCGATGGGTCTATGCCGCTTCCGGCATGAGGTGTGAGCAGGGGGACTGACGCCGGATCGTCCTGCTGCCGGTAACCTTCGAAGACATCCCCCAGCAAGAACGGGAGGGCGGCCAGCGGGACAAACGGCATGGACGGCCCCGGGTTCTCCGGGTCCCATCCGTCCTCCCTGTACCCGCCCGCCACATACACGTCCCCCGTAGTTGACTGCCTAGTGCGCTTGCTGGCCTTTTTACTTTTTATTAGACGGTGAGTCAACGGACCGGGCAGCCGCGGTCGGAAGACGTCGCGGAGCCCCGTGAACCACACGTGGTCCAGCTGATTGGGCCCCACTCCCGTGTGAGGAAGGTGCAGATGGTCCTCATGACACTCCCCGGGTTGGACGGCCCATTGCCCAGGCTCATGACAGGGGAGCCTCGCATGCAGGAGGTCATTTGTGGGATCAGTCAGGGACTGTACCGCCGCATCCGTGCGGGGCCCGGAGAGAACACAGATGTCCCTACCCTTGAAGGTGTAGGACTGGGACGCCCACTTCCAGCCCGCCCACTGCACTTGCGGCAGATGGGCGTGTACACACGAGTACAGTGACGACGGCATGAGGAGTCCCACACGCAACGTCCCCATCGCCCGGAGCACCCTGTCCACCCACGAACTTCCAGCATGTGTGGCGAACAACGTGGAGGGCACCAGGAACTGCCCGCATACACCGTACTGCAAGTGCATGTCTCGAAGCATGGCCCGCAGCTCAGTCCGGCCCGTCGCCAACCGGTGGTGCGTGAGCTGAGCCAAGGTCGCTACGAGGGAGTCGCGGCAGATAACCTGGACATCCGCCAGTCGTAACCCGTGACGAGACCGCACCGCCACGTTGAACAGGTCCTTGGGCAGCTTCTCAAATTGCAGGGCCGCAGCCTTGATGGCAACATTCAGTTTGACCACCGCCTCCGCCGTGTCAGACAGGTACAGCGCCGCGTACCGCATGATGCCGCCAACCACAGCCGCCATCACCTCATGGGGCACCGACGCCGGCCCGAGCGTGTTCTTGCACCAGCCCAGCAGAGCTTCACACCGGAGTACATGTTTCTCCTTCATAGACGCTATCCCCCTTGGGTCAAGGCGTGCCCAAGTAGGGCACCGTGCCCTTGGCGTGCAAGCACACCCATGGGGCCGTCGCCTTCCCCGGGTTTAGGCACACCATGGTCGAAGGGATGTGAGCAGTGGTGGCATCGGCGCACTTGCTGACATTGAGGGACATGCCCGTGTCCGTCAGGTAATGTGCAATCACTGCCGCGTGCTCCAGGAATTGCGAGAAAAAGTATGCTATCAACAGGAGGTCATCAGAGTAGGCTTGCACCAATGGCGGCATAGCATGGCGAGCATCTCGCCGTGCCTTGCAGGCAAGGCTCTTCAAGAGGGGTTCCAAGAGGAGGAGGTAGAGCACGGCACTCTCCGCACTGCCCTGCCTCAGGCCCCCATGGAGTCGGATGCTCGGCGTGGGGCCATGCGCGCTGACGATGCGCACCACACACCCGCAGCTGAGGGTGTGGAAGAGCGTGATGAGCACCTCCGGGACCCCCATGAGGCGCAGGAGGAGCGCCAGCGCCCGATGCGGCGCCGTGTTGAACCCCTTTTGATACGCCGAACGCCAGGACGTGATTCTCCTCCTGCTCACGCTGCAGCATGCGCTGGGCCAGGAACACCGGGGCGGCCGCCGTGCAGCCTGGCATGGCCCCGAATTGCCAGTCCGCAGCCAACCCCTTGCGTGCCAGGACGGCCTCGAACCTCCGCATGAGGGGGGTCATGAGCATCCGCATGTCTTGCTGCCCTAGCGCCATGGGCCTGTACTCGTCCAGGTTGCTTGTGGCCGTGCCCTTGGGCATCAGCCAGATAATGGCCTCGTGCCACGATTCCGGAACGTCCGCACCTCGCAGGATAGCCCTGTACGCGTGCACCAGGGGCCCTTGCACCGGCTCAGGCAGCTCTGCGATGAGGGCAACCGTGACTCGGTTGGACCTGTTTCACGGCGTCCTTGAGATCCTGCGGGGTGGAGTCCTGCCCCGATCTCCATTCCTCTGGCACTCCCCGAGGGATGTGGGCCCTGACCAGCCGTTGGAAGGCCGGCAGGTTCACCGGCCTCTTGGCGTACAGCGCGTCCCAGTACCTCTGGACCTCGCCGATGACGTCCGACGCCTCCATGAGCACCTTCTCCGACTCCCAGACGCGCAGTGACCATAGGCCTCACGGGGCATAGTCCACCACGTTGATGGCCCCCCGGATTGTTGTCCATCGGACCTGCAGGTCCGGCACCCTGCCCCGCCAATAGTCCTCTCCCTTGGTACGCGTTTGAAACCCGATGTTGTTCCCGACTAGAATATTCCCAATGGGAACAATTCCCGCCGGAACAATCTCGTTGGGAACACCACTGGAACAAGTGTCGCAGGCCAGATAAGCAGATCAATCACCATGAGTTTCCAAGTTCGTAAATGATTGTTTTTGTCTCTTTCTTGCATGTATAACGCGTCCAAGGCTTGTCTTTCCCATCGGGGCCATGTTGACATATTGTGAGCCGTTGGTGCCACCTTCCAGTAGGTGTACACATTTCGAACTTTTCGTATCCATTTGCAAGCCTGCTGTTTCTTGTAGTTCAGACGCAGCGTTGTATGACTTTTCAACGTTGGCGTCCCCGTTCTCCCGTTTGATTTGTGCATTGTGGCCATGCCTAGGGTCCCATTTTGGTATTTGCTCCTTGCCTGAATGCTCGGTGGGTCTACGGGCATCTTCCCCTAGAGGTATGCTTTGCCAAATTTCGCTTCGTAGTTCATTGTTGTAGCTTCATCATGCCTAGATCGCAAAACTCGCGTTGCGCAACTAACCACCCACCTCGTCCATTTGGCTAGTGCTGTTAGCCTCCGGGACGGGGATCTTGTTGGGGAGCTCATAGCGGAATGGGCCATCTCCTCTCCACACGCCCGCCGCCAATTTGCGGTGGCCGTGCGCTTGGCCCAACCAAGCTGTGTACGAGAGATACAGTAGGGGGCAATCACCAAGTACGCCTCCGAGGTCCGCCCCCCGGATGAGTGTTGCGAGCTAATCCTCAACCTGCGTGCGCCCAAATCCGCTGGGCGCACCCTCTCGGAAGTGTACACCCTCCGGGGGCTGAAGTACACCGCGACCACGGGCCTTCCATTCGCCCGTCCGATTTGCCCTGAGAGGGCTTTCCAGCCGCGCTGGCAAGATCTACTGGCCCCCTTGGAGCTGGCCCCGCGGTGAGCACTTCGGATCCCAAGGCCACGGGCATCAGTTGGCCGTGGGCATCATGGCTGCGCTACATTGCTAGCCAACCCCCGTTGTGCCGCATGATCGATTGGTCGTTCCCCCTGACTTTCATTGTCAGGGGGGATGGCTACCCCTGGGCAGGCGGGGAGTGGTCCCAATTGTCTGTGTCCATCGCCAACATGGGCCTTTGGGGACGAATTTTTCTGCCTGCGTGTGGGTCATCGGCCTCGCAATCTGCGGGGAAAAAGCGATGGCGACCCTAGCAACCCTTTGGGAAGACAATATTAAGGTGTGCCGTGCACACACCGTGTTGTTCCGGCGACGTTCCGATAACTTGTTCCGGCGACGTTCCGGCGACGTTCAAGTGTTTCATTGGAACCGCCACCGGAACAATCTGGTTCCAACAAAATTGACCGGGTGGTCTTCAATTCCCATGAGCAAGCGGCCGATGCCTGGCTTGGTGGTGATTCCCCATGGGTGCGCCGCATTATCGGGATCACACCGGCCCCATAAGTGGGGTCACTATACAATGAGGGGATTCGGGACTCCGACGCCGCTATGTGGCGGGGCAAAGACGTGGTCCGGACCACCGAGTCGGACCACGCACGGCGGACGTCCTTATTGTTGGGAACACCATCGCTGAAGGCCGCAGGTTGTTCCGTGGAACTAGTGGTGGTCATTGCCCGGTGCCGCGTTGTCATGTGCATTCTGCACTGTTGCATGGCGATGGGCCGGTTGCAAATGACCAACACTGAGCAGTTGGCGGCAGAGCGGCTAGCCGGGTGCGATGAGGTGTCCCGTGCGGCGATTCAGGCGGTATTGCATGAGCATCGCACTGGGTGCCGCCTAGGCAAGGATTGTTACCCGGATGGTGAGGAGACGTCGCGCCTGTTTGCGGCTTGGCCCGATGTTGCATTGTTGCTGTCGGTTGGGCCGGAGGAGCCCCTTTATAGGGCTTGGATGGGGATGGCGAAGCTTTTGAAGGACCTGTACCACACCTATCAAGTGGGTACGTGTCTCCACTGCCGGGCAGCGGCGGCTGCCTTCCGGGAGCATTGTGCTCCTAGGTCCGTGTCCCATTACCTCCTGTTCGTGGGGGAGGATGCGGATCGCGTATTGGACGACATTTGGCCGTTCCGATTGGCAATGTTCTCCAATGACATTGTCGAAAGCCTTGAATGCTTCCTGACGCAGGCTTTCAACGAACACAGTGCCCGGGGCGGTGGCCGGCAAACGGCTACTGGGACCGCCAGCTGCGGTCGCTCGCAGGCATCCATTGATTCGGACGCCGACACCTGCGGCAAGTGTTGCAATGGGTTTTCTTGTACTTTCACATTCATCTCCACCAACATGATGCTGTTCCACATGTGCCTTGTGTTCCTAGGGCTGCACTAGAGACCACCCCCTCTGCACCACCCCCGTTCATCAGCTCTCTTCTATCCATGGCCGCGCCCGTCAGCGCAGATATGATGCAAATGATGTTGGCGCTTCTGAAGCCCACCAAGAATATTCACGTTTGCGGGTTTGGGCTCTGGTGGGGGTTTGGGCTTGGGTTTGGGCTTGGGTCTGGGTGTGGGTTTGGGCTTGGGTGTGGGTTTGGGCTTGGGTTTGGGCTGGGGGTTGGGTGTGGGTTCGGGTGGGGGTTTTGGTTTGGGCCTAGGCTTTGGTTTGGGTTTGGGTGTATGCTTTGGCGCGCTTTGCGCGCAGTGGAAATCAGTGCGTTGGGTTTGTGTGTCCCTTCCTGCCCTGCTCCCACCGCTCCCCCCTCTGTCCCTTTTGCTCTTTGCTCTTTAGGAATTGGATGATTTGTTGTTGATGGGAAGGGGAAAACCGAAGAACCCCCAGTGATTGTTCGTGCCCCATGCCCATAAAGGGGCTAGGAATCTTTGTTGTTGAGGGGAAGGGGAAAACCCAAGAGCCCCAGTGATTATTCGTGCCCCATGCCCATAAAGGGGCTAGGAATCTTTGTTGTTGAGGGGAAGGGGAAAACCCAAGAAGCCCCAGTGATTATTCGTGCCCCATGCCCATAAAGGGGCTAGGAATCTTTGTTGTTGAGGGGAAGGGGAAAACCCAAGAACCCCCAGTGATTATTCGTGCCCCATGCCCATAAAGGGGCTAGGAATCTTTGTTGTTCAGGGGAAGGGGAAAACCCAAGAACCCCCAGTGATTATTCGTGCCCCATGCCCATAAAGGGGCTAGGAATCTTTGTTGTTCAGGGGAAGGGGAAAACCCAAGAACCCCTAGTGGTTGTTCGGCCCCAGGCCCATAAAGGGGCTAGGAATCTTTGTTGTTGAGGGGAAGGGGAAAACCCAAGAACCCCCAGTCATTGTTCGTGCCCCATGCCCATAAAGGGGCTAGGATTCTTTGTAGTGGATGTCCCCCCCCCCGCCACGGGGCCGTAGTGCAAGCAGTGCGCCCTGTGCGCGCGCAGAACTGTGCCTATTTTCCACTGTTCCGGCGACGTTCCAACAACCGGTTCCGGCGACGTTCTGGCGACGTTCCAGCGGCCACTGGAACGTCGCCAGACCGTCGCCGGAACCGGTTGTTGGAACGTCGCCGGAACAAGGTGTCTGGGTAGGGTTGGCCTCTCTCCGGCATCCTTGTCTGCCGAACGGGATTACCGAGACCGAGGCCCTGGGGGCAGCACTGGCTGCACCACCCCCGCCAAGCCCACTGGGGACACAGGGGGCCACGCGCTGCGAGCCACGCAGCAGCTCTGCGCTGGCTTCGCCAGCCCCTCCCCCACCTCATGGCGCTCCCAAACATCCTCCGTGGGCAACCCCCGCTCACCGGCCACTGGAGCCGCCACGGCCTGCCCTACAAGGGGCCGCGCCAGTCGCGCCTCTCCAAGCGCATCGCCCCCAGTTGCCCGAGCCCTCGACTGGGCCCTCACCGGGGGGGGGGGCACGCGGGCGAGAGGGTTCTCGAGGGGAACCGGCGGTTAGAAAGGGAGGCGCAGAAGGCGGTGGAGGTGCTTGAAAGGGAGTTGCAGGGCATGGGTGGGGGGGTGCAGGTGAAACAGGAAGGGGGTGTCAACGACGATGACATTGTGGAGCTGGGTGAGGTGGTGGTGGATGAGAAGGATGAAGAGCGGAGGGCTAACCCAGGGGTTAAGAGAGAGGAAGAAGAGGGGGGGGCGGGAGGGGGATGGGGATGGGGAGGGGGAGGGGGATGGGGAGCGGGAGGGGGATGACGCCGGCGGCGTCTTGCGCATTACGGATTGGATGCGCAACCGACTTGGCTCATCCCTGGCAGCAAAAGCTGCCAATTTTCCCTAGACAAGGAAGATGGTAGGCCCCAAACCCCCCCCCCCCCCCCTGGACGCCTGTGTCCTACGAGCCCCCCACCCCACCATTTACACGCTCCGTTGGCTACTGCAGCGCTTCCTGCACAAGCACCTGCACTACAAGGAGCAGCGTGATTGCCGCCGGCGCCGGGAGGAGGGGTCCGCGCCAGGGGGGGTCCCGGTGTCCTGGGTGACCGGGCCGGGGACAGGGCGCACGGCACCCCTCCCCAACGACTAGCTCCCTAGCAAGGCACATGGGGGCAAATTTCTAACCGCGGGCTCTGTCAGTGCGGGGAGTTGCCATTTGCACCTCATTTTTGAGCGTTGGGCCGACCACGGCCTTGGCGAGGTGAGGGCGACGCCCCCCAAGGACACCGTCCTCTTTCGGGCCAATTGGACCCGAATCCTCCGCGACAGCATCTATGTGGTCGAGGACAAGGCAAATACCATGGCTTCGTCGTTGGCCAAACGCTGTCGCGGCCTGGCGCCGTACGCGTCAAGTGCGAGGACGACGCGCAGCGGCACCAACAATCTGCCGTTCGGTCAGTGGTAGCGGAACGTGAGCGCACGGCGACCTCGCAATTGCGGCAAGCGTTGGCGGCGATCAAGGAGAACGTGGACACGCCCGTGCGGGTATGCCCCCCCGCAAGCATGTCCACATGGCCAATAGGGCCCAAAAATGCACATGGTTGGCGTGCCGGTGCATTGTTCCGGCGTCGTTCCAAACAGCTTGTTCTGGCGACGTTCCAATCTGTCACCAAAAAACGTTTGAAAAGTCTTTTGAACGTCGCCGGAACAGCTTACTGTAACGTCGCTGGAACACTCATCCTGGCTATCCTCCATGTAGGTGGGGGACATCAGGTCGACCCTTCGGACCCGCGCGCCGTTCGGGTGATCCTTCGTTGGCCACGAAGCGATCACCGGCCCATCTATTTGGTTACGTTGCTTCAGCAGTTGCACTTGCAGCCCGTCGCCGTGCTCGAGTTCCTCACGGCCATGATGGACTACGTGGCAGCCCGCGGCAGCGTTCTCGCGACGCGCATCGAGGGGTGGGGCAGCATTGGCGACATGTCCCCAGCGCCGCCGCACTGCCAACAATTGGCCGCAGAGCCCCCCGCGTGTGCACCGCCCGTGCAACCCCAACCCCCGAACCTCCACCCAGCCCCCCAAACAGCACCCAAACCCAAACCCAAACCCCAACGCCCCCCCAAGCGAGAACCCATGAGCGCCCCCAAACCACCCCCCCAAAAAAAGGAACAGGCTCGGGGGGGGAGTCCTCCAGCGAGGAGTCGTCCAGCGACTCCTCACCGGACTCCTCCTCGGGGTGCACCACCGACTCCTCGGCGTTCGAGGAGCCGCAGCCCCGCCCCCCGGCCAAGGAGCCCACCAAACCCCCTCGCAAGGCTCCCAAGAGAGCCGCGCCCCACCAAGCCAAGGCCCAGCCTCCCCAACCCCAACCCAAGGCCAAGTCAAAGGCAAGAGGGGGGGGGGGTGCAAATACAAAGCGGGGGAGCAAGTGTATGTAGTTTTTCGGGACAATGGGCAGTGGGGGATCGAGCAGGGCAAAGAGGCCCTTGCCGCGGGTGGCCCCCCGGGGGGTTGGGGAGACGTGGATCGCCTTCCCCAAAGACCCCGAACTCTTCGCCATACCGAGAGCGTCGGTTTGGGAAAACCAACACGCAGGCGAAGAAGTTCCTCGCCAAGATGATGGCGGCCGAGGAGGAGGACAAGGAGGACGACGCGGACGCGGACGAGGAGGGGGACGAGAGCAACGACGAGGACGGGGACGGGGGAGACGAAGGGGATGGACCGGGGGCAGGTTTGGGTGCTACCGCGGCTAACCGGGATGGGGGCGTCAGCAAAGAGGTCGAAGGGGTGGAGGGGGAAAGGATGGAGGTTGAAGGGGTGGAGGGTGAAGGGGTGGTGGGAGAAGGGATGGAGGGTGAAGGGGTGGAGGGTGAAGGGGTGGTGGGTGAAGGGGTGGAGGGTGAAGGGGTGGTGGCTGAAGGGGTGTTGGTCGGTGAGGGAGATGGGGGGGATAGTGGGGCTGGTGACAAGCGTTCGGGGGCGCCCGCCGGGCCCCCGACCACGCAGGACTTTTAGGTGAGGACAAGAGACTAACCCGATGGGCCCCCGGGAGCACCCTACACAACAATGTATGTTACCATTTTACCCCTCCTTGTGCTTTGCTCTTGTTGTAGAGTGCTTGTTCCGGCGACGTTCCAATAACTTGTTCCATCGGTGTTCCAATGGTGTTCTAACAAAAACTGTTTTTGAAAACAAGTTTTTTTCACGTGGCAACGCGCCGGGCAACAAATATGAGCATACCACCGGGGACCCCCAAGGCTAGCAAACAACATATTTTGCCACCATGTACGGGTAGGCTTGGTTGGGGGGCAAATAAATTTTGAACTTTTTTTGTTCCGGCTAGATAGCCTAGAACACTGGAACAATTTGGCCGGAACAACATTGGGTTTCAAACGCGCACCAAGGGTATGGACCTGCGCCTGTTGCTCCCGAGGACACCCCGCAGCTCCTCCACGCGAGCCTCGAGCTGGTGGAGTTGCCGGTCCAAAGCAGCGTGCAGGTGCTCCACCGTGGCGGGGGACAAGTTGGGGTCCACTTGTCGGAGCTGCCGCAGCAAGGCAGTCGCTTCCTGGGAGTGGAGCCCGGCCGTCGCCGCGTCCCGTTGCCACAGCTCATGGGCGCGCCACGCTAGGGCCTGCTGATCCGAGAGGACCTGGGCTAGAGATGCCTCTGTCTCCGCCTGCCCATACGGATACTGCGGGTCCATGCCTGACGGCATGCGCACCCCCGTTATCCTGGACACGTCATCGCAGGAGGCATAGAGCAGGTCGAAGACCGCTTGCACTTCCGACGTGCCCATGGTGGCAGTGCCCTGGTCCGACGAGAGCCACGCCTGCAGCGTCGGATCCACGCAGGCCTTCTGCAGCACCGCCGCCGCCGCCTCACGAACCCCCGGGGAGTCCGGGCGTATGGCATGCAGCCTGCCTTGGGCGTGCGAGTAGGCCATCCTGGTGACCCACTCTTTGCCGGCCACCGCCTGCGGGATGTCGAGGACCACGGGGCCATGGCCAAACCCCAGCGACACAGGAGACCGTCCCGGCGCCGGGTGCGGGCGCTCACGCACCGCCCACGGAACCAGCGGCGAGTCAAGCAGGAAGGAGTCCAGTCGATGCCCTGCCCTCGAGGGCCGCCTGTCCTCCCCTGCTGCCGCGCCCGCCCTGTGGAACCCGCACTGCTCCCACAGGGTTTGGAACCTCTTCGTGGTGGGGTGCCCCGGGGACTCCAGCCACACGGTGAAGTCCCCTCCGAGGAGCACGGCCCTCGTGCCTCCCGCGCTTTTGGCCGCCGCATACATGGCCACGTCAGCCCAGAATGGCGCCTTAGACGCTCATGAGTCGCCGCCATTGCTTGGGCCGTGGACGTTGATGATCGTGAGCGTGCCACCCGCGGTCACCACATCAAGGGCCATGGCCTTGCCCGGCACGATGTCCACGACGTCTCGAACTTCCTCCGCAGCGATCATGTCCGCTCGAAGGGCAATCAAGAGCCCGCCGCGCACCGCCGCCACCGACGCCGCTTGGGCATCCACCCCCGGGAAGGCATGATACCCATGGTGACGCCACTGATTCTCCGAGTGCACCAGGCCCGTCTCCTGAAAGAGGCCCAGGATGGCACCCTCGGCCTTCATAATGCCCGGCGCCACCGCTTCACCGTCGAGCATACCCGGGGCTACTGGTACGCCGTCCCCCCGCATCGAGCCCTGGACGTTCCAGGTCACCGCCGCCCGGGTGTCGGAGGCGGGGCCCCTTCACGGCTGCGCCGCCGGATCGGGGTCCCCCGCTGGATCCGGGTCATTGGACGGAGGAGGACCACCCGCACCTGGCGCGGGCGGTTGGTGAGACGACCCCTACCCCCGCCGGTCACCGCCCGAGGGGGCCGCCGCCTGCCCCGATCCACCAGACATAGCGGCCGATCCCGCGGCTCCACTGCCCGACGCACTTGCCCCCGTGCTCCTCTTAGAAGACGCCGCCGCAGACCCGCTCGCCCCACTCTGTGCTGCCGACTGCGATGCCCCTTGCCCCCCCGCAGGACGGGCCCCCGTGGGCAACACCAGCGATCTAGACCTTGCTTGGGCCGATGCGAAAGGCCCCGCTTGGCATCCGGGCATAATGCCGGCCAGCATGGCCATCGCCTGGTCCCGTTGAGCCGGGTGAGCCCCATGATCCCGTAGCAGGTGGTCCAGCAGGTCCCTACGGTTGAGGTGGGTGGGCCGGCAGTTCTTGCCGGCTCTCCACGAGCAGCAACCAGCCCCGTCGAGCCGAGACCAGGGGCAGACGTTGATCACCTTCGACCAACGCTGCTCCGTGGCCAGTTCGCCGCCGAAGTACCACAGCACGTACCGAATGTTGGGGTAGCTGCCATACTGATGTGAGGGGCCCTTCTTGGGTGGTGGCTTGGGCGCTGTCTTCGGAACCGGCTTTGCCACAGCGGCCGGGGGAGCCGCAGGCCGCACCGGCAGCACGCCGGGCGGCTGCGGCAGGTGCAGCATCCCCCCCACGGGAAACTGCTCCTCCACCCAGCGGCGCCAAGCGTCGGCGAACTTCTCCCGGTCGCTCCCGACCTTCCACCTGGACGTGGAGAACGCCCGGAGCCACGGCCCCATGTTCTCCGCAATAACCAGGCGGAGGGCATCTCCTCCGCTCTGCCGGCGGAAGCGCATCACGGCCGAGCCCACCACGGTCCCTTGGAGGTACAGCGCCGTGCCTCCGTCGCCACTCAGGGCACCAAGGTGCAAGGCCCCCAGGTCGGCGGGGCGGACCGTGAGCACCGTGCCCTCCCCGCGATCGTACAGGCGCAGTGCTGAGGAGTGGGGCTCCACCGCCACAATGACCCACCACCACGCCCGCGACCCACTGTGCAGCAGTGCCAGCGAGGCTGCCGGCCTGTTGCTGGAGGACTGCGCCGCCGGTGCCCTGGGGAGGGCCGCCGCCTCACCCTGGAGCGCCCTGCACATGACAGCTGCATGCTCAGCCTGCCCCTGGACCTTCGGTGGCCGCGTTACCTCCACGAACACAGCCGGCGCTTGTGGGATGTCCCCGGTCGTGCACCTGTGCGCCCTACTTACCGGGCCCGGTGACCGGATGCACTCCTTGAACACCCTGTAGCAGGCCGGGCCCCTGGATTGCTGCCTCCTGAGCCGGCACGCGGTGATGACGATCCATTCCAGTCCCCCTGCTTCCACCTAAACACAGGCCCAATACTCCGCCCCTTCCAACACCATTAGCTTCCCCATGTCCGCCATGCCCACCGTATGGGTGGGAGGCACACCCTCCACTTGCAACCACCGCTTGGGACTCTCCTCCCACGGCTTGGGGGCATGCATCTGCTGCTGCTGCATCGCATCCTTCACATGTTGCAGGGACACTGTCATCAGCATGGACATCCCTCCATCCGCCGCGGCCATACTCGACACGGCATGCTGCATGCGCGCCCCGGGCAACCCCACGTGGTGCGGGACGTCCGCCACGTCCAAGGGCGTGCGGGGCGCCGGCACGGCCTCCAGCACCGCAGTGGGCCGCTCCCCCAGGGACGGCAGACACGCGATGGGCCCCATGTCCCTGTTGAGGACCACCGCCGCCACCCGCCGCCTGTCCTGCGCGGACATGAGGTTGCCCGGCATCGGCACCCTGAGAAGGGTACCGAGGGCGGACATGAGGGCGCACACGCGACAGTCCTTGCTGTTGTCGGCCGACTGCTGCACCTGCGCCGCCTGGGCCGTCGCCAGCAGGTGCTCTGGCCACTCCGCCCTCTAGGACCTGGGTGCCATTCGCATTGTCCGGGCTGCCATGTTCCATGTGTGCGGCCACTGGGCTGGGGCCCCTGCCACCACAAGCCGGTCCAGCGGGTCCACGGTCACGCGCTTGTCCAGGGCCAGGAGGTGGTGGGCTGTCCAGTGCTCAGCTCGGCGTTTCCGACCGGTCGAGTACACCGCCTCCGAGCCGCATGGGTCGACGTACCTCGCAATGAGGAGGGCAGCCGGGGTTTGGTCCTGCCTCTGGCCCTCCCACCCCTCCCTCGGGAGCATCATGGCGTGCGGGGCCAGGCACTGCGCCACATCGGCGGCCAGCGCGACCGTGTCGTCGCTAAGCTCCACCGTTGGGTCCGCGGCCATCACGAAGTGGTGCCTAGGCCCGGGCTTGCTCCCGGCGGGGTACAAGCCTTCTGGGGCGCCCCGCATCTCAGGTGGCGGGGGAGAGGCGTCTCCGCAGTCCCGCAGCCAAGGGAGTGCGCCCAGGAGATGCCGTCCTGCTCCCCCTGGCCAGATGGTGGCCCTAAGGACCGGCAAGTCGCGCCAGACGGCCCCAGCGACCGGATCACGCCATGGCTGAGGCCTGTCGGTTCCCCATTGGAGGACAGCCACCACCACATGCGTGGTCAGGGGCTCCGCCGTGAGCTGCAACGCCATCCCGCCGTCCGTCTCGATCATTGTGCCCCGTGGGGCACTGAAGACGTGGCCCCCGGTCCACGGACGGCTACCCATCCCCACAAGACCGCCACGGTGTCCCAGTTGGGATGGCTTGTCTTCCTGGGCAGGACTACCACTGGCGGACATGGGCTGTTGGCGGCCCATACGCGCCATTCCACTCCTACCAGGCGCTCATGGCCAGGGGGCCGAAACGCCCTGGGCCATGCGTCTGGGAGTTGGCGATGGACGGCGGTCCACACATCAGCTCCGTCAGCCCGCGTGAACTGAAGCCCCTCCAGGATGTCCCTTTCCACAGGACTAGGGAGGCGGGCAGTGCGAACCTCCAGTCCCCGCCCCAAGCGCAGCCCTGGCCCCTCTCGATCCCCCAGCAGCAGGACCCCCGGGTCTGCGGCTGCAAGCCGGGCCGCCACCGTGGGAATGTGCAGGGAGACAGTCCACGGCTGAACGGGGACAGGCTCGCGCGGGAGGTCAGGGCAAGCCCCTACAGCACTGCCGTCCCTCGGCCAGCGGAGCGCCCTGTCCCACCATTGCGCCCAGGTACCAGGCGCCGTTGGCAACGACCAGGACAACTACGTCACGACTGCCTTAGCCTGCCACTCGCGCGGGTCCATGTCGGCAGGATGCGTGTGCCACGTGCACACCCATCCGAGGTTGGCCTCCTGGATGGCGACCATGTCTTTCCAACGGACCACCGGGAACGGGGTGAGCAGGGCTGCCATGCCACACGGCAGCGCCACCGCCCACTCAGTCCGGCCCTCACACGTCACCGCATACCCCACCGCTGGGAGCCCCCCTCCTTGTGCCCTACCCACCACGTCACGCACCAGCGTCCCGTGGCTCTGGGCACGGCTCAGGCTGAGGGCTCCCACACGGGCCATGGCCTGGAGGATCAGGAGCAGATCCTGGGGTACTCCCTGCGGCACCGGCGGTTGGGGGTGGGCGTATCGGCAGGCGTCTGCCCGCATGCACCGTCCCTTGGCCCAATGCCTGCAGGTTTCCACCTCCCCCGTCTTTGGCCCAGCCTTGTCCGCCACCCCCATCTCCTGTGGTCCCACGTCATGTGCCTCCTTCACCCCCACGATCTTCAGCTCCTCCTCTTGCTCCATGGCTTCCTGTGCCCCGCTGCTTTCCCTGCGCTGGTCCTCCTCTTCCATCGCCTCCGTGGCCGGCGGCGGGCTGGTCGCAGCCATGATCCTCGCCAGGGCCGCCGCCACATGGGCCTGCACGTCCACCTCCTCCGCCACCTCCGGCGGGCCCTGTTCCAGCTCCTCCTCCGCGGGCTGCTCCTCCCCTGCCACGTCACCTTCATGGCCCGCCGCCTCATCTCCCCCCACCGGGACCGCGTGCCCACCACCACCGGCAGCCTGGGGTCGCTGCCGTGACTCTCAAGGCGGTAGCTGCTGGAGGTGGGAACTAGCACCGCGCCATCATCCGCGAGCAGCAGGCGGTGGGTGCCGAACACGACCTCCACGCCCTCAGGGTGCATCGCCACCAAGAGCGCATGGGACCCCAGCGCATGGGGTGTGAGGGGCCGCACGGCCTGCTCGCAACGCGAAGCGTCAGCCCCAGCCCGCCACAGGGCCACGTAAAGGCCGCTGTCCCGACGCACATCCTCCAGCCCCGCCTCGTCAAGCAGGCGCCCTACCGACAGGCGCATCGACAAGGGGAGGCAGTCTTGCGGCTCAGCCGCCCGAACATCACCGGCGTGGTGATCCAGGACCGCCGCATCCCCCAATTGGATGCAGCGGACCTGGCCGTCGTCCGGGGACTCGGCCACCAGGCTCTTCTCGTGGGCGACGTGTCCCGGGCGCTGGAACTCGTAGCGCTCAAGAGCGCCTACCAGTTTCCCTGCCTCTCGCCTCCCCGTACCCGTTAGGCGGTGCCTGTGGGCACCCTCGGCCACAGGGAACCTGCAGTGCCGCTGCTCACGGCTCTCCCCAGGGAAGGGGGCGGCACCGCGGTGGGCATGGGCAGCGACGGCGCGTTCGCCGGGTCCACATCCATGCCGGCGTAGACGTCGGGCCCGGCGTCGTCCTCGTACATGAGGGCCAGCGCCGACTCGCCGGGCCCGTATGCCTCCTCATCCCCCATGCTCTCCTCCTCCTACACTTCCTCCTCCCCTCCCCCAGCCGCAATCACCGCCGGTGGCGTTTCTGGTCGCGGGGGAAAGGGCGCCAGAGGCCGCTCGTCAGCGCCCCCGTCCCATGCCGCCTCCAGCGCGTCCAGCCGTGCCCGCAGGTTGTCGGGCAGTCAGGCACAGCTAGTGCCCGCATGGAGGTCCATGCTGTACACCAACCCCGCCGGGCACGGCTCACCGGGTGCCACCTGGCGCCATTCCCGCCACTCCCACATCCGGTCCTCCACTCCTTCAACCTTGGCACGCTCCCCGCTTGGCTCTACGGCCCCATCGTCCGCCGCCCCCGCTTGTGTCTCCGTCACTCCGCGCTCGGTACCCTCTCCCCCGAGCTGGCCTCCTCCGATAGCTCCTCTGTGGCCTCCTCCGTCCTCGGGGTGACAGTGGCGAGTGCTCGCGCGATCAACTCGCCAACGTCAGCCTCATTCCCCTGTGCCGCCTGCGCGCCCCCCTCGCCTCCCGCGACTTCCCGTCGGTACGTGTCCAAAGCCTGCGCGAGTAGCTCGCTGATGTCCCGCGGGCGGGCCGCGGCCGCTTCCCGCGCCGCCGGTGCCGCCTGCACCTCCGCTAGAAGTCCCCCCATGGGGGGCGCGTCCTGCACCCCGTGCGCAGGGGGCAGTCCACCCGGTACCGCCATTGGCCCTCCCGGCACTACAGGCGGAGCCCCCTGTGGCACGGCCGACTCCGCTGCGGGCTCCGGTGCCAGGGTCGCCTGCGGTGGTGTACCCGTAGCAGCAGGTCCTGCCGTTGGGGCACCGCCAGGGGTGGCCCAGTCGGCTGCTCCCCCGTCGTCCCAACGGGAGTCAGCCCCCTTGCCGCGCTTTGGTATACGTGGTGCGCCGCTCCGTACGACTCCTCCGGCTGCTGGACTCCCAGTCCCGGTGTAGGAACTGACGGGGGCACGGAAGCCGCCTGCGCCCCAAGAGTAGCCGCCATCGGATCCCCCACCTGCGCCGTGGGGTGGGCCGGCACCGCATGTTGCGGCGGCGGAGCGAACGCATGCTGCGGTTGTTGCAAGGGATGTGGTTGTGCCATGTGCTGGTGTGGATGGTGATGGTGATGGTGATGGTGATGGTGGATGGGGAGCTGTGGCAAAGCAGTCGGGTGTACGTGTTGGTGTGGGAAGTGATGCTGCATCCCTAGGGGGACCCCCAGGGGGTGGTGGAAGAGGTGATGGTGATGGAGTTGGTGGTGGTGGTGGGCCCCGAAAGGCGGGAACGGCAGAGGCATGAGGCCTGGGGGTGGGGGCATCGGAAATAGGTGTGCGCCCGGTGCCGCATATCCCGGCCAACCCGCCGCCGGCACCATCGGGGGCCGCCCGCGCTGCGCGTCCTCGGGATGCCTGAGATCATCTTGTAGACGTCGAAGTAGTCGGTTGAGCAAGTGTACCCCGAATGGCACCATGCCTGCTGCAAACTGCGCCTGAATGTCAGGCGCATTGTACGGGGGGGGATCGCGGGCCAACACCTGCCGCAAGGAGATGTCGACAAACTGGTCCCACCCGTTGTCCCTGGCCAGACGATCGGCGTCCACGCGCGCCTGGAATGCCGCATATGTGTGCGGCCCGTGTCTGACGAGATCAGACACCGTGTCTACCATACGCCGGGCACGTCGCCGGAAGGCCGACAACTCCACGGGATTGGTGGGGACAGGAAGCGACATTTAGCTATCGAAGACTGGGCGAGCTATGGATAACATGGGGTAGCGGGAAGGCGCGGGGTGGCCCGTCCCGTGGCCGTGACGCAGGTTGCATGTTGCACGACACGTTGCACGACACTGTTGCCTCCCCCTGCCCCCTTGCATGCTCCCCCCCCTCCCCCTTCTGGCTCCGTTGCCTTTGGTGTTTCTCCCCATGTGCCTGCCTCGGGACTACCCGGGCCTGGGGGGGGGGGGGGGTGCCGGACGCTGGCTCGTGTCCCATCCCCCGGTGTGTCCCCTTGGGGGGGCCTATGCATGCCGTCCCCGTCAGGGTGTAACGCTGTTGTACGGGCCGTCCATTTGTACCCGCTCCGTACCAATGGACCCGCGTCGTAGCCAGGTGCTCCGGCCGTTCCCCACACTGTGGTCGGGTACACTGTAGGTCGCAGGGGAGTCCTTGCGGGACAGGCGCGTCTCTTGCCTGTCCCGATGGACTGTGTGCCCTACCCGCAGCCCCTCGCTGGGCAAGAACCGCAGTACGTGCCGTGGGGAGTGCTCCTTGTCAGGCCCATTGGTCACCCCCCCAGGCCGGTCCCACCTCGGGCCGCTGACCAACGGTCCCGGGCGTATCCCACCTTGGTGCGTGTGCTCAGGTGGGGCCGATACGGTCACCGGGCCCCAAACCCCTGAGGCCGGGCCCCTCGTCTGTGTCCCCTGTGGGCTCCTTTCCTTCCGACCCCCCCCTCCCGCTGTGTTGGCCTTGGCCCTTGCGCTCCCTGCACTCGTTTTTCCCCACTTCCCGCGCTCCTTTTTGCACTCCCGGGCTCCTTTTGTGCCCTCCTTGTCCCTCGCTCTCTCCCTCTGCCCTTCCCCGCACAGGCACAATGCACGACAGTTTCAGGCCGGGTTGTGGTTGGAGTTGGGGTTGCGCGAGCCTGCATTTTGCCCACACTGCTTGTTGCCCGCCCGCTGGCCCCCACCCCTCACCTGCCTCTCGTTACCGTCCCCTTGCCGCCCTCGTCCCCGTCCCGGCAGCCCCTGCGGTGGCCTCGCGGCGCCGTGTTGGTTCGCGCGTTTTTTTTTGCTGCTGTGGGGGGGAGGGGGGGGAGGGGGGGGGCGTTCGTGTTGCCCTTTCCTCTAGAGCATGCACGTTGCGGGCATGATGCAAGCACGTGGCGTGGCACTTGTTTGCGGGGGAGGGCCCTGCTCCCTGTCCGTTCGCTCTTCCCCTCTTGGCCGCCTTGTTGCCCCTCGGGCGTGCTCTTTGGGGGGGGGATGTTGCTCTTTGGTTCCCTCCGGTACCCCTCGTGCCTCGTGCCCCCGCCACTGGAGGCAAGCATGATGCACGCACAATGCAAGCACAATCACCAGATAGTGATTTTTTGGCCGCCGGAATGGGTTCCTGTCCACATGGCGGTAGTCGCCCGGTCTCGCTCATGTCGTTAGTGCCCCGTGCCTACTGCCTCCTGTGCCATTACTTACTGGAGGAGGTACATACCCGGGTGGAGACGGAAGATGATGAGGTGCGGGCAGCGGGGAGGACTTACCGTACGCCTCGTAGGCTTCTTGTGCCATCCGCCACCCTTGTCGAGGGGAGGGCCCCGGTCTCGGCACCAAACAGCCCGGGGGGGGCTGACCACCCATCCTGTCTTTGGTGCCTGTGTCCCCACTTCCACACATCCTGATACCGGTGCCGTGGTATCAGTCTGTGGGAAGTGGCGGCTACGAAGCGGCCGTGCACTCTCGTCCTCCGGGCCACTGCCACCCCCGAGCGCGATGGAGGCCCCTGAGGTCCCATGGCAGTGGCGCGGAGCGACGGATGGGGGATTTATTGTGGCATCCCCTGGCCACCTCATTAGTGTGCATAGTCAATGCCGCAGGGGGCCCACCGGATGGCGCCGTTGGTGCCCATCCCCTCTGCGCGCTGTCCCGACGTTCGAGGCCACATCTTCCGCAGGGGGTCCAGTGGATGTCGCCACTGGTGCACGCCCCCTCTGCGCGCCCAGGCAAAGGTCCTCCCACTGGCCCAACGGATGGCGCCGTTGGTGCATGTCTCCCGCTTGTCGCATTACCACTGTGTCTGCCAGCCTCGCCAGCCATTTCTACAGCGTTGGCCAGATGCATGTATGCTGATATGCTGATGCACCATCAGGACGAGCAAGTTGCACAACACCATGCACAGCAAGCCCACTTCCCCTTTCTCTACCCTTCCTCTCCTCCCGTCTGCGCCCTCGCCCTCCGCTGGCCCTCTCTGGCCCCCTCTCGTCTGCGGGTGTCTCTGTTTTTTTGCTCCGTGCTCTCTCTCGTCAGCCTACCTGTGCTCCCGTCTGTCCCTGTTCTACCTCTTCCGTCCCGCTCCTTCCCCGGCACGTTGCATGACACTGTACCAGGCTCTTGCACCTTTCTGCGGGTCGGTCATCTCGTCCCCGTCTCAATGTGGGCCATGTTTGCAGCCCCGCCCCGCCGCTCGTGGGACGCCAGTTGACAGGCGCCGCCGTGTCATCCTTTCCGAGCTGCCGATTCTCCACGTGCGTGTGCCCGCACCTGTCTGCGCGGACTATCCCTAACATTCGTGGGCTCTCGTCCGAGGCACTGCGCGCATGTTACAAGACACGCTGCACGGCATGCTCCCCCGCTCCCTCTCTCGCTCCCTTCTCTTGTCGCTTGCCCTTTGTGAACCTTGTGCCCCTTGGCCCCTCTCTGTTCGCCCTCCCTCCCACGCGCACCGTACACAACAATGTGCGGGGCACCCGCACCTCCCTGTGCCCCGGCCCTGTCTGCCGTTTTGCGCACGGTGCATTGCAACCCTTCGGGCACCCCAGCCCCTCTGTTGTTCCGCCTCTAGGTGCCCTCTGTCCCCTCTGTGCCTCTGCCTCGTCCCTTCTTCTTGTCTCTCCCCTTGGGCGCGCACTGTCCCTTCCTTCCCCCTCTTGCTCGGCCCTACCCCTTCTCCCTCTGTGCCAGTACCCTCTGGGCATGATGCACGACAGTGTGCACTACGACACTCACCTTTCTTATCCTCGGGCCGGATACATTTTCGTATCTTTGGACGCCTGCCCGGCCCATTGCTTGCCTCCTGTTTTACAGAATTGTGTTGACAGGCACGTGGCCGGGGCCGACCAGAGGTTGAAGTGCCTGTCCACCCCTCACTCGTCTGCAGGCCAGTGCTACCACGCTTCGGCTCAGGTCAAAGGCTTGGCGCGCATGATACACGACACGTTGCGCGGCATGCTCCTCTTTGGACCCCATACCCTCCCTCGCTCCCTTTTTTGGTCGCTTTCCCTTCGTGTGCCTTGTGCCCCTTGGCCCCTGTTTGTGTGCCCTCTCTCCCGTGCGCACGGTACACAACAATGTGCGGGGAGCCCGCTGCCCTCGCCTTGCCCCTACTTGCCCTCATCCACCCTCGTGGGCAGGTTTCGTTTCTTCTCCTTCTCCCTCCCCCTGTACGCGCACGGTGCAGAGCATCCTCGCCCCCCCGCTCTGCAACCGCCCGCCGCTGCCACAGACCTCGCAGGAGCCGCTGCCGCGGGCAGCCTTTCCAAATGCCGCGGGGGGCGCGGCCCTGACAGGCCCCGGCTGCCCCCCGGCAAGGGTTTCACAGTCCCCCCCGCGGCGCCTGGTCGCCGGGGGGGATCCATCACAAAATCCTGCAAGACATCGGAAAAAAAAAAGACAGACACACACACACACACACATATATATATATATACATATACATACATATATATAGATATATGTACATGTATATTACTACACCCTTCTCCCCTTGAATCTAGCTAACAACAACAAGCAACAAGCAACAAGCAACAACAAGCACGTCTCCATGCCGTTTTGGCCATTGCCCTGTCCCAACGCATCAGATCTTTTGCCCATGTAGCCATCTTGGAGCCTAAGTGGTGGTCTTGCCAAATTCAAGTTTTGAGCCACAAACTCACCGGTGGCGGCCCGGGGCGGTGGCGCCAAGTCGGGAGGTGCCCTCCCAAATCTGCGCAGCTTTGGGCCAAAAACAGCCATTTTTCGCCCAAAATAGCCCCCAAACCCGGCCAAAACCCCCAAACGAATGGGAAACAGTGGCCACACTGCACATGCGGCTTGCCTTCACCGTGTCAAAGAGCCCTCTAGTGCCTTTCAACTCCGAGATATGTCCGAGAAACGGCCCAAAAAGGCACCAAAGAGCCCCGAAATCTACGCAATGTGCACCAACACCCCGAAACCAAGAACGGGCCGTATCTTGGGCTACGTGGCTCAAATCCGAATTCCAAGGGCACCTAGTTCACCCGCGACCCCCCACTTTTGGTGGCTTCCAGACCTGAGAATCACCCGACGAGCCACCTAGACCCCCCATGCCAGTGGTCACTTGGTGGAGCAGGAGGGCAACCCGGCCCGCGCACGGCGGGCGCCAACAGTGGGTCCACCAAGGTCCCCGGGGCGGAAAAAATCATTTTTTCCAAAGTTGTTCCAAGACCACTTGGGGTGCTCAAACAAGCGTTTTTAGGCCATATCGAGCCTGTGGTGACGTGTTTTGGGCCATGGAAAATCCCAAAATGCCTTGAAAATGGGCCGTTTTGGAACCAAAAGTGGGTCCAAAATGGGTCGAAAACGCGTTTTGCCAAAAGTGATCCTGGACCATTGCGGATGCTCAAACAAATGCTTTGGGCCCATTTTGAGCCCAATTTAAGCCAGTTTAGCCCCGTCCGCCACATATATGCACCCAGTTGTACCCTTCGCGCGTACCTTAGAGCCATATGGTGGAGCCACCTAGAGTTGGGGAGAGGGGTGTAGATAAGAAGATATATACATATATATATATATATATACATATATGTACATATATATATATATATATATATATATATACGTATATATACATATATATATATATATATATATATATATATATATATATATATATATATATATATATATGTATATATATATATAATGTGAACACGATCTCCTCCCTATTGCTCCTTGCCCTGGAGGAAAGCACAGGTCAATTGCCGAAAAACATGCAATTTGCGTAATTCTCTTTGGTCTTGGCGTAATTCGCGTGCACTGCTTTGGGTGCGGGTCGTGTTTCTTTGACCACAACAGTTTTTTGGCGTAAATCGCGTATACTTTTTTTTTCCGGGGGGGGGGGGGTTGCAAGTTGCAAATGGCAAAAATACTTCAGAGAGAAAAAATAGAACAACAAGAAATATCACAAGAACCAACGGAAAAGCGCATTGCTACCAGACGAAGTGCACCATATAGCCCCCGCGGACATTTTGGGTACCTCCGGCATGGGTAAAGCAATGGAGCCATGGTGTGAAGGGTGTTTTTTTTTCTCATCGTTTGAAGATGGTAGAAAGAAAAAAACAATGTCCGAGACGGTGGAGAGAAGAGGAGACAAAAGAAGAGCATCATGCGCCAGAAAACATGCTTGGGGCAATCTCGGAGTTTGAGGCTAGGGAGAGAGGAGATTCTCCGGCGTTGGGCTCCAAGGAGGGCGTGGCTGCAGCATTGTTCTTGTGAAAGAACTCTTCTTTAAAAAGGAGCGGTGAAGTGGATGGGGGCGGGGACTTGGAGTTGGAGGTTGGTGCACAAGGAGGCTCTCTAGCCTCCCACCAAGTCAATTCCTCCTCCCATCCATTTTTTGGGATAGTGCCAGAGACTCGGTCAAAGCAATCCACAAGTGAGGATGTGCAATGTGTCACGGCTGAATCATTTTTGCAAAGGCATTAGGATAACATCCATGACCTCCAAGCTTTTGTGATGGCCAACCATGGGATGCCAAACCTCCGTGCGTGTCCATCCGTGGGGAGCGATTCTAAGTCCCTAGGGATAATCCAAGGGGAGCACTTGGTGGGACAAAATGTTTATTTTTTGATGAGCTGGCCAAGGACGTGAAGCACGATACCCATCAAGCTTGTGCTCCGAACACCAATCCACATGCAAAGCCTAAGTCATCAAGCTTGAAGTCCGATTTTGATCTACAAACCTGTGTTCGCCGACTTCTTGATGGGTAGTCAATGGAGGGCAACATTCACACCACGAGACCAACCCCACACTCCTCTGCCTGGTTTGACTGCCCCAAGGATTATCAGCCACATCACCAACCATCCTTCTGAGAACCCAACCCCCAAGCATGTGTTTAAACGTCGTTGTGTCGGAGGGGTTTCAACATTGGCCTAATCAAGGAAACACTAGATAGCGGCCCCCAAATCCATACTTTGAAGGCCCATATTACCACCATGCAGCCCATAAGACAAAAACACCACTGGAGCCCTTTGAGGGGCCACACCGAAGCGTGGCACTGCTGAACCCCAACTCGAGGGGGCACACCAAAGCGCACGCCTAGGAAAGCCCGAGGGAGCACACCAAGGTGTGGGAGTACTTGACCCCAACTCAAGGGGCAACACCAAAGTGTGGGAGTCCTTAACCCGTACGCAAGGGGCCATAATGAAGCGTGGGTGTCCGTACCCCCAACTCAAGAGACAACACTAAAGTGTGGGAGTCCGTAACCCCGGCTTAACGGGCAACACCAAAGTATGGGAGTGATTAACCCCAACTCGAGAGGTCACAGCGAGGCATCTGACTCCTTAACCTCAACTCGAGGTCAATCAGCCCAACTCGAGTGGCCACAACGCACCGTATGAGTCCATAAACCCAACTCAGGGGGCCACAACAAAGTGTGGGTGTCCTTCACCCGAACTCAAGGGGCCACAACAAAGTGTGGCGATCCTTATCCCCAACTTGAAAAGCCACACCAAAGTGTGGGAGTCGGCAAGCCCGACCGGAAGGGGCACACCGACACATGGGAGTCCTTAACCCCAACTCGAGGGTCCGCACAAAAGCGTGGGAGAGTATAACCGCAATTCAAGGTGCCATAACGAAGCGTGACCGCCCTTTGCACCAACACTAGGGGCCACAACGAATTGTGCGAATCCTAAACCTCAACTTGAGGGGTAACACCAAAATGTGGGAGTCAATAACCCCAAATCAAGGCGCCACACCGAAGCGTGGGAGTCCTTCACCACAAGTCGAAAGGCCCCACCCGACTGTCAAAGTCTGAGACCCCATCTCGAGAGGCTGCTGAAGAGTGGGAGTCCTTCACGCCCACTCAAGGGGCCAACGGATGCATAGGGTCCTCAACCCCAACTTGGGGATCCACACCAAAGCGAGGGAGTCAATAGCCCCAAATTAAGGGGCCACAGCGAAGCGTGGCAGTCCTTAACCCCAACTCGAGGGGCCACACCAAAGCGAGGGATCACCCCAACTCAAGGGCCCCACCTGAAACGTCGGAGTGCTTAACCCCAACTCGACAGGCCTCGTGTGCCCCGCCCTGGTGCACGGCGACTTTGAGTGCGTTGGGTGCTAATAGCAGGACTGCCGGCACTGCGGGACCTCGTGGTTAGCACAGTGAGGAATGGGTAGGGTACAATGGAGACCTCTATACTTGGAGTACCTAGGTTTGCAGGCACTGCACGAGCACTTGTCCGCGTCAGGCAGGAGGGGCTTGTGAAGGTCACAATCAATCTATGTAGTGTGGAAGCACCTCTTGAATAGCTTAAGGTTACAACCAGCTCCAACGTGTCCGTTGGACTCATGAATCCTCTTAAGGAGGGCCGGAATCTTCTCGCTAGGTACCACAATCCAGTCTTCGTGCCATAGGTAGCTCTTGTCTTCCTTCATTGCTGCTTGTTGAGTCAGAGCGGTTCAAGACGCTTCTCTAGGCGCTAGTAGACGCCCCCAAACTCCTTCAAATATGCTGCTCCGCGAGTCCAGCTAGGGGTCGGATCATAGTCATGTTCAAGTCTACGTGTACGTCCATGCGGGCAAAGGCCTCCTTGGCTCAAGTAGGTGCACTAGTGTCATAGCTTAGCCTTCTCAGGGGGGGAGGGTTTTGAAGGTGTGGACCGCTTCTTGTTCGCACAACCAAACCATAAGGTTACTCCCCATCAGCTGGGACTGAGAGGATAGTACCACCATCCCGGCGCGCTCTTGCCCATGGGTGGAATAGTTCGACCTTGCCTAGTTCAATTTCCAAGTCTAGTGACCCAGGGGTACCAGCACCCATTTGTTTTTAGGGTGGCTATGCTTCCGAATTCGAACTCAATCAACCCTTCAGTACCCCAGTGGTATACGGCGAAGTCAAACTCCTCCATCTCTACCGCTTGCCAATTGAATAATGTCCCATTGCCTCCCACATCGCCGGTGTCCGTCACTGGTACAATTTCACGTTGTGCTCTAGCCGGCCCCCAAGCATTTAGCGTTGGCCAGCCTTTCCTCGAGTTACTGGAACGCTTGTTGCTCTTGTGGGCCCCAGCGCCATGTTGTGCTCTTCTTGACCAACTCCCACATGATGGCGCGGGTGTAGGTAAAGTTCTTGATGTGGCGGCGGTACAAGTTGCACGCCCTGACGGATTCGTGTGCATCATGAAGTCCTTGCTTGGGTGTCTCATGTCGCAGTTGAGCACCCATTAGGGGTTTCACGTTTGCGGTTTCAAGGCTCCACCAGCCATAGCCTGTATAGAACCCCAGGATCTGCATAGTCCCTTGCATGAACTCGCATTTCTCCACCTTGACCTTGAGTCGGGTACGGCCATGCTTGCAGACATCAAAGAACTCACCCAAAAGGATTAGGTGATCCTCGTGAGTATTAGTGCCCAAACACACATCGTCAATATGTGCCTCCATCCGAGCCCCTCTCGAAATGAGTTCTTGTACACGGGGTCTTCGACCTAGGATGGAAAAGATCTTGTCCATTAGCTGTTGGAATTGAGCGGGTGCGTTGGCCACGCCAAAGGGCATGAGCTTCTACTTAGACACCCTCCCCAAAGGGGTGATAAATGCGAGGAGCTCTGGGGGATTTGGTGTCACGTCCACGTACCACAAACCGCTCCTCTTATCCATCTTAGTCTTGTGATGGCAAGAGGCTATGTTCTGTAGGGTTTACTCCATAATTGGGAGCGACCCTGAGTGATTCAATGTCTTCTTGTTCAGCTCTCTATAGTCCACCACTAGCCGTAGGGCTGAAGACCCTTAGCGATCACGAAACATAGGTTGCACTGTTGCGGGCAGTCCGTATCTACTCTAGGACCAAACTAGTGTCAATACACTCCTATATCTGACACTCTATCTCGTCAACTTGCTCGTTAGGTGCACGACGGGGTTTGTGACAGACCTTATGTCCTACGAACTTGGACTTGAGCTTGAGACCAAACTATACTAGCTTTTCGCACGAAGCCATATAAATAGGGGGTAGTTCTCCGGTGGTCCTCAACCAAACCAACACCTCGGCATCCTTGGAAGAATCTTTCAGCCCTTGATAAGCTTAGAGTAGATCCCGTTCCACCGTCTCAATCGGCTGGGGAAAACACCGACAGGCACGTGGGGGTTCGCATGTGTAGTCTTCCGATACTTCATCCTCCTCAGGGGTCCGGGCATGGGCACCCCACACATTTTGTATCCTCTTTAGATGCGCGTGGTGTTGCTAGGTGGTATTCCTCTTGTGGAGGTCCTCGTTGAGCTAGGACAAGTCCCCCAGTGGTATACGGCGAAGTCGAACTCCTCCATCTCTACTGCTTGCCAATTGAATAATGTCCCATTGCCTCCCACATCCCCGGTGTCCGTCACTGGTACAATTTCACGTTGTGCTCTAGCCGGCCCCCAAGCATTTAGCCTCGGCCAGCCTTTCCTCGAGTTACTGGAACGCTTGTTGCTCTTGTGGGCCCCAGCGCCATGTTGTGCTCTTCTTGACCAACTCCCACAGGATGGCGCGGGTGTAGGTAAAGTTCTTGATGTGGCGGCGGTACAAGTTGCACGCCCTGACGGATTCGTGTGCATCATGAAGTCCTTGCTTGGGTGTCTCATGTCGCAGTTGAGCACCCATTAGGGGTTTCACGTTTGCGGTTTCAAGGCTCCACCAGCCATAGCCTATATAGAACCCCAGGATCTGCATAGTCCCTTGCATGAACTCGCATTTCTCCACCTTGACCTTGAGTCGGGTACGGCCATGCTTGCAGACATCAAAGAACTCACCCAAAAGGATTAGGTGATCCTCGTGAGTATTAGTGCCCAAACACACATCGTCAATATGTGCCTCCATCCGAGCCCCTCTCGAAATGAGTTCTTGTACACGGGGTCTTCGACCTAGGATGGAAAAGATCTTGTCCATTAGCTGTTGGAATTGAGCGGGTGCGTTGGCCACGCCAAAGGACATGAGCTTCTACTTAGACACCCTCCCCAAAGGGGTGATAAATGCGAGGAGCTCTGGGGGATTTGGTGTCACGTCCACGTACCACAAACCGCTCATCTTATCCATCTTAGTCTTGTGATGGCAAGAGGCTATGTTCTGTAGGGTTTACTCCATAATTGGGAGCGACCCTGAGTGATTCAATGTCTTCTTGTTCAGCTCTCTATAGTCCACCACTAGCCGTAGGGCTGAAGACCCTTAGCGATCACGAAACATAGGTTGCACTGTTGCGGGCAGTCCGTATCCTTGTACTCTAGGACCAAACTAGTGTCAATACACTCCTATATCTGACACTCTACCTTGTCAACTTGCTCGTTAGGTGCACGACGGGGTTTGTGACAGACCTTATGTCCTACGAACTTGGACTTGAGCTTGAGACCAAACTATACTAGCTTTTCGCACGAAGCAATATAAATAGGGGGTAGTTCTCCGGTGGTCCTCAACCAAACCAACACCTCGGCATCCTTGGAAGAATCTTTCAGCCCTTGATAACCTTAGAGTAGATCCCGTTCCACCGTCTCAATCGGTTGGGAAAAACACCGACAGGCACGTGGGGGTTCGCATGTGTAGTCTTCCGATACTTCATCCTCCTCAGGGGTCCGGGCATGGGCACCCCACACATTTTGTATCCTCTTTAGATGCGCCTGGTGTTGCTAGGTGGTATTCCTCTTGTGGAGGTCCTCGTTGAGCTAGGACAAGTCTCCCATCTCTCCTCTCGTGAAGGCGACCTTGCCTCCATGAGTCTCTTCTGAGAGTCCACAAAGTCTCGTTGCTTGGTAGGGGCATCCTCACATAACTCGGCTCTTACTCTTCCCTCATGGAGAACAAAGATCACTCCGTGGTGTCTGTGTCCCGATCAGTGTAGTCCACTTCCTCCAAGCAGGTCTGGACAAAGAAAGCGCCATATTGACTCTCCTCATAAGAGTGTACAAAGCTAGGCAGCTTAGATAGCAAACACTTAGATATTGCATCGGGGTGAAATAAATTAGCATGTTTACACCATGTTTACACGAAGGAGGTATGAGGGTTCCTCACAACCTATTTGCCATCTCCAGATGTAGCTTCACTTGCATCATGCGGTCGCACTTGGGTCTTCAGGACATCCAGAGTGTAGCCCTTGTTCTCTTCTTGCAATTCTTTGACAAGTGTCGATCCAGCTCTTCCCAATGAATGGGCGCCACGGTGCCTTCCACAACACTCAACACGATACCCCGTCCGGGCTTCCCGATAGGACTCTTCTCACATAGGGAGACAAAAATATCCGTGTGAGGCAATTGTACTATGGTTAAGCTGAATTTTTCTAGTACAGCACGTTGGAACTTATTTTTCGAGTAGCACCCCTGTCCGGAGAGCATAGTACCATTCACGAGCATTCCACGGCCACCTTGGGCAGGACTTTCCGCAATTTTGGATACCCAGAGGCGGTCCCGAGGGGCGGCCAATAATGTTTGTATGGGATACTTAGCCCGTTCCTGCAGTAGAGGTTCAAGACATGCTGCTTGTCTCTCGCGAACAACTCCAAGGTAACGTCTTCCGCCCCGGTTTAGGACCTCGCCAAAGAGTTGATAGTCCTCGGTCTTGGCAGCAACCATCAGTGACACAGGTAGCATCTTGCACACTCGCAAGTGTCGAATGGCTTGGTCATTGTGCTCCGAGGGAAGAGATTCCTTACCGCTTCCCTGGTCCACATAGACGACATAGACTGCTTGCTACATGAGGAATAGCAGCTGAGGGTGCCCGGTATCGAAATTTGTACCCAGGAGAAAAACCAAGGATTTGGTGTCCATCACATAGCTACACCCCAGCGGAAGGGGCCAACCCCAAATGTCGGAACCCGGAACCCCAACTCGAGGGTCCACACCAAAGCGTGGTTGTCAAGAGCCCAAAATCGAGGGACCACAACGAAACGTGGGAATCCTTTCACCCAAGTCTATGGGCTATAACAAACCAAGGAAGCGCTACACCCGAACTCAAGGGGCCCACCTGAAACGTCAAAGTCCTTAAAGCCAACTCCACAGGCCATACAAAAGAGTCCGAGTCAATGACCCCAAATCAAGGTGCAGCAACGAAGCGCAGGAGTGATTACCCCCGACTTGAGGGGCCACACCAAAGCGTGGAGGGCCCCAGATAGAGGGGCCACAACAAAGGGTGGGAGTCCTTTACCCCAACTCAAGGGGCCACATCTTGTCAACGAGCCGCACACTACAGCATCCGATGGGGAGAAGGCAACGACAAAGAGGTTAAACAAGCTGCATGATGGTGAAGATGGGCACGGAGCAAGGGTGGAGAAGATTGTGGTTATTAATGGCAAGAAATCCCATACCCAATTGCATCAAAAGATTAGAAAATGGTACGCGCCAATGCGACGGCAGGTTTGCCCACTCCTCGACTGCCCACAAGGGGCCCTTCATTACCGTCTGCAACTAAGGCAGAGGGTTTTGAATACTCCGCGTTCTGTTTCCAAGCGCCAATTTGGATGCCCTTGGTGACTTGCCAAGTAGCTTACGAAGCCGTTGTAGCTCCTGGACGTACAATGATGAGATGGGGCACGGTTAGGCACCATTGGTAGCGGTGCTATCAGACGGGTGTCTCTCTAGGGTGGTGGGGGGGGGAGGGCTTTCAACTTGCCAAGGGAGGAGAGCATACGTGTGGATGGATATATCAATGTATTCTGCGGATGAAGGATAAGCAATTTCGTAACGTATGTCACACCGGTGCCTTGTTGCCTTGGCGTGCGGCCCACTGATATTTGCCTCTTGTCCGGCAATGTACAGCAGGATTTCGTCAATTTGGTCACTAGGGAGACCCTATGTGTGCAATAGGCTTCAAAATGGTCCCAAAAATGCAAGGTCGAGCAATTTAGGAACTCCACTTCTCATCTGTCACAAATTACGCTTTTGCACAAGGTCTTCATTAACCGTATGAAAGAACAGTTGGAGGATACCACCCATTGGTTCTGCACGTTGCTGTCAAGTGGGTTCCTATTGCAATTGGATGGATGGCAACCAATGTTAAGTCTATGACGAACCAATTATGCGACTCTTAAGAGTCTTGGTGCAGGCAATAAATGTAATGACCCCATTTTGTGATCGGGGGATTGGACACCCAATTTATCGCTCAGAGGAGAGGACCTTTTGCTTGTCTGTAGCGAATAAATTCGGAGTTAAAGTCTCGAACACCTTTATTTTTGTTCACGGTGGACACAATAGCACGCTTGGTCTGGCAGCGGCTTGGTGGGTATTTTGTGTCCCTGGAGTCATTCCACGGCGTGGGCGCGAGCATGAGGATGAAATCTCGGTGCTTCCCTTGACATTTTCCGCAGATATGCCAGATTAAATTCTGTCTTGCCTGCCTGAGAGCCGCTACATTGCAGCTAGTTTCACTATTCGTTTGGTTTTGTTTGAAGTGTTCTTTGAACAACTTGCGGTCTATTCGCAAGGGATGGATTGTGTACCTCGTCAATTGGGATACTTGGTTCCCGAGGATCAGGGAATATTGCCCCGTTGCTGTACACAAGCCGGGGAAAAGAGGAGGAGGGGGGGGGGGGTGAACCTTCATGAATCAAAAGATGAGGTTGTGTTGGTGGAGGGGGTTGACATGAAGAACGCCACACCCTGGAAGAAGCGACCGGCTAATTTACACCACGGAGATAGTGAGGACAAGGCCCGAAAGAAACCACCAAAAAGGGCGAAGGACTACCAATCCGTCAACTCTTTCCACATCAAGGTGGCTGCAGCCCAACACAAGCAAACCCCCAAGAAATATCAGTTGGCTTGTTTGGGTTGTCATGCGTGTTTGTCTCTATGTCTGTGTGTCTCCTCTGCATCGTGGAAAACATTGTGGTGAGGAGTGGGTCACATAGTACCGCAGATAGGTGTAACTCCTGAAATGATCCATGTGCCATTCTTTATGCATGTCATTGGCATTTTTGGCATGACCAGTTTAGGCCCGCATGTCTGCTTTGTTTTTGTTAATCAAGAACAATCAAGAACCCCTTAGCTACAGTTGTTAAGGATCGTGTGATGAGATCTCCTGTACATTGACACTGAGTGCATTAGTAGCGAACGAGCAAAAAATGTAACTCGGATTTTGCATGTGTTTGCCCCTGCACATCCCTTCTTAATTTTTGAGATTGCATTTAGTCCAAGGGATTCAAAAAAGCTCCGTGGAATTAATGCAACATTGGTTTTTACTTAGTTTGGGAGCTGCGGCTCCCAAAAAATGTCAGGAATCACGGATTTTTACTACATGACGTAGCAGGCCCTGCAATCAACTCTCTGTGGCAAAAGATGCTATTGTTGGGGGGGTATGTTGTCAAGCACGAAAGTGCATTCTCTGAAAGTGCTTGGGTACCACCCATTTTCAAGGGGTACCCGTTTGACGGTTGCGCCATTTTGCGAATTTGGTCGCCTAAGACAAATGGGTTGCCGCTCTGCCAAGCGACCGCGCGACGCCCATGGGCCAATATGTGCCTCCGTGATGGAGCATCCAGGACCATTGTGCGACTAGAGGGAAGGAGATCCTTTGCCGCACTTCGCTCAGATGGCCGGCTGCAAGGCCCGCTCGGCCGCAGACCCTGTGGGTTGGCGAGGCACGGGTGCACAAGAGCCCTTGCAAGGTGCTTCGCATAATAGGCTTGTAAGGGCACGCTTCGTTGTGGCCCCTTGATTTGGGGTTATTTACTGCCACGCTTTGGGGTGGACCCTGGTGTTGGAGTTCATATCCGACATTTGGAGCTTGCCCCTTGAGTTGCAGTGAAGGGCTTGCGAACTTTCGTTTGGCCTCTCGGGTTGGGTTAAGGACTCTCACGCTTGGCTCTAGCCCCTTGATTTGGGGTGATTAACTGCCACGTTTTTGTGTGGACGCTCCACTTGGGGTAAAGGGCGCTGAAATTTCGGTTTGACCCCTTGAGTCGGGGTGAACAACTGCCTTGCTTTGGTGTGGCCCCTCCAGTTGGAGTTAAGGACGCCGACATTTGGGCAATCAACACAACACTTTTTGTGCCATATTCGAATTCACACCGCCAACACAATGCTTCGGTGCAAGACCTATGGTTGCAAAGTCACCACAAGGGTTCCTATGCACTATTAGTGTTCCGACAGTCACAAACATTGCTGTGGATTGGGATTCCAACACCCAACAAAAAGTGTCTTGTGCCCTATGTGACTTTCGACGACAAACACAAGGCCTCCTATGATCTAGCTCATGGCTTCTTGCGCCCTCTTCAGGCGCAGCCATGCAGGATGAGGCCGATGACCCCCCCCCATCCCGCAAAAGTGGTGTATTCCTCTACCACTCCACCTCACATCGTATGAATTTTTGGTACTAAAACATGTTTCCTATGCCACAGAGACCCGATGGAAACTGGTGCCGCCATGTGTGCACGCGACGTGCGCATTTCGTAAAAACCCACAACACCCCGAGGACAGCCCTTGTCTTAACGACAACCCCGTTGTCTTGGTTCAGCTACCTTGCGACAATCCGCTGTCTTGACACTGGTCCCGACCCACTGTCCTACGACCGCTACCGGTCTCGGCGCCTATCTCACACCCCTGTCACAAAGCAGCACATTGCATTTCATTTGTCTCCTTAGGCCTTTCATTGTCTGATGCGTCGCTTTTTGTCCTTTGTGTCATGCAACGCGTGCCACATTTGCAAGCCTACATCCAAAGAATCGAGCTCCAGTACGTCTGTGCACTAAAATACGGGCACAATATTTTTCAACCTAGAGAAAAATGGCGGCTGTCCATCTTGAAGTCCACATTCTGCCATTCCGTGGGGACACTTAAAAAACATAACAACTGCGGTACTCGGCCACCATTAACCCAGAATGGATACATGTCCAATGCACCCAGAATGTGTGTTGCCACTGCGGCAGACCGCAATGAATGAGCAACTGTTCCACAACCTGCCCATACTACTCCACCTCCTTATTCATCAAACCATTGTTGTTTGACCAACAACTTTCCATATATCACAGACTAAGGAGCAAGCGGTGGATGACATCAGGCAAGGTGATGCTTGTCCCGGCTAGAGCCACACGCTCTTGAGGCCACACATGCTATTAAATAAGCTGCACAACTTTTGCGTGCTTGGTCTCATCTCGTGCAAACCACCTTTCCACCGCTAAATCGAAATTACCGTCCTTACTAGGCCGCGGTGCATCCTTGTTTTGGAACGGGATGTGCGTAGCTGCTTGCATCACGATCACGGATTGCACTGCACTCAATAGCAAAGGGGGAAGGGCATGGCCCTTTGAAATCCGGCCATCTGAGCATAACCTTTTGAAAATTGCATTTCCTATTTTCGGGCAGCAATGCACCATGTGTCCAACACAATGTGTTCGGGGTATGAAGCGGAGGACAGCCCCCCCTTAGATGGAAATTACAAAATCACTAGGACGGAGGGCTCAGCTCCAAAGTCCTCGAATGCGAGGTCACAATGCCAACAACGGCGTTTCGGTTTGGTGTGCCGAGTGTCCGAACCTAAGCACTACATATGGAACCTTGTGTTGTCTCATCACCATCAACACTAGTCGGAAAGCCTGGTGTTGGCGGTCCAAACTTAAATAATCCACAACGAGCGTTACGTTGACGGATCTTAATTTTGATAGTTCACAACAAGCCTTTTGTGAAGTTTTGGAACGTAAATACGGCACAAGTAGCATTTTGTTTACAGCCCGAGGTTTACACAAAGTAGAGGAAGCCTTGTGCTGAGTGTCCGAAGTTAAGCAGTGCAAAGCAAGCCTTGTGTTGAGTGTCTCAATCTAAGCACTGCACATGAAGCCTTGTGTTGGCTCATGACCATCAAGATTGGTCGGAACACCTTGTGTTGGCAGTCCAAATTGAAATGATCCACAAGGCCTCAAGGATGCATCAGATAGTTACTCCTTAGAAGCATATAGCTTTGAGTGGAGGAACTGGCGGACGAGAGCATCATCTATTAAGAAGATGCCAGCTTACATGAAGGAGCAGGTATGTGGAAGCACAGGACATAGATTGGTGTGAAACAAATGTGATGTCCAAAACTTGAGTACAAATCCAGTTCGTTATGCACACAATATATCCCAAGTAGTTGGCGAATGGTCCCAAACCTGGACATACTCCCCTATAGCAGTCATGTAACAACAAAGATACCTGCCTTTCGACTAGACAAAAGATCTTGAGCGGCTTGCCATTGTTCCCTTGCGAAGCATGTACCGCGATTGATGCAATCGGGGGGTTTTGAAATTATTGAGAGCTGCAGCTTCCTAACGGAGTAAAAGTCCAATTACATGCTGGTATTGGGGTACGAATACAAGTCAAAGGGCGTAGCACGTTGTAGACTGCTATCTGGGAGAAGCTGCACAGTGGAATGTAGTGCTGAGCAGCATCCTTGGCTATTACGTGTGTTATGCAAGTACAGAGGCACCCGAGGAGGTACCGGACAACAGAGGACGAGACGTCTACTACAAAAGCGTGTTTAAAACTTTTGGGAACTGCACTTGGCAAAAAAAAAAGCAACCCTACGCTTTCAAGTTCACATGCAGGGAAGTAGAGGTGGGCGCCACAAAGGGAAAAGAGACTAGCTTGTGACACAACATGATGAAAACCATGTGTGATGTAGCGAGAAACTGGTGACATTTTTTGTGGGGAAAAGAGCGGATGGTAAAAATGGCACAAAATGTGCATTTTAGCTAACAAGTTCCCGTATAAATTTTAGTTGTCTGAGGTAGTATGTCTCAAAAGAGCACTCTCTCGCCGTGGCTCATATGTGCTGAGATCAGTCCGCCACGTGTTCCTCCTGACCGTACTCCCGTCTCGTGACCGAGACATGTCACCGCAAACTTTGCACGGCCTGGGAGAGCGGCCTGCGTGGCACGGGGCAGCGCTCCAGGTGGTCCTAGTGCTACCCGAAGGCTACGAAGGGACGACCGAGTAGGCACTGCTTGTGAGCCACACCCTTTAGCCCATTGGTAAGGGCCCGGTACCGGCCCTCCCTCCGGCGTGGGCACCGGAGGGACAGAAAAAGGCCCTTTGGGGCGTTCTTCGGCACACAATCCGGTAGTGGACATACCGCTGGAGGAGCCCACGGGCTTGCGTGACTGTGACATGGACCTGGCACTGGTTGCGGAGGTCGGGGCTCATGAGCACGACGAGTATCTCCTCATCTAACCCCACCCGCACGGTTGACCCTCTAGCAGTGCGGCCCACAACCTCCTCTATGCACCATCGTGCATGTATAACTGGCGGCCCAGTGAGGGCCTTTATGTGGCCCAGCTGCCTAGAGCGCGGGGCCTGCCAGGTGGACCTTGAACCCCCGCCCCTCCTCGTGGCCGCGACAAGACGCAGTGAGAGGCACCAACGGGTCATAAACGCCTGCCAGCCCATGCCACAAAAGAAGCACACAATAACAGTTGCAGCCATGAAGCACCCAAAACTCAACGCCCGTGCAAGGAGGGGTGAGTGGTGCCCGTCTAGCGTGCACACGTAGAGCGATAAGGCAGGTGGGCCGCCCCGGAACGGGACTGACGGGTGTGTACCAGCTTGCGGGCCACCAAGCGTGAGCGAGGGGGTGGGGGGTCACATACACCACAAACAACCCGCCAGTACGGCCTGAAACAGAAACACAATGTGGGCACACAACAACAAGCGAAAAGAGGGCCGCGGCTTATGTCACCTATCCCTTCCTCCCATTAGCTACTCACCAACCCGACCCCAAAGGGCCCAGAACAAATTTCAGCGCCCATCTCGGCACTTGGCCCATGGCACCTACTCTGAGTCCCGCAAATCTTCACAGGGCTACCGACCCCTTCGCTCCAGTCGGGGAGGGGGGGTGGATCCGTGGGACTCTTTGGCGCTTGACTGCCCTTCGCAATCGCCCCCCCCAAGGTCCCAATGTGGGACCCCATAGTTCCCCACAAGTGCCCAAAGGTCCCCATTGGCCCCCATAGGATCCAAGGGTCCCCATAGGTCCCCATAGAACCCCAAAGGTCCCCATAGGTCCCCATGCGCCCCCATAGGTCTCCAAAGGTCCCCATAGGTGCCCATTGGTCGCCATAGGCAACAATAGTTCCCCAAAGGTGCCCATAGCTACCCATAGGTCCCCAAAGGTCCCCAAAGCTCCCCAAACCTCCCCATAGGTCCCCATAGGTCCCCATAGGTCTCCAAAGGCCCCCATAGGTCCTCAAAAGTCCTCAGAGGTCCCCATTGCGCGCCGTAAGTCTCTAAAAGGCCCCATAGGTCGCCATAGGTCCGCATAGGTTCCCATGAGTTCCCATGGGTCCCCAAAGGTCCCCAGAGGCCAGTGTAGGTCCAAAAAAGTCTAGGTAGAATCCCAATAGGTCCCAAAGGGCCCTCATAGACCCCCTTAGGCCTTCATAGGTCCCCATGGGTCCCCATAGGTCCCCATAGGTCCCAATGGGTCCCCAAAGGTCACCATAGGTCCTGAGAGGTCCCCATAGGTCTTCCAAGGTCCCGATACGTCCGCATAGGTCCCCATAGGTGTCCATAGATCCGCATAGGTCACCATACATCCTCAAAGGACCCTATAGGTCCCCATTCGACCGCTTAGGTCCCCATAGGTCTCCGTAGGTCGCCATAAGTCCCCATAGACCCCCATAGGTCCCCATAGGCCGCCATAGGTCCCCATAACTTCCCATAGACCCGCAAAGGTCCCCATATGTCCCAAGACGTCCCCATAGGTCGCCATGTGTCCCCGTACGTGCGCATGGGTCCCCAAACCTCCCCATGGGTCCCCAAAGGTCCCCATGGGCCCCCATAGGTCTCCAAAGGTCCCCATAGGTCCCCATTGGTCGCCATACGCAACAATACTTCCCCAAAGGTCCCCATAGCTACCCATAGGTCCGCAAAGGTCCCTAGTGGTCCCCAAAGCTCCCCAAAGCTCCCCATAGGTCCCCATAAGCCCCCACAGGTCTCCAAAGGCCCCCATAGGTCCTCAAAAGTCCTCCTGGGTCTCCATTGCGCGCCACAAGTCCCTAAAAGGCCCCATAGGTCCCCATAGGTCCGCATGGGTTCCCATGAGTTCCCATGGGTCCCAAAAGGTCCCAAAAGGTTGCTTTAGGTGCAAATAGGTCTAGATGGATCCCAATAGGTCCCCATGGGCCCTCATAGACCCCCTTAGGCCTTCTCAAGTCCCCATGGGTCCCCGTAGGTCCGCATAGGTCCCAATGGGTCCCCAAAGGTCACCATAGGTCGTGATAGGTCCCCATAGGTCCCTAAAAGTCCCGATACATCCGCATAGGTCCCCATAGATCCGCATAGGTCACCACACGTCATCAAAGGACCCTATAAGTCCCCACTCGACCACTTAGGTCCCCATAGGTCTCCGTAGCACGCAATAAGTCCCCATAGACCCCCATAGGTCCCCATAGGCCGCCATAGGTCCCCATAACTTCCCATAGACCCCCATAGGTCCCGATGTCTCCCAAAACGTCCGCATAGGTCACCATGCGCCCAAATGTCCCCATGGGTCCCCATAGGTCCCCATGGGCCCCCATAGGTACCCATAGGTCCCCATTGGTCGCCATACGCAACAATAGTTCCCCAAAGGTCCCCATAGCTACCCATAGGTCCCTAGTTGTCCCCAAAGCTCCCCAAAGCTCCCCATAGGTCCCCATAAGTCCCCATAGGTCTCCAAAAGCCCCCATAGGTCCTGAAAAGTCCTCATGGGCCCCCACTGCGCGCCATAAGTCCCTAAAACGCCCCATAGGTACCCGTAGGTTCCCATGAGTTCCCATGCGTTCCCATTCGTCCCCGAAGGTCCCCTAAGGTCGCTGTAGGTCCAAATAGGTCTAGGTAGGTCCCAATAGGTTCCAATGGGCCCTCGGTGACCCCCTTAGGCCCTCATGAGTCCCCATGGGTCCCCATAGGTCCCCATGGGTCCCCGAAGGTCACCATAGGTCTAGATAGGAACCATTAGGTTCCCATGGGCCCTCGGAGACCCTCTTAGGTCTTCATAAGTCCATATGGGTCCCCATAGGTCCCCATGGGTCCCCAAAGGTCACCATAGGTCTTGATAGGTCCCCATAGGTACCCATAGGTCCCAATGGGTCCCCAAAGGTCACCATAGGTCCTCATAGGTCCCTATAGGCCCCCCAAAGTCCCGATACGTCCGCATAGGACCCCATAGATCTGCATAGGTCACGATACGTCCTCAAAAGACCCCATGCATCCCCAGTGGACCCCTTAGGTCCCCATAGTTCTCCGTAGCACGCAATAAGTCCCCATAGACGCCCATAGGTCCCCATAGGCCGCCTTCAGTCCCCATAACTTCCCATAGAACCCCAAAGGTCCCCATATGTCCCAAGACGTCCCCATAGGTCGCCATGTGTCCCCGTACGTGCGCATGGGTCCCCAAAGGTCCCCATGGGTCCTCATAGGTCCCCATGGGCCCTCATAGGTTTCAGAAAGTACCTATATATATCCATCGGTCACCATAGGCAACAATAGTTCCCCAAAGGTCCCCAAAGGCCGTTGTAGTTCCAAAAAGGTCTAGATACATCCCGATAGGTCCCCACGGGCCCTCATAGACCCCCTTAGGCCTTCACGACCCCCAAAGTCCCGATACGTCCGCATAGGTCCCCATAGGTCCCCATAGATCCGCATAGGTCACCATACATCCTCAAAGGACCCTATAAGTCCCCATTCGACCCCTTAGGTCCCCATAGGTCTCCGTGGCTCGCAATAAGTCCCCATAGGCCGCCATAGGTCCCCATAACTTCCCATAGACCCGCATAGGTCCCGATATGTCCCAAGATGTCCCCATATGTCGCCATGTGTCCCTGTACGTGCACATGGGTCCCCAAACGTCCCCATGGGTCCCCATAGGTCCCCATGGGCCCCCATAGGTCTCCAAAGGTCCCCGTAGGTGCGCATTGATGGCCATACGCAACAATACTTCCCCAAAGGTCCCCATAGCTACTCATAGGTCCGCAACGGTCCATAGTGGTCCCCAAAGCTCGCCAAAGCTCCCCATAGGTCCCCAAAACTTCCCATAGGTCTCCAAAGGCCCCCATAGGTCCTCAAAAGTCCGCATAGGTCCCCGTTGCGCGCCATAAGTCCCTAAAAGGCCCCACAGGCGGGCACAGGTTCCCATGAGTTCCCATGGGTCCCCAAAGGTCTCGGTAGCTCGCAATAAGTCCCCATAGACCCCCATGGGTCCCAATAGGCCGCCGAGGGTCCCCACAAGTTCCCATAGACCCCCATAGGCCCCCATATCTCCCAAGATGTCCCCATAGGTCGCCATGCTTCCCCGTACGTGCGCATGTGTCCCCAAATGTCCCCATGGGTCCCCATAGGTCCCCATGGGCCCCCATAGGTGTCCAAAGGTCCCCATAGGTCCCCATTGGTCGCCATACGCAACGAGACTTCCCCAAAGGTCCCCATAGCTACCCATAGGTCCGCAAATGTCCCTAGTGGTCCCCAAAGCTCCCCAAAGCTTCCCATAGGTCCCCATAAGTCCCCATAAATATCCAAAAGCCCCTTAGGTCCTCAAAAATCCTCATAGGTCGCCATTGCGCGCCATAAGTCCCTAAAAGGCCCCATAGGTCCCCATGGCTCCGCATAGGTTCCCATGAGTTCCCATGGGTCCCAAAAGGTCCCCAAAGGCCACTGTAGGTCCAAATATTCCTGAATGGATCCCAATAGGTCCCCATGGGCCCTCATAGACCCCTTAGGCCTTCATAAGCCCCCATGGGTCCCCATAGGTCCCCATACGTCCGCATAGGTCCCCATAGGTCCTCCAAAGTCCCCATACGTCCGCATAGGTCCCCATAGATCGGCATAGGTCACCACACATTCTCAAAGGACCGTGTAGGGCCCCATAGATCACCATAGGTCCCCATAGATCCACATAGGTCCCCAAAGTTCCCATAGGCCGCCATAGGTCCCCATAAGTTCCAATAGAGCCCCATAGGTCCCGATATTCCCCAAGACGTCCCCATAGGTCGCCATGTGTCCCCGTACGTGCGCATGGGTCCCCAAAGGTCTCCATGGGACCCAATAGATCCCCATGGGCCCCCATAGGTCTCCAAAGGGCCCCACAGCAGCCCATCGGTCACCATAGGCAACAATAGTTCCCCAAAGGTCCCCATAGCTACCCACCCATAGGTCCCCAAAAGTCCCTAATGGTCCCCAAAGCTCCCCGAAGCTCCCCATAGGTCCCCAAAAGTCCCCATAGGTCTCCAAAGGCCCCCATAGATCTTCAAAAGTCCTCATTGGTCCCCATTGCGTGCCATAAGTCCCTAAAAGGCCCCACAGGTCCCCATAGGCTCACATAGGTTCCCATGAGTTCCCATGGGTCCCCAAAGGTCCCCAAAGGTCACTGTAGGTCCAAATAGGTCTAGATAGGTCCCAATAGGTTCCCATGGGCCTCATAGACCCCCTTAGGACTTCATAATTCCCCATAGGTCCCAATGGGTCCCCAAAGGTCACCATAGGTCCTGATAGGTCCCCAAAGGTCTCCCAAAGTCCGGATACATCCGCATAGGTCCCCATAGATCTGCATAGGTCACCATATGTCCTCAAAGGACCCTATAGGTCCCCATTCGGCCCCTTAGGTCGCCATAGGTCTCCGTCGCTCGCCATAAGTCCCAATAGACCCCCATAGGTCACCATAGGCCGCCATAGGTCCCCATATGTCCCAAGACGTCCCCATAGGTCGCCATGTGTCCCCGTACGTGCGCATGGGTCCTGAAAGGTCCCCATGGGTCCCCATAGGTCCCCATGGGCCCCCATAGGTGTCCAAAGGTCCCCATAGGTCCCCATTGGTCACGAGACGCAACAATAGTTCCCCAAAGGTCCCCATAGCTACCCATAGGTCCGCAAAGGTCCCCAAAGCTCCCCATAGGTCCCCAATAGGTCCCCATAGGTCTCCAAAGGCCCCCATAGGTCCTCAAAAGTGCTCATAGGTCCCCATTGCACGCCATGAGTCCCTAAAAGGCCCCATAGGTCCCCATGGGTCGGGATGGGTTCCCATGGGTTCCCATGGGTCCCCAAAGGTCGCCGTAGGTCCAAATAGGTCTAGATAGGTCTCAATAGGTCCCCATGGGCCCCCATAGACCCCCTTAGGCCTTCATAAGTCCCCATGGGTCCCCATAGGTCCCCATGGGCCCCCATAGGTCTCCAAAGGTCCCCGTAGGTGCGCATTGATGGCCATACGCAACAATACTTCCCCAAAGCTCCCCATAGCTACTCATAGGTCCGCAACGGTCCATAGTGGTCCCCAAAGCTCCCCAAAGCTCCCCATAGGTCCCCAAAACTTCCCATAGGTCTCCAAAGGCCCCCATAGGTCCCCAAAAGTCCGCATAGGTCCCCGTTGCGCGCCATAAGTCCCTAAAAGGCCCCATAGGTGGGCACAGGTTCCCATGAGTTCCCATGGGTCCGCAAAGGTCTCGGTAGCTCGCAATAAGTCCCCATCGACCCCCATGGGTCCCAATAGGCCGCCGAGGGTCCCCACAAGTTCCCATAGACCCCCATAGGCCCCCATATCTCCCAAGATGTCCCCATAGGTCGCCATGCTTCCCCGTACGTGCGCATGTGTCCCCAAATGTCCCCATGGGTCCCCATAGGTCCCCATGGGCCCCCATAGGTGTCCAAAGGTCCCCATAGGTCCCCATTGGTCGCCATACGCAACAAGACTTCCCCAAAGGTCCCCATAGCTACCCATAGGTCCGCAAAGGTCCCTAGTGGTCCCCAAAGCTCCCCAAAGCTTCCCATAGGTCCCCATAAGTCCCCATAGATATCCAAAAGCCCCTTAGGTCCTCAAAAATCCTCATAGGTTGCCATTGCGCGCCATAAGTCCCTAAAAGGCCCCATAGGTCCCCATGGCTCCGCATAGGTTCCCATGAGTTCCCATGGGTCCCAAAAGGTCCCCAAAGGCCACTGTAGGTCCAAATATTCCTGAATGGATCCCAATAGGTCCCCATGGCCCCTCATAGACCCCCTTAGGCCTTCATAAGCCCCCATGGGTCCCCATAGGCCCCCATAGGTCCTGATAGGTCCCCATAGGTCCTCCAAAGTCCCCATACGTCCGCATAGGTCCCCATAGATCGGCATAGGTCACCACACATTCTCAAAAGACCGTGTAGGTCCCCATTCGATCCCTTAGGTCCCCATAGGTCTCCGTAGCTCGCAATAAGTCCCCAGAGAACCCCATAGATCACCATAGGTCCCCATAGATCCACATAGGTCCCCAAAGTTCCCATAGGCCGCCACAGGTCCCCATAAGTTCCAATAGAGCCCCATAGGTCCCGATATGCCCCAAGACGTCCCCATAGGTCGCCATGTGTCCCCGTACGTGCGCATGGGTCCCCAAAGGTCTCCATGGGACCCAATAGATCCCCATGGGCCCCCATAGGTCTCCAAAGGGCCCCACAGCAGCCCATCGGTCACCATAGGCAACAATAGTTCCCCAAAGGTCCCCATAGCTACCCACCCATAGGTCCCCAAAAGTCCCTAATGGTCCCCAAAGCTCCCCGAAGCTCCCCATAGGTCCCCATAAGTCCCCATAGGTCTCCAAAGGCCCCCATAAGTCTTCAAAAGTCCTCATTGGTCCCCATTGCGTGCCATAAGTCCCTAAAAGGCCCTATAGGTCCCCATAGGCTCACATAGGTTCCCATGAGTTCCCATGGGTCCCCAAAGGTCCCCAAAGGTAACTGTAGGTCCAAATAGGTCTAGATAGGTCCCAATAGGTTCCCATGGGCCTCATAGACCCCCTTAGGACTTCATAATTCCCCATAGGTCCCAATGGGTCCCCAAAGGTCACCATAGGTCCTGATAGGTCCCCAAAGGTCTCCCAAAGTCCGGATACATCCGCATAGGTCCCCATAGATCTGCATAGGTCACCATATGTCCTCAAAGGACCCTATAGGTCCCCATTCGGCCCCTTAGGTCCCCATAGGTCTCCGTCGCTTGCCATAAGTCCCAATAGACCCCCATAGGTCACCATAGGCCGCCATAGGTCCCCATATGACCCAAGACGTCCCCATAGGTCGCCATGTGTCCCCGTACGTGCGCATGGGTCCTGAAAGGTCCCCATGGGTCCCCATAGGTCCCCATGGGCCCCCATAGGTGTCCAAAGGTCCCCAGTGGTCCCCATTGGTCGCGAGACGCGACAATAGTTCCCCAAAGGTCCCCATAGCTACCCATAGGTCCGCAAAGGTCCCCAAAGCTCCCCACAGGTCCCCAATAGGTCCCCATAGGTCTCCAAAGGCCCCCATAGGTCCTCAAAAGTCCTCATAGGTCCCCATTGCACGCCATGAGTCCTTAAAAGGCCCCATAGGTCCCCATGGGTCGGGATGGGTTCCCATGGGTTCGCATGGGTCCCCAAAGGTCGCCGCAGGTCCAAATAGGTCTAGATAGGTCTCAATAGGTCCCCATGGGCCCCCATAGACCCCCTTAGGCCTTCATAAGTCCCCATGGGTCCCCATAGGGCCCCAAAGGTCCCAATGGGTCCCCAAAGGTCACCATAGGTTCTGATAGGTCACCATAGGCCCCCCAAAGTCCCGATACGCCCACATAGGTCCCCATAGGTCCCCATAGATCCGCTTAGGTCCCCATAGGTCTCCGTAGGTCGCAATAAGTCCCCATAGACCCCCATAGGTCCCCATAGGCCGCCATAGGTCCCCATAAGTTCGCATAGACCCCGATAGGTCCCCATATGTCCCAAGACGTCCCCATAGCTTGCCATGCGTCCCCGTACGTGCACAAGGGTCCCCATAGGCCCCCAAGGCCCCTCGTATATCCCAAAAGGTCACCATAGGTGCCCATGGGGGCACATAGGCACCCATGCGCCCCAATTGGTCTCCATAGGGCCACATAGCTCCCGTTAGGTCCACATAGATCAACATAGGTCGCCGTAGGTCCCCATAGGTCCGAATAGGTCCCCAAAATTTCCCATAGGTCCCCATAGGTCCGCAAAATTTCCCATAGGCAATCATACGTCCCCATATGTCCCCATGCGTCCCCGTAGCTCCGCATGGGTCCCCAAAGGCTCCAATGGGTCCCCATAGGTCCCCAAGGGCCCCCATATATCGGAAAAGTTCACCATCAATGCCCAAAGGTGCGCATAAGCACCCATAGGCCTCCACCGTTCTCCATAGGTTCCATTGGGTACCCGTAGGTCCACCTAGGTCCACATAGGTCCGAATAGGTCCATAAAATTTCCCATAGGCACCCATAGGTCCCCATAGGAACCCAAAATTTCGCATGGGCACCCGAACGTCCCGGAAAACCCCCATAGGTCCGCACACGTCCGCGTAGGTCCCCATCGGTCCCCATACAACCGCGTAGCTCACCAAAGGTCCCCACAGGTCCCCAAAGGTCCCCAAAGACCAGCATAGGCCCCCATAGGTCCCCATGGACCCCAATACGTCCCCATTGGACCCAATAGGTCACCAAATGTCCCCACAGGTCCCCAAAAAGTCCCCATGGACCCCCATAGGTCACCATAGATCCCCATGCGTCCCAAAACGTCCAAAAAGGTACCCATACGTCCACATGGGTTCCCATAGGTCCGCATAGGTCCCTATGGGGCCCCATAGGTCTCCAAACAGCCTAATAGTTCCTCACCCATAGGACCACATAGGTCCCCATAGGTCGCCATGGGTCCCCACAGGTCCCCAAAGGTTCCCATGGGTCCCCAAAGGTCCCCATAGGCGTCCCCCCCGTACGTGCCCAAAGGCCGCCATTGACCCCCATAGTTGCCCGTAGGTCCCCTTAGGTCCTGAGAGACCCCGTGTGCACGCATAGCTCCCCAAAGGTCCCCATATGTCCCCATACCTCCCCAAGGACCCATGGGGAGCTTTGGGGAGGTATGCCGTTCTATCGGAACCTATTCGGACCAATGGGTGCCTACGGGGAACTTTGGGACGTATGGGGACCTTTGAGGACCTTTGAGGACCTATTGCGTACCTATTGGGACCTATTGGGACCTATGGGGGCCTACGCTGACCTATGGGGACGCATGGGGACCCATGAGGACGCATTGGGGCCTATGTGCACCCGTGGGGACTTATGGGGGCCAATTGGGACCCATGGGGACCTATAGGCACCGTTGGGAGCCTATGGGTGCGTATTGGGATGTTTGGGGAGCCATTGTTGCCTATGGGATGTATGGGGACCTTTGAGGACCTTTGAGAACATTTGAGGGACTATTGGGGACCTTTGGGACTTATGGTGACCAGTGGGGGCTTTCCGGACCTATGGGGACGTATGGTGACCTATGCAAACCTTTGGGCACCTGTGGAGACCTATGGGGGCCTATGAGGCCCTTAGGGACCTATGCACACGTGTGGCTGTACGGGACCTCAAGTGTCGAATGGGGATGTATGGGGACCTTATAGGACCCTGTGGGGACCTACGGGGACCGATGGGGATCTATCCGGACCTATGGGGACCTTTGGAGACCTATGGGGACCCATGGGGAGCTCTGGGGAGGTATGTTGATCTGTCGGGACCTATTTGGACCTATGGGTGCGCTACAGGGAACTTTGGGACCTACTCCCCCTAGCTTGTAAGACCTGCTAATTATTTATTTCCACTGCCTACCCGCGGATTAGCGGGGAAGAAAATGAAAAATTATTCCATTGCACCGCAGATTAGCGGATATTTGAAGGAATTTATCTGCTAAATTGTTTTTGCCTCGATCGCTTCCACTATGCCCTAATAGGAAAAAAAATTTTGTGGCGCCTTCCGCGCCGTGTCCCATGGTTTCTATGTTGTCCTCCTACGAATACTACAAACGCGGCATACGGCAAAACACACAGGACGGAGCAAAAAGCATTGGTTGAAAACCCATTACCCATAACAGCAGGCAATGTTCCCGCTGTGATTTGCGTCTCGAAATCTTAGGCATGTTCAAACCAATCAATCAAATACTGCGGCAACGATGCACGAGGTGAATTAGGATTTGTACAGCAAAACGTCATGACACCGGACTTTTGACAGGGTGATGCTAAAAACCGGAAAAATCATTTGATAGATGCAACAAACGCATTCATACCTGCCGGAAAAACTTCAAAAAGTCTTGCCCCAAGAACCCAAATCTCAGCTGTTAGAGGGCCAAGAGGGGCAGGATGAGTGCAAACACCAAAACTGGTCACATGTACATGAGCGAAAGCCGCAGCGGGCGGTGACAAATCGTCGCAGAACTGCGCCATAATAATTAATTATGCTGCAGCAGGCTCGCAGATTCGCACAAAATTTTCAATGGGCGCAGAAATATCGATTCGCAGGTTTTACAAGCTAGGGGGAGTATGGGGACCTTTGAGGACCTTTGAGGACCTATTGCAAACCTGTTGGGACATATGGGGACCTATGGAGGCCTATGGTGATCTATGGGGACCCATGGGGACCCATGAGGACGTATTGGGACCTAGGTGCACCCATGGGTACTTGTGCGGACCACTTGGGACCCATGGGAACCTATGTGGGCCCATTGGGGCCTATGGTGACCTATTGGGGTCTTTGAGGACCTATTGGGAACTATCTGGACCTATGGGGCCCTATGGGAACCTAAAAGGACCTATGGGACCTAATGTGGACCTATCGGCACATATGGCGACCTTTGCGGACGTATGGACACATAATGGGGTCTATGCGGACCTATGGGGTCCCTTGGCAACCTATGTGGACTTATAGGGACCTATGGCGATCTAACGGCAGCTTGGGGAAGCTATGGGGATCTATAGGGACCTCCGAGGACTTTTGAGGGTGTTTGAGCACCTATTGTTGAACTTTGGGACATATGGGGACCGGTGGGAGCTTTCAGGACCTATGGGGACCTATGGCGACCTATGGGAACTTTCGGGACCTATGCGGACCTATGGGGCCCTATGAGGGCCTATGTGGACCTATGCAGACCTATGGTTGTATGGGGACCTTAGGGGCCGTATGGGGACCTATGCGGACCTTAGAGCACCTATGGGGAGCTACGGGGACCGATGGGGCTCTATCGGGACTTAGGGGGACCCATGGGGACCCACCGGGACCCATGGGGACCTATGGGGACCCACGGGGAGCTTTGGGAAGGTATGCGGATCTATCGGGACCTATTCGAACCTATGGGTGCCTATGGGGAATTTTATGACCTATTGGTACCCTTGAGGACCTTTGAGGATCTATGGTTTACCTATTGGGACCTATTGGGACCTATGGTGGCCTACGGTGACCCACGGGGACCTACGGGGACCCTGGGGACGTATTGTGAACTATGTGCGCCTGTGGGGACTAATGGGGACCGATTGGGGCCCATGGGGACCTATGTGGCGTATGTGAGCCTATGGAGACCTTTGCGGACCTATGGACACATAATGGGGTCTATGGGGACCTATGGGGGCCCTTTGAGACCTATGGGGACTTATAGGGACCCGCGGGGACCTATTTGGAGTTTGGAGAACCTATGGAGACCTATAGGGTCCATTGGGAACCTATGGGTGCGTATGGTGACCTTTGGGGAGCCATTGTTACCTATGGGACGTATGGGGACCTCCGAGGACCTTTGAGGACGTTTGAGGACCTATTGGGGACCTTTGGGACTTATTGGGGTTATTGGGAGCTTACAGCAACTATGGGGACCTATGGTGACCTATGCAGACCTTTGGGGACCTATGGAGAACTATGGAGGCCTGTGAGGGCCGATTGGACCTATGCACACTTGTGGCAATATGGGGACCTCAGGTGCCAAATGGGGACATATGGGGACCGTAGAGGACTCATGAGGACCTACGGGGACCAATGGGGGTTTATTGGAACCTATGGGGACCTTTGGGGACCCATCGGGACCCATGGGGACCCATGGGGAGCTTTGGGGAGGTATGCGGATCTATCAGAACCTATTCGGACCTATGGGTGCCTATGGGGACCTTTACGACGTATGGGGACCTTTGAGGACCTTTGAGGACCTATTGCGCACCTATTGGGACCTATAGGGGTGTACGATGACCTATGGGGACCCATGGGGACCCATGAGGACGTATTGGGACCTATGTGCACCCATGGGTACTTGTGCGGACCACTTGAGACCCATGGGAACCTATGTGGGCCCATTGGGGCTCATCGTGACCTATTGGGGTCTTTGGGGACCCATTGGGAATTATTTGGACCTATGGGGCCCTACGGGAACCTAAAGGGACCTATGGGGCCTAATGCGGACCTATCGGCAAGTATGGCGACCTTTGCGGACGTATGGACACATAATGGGGTCTATGCGGACCAATGAGGCCCGAGGAGGACCTATGGGGTCCCTTGGCAACCTATGAGAACTTATAGGGACCTATGGCGATCTAACGGCAGCTTGGGGAAGCTATGGGGATCTATAGGGACCTCCGAGGACTTTTGAGGGCGTTTGAGCACCTATTGTAGAACTTTGGAACATATGGGGACCAGTGGGAGCTCTCAGGACCTATGGGGACCTATGGCGACCTATGGGAACTTTGGGGACCTATGCGGACCTATGGGGCCCTATGAGGGCCTATGGGGACCTATTTAAACCTATGGTTGTATGGGGACCTTAGGGGCCGTATGGGGACCTATGCGGACCTTAGAGGACCTATGGGGAGCTACGGGGACCGATGGGGCTCTATCGGGACTTAGGGGGACCTTTGGGGACCCATGGGGACCTATGGGGACGCATGGGGAGCTTTGGGAAGGTATGCGGATCTATCGGGACCCATTCGAACGTATGGGTGCCTATGGGGACCCATGAGGACACATTGGGGCCTATGTGCACCCATGGGGACTTATGGGGACCAATTGGGGTCTTTCGGGACCTATTAGGACCTATCCGGACCTATGGGGCCCTATGGGAACGTGAAGGAACCTTTGGGGACCATTGGGAGCTTTCAGGACCTATGGGGACCTATGGCGACCTCGGGGGAGCTTTGGGGACATATGGAGACCTATGGGGCCCTATGAGGGCCTACGGGGACCTATGCAGACATGTGGTTGTATGGGGACCTCGGGTGTCGAATGGGGACCCATGCGGAACTTAGAGGACTTAGGGGGACCTACAAGGACCTGTGGGGGTCTATCGGGACCTATGGGGACCAGCTATGTGTATAAAGTCTGATGTCTGATGTCTGATAAGGGATGTTGTGTGTGCGGTCTGTCCAAGAAGATGTCTGATATTCTTATCTACTGGAGTTGGGTCTAGGGGTCTAAGGCCTAGAGGAAATTGGGAGAAAATATGCCTAAATCTAAATCAACCCCACCCCCAAATGAAAAAAACAAAAAGGGAGGACACAATTGAAAAATCATTGGGGAAACACCTTGGACAATCAGAAACATGGCAGTACAAAAGTAAAAAAGACTTTGAACACCAAAATGGGAAAATGAGGAAAATGTGTGAGCAAGGAAAGTGGCAAACAAAAGGGGTCCATAGGCCCCATAGGGCACCATGGGCCCCCAAGGGTGCCCATAGGTCGCCAAAGGTGCCAATAGGTCCCCATAGGCCGCCATAGGCCCCCAAAGGTGCCCATGGGTCCCCAGAGGTGCCCATAGGTCCCCAAAGATCGCCCTAGATGCCGATGAGTCCCCATCGGCCCCCATAGGTCCCCATTGGTCCCCAAAGGTGCCCATAAGTCCCCATAGGTCCTCACAGGCCGCCATAGGCCTCCACAAGCCCCCATAGGTCCCCATAGGCCCCCATAGGCCCCCGAAGGTGCACATGGGCCCCCGTAGGCCCCAATAGGTCCCCATAGACCCCCAAAGGTCCCTATGCGGATCTATGGGGACCTATGGGGACCTATGTGGACGTATCGGGACTTTGGGGGACCTATGGGGACCTATCAGGACCTATGGTGACCTTTCAGGACCCATTGGGGCCTATGGGGACCTATGGGGACCCATGGGGACCTATGAAGGCCTAACGGCTCTATGAAGGCCCACGGGGACCTATTGGAATCTATCTAGACTCTTTTGGACCTACATCGACGTCCATAGGGACCTATGGGGACCTATGGGGACCTTTGGGGGCCTATGGGGGCCATTGGGACCTATGGGGACCTATAAAATATTTTTGATCAGGAAAATCCTGTGGTGGGGTCGTCGGTCGCTCGATCAGGAGGGGCGTGGTGTTCGAAAACTCCTCTAACTCCAACTGCTCGGACTTAAACACTGATGGCAACAGCGGCAGCACAAATCAAGACGAACACGTGCAAATACATTGGGGCCTATGGGGGCCTATGGGAGCGTATGGGGGCCTATGGGGGCCTATGGGCACCTTTGGGGACCTTTGGGGACCTATGGGTCCTATGGGGACCTTTAGGGACCTATGGGGGCCTTTCGGACCTATCGGGGCCTTTGGGGGCCTATGGGGGCCTATGGGGGCCTATGGGGGCCTATGGGGACCTATGGGGGCCTATGGGGGCCTATGGGGGTCTATGGGGACCTATTGGGGCCCATGGCGGCATATGGGGCCTATGGGGACCTATGTGGGCCTATGGGGACCTATGGGGACCTATGGCGGCTTGTAGGGACCTATGGGGGCCTATGGGGGCCTATGGGGACCTATGGGGGCCTATGGGGACCTATGGGGACCTGTCTATGGGGACCTATGGGGGCCATTGGGACCTATGGGGGCCATTGGACCTATGGGGACCTATGGGGACCTATGGGGGCATATGGGGACCTATGGGGGCCTTGTGGGGGCTTGTGGGCCTATGGGGACTTTTGGGTGCTTGTGGGGACCTATGGGGGCCTATGGGGGTCTATGGGGGCCTATGGGGCTCTATGGGGGCCATTGGGACCTATGGGGACCTATGGGGGCCTATGGGGACCTTTGGGGGGCCTATGGGGGCCTATGGGGGCCTATGGGCACCTCTGGGGACCTTTGGGGACGTATGGGGGCCTATGGGGACCTTTGGGGACCTATGGGGGTCTGTGGGGACCTATGAAGGGTTATCGGGGTCTATGGGGACCTATTGGGGCCTATGGGGGCCTGTGGGGGTCTACCCGGACCTTTGGGGACCTATGGGCACCTTTGGGGACCCATGGGCACCTATGGGGATGGGGGCCGATGGGGACTCATCGGCATCTAGGGGGACCTATGGGGGCCTATGGGGGCCTATGGGGGCCTATGGCGGCCTATGGGGGCCTATGGGGACCTTTGGGGGTCTATGGGGACCTATTGGGGCCTATGGGGGCCTATGGGCACCTTTGGGGGCCTATGGGGGCCTGTGGGGGCCTGTGGGGGCCTATGGGGACCTATGGGGACCTATGGGGGCTTGTGGGGGCCTATGGGGGCCTGTGGCGACCTATGGGGGCCTATGGGGGTCTCAGGGGACCTATGGGGGCCTTTTCGGGCCTATGGGGGTCTATGGGGACCTACGGGGGCCTAGTGGCACCTTTGGGGACCTGTGGGGGCCTATGGGGACCTTTGGGGGCCTATGGGCGCCTATGGGGGCCTATGAGGGCCTATGGGAGCCGACGGGGGCCTATTGGCACCTTTGGGGACCTATGGGCATCTTTGGGCACCTTTGGGGGTCTATGGGGACCTATTGGGGCCAATGGGGGGCTATGGGCACCTTTGGGGACCTATGGGCACCTTTGGGAACCTATGGGAGCCTATGGCCTATGGGGGTCTATGGGGACCTGTGGGGACCTATGGGGGTCTATGGGGACCTATGGGGACCTATGGGGGCCTATGGGGGCCTTTGGGCACCTTTGGGGACCTATGGGCACCTATGGGGATGGGGGCCGATGGGGACTCATCGGCATCTAGGCGGACCTATGGGGGCCTATGGGTGCCTATGGGGTCACCATACATCCTCAAAGGACCCTATAAGTCCCCATTCCATACACGTCCCCATAGACCCCCATAGGCCTCCATAGGTCCCCACAAGCCCCCACAGGTCCCCATGGTTCCCCATATGCCCCCATAGGTCCCCATAGTTCCCAATGGCCCCCACAGGTCCCCATAGACCCCCACAGGTCCCCATAGGTCCCCATAGGCCCCCATAGGCCCCCATGGGACTCCATAGGGCCCCCATAGGTCCCCATAGGCCCCCAAAGGCCCCCAAAGGTCCCCATAGGCCCCCAAAGGTCCCCATAGGCCCCCAAAGGCCCCCATAGGTCCCCATAGGTCCGAAAGGCCCCCATAGGCTCCATAGGTCCCCAAAGAGCCCCATAGGCCCGCATAGGCCCCCACAGGTCCCCATAGGTCCGCATATGCCCCGATAGGCCCCGATAGGTCCCCGTAGACCCCCATAGGCCCCCAAAGGCCCCCACAGGTCCCCACAAGCCCCCATAGGTCCCCATAGGTCCCAAAGGCCCCAATGGGTCCCCATAGGTCCCCATAGACCCCCATAGGCCCCCATAGCCCCCAACAAATCCCCATAGGTCCCCATATGCCCCCATAGGTCCCCATAGGTCCCCATAGACCCCCATAGGCCCCCATTGACCCCCAAAATATTTGACAGATGTATGTCCGTCAAATATTTGGGGGGTCCACACCCCCAAAATATTTGACGGATGTATGTCCGTCAAATATTTGACGCATGTCCATGCGCCAGTTATCTTGGGGGTGTAGACCCCCCAAATATTTGACGGGTGTATGTCCGTCAAACATTCGTCGCATGTCCATGCGTGAGTTATCTTGGGGGAGTAGACCCCCAAAATATTTGACGGATGTATGTCCGTCAAATATTTGGGGGGTCTACACCGCCAAAATATTTGACGGATGTATGTCCGTCAAATATTTGGGGGGTCTACACCCCGAAAATATTTGACGGATGTATGTCCGTCAAATATTTGACGCATGTTCATGCGTCAGTTATCTGAGGGGTGTAGACCCCCAAAATATTTGACGGATGTATGTCCGTCAAATATTTGGGGGGTCTACAACCCCGAAATATTTGACGGATGTATGTCCGTCAAATATTTGGGGGGTCTACACCGCCAAAATATTTGACGGATGTATGTTCGTCAAATATTTGGGGGGTCTACACCCCAGCAGTATTTGACGGATGTATGTCCGTCAAATATTTGACGCATGTCCATGCGTCAGTTATCCGGGGGGTCTACGCCCCCAAAAATTTTAACGCATGCATGTCCGTCAAATGATTGGGGGGTCTACACCCCCAAAATATTTGACCGATGTATGTGCATCAAACATTTGTCGCATGTCCATGCTTCGGTTATCTAGGGGGTGTAGACCCCAAAAATATTTGACGGATGTATGTCCGTCAAATTTTGGGGGGTCTACACCCCCAAAATGTTTGACTGATGTATGTTCGTCAAACATTTGGGGGGTCTACACCCCAGCAGTATTTGACGGATGTATGTCCGTCAAATATTTGACGCATGTCCATGCGTCAGTTATCTGGGGGGTGTAGACCCCCACAATATTTAACGCATACATGTCCGTCAAACATTTGGGGAGTCTACATCCCTAAAATACTTGCCGGATGTATGTGCGTCAAACATTTGTCGCATGTCCATGCGTCAGTTATCTGGGGGGAGTAGACCCCCCAATATTTGACGGATGTATGTCCGTCAAATATTTCGGGGGTCTACGGCCCGGAAATATTTGACGGATGTATGTCCGTCAAACATTTGACGCATGTCCATGCGTGAATTATCTGGGGGGTGTAGACCCCCAAAATATTTGACGGATGTAGGTCCGTCAAATATTTGGGGGGTCTACTCCCCCAAAATATTTGACGGATGTATGTCCGTCAAACATTTGGGGGGTCTACACCCCAGCAATATTTGACGCATGTATGTCCGTCAAATATTTGACGCATGTCCATGCGTCAGTTATCTGGGGGGTGTAGACCCCCCAAACATTTGAAGGAAATACATCCATCAAATATTTGGGGGGTCTACACCCCAGCAATATTTGACGGATGTATGTCCGTCAAATATTTGAGGCATGTCCATGCGTCAGTTATCTGGGGGGTGTAGACCCCCGAAACATTTGACGGATGTATGTCCGTCAAATATTTGACGCATGACCATGCGGCAGCTATGTGGGGGGCGTAGACCCCCCAAACATTTGACGGATGTATGTCCGTCAAATATTTGGGGGGTCTACTCCCCCTAAATATTTGACGGATGTATGTCCGTCAAATATTTGGGGGGTCTACACCCCCCAAAATATTTGACGCATGACTGTCCGTCAAATATTTGACGCATGCCCATGCGTCAGTTATCTGGGGGGTGTAGACCCCCGAAATATTTGACGGATGTATGTCCGTCAAATATTTGGGGGGTCTACACCCCCAAAAGATTTGACGGATGTATGTCCGTCAAATATTTGGGGGGTCTACCCCCCCCAAATATTTGACGGATGTATGTCCGTCAAATATTTGGCGCATGCCCATGCGTCAGTTATCTAGGGGGTGTAGACCCCCAAAATATTTGACGGATATATGTCCGTCAAATATTTGGGGGGTCTACACCCCCAAAAGATTTGACGGATGTCTGTCCGTCAAATATTTGGGGGGTCTACACCCCAGCAATATTTGATGGACGTATGTCTGTCAAATATTTGACGCATGACCATGCGGCAGCTATGTGGGGGGCGTAGACCCCCCAAACATTTGATGGATGTATGTCCGTCAAATATTTGGGGGGTCTACTCCCCCTAAATATTTGACGGATGTATGTCCGTCAAATATTTGGGGGGTCTACACCCCCCAAAATATTTGACGCATGTCTGTCCGTCAAATATTTGACGCATGCCCATGCGTCAGTTATCTGGGGGGTGTAGACCCCCGAACTATTTGACGGATGTATGTCCGTCAAATATTTGGGGGGTGTACACCCCCAAAAGAATTGACGGATGTATGTCCGTCAAATATTTGGGGGGTCTACCCCCTAGCAATATTTGACGGATGTATGTGTGTCAAATATTTGAAGCATGTCCATGCGTCAGTTATTTGGGGGGTGTAGACCCCCCAAATATTTTACGGATGTATGTCCGTCAAATATTTGGAGGGTCTACTCCCCGAAAATATTTGACGGATGTATGTCCTTCAAATATTTGACGCATGTCCATGCGTCAGTTATCTTGGGGGTGTGGACCCCCAAAATATTCGACCGATGTATGTCCGTCAACTATTAGGGGGGTCTACTCCCAAAAAATATTTGACGGATGTATGTCCGTCAAACATTTGACGCATGTCCATGCGTGAGTTATCGGGGGGGTGGAGACCCCCGAAATATTTGACGGATGTATGTCCGTCAAATATTTGGGGGGTCTACACCCCCAAAATATTTGACGGATGTATGTCGGTCAAATATTTGGGGGGTCTAAACGCCAGAAATATTTGACGGATGTATGTCCGTCAAATATTTGACGCATGTCCATGCGTCGGTTATCTGGGGGGTGTAGACCCCGTAAATATTTGACGGATGTATGTTCGTCAAATATTTGGGGGATCTACACCCCCAAAATATTTGACGGATGTATGTCCGTCAAATATTTGAGGGGTCTACACCCCAAAAATATTTGACGGATGTATGCCCGTTCAATATTTGACGCATGTTCATGCGTCAGTTATCTGCGGGGTGTAGACCCCCAAAATATTTGACGGATGTATGTCCGTCGAATATTTGGGGGTCTACTCCCCCAAAATATTTGACGGATGTATGTCCGTCAAAGATTTGAAGCATGACCATGCGTCAGTTATCTGGGGGGTGTAGACCCCCAAAATATTTGACGGATGTATGTCCGTCAAATATTTGGGGGGTCTACACCCCCAAAAGATTTGACGGATGTATGTCCGTCAAATATTTGGGGGGTCTACTCGCAGAAGATATTTGACGGATGTATGTCCGTCAAATATTTGAAGCATGTCCATGCGTCAGTTATCTAGGGGGTGTAGACCCCAAAAATATTTGACGGATGTATGTCCGTCAAATATTTGGGGGGTCTACACCCCCCAAAATATTTGACGGATGTATGTCCGTCAAATATTTGACGCATGTCCATGCGTCAGTTATGTGGGGGGTGTAGACCCCCAAAACATTTGATTGATGTATGTCCGTCAAATATTTGGGGGGTCTACAGCCCCCAAATATGTGACGGATGTATGTCCGTCAAATGTTTGGGGGGTCTACACCCCCAGCGATATTTGACGGATGTATGTCCGTCAAATATTTGAAGCATGTCCATGCGTCAGTTATCTGGGGGTGTAGACCCCCAAAATATTTGACTGATGTATGTCCGTCAAATATGTGGGGGGTCTACACCCCAAATAAATTTGACGGATGTATGTCTGTCAAATATTTGACGCAGGCCCATGTGTCACTTATTTGGGGGGTGTAGACCCCCAAATATTTGACGGATGTCTGTCCGTCAAACATTTGGGGGGTCTACACCCCAGCAATATTTGACGGATGTATGTCCGTCAAATATTTGACGCATATCCATGCGTCAGTTATCTTGGGGGTGTAGACCCCCGAAATATTTGACGGATGTATGTCCGTCAAATATTTGGGGGGTCTACAGCCCCCAAATATTTGACGGATGTATGTCCGTCAAATATTTGGGGGGTCTACACCCCCCAAATATTTGACGGATGTATGTCCGTCAAATGTTTGGGGGGTCTACACCCCAGCAACATTTGACGGATGTATGTCCGTCAAATATTTGACGCATGTCCATGCGTCAGTTATCTGGGGGGTGTAGCCCCCCAAAATATTTGACGGATGTATGTCCGTCAAATATTTGGGGGGTCTACACCCCCAAAATATTTGACGGATGTATGTCTGTCAAATATTTGACGCATGCCGATGCGTCACTTATTTGGGGGGTGTAGACCCCCCAAATATTTGACGGATGTATGCCCGTCAAATATTTGGGGGGTCTACACCCCATCAATATTTGACGGATGTATGTCCGTCAAATATTTGACGCATGTCCATGCATCAGTTATCTGGGGGGTGTAGACCCCCAAAATATTTGACGGATGTATGTCCGTCAAATATTTGACGCATGTCCATGCGTCAGCTATCTGGGGGGTCTACCCCCCCAAAATATTTGACGGATGTATGTCCGTCAAATATTTGACGCATGTCCGTGCGTCAATTATGTGGGGGGTGTAGACCCTCAAAATATTTGACGGATGTCTGTCCGTCAAATATTTGACGCATGCCCATGCGTCAGTTATCTGGGGGGTGTAGACCCCAAAAATATTTGACCGATGTATGTCCGTCAAATATTTGGGGGGTCTACTCCCCCAAAATGTTTGACGGATGTATGTCCGTCAAATATTTGGGGGGTCTACACCCCAGAAATATTTGACGGATGTATGTCTCTGAAATATTTGACGCATGTCCATGCGTCAGTTATGTGGGGGGTCTAGACCCCCAAAATATTTGACGGATGTCTGTCCGTCAAATATTTGGGGGGTCTACACCCCAAAAATATTTGACGGATGTATGTCCGTCAAATATTTGGGGGGTCTACACCCCAGAAATATTTGACGGATGTATGTCCGTCAAATATTTGACGCATGCCCATGCGTCAGTTATCTGGGGGGTGTAGACCCCCCAAATATTTGACGGATGTATGTCCGTCAAATATTTGGGGGGTCTACAACCGCAGCAATATTTGACGGATGTATGTCCGTTAAATATTTGACGCATGTTCATGCGTCAGTTACCAGCGGGGTGTAGGCCCCCAAATATTTGACCGATGTATGTCCGTCAAATATTCGGGGGGTCTACTCCCCGACAATATTTGACGGATGTATGTCCGTCAAATATTTGACGCATGTCCATGCGTCAGTTAACTTGGGGGTCTACTCCCCCAAAATATTTGACGGATTTATGTCCGTCAAATATTAGGGGGGTCTACACCCCAGAAATATTTGACGGATGTATGTCCGTCAAATATTTGGGGGTTCTACACCCCCAAAATATTTCACTGATGTATGTCCGTCAAATATTTGACGCATGCCCATGCGTCAGTTATCTGGGGGGTGTAGACCCCGTAAATATTTGACGGATGTATGTTCGTCAAATATTTGGGGGATCTACACCCCCAAAATATTTGACGGATGTATGTCCGTCAAATATTTGATGTATGTCCATGCGTCAGTTATCTAGGGGGTGTTGGCCCCCGAATATATTTGACGGATGTATGTCCGTCAAATATTTGACGCATGCCCATGCGTTAGTTATCTGGGGGGTGTAGACCCGTAAATATTTGACAGATGTATGTCCGTCAAATATTTGGGGGGTCTACTCCCCGAAAATATTTGACGGATGTATGCCCGTCAAATATTTGACGCATGTCCATGCGTCAGTTATCTTCAGAGAGTAGACCCCCAAAATATTCGACGGATGTATGTCCGTCAAATATTAGGGGGGGCTACACCCCCAAAAATATTTGACGGATGTATGTCCATCAAATATTTGGGGGGTCTACACCCCAACAATATTTGACGGATGTATGTCCGTCAAATATTTGCGGGGTCTAAACCCCCCAAATATTTGACAGATGTATGTCCGTCAAATATTTGATGTATATCCATGCGTCAGTTATCTAGGGGGTGTTGACCCCTAATATATTTGACGGAGGTATGTCCGCCAAATATTTGGGGGTCTACACCCCAGCAATATTTGACGGATGTATGTCCGTCAAATATTTGGGGGGTCAACACCCCCCAAATATTTGACGGATATATGTCCGTCAAATATTTGACGCATGCCCATGCGTTAGTTATCTAGGGGATGTAGACCCCCCAAATATGTGACGGATGTATGTCCGTCAAATATTTGGGGGGTCTACACCCCCCAAATATTTGACGGATGTATGTCCGTCAAATATTTGACGCATGCCCATGCGTCAGTTCCCTGGGGGGTGTAGACCCCGTAAATATTTGACGGATGTATGTTCGTCAAATATTTGGGGGATCTACATCCCCAAAATATTTGACGGATGTATGTCCGTCAAATATTTGGGGGGTCTACACCCCCAGCAATATTTGACGGATGTATGTCCGTCAAATATTTGGGGGGTCTACACCCCCAGCAATATTTGACGGTTGTACGTCCATCAAATATTTGGGGGGTCTACGCCCCAGTAATGTTTGACGGATGTTTGTCCGTCAAATATTTGATGCATGTCCATGCGTCAGTTATCTAGGGGGTGTAGACCCCCAAAATATTTGACGGATGTATGTCCGTCAAATATATGTGGGGTCTAGACCCCCAAGATATTTGACGGATGTATGTCCATCAAATATTTGGGGGGTCTACACCCCAGCAATATTTGACGGATGTATGTCCGTCAAATATTTGACGCATGTCCATGCGTCAGTTATCTGGGGGGTGTAGACCCGTAAATATTTGACGGATGTATGTTCGTCAAATATTTGGGGGATCTACATCCCCAAAATATTTGACGAATGTATGTCCGTCAAATATTTGACGCATGCCCATGCGTTAGTTATCTAGGGGGTGTAGACCCCCCAAATATTTGACGGATGTATGTCCGTCAAATATTTGACGCACGTCCATGGGTCAGTTATCTTGGGGGTGTAGACCCCGAAAATATTCGACGGATGTATGTCCGTCCAATATTTGGGGGGTCTACACCCCCAGCAATATTTGACGGATGTATGTCTGTCAAATATTTGACGCATGTTCATGCGTCAGTTATCTGGGGGGTGTAGACCCCCAAAATATTTGAGGGATGTATGTCCGTGAAATATTTGGGGGGTCTACACCCCCCAAAATATTTGACGGATGTATGTCCGTCAAATATTTGACGCATGCGCATGCGTCAGTTAATTCGGGGGTGTAGACCCCCGAAATATTTGATGGATGTATGTCTGTCAAATATTTGGGGGGTCTACACCCCCAAAGGATTTGACGGATGTATGTCCGTCAAATATTTGAAGCATGTCCATGCGTCAGTTATCCTGGGGGTGTAGACCCCGAAAATATTTGACCGATGTATGTCCGTCACATATTAGGGGGGTCTACACCCCTAAAATATTTGACGGATGTATGTCCGTCAAATATTCGGGGGGTCTACACCCCCCAAATATTTGACGGATGTATGTCCGTCAAATATTTGATGCATATCCATGCGTCAGTTATCTAGGGGGTGTTGACCCCCGATATATTTGACGGATGTATGTCCGTCAAATATTTGGGGGGTCTACACCCCAGGAATATTTGACGGATGTATGTCCGTCAAATATTTGGGGGGTCTACACCCCCCGAATATTTGACGGATGTATGTCCGTTAAATACTTGACGCATGCCCATGCGTTAGTTATCTAGGGGGTGTAGACCCCCCAAATATTTAACGGATGTATGTCCGTCAAATATTTGGGGGGTCTACACCCCCAAAATATTTGACAGATGTATGACCGTCAAATATTTGACGCATGACCACGCGTCAGTTATCTGGGGGGTGTAGACCCCGTAAATATTTGACGGATGTATGTTCGTCAAATATTTGGGGGATCTAGACCCCCAAAATATTTGACGGATGTATGTCCGTCAAATATTTGACGCATGCCCATGCGTTAGTTATCTAGGGGGTGTAGACCCCGCATATATTTGACGGATGTATGTCCGTCAAACATTTTGGGGGTCTACTCCCCCTAAATATTTGACGGATGTATGTCCGTCAAATATTAGGGGGGTCTACGGCCCCAAAAATATTTGACGGATGTATGTCCGTCAAATATTTGGGGGGTCTACACCCCAACAATATTTGACGGATGTATGTGCGTTAAATATTTGACGCATGTTCATGCGTCAGTTATCTGGGGGGTGTAGACCCCCAAAATATTTGAGGGATGTATGTCCGTCAAATATTTGGGGGGTCTACACCCCCCAAATATATGACGGATGTATGTCCGTCAAATATTTGGGGGGTCTACACCCCAGAAATATTTGACGGATGTATGTCCGTCAAATATTTGGGGGGTCTACACCCCCAAAATATTTGACGGATGTATGTCCATCAAATACTTGACGCATGCCCATGCGTTAGTTATCTAGGGCGTGTAGACCCCCCAAATATTTGACGGATGTATGTCCGTCAAATATTTGGGGGGTATACTCCCCCTAAACATTTGACGGATGTATGTCCGTCAAATATTTGGGGGGTCTACACCCCCCAAATATTTGACGGATGTATGTCCGTCAAATATTTGGGGGGTCTACACCCCAGCAATATTTGACGGATGTATGTCCGTTAAATATTTGACGCATGTTCATGGGTCAGTTATCTGGGGGGTGTAGACCCCCAAAATATTTGAGGGATGTATGTCTGTCAAATATTTGGGGGGTCTACTCCCCGAAAAGATTTGACGGATGTATGCCCGTCAAATATTTGAAGCATTTCCATGCGTCAGTTATCTGGGGGCTGTAGACCCCCAAAATGTTTGACGGATCTATGTCCGTCAAATATTTGGGGGGTCTACTCCCGGAAAATATTTTACGGATGTATGTCCGTCAAATATTTGGGGGGTCTACACCCCAGCAATATTTGACGGATGTATGTCTGTCAAATATTTGGGGGCTCTACTCCCCGAAAATATTTGACGGATGTATGTCCGTCAAATATATGACGCATGTCCATGCGTCAGTTATTTTGGGGGTGTAGACCCCAAAAAAATTCGACGGATGTATGTCCGTCAAATATTAGGTGGGTTTACTCCCCCAAAATATTTGACGGATGTATGTCCGTCAAATATTTGATGCATGTCCATGCGTCGGTTATCTAGGGGGTGTTGACCCCCCAAATATTTGACGGATGTATGTCCGTCAAATATTTGGGGGGTCTACACTCCAGCAATATTTGACGGATGTATGTCCGTCAAATATTTGGGGGATCTACGCCCCCAAAATATTTGACGGATGTATGTCCGTCAAATATTTGACGCATGCCCATGCATTAGTTATCTAAGGGGTGTAGACCCGCCAAATATTTGACGGATGTATGTCCGTCAAATATTTGACGCATGCACATGCGTTAGTTATCTGGGGGGTGTAGACCCCCCAAATATTTGACGAATGTATGTCCGTCAAATATTCGGGGGGTCAGCACCCCCAAAATATTTGACGGATGTATGACCGTCAGATATTTGACGCATGACCACGCGTCACTTATCTGGGGGGTGTAGACCCCGTAAATATTTGACGGATGTATGTTCGTCAAATATTTGGGGGATCTAGACCCCCCAAATATTTGACGGATGTATGTCCGTCAAATATTTGACGCATGCCCATGCGTTAGTTATCTAGGGGGTGTAGACCCCGCAAATATTTGCCAGATGTATGTCCGTCAAACATTTTGGGGGTCTACTCTCCCTAAATATTTGACGGATGTATGTCCGTCAAATATTTGGGGGGTGTACTCCCCCTAAATATTTGACGGATGTATGTCCGTCAAATATCAGGGGGGTCTACACCCCCAAAATATTTGATGGATGTATGTCCGTCAAATATTTGGGGGGTCTACACCCCAACAATATTTGACGGATGTATGTCCGTTAAATATTTGACGCATGTTCATGCGTCAGTTATCTAGGGGGTGTAGACCCCCAAAATATTTGAGGGATGTATGTCCGTCAAATATTTGGGGGGTCTACACCCCCCAAAGATGTGACGGATGTATGTCCCTCAAATATTTGGGGGGTCTCACCCCAGGAATATTTGACGGATGTATGTCCGTCAAATATATGACGCACGTCCATGCGTCAGGGATCTGGGGGGTGTAGACCCCCGAAATATTTGACGGATGTATGTCCGTCAAATATTTGGGGGGTCTACACCCCCAAAATATTTGACGGATGTATGTCCCTCAAATATTTGGGGGGTCTCACCCCAGGAATATTTGACGGATGTATGTCCGTCAAATATTTGATGCATGTCCATGCGTCAGTTATCTAGGGGGTGTTGACCCCCCAAATATTTGACGGATGTATGTCCGTCAAATATTTGGGGGGTCTACACCCCAGCAATATTTGACGGATGTATGTCCGTCAAATATTTGGGGGGTCTACACCCCCAAAATATTTGACGGATGTATGTCCATCAAATATGTCACGCATGCCCATGCGTTAGTTATCTGGGGGGTGTAGACCCCCCAAATATTTGACGGATGTATGTCGCTCAAATATTTGGGGGGTCTACATCCCCAAAATATTTGACGGATGTATGTCCGTCAAATATTTGGGGGGTCTACACCCCCTAAACATTTGACGGATGTATGTCCGTCAAATATTTGGGGGGTCTACTCCCCGAAAATATTTGACGGATGTATGCCCGTCAAATATATGACGCATGTCCATGCGTCACTTATCTTGGGGGTGTAGACCCCAAAAATATTCGACGGATGTATGTCCGTCAAATATTTGGGGGGTCTACACCCCAGCAATTTTTGACGGATGTATGTCCGTCAAATATTTGACGCATGTCCATGCGTTAGTTATCTGGGGGGGTGTAGACCCCCGAAATATTTCACGGATGTATGTCCGTCAAATATTTGGGGGGTCTACACCCCAGCAATATTTGACGGATGTATGTCCGTCAAATATTTGACGCATGTCCATGCGTCAGTTATCTGGGGGGTGTAGACCCCCAAAATATTTGACGGATGTATGTCCATCAAATATTTGGGGAGCCTACTCCCCCCAAATATTTCACGGATGTATGTCCGTCAAATGTTTGACGCATGTCCATGCGTCAGCTATGTGGGGGGTGTAGACCCCCGAAATATTTGACGGATGTATGTCCGTCAAATGTTTGGGGGGTCTACAGCCCCCATATATTTGACGGATGTATGTCCGTCAAATATTTGGGGGGTCTACACCCCAGCAATATTTGACGAATGTATGTCCGTCAAATACTTGACGCATGTCCATGCCTCAGTTATCTGGGGGGTGTAGACACCCAAAATATTTGACGGATGTATGTCCGTCAAATATTTGGGGGGTCTAATCCCCCGAAATATTTGACGGATGTATGTCCATCAAATATTTGGGGGGTCTACACCCCAGCAATATTTGACGGATGTATGTCCGTCAAATATGTGACGCATGTGCAGCCCGGGGGGGGGGGGGCGACCCCTCGGTTCTGGACGCCAACTACCCCCCAACTGACTGTCGGCCGGAGGCCCCTTTGGAGGGGGGGGGGGGGGGGGGGGGGGGCTAGGAGGGGGGGGGGGGGGTTGGGAGGGGATGGGGTTCTGGGAGGGGGTGGTTTTGGTAGGGGCACCGGGGAGGGGAGTTCACGGGGGGGGGTGTCGGGCACCTCCGAACAGTTGGGTATGCGGCCCGGGTGTGATCTGACAGTTCGCACCGCCCCTTCCCACAATAGAGGGTAGGGTATCATCGGCTTGGGTATTCCCAGCCACACTGGGAACCTCAGGGGGGTGGGCTCCTAAGGCGGCCATGGGATTAGAGTTACACCATGCCACAAGACATACGTACATACACACAAATATATATATATATATATATATATATATAACACAAATGTATATATATATATATATATATATATATATGTATATATATATATATATATATATATAAATATATATATATATATATATATATATATATATATATATGTACATATATATAGGGGTTGGAATGCAGCTGCAAAAGTGTGGTCATAGCATCCTGATGCACCACGTAACGGAGCGTGGATTCAAAGATTGTCCCGGTTTCCTCAATAGCACCGGACAGAATTGGCCCACTTGTGGGCAAACTGGCTACGTCACCCCTGCCGTCTCGGGGATCCCCACCGCTATAGAGCTGGGGGGCAGTATCAGAATTGGCCCACTTGTGGGCAAGGTGGCTACATAACCCCTGCCGCGTAGGGGATCCCCACCGCCTCAGAGCGGGGGGCAGAATCAGAAAAAGGCCCACAAGTGGGCAAGATGGCTACATAACCCCGTTGGGCGCCTTCGGCGCCCGTTGGCTCCTTGGGCTCATACCTTTGACAACTAACCGGTGGGGGGGGGTCGTTGGCGTCCTAGGACCCGCGGAGTGGCCCCCCCGCGGGATGCCCATGCGTCAGTTATCTGGGGGGTGTAGACCCCGAAAATATTTGACGGATGTATGTCCGTCAAATATTTGGGGGGCCTACTCCCCCCAAATATTTGACGGATGTATGTCCGTCAAATTTTTGACGCATGTCCATGCGCCAGCTATCTCGGGGGTGTAGACCCCCAAAATATTTGACGGATGTGTGTCCGTCAAATATTTGGGGGGTCTACACCGCCAAAATATTTGACGGCTGTATGTCCGTCAAATATTTGGGGGGTTTAACCCCCAAAATATTTGACGGATGTATGTCCGTCAAATATTTGGGGGGTCTACACCCCAGCAATATTTGACGAATGTATGTCCGTCAAATACTTCACGCATGTCCATGCCTCAGGGGGGGGTCGTTGGCGTCCTAGGACCCGCGGAGTGGCCCCCCCGCGGGATGCCCATGCGTCAGTTATCTGGGGGGTGTAGACCCCGAAAATATTTGACGGATGTATGTCCGTCAAATATTTGGGGGGCCTACTCCCCCCAAATATTTGACGGATGTATGTCCGTCAAATTTTTGACGCATGTCCATGCGCCAGCTATCTCGGGGGTGTAGACCCCCAAAATATTTGACGGATGTGTGTCCGTCAAATATTTGGGGGGTCTACACCGCCAAAATATTTGACGGCTGTATGTCCGTCAAATATTTGGGGGGTTTAACCCCCAAAATATTTGACGAATGTATGTCCGTCAAATACTTCACGCATGTCCATGCCTCAGTTATCTGGGGGGTGTAGACACCCAAAATAATTGACGGATGTATGTCCGTCAAATATTTGACGCATGTCCATGCGTCAGCTATCTGAGGGGTGTAGGACCCCGAAATATTTGACGGATGTATGTCCGTCAAATATTTGGGGGGTCTACTCCACGAAAATATTTGACGGATGTATGTCCGTCAAATATTTGGGGGGTCTACACCCCAGCAATATTTGACGGATGTATGTCCGTCACATGTTTGACGCATGTCCATGCGTCAGTTATCTTGGGGGTGTAGACCCCCAAAACATTCAACGGATGTATGTCCGTCAAATATTTGGGGGGTCTACACCCCGAAAATATTTGACGGATGTATGTCCGTCAAATATTTGGGGGGTCTACGCCCCAGCAATATTTGACAGATGTATGTCCGTCAATTACTTGACGCATGTCCATGCCTCAGTTCTCTGGGGGGTGTAGACACCCAAAATATTTGACGGATGTATGTCCGTCAAATATTTGACGCATGTCCATGCGTCAGCTATCTGAGGGGTGTAAGACCCCGAAATATTTGACGGATGTATGTCCGTCAAATATTTGGGGGGTCTACTCCACGAAAATATTTGACGGATGTATGTCCCTCACATGTTTGACGCATGTCCATGCGTCAGTTATCTTGGGGGTGTAGACCCCCGAAACATTCAACGGATGTATGTCCGTCAAATATTTGGGGGATCTACACCCCGAAAATATTTGACGGATGTATGTCCGTCAAATATTTGGGGGGTCTACACCCCCAAAATATTTGACGGATGTATGAGCGTCAAATATTTGGGCGGTCTACGCACCAGCAATATTTGACAGATGTATGTCCGTCAAATACCTGACGCATGTCCATGCGTCAGTTGTCTGGGGGGTGTAGACACCCAAAATATTTGACGGATGTATGTCCCTCAAATATTTGACGCATGTCCATGCGTCAGCTATCTGGGGGGTGTAGATCCCCGAAGTATTTGACGGATGTATGTCCGTCAAATATTTGGGGGGTCTACTCCCCCAAAATATTTGACGGATGTATGTCCGTCAAATATTTTGGGGGGTCTAGAACCCGAAAATATTTGACCGATCTGTGTCCGTCAAATATTTGGGGGGTCTACACCCCAGCAATATTTGACAGATGTATGTCCGTCAAATATTTGACGCATGTCCATGCGTCAGTTATTTGGGGGGTGTAGACCCCCAGAATATTTGACGGATGTATGTCCGTCAAATATTTGGGGGGTCTACACCCGAAAAATATTTGACGGATGTATGTCCGTCAAATATTTGATGCATGTCAATGCGGCAGTTATCTGGGGGTTGTAGACCCTCAAAATATTTGACGGACGTCTGTCCGTCAAATATTGGGGGGGTCTACACCCCCAAAATATTTGACGGATCTATGTCCGTCAAATATTTGACGCATGCCCATGCGTCAGCTATCTGGGGGTTGTAGACCCTCAAAATATTTGACGGATGTATGTCCGTCAAATATTTGGGGGGTCTACACTCGCAAAATATTTGACGGATGTATGTCCGTCAAATATTTGACGCATGTCCATGCGTCAGTTATCTGGGGGGTGTAGACCCCCGAAATATTTGATGGATGTATGTCCGTCAAATATTTGGGGGGTCTACACCCCCAAAGTATTTGACGGATGTATGTCCGTCAAATATTTGGGGGGTCTGTACCCGAAAAATTTTTGACAGATGTATGTCCGTCAAATATTTGACGCATGTCCATGCGTCAGCTATCTGGGGGGTGTAGACCCCCAAAAATATTTGACGGATGTATGTCCGTCAAATATTTGGGGGGTCTAGTCCCCCAAAAGATTTGACGGATGTATGTCCGTCAAATATTTGGGGGGGTCTACATCCCGAAAATATTTGACCGATATGTGTCCGTCAAATATTTGGGGGGTCTACACCCCAGCAATATTTGACAGATGTATGTCCGTCGAATATTTGACGCATGTCCATGCGTCAGTTATCTGGGGGCCGTAGATCCCCCAAAGTATTTGACGGATGTATGTCCGTCAAATATTTGGGGGGGGTCTATGTCCCGAAAATATTTGACCGATCTGTGTCCGTCAAATATTTGGGGGGTCTACACTCCGGCAATATTTGACAGATGTATGTCCGTCAAATATTTGACGCATGTCCATGCCTCAGTTATCTGGGGGGTCTACAGCCCCGAAATATTTGACGGATGTATGTCCGTCAAATATTTGACGCATGTGAATGCGTCAGTTATCTGGGGGTTGCAGACCCCCAAAATATTTGACGGATGTCTGTCCGTCAAATATTGGGGGGGTCTACACCCCCCAAAATATTTGACGGATGTATGTCCGTCAAATATTTGACGCATGCCCATGCGTCAGCTATCTGGGGGGTGTAGACCCCGAAAATATTTGACGGATGTATGTCCGTCAAATATTTGGGGGGTCTACACCCGCAAAATATTTGACGGATGTATGTCCGTCAAATATTTGACGCATGTCCATGCGTCAGTTATCTGGGGGGTGTAGACCCCCAAAATGGTTGACGGATGTCTGTCCGTCAAATATTGGGGGGGGTCTACAGCCCCAAAATATTTGACGGATGTATGTCCGTCAAATATTTGACGCATGCCCATGCATCAGTTATATGGGGGGTGTAGACCCCCGAAATAATTGATGGATGTATGTCCGTCAAATATTTGGGGGGTCTACACCCCAAAGTATTTGACGGATGTATGTCCGTCAAATATTTGGGGGGTCTGTACCCGAAAAATATTTGACGGATGTATGTCCGTCAAATATTTGACGCATGTCCATGCGTCAGTTATCTGGGGAGTGTAGACCCCAAAAATATTTGACGGATGTATGTCCGTCAAATATTTGGGGGGCCTACTCCCCAAAAATATTTGAGGGATGTATGTCCGTCAAATATTTGACGCATGTCCATGCGTCAGCTATCTGGGGGATCACTGGTCGGTTCCGATATACTGAATGTCCCCGCCATAGACAATTCCAGCCATTAGTCTAGCAGTACTGCGTAGCTCAATCAATGCACGTGTCCCCTTCTTGGTTGGGGTGCTCCACTATGTAAGGTACAGTGAGGCGTTTCTTGCGGTTAGCTCTGTGGGTCACTTGAGTGCTTGTCCTTTCTGCCGACTCTAGTGAACAACCAGGATCAATAAATAGCAATCGTCCTTAAGGTGTGGCCTGCACTCACTGTTTATGTGCGAACTGACTGGGCTGCAAAGCATGGCACTCACTCGGCCTTTCCCCGTCAGTTGCTGTTTAGTTTCAAGAAGTGCAGGGAGTAACATACAGTTTCAGCAGGGGGGGGGGGGGGTACATACAGAAGAAAAGCATAAGAACAAATGTAACGTGTGGGCCGAGTGCATTCTGTACTGTAAGAAGGGTGTGGCGTCATGTGTTAGGGTCCTCGTCCACAAAGGCCTGCACCACATGCTGGCAAGCTGAGACCAGACGGGGCAGCCCCATGCACCACAGCCACATTGTACCCTTGGGAACATCAGCAATGCGTTGTGTTGTGATGCCAGTTTTCAGCGACCTGTTGGTGTCGACATCCGTGATGACAACCGTTCGTTCCATGGAGTGTACTCCGGCGTGTCTTTTCGACTCTGGCTGGCGACTCACAGGGTGCGGGTCGTGCCGATCGAGCCTGTGAGTCAATGCGGCAAGGAGACTGAATTGCGTTTGATCTGGTATAGATGGGACAAGCGTCCAAGTTCGGTAACTGCTGGTTGCTGCTGCCAGATGCTCCGTGACGGTCACATCGTGGATCAGATTGTGGTCCTGCCTTCTCCGTTTTTGTTCTATCCGTCCATGATCAGACGACCTGCGTCCCCGCTTCCTCTTGCGGGAGGAATCGCCGGGTTCCATTGTGGCCGCAGCAATGCAGAGGTAGGCTAATCACAAAAAAGGGGGGAGGGTTCGGGGGGGGGTAGGGCGGGGGAACGCTTGTCTACCTCGAGGGCCGGGTGACGTCCACGCGTAGCCCTTGCGGTCGTTGTGGGGGTCTCCCGGCGTTTTGGAGGGGGGGCACCCGGTGGATCCCGCCGGGCTTAGCGGCTGGCCTCCGTGGAGCACGACCGCACACTTGGCTGGCTGCCGGACGCTTCCCCGGAGGTGTTCCACGTGTCTGTATCACTGTCACTGTTGGAAGGGGTGCTCACACCCCCGTCAGACAGAAGTGTGAGGGTAAGAGCTGTGAGTAGGTGATGCCCTTCCGCAGAGGTTGCCCGAAGAGGTGACTCGTGCACGGGAAAATCCAGTCGTTTAACAACAGACGAGGTTGCTTCCAGTGAGGAGAGTTTGACTCTTTTGGGCGCCGCCGGGGTGGGCGTGTGGCAGAGCTGTAGCTGTGGCGTGCGGGGGTGGGGGTAGCAAGGGTGGAGCCGCCTGCCTTGATCGGCCAGGCGGTCCGCCTCATTGTTGCCCTCGATGGTCACATGCGAGGGGACCTTGATCCAGTGTACAGTGCGTGAATTGTTGTCAAGTTCCATAAGCAGTTGTTCCCACAAGAGGACATTGGAGACTGGTCCCGACGAGCCGACCCACCCCCGCAGTCGCCAGCGGCGGGCGGCCCCGGATGCACCCAAAATGACATATTGAGAATCCGTGCATAATGGAATGTCACCTGTGTGAAAGATTTTAAGTGCTCTAATGACCGCCGATAGCTCGGCGGAATTGTTGGTTTGCCGGTAATCATCCGGGACATATGCAGCGATGCTGCTGTGATGCTCACAGAAAATGCCATACCCTGCTAGCCTGCCAGCCGGTCCCTCAACAGCGGAGGAACCGTCGGTATAGACTCGCGGGGTACCTTGGTCTTGTAGGTCCTGCAGGACTTCATGCAGCACCTCTGCTTTTTCAAGTTTGCGCATTTGTCGTGCCGTGGCGCGCGCCTTTGCTCTGGTGGGTGGGGGGGTAGGGGGGTTATTGGGGAATGAGGGGACCGGGTCCGGTTGCTCTGTCATGGGTTGTGCGGTGGTGCGCAAGCGGGACGATCGCCGCAGCTTGGTCACGAAACCAGGTCTGGATCGTACCGCAGATGGGTAGGTAGTGTGGGACACGAGGACCAGAGGTTTAGGACATGATACCAGTGGTCACAGAATTTATCCCACGTGACCCTGAAAAATGGCTGGTGTTTTTTGGTGCATCGAAGCGACAGTTGGTGATAAATGCGGACCAGCCCACAAGGCCTGCTAGGGTGCTTAGGGAGGCCGCATGGTCCTCTTGCAGAAGTTGGGAAACGTTACAAGGGTGGAAGCCCTCTGGCCTGAAGACCTGATTAATGAATGCAAAAGATTTTTGAACAAATTGGCAGTGATACAATGTATGTGCGACGGTTTCTAGTTCCTGGTCAATAGGGCACCACACCTCTAGCGGTTTCCAGCTCTGCTGTCATTGGCCTACTGGGAGCCCGGCCCATAATGCCTTATGAATAAAATCCTTGTGCCGCGGTGGAAGGTTGCAACGGTGGAAGGTTTCCCAGACCGAGTCTGGCTGGCGTGGTTTCAGGAAGTATGGTTGTGAAAGAAGCTCCGCCACTGGTGCTCGTGCCCATGCATACCAAAAGGTAAGGTCCGGAGGGGGTTGGGGGGGCAGTGCAAAAGTGGGCAGGAGAGAAGCAGGGAGCAGTGGTTGATCCACCTGGAGGCGGTGCCGATAGATGGGTTCCCACGTGGGAGCAAGCATGGAAAAACAAGTGGGTTGTTCAAGCAATTGTCCAATTGTTAAGACTCCTTGGAGGATGAGGCGGGGCGAGAAGTAGGTGTGGCAGTGTTCATTCAAGAAAAAGGTCGAGTGCCACGCTGGGGCATCGCCGGGCAGCTGGGCGGGGTGTTCGAAGTGCACATCTTTTTAACCACTGAGAAAGCGCGTGCACACCACCCCAAGAAAGGCATAGTCCGTTTAACAACATTCGGTCCTAACTGAAAGAAAGGCAGTGATGTCGGGCTTAGGATAATGCCCCGGTCGGCAGCAAATGGTTGGAATGACGTGTGTAAAATACTAGGTACGCTCAGTGGGTCTTTAACGTAAGCCACAATTGTTGATGCATGCTGCCAATACAGGAAGGTTTCCGGTGCGGCTAGATTGTATCCTCCCTTGTGCATAGGGCGGGAGAGAATGTCCAACGTGATGGACCAGGAGTTGAGCTTTAATGCAACCTGGTAGACCGTGCGCAGTGCGCTCACCACAGGGTCCGAGGGGAAGACCACTCTCGCTGGATAAATCAGGAGAGGGAGAATTCAGAGTTGCAGCAGAAGGACCCTTTCAGCTAGTAACAGGTCCCATGACTGCATAGCAAAGGCCCGACCCATGGCCTTTTGCAGCGCATGGGAGTATGCCACTTCTGGCGTGACATGGCCAAACTCACTACTCAGGTATTTGTAGCTGTCTTGGAACTGCAGACCGGCCGAGAGGAGCTGGACTTTCAAGCTGTCTGTCCAGTGTCCCTTCAGGAGGATGGCTGGCTTTTTGTGGTTAACCATCAGTCCTGAGTATTTAGAGAAGGCTTTGAGTGAGCCCCAGACCATTAAGAAAACAAAGACAGCTTGCGCTGGTTCGCCGGTCACAATGATGAGCAGATCATCCGCATAGAGCAGAATTTGTACCGTGTCAGAGACAGAGGTCAGCTTCTGAGCCAGTGGTGAAATCAGCATAGCGAAAATAGAAGGGGAAAGGGGGCAGCCCTGCCGCACACCGGAGGCAGGGGAGAATCTGTGTCGGGGCATTATTCCTCCTCTGATCAATAAACAAATTGGAGAAGCAAAGAGATTCATGAGCAAATTAACTATCGGTAGCGGAATACACATGTCGACAAAAAAAGTCTTGGCAAAAACGTGAGAAACCGAGTCAAAGCCTTTGCTGAAAATCCACTGGGCAGAAAATACCCTGTGGCGTTTCCGCAAACGTACCAACGGCGTGCCAGAGATTATCGAAGATATAGCGGCCTTTAATGAAACCTTTTTGTTGAATCGGGGTGATGGCTGCAATGAAGTCCTGCAGCTGCAGCGCCACAATGTTCGCTACCCATTTGTTGCAAAAGTTTTGGAGCACCAGAGGTCCTGCACACCGGGCAGACCTGCCGTCTTTGGAATAGGATTCAGCATGGCCATGGACCAGGTTTCAGGCAAAGTAGGATTATCCAACAATGTTTGATAAATTTGGGGCAACAAAAGAACAAAGTGTCCGGAGAAACAATTATAAATAGCTCCTGTAAAACCGTCAATGCCCGGAGAGGAGGTCGCACTTAGGGCGTCAAGCGCCGCGTGCACCAGGTCAGCTGACGCTGGGCGAATGAGTTATTTGGCCATGTCAGCCAGGGGTTTACCCTTAAAGAAAGAGCGTAAGTACTCCGTAACCTGAGGGGAGGACAGCCCTGAGACGGACATTTTGTGAGACCAGAAGCCCAGCACCTCTTGTGCTATCGACGCGGGGTCGGGGAGAACCTGGCCCGTTTGGCTGCGGAGCGTGTGCAGTTGCCGTTTCACCTGTAGTTGGCGGGTGAGATGCCAGATTTCTTGCTTCTGCCGCCAGGGTTGTGAGGCCCATGGGTCGGATATCGTGGTCTTCAACTTGTCTAGCACCAGCTGGTCTGTCCGGTCCTCGTCAGCCTTTTCAGCCAGGGCGGCAAGGACGCGATAGGCCACATGAGGGTCGGGAATATCATATCCTTTAGACAGAAGAAACTCGTGGCCTCCGGGCCTTATGTGATGTGGATTCCCTCAATAGTATTTGTACTTCGGTGTAGCCCGTGCAGCAATGAGTCCTCTCATATGCGAGGGCTTGTCGGCGGATCAGATCCTGGGAGTCCGCCCATTGAGCGAAACCTGTAGTTTGCAAACTGGAGAGTTGTGCCTGTATGTCGTCTACAGTCTCTTGGGATTGCAGAAAGGAGACAAGACATCTTTTGCGACGCTGCTAGTCGCAGGAGGCAGATAAGAGCGAAAAAAACTACAGCCTTGTGGTCAGAGGAAGCCAAAAAACATGGATAGCACTCACGTAAAACAGAGACAAAGTTGTGCGGAACCAGGACGCGGTCAATCCGGCGTCTTCTGTCTGTGCTGATGTCCGTCATGTCCGCTTCGTGCTGGCTGACGACCGGTGGTGGGGCGTCCTTGGGGCATAAACATGGGAAACCCCATGTGCACCCTTCCAAGGGGAAATCTTCAGTGCGGCATGAGTGTAGCGCAGCAAAGGCGTCCACTAAATCGTGCTCGGCAAGGAAAGATATCTCGCACTCTCTCGCCTCAAGGACATCCTTCTGTTCAGGTGAGGTTCTCAAGGAGGAGACATCTCGGGAGGGCAGGATAACAGAATTGTGGTCAGGCAGAAAAATGGTATCAGAAGGAATCAGATGACGGAGGGATGCTAACTTTTTCCACTGGTGGGCTCTGATGGTGGCATCATGATGGAAATGGCAGACAGCCAAGGAAAGTTCGATGCCGTCAGGGTCCTGAAGCCTGACGAATAGGAACCGGCTGGACCAGGTCCAGCTGTGGACGTGTGTCCATGTGGTGGGGTAAAGGATCGCTGCCCCCCCCCCCCGTCCTTTCGGGGACAGGTTGGTGAGCAACTTGATGTCCCGTTTGGAAAATTGTTAATGTAAGTTGAGCAGGGTTTGCTGATCCGGAATGTGAGGCTCCTTGAGCCCCATGACATGGAGTTTTGAGCGATGGAAAAATTTCATAATTTGTGTGTACCTGTGCTCGTGGCCTGTGCCGTTCGGGACCAGGGTGGACAAGCCGTTGGCGTTGAAGGTGCACGCCTTGAGGGAGGCTGCCACGAAATTGGGGATGGACAGACGTGGATTCTGGTGACCCCCATGGGTGGGTAGTACCTTAGTCATGCAAGTCTTATTCGTTTGTCATTGCGGGTTGCTCTGGCATACGTGGTTTTGCCAACTGGCTGCTGGCGTTTCCGGGCCTCCATAGAGTCCCTCTTTAAGACGTTAAATTCTTTCAGCGGTATGATGGTGATTGATGTATTTTTCTGAGCATCATGCAGGATGACACTGGTCTGGGGCAGGTGCGGCCCTTGCAGCTTCCATGCCGCGGTGCTCATGCGCCCCGGGTTCCAAATGGATCTGGTTAATGTGTCAACGGCAATGCCATTCGAAGACAGGAAATCGCGCAGTGCGGTGTCACGTAGCCAGATAGGTACATTATACGCTACCAGGGCCTGGGGGGGGCTGGTGCCTTCTCCCTGTCTTGACGCAGACGACTTGGTCGAGCAGACGGAGCGGGTGTCAGACTGGGACCCAAGATTGAACCGGTCTCGTTGTTTTCTCGTCTTTAAAAAGGAGCCCGTTGGCTTGGAGTTGGACGTACGGTCCTTGTACAAAAGAGTAGAGATCCCCTGGAGCCTTGAGCCTCAGGCGAACTTTATTGGGTCCTGCGATTTGCAAGGACCACGAGGCCGGATCGGGCAGTGAGTCTTTCAGAATGGTGTGCAGGGTGAGCCATAGGTTCTTACTATACTGCTCTTTGTCGGTTTTTTTGTAGACAACCTCCAGTACGGCCTCTTGATCATAGAAAGCGGAGCTATCAAGGTCTCCTAGTGACATAACTGAGAAGTGATCCTTCTTTTTGTGTGCGTCAATAAACTTGGACCTCTCCTGAGGGTTGAGGTGCAGCAGGAAAATCTTAGTGTGTAATGGTTTGTTGGGAGGGCGGAGATTTATGGGTCCGGCCACATTAAAACACTGGGCTCCAAATAGGCCCATGTGTAGCATGGTCTTGGACATGTCGTTCTCGGTCATGTGAATCACAAAAGTTGAGGTGGGGGGAGGTGGTGAGGTGGCGTCCTTAATCTCTAGGGTCGAGCCCTGCGAGAGAAGCCTCACCGTGTTGTAGACCGATTTGAGTCTCTGTGAGATGGACTGCGGGGTAAAACTGATTACCCAGAAATCCATTGTGCCTCCCGCCGCCAGGTGGACACGGCGTGTCAATCTCGAGAAAGACTCTGGCGTGGCAGAAATCTTCTGAAGTGTCTGATCGCACCACTGGCTGAAAGGAACCTGTGTGGTGACGGCAATCAGCATATCGAGACGATTAGGGGGCAAGTCTCTGTTGAGGCCGTGTTGTAATTCAATACGTTGCAAAATTTCAGTGTCCTTGAGCACAAGGACCACGTTTCAGGACTCTTTTGGAAAGACGGTTGACAGCTCATCAATACCTAGTTTGTCCAAGCCTTGCCAGTTTTGGGCATGGCCTTCCGTGTTGAAGAACTGAGAAGACTGGAGACAAGTGAAATCCTTGTCCCAACGGAACTGTAACATCAGTTGTTGCTGCTCCGCGGTGTGTAGGGGGGTGGACGCTTTCGGAGTGGGTAGTTTTGCCATGCGCTCACGCATGGCGGTGACAGCAGCGACATTGTCCTGGGAGAACCCACTGTAAACAGTGCCCACTGCGGGGGGTGAGGTGCTTGGGGGGGGGGGGGGGTGTTATGTTGGGGGGTGTATCGGGGACTCTGTCAGGGTAGAACCCTTTAGCCTTCTTTTTGGCGGGCGAGCCCAATATGGCCACGGCCAGGCGCCGATCGATAGATGCTCGTTGGTCGAGAAGCACTTGCTATTGTCGGAGAAGCTCTTCTTGCTGTGCTTTGATGGTGCTGTCAAGATTGCTGTCTGGGGTCCGTAGCAAGTTGTAGATGTTCGTCTCCGTTTGCGCCATTGGCTGATTAACGTGCGTCCATTGGTCGTGTAACTTCTTGCGGGCGGGCTCATCGTTGCCTTCGATCATTTGGAGCTGCTCGTCGCATTCTTTGCTTTGTGCAATTCAGAGGAAAAACGTTTTCCTCGCCTCATACAGTGGTGAGCCGTCCTCGAGCTTGTACTGCTATAACGAGAGCCTTATCGCGGCGTCCAGGTCCTCCAACGCGGCTGTGAGCATCGCTCTGTGTTTGATTGCGTTTTGATCCTGTGGTGGGCCAGCCGCCGCTAGGATGTCCAGACGCGCACTGATGGCGGATCGTTTGTGCGCAAGATCAATGATATTTTGCGCTGCCGAGAGGGTCAGGGCTCTCATTATTTGGTGTGGTCCATTGGAGTGCTGGGCTACTTCTTCCGTCACAGTGTCTGTGTCGGCTTCGGAGGCTCGTTCCATGATCTTCGTGAAGTAGGCTTGCAGGGTCTGTTGACTCTATTGCGATAGTATTTCTTTGAAGTGCTGCTTGTGTGGATCCCATTGATGCGGACCCGGAGCCGGGTTTAGGAGGGTTCCCAGAACCACATTAGCTTGGAGTTGTTTTTGGAGAAGGATGGTCATATCTTGTAGATCTTCCTTCCTGGAGATGTCAAGCAGTTGCTGTGCGACCGGCAGGTCCACGAGCGGGATAGGGATCATGTTCAAGTCACCCGAGAAGATGGTGTTCGTAGATGTTGCTCCACTGGGGCTCGCCATACTCAGGAAGGGGTGTCCGCCCTTTCACCACTAAGCGGTTGCGACTGGGGGGGAGCTGAGTCAAACCACCAGGACCGGGAGATGACCACGCGTTGCCCTTGCGGCGGCGGTGGAGGTCTCTAGGCGCCTGAGGATGCAGGAGAGGACCCGGGCCCAGAGGCTCGGTGTGCAAAGAGGCGACCGGTGTTCGGCAGACCTTCAAAAGCGCTGAGTACAGCAGGTCGTTCGCCCGCTGTTGCGTACTTGTGGAGCAGTGGTGCGTCCGTTGCGGCTGGAGAGCGCTTAGGGTGGTTGAGAGATCGTCTCCGTGGTACTCCTCGTTGTAGCCGATGCTTTAGTTGTGAGTAGGGGCATGATCCCCGGTAGGTAGTCCATGAACACACATCGGAAAAAAAAAGACACGAAAAAAATAGACACTCAGAAAGTCAGCTATCTGGGGGGTGTAGACCCCCGAAATATTTGACGGATGTATGTCCGTCAAATATTGAGGGGGGTCTACACCCCAGCAATATTTGACGGATGTACGTCCGTCAAATATTTGGGGGGTCGACACCCCAGCAATATTTGACGGATGTATGTCCGTCAAATATTTGACGCATGTCCATGCGTCAGTTATCTGGGGGGTGTAGACCCCCCAAATATTTGACGGATGTATGTCCGTCAAATATTTGGGGGGTCTACTCCCCCAAAATATTTGACGGATGTATGCCCGTCAAATACTTGGGGGGTCTACACCCCCAAAATATTTGACGGATGCATGTCCGTCAAATATTTTGGGGGGTCTACACCCCAGCAATATGTGACGGATGTATGTCCGTCAAATATTTGACGCATGTCCATGCGTCAGCTATCTGGGGGGTGTAGACCCCCAAAATATTTTACGGATGTATGTCCGTCAAATATTTGGGGGGTCTACACCCCCCAAATATTTGACGGATGTATGTCCGTCAAATACTTGGGGGGTCTACACCCCCAAAATATTTGACGGATGTATGTCCGTCAAATATTTGACGCATGCCCATGCGTCAGTTATCTGGGGGGTGTAGACCCCCAAATATTTGACGGATGTATGTCCGTCAAATATTAGGGGGGTCTACACCCCCAAAATATTTGACGGATGTATGTCCGTCAAATATTTGGGGGGTCTACACCCCCAAAATATTTGACGGATGTATGTCCGTCAAATACTTGGGGGGTCTACACCCCCAAATTTTTTGACGGATGCATGTCCGTCAAATATTTTGGGGGGTCTACACCCCAGCAATATGTGACGGATGTATGTCCGTCAAATATTTGACGCATGTCCATGCGTCAGTTATCTGGGGGGTGTAGACCCCCCAAATATTTGACGGATGTATGTCCGTCAAATATTTGACGCATGTCCATGCGTCAGTTATCTGGGGGGTGTAGACCCGCAAAATATTTGACGGATGTATGTCCGTCAAATATTTGGGGGGTCTACACCCCCGAAATATTTGACCGATGTATGTCCGTCAAATATTTGGGGGGTCTACACCCCCGAAATATTTGACGGATGTATGTCCGTCAACTATTTGACGCATGTCCATGCGTCAGCTATCTGGGGGGTGTAGACCCCCTAAATAGTTCACGGATGTATGTCCGTCAAATATTTGGGGAGTCTACACCCCAGCAATATTTGACGGATGTATGTCTGTCAAATATTTGACGCATGTCCATGCGTCAGTTATCTGGGGGGTGTAGACCCCCAAAATATTTGACGGGTGTATGTCCGTCAAATATTTGGGGGGTCTACTCCCCCAAAATATTTGACGGATGTACGTCCGTCAAATACTTGACGCATGCCCATGCGTCCGTTATCTGGGGGGTGTAGACCCCCAAATATTTGACGGATGTATGTCCGTCAAATATTGGGGGGGTCTACACCCCCAAAATATTTGACGGATGTATGTCCGTCAAATATTGGGGGGGTCTACACCCCCAAAATATTTGACCGATGTATGTCCGTCAATATATTTGCGGGGTCTACACCCCAGCAATATTTGACGGATGTATGTCCGTCAAATATTTGACGCATGTCCATGCGTCAGTTATCTAGGGGGTGTAGACCCCGAAAATATTTGACGGATGTATGTCCGTCAAATGTTTGGGGGGTCCACAGCCGAAAAATATTTGACGGACGTATGTCCGTCAAATATTTGGGGGGTCTACACCCCCGAAATATTGGACGGGTGTGTGTCTGTCGAATATTTGGGGGGTCTACACCCCCGAAATATTTGACGGATGTATGTCCGTCAAATATTTGGGGGGTCTACATCCCCAAAATATTTGACGGATGTATGTCCGTCAAATATTTGACGCATGTCCATGCGTCAGTTATCTGTGGGGTTGAGACCCCCCAAATATTTGACGGATGTATGTCCGTCAAATATTTGACGCATGCCCATGCGTCAGTTATCTGGGGGGTATAGACCCCCAAGATATTTGACGGATGTATGTCCGTCAAATATTTGGGGGGTCTACACCCCAGCAATATTTGACGGATGTATGTCCGTCAACTATTTGACGCATGTCCATGCGTCAAATAGTCTGGGGGGTGTAGACCCCCAAAATAGTTCACAAATGTATGTCCGTCAAATATTTGACGCATGTCCATGCGTCAGTTATCTGGGGGGTGTAGACCCCCCAAATATTTGACGCATGTATGTCCATCAAACATTTGGGGGGTGTAAACCCCCGAAATATTTGACGGATGTATGTCCGTCAACTATTTGACGCATGTCCATGCGTAAGCTATCTGGGAGGTGTAGACCCCCAAAAAAGTTCACGGATGTATGTCCGTCAAATATTTGGGGGGTCTACACCCCAGCAATATTTGACGGATGTATGTCTGTCAAATATTGGACCCATGTCCATGCGTCAGTTATCTGGGGGGTGTAGACCCCCAAAATATTTGACGGATGTATGTCCGTCAAATATTTGGGGGGTCTACTCCCCCAAAATATTTGACGGATGTACGTCCGTCAAATATTTGGGTGGTCTACACCCCCAAAATGTTTGACCGATGTATGTCCGTCAAATATTTGACGCATGTCCATGCGTCAGTTATCTGGGGGCTGTAGACCCCCCAAATATGCGACGGACGTCTGTCCATCAAATATTTGGGGGGTCTACACCCCCAAAATATTTGATGGATGTATGTCCGTAAAATATCCGACGCATGCCCATGCGTCAGCTATCTGGGGGGTGTAGACCCCCAAAATATTTGACGGATGTATGTCCGTCAAATACTTGGGGGGTCTACATCCCCAAAATTTTTGACGGATGCATGTCCGTCAAATATTTTGGGGGGTCTGCACCCCAGCAATATTTGATGGATGTATGTCCGTCAAATAATTGGCGCGTGCCCATGCGTTAGTTATCCGGGGGGTGTAGACCCCCAAATATTTGACGGATGTATGTCCGTCAAATATTGGGGGGGTCTACACCCCCAAAATATTTGACGGATGTATGTCCTTCAAATATTTGGGGGGTCTTCACCCCCAAAATATTTGACCGATGTATGTCCGTCAAACATTTGGGGGGTCTACACCCTAGCAATATTTGACGGATGTATGTCCGTCAAATATTTGACGCATGTCCATGCGTCAGTTATCTGGGGGGTGTAGACCCCCAAAATATTTGACGGATGTATGCCCGTCAAATATTTGGGGGGTCTACAGCCGAAAAATATTTGACGGACGTACGTCCGTCAAATATTTGGGGGGTCTACACCCCCGAAATATTTGACAGATGTATGTCCGTCAAATATTTGGGGGGTCTAAACCCCCAAAATATTTGACGGATGTATGTCCGTCAAATATTTGACGCATGTCCATGCGTCAGTTATCTGGGGGGTGTAGACCCCCCAAATATTTGACGGATGTATGTCCGTCAAACATTTGGGGGGTGCAAACCCCCGAAATATTTGACGGATGTATGTCCGTCAAATATTTGGGGGGTCTACACCCCAGCAATATTGGACGGATGTATGTCCGTCAACTATTTGACGCATGTCCATGCGTCAGCTATCTGGGGGGTGTAGACCCCCAAAATAGTTCACGGATGTATGTCCGTCAAATATTTGGGGGGTCTACACCCCGGCAATATTCGACAGATGTATGTCTGTCAAATATTTGACGCATGTCCATGCGTTAGTTATCTGGGGGTGTAGACCCCCCAAATATTTGACGGATGTATGTCCGTCAAATATTTGGGGGGTCTACTCCCCCAAAATATTTGACGGATGCATGTCCGTCAAATATTTTGGGGGGTCTACACCCCAGCAATATGTGACGGATGTATGTCCGTCAAATATTTGACGCATGTCCATGCGTCAGTTATCTGGGGGGTGTAGACCCCCAAAATAATTGACGGATGTATGTCCGTCAAATATTTGACGCATGTCCATGCGTCAGTTATCTGGGGGGTGTAGACCCGCAAAATATTTGACGGATGTATGTCCGTCAAATATTTGGGGGGTCTACACCCCCGAAATATTTGACCGATGCATGTCCGTCAAATATTTGGGGGGTCTACACCCCCGAAATATTTGACGGATGTATGTCCGTCAACTATTTGACGCATGTCCATGCGTCAGCTATCTGGGGGGTGTAGACCCCCAAAATAGTTCACGGATGTATATCCGTCAAATATTTGGGGGGTCTACACCCCAGCAATATTTGACGGATGTATGTCTGTCAAATATTTGACGCATGTCCATGCGTCAGTTATCTGGGGGGTGTAGACCCCCCAAATATTTGACGGGTGTATGTCCGTCAAATATTTGGGGGGTGTACTCCCCCAAAATATTTGACGGATGTACGTCCGTCAAATACTTGACGCATGCCCATGCGTCCGTTATCTGGGGGGTGTAGACCCCCAAATATTTGACGGATGTATGTCCGTCAAATATTGGGCGGGTCTACACCCCCAAAATATTTGACGGATGTATGTCCGTCAAATATTGGGGGGTTCTACACCCCCAAAATATTTGACGGATGTATGTCCGTCAAATATTTGCGGGGTCTACACCCCAGCAATATTTGACGGATGTATGTCCGTCAAATATTTAACGCATGTCCATGCGTCAGTTATCTGGGGGGGTGTAGACCCCCAAAATATTTGACGGATGTATGTCCGTCAAATGTTTGGGGGGTCCACAGCCGAAAAATATTTGACGGACGTATGTCCGTCAAATATTTGGGGGGTCTACACCCCCGAAATATTGGACGGATGTATGTCTGTCGAATATTTGGGGGGTCTACACCCCCGAAATATTTGATGGATGTATGTCCGTCAAATATTTGGGGGGTCTACATCCCCAAAATATTTGACGGATGTATGTCCGTCAAATATTTGACGCATGCCCATGCGTCAATTATCTGGGGGGTATAGACCCCCAAGATATTTGACGGATGTATGTCCGTCAAACATTTGGGGGGTGTAAACCCCCGAAATATTTGACGGATGTGTGTCCGTCAAATATTTGGGGGGTCTACACCCCAGCAATATTTGACGGATGTAGGTCCGTCAACTATTTGACGCATGTCCATGCGTCAAATAGTCTGGGGGGTGTAGACCCCCAAAATAGTTCACAAATGTATGTCCGTCAAATATTTGACGCATGTCCATGCGTCAGTTATCTGGGGGGTGTACACCCCCAAAATATTTGACGTATGTATGTCCGTCAAATACTTGGGGGGTCTACACCCCCGAAATATTTGACGGATGTATGTCCGTCAAATATTTGGGGGGTCTACACCCCCCAAATATTTGACGGATGTATGTCCGTCACATATTTGGGGGGTCTACATCCCCAAAATACTTGACGGATGTATGTTCGTCAAATATTTGACGCATGTCCATGCGTCAGTTATGTGGGGGGTGTAGACCCCCCAAATATTTGACGCATGTATGTCCATCAAACATTTGGGGGGTGTAAACCCCCGAAATGTTTGACGGATGTATGTCCGTCAAATATTTGGGGGGTCTACAGCCCAGCAATATTTGACGGATGTATGTCCGTCAACTATTTGACGCATGTCCATGCGTAAGCTATCTGGGAGGTGTAGACCCCCAAAATAGTTCACGGATGTATGTCCGTCAAATATTTGGGGGGTCTACACCCCAGCAATATTTGACGGATGTATGTTCGTCAAATATTTGACATGTCCATGCGTCAGTTATGTGGGGGGTGTAGACCCCCCAAATATTTGACGCATGTATGTCCATCAAACATTTGGGGGGTGTAAACCCCCGAAATGTTTGACGGATGTATGTCCGTCAAATATTTGAAGGGTCTACAGCCCAGCAATATTTGACGGATGTATGTCCGTCAACTATTTGACGCATGTCCATGCGTAAGTTATCTGGGAGGTGTAGACCCCCAAAATAGTTCACGGATGTATGTCCGTCAAATATTTGGGGGGTCTACACCCCAGCAATATTTGACGGATGTATGTCCGTCAAATATTTGGGGGGTCTACTCCCCCAAAATATTTGACGAATGTACGTCCGTCAAATATTTGGGTGGTCTACACCCCCAAAATGTTTGACCGATGTATGTCTGTCAAATATTTGACGCATGCCCATGCGTCAGTTATCTAGGGGCTGTAGACCCCCCAAATATGTGACGGGGGTCTGTCCGTCAAATATTTGGGGGGTCTAGACCCCCAAAATATTTGATGGATGTATGTCCGTCAAATATTGAACGCATGCCCATGCGTCAGCTATCTGGGGGGTGTAGACCCCCAAAATATTTGACGGATGTATGTCCGTCAAATACTTGGGGGGTCTACACCCCCAAAATTTTTGACGGATGCATGTCCGTCAAATATTTTGGGGGGTCTGCACCCCAGCAATATTTGATGGATGTATGTCCGTCAAATAATTGGCGCGTGCCCATGCGTTAGTTATCCGGGGGGTGTAGACCCCCAAATATTTGACGGATGTATGTCCGTCAAATATTTGGGGGGTCTACAGCCGAAAAATATTTGACGGATGTATGTCCGTCAAATATTTGGGGGGTCTACTCCCCCCAAATATTTGAGGGATGTACGTCCGTCAAATATTTGGGGGGTCTACACCCCCAAAATGTTTGACCGATGTATGTCCGTCAAATATTTGACGCATGTCCATGCGTCAGTTATCTGAGGGGTGTAGACCCCCCAAATATGTGACGGACGTCTGTCCGTCAAATATTTGGGGGGTCTACATCCCCAAAATATTTGATGGATGTATGTCCGTCAAATATTGAACGCATGCCCATGCGTCAGCTATCTGGGGGGTGTAGACCCCCAAAATATTTGACGGATGTATGTCCGTCAAATATTGGGGGGGTCTACACCCCCAAAATATTTGACGGATGTATGTCCGTCAAATATTTGGGGGGTCTACACCCCACAAATATTTTACCGATGTATGTCCGTCAAACGTTTGGGGGGTCTACACCCTAGCAATATTTGACGGATGTATGTCCGTCAAATATTTGACGCATGTCCATGCATCAGTTATCTGGGGGGTGTAGACCCCCCAAATATTTGACGGATGTATGTCCGTCAAATATTTGGGGGGTCTACAGCCGAAAAATATTTGACGGACGTATGTCCGTCAAATATTTGGGAGGTTTACAGCCCCGAAATATTTGACGGATGTATGTCCGTCAAATATTCGGGGGGTCTACACCCCCAAAATATTTGACGGATGTATGTCCGTCAACTATTTGAACATGTCCATGCGTCAGTTATCTGGGGGGTGTAGACCCCCCAAATATTTGACGGATGTATGTCCGTCAAACGTTTGGGGGGTGTAAACCCCCGAAATATTTGACGGATGTATGTCCGTCAAATATTTGGGGGGTCTACACCCCAGCAATATTGGACGGATGTATGTCCGTCAACTATTTGACGCATGTCCCTGCGTCAGCTATCTGCGGGGTGTAGACCCCCAAAATAGTTCACGGATGTATGTCCGTCAAATATTTGGGGGGTCTACACCCCGGCAATATTTGACAGATGTATGTCTGTCAAATATTTGACGCATGTCCATGCGTTAGTTATCTGGGGGGTGTAGACACCCAAAATATTTGACGGATGTATGTCCGTCAAATATTTGGGGGGTCTACAGCCGAAAAATATTTGACGGATGTCTGTCCGTCAAATGTTGGGGGGGTCTACAGCCCCAAAATATTTGACGGATGTATGTCCGTCAAATATTTGGGGGGTCTACACCCGCAAAATATTTGACGGATGTATGCCCGTCAAATATTTGGGGGGTCTACACCCCGGAATATTTGACGGATGTATGCCCGTCAAATATTTGGGGGGTCTACACCCCGGAATATCTGATGGATGTATGTCCGTCAAATATTTGGGGGGTCTACACCCGCAAAATATTTGACGGATGTATGTCCGTCAAATATTTGGGGGTCTACACCCCGGAATATTTGACGGATGTATGTCCGTCAAATATTTGACGCATGTCCATGCGTCAGTTATCTGAGGGGTGTAGACCCCAAAAATATTTGACGGATGTATGTCCGTCAAATATTTGGGGGGCCTACTCCCCCAATATATTTGACGGATGTATGTCCGTCAAATATTTGACGCATGTCCATCCGTCAGCCATCTGGGGGGTGTAGACCCCCGAAACATTTGACGGATGTATGTCCGTCAAATATTTGACGAGTGCCCATGCGTTAGCTATCTGGGGGGTGGAGACCCCCAAAATATTTGACGGATGTATGTCCGTCAAATATTTGGGGGGCCTACTCCCCCAATATATTTGACGGATGTATGTCCGTCAAATATTTGGGGGTCTACACCCCGGAATATTTGACGGATGTATGTCCGTCAAATATTTGACGCATGTCCATGCGTCAGTTATCTGAGGGGTGTAGACCCAAAAAATATTTGACGGATGTATGTCCGTCAAATATTTGGGGGGCCTACTGCCCCAATATATTTGGCGGATGTATGTCCGTCAAATATTTGACGCATGTCCATCCGTCAGCCATTTGGGGGGTGTAGACCCCCGAAAAATTTGACGGATGTATGTCCGTCAAATATTTGACGCGTGCCCATGCGTCAGCTATCTGGGGGGTGGAGACCCCCAAAATATTTGACGGATGTATGTCCGTCAAATATTTGGCGGGTCTACACCCCCAAAATTTTTGACGGATGCATGTGCGTCAAATATTTTGGGGGGTCTGCACCCCAGCAATATTTGATGGATGTATGTCCGTCAAATATTTGACGCATGACCATGCGTCAGCCAGTCTGTCAAATATTTGACGCATGTCCATGCGTTAGTTATCTGGGGGTGTAGACCCCCAAAATATTTGACGGATGTATGTCCGTCAAATATTTGGGGGGTCTACACCCCGGAAATATTTGACCGATGTATGTCCGTGAAATATTTGGGGGGTTTACACCCCATCAATATTTGACGGATGTATGTCCGTCAAATATTTGACGCATGTCCATGCGTCAGTTAATCGGGGGGGTGTAGACACCCAAAATATTTGACGGATGTATGTCCGTCAAATATTTGGGGGGTCTACAGCGGAAAAATATTTGACGGATGTCTGTCCGTCAAATGTTGGGGGGGTCTACACCCCCAAAATATTTGACGGATGTATGTTCGTCAAATATTTTGGGGGTCTACACCCGCAAAATATTTGACGGATGTATGCCCGTCAAATATTTGGGGGGTCTACACCCCGGAATATTTGATGGATGTATGTCCGTCAAATATTTGGGGGGTCTACACCCGCAAAATATTTGACGGATGTATGTCCGTCAAATATTTGGGGGTCTACACCCCGGAATATTTGACGGATGTATGTCCGTCAAATATTTGACGCATGTCCATGCGTCAGTTATCTGAGGGGTGTAGACCCCAAAAATATTTGACGGATGTATGTCCGTCAAATATTTGGGGGGCCTACTCCCCCAATATATTTGACGGATGTATGTCCGTCAAATATTTGACGCATGTCCATCCGTCAGCCATCTGGGGGGTGTAGACCCCCAGACCCCCGAAACATTTGACAGATGTATGTCCGTCAAATATTTGACGCGTGCCCATGCGTCAGCTATTTGGGGGGTGGAGACCCCCAAAATATTTGACGGATGTATGTCCGTCAAATATTTGGCGGGTCTACAACCAAGCAATATTTGACGGGTGTATGTCCGTCAAAAATATTATGGGGGAGTAGACCCCCCAAATATTTGACGGACATACATCCGTCAAATATTTGGGGGGTGTGGACCCCCCAAATATTTGACGGACATACATCCGTCAAATATTGCTAGGGTGTAGACCCCCCAAATATTTGACGGACATACATCCGTCAAATATTCCGGGGTGTGGACCCCCAAAATATTTGACGGACGTATGTCCGTCAAATATTTGGGGGGTCTACACCCCAGCAATATTTGACGGATGTATGTCCGTCAAATATTTGGGGGGTCTACACCCCCCAAATATTTGACGGGTGTATGTCCGTCGAATATTTGGGGGTCTACACCCCAGCAATATTTGACGGATGTATGTCCGTCAAATAGTTGACGCATGTCCATGCGTCAGTTATCTGGGGGGTGTAGACACCCAAAATATTTGACAGATGTATGTCCATCAAATATTTAGGCGGTGTCGACCCCCGCAATATTTGACGGATGTATGTCCGTCAAATATTTTGGGGGTCTACACCCCCAAAATATTTGACGCATGTCCATGCGTCAGTTATCTGGGGGGTGTAGACCCCCAAAACTATTTGACGGATGTCTGTCCGTCAAATATTGGGGGGGTCTACACCCCCAAAATATTTGATGGATGTATGTGCGTCAAATATTTAACGCATGCCCATGCGTCAGCTATCTGGGTGGTGTAGACCCCCAAAATATTCCACGGATGTATGTCGGTCAAATGTTTGGGGGGTCTACACCCCCAAAATATTTGACGGATGTATGTGCGTCAAATATTTGGGGGGTCTACTCCCCCAAAATATTGGACGGATGTCTGTCCGTCAAATATTGGGGGGGTCTACACCCCGAAAATATTTGATGCATGTATGTCCGTCAAATATTTAGCGCATGCCCATGCGTCAGCTATCTGGGGGGTGTAGACCCCCAAAATATTTCACGGATGTATTTCCGTCAAATATTTGGGGGTTCTACACCCCCAAAATATTTGACGGATGTATGTCCGTCAAATATTTGGGGGGTCTACACCCCAGCAATATTTGACGGATGTATGTCCGCCAAATACTGGAGGCATGTCCATGCGTCAGTTGTCTGGGGGGTGTAGACACCCAATATATTTGACGGATGTATGTCCGTCAAATGTTTGGGGGGTCTACACCCCCAAAATATTTGACGGATGTCTGTCCGTCAAATATTTGGGGGTCTACATCCCCAAAAGATTTGACGGATGTATGTCCGTCAAATATTTGACGCATGTCCATGCGTCAGTTATCTGGGGGGTGTAGACCACCAAGATATTCGACGGACATACATCCGTCAAATATTGCTAGGGTGTAGACCCCCAAAATATTTGACGGATGTATGGCCCTCAAATATTTGGGGGGTCTACACCCCCAAAATATTTGACGGATATATGTCCGTCAAATATTTGGGGGGTCTCCACCCCAGCAATATTTGACGGATGTATGTCCGCAAATGTTTGACGCATGTCCATGCGTTAGTTATCTGGGGGGTCTACACCCCCAAAATATTTGACGGATGTATGTCCGTCAAGTATTTGACGCATGTCCATGCGTTAGCTATCTGGGGGGTGTAGACCCCCAAAATATTTGACGGATGTCTGTCCGTCAAATATTTGGGGGGTCTACATCCCCAAAATATTTGATGCATGTATTGTATTTCCGCAAACGTACCAACGGCGTGCCAGAGATTATCGAAGATATAGCGGCCTTTAATGAAACCTTTTTGTTGAATCGGGGTGATGGCTGCAATGAAGTCCTGCAGCTGCAGCGCCACAATGTTCGCTACCCATTTGTTGCAAAAGTTTTGGAGCACCAGAGGTCCTGCACACCGGGCAGACCTGCCGTCTTTGGAATAGGATTCAGCATGGCCATGGACCAGGTTTCAGGCAAAGTAGGATTATCCAACAATGTTTGATAAATTTGGGGCAACAAAAGAACAAAGTGTCCGGAGAAACAATTATAAATAGCTCCTGTAAAACCGTCAATGCCCGGAGAGGAGGTCGCACTTAGGGCGTCAAGCGCCGCGTGCACCAGGTCAGCTGACGCTGGGCGAATGAGTTATTTGGCCATGTCAGCCAGGGGTTTACCGTTAAAGAAAGAGCGTAAGTACTCCGTAACCTGAGGGGAGGACAGCCCTGAGACGGACATTTTGTGAGACCAGAAGCCCAGCACCTCTTGTGCTATCGACGCGGGGTCGGGGAGAACCTGGCCCGTTTGGCTGCGGAGCGTGTGCAGTTGCCGTTTCACCTGTAGTTGGCGGGTGAGATGCCAGATTTCTTGCTTCTGCCGCCAGGGTTGTGAGGCCCATGGGTCGGATATCGTGGTCTTCAACTTGTCTAGCACCAGCTGGTCTGTCCGGTCCTCGTCAGCCTTTTCAGCCAGGGCGGCAAGGACGCGATAGGCCACATGAGGGTCGGGAATATCATATCCTTTAGACAGAAGAAACTCGTGGCCTCCGGGCCTTATGTGATGTGGATTCCCTCAATAGTATTTGTACTTCGGTGTAGCCCGTGCAGCAATGAGTCCTCTCATATGCGAGGGCTTGTCGGCGGATCAGATGCTGGGAGTCCGCCCATTGAGCGAAACCTGTAGTTTGCAAACTGGAGAGTTGTGCCTGTATGTCGTCTACAGTCTCTTGGGATTGCAGAAAGGAGACAAGACATCTTTTGCGACGCTGCTAGTCGCAGGAGGCAGATAAGAGCGAAAAAAACTACAGCCTTGTGGTCAGAGGAAGCCAAAAAACATGGATAGCACTCACGTAAAACAGAGACAAAGTTGTGCAGAACCAGGACGCGGTCAATCCGGCGTCTTCTGTCTGTGCTGATGTCCGTCATGTCCGCTTCGTGCTGACTGACGACCGGTGGTGGGGCGTCCTTGGGGCATAAACATGGGAAACCCCATGTGCACCCTTCCAAGGGGAAATCTTCAGTGCGGCATGAGTGTAGCGTAGCAAAGGCGTCCACTAAATCGTGCTCGGCAAGGAAAGATATCTCGCACTCTCTCGCCTCAAGGACATCCTTCTGTTCAGGTGAGGTTCTCAAGGAGGAGACATCTCGGGAGGGCAGGATAACAGAATTGTGGTCATGCAGAAAAATGGTATCAGAAGGAATCAGATGACGGAGGGATGCTAACTTTTTCCACTGGTGGGCTCTGATGGTGGCATCATGATGGAAATGGCAGACAGCCAAGGAAAGTTCGATGCCGTCAGGGTCCTGAAGCCTGACGAATAGGAACCGGCTGGACCAGGTCCAGCTGTGGACGTGTGTCCATGTGGTGGGGTAAAGGATCGCTGCCCCCCCCCCCCCCGTCCTTTCGGGGACAGGTTGGTGAGCAACTTGATGTCCCGTTTGGAAAATTGTTAATGTAAGTTGAGCAGGGTTTGCTGATCCGGAATGTGAGGCTCCTTGAGCCCCATGACATGGAGTTTTGAGCGATGGAAAAATTTCATAATTTGTGTGTACCTGTGCTCGTGGCCTGTGCCGTTCGGGACCAGGGTGGACAAGCCGTTGGCGTTGAAGGTGCACGCCTTGAGGGAGGCTGCCACGAAATTGGGGATGGACAGACGTGGATTCTGGTGACCCCCATGGGTGGGTAGTACCTTAGTCATGCAAGTCTTATTCGTTTGTCATTGCGGGTTGCTCTGGCATACGTGGTTTTGCCAACTGGCTGCTGGCGTTTCCGGGCCTCCATAGAGTCCCTCTTTAAGACGTTAAATTCTTTCAGCGGTATGATGGTGATTGATGTATTTTTCTGAGCATCATGCAGGATGACACTGGTCTGGGGCAGGTGCGGCCCTTGCAGCTTCCATGCCGCGGTGCTCATGCGCCCCGGGTTCCAAATGGATCTGGTTAATGTGTCAACGGCAATGCCATTCGAAGACAGGAAATCGCGCAGTGCGGTGTCACGTAGCCAGATAGGTACATTATACGCTACCAGGGCCTGGGGGGGGCTGGTGCCTTCTCCCTGTCTTGACGCGGACGACTTGGTCGAGCAGACGGAGCGGGTGTCAGACTGGGACCCAAGATTGAACCGGTCTCGTTGTTTTCTCGTCTTTAAAAAGGAGCCCGTTGGCTTGGAGTTGGACGTACGGTCCTTGTACAAAAGAGTAGAGATCCCCTGGAGCCTTGAGCCTCAGGCGAACTTTATTGGGTCCTGCGATTTGCAAGGACCACGAGGCCGGATCGGGCAGTGAGTCTTTCAGAATGGTGTGCAGGGTGAGCCATAGGTTCTTACTATACTGCTCTTTGTCGGTTTTTTTGTAGACAACCTCCAGTACGGCCTCTTGATCATAGAAAGCGGAGCTATCAAGGTCTCCTAGTGACATAACTGAGAAGTGATCCTTCTTTTTGTGTGCGTCAATAAACTTGGACCTCTCCTGAGGGTTGAGGTGCAGCAGGAAAATCTTAGTGTGTAATGGTTTGTTGGGAGGGCGGAGATTTATGGGTCCGGCCACATTAAAACACTGGGCTCCAAATAGGCCCATGTGTAGCATGGTCTTGGACATGTCGTTCTCGGTCATGTGAATCACAAAAGTTGAGGTGGGGGGAGGTGGTGAGGTGGCGTCCTTAATCTCTAGGGTCGAGCCCTGCGAGAGAAGCCTCACCGTGTTGTAGACCGATTTGAGTCTCTGTGAGATGGACTGCGGGGTAAAACTGATTACCCAGAAATCCATTGTGCCTCCCGCCGCCAGGTGGACACGGCGTGTCAATCTCGAGAAAGACTCTGGCGTGGCAGAAATCTTCTGAAGTGTCTGATCGCACCACTGGCTGAAAGGAACCTGTGTGGTGACGGCAATCAGCATATCGAGACGATTAGGGGGCAAGTCTCTGTTGAGGCCGTGTTGTAATTCAATACGTTGCAAAATTTCAGTGTCCTTGAGCACAAGGACCACGTTTCAGGACTCTTTTGGAAAGACGGTTGACAGCTCATCAATACCTAGTTTGTCCAAGCCTTGCCAGTTTTGGGCATGGCCTTCCGTGTTGAAGAACTGAGAAGACTGGAGACAAGTGAAATCCTTGTCCCAACGGAACTGTAACATCAGTTGTTGCTGCTCCGCGGTGTGTAGGGGGGTGGACGCTTTCGGAGTGGGTAGTTTTGCCATGCGCTCACGCATGGCGGTGACAGCAGCGACATTGTCCTGGGAGAACCCACTGTAAACAGTGCCCACTGCGGGGGGTGAGGTGCTTGGGGGGGGGGGGGGTGTTATGTTGGGGGGTGTATCGGGGACTCTGTCAGGGTAGAACCCTTTAGCCTTCTTTTTGGCGGGCGAGCCCAATATGGCCACGGCCAGGCGCCTATCGATAGATGCTCGTTGGTCGAGAAGCACTTGCTATTGTCGGAGAAGCTCTTCTTGCTGTGCTTTGATGGTGCTGTCAAGATTGCTGTCTGGGGTCCGTAGCAAGTTGTAGATGTTCGTCTCCGTTTGCGCCATTGGCTGATTAACGTGCGTCCATTGGTCGTGTAACTTCTTGCGGGCGGGCTCATCGTTGCCTTCGATCATTTGGAGCTGCTCCTCGCATTCTTTGCTTTGTGCAATTCAGAGGAAAAACGTTTTCCTCGCCTCATACAGTGGTGAGCCGTCCTCGAGCTTGTACTGCTATAACGAGAGCCTTATCGCGGCGTCCAGGTCCTCCAACGCGGCTGTGAGCATCGCTCTGTGTTTGATTGCGTTTTGATCCTGTGGTGGGCCAGCCGCCGCTAGGATGTCCAGACGCGCACTGATGGCGGATCGTTTGTGCGCAAGATCAATGATATTTTGCGCTGCCGAGAGGGTCAGGGCTCTCATTATTTGGTGTGGTCCATTGGAGTGCTGGGCTACTTCTTCCGTCACAGTGTCTGTGTCGGCTTCGGAGGCTCGTTCCATGATCTTCGTGAAGTAGGCTTGCAGGGTCTGTTGACTCTATTGCGATAGTATTTCTTTGAAGTGCTGCTTGTGTGGATCCCATTGATGCGGACCCAGAGCCGGGTTTAGGAGGGTTCCCAGAACCACATTAGCTTGGAGTTGTTTTTGGAGAAGGATGGTCATATCTTGTAGATCTTCCTTCCTGGAGATGTCAAGCAGTTGCTGTGCGACCGGCAGGTCCACGAGCGGGATAGGGATCATGTTCAAGTCACCCGAGAAGATGGTGTTCGTAGATGTTGCTCCACTGGGGCTCGCCATACTCAGGAAGGGGTGTCCGCCCTTTCACCACTAAGCGGTTGCGACTGGGGGGGAGCTGAGTCAAACCACCAGGACCGGGAGATGACCACGCGTTGCCCTTGCGGCGGCGGTGGAGGTCTCTAGGCGCCTGAGGATGCAGGAGAGGACCCGGGCCCAGAGGCTCGGTGTGCAAAGAGGCGACCGGTGTTCGGCAGACCTTCAAAAGCGCTGAGTACAGCAGGTCGTTCGCCCGCTGTTGCGTACTTGTGGAGCAGTGGTGCGTCCGTTGCGGCTGGAGAGCGCTTAGGATGGTTGAGAGATCGTCTCCATGGTACTCCTCGTTGTAGCCGATGCTTTAGTTGTGAGTAGGGGCATGATCCCCGGTAGGTAGTCCATGAACACACATCGGAAAAAAAAAGACACGAAAAAAATAGACACTCAGAAAGTCAGCTATCTGGGGGGTGTAGACCCCCGAAATATTTGACGGATGTATGTCCGTCAAATATTGAGGGGGGTCTACACCCCAGCAATATTTGACGGATGTACGTCCGTCAAATATTTGGGGGGTCGACACCCCAGCAATATTTCACGGATGTATGTCCGTCAAATATTTGACGCATGTCCATGCGTCAGTTATCTGGGGGGTGTAGACCCCCCAAATGTTTGACGGATGTATGTCCGTCAAATATTTGGGGGGTCTACTCCCCCAAAATATTTGACGGATGTATGCCCGTCAAATACTTGGGGGGTCTACACCCCCAAAATATTTGACGGACGTATGTCCGTCAAATATTTGACGCATGTCCATGCGTCAGTTATCTGGGGGGTGTAGACCCCCAAATATGTGACGGACGTCTGTCCGTCAAATATTTGGGGGGTCTACACCCCCAAAATATTTGACGGATGTATGTCCGTCAAACATTCAAAGCATGCCCATGCGTCAGCTATGTGGGGGGTGTAGACCCCCAAAATATTTGACGGATGCATGTCCGTCAAATATTTTGGGGGGTCTACACCCCAGCAATATGTGACGGATGTATGTCCGTCAAATATTTGACGCATGTCCATGCGTCAGCTATCTGGGGGGTGTAGACCCCCAAAATATTTTACGGATGTATGTCCGTCAAATATTTGGGGGGTCTACACCCCCAAAATATTTGACGGATGTATGTCCGTCAAATACTTGGGGGGTCTACACCCCCAAAATATTTGACGGATGTATGTCCGTCAAATATTTGACGCATGCCCATGCGTCAGTTATCTGGGGGGTGTAGACCCCCAAATATTTGACGGATGTATGTCCGTCAAATATTAGGGGGGTCTACACCCCCAAAATATTTGACGGATGTATGTCCGTCAAATATTTGGGGGGTCTACACCCCCAAAATATTTGACGGATGTATGTCCGTCAAATACTTGGGGGGTCTACACCCCCAAATTTTTTGACGGATGCATGTCCGTCAAATATTTTGGGGGGTCTACACCCCAGCAATATGTGACGGATGTATGTCCGTCAAATATTTGACGCATGTCCATGCGTCAGTTATCTGGGGGGTGTAGACCCCCCAAATATTTGACGGATGTATGTCCGTCAAATATTTGACGCATGTCCATGCGTCAGTTATCTGGGGGGTGTAGACCCGCAAAATATTTGACGGATGTATGTCCGTCAAATATTTGGGGGGTCTACACCCCCGAAATATTTGACCGATGTATGTCCGTCAAATATTTGGGGGGTCTACACCCCCGAAATATTTGACGGATGTATGTCCGTCAACTATTTGACGCATGTCCATGCGTCAGCTATCTGGGGGGTGTAGACCCCCAAAATAGTTCACGGATGTATGTCCGTCAAATATTTGGGGAGTCTACACCCCAGCAATATTTGACGGATGTATGTCTGTCAAATATTTGACGCATGTCCATGCGTCAGTTATCTGGGGGATGTAGACCCCCAAAATATTTCACGGGTGTATGTCCGTCAAATATTTGGGGGGTCTACTCCCCCAAAATATTTGACGGATGTACGTCCGTCAAATACTTGACGCATGCCCATGCGTCCGTTATCTGGGGGGTGTAGACCCCCAAATATTTGACGGATGTATGTCCGTCAAATATTGGGGGGGTCTACACCCCCAAAATATTTCACGGATGTATGTCCGTCAAATATTGGGGGGGTCTACACCCCCAAAATATTTGACCGATGTATGTCCGTCAATATATTTGCGGGGTCTACACCCCAGCAATATTTGACGGATGTATGTCCGTCAAATATTTGACGCATGTCCATGCGTCAGTTATCTGGGGGGTGTAGACCCCGAAAATATTTGACGGATGTATGTCCGTCAAATGTTTGGGGGGTCCACAGCCGAAAAATATTTGACGGACGTATGTCCGTCAAATATTTGGGGGGTCTACACCCCCGAAATATTGGACGGATGTGTGTCTGTCGAATATTTGGGGGGTCTACACCCCCGAAATATTTGACGGATGTATGTCCGTCAAATATTTGGGGGGTCTACATCCCCAAAATATTTGACGGATGTATGTCCGTCAAATATTTGACGCATGTCCATGCGTCAGTTATCTGTGGGGTTGAGACCCCCCAAATATTTGACGGATGTATGTCCGTCAAATATTTGACGCATGCCCATGCGTCAGTTATCTGGGGGGTATAGACCCCCAAGATATTTGACGGATGTATGTCCGTCAAATATTTGGGGGGTCTACACCCCAGCAATATTTGACGGATGTATGTCCGTCAACTATTTGACGCATGTCCATGCGTCAAATAGTCTGGGGGGTGTAGACCCCCAAAATAGTTCACAAATGTATGTCCGTCAAATATTTGACGCATGTCCATGCGTCAGTTATCTGGGGGGTGTAGACCCCCCAAATATTTGACGCATGTATGTCCATCAAACATTTGGGGGGTGTAAACCCCCGAAATATTTGACGGATGTATGTCCGTCAACTATTTGACGCATGTCCATGCGTAAGCTATCTGGGAGGTGTAGACCCCCAAAAAAGTTCACGGATGTATGTCCGTCAAATATTTGGGGGGTCTACACCCCAGCAATATTTGACGGATGTATGTCTGTCAAATATTTGACCCATGTCCATGCGTCAGTTATCTGGGGGGTGTAGACCCCCAAAATATTTGACGGATGTATGTCCGTCAAATATTTGGGGGGTCTACTCCCCCAAAATATTTGACGGATGTACGTCCGTCAAATATTTGGGTGGTCTACACCCCCAAAATGTTTGACCGATGTATGTCCGTCAAATATTTGACGCATGTCCATGCGTCAGTTATCTGGGGGCTGTAGACCCCCCAAATATGCGACGGACGTCTGTCCATCAAATATTTGGGGGGTCTACACCCCCAAAATATTTGATGGATGTATGTCCGTCAAATATTTGACGCATGCCCATGCGTCAGCTATCTGGGGGGTGTAGACCCCCAAAATATTTGACGGATGTATGTCCGTCAAATACTTGGGGGGTCTACATCCCCAAAATTTTTGACGGATGCATGTCCGTCAAATATTTTGGGGGGTCTGCACCCCAGCAATATTTGATGGATGTTTGTCCGTCAAATAATTGGCGCGTGCCCATGCGTTAGTTATCCGGGGGGTGTAGACCCCCAAATATTTGACGGATGTATGTCCGTCAAATATTGGGGGGGTCTACACCCCCAAAATATTTGACGGATGTATGTCCGTCAAATATTTGGGGGGTCTTCACCCCCAAAATATTTGACCGATGTATGTCCGTCAAACATTTGGGGGGTCTACACCCTAGCAATATTTGACGGATGTATGTCCGTCAAATATTTGACGCATGTCCATGAGTCAGTTATCTGGGGGGTGTAGACCACGAAAATATTTGACGGATGTATGCCCGTCAAATATTTGGGGGGTCTACAGCCGAAAAATATTTGACGGACGTACGTCCGTCAAATATTTGGGGGGTCTACACCCCCGAAATATTTGACAGATGTATGTCCGTCAAATATTTGGGGGGTCTAAACCCCCAAAATATTTGACGGATGTATGTCCGTCAAATATTTGACGCATGTCCATGCGTCAGTTATCTGGGGGGTGTAGACCCCCCAAATATTTGACGGATGTATGTCCGTCAAACATTTGGGGGGTGCAAACCCCCGAAATATTTGACGGATGTATGTCCGTCAAATATTTGGGGGGTCTACACCCCAGCAATATTGGACGGATGTATGTCCGTCAACTATTTGACGCATGTCCATGCGTCAGCTATCTGGGGGGTGTAGACCCCCAAAATAGTTCACGGATGTATGTCCGTCAAATATTTGGGGGATGTACACCCCGGCAATATTCGACAGATGTATGTCTGTCAAATATTTGACGCATGTCCATGCGTTAGTTATCTGGGGGTGTAGACCCCCCAAATATTTGACGGATGTATGTCCGTCAAATATTTGGGGGGTCTACTCCCCCAAAATATTTGACGGATGCATGTCCGTCAAATATTTTGGGGGGTCTACACCCCAGCAATATGTGACGGATGTATGTCCGTCAAATATTTGACGCATGTCCATGCGTCAGTTATCTGGGGGGTGTAGACCCCCAAAATAATTGACGGATGTATGTCCGTCAAATATTTGACGCATGTCCATGCGTCAGTTATCTGGGGGGTGTAGACCCGCAAAATATTTGACGGATGTATGTCCGTCAAATATTTGGGGGGTCTACACCCCCGAAATATTTGACCGATGCATGTCCGTCAAATATTTGGGGGGTCTACACCCCCGAAATATTTGACGGATGTATGTCCGTCAACTATTTGACGCATGTCCATGCGTCAGCTATCTGGGGGTGTAGACCCCCAAAATAGTTCACGGATGTATATCCGTCAAATATTTGGGGGGTCTACACCCCAGCAATATTTGACGGATGTATGTCTGTCAAATATTTGACGCATGTCCATGCGTCAGTTATCTGGGGGGTGTAGACCCCCAAAATATTTGACGGGTGTATGTCCGTCAAATATTTGGGGGGTGTACTCCCCCAAAATATTTGACGGATGTACGTCCGTCAAATACTTGACGCATGCCCATGCGTCCGTTATCTGGGGGGTGTAGACCCCCAAATATTTGACGGATGTATGTCCGTCAAATATTGGGCGGGTCTACACCCCCAAAATATTTGACGGATGTATGTCCGTCAAATATTGGGGGGGTCTACACCCCCAAAATATTTGACCGATGTATGTCCGTCAAATATTTGCGGGGTCTACACCCCAGCAATATTTGACGGATGTATGTCCGTCAAATATTTAACGCATGTCCATGCGTCAGTTATCTGGGGGGTGTAGACCCCCAAAATATTTGACGGATGTATGTCCGTCAAATGTTTGGGGGGTCCACAGCCGAAAAATATTTGACGGACGTATGTCCGTCAAATATTTGGGGGGTCTACACCCCCGAAATATTGGACGGATGTATGTCTGTCGAATATTTGGGGGGTCTACACCCCCGAAATATTTGATGGATGTATGTCCGTCAAATATTTGGGGGGTCTACATCCCCAAAATATTTGACGGATGTATGTCCGTCAAATATTTGACGCATGCCCATGCGTCAATTATCTGGGGGGTATAGACCCCCAAGATATTTGACGGATGTATGTCCGTCAAACATTTGGGGGGTGTAAACCCCCGAAATATTTGACGGATGTGTGTCCGTCAAATATTTGGGGGGTCTACACCCCAGCAATATTTGACGGATGTAGGTCCGTCAACTATTTGACGCATGTCCATGCGTCAAATAGTCTGGGGGGTGTAGACCCCCAAAATAGTTCACAAATGTATGTCCGTCAAATATTTGACGCATGTCCATGCGTCAGTTATCTGGGGGGTGTACACCCCCAAAATATTTGACGGATGTATGTCCGTCAAATACTTGGGGGGTCTACACCCCCGAAATATTTGACGGATGTATGTCCGTCAAATATTTGGGGGGTCTACACCCCCCAAATATTTGACGGATGTATGTCCGTCACATATTTGGGGGGTCTACATCCCCAAAATACTTGACGGATGTATGTTCGTCAAATATTTGACGCATGTCCATGCGTCAGTTATGTGGGGGGTGTAGACCCCCCAAATATTTGACGCATGTATGTCCATCAAACATTTGGGGGGTGCAAACCCCCGAAATGTTTGACGGATGTATGTCCGTCAAATATTTGGGGGGTCTACAGCCCAGCAATATTTGACGGATGTATGTCCGTCAACTATTTGACGCATGTCCATGCGTAAGCTATCTGGGAGGTGTAGACCCCCAAAATAGTTCACGGATGTATGTCCGTCAAATATTTGGGGGGTCTACACCCCAGCAATATTTGACGGATGTATGTCCGTCAAATATTTGGGGGGTCTACTCCCCCAAAATATTTGACGAATGTACGTCCGTCAAATATTTGGGTGGTCTACACCCCCAAAATGTTTGACCGATGTATGTCTGTCAAATATTTGACGCATGCCCATGCGTCAGTTATCTAGGGGCTGTAGACCCCCCAAATATGTGACGGACGTCTGTCCGTCAAATATTTGAGGGGTCTAGACCCCCAAAATATTTGATGGATGTATGTCCGTCAAATATTGAACGCATGCCCATGCGTCAGCTATCTGGGGGGTGTAGACCCCCAAAATATTTGACGGATGTATGTCCGTCAAATACTTGGGGGGTCTACACCCCCAAAATTTTTGACGGATGCATGTCCGTCAAATATTTTGGGGGGTCTGCACCCCAGCAATATTTGATGGATGTATGTCCGTCAAATAATTGGCGCGTGCCCATGCGTTAGTTATCCGGGGGGTGTAGACCCCCAAATATTTGACGGATGTATGTCCGTCAAATATTTGGGGGGTCTACAGCCGAAAAATATTTGACGGATGTATGTCCGTCAAATATTTGGGGGGTCTACTCCCCCCAAATATTTGAGGGATGTACGTCCGTCAAATATTTGGGGGGTCTACACCCCCAAAATGTTTGACCGATGTATGTCCGTCAAATATTTGACGCATGTCCATGCGTCAGTTATCTGAGGGGTGTAGACCCCCCAAATATGTGACGGACGTCTGTCCGTCAAATATTTGGGGGGTCTACATCCCCAAAATATTTGATGGATGTATGTCCGTCAAATATTGAACGCATGCCCATGCGTCAGCTATCTGGGGGGTGTAGACCCCCAAAATATTTGACGGATGTATGTCCGTCAATTACTTGGGGGGTCTACACCCCCAAAATTTTTGACGGATGCATGTGCGTCAAATATTTTTGGGGGTCTGCACCCCAGCAATATTTGATGGATGTATGTCCGTCAGATATTTGACGCGTGCCCATGCGTCAGTTATCTGGGGGGTGTAGACCCCCAAATATTTGACGGATGTATGTCCGTCAAATATTGGGGGGGTCTACACCCCCAAAATATTTGACGGATGTATGTCCGTCAAATATTTGGGGGGTCTACACCCCCCAAATATTTTACCGATGTATGTCCGTCAAACGTTTGGGGGGTCTACACCCCAGCAATATTTGACGGATGTATGTCCGTCAAATATTTGACGCATGTCCATGCGTCAGTTATCTGGGGGGTGTAGACCCCCCAAATATTTGACGGATGTATGTCCGTCAAATATTTGGGGGGTCTACAGCCGAAAAATATTTGACGGACGTATGTCCGTCAAATATTTGGGAGGTTTACACCCCCGAAATATTTGACGGATGTATGTCCGTCAAATATTCGGGGGGTCTACACCCCCAAAATATTTGACGGATGTATGTCCGGGAAATATTTGGGGGGTCTACACCCCCAAAATATTTGACGGATGTATGTCCGTCAACTATTTGAACATGTCCATGCGTCAGTTATCTGGGGGGTGTAGACCCCCCAAATATTTGACGGATGTATGTCCGTCAAACGTTTGGGGGGTGTAAACCCCCGAAATATTTGACGGATGTATGTCCGTCAAATATTTGGGGGGTCTACACCCCAGCAATATTGGACGGATGTATGTCCGTCAACTATTTGACGCATGTCCCTGCGTCAGCTATCTGCGGGGTGTAGACCCCCAAAATAGTTCACGGATGTATGTCCGTCAAATATTTGGGGGGTCTACACCCCGGAAATATTTGACAGATGTATGTCTGTCAAATATTTGACGCATGTCCATGCGTTAGTTATCTGGGGGGTGTAGACACCCAAAATATTTGACGGATGTATGTCCGTCAAATATTTGGGGGGTCTACAGCCGAAAAATATTTGACGGATGTCTGTCCGTCAAATGTTGGGGGGGTCTACACCCCCAAAATATTTGACGGATGTATGTCCGTCAAATATTTGGGGGGTCTACACCCGCAAAATATTTGACGGATGTATGCCCGTCAAATATTTGGGGGGTCTACACCCCGGAATATTTGACGGATGTATGCCCGTCAAATATTTGGGGGGTCTACACCCCGGAATATTTGATGGATGTATGTCCGTCAAATATTTGGGGGGTCTACACCCGCAAAATATTTGACGGATGTATGTCCGTCAAATATTTGGGGGTCTACACCCCGGAATATTTGACGGATGTATGTCCGTCAAATATTTGACGCATGTCCATGCGTCACTTATCTGAGGGGTGTAGACCCCAAAAATATTTGACGGATGTATGTCCGTCAAATATTTGGGGGGCCTACTCCCCCAATATATTTGACGGATGTATGTCCGTCAAATATTTGACGCATGTCCATCCGTCAGCCATCTGGGGGGTGTAGACCCCCGAAACATTTGACGGATGTATGTCCGTCAAATATTTGACGAGTGCCCATGCGTTAGCTATCTGGGGGGTGGAGACCCCCAAAATATTGGACGGATGTATGTCCGTCAAATATTTGGGGGGCCTACTCCCCCAATATATTTGACGGATGTATGTCCGTCAAATATTTGGGGGTCTACACCCCGGAATATTTGACGGATGTATGTCCGTCAAATATTTGACGCATGTCCATGCGTCAGTTATCTGAGGGGTGTAGACCCAAAAAATATTTGACGGATGTATGTCCGTCAAATATTTGGGGGGCCTACTGCCCCAATATATTTGGCGGATGTATGTCCGTCAAATATTTGACGCATGTCCATCCGTCAGCCATCTGGGGGGTGTAGACCCCCGAAACATTTGACGGATGTATGTCCGTCAAATATTTGACGCGTGCCCATGCGTCAGCTATCTGGGGGGTGGAGACCCCCAAAATATTTGACGGATGTATGTCCGTCAAATATTTGGCGGGTCTACACCCCCAAAATTTTTGACGGATGCATGTGCGTCAAATATTTTGGGGGGTCTGCACCCCAGCAATATTTGATGGATGTATGTCCGTCAAATATTTGACGCATGACCATGCGTCAGCCAGTCTGTCAAATATTTGACGCATGTCCATGCGTTAGTTATCTGGGGGTGTAGACCCCCAAAATATTTGACGGATGTATGTCCGTCAAATATTTGGGGGGTCTACACCCCGGAAATATTTGACGGATGTATGTCCGTCAAATATTTGACGCATGTCCATGCGTCAGTTAATCGGGGGGGTGTAGACACCCAAAATATTTGACGGATGTATGTCCGTCAAATATTTGGGGGGTCTACAGCGGAAAAATATTTGACGGATGTCTGTCCGTCAAATGTTGGGGGGGTCTACACCCCCAAAATATTTGACGGATGTATGTTCGTCAAATATTTGGGGGGTCTACACCCGCAAAATATTTGACGGATGTATGCCCGTCAAATATTTGGGGGGTCTACACCCCGGAATATTTGATGGATGTATGTCCGTCAAATATTTGGGGGGTCTACACCCGCAAAATATTTGACGGATGTATGTCCGTCAAATATTTGGGGGTCTACACCCCGGAATATTTGACGGATGTATGTCCGTCAAATATTTGACGCATGTCCATGCGTCAGTTATCTGAGGGGTGTAGACCCCAAAAATATTTGACGGATGTATGTCCGTCAAATATTTGACGCATGTCCATCCGTCAGCCATCTGGGGGGTGTAGACCCCCGAAACATTTGACAGATGTATGTCCGTCAAATATTTGACGCGTGCCCATGCGTCAGCTATTTGGGGGGTGGAGACCCCCAAAATATTTGACGGATGTATGTCCGTCAAATATTTGGCGGGTCTACAACCAAGCAATATTTGACGGGTGTATGTCCGTCAAAAATATTATGGGGGAGTAGACCCCCCAAATATTTGACGGACATACATCCGTCAAATATTTGGGGGGTGTGGACCCCCCAAATATTTGACGGACATACATCCATCAAATATTGCTAGGGTGTAGACCCCCCAAATATTTGACGGACATACATCCGTCAAATATTCCGGGGTGTGGACCCCCAAAATATTTGACGGACGTATGTCCGTCAAATATTTGGGGGGTCTACACCCCAGCAATATTTGACGGATGTATGTCCGTCAAATATTTGGGGGGTCTACACCCCCCAAATATTTGACGGGTGTATGTCCGTCGAATATTTGGGGGTCTACACCCCAGCAATATTTGACGGATGTATGTCCGTCAAATACTTGACGCATGTCCATGCGTCAGTTATCTGGGGGGTGTAGACACCCAAAATATTTGACAGATGTATGTCCATCAAATATTTAGGCGGTGTCGACCCCCGCAATATTTGACGGATGTATGTCCGTCAAATATTTTGGGGGTCTACACCCCCAAAATATTTGACGCATGTCCATGCGTCAGTTATCTGGGGGGTGTAGACCCCCAAAACTATTTGACGGATGTCTGTCCGTCAAATATTGGGGGGGTCTACACCCCCAAAATATTTGATGGATGTATGTGCGTCAAATATTTAACGCATGCCCATGCGTCAGCTATCTGGGTGGTGTAGACCCCCAAAATATTCCACGGATGTATGTCGGTCAAATGTTTGGGGGGTCTACACCCCCAAAATATTTGACGGATGTATGTGCGTCAAATATTTGGGGGGTCTACTCCCCCAAAATATTTGACGGATGTCTGTCCGTCAAATATTGGGGGGGTCTACACCCCGAAAATATTTGATGCATGTATGTCCGTCAAATATTTAGCGCATGCCCATGCGTCAGCTATCTGGGGGGTGTAGACCCCCAAAATATTTCACGGATGTATTTCCGTCAAATATTTGGGGGTTCTACACCCCCAAAATATTTGACGGATGTATGTCCGTCAAATATTTGGGGGGTCTACACCCCAGCAATATTTGACGGATGTATGTCCGCCAAATACTGGAGGCATGTCCATGCGTCAGTTGTCTGGGGGGTGTAGACACCCAATATATTTGACGGATGTATGTCCGTCAAATGTTTGGGGGGTCTACACCCCCAAAATATTTGACGGATGTCTGTCCGTCAAATATTTGGGGGTCTACATCCCCAAAAGATTTGACGGATGTATGTCCGTCAAATATTTGACGCATGTCCATGCGTCAGTTATCTGGGGGGTGTAGACCACCAAGATATTCGACGGACATACATCCGTCAAATATTGCTAGGGTGTAGACCCCCAAAATATTTGACGGATGTATGGCCCTCAAATATTTGGGGGGTCTACACCCCCAAAATATTTGACGGATATATGTCCGTCAAATATTTGGGGGGTCTCCACCCCAGCAATATTTGACGGATGTATGTCCGCAAATGTTTGACGCATGTCCATGCGTTAGTTATCTGGGGGGTCTACACCCCCAAAATATTTGACGGATGTATGTCCGTCAAGTATTTGACGCATGTCCATGCGTTAGCTATCTGGGGGGTGTAGACCCCCAAAATATTTGACGGATGTCTGTCCGTCAAATATTTGGGGGGTCTACATCCCCAAAATATTTGATGCATGTATGTCCGTCAAATATTAGACGCATGCTCATGCGTCAGTTTTCTGGGGGTGTAGACCCCCGAAACATTTGACGGATGTATGGCCGTCAAATATTTGGGGGGTCTACACCCCCAAAATATTTGACGGATGTATGTCCGTCAAATCTTTGGGGGGTCTACACCCCAGCAATATTTGACGGATGTATGTCCGTCAAATATTTGACGCATGTCCATGCGTTAGTTATCTCGGGGTCTACACCCCCAAAATATTTGACGGATGTATGTCCGTCAAATGTTTGGGGGGTCTACTCGCCCAAAATATTTGACGGATGTATGTCCGTCAAATATTTGGGGGGTCTACACCCCAGCAATATTTGACGGATGTATTTCCGTCAAATATTTGATGCATGTCCATGCGTCCGTTATCTGGGGGGTGTAGACCCCCAAAATATTTGACGGATGTCTGTCCGTCAAATATTGGGGGGGTCTACACCCCCAAAGTATTTGACGGATGTATGTCCTTCAAATATTTGACGCGTGCCCATGCGTCAGTTATCTGGGGGGTGTAGGCCCCTAAAATATTAGACAGCTGTATGTCCGTCAAATATTTGGGGGATCTACACCCCCAAAATAGCTGACGGATGCATGTTCGTCAAATATTTGACGCATTGCCATGCGTCAGTTATCTGGGGGGTGTAGACCCCGCAAATATTTGACGGATGTATGTCCGTCAAACATTTGGGGGGTCTACACCCCCAAAATATTTGACGGATGTATGTCCGTCAAATATTTGACGCATGTCCATGCGTTAGCTATCTGGGGGGTGTAGACCCCCAAAATATTTGACGGATGTCTGTCCGTCAAATATTGGGGGGGTCTACACCCCCAAAATATTTGATGGATATATGTCCGTCAAATATTAGACGCAGGCTCATGCGTCAGCTATCTAGGGGTGTAGACCCCCCAAATATTTGACGGATGTATGGCCGTCGAATATTTGGGGGCTCTACACCCCCAAAATATTTGATGGATGTATGTCCGTCAAATATTAGACGCATGCTCATGCGTCAGCTATCTGGGGGTGTAGACCCCCCAAATATTTGACGGATGTATGTCCGTCAAATATTTGAAGCCTGTCATGCGTCAGTTATCTGGGGGGTCTACACCCCCAACATATTTGACGGATGTATGTCCGTCAAATGTTTGGGGGGTCTACACCCTAGCAATATTTGGGGGATGTATTTCCGTCAAATATTTGACGCATGTCCATGCGTCAGTTATGTGGGGGCTGTAGACCCCCAAAATATTTGACGGATGTATGTCCGTCAAATGTTTGGGGGGTCTACACCCCCAAAATATTTGACGGATGTCTGTCCGTCAAATATTTGGGGGTCTACATCCCCAAAAGATTTGACGGATGTATGTCCGTCAAATATTTGACGCATGTCCATGCGTCAGTTATCTGGGGGGTGTAGACCACCAAGATATTCGACGGACATACATCCGTCAAATATTGCTAGGGTGTAGACCCCCAAAATATTTGACGGATGTATGGCCCTCAAATATTTGGGGGGTCTACACCCCCAAAATATTTGACGGATATATGTCCGTCAAATATTTGGGGGGTCTCCACCCCAGCAATATTTGACGGATGTATGTCCGCAAATGTTTGACGCATGTCCATGCGTTAGTTATCTGGGGGGTCTACACCCCCAAAATATTTGACGGATGTATGTCCGTCAAGTATTTGACGCATGTCCATGCGTTAGCTATCTGGGGGGTGTAGACCCCCAAAATATTTGACGGATGTCTGTCCGTCAAATATTTGGGGGGTCTACATCCCCAAAATATTTGATGCATGTATGTCCGTCAAATATTAGACGCATGCTCATGCGTCAGTTTTCTGGGGGTGTAGACCCCCGAAACATTTGACGGATGTATGGCCGTCAAATATTTGGGGGGTCTACACCCCCAAAATATTTGACGGATGTATGTCCGTCAAATCTTTGGGGGGTCTACACCCCAGCAATATTTGACGGATGTATGTCCGTCAAATATTTGACGCATGTCCATGCGTTAGTTATCTCGGGGTCTACACCCCCAAAATATTTGACGGATGTATGTCCGTCAAATGTTTGGGGGGTCTACTCGCCCAAAATATTTGACGGATGTATGTCCGTCAAATATTTGGGGGGTCTACACCCCAGCAATATTTGACGGATGTATTTCCGTCAAATATTTGATGCATGTCCATGCGTCCGTTATCTGGGGGGTGTAGACCCCCAAAATATTTGACGGATGTCTGTCCGTCAAATATTGGGGGGGTCTACACCCCCAAAATATTTGACGGATGTATGTCCTTCAAATATTTGACGCGTGCCCATGCGTCAGTTATCTGGGGGGTGTAGGCCCCTAAAATATTAGACAGCTGTATGTCCGTCAAATATTTGGGGGATCTACACCCCCAAAATAGCTGACGGATGCATGTTCGTCAAATATTTGACGCATTGCCATGCGTCAGTTATCTGGGGGGTGTAGACCCCGCAAATATTTGACGGATGTATGTCCGTCAAACATTTGGGGGGTCTACACCCCCAAAATATTTGACGGATGTATGTCCGTCAAATATTTGACGCATGTCCATGCGTTAGCTATCTGGGGGGTGTAGACCCCCAAAATATTTGACGGATGTCTGTCCGTCAAATATTGGGGGGGTCTACACCCCCAAAATATTTGATGGATGTATGTCCGTCAAATATTAGACGCAGGCTCATGCGTCAGCTATCTAGGGGTGTAGACCCCCCAAATATTTGACGGATGTATGGCCGTCGAATATTTGGGGGCTCTACACCCCCAAAATATTTGATGGATGTATGTCCGTCAAATATTAGACGCATGCTCATGCGTCAGCTATCTGGGGGTGTAGACCCCCCAAATATTTGACGGATGTATGTCCGTCAAATATTTGAAGCCTGTCATGCGTCAGTTATCTGGGGGGTCTACACCCCCAACATATTTGACGGATGTATGTCCGTCAAATGTTTGGGGGGTCTACACCCTAGCAATATTTGGGGGATGTATTTCCGTCAAATATTTGACGCATGTCCATGCGTCAGTTATGTGGGGGCTGTAGACCCCCAAAATATTTGACGGATGTCCGTCCGTCAAATATTGGGGGGGTCTACACCCCAAAAATATTTGACGGATGTATGTCCGTCAAATATTTGACGCTTGCCCATGTGTCAGTTATCTGGGGGGTGTAGGCCCCTAAAATATTAGATGGCTGTATGTCCGTCAAATATTTGGGGGATCTACACCCCCGAAATATCTGACGGATGTATGTCCGTCAAATATTTGACGCATGCCCATGCGTCAGTTATCTGGGGGGTGTAGACCCCCAAAATATTTGACGGATGTATGTCCGTCAAACATTTGGGGGGTCTACACCACAAAAATATTTGACGGATGTATGTCCGTCAAATATTTGACGCATGCCCAGGCGTCAGTTATCTGGGGGATGTAGCCCCCCAAAATATTTGACGGATGTACATCCGTCAAATATTTGGGGGTCTACACCCGAGAAATATTTGACGGATGTATGTCCGTCAAATCTTTGACGCATGCCCATGCGTCAGTTATCTAGGGGGTGTGGACCCCCCAAATATATGACGGATGTATGTCCGTCAAATATTTGGGGGGTCTACACCCCACAAATACTTGATAGATGTATGTCCGTCAAATAATTGACGCATGCCCATGCGTCAATTATTTGGGGGGTCTACGGCCCGAAAATATTTGTCGGATGTATGTCCGTCAAATATTTGGGGGGTCTACACCCCCAAAATATTTGATAGATGTATGTCCGTCAAATATTTGGGGGGTCTACACCCCCAAAATATTTGACGGTTGTATGTCCGTCAAATAATTGACGCATGCCCATGCCTCAATTATTTGGCGGGTCTAGACCCCCCAAATAAGACCCCTCTAGGAATCATCGCCTGCCCACGCGCCAATTCCTAAGTGGGGTGTAGAACCCTCTTTGAATCAATGGGGGGGGGGGGCTGCCCCAGGTGCACCATCCGGTGCTTGTGTTGGGGCGGGAATGGGTCCTGGTGCTTTCAACGGAGCGGGGGCTGCGGCTTGCTTCGGCAGAGGGGCCGGGGCTTGCTTTGGTAGAGGAAGCGGTGCAGCCATGGGCTCGCCTTGCGCCTGAAGTGGTGCAGGAGCGGGTGCTTGCATCGGAGCAGGAGCAGGCGCGTGCTTTGGTACCGAAACTGGTGCTTGCATCGGGGCCGGAGCGGGTCCTTGGTCTGATGCAGCCTTGGGCTTGCCGTGCGCGTGCACTGGGACATCCTCTGTGGATACCTCCTCAAGTCCACTTTCCGGCATCGGCTCCCCAAAGGACTTTGACGGCGCAGAAGCGGGTCGTGCTGCCGCAGGTCTGGTGCCTCTGGTGCGGGACCCGCTGCCTCAGGTGCACCATCCGGTGCCTTTGTTGGGGCGGGAATGGGTCCCGGTGCTTTCAACGGAGCGGGAGCTGCGGCTTGCTTCGGCAGAGGGGCTGGGGCTTGCTTGGGAATAGGGGCCGGGGCTTGCTTTGGTAGAGGAAGGGGGGGGGGGGTATGAAATTGATAATGGGGGAGTTATGAAATCGATAGGGCAGGGCGCTATGAAAGCGATGGAGGGGGCTATGAAATTGAATGGGGGGAACCTATGAAATTCATGGGGGTGGGGCTATGAAATTGATGGGGGGTAGGGCTATGAAATTGATGGGGGGGGGGGGGGGCTATGAAATTGATAGGCGGGGGGGCTATTTATTGGAGAGGGGGGTATGAAATTGATAGGGGGGCATATGAAATCGATGGGGGGGCTATGAAATGGATGGGGGCGGGGCTATTAAAATGGTGGGGGAGGGGCTGTGAAATTGATAAAGGGGGGGTTATGACATTGATAGGGCAGGGGGCTATGAAATCGATGGAGGGGGGCTATGAAATTGAATGGGGGGGACCTGTGAAATTGATGGGGCTGGGGCTATGAAATTGATGGGGGGGCTATGAAATTGATGGGGGGGGGGGGGCTATCAAATTGATAGGGGGGGGGGCTATGAAATTGATAGGGCAGGGGGCTATGAAATTGATAGGGGGGCATATGAAATTGATGGGGGGGGGTGCTATGAAATGGATGGGGGAGGGGCTATGAAATTGATGGGGGGGGGGGCTATGAAATTGATGGGGGGGGGGGCTATGAAATTGATCGGAGAAAGGTATGAAATTGATGCGGGAGGGGCTATGAAATGGGGGGGGGGGCTTGTAACCGGCTTCGGACCTACGGGGACCTGCGAAGACACACCACAACACTGCACAACATAGCATGGCATACCTGCAAGTTGTGAAATGATTATTTTCATTGTTGTCAATTATTTTTGCATGAAAAGAAACACCTGTGAGACAAAGAAAAGAACACCCTCCCGCACCCGTGACTAAACCCCCCCCCCCGGTAGTTCTCTGAAGTCTCCCCCCTCCCCGGTGCAAAACATGTAAAGAAAGGAGAGGCACCCCTCCCCCCCTAACCAAGGCTTGAAGCAAGGGCACCCCCAAAGTGCCTACGCTATGTCAAAGTGTGCGTGCGCGCGCGCGCCCGTGTGTGTGTGTGTGTGTGTGTCTGCGGGAGGACATATGCTTATAAATGCGGCAAATTTGTTGGTTTACTTTGCAATGGTGTCTGATGGCCCTACAACGCTAGGGTTGAGGCCACAGAACGAAAATCTACACCTCGAAGAGTGTAGTGAGTGGGTGCAGTTTCCATGCTTCCTACACACAAACACACAACACCAAGCGGGTGGTATTTTCCGAATCATTTTCCATACTTCACGATGCAAGAAAGCACTCATGAGTGGGAGGGGGCTGGAAGGACTAGGGAAGGGCCAGAGGGGGGGGGGGGGCATCTTCCATTGGGGGGGTGTACTACACCACAAGGGGGGATGGGGGAGGTGGGTTTATGGTTTGGGTAATGACGGTCCATAAAAGTCTGATGTCTGATGTCTGATAGCCGACCAGGTCGCTATACACATAGCTGATGGGGACCTTTGGGGACCGATCAGGACCCATGGGGACCAATGGGGAGCTTTGGGGGGGTTATGTGGATCTATCGGGACCTATTCGGCCCTATCGCTGCCTATGGGGACCTTTAGGACCTATGGGGACCTTTGAGGACTTTTGAGGACCTATTGCGTACCTATTGGGACCTATGGGGACCTATGGGGGCGTACGGTGACCTATGGGGAACCATGGGGACCCATGAGGACGCATTGGGGCCTATGGGCACCCATGGGGACTTATTGGGACCAATTGGGGTCTTTCGGGACCTACTGGGACCTATCTGGACCTATGGGGCCCTATGGGAAGGCGAATGGACCTTTGGGGACCAGTCGGAGCTTTGAGGACCTATGGGGACCTATGGGGCCCTATGAGGGCCTATGGGGACCTATGCAGACCTGTGGTTGCATGGGGACCTCGGGTGCCGAATGGGGACCTATGGGGACCTTAGAGGACCTATGGGGATCTACACGGACTGGTGGGGGTCTATCAGGACCTATGGGGACCTTTGGCGACCCATCGGGACCCATGGGGACCTATGGGGACCCATGGAAGGCTTTGGGAAAGTATGCGGATCTATCGGGACCGATTCGGACCTATGGGTGTCTATGGGGACCTTCAGGAACTATGGGGACCTTTGAGGACCTTTGAGGACCTATTGCGTACCTATGGAGACCTATGGGGACCTGTGGGGGCGTACGGTGACCTATGGGGACCCATGGGGACCCATGAGGACGTATTGGGGCCTATGTGCACCCATGGGGACTTATGGGGGCCAATTGGGACCCACGGGGACCCATGTGGACCCATTGGGGCCTATGGTGAGTCATTGGGGTCTTTGGGGACCCATTGGGGCCTATCTGGACCAGGGTTTTGCTTACCCCCCCTGGGGGGGGGTTAATTCAGGGACCCAGCCACACAGAATTTTGGCATACCCACAGACCGACAAATGCCCCCCCCCCAGGGGGGGGGGGGCTGACACGCACACACCCACCCACCGACCCACGTACCCAACTCAGACATGCAATACAGAAAACCAAGTTTTTCACAGAGGTGAACAACCATCATGTCAGTCTAATTGTCATCATCACTGCTCCACTCCGAGGATGAAACAAGATCATAGCTGGAGGACGAGGCTGAAGCGTCACTGTCTGAAACATCGATGTGAATAACATCGGAGTGCTTCCGCTTCTTCCCCCTTTCCTCTTTGCTGGCACAGGCTCGATAGACCCAAGGCCCCCCAAAAAGTCCCACCCCATCCCGGGGGGGGGGGGTTGGGCACTCACCCACCCTGAAATTCTGCCAGACCCACCCCCCCACCCCCACCCCCCCTGGGGTAGGACGGACACTAAGCAAAACCCTGAGCTGGACCTATGGGGCCTATGGAAACCCAAAGGGACCTGTGAGGCCTAATGGCGACCTTTCCACACCTATGGGGACCTTTCAGGACCTTTGGGGGCCCTTCGAGACCTATGGAGAATTATACGGATCTATGGCGACCTATCCGGAGCTGGAAGACCCTATGGGGACCTATAGGGACCATTGGGAATCCATGGGTGCGTATGGTGACCTTTGGGGAGCCATTGTTGCCTATGGGACCTATGGGGACCTCCGAGGACGTTTGAGGACGTTTGAGCAGCTATTGGGGACCTTTGGGACTTATGGGGACCATTGGGAGCTTTCAGGACCTATGGGGACCTATGGCGACCTATGGGGAGCTTTGGGGACCTATGGAGACCTATCGGGCCCTATGAGGACCTATGGGGACCTATGGGGACCTATGGGGGCCTATGAGGGCCGATGAAGACGTATGCACACTTGTGGCTGTATGGGGACCTCAAGGGCCGTATGGGGACCTATGCGAACCTTAGAGAACCTATGGGGACCTACGGGGACCGATTGGGGTCTATCCGGACCTATGTGAACCTTTGGGGACCCATCGGGACCTATGGGGACCAATGGGGAGCTTTGGGGAGGTATGCGGATCTATTGGGACCTATTCGGACCTATGGGTGCCTATGGGCAATTTTATTGGGACCTTTGAGGACCTTGAAGAACGTATAGGGACCTACGGGGACCATTGGCAATCCATGGGTGCGCATGGTTACCTTTGGGGAGCCATTGTTGCCTATGGGACGTATGGGGACGTCCGAGGACGTTTGAGGACGTTTGAGGACCTATTGGGGACCTTTGGGACTTATGGGGACCATTGGGAGCTTTCAGGACCTATGGGGACCTATGGCAACCTATGGGGAGCCTCCGGAACCTATGAAGACCTATGGGGTGCTATGAGCGCCTATGGGGACCTACCTAGACCTGTGGCTGTATGGGGACTCGAGGTGCCGAATGGGGACCCATGGGGACCTTAGAGGACGTATGGGGACCTACGGGGACCGATGGGGGTCTATCGGGACCTATGTGGACCTTTGGGGACCCATCGGGACCAATGGGGACCCATGGGGAGCTTTGGGAAGGTATGAGGATCTATCGGGACCTATTGGGACCTATGGGTGCCTATGGCGAATTTTATTGGGACCTACGAGGACCTTGGAGGACCTATTGCGTACCTATTGGGACCCATTGTGACCTATGTGGGCCTACGGTGACCTACGAGGACCCATGGGGACCCATGAGGACGTATCGGGACCGAGGTGCACCTAAGGACTTATGGAAATCGCTTGGGACCCATTTTAACCTATGTGGCCTATGTGGGCGTATGGGGACCTATGGGGACCTTTGCGGACCTATGGCCACATAATGCGGCCTATGGGGACCTATGGGGACCTTTTAGGACATATGGGGGCCCTTGGAGACCTATGGAGACTAATAGGGGCCTATGGCGACCTATCGGGAGCTTGGGCAACCTATGGGGACCAACGGGGAACCCAAAGGGACCTATGGGGCCTAAGGGCCACCTATCCAAACCTATGGGGACCTTTCAGGATCTTTGGGGGCCCTTCACGACCTATGGAGACTTATGGTAACCTATGGTGACCTATCGGGAGCTTGGGGAACCTATGGGGACCTATAGGGACCATTGGGAATCTTTAGGTGCGTATGGGGACCTCTGGGGAGCCATTATTCCCCATGGTACCTATGGGGACGTCCGAGGATGATTGAGCACGTTTGAGGACCTATTGGGGACTTTTGGGACTTATGGAGACCATTGGGAGCTTTCATGACCTATGGGGACCTATGGCGACCTATGGAGAGCTTTGGGGACCTATGTAGAGCTTCAGGGCCCTATGAGGGCCTATGCAGACCTATGCAAAACTTGTGGCCGTGTGGGGACTTGAGGTGCTGACCGGGGACCTATGGGGACCTTAGAGGACCTATGGGGACCTACGGGGGGGACCTATGAGGACCTTTGAGGACCCATCGCGACGTACGGGGACCCACGGGGAGCTTTGGGGAGGTGTGCGGATCTATCACGTCCTATTCGGACCTATGGGTGCCTATGGGGAATCTTATTAGGACCTTTGAGGACCTTGAAGAACGTATGGGGACCTATAGGGTCCGAGGACGTTTGAGGACGTTTGAGGGCCCATTGAGCATCCCATATGGTCTAGGATCATTTTTGGAAAATTATGTTTTTGACCCATTTTCGACCCATTTTTGGTCTTGAAATGGCCACTTTTGAAGGCATTTCGCGACTTTGCATGGCCCAAACCGCGCCACCACGTGCTCAAATCGGCCTAAAAACACTTGTTTGAGCATGCCAAGGGGTCTAGGAACAACTTTGGAAAAATTGTTTTTTTCGCCCCGCGGGCCACCGTGGACCCACTGTTGGCCCCAAACGTGCGCGCGCTCTGTTGCCCTCCGGCTCCACCAAGTGACCACTGGCAAGGGGGTCTAGGTGTCTCGTTGGGCGATTCTGAGGGTTGCAAACCAGAAAAAAATGGGGGGTTGCGAGCGGACTAGGTGCTCTCGGGATACGGTTTTGAGCCACATAGGCCAAGATACGGCGCCTTCTTGGTTTCGGGCCTTTTTGACACAAACAGCGCACATTGAGGCCAGTTTTGGCCATTTTTGGGCCGTTTCTCGGACATATCGTGGAGCTAGGGGGCAAGAAAGGGCTCTTCGTCACTCGGCAATCGAGGGCCACGTGGAGTGTAGGAACCGTTTGCTTTGTTTGACCGTTTTGACTGAGTATTCGGGCCGTTTTGGGCCAAAAAAGGTTGTTTTGAGGCCCAAAATGCGCAGTTTTGGGAGGGCACCTCCCAACTTGGCGCCCCCGCCCCGGGGCGCCATCGGTGAGTTTTTGGCTCAAAACTTGGATTTGGCAAGGACACCACCTAGGCTCTAGGATGGCTAGAGTAGAGTAAAGCTCGGAGCGATGAGGCGGAGGAATGGCCAAAATGGAATTGAGAAGTGTTTGCTTGCTGTTGCTTGCTTGTTGCTTGTTCGCTAGATTGAATAATACGTCTCTAAGGCACGTGCGGAGGGTACAACGTTGTGCATACATGTGGTGGAAGCGGTTAAATTGGGTCAAAACAGGCTCCAAATGTGCTAATCTCACTTGTTTGTGCACTCCACACATTTGATGCATTCTTGTCCCATTTTTGCTCACAAAATGGCCTAGTTTCAAGGCATTTTTGGCCAAAACGCATCAACGCGGGGTCAAAATGGGCTGAAAACACTTGTTAGAGCATCCCAAATGGACCACAATTACTTTTGGAAAACCCCATTTTTGACCCATTTTGGACCCATTTTAGGTCCCAAATGGTCCCTTTTCAAGACGTTTTGGGATTTTCCATGCGCCAAAATGCGTTCCTAGGGGCTCAAAATTGGCTAAAAACACTGGTTTGAGCATCCCAAGTGGTCCAGGGTCACTTTTGGAAAAATGCATTTTTGACCCATTTTTGACCCGTTTTTTGGTCCCAAAACGGCCCATTTTCCAGGCATTTTGGCATTTTCCATGGCCCAAGCCGCGCCACCACGGGCTCAAATTGGGCCAAAAATACTTGTTTGGGCATGCCAAGTGGTCTAGGAACAAGATTTGAAAAAAATGATTTTCTTCGCCGCAGGCACCCCGGTGGACGTCTCTGAGGTACATGCGAAGGGTACAACGTGGTGCATACATGTGCTGGACGCAGTTAAATTGGGTCAAAACGGGCTCAAAATGTGCCAATCTCACTTGTTTGTGCACCCCACACATTTGACGCATTCTTGTCCCATTTTTGCTCACGAAACCAGCTTCAAAGCATTTTGGGCCAAAATGCATCAACGCGGGGTCAAAATGGGCTAAAAACACTTGTTAGAGCATCCCAGATGGTCCACAATTACTTTTGGAAAACCCCATTTTGGACCCATTTTGGACCCATTTTTTGGTCCCAAGTGGCCCCTTTTCAAGACGTTTTGGGATTTTCCATACGCCAAAAAGCGTCCCTAGGGGCTCAAAATTGGCTAAAAACACTTGTTTCAGCATCCCAAGTGGCCTAGGGTTACTTTTGGAAGAATGCATTTTTGACCCATTTTTGACCCGTTTTTGGTCCCAAAACGGCCCATTTTCCAGTCATTTGGGCATTTTCCATGGCCCAAGCCGCGCCACCACGGGCTCAAATTGCGCCAAAAATACTTGTTTGGGCATGCCAAGTGGTCTAGGAACAAGATTTGAAAAAAATGATTTTCTTCGCCGCAGGCACCCGGTGGACGTCTCTAAGGTACGTGCAAAGGGTACAACGTGGTGCATACATGTGCTGGACGCAGTTAAATTGGGTCAAAACGGGCTCAAAATGTGCCAATCTCACTTGTTTGTGCACCCCACACATTTGACGCATTCTTGTCCCATTTTTGCTCACGAAACCAGCTTCAAAGCATTTTGGGCCAAAATGCATCAACGCGGGGTCAAATTGGGCTAAAACACTTGTTAGAGCATCCCAAATGGTCCACAATTACTTTTGGAAAACCCCATTTTTCACCCATTTTGGACCCATTTTGGTCCCAAATGGCCCCTTTCCAAGACGTTTTGGGATTTTTCATCCGCCAAAACGCGTCCCTAGGGGCTCAAAATTGGCTAAAAACACTTGTTTCAGCATCCCAAGTGGCCTAGGGTTACTTTTGGAAGAACGCATTTTTGACCCATTTTTGACCCGTTTTTGGTCCCAAAACGGCCCATTTTCCAGACATTTTGCCATTTTCCATGGCCCAAACCGCGCCACCACGGGCTCAAAACGGGCTAAAAATGCTTGTTTGAGCATGCCAAGTGGTCTAGGAACAACGTTTGAAAATAGTGATTTTTTTCGCCCCAGGCACCCCGGTGGACCCACCCTTGGCCCCAACCGTGCGCGGGTGGGCTGCCCTCCGGCTGCACCAAGTGACCACTGGTACAGGGGTCTATGTGTCTCGGTGGGTGATTCTGAGGCTTGGAAACCACAAAAAGCGGGGGGTTGCGGGCGGACTAGGTGCCCTCGGAATTCGGTTTTGAGCCACGGAGCCCAAGATACGGCCCATTGTTGGTTTCGGGCCTGTTTGACACGAATAGTGCACATTCAGGCCATTTTAAGGCAATTTTGGGCCGTTTCTCGGACATATCGTGGAGCTAGAGGGCAAGAAAGGGCTCTTGGTCACTCGGCAATCGAAGCGCACGTGGAGTGTAGGAAGCGTTTGCCTTGGTTGGCCGTTTTGACTGAGTATTGGGTCGTTTTGGGCCAAAAAAGGTTGTTTTGGAGCACAAAATGCGCAGTTTTGGGAGGGCACCTCCCAACTCGGCGCCCATGCCCCGGGGCGCCATCGGTGAGTTTTTGGCTCAAAACTTGGATTTGGCAAGGACACCACCTAGGCTCTAGGATGGCTAGAGTAGAGTAGAGCCCGGAGCGATGAGGCGGAGCAATGGCCAAAATGGAAAGGAGAAGTGCTTGCTTGTTGTTGCTTGCTTGTTGCTTGTTCGCTAGATTGAATAGAACGTCTCTAAGGTACATGCGAAGGGTACAACGTGGTGCATACATGTGGTGGAAGCGGTTAAATTGGGTCAAAACGGGCTCAAAATGTGCCAATCTCACTTGTTTGTGCACCCCACACATTTGACACATTCTTGACCCATTTTTGCTCACAAAACGGCCGATTTTCAAGGCATTTTGGCCGAAGACACATCAACGTGGGGTCAAAATGGGCTGAAGACACTTGTTAGAGGGTCCCAAATGGTCCACAATTACTTTTGGAAAAACCCCATTTTTGACCCATTTTGGAGCCATTTTTGGTCCCAAGTGGCCCCTTTTCAAGACATTTTGGAATTTTCCATCCGCCATGACGCGTCCCCAGGGGCTCAAAATTGGCTAAAAACACTGGTTTCAGCATCCCAAGTGGTCCCAGGTCACTTTTGGAAAAATGCATTTTTGACCCATTTTTGACCCGTTTTTGGTCCCAAATCGGCCCATTTTCCAGGCATTTTGGCATTTTCCATGGCCCAAACGGGCTCAAATTGGGCCAAAAATGCTTGTTTGAGCATGCCAAGTGGTCTAGGAACAACATTTGAAAAAAATGATTTTTTTCGCCCCGGGCACCCCGGTGGACCCACCGTTGGCCCCACCCGTGCGCGGGTGGGCTGCCCTCCGGCTGCACCAAGTGACCACTGGTACACGGGTTTACGCGTCTGGTTGGGTGATTTTGAGGCTTGGAAACCACAAAAGGCTGCGGGCGGACTAGGTGCCCTCGGAATTCGGTCTTGAGCCACGTAGCCCAAGATACGGCTCATTGTTGGTTTCGGGCCTGTTTGACACAAACAATGCTCATTCACGCCATTTTAAGCCAATTTTGGGCCGTTTCTCGGACATATCGTGGAGCTAGAGGGCAACAAAGGGCTCTTGGGTACTCGGCAATCGAGGGCGACGTGGAGTGTAGGTCCCGTTTGCCTTGGTTGGCCGTTTCGACTTAGTATCGGGGCCGTTTGGGGCCAAAAAAGGTTGTTGAGGGGCACAAAATGCGCAGTTTTGGGAGGGCACCTCCCAACTTGGCGCACCCACCCCGGGGCACCACCGGTGAGTTTTTGGCTCAAAACTTGGATTTGGCAAGGCCACCACCTAGGCTCTAGGATGGCTAGAGTAGAGGAGAGCCCGGAGCGATGAGGCGGAGCAATGGCCAAAATGGAAGGGAGAAGTGCTTGCTTGCTGTTGCTTTCTTGTTGCTTGGTTGCTAGATTGAATAATATGTCTCTAAGGTACATGCAAAGGGTACAACGTGGTGCATACATGTGGTGAAAGCGGTTAAATTGGGTCAAAACGGGCTCAAAATGTGCCAATCTCCCTTGTTTGTGCACCCGACACATTTGACACATTCTTGACTCATTTTTGCTCACGAAACGGCCGATTTCTAAGGCATTTTGGGCCAAAACGCATCAACGCGGGGTCAAAATGGGCTGAAGACACTTGTTAGAGCATGCCAAAGGATCCACGATTACTTTTGGAAAAATGCATTTTTGACCCATTTTGGACCCATTTTTTGGTCCCAAATGGCCCCTTTTCAAGACATTTTGGGATTTTCCATCCGCCAAAATGCGTCCCTAGGGGCTCAAAATTGGCTAAAAACACTGGTTTGGGTATTCCAAGTGGTCCAGGGTCACTTTTGGAAAAATGCATTTTTGACCCATTTTGAGCCGTTTTCGGTCCCAAAACGGCCCATTTTCCACTCATTTTGCCAAATTCCATGGCCCAAAACGCGCCACAACGGGCTCAAATTGGGCCAAAAATACTTGTCTGAGCATGCCAAGTGGTCTAGGAACAAGATTTGAAAAAAATTATTTTTTGCACCCCAGGCACCCCGGTGGACCCACCGTTGGCCCCAACGGTGTGCGGGTGGGCTGCCCTCCGGCTGCGCCAAGTGACCCCTGGTACAGTGGTCTACACGTCTCGTTGGGTGATTATGAGGTTTGGAAACCACAAAAAGTGGGGGGCTGCGGGCGGACTAGGTGCCCTCTGAATTCGATTTTGAGCCACGGGGCCCAAGATACGGCCCATTGTTGGTTTCGGGCCCGTTTGACACAAAAAACGCTCATTCAGGCCATTTTACGCCAATTTGGGGCCGTTTCTCGGACATATCGTGGAGGTAGAGGGCAACAAAGGGCTCTTCGTCACTCCGCAATCGAGGCGCACGTGGAGTGTAGGAACCTTTTGCCCTGTTTGGCCGTTTTGACTGAGTATTGGGGCCGTTTTGGGCCAAAAAAGGTTGTTGAGGGGCACAAAATGCGCAGTTTTGGGATGGCACCTCCCAACTTGGCGCCCCCGCCCCGGGGCACCACCGGCGAGTTTTTGGCTCAAAACTTGGATTTGGCAAGGCCACCACCTATGCTCTAGGATGGCTAGAGTAGAGTAGAGCCCGGAGCGATGAGGCGGAGCAATGGCCAAAATGGAAAGGAGAAGTGCTTGCTTGCTGTCGCTTGCTTGTTGCTTGTTCGCTAGATTGAATAATACGTCTCTAAGGTACGTGCGAAGGATACAACGTGGTGCATACATGTGATGGAAGCGGTTAAATTGGGTCAAAACCGGCTCAAAATGTGCCAATCTCACTTGTTTGTGCACCCCACACATTTGACGCATTCTTGTCCCATTTTTGCTCACAAATTGGCCGATTTTCAAGGCATTTTGGGCCAAAACGCATCAACGCGGGGTCAAAATGGGCTAAAAACACTTGTTAGAGCATCCCAAATGGTCCACGATTACTTTGGAAAAACCCATTTTTGACCCATTTTGGAGCCAATTTTGGTCCCAAGTGGCCCCTTTTCAAGACCTTTTGGGATTTTCCATCCGCCAAAACGCGTCCCCAAGGGCTCAAAATTGGCTAAAAACACTGGTTTGGGCATCCCAAGTGGTCTAGGGTCACTTTTGGAAAAATGCATTTTTGACCCATTTTGAGCCCATTTTTGGTCCCAAAACGGCCCATTTTCCAGGCATTTTGGCATTTTCCATGGCCCAGAACGCGCCACGACGGGCTCAAATGGGGCCAAAAATACTTGTTTGAGCATGCCAAGTGGTCTAGGAACAACATTTGAAAAAAAAAATTTTTTTTCGCCCCCGGCACCCCGGTGGACCCACCGTTGGCCCCAACCGTGCGCGGGTGGGCTGCCCTCCGGCTGCACCAAGTGACCACTGGTACATGGGTCTACGCGTCTCGTTGGGCGATTAGGAGGCTTGGAAACCACAAAAGGTGGGGGACTGCGGGCGGACTAGGTGCCCTCGGAATTCGGTTTTGAGCCACGTAGCCCAAGATACGGCTCATTGTTGGTTTCGGGCCTGTTTGACACAAACAATGCTCATTCAGGCCATTTTAAGGCAATTTTGGGCCGTTTCTCGGACATATCGTGGAGCTAGAGGGCAACAAAGGGGTCTTCGTCACTCGGCAATCGAGGGCCACGTGGAGTGTACGACCCGTTTGCCTTGGTTGGCCGTTTTGACTGAGTATCGGGGCCGTTTTGGGCCAAAAAAAGGTTGTTGAGGGGCACAAAATGCGCAGTTTTGGGAGGGCACCTCCCAACTTGGCGCCCCCGCCCCGGGGCACCACCGGTGAGTTTTTGGCTCAAAACTTGGATTTGGCAAGGACACCACCTAGGCTCTAGGATGGCTAGAGTAGAGGAGAGCCCGGAGCGATGAGGCGGAGCAATGGCCAAAATGGAAGGGAGAAGTGCTTGCTTGCTGTTGCTTGCTTATTGCTTGTTCGCTGGATTGAATAATATGTCTCTAAGGTACGTGCGAAGGGTACAACGTGGTGCATACATGTGGTGGAAGCGGTTAAATTGGGTCAAAACGGGCTCAAAATGTGCCAATCTCACTTGTTTGTGCACCCCACACATTTGACGCATTCTTGTCCCATTTTTGCTCACAAATTGTCCGATTTTCAAGGCATTTTGGGCCAAAACGCATCAACGCGGGGTCAAAATGGGCTAAAAACACTTGTTAGAGCATCCCAAATGGTCCACGGTTACTTTTGGAAAAACCCATTTCTGACCCATTTTCGAGCCATTTTTGGTCCCAAGTGGCCCCTTTTCAAGACGTTTTGGGATTTTCCATCCGCCATAACGCGTCCCCAGGGGCTCAAAATTGGCTAAAAACACTGGTTTCAGCATCCCAAGTGGTCCCAGGTCACTTTTGGAAAAATGCATTTTTGACCCATTTTTGACCCGTTTTTGGTCCCAAATCGGCCCATTTTCCAGGCATTTTGGCATTTTCCATGGCCCAAACGGGCTCAAATTGGGCTAAAAATACTTTGTCTAGCATGCCAAGTGGTCTAGGAACAACATTTGAAAAAAATGATTTTTTTCGCCCCCGGCACCCTGGTGGACCCACCCTTGGCCCCAACCGTGCGCGGGTGGGCTGCCGTCCGGCTGCACCAAGTGACCACTGGTACAAGGGTCTACGCGTCTCGTTGGGCAATTATTAGGCTTGGAAACCACGAAAAGTGGGGGGCTGCGGGCGGACTAGGTGGCCTCGGAAGTCGGTTTTGAGCCACGTAGCCCAAGATACGGCTCATTGTTGGTTTCGGGCCTGTTTGACACAAACACCGCCGATTCAGGCCTTTGTAAGCCAATTTTGGGCCGTTTCTCCGACATACCGTGGAGCTAGCGGGCAACAAAGGGCTCTTGGTCACTCGGCAATCGAGGGGCACGTGGAGTGTAGGAACCGTTTGCCTTGGTTGGCCGTTTTGACTGAGTATCGGGGCCGTTTTGAACCAAAAAAGGTTGTTTTGGGGCACGAAATGCGCAATTTTGGGAGGGCACCTCCCAACTTGGCGCAACCGCCCCGGGGCCCCACCGGTGAGTTTTTGGCTCAAAACTTGGATTTGGCGAGGCCTCCACCTAGGCTCTAGGATGGCTAGAGTAGAGTAGATTCGGAGCGATGAGGCGGAGCAATGGCCAAAATGGAAAGGGGAAGTGCTGGTTTGCTGTTGTTTGCTTGTTGCTTGTTCGCTAGATTGAATAATACGTCGCTAAGGTACGTGCGAAGGGTACAACGTGGTGCATACATGTGGTGGAAGCGGTTAAATTGGGTCAAAACGGGCTCAAAATTTGCCAATCTCACTTGTTTGTGCACCCCACACATTTGCGCACTTTCTGGCCCATTTTTGGTCCCAAAACGGCCCATTTTCCAGGCATTTTGGCGTTTTCCATGGCCCAAAACGCGCCACCACGGGCTCAAATTGGGGTAAAAACACTTGTTTGAGCATGCCAAGTGGTCTAGGAACAACATATGAAAAGAAAATAATTTTTTTCACCCCAGCCACCCCGGTGGACCCACCGTTGGCCCCAACCGTGCGCGGGTGGGCTGCCCTCCGGTTGCACCAAGTGACCACTGGTACAGGGGTCTATGCGTCTCGTTGGGCGATTAGGAGGCTTGGAAACCACAAAAGGTGGGGGGTTGCGGGCGGACTAGGTGCCCTGGGAATGCGGTTTTGAGCCACGTAGCCCAAGATACGGCCCATTGTTGGTTTTGGGCGTGTTTGACACAAACAGCGCACATTCACGCCATGGTAAGTAAGTTTTGGGCCGTTTCTCGGACATATCGTGGAGGTAGAGGGCAACAAAGGGCTCTTCGTCACTCGGCAATCGAGGCGCACGTGGAGTGTAGGAACCGTTTGCCTTGTTTGGCCATTTGGACTGAGTATTAGGGCCGTTTGGGGCCAAAAAAAGTTGTTTTGGGGCACAAAATACGCAGTTTTGGGAGGGCACCTCCCAACTTGGCGCCCCCGCCCCGGGGCGCCACCGGTGAGTTTTTGGCTCAAAACTTGGATTTGGCAAGGCCACCACCTAGGCTGTAGGATGGCTAGAGTAGAGTAGAGCCCGGAGCGATGAGGCGGAGCAATGGCCAAAATGGAAAGGAGAAGTGCTTGCTTGTTGTTGCTTGCTTGTTGCTTGTTCGCTAGATTGAATAATACGTCTCTAAGGTACGTGCGAAGGGTACAACGTGGTGCATACATGTGGTGGAAGCGGTTAAATTGGGTCAAAACGGGCTCAAAATGTGCCAATCTCAATTGTTTGTGCACCCCACACATTTGACCCATTCTTGCCCCACTTTTGCTCACAAAACGGCCGATTTTTCAAGGCATTTTGGGCCAAAACGCATCAACGCGGGGTCAAAATGGGCTAAAAACACTTGTTAGAGCATCCCAAATGGTCCATGATTACCTTTGGAAAAACCCATTTTTGACCCATTTTGGACCCATTTTTGGTCCCAAATGGCCCCTTTTCAAGACGTTTTGGGATTTTCCATCCGCCAAAAAGCATCCCCAAGGGCTCAAAATTGGCTAAAAACACTGGGTTCAGCATCCCAAGTGGTCCCAGGTCGGTTTTGGAAAAATGCATTTTTGACCCATTTTTGACCCATTTTTGGTCCCAAAACGGCCCATTTTCCAGGCATTTTGGCATTTTCCATGGCCTAAAACGCGCCACCACGGGCTCAAATTGGGCTAAAAATACTTGTTTGAGCATGCCAAGTGGTCTAGGAACAACATTTGAAAAAAAGATTTTTTTTCGCCCCAAGCAGCCCGCCGGACCCACCGTTGGCCCAAACCGTGCGCGGGTGGGCTGCCCTCCGGCTGCACCAAGTGACCCCTGGTACAAGGGTCTATGCGTCTCGTTGGGCAATTATGAGGCTTGGAAACCACAAAAAGTGGGGGGTTGCGGGCGGACTAGGTGCCCTCGGAATCAGATTTTGAGCCACGTAGCCCAAGATACGGCCCATTGTTGGTTTCGGGCCTGTTTGACACAAACAGCGCACCTGCAGGCCATGTTAAGTAAGTTTTGGGCCATTCCTCGGACATATCGTGGAGCTAGAGGGCAAGAAAGGGCTCTTGGTCACTCGGCAATCGAGGCGCACGTGGAGTGTAGGAACCTTTTGCCCTGTTTGGCCGTTTTGACTGAGTATTGGGGCCGTTTTGGGGTCAAAAAAGGTTGTTTTGGGGCACAAAATCCGCAGTTTTGGGAGGGAACCTCCCAACTTGGCGCCCCCGCCCCGGGGCGCCACCGGTGAGTTTTTGGCTCCAAACTTGGATTTGGCAAGGCCACCACCTAGGCTCTAGGATGGCTAGAGTAGAGTAGAGCCCGGAGCGATGAGGCGGAGCAATGGCCAAAATGAGAAGGAGAAGTGCCTGCTTGCTGTTGCTTTCTTGTTGCTTGGTCGCTAGATTGAATAATATGTCTCTAAGGTACGTGCGAAGGGTACACCGTGGTGCATACATGTGGTGGAAGCGGTTAAATTGGGTCAAAACGGGCTCAAAATGTGCCAATCTCAATTGTTTGTGCACCCCACACATTTGACCCATTCTTGACCCATTTTTGCTCACAACACGGCCGATTTTTCAAGGCATTTTGGGCCAAAACGCATCAACGCGGGGTCAAAATGGGCTAAAAACACTTCTTAGAGCATCCCAAATGGTCCATGATTACCTTTGGAAAAACCCATTTTTGACCCAGTTTGGACCCTTTTTTGGTCCCAAGTGGCCCCTTTTCAAGACGTTTTGGGATTTTCCATCCGCCAAAACGCGTCCCACCGCCTCAGCGCGGGGGGCAAATCAAAAAAAGGCCCACAAGTGGGCAAGGTGGCTACATGACCCCATTGGGCGCCTTCGGCGCCCGTTGGCTCCTTGGGCTCATACCTTTGACAACTAACTGTCGGCCGGAGGCCCCTAGGGGGGGGGGGGGAGGTAGTTGGCGTCCTAGGACCCGCGGAGTCGCCCCCCCCCCCCCCCGGGTGGTGACTGTTCAAGGGTGCGGAGACATGGAGCACAATATTGGGCCTACAGAACGATTGTGCCTTTGATTGGCATTTATGAGTTGCAACAACGGGAAGGTTACCGCATGATCATGGAGCAATATGCGCTCCTCTGAGTTGCCTGCGGCCCAACGGTGAGCCGCATGTGTTGCTTGCCGGGAATTATGGCTTTGCATAGCAAAGCCCTAGGGGCTATGGTATGCCACTGCTGTGGCAAGAACCTTGAAACCATCCTTCAACGGTTTGGTGGTGTGGAGGTCGCCAGCGCCTAATTGAGGGGTTGGTGCGTTTCACGGGAGTCCTTCGAGAGATCCCCGCTACCCTTGGTACGCGTTTGAAACCCAATGTTGTTCCCGACTAGAATATTCCCAATGGGAACAATTCCCGCCGGAACAATCTCGTTGGGAACACCACTTGAACAAGTGTCGCAGGCCAGATAACTAGATCCATCACCATGAGTTTCCAAGTTCGTAAATGATGTTTTTTGTCTCTTCCTTGCATGTATAACGCGTCCAAGGCTTGTCTTTCCCATCGGGGCCATGTTGACATATTGTGAGCCGTTGGTGCCACCTTCCACTAGGTGTACACATTTGGAAACTTTTCGTATCCATTTGCAAGCCTGTTGTTTCTTGTAGTTCAGACGCAGCGTTGTATGACTTTTCAACGTTGGCGTCCCCGTTCTCCCGTTTGATTTGTGCATTGTGGCCATGCCTAGGGTCCCATTTTGGTATTTGTTCCTTGCCTGAATGCTCGGTGGGTCTACGGGCATCTTCCCCTAGAGGTATGCATTGCCAAATTTCGCTTCGTAGTTCATTGTTGTAGCTTCATCATGCCTAGATCGCAAAACCCGCGTTGCGCAACTAACCACCCACCTCGTCCATTTGGCTAGTGCTGTTAGCCTCCGGGACGGGGATCTTGTTGGGGAGCTCATAGCGGAATGGGCCATCTCCTCTCCACACGCCCGCCGCCAATTTGCGATGGCCGTGCGCTTGGCCCAACCAAGGTGTGTACGAGAGATACAGTAGGGGGCAATCGCCAAGTACGCCTCCGAGGTCCTCCCCCCGGATGAGTGTTGCGAGCTCATCCTCAACCTGCGTGCGCCCAAATCCGCTTGGCGCACGCTCTCGGAAGTGTACACCCTCCGGGGGCTGAAGTACACCGCGACCACGGGCCTTCCATTCGCCCGTCCGATTTGCCCTAAGAGGGCTTTCCAGCCGCGCTGGCAAGATCTACTGGCCCCCTTGGAGCTGGCCCCCGCGGTGAGCACTTCGGATCCCAAGGCCACGGGCATCAGTTGGCCGTGGGCGTCATGGCTGCGCTACATTGCTAGCCAACCCCCGTTGTGCCGCATGATCGATTGGTCGTTCCCCCTGACTTTCATTGTCAGGGGGGATGGCTACCCCTGCGCAGGCGGGGAGTGGTCCCAATTGTCTGTGTCCATCGCCAACATGGGCCTTTGGGGACCAATTCCTGCCTGCGTGTGGGTCATCGGCCTCGCAATCTGCGGGGACAAAGTGATGGCGACCCTAGCAACCCTTTGGGAAGACAATATTAAGGTGTGCCGCGCACACACCGTGTTGTTCCGGCGACGTTCCGATAACTTGTTCCGGCGACCTTCCAGCGACGTTCAAGTGTTTCGTTGGAACCGCCACCGGAACAATCTGGTTCCAACAAAATTGATCTTTTTTTCTTAAGCCATCCAGGAGGTCGTGGACACCCAGCGGGTGGTCTTCAATTCCCATGAGGAAGCGGCCGATGCCTGGCTCGGTGGTGATTCCCCGTGGGTGCGCTGCATTATCCGGATCACACCGGCCCCACAAGTGGGGTCACTATACAACGAGGGGATTTGGGACTCCGACGCCGCTATGTGGCGGAGCAAAGACGTGGTCCGGACCACCGAGTCGGACCACGCATAGCGGACGTCCTTCTTGTTGGGAACACCATCGCTGAAGGCCGCAGGTTGTTCCGTGGAACCAGTGGTGGTCATTGCCCGGTGCCGCGTTGTCATGTGCATTCTGCCCCGTTGCATGGCGATGGGCCGGTTGCAAATGACAAACATTGAGCGGTCGGCGTCAGAGCGGCTAGCCGGGGGCGATGAGGTGTCCCGTGCGGCGATTCAGGCGGTATTGCATGAGCATCGCACTGGGTGCCGCCTAGGCAAGGATTGTTCCCCGGATGGTGAGGAGACGTCGCGCCTGTTTGCGGCTTGGCCCGATGTTGCATTGTTGCTGTCGGTTGGGCCGGAGGAGCCCCTCTATAGGGCTGTGATGGGGATGGCGAAGCTTTTGAAGGACCTGTACCACACCTATCGAGGTGGGTACGCGTCCCCACTGCCGGGCAGCGGCAGCTGCCTTCCGGGAGCATTGTGCTCCTAGGTCCGCGTCCCATTACCTCCTGTTCCTGGAGGAGGATGCGGATCGCGTATTGGACGACATTTGGCCGTTCCGATTGGCAATGTTCTCCAATGACATTGTCGAAAGCCTTAACCGCTTCCTGAAGCACGCTTTCAACGAACACAGTGCCCTGGGCGGTGGCCGGCAAACGGCTACTGGGACCGCCAGCTGCGGTCGCTCGCAGGCATCCATTGATTCGGACGCCGACGCCCTGCGGCAAGTGTTGTAATGGGTTTTCTTGTACTTTCACATTCATCTCCACCAACATGATGCTGTTCGACATGTGCCTTGTGTTCCCAGGGCTGCACTAGAGACCACCCCCTCTGCACCACCCCCGTTCCTCAGCTGTCTTCTTTCTTCTGCTCCTATCCATGGCCGCGCCCGTCAACGCAGATATGATGCAAATGATGTTGGCGCTTCTGAAGGCCACCAACAATATTCAGGTTTGCGGGTTTGGGCTTGGGGGGGCTTTGGGCTTGGGTTTGGGCTTGGGCCTGGGTGTGGGTTTGGGCTTGGGTGTGGGTTTGGGCTTGGGTTTGGGCTGGGGGTTGGGTGTGGGTTGAGGTGCGGGTTTTGGTTTGGGCCTAGGTTTGGGTTTGGGTTTGGGTGTATGCTTTGGCGCGCTTTGCACGCAGTGGAAATCAGTGCGTTGGGTTTGTGTGTCCCTGCCTGCCCTGCTCCCCCCGCTTCCCCCTGTGTCCCTTTTACTCTTTGCTCTTTAGGAATTTGATGATTTGTTGTTGATGGGAAGGGGAAAACCCAAGAACCCCCAGTGATTATTCGTGCCCCATGCCCATAAAGGGGCTAGGAATCTTTGTTGTTGAGGGGAAGGGGAAAACCCAAGAACCCCCAGTGATTATTCGTGCCCCATGCCCATAAAGGGGCTAGGAATCTTTGTTGTTGAGGGGAAGGGGAAAACCCAAGAACCCGCATTTTTTTCGTGCCCCATGCCCATAAAGGGGCTAGGAATCTTTGTTGTTCAGGGAAGGGGAAAACCCAAGAACCCCCAGTAATTATTCGTGCCCCATGCCCATAAAGGGGCTAGGAATCTTTGTTGTTAAGGGGAAGGGGAAAACCCAAGAACCCCCAGTGATTGTTCGGGCCCCATGCCCATAAAGGGGCTAGGAATCTTTGTTGTTAAGGGGAAGGGGAAAACCCAAGAACCCCCAGTGATTGTTCGTGCCCCATGCCCATAAAGGGGCTAGGATTCTTTGTAGTGGATGCCCCCCCCCCCCCCCCACGGGGCCGTAGTGCAGGCAGTGCGCCCTGTGCGCGCGCGGAACTGTGCCTATTTTCCACTGTTCCGGCGACATTCCAACAACCTATTCCGGCGACGTTCTGGCGACGTTCCAACGGCCACTGGAACGTCGCCAGAACGTCGCCGGAACCGGTTGTTGGAACGTCGCCGGAACAAGGTGTGTGGGTAGGGTTGGCCTCTCTCCGGCATCCTTGTCTGCAGAACGGGATGACCGAGACCGAGGCCCTGGGGGCAGCACTGGCTACACCACCCCCGCCAGCCGCACTGGGGGCACAGGGGGCCACGCGCTCCGAGCCACGCAACAGCTCTGCGCTGGCCTCGCCAGCCCCTCCCCCACCTTAGGGCGCTCCCAAACATCCTCCGTGGGCAACCCCCGCTCACCGGCCACTGGAGCCGCCACGGCCTGCCCCACAAGGGGCCGCGCCAGTCGCGCCTCTCCAAGCGCATCGCCCCCAGTTGCCCGAGCCCTCGACTGGGAGCTCAATGAGTAAGGGGGGGGGGGGGTTCGGGAGCAAGCCGTGGTTTTGGGGGAGCTGCAAGAGGCGAGGGGCAATGTTGAAAGCCTCCGCCGCCGGGTGAAAAAATGGTCTGCGACATTGGCGGAGTGCCGGCGGCGTGGGGACCTCACCAGGGGGGGGGGGCACGCGGGCGAGAGGGTTCTCGAGGGGAACCGGCGGGTAAGGGAGGCGCAAAAGGCAGTGGAGGTGCTTGAAAGGGAGTTGCAGGGCATGGGTGGGGGGGTGCAGGTGAAACAGGAAGGGGGTGTCAACGACGATGACATTGTGGAGCTGGGTGAGGTGGTGGTGGATGAGAAGGATGAAGAGCGGAGGGCTAACCCGGGGGTTAAGAGAGAGGAAGAAGAGGGGGGGGGGGAGGGGGATAGGGATGGGGGGGGGGATGGGGATGGGGAGCGGGAGGGGGATGACGCCGGCGGCGTCTTGCGCATTACGGATTGGATGCGCAACCGACTTGGCTCATCCCTGGCAGCAAAAGCTGCCAATTTTCCCTAGACAAGGAAGATGGTAGGCCCCAAACCCCCCCCCCCCCCCCCTGGACGCCTGTGTCCTACGAGCCCCCCACCCCACCATTTACACGCCCCGTTGGCTACTGCAGCGCTTCCTGCACAAGCAGCTGCACTGCAAGGAGCAGCGTGATTGCCGCTGGCGCCGGGAGGAGGGGTCCGCGCTAGGGGGGGTCCCGGTGTCCTGGGTGACCGGGCCGGGGACAGGGCGCACGGCACCCCTCCCCAACGACTGGCTCCCCAGCAAGGCGCAGGGAGGCAAATTTCTAACCGTGGGCTCTCTCAGTGCGGGGAGTTGCCATTTGCACCTCATTTTTGAGCGTTGGGCCGACCACGGCCTTGGCGAGGTGAGGGCGAAGCCCCCCAAGGACACCGTCCTCTTTCGGGCCAATTGGACCCGAATCCTCCGCGACGGCATCTATGTGGTCGAGGACGAAGGCAAATACCATGGCTTCGTCGTTGGCCAAACGCTGTCGCGGCCTGGCGCCCTACGCGTCAAGTGCGAGGACGACGCGCAGCGGCACCAACAATCTGCCGTTCGGTCAGTGGTAGCGGAACGTGAGCGCACGCCGACCTCGCAATTGCGGCAAGCGTTGGCGGCGATCAAGGAGAACGTGGACACGCGCGTGCGGGTATGCCCCCCCGCAAGCATGTCCACATGGCCAATAGGGCCCAAAAATGCACATGGTTGGCATGCCGGTGCATTGTTCCGGCGACGTTCAAAACAGCTTGTTCTGGCGACGTTCCAATCTGTCACCAAAAAACGTTTGAAAAGTCTTTTGAACGTCGCCGAAACAGCTTATTGGAACGTCGCTGTAACACTCATCCTGGCTATCCTCCATGTAGGTGGAGGACATCCAGGTCAACCCTTCGGACCCGCGCGCCGCTCGGGTGATCCTTCGATGGCCAGGAAGCGATCCCCGGCCCATCTATTTGGGTACGTTGCTTCAGCAGTTGCACTTGCAGCCCGTCACCGTGCTCGAGTTCCTCACGGCCATGATGGACTACGTGGCAGCCCGCGGCAGCGTTCTCGCGACGCGCATCGAGGGGTGGGGCAGCATTGGCGACATGTCCCCAGCGCCGCCGCACTGCCAACAAGTGGCCGCAGAGCCCCCCCCCCCCCCCCCCGCCCGCGTGTGCACCGCCCGTGCAACCCCAACCCCCGAACCCCCACCCAGCCCCCCAAACAGCACCCAAACCCAAACCCAAACCCCAACGCCCCCCCAAGCGGGAACCCAAGAGCGCCCCCGAACCCCCCCCAAAAAAAAAGGAGTCCTCCAGCGAGGAGTCGTCCAGCGACTCCTCAACGGAGTCCTCCTCGGGGTCCACCACCAACTCCTCGGCGTTCGAGGAGCCCCAGCCCCGCCCCCCGGCCAAGGAGCCCACCAAACCCCCTCGCAAGGCTCCCAAGAGAGCCGCGCCCCCCCAACCCAAAGCCCAGCCCCCCCAACCCCAACCCAAGGCCAAGCCAAAGGCAAGAGGGGGGGGGGGTGCAAATTCAAAGCGGGGGAGCAAGTGTATGTAGTTTTTCGGGACAATGGGCAGTGGGGGATCGAGCAGGGCAAAGAGGCCCTTGCCGCGGGTGGCCCCCGCGGGGTTGCGGAGACGTGGATCGCCTTCCCCAAAGACCCCGAACTCTTCGCCATCCCGAGAGCGTCGGTTTGGAAAACCAACACGCAGGCGAAGAAGTTCCTCGCCAAGATGATGGCGGCCGAGGAGGAGGACAAGGAGGACGACGCGGACGCGGACGAGGAGGGGGACGAGAGCAACGACGGGGACGGGGATGGGGGAGACGAAGGGGATGGACCGGGGGCAGGTTTGGGTGCTACCGGGGCTAACCGGGATGGGGGCGTCGGGGAAGAGGTCCAAGGGGTGGAGGGGGAAAGGATGGAGGTCGAAGGGGTGGAGGGTGAAGGGGTGGTGGGAGAAGGGGTGGAGGGTAAAGGGGTGGAGGGTGAAGGGGTGGTGGGTGAAGGGGTGGAGGGTGAAGGGGTGGTGGGTGAAGGGGTGGTGGTCGGTGAGGGAGATGGGGGGGATAGTGGGGCGGGTGACAAGAGTTCGGGGGCGCCCGCCGGGCCCCCGACCACGCAGGACTTTTAGGTGAGAACAAGAGACTAACCCGATGGGCCCCCGGGGGCACCCTACACAACAATGTATGTTACCATTTTACCCTTCCTTGTGCTTTGCTCTTGCTGTAGAGTGCTTGTTCCGGCGACGTTCCAATAACTTGTTCCATCGGTGTTCCAATGGTGTTCTAACAAAAACTGTTTTTGAAAACAAGTTTTTTTCACGTGGCAACGCGCCGGGCAACAAATATGAGCATACCAGCGGGGACCCCCAAGGCTAGCAAACAACATATTTTGCCACCATGTACGGGTAGGCTTGGTTGGGGGGCAAATAAATTTTGAACTTTTTTTGTTCCGGCCAGATAGCCTAGAACACTTGAACAATTTGGCCGGAACAACATTGGGTTTCAAACGCGCACCAAGGGTAAATGATGGATTTGCGGACTACAGTGCTCATGGCGTACCGAGAATGTGCATGTCCGCCTTCTGGTGTACCTTAGGTGTGCTAAGAGCACAACGGGCAATGAGCAAGGGCAATGCGCCCAGATTCGTGCAGCAGCTTGTGCATGGGGCAAAAACAAACGTTGATTTTGTGAAGCATCTGAACACTTGTGAAGCACGATAACATTGGAGGTGACAGCCAGAACCCATGCCGACTCCTCTGGTACTTTGGTGTCACCCGGCAGAATCTGAAGAGCCTTGGAGAACCAAACTACAACAGACGAAGGAAGGGGCGTGTAATATTGTCCCTTGTTTGTCCAAAAATAATTTGAACCTTTAATACCCAGCGTGTGAGAGAACCCAAAGATTATAGATCTCTCCACCATCTGCATAATGAGCATACCAATAGTCTTATCACAGGTGGGGACAATGATCCAGTAGCCACCAGCGCAGGTGTGCAGCCTCCTCAATAGCTCGTCTGGGAACTTTAGTGCCTTGCTGAAACCGTATCGGCTGAGGGTTTTCCATTCTGGGCCGGTATATTGGGGCCTTTTTGGGCGAAAAAGTACCGGCTGGGGACTTTTTACTCTCAGCCCGTACTTTTTCGACATTTTGAGCGAAAATGTACAAGCTGGGAATTTTGTATTTTCAGCTCGCACATTTTGGTCATTTTGGCGCCAATGTAACGGCTAGGGGTTTCATAGGTATCCCCAATTGAAATTTCATAGGTACCCCATAATCAAATTTCATAACTACCCTCTATTCAACTTTCATAGGTACCCCCTATTCAAATTGTATAGATATAGCCTACTCAATTTTCATCGGCACCCCCTATTTAAATTTGATACGCTCCCCTATGCACACTTCATACGTGTCCCCTATGCAAATTTCATGGCCACCTTGTGTTCAACTTCATGGGTACGCTCTATTCGCATTTCGTAGGTACCCGCGGTTCACATTTTAAAAGTACCCCTGATTGAAATTCCATAGGTAGCCCCTAGTCAAATTTCTCAGGGATGACATATTCCAATTTCAAAGGTGCCTCCTATTCACTTTTCATAGATATTCGCTATTAAAATTTGCAGGTACCCACCATTGGAATTTCATAGGTATCCCCTATGCAACTTTCATGGGGACCTACTATTCAAATTTCATGGATGCTCCCAATTCAAATTTCATACATACCCCGTATTCAAATTTCATAGGTACCTGTTGTTCAAATTGCATACGTATCACCGCTTCAAATTTCATGGGTACCCCCTAGTCAAATTTCATAGGTACCCCATACTCAAATTTCATGTGCACCCCCTATTTGAAGTTCATAGGTCCCCGTATTCAAATTTCATAGGTACCCCATATTCAAAATTCACACACAAATAGGCACATACGTACGTACAATTCAAGTTTCATAGGCATCCCCTGTACAAAGTTCATGGGTACCTGCTATTCAACTTTCACCGGTACCCCCTATTGAAATTTCATAGGTACCCTAGACTCAAATTTCATACGTACCTCCTATTCAAATTTCATACGTACCTCCGATTGAAATTTCATAGGTACCCGTGTTCAAATTTCATAGGCACACCGTTTTCAACTTTCATAGGTACCCTCTATTAAAACTTCGTAGGTACCTCCTATTCAAATTTCATGGGTACCTGCCGCTCAAATTTCATGGGTAGCCCGTATTCAAGTTTCATAGATATCCCTTATTTCAAATTCATAGGTTCCCAAACTCAAAATTCATGGGTAGCGGGTATTCAACTTTCATAGGTACGCCCTATTCCAATTTCATAGGCACCCCCTATTCAAACTTCAGAGGTACAACCCACTCAAATTTCGTAATATAACCCGGATTCAAATTTCTCAGGTACCCCGTACTCAAATTTCATGGGTACCTAGTATTCAAGTTTTATGTGTGTCCCCTATGCAAAATTTCATGGGTACCCCATATTCAAGTTTCATAGGTACCCCGTATTCAACTTTCATAGGTACCCCCTATTCAAATTGGATACATACAACCTATTCAAATTTCACAGGTACCCCGAATTCAAATTTTATAGGTACCCCCGATTCAAAATTCACAGGCACCACATATTCCAATTTCGTAGGTACCCCGTATTCAAATCTCATAGGTACCCCCCATTCAATTTTCATAGATATCCACTTTTCAAACTTTATAGGTGCCCACTATTTAAATTTTCATAGGTATCCCCTATGCAAATTTCATGGGTACCTGCTATTCAAATTTCATGGGCAGCACCTATTCAAATTTCATAGGTACCTGCTATCCAAATTTCATAGGTACCACCTATTCAAATTTCATAGGTACCTCCTCTTCAAGTTGCATAAGTATCGGCGATGCACATTTCATGCATACCACCTATTCAAATTTGATAGGTACCCCCGATTCAAATTTCATAGTTGTCCCCTATGCAAATTTCATGGGTAGCCGCTATTCAAATTTCATAGGTATCCCCGATTCAATTCTTATACGCACCCCCTGTTCAAATTTCATAGATACCCCTATTTCAATTCCATAGGCGCCACCGATTCAAATTTCTAGGTACCACATATTCCAATTTCATAGGTACCCCCCAGTCAAACTTCATGGCTACACCCTGTTCAAATTTCATAGGTACTCCCCATTCCAATTTGATAGGTACCCCCGATTCAATTTTCATTGGTACCCCCTATTCAATTTTCATGGGTACCCCTATTCAAATTTAGTAGGTATCCCGTATGCACAGTTCTTGGGTACGTGCGATTCAAATTTGATACATACCCCGTATTCCAATTTCATAGGTACCCCGGAACCAAATTTCATAGGTACCCCCTATTCAAGTTACATAGGTACGCACAATTCAAACTTCATAGGTATCCCCTACACAGATTTCATGGGTACGTGCTATTCAAATTTCATGGGTACCACCTATGCAAATTTCATAGGGAACCCGTATTCCAATTTCATGGGTACCCCCTGGTCAAATTTCATACGTATCCCCCTATTCAAACTTCATAGGTACCAGCTACCGGAGAGGGGGTTAATCCATGTCTAACAAATTTTAAATCTACAAATTCCGCGGCAAGAAATTCTGTACAATTTCTTAAAACTGAGCGAACAAATTATGTATGGTTCCCAGAAATTGGTCATAGTATGAAATGGTCGACTTTGCATGGATGCTGTTTTTTCCAGGTGGACTGTGCATGATTAACCCTCAGCAGGGTATTGCGTGGTGACCCCAATCACCAAAATATGTTCAGAATGTATACCACCAATGAGCCATGTTTCAGCAGAGACATGTTGTAATGCATGTGCTCACAATTGTCAGGTCATGGGTTCAATTCCCGCCTCTGGCACCTTTTTTGGCACTTTTTCTGGCGCTTTTTTTGGTGCTTTCGGCGCTTTTCCTGGCGCTTTTTCAGCATTACAAGTGCACATGACATGCATTGGACACAATCACAAACAACAAAAAAACGCTGGGTACCACAAATCTTTGAATCCAGCCACTCGCCGGCTGGGTAGTGTACCCAGAGGCACAAAATGCAACACTACACAAAGGCCCAGCACAGGGCAGAAAAAAGAGACAAATGGTTACCTAATATTGCCTATTTCTGTGTAATGGTTCTGAGAACCCACTGTACTTCAACCATAACAATAAGCACAGACAGCCATGTGTGGACGGCACTGTGTACTTCAGCACTTTTGCGACTTCAACCGGGAAGAAACTATCATTAACCAAATCCTTTGGCGTGGTACGAGTGGACAAAGGCAAGGCTTAATGTGTAGCAGTGCAAATCCTTAAAAACACCGAACAAATTGCGCACAAAAATTTGGCACAGAATTTGTTAAACAGAAATCCCCCCCCGTATAATATCTCCCTCTCCGGTATTAAAATTTGATAGGTACCCCCGATTCAAATTTTAGAGGTACCCCCTGTGCAAATTTCATAGGTAGCCCCTAGTCAAATTTCATAGGTAGCCCCTAGTCAAATTTCATGGGTGTCCCCTATGCAAATTTCATGGGTACCCCCGATTCAAATTTCATAGGTACCCCCTATTCAGGTTTCATCCGTACCCTGTATTCACAGTTCATGGGTACCCCCGAATAAAATTTCATAAGCACCCCAATTCAAATTTCATACGTCCCTCCAATTCAAATTTGATAAGTAACCCCCGATTCAAATTTCATAGGTGCGCCCTATTGAAATTTCATAGGTACCCCCTATTAAGGTGAATCCTTGCCACAACATACCTGAGCCAAGTGCCTGCTGCCGGCTGGACCAAAGGTTCATGTTTGGGGTCTGCCTGTGTCATAATAGAGTCTACGTCTGCTCCACAGGCATTCACAACCACTTTGGCACGAACTGCCAACGGCGGGGCCTTGGGCTCGAGCTGATCCTTGACAGTGATGCCCTGCACTTGTCCCTTCTCATCCTGCACTACCCCCAGGACCTTCATGTGGTTCAGCATGCAAGCGCCCCAGTGGGCAGCTGTAAGGGCCAGATACAGTCCCATACGGGCATCATGGTGCTGGGCTTCGGTGTACAGCAGGGCCCCTTTGAGGCGACTCTTGTCTAGAGCAGGTAACAGCTCCAGCGCCTGTGAAGGAGAGCGAAGGGTGAGCGCCAGTGGTGGCCATAGTGCCCCTGTTGCCCCCCTCTCCCGGACAGAAGCAGAACAAATGTGCGAATCGCCATTGCAGAAACGGTGTTGGCGTTTGTGTTCATTCGTGCCTGGAGAGCTGTTTGTCACACATGAACATCTGTCGAAATTCCAAGGAGGACCGGTGAGCTTCCATGTGCCGCTTTCGATGGCTCCTTGCAGACGATGTGCCACAGTGCCATTAACGCTGCCTCGGAAACCTTTGACCAATTCCACGGGTCTGCAGAATTGGGGGCCCTCCAATTCAGGAAGATAGAAGCTGTCACAGAAATACATGGCCCACAATGGGAAAGGCAATAGGTGCCTACAATGGAACATGTTGCAATGCAAGTGCAGGGTACATAGCTGTTCACCCTATCACTACAGTGTGTGGCAGAAGGGGTGGTGGTGGTGGTGGTGGGTCTGCAGGACTTTCACCCGCACTGGTATGGGCTGGAGCATGGCTCGGGCTGATCCAACCCACTGCTGACCACCGCTCAGTCGTGGGGGTGAAAACGGGCACGGGTGTTCACTTGTGGAACACCCGTGGTTTTCGACAGCTGGACGGCTGAGGGGGTGGGCGTTGGTCCGCTTAATGTACGTGCTCTGGAGGTCTTAGCTCCATTTGCGGTAGCATTCTCACGTAGTGCCGTGCCCCCCCGACTGGTGTCTAGTGTCCCTCTGTGTGTGTGGCTCGAGTTGAGTGTGGGATGGTGGGTTGGAAAGTGCATTCCCTTGCCAGATCTTCGTTCCTCCTCCGTTGTGTGAAGCTGAGGATCGGGGTGCAGTTTTGCCCCTCTCTTTTCCGGGGTGTTTCGCACACGCGCACGACACCAGCAAGCAGGGTAGCACAACTCCCACATTTAGCTTTGTGACATCCGCAGTCGCATGTCTGTGCAGTGAGAATGCACCATGTGACCGCAACTCTGCAAGTAGAAACGCCACGCACGCCACCAACTACGAACCTTAGCCGGTGATAGCGAGGGGGTGTGTCCGGTGTATCCAGCTAGAAATCGATGCACCCCAGCGCTGTACCTCAAGATAAACCAGCGGTGGCAACCCAGCAGATCCCTGGCAGCCGCTACAGTGGGCAAGTCGATGATGCAGAATGACGATGATTGCGGTCTAACAAAGGCCGGCTATCGAACTCGTTCCAGCAAGTAAACTCCGTGGTGGAACCAATACAACATTTCACGTGCGCCTGGCTGTGTATTGCGTTGCAGAGGTACGTACACTGCCGTGTCGCCGAGATAGTGCCAAAGGTGCAAGTGCAGGGGTGGGGGTGTCATGGACGCTGCACGAGGTTGTACTTACCAGTTCCTGGCTGTCAAGAATGTTCGAGCCGGATATAGGGCGTGATACGCTGTGCACTCCTATTCCGTCAGAGACCAGTCTCCCACGTCATGTAGCTGTGGGGGGTGAGCTGTACGCAACATTCGCAGGGCAGCTTTCCAAAAAGTGACCAAAACGGTGCGCACATTTGTAGGGGTCGCTCCATGACAAATCAACGCTTTTTCTTATACGGGCAACAACCGGTCGGATAGTGACAAAGTAACCCAGGACACCTCCTACACTGGGCAGGTAGAAACAACACCGACCGTAAGTCCGAGGTAGACACCCCCTCAATAGACGAGAACTCTCCAAAAGGTGGGCAGGGATACTCCCCACTCAGGTACTGTGCGGCGCAGATTGCTTGCTAACTATGTATGCAAGACGGTTGTCCACGAGTCGCCATACTGGCAATCTTCCCTCAAAATGAGCGGCTGTGATTCTGCAATCCGGGAAAGCACATGTGACAGGGGTGGGCGTGTCCGAACCGTGGCGGAATGACACGATGCGAAGGTGCTCGCCCCACGAGAGATAACCACAGGCAACGCAAAACGCGTAAAAGGCGTAGGACGCTACCTCGGGAGCACAATCTACCTTTTGCTGTGCAGCATGGTGTTGCTGCAACAACCGCTTTTGAACCGCGGTGGCATCATGCCACTGCACTCAGCCTTCTATGTAACCAACCGCCTCGGGTGAGGTTGTCATACAACTTGGGTTTTGGCTGCACTGTATACCACATCTAATACTACGTCTAGAAAGGTACCTTCTTAATGAGGATACAAATGTTGGGGTGGAGGAAAACGTTCTTACCTACGAACACTATCAGCCAGCAAAAGATCCATGAGTCTTGTGCCTAGGTCATCGGGCCAACGGCAGTGAAGCGCCATAATGAACAACTTACAGCTGGTGAAATTACCACGCTCCCTCAGGCTGTGTGCAGTGGCGCAGGAGACACGAGCCCACTCCAAAACCATGCTCTTGACACGGTACAAAACCCACGACGTGTACACCTCTACGGCATATGAGTGATCAAGTTGGCACGGGATGGGCATGGGATACACGACCCAGGTAAGGGTTTCTAGACAAACTACAGCAAACAACCCCCCACAACGATGCAACAAGAAACATGAACTGTCCGTAACGAAACCCAAATGACGCCGAACCAAGCGGATCCTTGGAAAAATGGGCAGCAACGGGATGGGTACCCCGTGCCATGGAGAAAGACCTTCCAAATGCCATTGCCATGGAGCCAGCGGCCAGCCAGCCGCATGCGCATCCCGCAAACTTGAATGATCAGCATCCATCCACTCGTGGATGGCGGCCGTCTGCCACGCATGTAATGCTGTGCACATGGTGTCACTAATCCCCTGTTCCGGGGGAACCGGAGGGAAGGAAATGCAAAAACCCAAGACATGCATGTAAAACACAAACCTGTCATGGTCCGTGCCATGCGCCTGGCGGTGACATGAAAGGTCCCGACATACGCGAGGTATGTCGGGGTGAAAGCGTTGCAGCACCTCGTATAATCCGTGCTAAGTGCTACAGCGGACCATGACGTTTGTGTGCCACAGCTATTTGTAATACCCTGGCAGAAACTGACAAAGCACCACCACCGCCGCCGCCGGGTCAATCCCCACCCACCTGGAGGTCAAAGGTTAGAAAAACTGGGTGGAGGGGAGGGTGTGCTAGCTCGTGACAGTGCGCAAAGCTGAAGCTGCTGTCTGGTCCGCTACTCTCCTAGATTTGTACGTGGACGGCCCAACCCCTGCTTGCCAGCGTTGTTGCCCCCCGCCAACGGCGTTGTACTTGTGATAGGGGTAATTGCATGGAAGACACACCCTAGTCAAAGCCCGTGAGGCTCTCCTTCTAGCACTGAAAAGCTTCATTTTGTCCACCTTGTGGTAGATGTGTGGAAACTGATGGCGGCCGACCACACGAATGTAGCCCAGCCCCTGATGGACAGGCCTGCCCGACCTTCCCATGCACATAGACCGTGGGTGAAAGGTGATCCGAAAGTTTTCGAAAGTGGCTACCACCAGCAATTGTTTGGGCCCTAAAAGGTTGGTCTAGAGCCCCGCCCGTTGAAGGTTATCTGCGAAGACCGGCAAGTCTGCATCGGAGTTCATGCACCACCTCGTGTCGCCCATGTACCCTACCCCATTGAAGGGGCCTCCTGGCCTCAGCATGGGAGAACACAGAGTAGTGCAAGGAAAGCGCGCACTTTTGCCATAACACAAAACACCATCGCGGATATTGGGCAGCTTGGGCCACAGCAACCAGCAAGCGCGCTAGGGCCTCCCACACCCCGTCGGAGCGACCCATGTGCACGGTGGCACCGGTGGTGGCCTGAAGAAGAAGATCTATAATGGCATCTGGGAAATGTGCTAGTTGCTGCAGAAACCTCAAAGTTTCATGCAATACCGACCCTATGCGTGTCTCACGTCATCCGCTACCATATGGATGCGTTGGAGGCTAGAACAACGGAACCATATGAAGTCGTGTAGCACACGGAGGAGATTCGCCACACTAGAAGAAGCATGCAACGCGCATTGCGTACAAGGAAAACCCCCGTCTGTGCTAAAAGCGGAACATATTGATAAGTAATGTGAGCTGCAATGAGCTTCCACATTGTGGTGAAATTCAAAAGGACCCGTGCATTGGCAATGGGCCCATGTGGTATTTTGGCACGCAAGGCGTAAAGATCACCATGAACCACGACATCAAGCGGAACTCTGGTGGCCACATCGCGAATGAAGTCGACTACCCATTGCAGTTGAACATCGTGTAGCCACTCGAGCATGCATTACTCTATCAAATTATGGTAGGGTGTGGACTTCATGGCTTTTCACAGGTGAGCCGCGCAGAGTCTATAGTAACACGAAGGGGGGGGATGACGTCCACTCGCCACGGTATGACAGATCGAAGGTCTGCAACTGTGCAGCGGATGGGACGCAGATGCCAGGCTCGAAACTGACCCAATAGGCGTCTTGACGTCGGCGTTCATGGTCGCCAATACTCCGTTGGTGGTCAAAGTCGCCTGTAGGTCACTAACGGCACACCACTCGCCCTCCAACGCCAACCATTGCCATGAGTCTCACAGATGCCCAGGAGCTTTGTGGGCTACTTCGCCAAGTGCGCACCTTGGACCGCAATTGCGCTACGGACGTGTATCTAAAGGCTCGGGATACTCGCATCCAACCGGCGGCCAGAACCTTGCTTTTCCTTGCCCGCACGCTCCCTCCGCAGTGCAACTATGTTTCCGACATCTTGCAGACCGCCGTGGACAAGCTTCTCCGAGGGAACGACTCCCACACTGCTGGGGCTCATGCGGCGTGCTTCCCCTCCTTGCTGGTGTTACTTACAGCCTAGTTGGCCCGGGATTCTTGCCTTTCCAAAACCTGCACGTTTTTTCTGCGCAGTTTGAGTTTGTGCTCGAGATGCCTCCGTCTAAGGTATCTCTTGTCAGCAAGCTACCCTCTACACCACCTATTGTTGATATTACAGATCTAGAAGACCATGATTCTGAGGCCTAGTTGCCTGAAGCAGGCGGGCCGTTGAGGGACGAGATTTTTTTTTGTTAAGGATCCCCCTTAAGGACCGCCCCTAGAGGCCTTTTTGCCTCGGCCCTGTCTATCCCCCCTTTTTGGGGATCGCCGAGAAAGCAAGAGTTACATAGCAATTCCGCCCTCTTTTGGGCGCCACTTCTGATTCTGCCCCGCGCTCTGAAGCGGTGGGGATCCCCGAGGCGGCAGGGGTTACGTAGCCAGCTTGCCCAGAAGTGGGCCACTTCTGATTTTGCCCCCTGCTCTGAAGCGGAGGGGATCCCCAAGGCGGCGGGGGTTACGTAGCCACCTTGCCCACAAGTGGGTCACTTCCCTGTGATCGTTTGTTGCCCCTCCGATTGTCATGAGTTCGAAGAGAACTTGAACAATGAGGAGGAGGCGATCATCAGTACTCGACCGCAGCCCTGGGCGGAACATATGTTGCGGCGTGTGCGGGCTTTTGAACATGTGCAATGGCTGCGTAGGGTGACAGCAAGATGCCGGTTGTGTGCACGGTCTCGCATGCAGTGTAGTTGCCACGACCTGGGGTAGATGTCAAACTTGGCCATTGGAGGGAGAGGGTGACTATTTGGTTGTGTTGCTATGGGTCACATCGGTGGTTTCACTCCTTTAGAACTTCTTTTTATTGACATGGGTCGCGGGAAAAAATCCGAGAGTGCTCGGAAAAAACGGGACCGGTTGGTCAAGGATGTGGCTGAGGAAGTGCGGGCACTTCAGGGTGCGGAACGAAGAATGGATACCGAGCGAAAGATGGCCGCGAGGGCCGGGCCGCGCCTTATCGTGACCTTCAATCCTGGCAACTCGCCACCACCGACGGATTCCGATGAGGAGGCCCTCGAAGCCAATTTCGGTGCCGGCCAGCCCCTTTCCAAGCAATGCCCCCCGTTCCCAGTGGAATCATTCCGCTTGGAAACCCCCGGCAAGCGTCCTTTTCGCCACCATGCCTTACATTGTACATTCCCCTATGGGTTTGCAATGCCTTTTGTGGAATGGGTCCTCCGATGAGACCATCCATCCGTCCAAATGGGCACTAGGCACCGCTTCCCCGTCACGGAAGCGTGGCAAGGCAGAGCAGCAGGTTTCCCATGGCAAGCATTTGCAAGCATTCAATGCGGCAAAACTAACCCCTTCCCTTCGGCATCTACTTCCCATAGCCGCTATCCACCCATTGTACCGGGCCACCATTTTTGGGTCCAAGTGTGCAATATGCCTTTGAGGATTTTGATGATCTGCGCAAGACCCCTTCCTGCCCGCGCAAACGGAAGCAAGGGCATGCGGTGGAGGTGGAGGATGGTGGTTCGCTTGGGTTTGCTGCTTTCAAGGATTTGCCCTTTTCTTTGGAAGAGGATGGTCAGGCAGAGGTTCACTTGGACATTCAGGACTTGTGGGTTGTCCCCAAGAGGGCAACACGTCAGGCCGACATTGGCGATGTCCATGGGGTTAGGTTGGAGGGTGAGGACAAAGACAGTGAGGACCAGGATTTGGAGCAGCTGGGTGAAGTTGCCAGTAGCTCCTTTTTTGACCTTCGTAACCCATCAGCTGTCCCCTCTACCACTTCTAACCCTGCCGCGCAGTTGGTGTTTGCCTATGATATGGATGAGGCGGTGTTGAAGGCAATGGAGAGAGGGAAATTGCATGAGTGGACTAAAATTGAGTTTAAGGCCCTTTCTAGGAAGCATGGTTTGTGTATCAGCGGGGGGAAGTTTGAGCTTATGGAGCATGTCAGGGTGCACTTCCACAGGTTGTACCAGCTGTAGGGGTTTGTTATCAGCTCTGCCACCGGCGATGGAACATTCGGGTGGTCGAACGCCGTGTCACTGGATTTGATTGAAAAAACATTGCTCTTGTTCATGTTGAATTGTGCACGGTGTGAGGTAGGGTTCGGATGCTATCATGCAACACATGTGGGACTAGGATCATATGGTTGTGTGCTTATACAAATTAGGGGCTAGGGACTCAGGGTTGAATAATTGGGAACACCGGGGTGAAGGCATGTACTTTCTGCGGGCTCTTTTGAAAATACCAGGTTCTGGAACAACTTTTTTTTTTGAGTTAAGGACCCCCCTCGCCTGAAGTGGCCGGGCCCCCCATTGCGCGGGGAGCGTTGCACCGTCCCCGTCATCCGGGGTCCGCCACGGATGTTTCGCCCCCGGTGCTCAATGGGTTTCCTACCTTGTTGAACACTGTGGATAGCAAAAAATTAGGTGGTCTGGCACGAGCCTTCCACCTCATCATGCAGTTGGCAGGGTGCGTCCTACCAAGTCCTTTCCGTCACTCTTTGTGGCATCAATGGGAGAGACTCCGTTCCTACCTGCCCCTAACCCTGGCGGTCACACAAGCTGTGGCGAATTTGTCAAAGCACATCCTCAAGATACCACGCCTGTTCCTCCCTCTGGACAAGGCCTTACTGTGCAAGCACACAAGCCTAACCAATCCACAAGCTGTAGAAGTTCTAGATGATGAGCACATTCGGACCCCACTCAGTTCACTATGGGTTGCAACGTGCAATGGAGGCCCAACCTATGTGTGCCAGGGTTCTACCCAGGTTCCTACGTTCTCGCCTCCATGATAACCTGTGCAGAGTGCTGCATGAGTAGGTAAGGGCGGAAGTATCTTTTGCGAACCTTGGGGTCCGCGAGGAAGGCCGAGCCCTAGTAGAGCAGGGGGGGCTGTATTACGAGAAGCAGCCGCAGGGTGCAGTGGCAAAAGTTGTACCTTGGACACCCTACACTGGCAGGGGTAAGGGGGTAGCTGGCGGCCGGACGTGTTCGGGTGCACAAGCTCTTCAATCTGCTCGCGAAGGGGGGTTTACTGCCCTCGTTCTCTCCACTTCTAACGCGGATACTGTCAAAGATACGGATGCAACACAGGACTAGAAGCGCAGCACGTGTCAACGCTCGGAGGAACCCCGGCGGTCTAGTTCCCCCTCGTGGGCATCCACATTGACAGCACAGTGGGTCCCGGCGTTCCCGGTCGCGTCCGAGCCCCCCCCCCCCCATGGTGGGCTTGGTAGGTGGATTCGTATTAGAAGGACCCGTACATGCGGAACCCCATGACATCCCCTAAAGCACCAGTGTTTCAATATGGGATGGCGTATGGCTACCTGCCTTCACACAACATAGCTGCTACGTCCACCCACACATACCCATCGCTCCTCTCCCCACACGCGCACAGTCTTCTTCCCTTGCCGGGAAACGGAGAGACCGGCGGCGTGGCTGCTTACCTTAGCCCCGCAACCTACCCACACAAGTGGCAGCACGTGACGAATTTTTTCAACCCCAAGACCCCCGGGATCGCTAACACCAACGACGACTATGTGTTGGTGTTGCCTCCTGTCACTTGCAGCCAGTAGTGGGGGTACGTCCGAGGTGATCACAGGCTTGTAGGCTTTGTAGCCCTCCCCTTTTGCTTCCCACTTACCCATGCCGGGCGCACTAGTCAATGTTACCCTAGCTCGCAGTATGTTTGACTGCATGGGTCTGCGAGCTCAATGGAATTCTCAATGTGTGGGGTGCCAAGTATTGGGCCAAGCCAAGGCATTTTAACGTCGCCATTCTACGGGAAAGTGTGTCTTTCGGTTATAGTATGGGAGTGTTACCCCCCCCCCAAAAAAATTTTCCACGAGCACGGCTCTGTTCTCGCACCCATCACTACGGGGTCTCCCATGCTGCCCGTGATGGTCCTTCAGCGCCTCCTGCGGAGGGTACAGAGTCCCGTCACTGGGTCCTTCCGTAACTTGCAGACAACGTTGGCCTGCTTGCATGAATTCGAATTGCGTCTAGGTCCTCAGAGCGTGGCCCCCGAGTGCCGGTCATCCGGTTTCGATTCATTGACCCTGAGAGTGGAACACACGGTAAAGACAAAGGTAGTGGCACTCCGTCAATTGTTGCAGTGGTCTGGACACCCGGCAGTAGTTCTTCTCTAGTAGGTTGGTCTGTGACCTAGCCCTTTTACATTTCTCTGTCTATACCGGCACACATACACGGCGGTCTCCTCCTTTTCGGCCGGTGTTGCGGTTGTGGTTCGGTGCGACTCCCAACTACACATTGGATATTTCACTTACCATCTGGAAGGCACAGCCATTGTGCTTGAAATCACCAATCATGGCACTCCAATACAGGTTGTTACCGTGTACATGTCAGCCAAGGGCACGGCTAAGGAGTATCATCCATTACTCCAATGGCTGCGCATTCATGTCGTTCCAGAGTTGCGATTGCTTTTTTTTGGGGGGGAGATTTTCACTCATTGTACTACAGGATGATGGACGGATCGTGTGCCTGTACACACGGAAATTGCCCCAGCTTTGCTAGAGTTCGTAGCTGGCATGCAGCTGCATCTTTTCGTACATGGCATGCAAGAGCCCACGTGCGTCAGTGCGCAAGGTTTGTTTAAGCCCTAGATTTCTCAGTCGCAACACATCTCCAGAGATTGGCATTGTTCGGGTGGAAAATGAAGCCGTTTTCCCGTCACATCACTACCTAGTGAGGCTGCGCCTCCTCACCTTACCAGCCTTACCAGCTCCTAGCAACCCTGTTGCGCAAGCCCGTTCCAAAATGGGATCCAGTGTCTCCCAACAATAGCAGCAATTTTCGCGGAGAGCTGTGTGAGTCTGCTCTCCATGCCCCCTACTTCCCCTCCAGAACCGTATCTTCACTTTGTAGCAGTCATGGTGACTGCAGCGGAGGCAGTTTTTGGCCTCCCAAACAAGCCAGACACCGTTCCGGGGCTAGTTTCGTCAGCGGCGCGCATGCTCCACACTCTGGTGTGGGCACACCCTCGTTGGTGGTTAAATGCGCTTATGGTGCGAAGGTTGTGGGAACTTGTAAGACTGTTCGCCTAGCTTGGGATGTGGTACATTTAGAGCGTTCATTGGAGGTGGTTCCCTTTGCCTGCCTGGAGGGAATCACGGGTCCACGGAGGTCCGATTACCGTCGGCTATTGCGTAAACCGTTCACCCCACATATTGAACCCACCCATTTGGGAGGGAGGCTGATTCAGGCAACAATCCGCCTCGATGCCTAGCAGCTATGTGTATAAAGTTTGATGTTTGATGTCTGATAAGGGATGTTGTGTGTGCGGTCTGTCCAAGAAGATGTCTAATATTCCTATGTACTGGAGGTGGGTCTAGGGGTCCAATGCCTAGAGGAAATTGGGAGAAACTATGCCTAAATCAAGCCCCCCACCCCCCCCCTCCGTTGTCCACACCAAATTCTTTGCAGGAAACCCCACCCATCTCCCCCCCCCCCCACTATCGGGTGCTTTCCACCCCCCCCCCCCCCAAGGAGAAAAGGCGCCACAGAAAACACAGACCCCCCCGTTTGGAAAACAATTGCGCACCTGTTGTTGAAAGCAGTGTATGTGACAACTTCAATTTGATTCTGATTTTGGTTGTTTGGGCCGACAATTTGTTTGTGTACTTTTGGAAAGGGGAAAGGGGAAAGGGGAATGGGGAAAGGGGGAAGGGGAAAATTGAACGACCACCACACAAACAAGCCATATGTAGCACTGAAAACCAAATGAAAAATGTGGGGGAAACGTGCCAAACAGGGAAAACGGGAAACATCTCAAGGGATAGCATCATGACCATTGCAATCGGCATCAGTTAAATTCAGATCCACAAATAAAATGGTCATGGTAACGCCATAGAACATCAAATGTGCCAACAGGGAAAATGGAAAAAATCTTCGAAGACAGCACACAACAACAAAAGGGCACATGCAAATACGTGGGCATCCTCTCATTCATCGATGAGTCCATCCATGTCATCCACTGGCTGCGAGCAACTGGGCTGGGAGCTGCTTGGTGGTGCCGCAAAACGGGTGACACGGTCCGTGTCCGGCACAAAGGCATCCCATTCTTGCAATAATGGCAACGCTTGCTACGCAGCAAGGCCCCGCAGTTCCCGCCGATTGCTGTTACCTGCCACCTTCACACCAAGCACATCCAGACAATTCAACAACGCCCCCTTTGACCAATCACGCAGCCTGCCATTCTGCGCTGCCATCACCAATTTCGCCTGCATCCTGGCCACACCACGCCCCTTATTTGGCTTGCGTGGTGTGGCCAATTCGTTTGCACTATTGTTCTCCCCCTCATCATAGACATCATCTACAACATTCACCACCACGTTCCCACAAGAACGCGGACTTGCGCAAAAGCATGCATGGCACACCAGACATGTATTGCACCTGATGCGAACCTCCTTCTTGCATGTGGCACACCCCATCCCTCTGCGAAAAGTGATGAAGTCATGGTTGCCAGCATGCGAGTCAAGGGTCCCATCGGGTGCAACGGTGCTGACCACATCTGCCTTGTGCCGTTCTGTACCCTTTCTTGAGGGTGCCGTTGAGCTCAATGGTGTACCTGGCCCTCCAAAGAAGGGCAGGCTGTCACCATCATCAGCCACTGCTTCATTACCTTGCAGACATTGAAGCATTGCAGCCTCCACAGATTCTCTATCCCCTACCTTCCTTGAAACCCTCTGTCTTGGGCCCAGATCGAAGCGTGCACGGGCAGCCAGGTGGCGTGCCACTGCAACGCCTTGTCCCTTTGCCCATTGCTGTAAAGGGGGCAAGTTGGAATGCAATGCCATGCACATGCTGAGGACATGTGTCTCCACAGTGTCATGCATACTACTGCAGAACCTCCCACGCAAAGAGATGGCACGCTCTACTGCAGCTTCAGCGGGGCAATATGTTCGCAATCATGCGAGAACGCGCCACACATTCACCCACTGTGCATGTGCCCTTTCAGGTGCCAGTACCTCCCACATCTTGGACATTTGCACAGTTTCAAAGTGCTGCACCATGTGCTCCTTAAGGCCTTCCCACTCTACCAAGGCACGGTCACAGTTCACATGTGCTGCGCCCAACTCTTCTTGGTGTGAAGCCATGAACTGACGCAACTGCTCCACCCCATATGCAGCACGCTCATTGACCGGGAAGGAGGAGGATGTGTGGGAGGACTGCCATGATGCTAGTTTGCTTGCATGAGGGGTGGTTTATGGGGACATCCTTCATGGCATGCGGTGTTTTAACAGTGTAGGACAACTACGTGCGCCCACTTGTGCACAGTTAGCCACTACAACAGGTATGCTACAAGCCCGGTTGCAGAGGGTGGCTCGCGAGGAGGGTCTAGGGTGGTTGCAATTCAAGGAGCAGACTGTGACCGGTGCGTGGCGTGGTGTGCAGTTGGTCCAATTTGATTCACGTGGGCAGAAGTGTGCAACAACCCCTCCTTTTGCAGGCGTTCAGGCGCGTGCAGTGGCTGATGTGTTGCTTGCGGGCATCAAGGAGGGGCAGGCAACCATTGACCCCAGGGGGGGGTTGGAGTGCGCAGTGTTGTTGCACCCTGGCCGTTTCGTTGCCCTGGTAGAATGCTGCACCTTGGAATCCAAGTGTCGTGCCAACCAAGGGACATTGGCCAAAAAAGGTAGTGATGCGCCGTGCATGCGCCTGTGACCACCTGATGCGATGACTTGTGGGGATGAACTGCAAGCCACCACGTTTATCCTGCACATGCTTTTGCACACACTTTTGCAACTCATTCCACTGCCGTGCCCCATTGTACAAGCCTCGTTGCCGATTGACGGCCGGCAAGCAATCAACATGGGTTGGGCCAGCAGCCTTCAATGCAAGACCCAACCTGCGCTGCAACACGTGGCACGGCTCACCCAAGGGTGTCATCAACACTAACCACTTCCCAATCAAGGCAAACACATTGCTCTCAATGATAGAGACATCAACAACCTGCCGCGCACTGGCACCTCGCACCCCAAGGTTAGAAGCCCCGTCCACACAAAGGTCACTACCCTGTTTGCCCACCAATCACGGTCAGGAATCGAGGACAGCAGGACGCATTCTAGCTGCGTTGCAACCTCATGCGCACCACCAGAGGCCACATCCACCACACCAAGGAACACCTCACACATGCCCCCAGGGCCAGTCCCCGGGAAAAGAAGCAGAATGGCGTACTCATTGATGCGATGCCTCTGCCTATCCGAGCCGTCAAGAGAAAGTGCAATGAACGGTGCCAAAAATAAGGTGTGTGTTACCTCATCTTGCATGGCATCATGCATTGCTGCAATGGCCTTGTCAACTATCCAACGCCGTGATGCATGGTGCCGAGTGGCAGATGTCAGAGAGCAGTGCAGAAGGATGCGCTCACTTATAGCACGGATGGAAGTGCACATGCGTACCCCAACATACACCTCAACCAACCGTGACAGAATGGCTGCCTCAGCATCCGACATAGCCACACCAATGTCCATGGCTTCCCCCCTGATGAACACAATGTTCCCTCCCACCACGTCAGCTGTGGCAGTAGCAGTGGGGCACAATGCGTGATATCGCTCTGCACAATGCAGCTTGAAGATGTCCTCGGCCAGTCGGTGGTGGTGCCCTGGCCTACGTAGATTCTTTCGCGTTGATGTTGTGCCACGTGATAACCCCAAGTGGCTTTCCAACACCTCCTTCTGCCACGTTTTTGGGCCAGAGGCCTTCATGCACATCCCTGCAGCATATGTTCCCAATACCAAGGCTTCATTGTTCTTAGGGGGACGCGCCACCCCAGGAATGCTACACACGTTGGCCCACACACAACACACACGCTCAACGACCCCGCTTGTCGTGAACTGATACTGCCAACGAGCGGCTACAGACATTTGTAGTGTCTTCGGACCACTGTCGAGTTGCATGGGAGTGGCCTGCATCAACACGCACAATGCATCCTTCCCTAATGCGGCCAATGCAACAGACCTCAGCCTGTCCTGCTCCACTGACTGTGCCACTGACGATTGTGACATGCCATGCTCTGCATGCCGCGCATCCCACTCTTTTGCATGCCGTACTCTAAGTTGCATCTGGTGTGCTTCAACACGCACTCTCAGATGCCTTGCCACTCGCACCTTGCGCTTCTGCAGCAACTGTGCCACTGCCTCAACGAATTCTGAGGACGTCTGTAGCGGCGCCGAGGCAGCCACACACATCTCATCAGGCATGCTCTGGGCATGCATACTCATGTTCCGGTCCCCTACCCTTGATGCACTCTGTGTTGCAGTTGGGGGTGCACCTCGTGCCAGCGCCGTGGCTGGCACAGAGGCGTCCATAGGCACGCTCTGGGCATGCATAGGACTGTTTTTCTTGTACCCAACCCTCGATGCACCCTGTGTCGAAGGAGGGGGGGGGGGGCGCACCTGGTGCCAGCGCCATGCCTGGCACCGAGGTGTCAATAGGTATGCTCTGGGCATCCCGTGTCTGACCAAGGGCTGGAGGTCCTGTCCGTTGGGAGGCAGACTGCGACATGTCTGGTACAACCAAATCTGTTTGTTTGCGCTTGTATAGCACAAACGTCGCTTTTCGCGGGTCGGGGGGGGGGGTCATGCCCTTCACCGTGGTGTCATTACAGAGCCACCGCCTGTCGTTGAAAACGACATACACCACAAAGTGGCCCTCCACCCTCGTGGATCCAATGTGCAACACCATGGCATGCAAGGACCATTGCCATCCCAAGCAATCGAGAAACTCATGGTCCACAACCAACTTATACTCCTGTTGGTTGTGGACATGTAACCCCGCGACCTCATTGAACACCAAAGATGTACACATTGGTGCCTCCCTCAGCTCACTCCCACACGGACAAGAGGGGGGGTTATCAGGTAACCCAACCGGTCGCCCCTTCATTCCCTCCTTCACGCGCTGTCGCACACTCTGCCCCTGATTCATCACATGCAATACCTGCGCTAGCATGCTTGCCCCCCCCCCCCTCCCGCAGAACCTTCACCCCACAGGCACCACAGTATTGCCAGAACTGCTCGTAGGACAAACAACATGACAAGCAACCACCCCAGCGGCCGTGAGCTTGGGCACCATGTACTTCCAACATTCAGCCATCTCTGCCTGCCGCATGCATTGGAATTTTGGTGCAGGGGCTTTGCACTTGCATCGCCCGCTGCATCGGCACACCGTCTCACACATGGCATCCTCCATGGCCAGCCTCTCAGCAATGTCCTGTGGATTGTATGCACCACCTCCTCCATGTCCCACAACACCCTGCCACAATGGTCCCCAGACGCCCTCCTCGTCCAAGCAACCTGCGTGCGGTCCTCCATGTCCACCCAACGCCACGAACAGGCACTGCATTGTGGTACCCAACCAACACTAGTTGTACCCATATGGAGTCTCCATTCCCCATGGTCGCCGCGGTGCTCCACCAAGTGGCCCACTTTGCACCTGCATGTAACCGGAATGCGGTCTCATTGAGGAATGCACGGCCCCACCGCGGGAGTGTCCGCCAGTCACCGCGGGGGTACACCACCACCAACCTCCTCCCCCCGTGTCAAGAACAAGTGCCATGCCATGCACCCGTACGTACCAGAACCGGTTGCTGGCATACATCGTACGTGGCGCCATCCCGTGTAACACCATCCAAGCACTGCATACTACATCTCCGTCCACCCGGACCATTAGATACACCACCCACCTCCACCCATAAGTGTCCCCGCGTGTGCTGGCCGGTGGAAAACACTGCCGACCAAGGGGACGTGTCATGCACATGCTGATGCGGCTTTGTGAGGACATTGCAAGACAATTGCATGGTGGTCCATGTGAGCCAATCAGGCAACATCTGCCTTGCCATCTTGTTCACCAGGGTCACAAGCAGCTTGTCGTTGCGCATCTGTTGCACTAGACGAGTGCGGCGGCAGTCTCTTGCATTTGTGTGGCCCTTCATACCGCCAACCCATAAGTGCAAATGCCACGCTCTAAACCCCCCAACCGGCCCACGCTTGTATGGCAAGATGCCCATCATCCCGTGCAACGTGCAAAAGGGGGTTACCTGCAGCGTATGGTCAAAGACTGCACCCCGGAAATGACCACCTCCTTTGACACCATCTCGTTCCGCCTGGGCAATAACCACCACCGTCGCCCGGTGGCACTGCTCCTCCATATCCCCACAGTCATGGAAGTGCAGCGGCTTCTCCCGTCCAGGCACCCAAACAGCAGCGGATGTCAACGCGCTGTCCATCCCGAACCCTGACGTCACAATGCTGAACTTGTTTGATCGCAGCAACACCACACTACCATCCACATGCTTCGCCAAGGCAGCAAAGTGCTCAGGCATTCCCCCTTGGGGCCGGCCATGCCATGTGTCCTTCTCAAGATCCTTGTTCACAGATAGTGCAGACTCTTGAATTGAAAGCCCACACATGTCGCGAAACACGGCAATGGCTTTTGCCCGCAGCGATGCGCTGTCCAACGGGGCGTTGCTGCTGATAGCATGCAGGCTTTGGGCCACAACATAGTAGAAACATGCCCCTACAACGTACTGGTCCGGAAAAATGCGAAGCTTCAAGCACCTCACGGCTGGTAGGACTCTGCCACCCTCGGCCTTGTTGGGCTGTTGGTCCATGTCGTCCAATGCAATAGCATCTGGACCTATCGGAGCTGTCTTTGTGCCTTGCTCCTTCTTGCCACGTTTCCCGGCAACCCCATTACTTGGGGGTGTAACCCCTAGGCGCTTCTTGCTCCGTGGGCTCTGTTCCAATGAACTGGGGTGTTCAACCGGGGTCGACCCTGAAACCGCATTGGACTGACTGCAAGCCTTCACTGTCGCCAATGAACTGGGGTGTTCAACCGGGGTGGACCTTGAATCCGCACTGGACTGACTGCAAGCCTTCCCTGTCGCCACAGTGCCTCTGCTGGAGGGACTACAGTCAAAAGCAGTTGGCTCCTTGGGTTTCTGTGCAAGTGGTATAGGAGAGTCCTCCAAGGAACTCGCCACCCCTCCATCACTAACCGCCGGTGTCAGACATGCAGGTCAGGGGGCTGGGGAGTGTGGCGTGAGAACCCCTGTAGGGTCTACTATGGATGCAATGGAAGGTGACTCATCGGTGGGGCAGACCTGAGACCTGGGGTCTGGTGTTCCATGTCCAACACATGCCGGGGAGTCGGTCAGACCACTTGGGGGGGGGGTCAGGTGGACTGAAGACCTCACCAGGGCTATCCACACTTTGTGCACCTGCCGGGGGACCACGCCCCTGTGCCAGGGAGGACGAAGTGGGAGTCACAGACTCATCGCTTGAGGGGTCTCTTGCCATGAGCACCGCCGCTCCAACCCCCTGCGCTACGCCAGAGGACGTGGAGTCACTTGGGTCACCTCGAGGGTGCCGTTCTGGACTTAATCGTTGGGTGTATGCAGGCTCTACACCGGCTGCCACCATCGCCTCCACTAGTAGCTGCAACATCTCAAGACCTCCATCATCCCTGCACGCGTTGTCCACAACCCGTACGGCCGCATGCAGACGGCCGGGGTGACTGTTTGGCACCTCTGGGCTAAAGGGGCTGCAACGCATCAACAGCTCATTGCAGTCTTGCATGGGCATCCGCATGCTATCCGCGAAGTGGCGGCCCAGCGTGTATGCTGCCACGAGGCTGTCCTCGGTCAATGGCTCCTGGCGCTGCTCTTGCATGCAGCCCGTGGCATGCAATCGTGAGGCAGCAGGCTGCCCCCTGGGCGGCTTGCCGCAACGCTTGGTCAAAGCGCTCTTGCCGTGTCTGGCTGACGGTGACACACGCACGTGGGACCGCAGCCTCAGGCAGCAACGAGTTGCGCCGACGGGTAGTAGGCACCTTGGGGCCTTGCAACAGGTCGCTCACCAGTGGTTTGGGCCCACTTGTCGCTTGGGGCCACAGATATGGGCCAGGCGTAACGTGGCGAATAGCCTGGTCATAGAAGTAACTCATGGTACGGGTGGGATATGCCTCGTCCCCAGTCCAGAACGGCCACTCGTCGACGAGAGGTAGGGCACGCACCAGTTGACACGAAACCTCCCTTTGCTCTGCTATCTTCACACTTGACGGCCACCCAGCAATAGCACTCGCCTTGCAACTGCCTGGCCGGCCACTATTTCGTTTTGCAAGTCGTTCCCACAGTTCTGTGGCAACCTCCCGGTAGTGCACGAGGCTACCCCCATCATGCATGGTGGGCTTGGCAAACCCATGCTCGGTGTACATGAACCGGCAGTATGCCCTGCAACCATGCGGATTCACCACGTCAAGGTCACACAAGGCCATGCGGTCCTTCAACCGTCTCCATAGGCGCCCGGCCAACTCCGGCGTTGCCTCCCACCCCAATTGTCCCGTGGCCAGCATTAGGCCATACTTCATTCTTGCTGGCTCCAGCAAGTGCTGGGGTGGCCACTCAGGAGGCTGATCCATTGCTTGGCTCGTGCACCACGACTGTTAGCGGTTTGGGTGACCTTCGTGGCTTGCAGGGTCCGCAACCGTGACCATTATGGGGCTCCCACAACTCGGGGGGGCAATCAAGGGCAGGTCCTTGGTACTCAAAGTGCCAGCCGGGCTTGTCCTCAGGCTCACCAGCTGGTCCACGAGATGCCGTTGTGGGTGGGTTTGTTGTCGAGAGCGCTAGGGCTATGACAACAAACGAAGTGTTGCGGCTCAGTGGCACGCAGTGGTTACGTCAAGGCTTAGTTGTGAAGCGCAATGGCTCCGACTGAAACCGAAAGCTGTGGCTCAAAGGCGCACAGTAGGCATTCAGGGTTCAGTCGCGAAGCGCAATGGCTCGGACCGAAACCGAAAGCTGTGGCTCAAAGGCGCACAGTAGGCGAACTGGCAAAACGCGAACTCACACCGGAGAAGGTGTAATGAGGCAAAGACAAACTACAAGGAGAAAGAGTACAGATGAAACCACAGAACCAGGACGCACCATGTCCGTCAAATATTTTGGGGGTGTAGGCCCCCAAATATTTGACAGACGTACATCCGTCAAACATTTTGGGGGTATACACCCCCCAAATATTTGACGGAACCACATCCGTCAAATATTTGGGGGGTGTATACCCCCAAAATATTTGACGAAACCACATCCGTCAAGTATTTTTGGGGTGTAGGCCCCCCAAATATTTGACGGACGTACATCCGTCAAATATTTTGGGGGTGTAGGCCCCCCAACTATTTGACGGACGTATATGCGTCAAATATTTTGGGGGTCTATAGTCACCAAATATTTCACGGACGTACATCCGTCAAATATTTTGGGGGTCTAAACCCCCCTAATGTTTGACGGACGCACGTCCGTCAATTGTCATTTATCATTGTCGAATGTCAATTATCATTGCCGTGTCTTCAACGTCCGTTTTGGGCAACCCCACCGCGACATTGTCTGAAGACCTTGGAGACCCCCTTCAATCTTGGGCAGGCAGGCACGGGCACACTCGTACCATTGCAGGCAAACATAGTCAACGCACAGAGCAGCAAACATGGTGGTGATCACATGTGTGTAACCTTTCCGGCTGGTGTTGTGACTGGTACCGTCGTGATGTGCCAAGGATGGTCAGAGGCCATGGATCAATGCATGTTCTTCTACAGACAGGGTTAGACAACATGCAGGCCTGGCGCCATGGTCAGGCCTGCATGGAAACCATGCTGCCTCAGAGGGTCAGCTTAATGGCGCCCCAAAATGTAATCTTTCAAACCCCGGGGCAGCTTCCGCCACCCACATTGGGGGGCTTCCTCCTCGTGCACCTGAACTGGTGCACACACCCCAAGGGTCCCAGGGCAGGGGACCACCCCATGGAGCAAGGACGCCACGTACACCCCAACAGAGTTGCGGAAGTCCCCACACAAGAACGGAAGCGAATCCAGGTAGCTGTACGCGTCCTGCCACAAGGGCAGGTCGATCGTGCGGTACGTCCCTACTGTGTTCGAATTTTGGTACTTCTGCTTGTGGTAGAGGGGCTTTCCCACCAGGTGTTGGACGAGTCGCTGCTCCCACACGTCAAAGCTTGGATGTGTGGGTTGCCCTCACCAGTCCCCCCCGGTCCCCCGAATCCTGTCCATCGTCCTCAACCAGGACGTACGGGAGCGCCCATTCGGTGAAGTCAGGTAGGATGATCCCCAGAAGGCGGGGTTTCACAATGTTCCCCAGTGCATCCTTGACACGCACTGACACCTCATCCTTCCGAGTGTTGGCCATGATGCGCTCAAAGTCAAGCAACTGATTCGCACTGCCTGGTGCATACTCCCATGGGTCCCGTGCCCTCTTGTGCCTCTTCCATGGCTTCCGCAGCCACTGCCCCACCACCCCCCCGGCCAACCGGTAGATTGTGCCATGCACAATCCTCTCAACAGCTGCGGCCTCCGTCAGAACCCCTGCCAGCTGAAGAGTGTCGCTCACAGTCCCGGAGCGTGCTTCCCACTGCACCGCGTACAGTGCATCCAGCCATACACCATGGGTGGGGTGTGTGGTCCACTCTGTAAACCGCCCGAAGAGGTGGAGCTCCAAATGCGCCCTGTTGGTCAAGGTGTTTGACCGCCAGATGTCGTGCATGATCCCTGGTGTCGGGGACACCAGGGAGGCCAGGATCACTGGGGCTTGCAGCCCCTGGAACCTATCGAGGGTCGCAACCGTTCTCGGAAGGTTTACCGGATGGGCCGGCCACTTGCGACCAACAAACCTCACGTAGTGTTGGAGCCACACCATCTGCGCATAGTGAGTCGTCACTGCCGCTACCGACTGTGCTGGGGAGGTGCCTCTCCTGACAGCATACTCCAAAAAATGGCACACCAGCAGAGCCTCCTCCATGGTCAGGCCCCCCTTGTTCAGCAACATCGGATCCATTCGCAGGTTGGCCCATGCTTCCTCTACATGATTGAACATTCTACCTAGGTCCTCTGCCCCCAAAGTCTGCTCCGACCCCCCCCACAAGGTGGGCCCATTGAGGTCCACAATGCGGACGGGGTTGTTCAGGATGGGGTCGGGGAGGGGGTTCTCAGATGAGTGGTAGTGGCCAACAGCCCCCCCCCCCCCCCCGTAAACAAGGCACGCATGAGCGTGGCCAGCGGCTTGGTCATCCGCCCTGGCCCGGGAGCGCGTGCAGTACAAAAAGAACTGCAAAGTGTTGGTGGTGCAAAACCGATGCGAATCATGCCAATGCACTTGCGGGCCACGAGAGTCCCTTACAACCCCGTTGAACTTGAAGGTGTCATGCGCTGGCCATGCCACTGCTTCGGGGACTACCTCAGCCTTCTCAGCCTCACACGCACTTGCCAAAACCTTGACGTGGCTGTAGGGCCGCAAGTGCCCCGGGTCACCACACAGCAGACATTGGCTGCCCATGGCGGCCAAGTCCAAGCCCACGGGGATGCTGTGCGTCGGCGCCTCATCCACAAAGCTGAACGCAAACCTGGTTTTTTCCTTCCCTTTCCCAAGCAGCGTCTTGTGCCGGCTAGCCACCATCCCAGCTGTGGCAAACGGCACACGGCACGAGTTGAGGGCACATTTGAGGGTAGCCTTGCAACCTGGGGTGCGCCTCAAGGTCTCCTACACCTTCAGCTAGTCGAAGGGTGCCAGGTCTGGTGGGGCAGTAGCCCGTTGGGCTCGGAGGCGCAACCAGGGGGGTGGGTGTTCGCCAAGCACCTTCTCACGAAACACACTGTCCTTGTAACAATCCTTGTGCACGCGGGCCAACAACATGTCGACTTGTGCGTTGGTGGGTGCAGTCACTAACACGCATGCGCGGGGTTGGGTATCTTCCTCAGGTCCCCCCACCTTCCTGCCCATGTTGAACGTCCTCAGGTCAGCAGGATCAGGGTTCTGGGCGACCAGGAGGCCTTGCTGCCATAGCACGGCCTTGATGCATGCCACCATGGTCTCTGACTTCCCTGTGCCAGCACCTCCAGTCAATGCTATGATGCATGACTCATCCAACACCTGCCGCACAGCCAACACCTGTGAGGGATTCAGCGCGTGCTGTTTCACAAGGTGTTTCAGGATGTCCTGGGCCTTGTTTGAAAGGGGAGGCGTGTCCCTTGGTTCGGCCTGCACGTTTGCCAGCAGTTTGGGCCATGCTGCTCCATGCTGGATCTCCCTACGCAAGGTGCGAAAGGCACCTGTGTCGGGGACAACCTTACACCAATAGTTGCCAATGAGATTGGCGCGTGGCTTATTAGCACACCTGATCCAAAAACGCTGTCCTGAGATGCCATCTCCATGCACCCTCGCCTCGAAATCCGGCTTCTGTGCATCCCAGTTGGTGTTGGCAGAGATCCAACCATGCACCATGTCACCATCGGACACCTCATAGTTTGCCCAGACCTCCATTTGGGAGGCCCATTGTGGTTTGAGGGGAGCATTCCCATCCCCATCGCCATCATCGTGGGGCCACCATTGCTCAAAGGCCAGCTTCCGCTTCGTGCCTTTCTTGTTTGCCCACACCTCAGCGGCCTCCATCTCATGGACGGTGTACACCTCTGATGCTTTGGTCACAAACGTGTCGCGGTCAAGCCACCGTTGCGTAAACCCTTCGAAAGGGTTGTCATCGGGCCCGTAGTCCATGTTGTTCAATCCGGCCGAAGTGGGCAACAGTGTTGGCTGCTGTGGCGGAGCGGCACATGGTGGTTGTGAAGAGGGTTGAGCTCCTTGTGGCGCACCCCAGTCGACCGGTGCCATGGCCGGGACAGGGGTGGAGTGCTGTGGCTCAGCGGCACACAGTGGTTGTGCCGTGGGTTGACCACCTTGTCGCGCACCCGAGGCAGCAGTCGGCAGTGCCTTGATGGGGATGGACTGCTGCGGCTCAGCGGCACGCTTTGCTGGTGCAGAGGGTTGAGCACCCTGTCGCGCGCCCGAGTCAACCGGCGCCATGGCTGGGACAGGGGCGGATTGCTACGGCTCTGGAGCACGCATTTGCGGGGCAGAGGGTGGAGCACCCTATGGCGCGCCCGAAACCAGCGGCGCCATGGCCGGGACAGGGGCGGACTGCTGCGGATTGGGGGCACGCATTCTGGGGGCAGAGGGTTTGGCACCCTATGGCGCGCCGCAGTCCACCGGCGCCATGGCCGGGACTGGGGCGGATTGCTGCGGCTCTGGGGCGCGCAATGGTGGTGGTTGTGTCAAGGGTTGCGGTGGGATCATAACAAAATCCACACCCCCGGGTGGTGGCTGGGGCGTTGCCTGTGGAGGGGCAGAGGGTGGCGTGCCCCTGTCACCCGGCGCCATGGCCGGGACAGGGGCGGCGTGCGGCACCTCTGGGGCGCGCGATGGTGGTGATGGTGGTGGTGCCGTTGCCTTTGGCTTCGGCTTTGCACCATACTTCGTCTTGGCGAGCCATTTTTAAGAAGGCCCTATGAGTAAGAGACGCTCGGTGAAAACTGGCCAAAGAGCTGGAAATTCGGACGTCTCGCCGAAGGCTGGGTTCGCTGCAAGGGGGGCTTGCGCGGGGAGCAATGACCCAAATTGCGGCCTCACCGGTGGGGGGGCGGACTGAGACGCACGCCGCTGGAGCAATGAACCGTAATGCAGGGTGGGGCATGGCCGCTTTGGTGCGGGAGCCAGTGGGAGGAGTGAGGTACCGCCATGCCTGCTATACTGGGTCGGCGTCACCTGATCACTTGGTGGAGGGGGCAGCGGCCGACGAGGCGCAGGTGGTGGGGCTGGCTTGGGGATACCGGGGGGTTTCGGGGTGGCACACAGGATTTCAAGCACCACTGCTGCATGCTCCTCGTCCCTGCTGAGGAAATGCGAACGGCTAATTCGCATGCCCTCATGCCACACCCGCAGGGGGTTTTCCTTGGGCTGCTGCACAGCAAACCGGTACATCGCTCGGCGGTTCAGCACCCTGTCTACGAAGTGCTGAACCCCACCCCCGTGATTCTCCCGGATGAAGTGCAGTGTTTTGGCACTGTAGGGCCCGTGTACAGTGGGTTTTGGGGGGGTGGGGGGGTCCTTGGGTACGTACTTGGGTGGTTGTGGGGGGGATGGCGGTGGCACGGCAGTGCACATTAGGGCCTCCTCCACGGCTTCTAGGGCTACCTGGTATGGGGTTGGGTTAACGTGGGGTCTGCGCGGAGGACTTACTGGCGTTGGAGAGGTTGTTGGTGCACGGCGGGGTGAAGGGGGAGAGGGATGCGGTGTTAGCAATGGAGGCTCGGGCGAGGCCAGTTCGCTGAAACACTTCTCAGCATCAGAGTCCCACGGTGGCATTGGGGGTTGTTCTGCAAACCGCAAGAGCTCCGGCAGATCCCCCCAACCGCATTCCGGGAACGAAGGGCTCGAGGGGGCGGAAGAGGCCACGCTAAGGGGGCTAGACGACATGGCAAATTGCAGCCTGCAGTGGGTGGGGGATAAACGCGTGGGTGCTCGCTCGGGCAGGCCCAACTCAAATGTCTGGGTCAGAGACGCAACTGTCTATACCCAAGACGCGCTTCCTCGCCTCAAGGGGGAGGTTGATAACAAAAGAGTGCCCTATGTGTAGAAGAGGCTCAGTGCACACTTGTCTCCTATGCAATACACACATTTCCCTTTGTGTCGAGAGAGACATGCACAACAAGGAACAGATAAGCGTTGAAGGGACATAGGTACCACGAGAATGTGACATGGGACCCCTTCTCAATAGTAGGCAGCATGTTCATCATTGAAGGGGTCTATGGTCATAGGCGCCATGGCCTAGACCACGGACGTACTAAACACCTCAAGGGTGTTTTGCATGATCCGTCAAATAGAATAAAATTAAATGCAATAGAACCAAAACATAACAGGAAATCAGGACCACATTAAATCAAAACCAAATACCTCCAAGTTGTCGACCACCGGTACCCACATAGCAAAGCCCCTTCTCAGTTTTTTGTTTGGCTGACAGTGGGAATTCTGCATCACATTCCGCATCACTGAAATGCAGTCCGCCACATTGGACAGTACTGCGCCCAGCAAGGCAGAATGAAAAAGAAACCTTGGGGCCGGAATCTGCGCAATGACCCAGACAAGCGGTCAAGGTAGGGGCTGGCATACGTCGTGCAGCACTAGGGTGCAGGAGGGCTGAGTGCACTGGTTTTCGGCAAGTTTGGCAAACATGCAGATCCGTTGGAGTATGGGGAGACGCCTGGCTCCATCCAACAAAATAGGGCCTAGAACAGTAGGCCCCTGGACGGATTGTTCCCACATGGCTGACACATCATCGAAGGGGATGCATACATACAAGGCACAACTGGGGTACGCATATGCATGCAGATACCAACAAATCAGGACGCCTTCTCAGTAGCTGGCAGCATGTTCATCATCGAAGGGGTCGAAGGGGGCATTAATCACTTTGCATGATGCATCTAATAAAATAAAATCCATCAAATCCATCAAATCAAATAGAACCAAAACACAAAAGTATTAGCAATGCACAGCCAAAGCAAAGCCCCTTCTCATTACATTATTTTTGGTGCAAGCGTCAGCCTCCGGGCGCCATACCACTCTGGGGATGTTTGAAATATGTCTGCTGCGGCTTTTGGGGCACGCATTTGCGGGGCAGAGGGTTGGGCGCCCTGTTGCGCGCGCGAGTCCAGCGGCGCCATGGCCGGGACGGGGGACGCGGCTCGGGGGCTCTTTAGGGATGCTGCTGCTGCGAAGCTGGATCCCTTCCCGGTGGAATGTAGAATTGGCAGGTGGTGATTTCGCCATGCTTAGGCAAATGCTCTTTCACGCCAAACTTTCTCAACAGCTCTGCCAACCCAAACAAGGCCTAAGAAAAAAGGTCCCTGCGGGGGTCTGTGCCTCTGCTGTGGGGGAAGCACAGACCCGACGTCGGCAAAGCATCCCCCTGCGTTTGCGCCCTTGGAAACAAAAAATCATTGAAGGGGGTGCGTAACACCCGTAACACACACTTGGCAACACAAGAACAGAGAAGAGCCCCTCTCGGCTATGCCCCTGCATGTGCACAAAGGACCTTGCATTGGATTCATGGTTTTTTGGGGAGCGGTGTACCACAACGTTATACCACAGTGTTACATGCTAAGCGTGTCAATTGTTTGCTTTGGGACCCACCTGAGGTGCGGTATTGGCTGGATTTGGGCATTGGCAGTGGCATTTCAAAAAATCCGTGGAACACAAAACAGGGCCTAAGAAAAAGGTCCCTGCAGGGGTCTGCGCATGGCTCCCTGCAGCAGCCCAGACCCAAGTTCCACGGAGCAGGCCCGTGCACACACAATGTCGCCATCATCGAAGGGGCTCAAAATGGTTGAGAACTGCACAACCCACAACTACTAACAACAAATCAGGACGGGGTTGCAATATGCGGCTGGGTGTCAAATAGCAAACATGGAAGCAAATACTAGGAAATCAGAACCCCTTCTTAGTTGTTGTCGGTACATTACTCATCGAAGGGGTTTGTGGTCGTAGGCGCCCGGGCCTAGACCATGGACATACCAAACACCTCGATGGGTGTTTTTTAGGAACAAACAGCACACATTCAAATGCACCTTCAAAAGAAATGCAATGCGACACGTGGCACCAAACTTGCAAATGTTCATGAATTGCACCGTACCACACCTCTGAGAATTGTAATCTGTGAGTAATCTGTAATTTGTGATTTTTTCCATGTTTTTCTACTACACACAGAACCCACAGAAAATCGAACAACGCAGACGCGCATACACACCATGTGACGCTGACACTGAAAGAGGCAAGGCAGGCTTTTCCACACCATTGCGCATGGGGTTGCGTGGGGGGTGTTTTCCCTACACTATGGATTTCTCTGGATGGTTTTCCAAACTTCCTCAAGAAACACCACGGCAAGACGGAGCACGACAGAACAGAGCACAGGGTTTTACTGGTCGTCACCAGATCCTGCGATAAACAATAAAGCGTGAGCAGGGCAAAGTGCAGCACATTGCAATGAGCCTTGAGGGCTGGGAGAGAGGGGCGGTTTAAAACAAGGAAGTCAAATTCGAATTCACTGCAAGACCCCTTCTCGGATGTATGTCGCTTGCACATGACATTGACAAATAAGGCTTTTCAAAATGCTTGTTGGCCATTGGAGGACATGGTGCACATTCTTGTGGACATGGTACACTGACTGCTGGGAGCAGTCCCATTCCTCGGCCGCGAATCCGCAAAGCTCCGTCCGCACAAAATAGGTCCCAAGAAAAAGGTCGCTGCAGGGGTCGACACTAAAGACCCACGCGTGACGGAGCAGCACATATAATTGTCATGCATCGTCATTGAAGGGGCTCACAGTCAGCAAATTGTAATTGGTTGCAGAAGCAAATATGCCAGAACCCCTTGTCAGTTGTGATCAACGCGTTCATCATTGAACGGGTCTGTGGTCTAAGGCGCAAAGGACTAGACCGGAAACAATCAAAAACACCTCAAGGGTGTTGTACGCAAACAAATTGTCGGCCCAAACAACCAAAATCAGAATCAAATTGAAGTTGTCACATACACTGCTATCAACAACGGATGTGCAATTGGTTTCCAAACGGGGGGGTTTGTGTTTTCCGTGGCGCCTTTTTTCCTTGGGGGGGGGGGGCCTGGGAAGCACCAGATAGTGGGGGGGGGGGGTCACGGGGGGGTTTCTTGTGAAGAATTTGATGTGGACAAGGGCGGGGGGGGGGGGATGCAGTGCATAATCAAGGGGTTTGGGGGAGGGGGGTTCATGGTTTGGTAATGATGGTCCAAAAAAGTCTGATGTCTGATGTCTGATAGCCGACTAGGTCGCTATACACATAGTTGCTGGCTAGTGGCCATTGCCCAATCTTTGCCACTCCTAGTTTTTCGCATAAACCGCATCTGCCAGTTCACGAGACCTTCTACTACGATCAAACCCTTTCTTGTCAGCTTGTGGCGGATATATATGGCAATTCGTTGGGAACGCGGCTTCGGCAACTTTTGGGCCTCACTGAACCCAATCGGATGCCGGAATTTTGGGGCACTCAATTTTCTACATTGCTGCTCAACCCTATCTCTCAACGCTTGCCGCCACAATTTTGGGCACTACGGGCACAGTGGCACAAGAAGGATGCTGCGGGACGGGGGGCCGTCGTCATTGACATGCCCAGTCGTCCCCTGAATACTCCACATGTTGCACCGGGCAACTTGCACCGGCTATACCCGCACATCCTATGGTGGGATACCAACTTGGTGGCCATCCCCTAACAAAAGTTCGCTGCAGGGCCCCTCTCCCATGTCAAGGTGTCGCGAGTTCTGGCGGAACAAGTGCCGCGTGTCTTCGTAGCCTCCATTTTATCACTTGGTAAGGAAGTCATGGTGGGAGAAATTCTAGATCGACCTATGGGGACCTATGGGGACCTTTGGGGACCTATGGGGGTCTATGGGGACCTATGGGGACCTATGGGGGTCTATGGGGACCTATGGGGGCCTATGGGGGCCTATGGGGATCTACGGGGACCTTTGGGGACCTATGGGGACCTTTGGTTACCTTTGGGGACCCATGGGCACCTATGGGGATGGGGGCCGATGGGGACTCATCGGCATCTAGGGGGACCTATGGGGGCTTATGGGGGCCATGGGGGGCCTATGGGGGCCTATGGGGGCCTATGGGGACTTTTGGGGTCTATGGGGACCTATTAGGGCCTATGGGGGCCTATGGGCACCTTTGGGGGCCTATGGGGGCCTATGGGGGCTTATGGGGACCTATGGGGACCTATGGGGACCTATGGGATCTTTGGGCACCTTTGGGGAGTGGCGGTTCTGCACGTTGGGGGTGGCGTCTACAGTAGTAGCCCGGCACGGAGGTGTGGCGGTGCGGCCTAATGGCGGTGAGACTAGGCGGGGTGACGCCGCGCAAGCAGCAAGAGTCTATATATGTAGCCTACCTGGTGGTAGCAGACACAGGGGACTTTATAGGGGGCACATTCCTAGGCGGCTCGTGAAGTATCGTAGTGCTCAGAGACTGTAGGAGAGATCCAAGGGGTGAGGCATGGGCCTATGCTATAAGTAGGCATGCCACGTTGTCTGGGAATGCCGAACCTGCGCCCTAGAGGCTGCTACGGCGGAGATGGCACAACCACGGGAGCTGGCCAATCAGTGCAGGTAAGGGTCAAGGGTAGGCGTCAGGACAATGTGAGTGGGCCAGATGAGGTGCACCTGGTAACCACGGCCCGTGGCGAACCTCTGGTGGGTACCCCTACAGGGGGTCGATAATCAACCTACGGCACCCAGTGACCCGAATCCCAGCCAGCGATATTCACGGGTGGTGCATCTCATGCAGCAGGATGGCCGGCATCCCCCCTGTGGACCCTCGTGGTATATCTTATGTGGGCATGTACAAGTACCACGGGTGGGCTCAGGTCATGGTCTTGGACACAGGGTACCACTCGTGTATATATTTGGGGTATGAGGGGATATTCCGCGGGTGCAGCTCATAGCTACTGATGGCCATGGAGCATTATCGTATGCTTATCAACAGTGCTGTAGCCCAGACTGAGGGGAGCCTAAGGTGGGGTCGCGGCACATGCGTCGTAAACAATGTGGACCCGGGGTCAATGAAGGCTAAGGGCCAAACTAGGCTGGAGCCCCCCAGAAACCCTGGCTGTGCGTCATTGGACTTGTGCGCGTGCGCTGCCGGTTGCGGAATGCACATGGTCCGAGGCAATGGGCAGCCAACGGGTGACAGGAAAGAACGCCGAGAGGGGGCCAGCTCTTGCTTTGCCGCATGCGTGCTGCTTAGTTACTTGGTTGCTGCGTTGCACCCATAGGAGGCACCCTTGCTGTCTGGTTGTTGCTGTGCCGCTGCATTGCCGTGCGTTGCCCCTATACCCCCGCCGCTCCCCCAGTACCGCCACGCGTCCCCCAGTACTCCCACCATATTATACCCAGTGCCGCCATGTGTATCCCAGTACTCCCAGTATATTGTCCCCAGTACCGCAATGTGTCTCCCATGACTCTAACCATATTGTCCCAAGTACCGCCATGCGTCCGCCAGTTCATCCACCATATAGTCCCCAGTACGGCCGTGCTTCCCCGAGTACTCCCACCACACTGTCTCCATTACCACCACGCGTCCCCGAGCATCCCGCCCCCGGGGCTCTCGAGCAGCCCTTATACCCCCGTGTGTCGGTCCCAGGGCCAGGGGATGCCTTCGCACCCTTACCGATCTGCTTCTAGGGCTCATGGGCAGTTCCAACGCCCCCTCGGCTGCACCACTCGTCCTTTGCCGGCAGTTCCTCACCCGATCCACCTCAACGCGGACGCCGCCGCAGCCCCAAAAGGCGTCCGCCCTGCCGAGCCACCTCCCAGCCGACCCTCACGGCGCGGGCGCCGGGGAACCAACACAATCCTCCAACCCCCAAAGTAACCAAAGGAATAACTCCCGTGACTGCCGTTATCAGGCTGCCAATAGAGACCCCGGTGCCATGGGAATACCCTATATGGGTTTGGGCCTTATTACCCTAGTTGGGACGACCCATGACACCTCACTTTAGTATGCGGCGACCCGGGGCAGGCGGGCCAAGCTGCACATCTCCAATTGAACCTCGTGCGCGGAGGCAATACGGCTCATTATCAGGCCGGCACGACCCGCCACATCGCGTTGGCCGTCACACACCGTCTGCCGTTGCCGCAGACACAGGCCAGTAGGAGATCACTTCGCAAAAGCCACCACCGTCGATGCGCGCACAAGATGGATAAAACCCGGTCCCACCCTCAAATTTGGTCAAGCAGCATCACCCCCAACGCCCGCTGCCTCCCCAGCATTGCCCCGGCGATGCCACAGCCAAAAACCCCGCGAGTCACCACCAAGAGCCGCCCACCACATCGGCAGGGACAGGGCCGCCGTCGGTTCACTAGGGCACCGCACCCCATCCACCCGGACACTCCGCAAATAGCCCTGAATCGCCTTCCTGGCACTCGACGCCAGCTGCCCAGAGTGGCGTAGTGCCCACCTGGCTTTGGGCCACCCTCGATTGGCCCGTTCACGGCACGACCCACAGAGCGGAGCAGAGGCACACTTATGCACCCAAACCAGCGCTGTCTCTCCCGCAACCGCAGCACTTTAGCGGGAGCACCGACTGTGAAGGGACACAGCCGCCTCCACAGCACTGCAACCACACGACCTGCCACATAGCACTGCATGCCTCTTGGTGGTGGATTATTGCACCTGCCAATGCACGTGCAGTGGCACTACGGAGCAGGCTTCGCCTCGCCTCGTCCCACGTCCACACCGGGTCATGAACCGGTCGTCCGTCCGACGTCCCCAAGAGGCGCTCTAGTAGCCGGGGCCACCTCACTACCTTGAGAATTCCTTTGCCGGTCGCCACAAGCTTCCACCCATAGTCCTGCACCTCCCTGATAAGATCCACGCCGGCCGGTCCGGGGCCCCGGGCGGACGCGATCACCATGCGCTGTCCTCCTTACCGAGCCTCGACAACCGTCTCCAGGCGTAAGGCATCCATCATGTGCCGGGCAATGGCAGCCACGTTGTCCTCTCCCTCCGGCAGAGATTGCAGTACCTCCGTGATGCGCCCCGGCCCGTCGTCCCCCTGGATCCGCGCAAGCTGCTTGGACCCAACCATAACGGCCATGGACCTTTGTCCTTCCGCCACCGGAATGATCCTCCATAAATGCCGGTCATGCATCAACAGCGCCCCCACGTCAAGCATGGTGGCCACCGTCAAGACTGGGAGGGAGCACAACGGTTGTTGGAGGACCGGCAGCACTTCACGGGGCTGCCCATGATGTTCCCGACGGGCGGGTGGTTTGCAAACACCTGAAGCCAGGGTTCGCCTTGACCGTCCGAGCCGCATACCATGGTACCACGAATTGTGGCCCAAGAGTGTGCGGATACCGTACGAGATCACCCCCGGAACGTGGAATAATCCTGGACCATCCACGGCTCGATCCATTGGCTAAAGGCTTGTGCCACCGCCGCCATCCATTGGGGAAACGTGGACATGGCCTCATCGTACATGATGTACAACTTGGACACCAACAACACATGCACCGGTGCCCTTTGAAAGGTCCTGCAGGTTGCCGGGAAGGCCATCGTACGGGTTCCACGGGGGCATCTGCTTAATCCTCCCAGCCGGCGGACAGAAGGGGGTATCACCCCATAGGAACGCATATACGGCCTTCCTCCGATCCTGCATCGGTTGTTGAAGGATCTGAGTGAGCGGATGGTTCCTCCTGCCGTACACTTCTTCCGCAATCTAGATCATGTCCTCCAAGAACAGCTTTGCCTTCGCTGAGCCCCGGGACGACGCCGCCCGCACCGCCGGGAAGAGCCGTTTGAGGTATCCGGGGACGACGCCTGTCATCAGCGACTCCGTCCACCTGCAGCCGTGTTCTTTCTAGGCCAAGAACCGCATCGCTCTGTCCGCCAGGGGCAGCTCCGCAGTGAAATCCTCCACGTGCTCACACATGAGTCGCGCCACCGCTTCGTCCCGTGCAAACAGTATGCGCATGTGGCCCGTGTCCCCTTCAAGCCCCCCACATAGGATACAGGGATGCGCCGCGATCACCTTGCGGGTGATTTTTTGCCCCCAACGCCGCATGACTTGCATGGTGGATAGGCGGCCATCCCGCGCCCACAACAGGTTCCTGCGTGTAGGGCCATGGTGCACCGTCCCCAGAGGTACCGGCCTCACAAGCACCAGCCAACGGCGTGTGGGCCCTCGTGGGCGCTGCCAATGAGCGCCACTCCATTTCCTTGACCTGCTGGAGGGCGTGCATGGAGGGTACATGCGGTTCGAGCTCCCCATCGTCCCTAGGCACCAAGAGGTGTGCATGCTCCTTGGGCAACATGAGATGCACAAGCGGGGCCTTCCCGTGGGCCACGGCGAAGTCCGGCTCCTGCAGAGGAACTACCGCCGAATGCGAGCTCGGCCGCACTACCCAGTGGTGGGGCCCCCTGATTCTGCGCGGCAGACACCGCAGCCCCTCCACAATCCAATTCAACGCATGTTGGTTGACCAGATGGGGTGTCGGCCCTTTGATGTCGCGGTACAAGGCCTCTTGTGCCCTACGCAGGTGTGCCCCAATCATGGAGGCATCCACAATGTGTACACCGTGGCCTGACGGAGGGGTGTGGAGCAGGTACGATACCACCCCGATGATCTCCGCCTCGCGGACCGTACTCCGGATGGCACCCGTCCGCGTGGGGCTGCCATGACTCGCCACTGCCACGTTGGTGGCTCCGTCTTGGTGGGGGGCAGCATCAGACGACGTGACCTTTGCCGCCGCTGGTACCCAACAGTACCAGCGGGGCTCCAGCCACGCCACGTCCGAGTGGGGGCTATGCACTACCCTCCCCAAGGACTCCACATTGGACGCCGTAAGCTCCGGGGAAAGGGCGGCCTTCGGCCGATACACAGCATGCGGCCGCCAGGATACATCGCACCCGCAAATGGACTTGATTGCGCCAACGGCCGTGGTATACTCTGCCCTGCACACGACCGTGAAGCACGGTGGCCTGTACACCCCCACAATGCCTTGCTCTACCGCCCCGCCGTCGCGCAGCGAAGTGACGGCGACGTGTGGATCGTGCGGCATGTTGTACGTTGGGACCACCTCCGGGACTGGACATTCATTAGCATCTGGGACGGGGCCTGACGGCAGCAAGAGGACTATTGCCCACTGGTCCCACCCACACACCGCTTTGCACGCCCTGTCAAACGCGGGCCTCCCGTGTACAATCCACAGAGGCAGGGGGTCAAGGCCGCCCCCGGCATGCGGTGTAACCAGGGGGACCGACTCCGGATCGTCTTGTTGTCTATGACCGTCGAAGACATCCCCCATCAGGAACATAAGGGCGGCCAGCGGCACAAACGGCATGGATGACGCTGGGCAGTCCGGGTCCCAGTTGTCGTCCCTATACCCGCCCACTACATACGCATCACCGGCAGTCGACTGCCTGGTGCGCTTGCTGGCCTTTTTGCGGCGCACCAAGTGTATCAGGCGATGAGCCAGGGGACCAGGCATCCGCGATTAGAAAACCGCCTGGAGTTCCGTGAACCATACGTGGTCCAGTTGGGTGGGTCCAACCCCCGTATGGGGAAGATGCAGATGGTCCTCGTGACACTCCCGAAGCTGCACGGCCAAGTGTCCAGGTTCGTGGCACGGAAGCCGTGCATGCAGAAGGTCATTCGCGGGATCCGTAAGGAACCTAACCGCCGTATCTATGCGGGGTCCAGACAGCACACATACGTCCCTACCCTTGAAGGCGTAGGACCTGGTCATCCACTGTCGCCCAGCCCATTGCACCTCCGGCAGGTGGGCGTGCACGCACGAGTACACCAACGACCGCATGAGGAGTCCTAGTCCTAACGTCCCCATCGCTCTGAGCACCCTGTCAACCCACGTGTTCGCCGCATGAAACGCGAACGCCGTGGAGGGAACCAAGAGTTTTCCGCATACACCGTACTGCGTGTGCAGATCTCCGAGCATAGCCCTCAGCTCACTTCGGAGCACGGCTGAGCGATGGTGCACGAGCTAAGCCAGGGTCGCCACTACAGAGTCACGGCATAAGACCCGGACATCCTCCAACTTAAGCCTGTGACCAGACCGCACCGCTACATTGGACAGGTCCTTGGGCAGGTTCTCAAACTGCAGGGCTGTAGTCTTGATGGCAGCATTCACCTTCACCACCGCCTGTGCCGTATCCGACAGGTGTGGGGCCGCATACGGTACGATGCCGCCTACCACCGCCCCCATCACTTCATGGGGCACGGACGCCGGTCTCGTGTGTTCTTGTACCAGCCCAGCAGAGCGTCGCACCGGAGTACATGCTTCTCCTTCATGGATGCCATCCCCCGCGGATGAAGGCGTAGGCGCAGGTGCGGTACCGTGCCTTATGCCTCCAGGCAGACCGACGGAGCTCCCGCATTGTTAGGGCTGAGGCACACCATGATTGAGGGGATGCGAGCGGTGGTGGCGTACGCACACTTGCCGACGTTGAGGGACATGCCCGTGTCGGCCAAGTACTCCGCGATCGCCACTTCATACTCCAAGAATTGCGGCACGGAGTGCGCTATCAGCAAGAGGTCGTCGCAATATGCTTGTACCAGGGGTGGCACAGCGTGGCGGGGATCCCCTTGGGCTTTGCGGGCAAGGCTTCGCAAGAGGGGTTCCAGGAGGAGGAGGTCGAGCATGGCGCTTTCCGCACTGCCTTGCCTCAGGCCCCGGTGCAGACGAATGGTCAGCGTGGGGCAAGGGCCAGGACATGATTCTCCCTCTGCCCTCACTGCAGCCTGCGCTGGGCCAGAAACACCGGAGCCGCCGCCGTGGAGCCCGGCATGGCTCCAAATTGCCTGTCCGCAGCCAATCCCTTACGAGCCAGGAGTGCTGTGAACCTCTTCATGAGGGGGGTCATTAGCATTCTCATCTCCTGCTGCCCCAATGCTATAGGCATGTACGCATCCAAGTCTCCTGTGGCCGTGCCCTTGGGCATCAGCCAAATGATGGCCTCATGCCACAACTCTGGGACTTCCGCACCACGGAGGATGGCAATGTAAGCGTGTACCGGGAGCCCTTGTACCGGCTAAGGCAGCTCTGCAATAAGGGGAGCTGTGACCCTACTGGATCCCATCGCCTTGTCGTCTGCTACAACCTGCCTCACGCCGTCCTTGAGGTCCTGCAGAGTGTAGTCTTGCACCGACCTACAGTCCTTTGGTACAACACAAGGGATGTGGGCCTTGACTAGTCTTTCAAGTGCCGGTAGCTAAGTACGTGGGCGGCAGAGGTCGGCATCCGGTCGGGCTGAGGGATTTTCGCCTCTGCCGCCCGCGCCTAGTGCACGCGGCCCTCTTCGTTCCGGCGAACCGGACTCGGCGGGGGATTCGGATCCAACGGTGCTGCCGTGAAGACACCCCGCCTGTGACGCCCGGACTGCAGTGTTTTGGAACATCAAAGGCTCCATGCGGGGTGACGGCGTGCCCGTGGCCCCGGGTATGCTCGACAGCGAGGCGGTAGCGGCGGGCGTTTTGCAGGCCGAACCCGCCATCATGGGTCTCTTCCAAGAGACGGGCCTGCAGGACCCCAGGGCATGGTACATATGGAGAACCAATGGCGTCACCATGGGTACCATGCCTCCCAGGGGGTCGGTGCCCAGGCGGTGTCGGCGGCAGCGGTACGTGGCGGTCTCTTGATTGCCCTTTGAGCAGACGCGTTTGCTGCGGAGGAGGTTCGAGATGTGGTGCACATCGTGATGGGCCGGGCCATGGCCCTCGATGCGGTGACCGCGGGTGGCAGGCTTACGGTCATCAACGTCCACGGCCTAGGCAGTGACGGTGACTCGTGGGCGTCTAAGGCGTCCTTCTGGGCTGACCTGGCCATGTATGCGGCGGCCAAGAGCGCGCGAGGCACAAAGCCAGTGCTCCTCGGAGGGGACTTCAACGTATGGTTGGACTCCCCAGGACACCTCACAAAGAGTACGTTCACGGCTCTGTGGGACCAATGCGGGTTCCGCAGGGCGGGGGATGCGGCAGAGGAGGACCGGCGGCCCACAAGAGCGCGGCATAGGCTCGACTCCTTAGTGCTCAACTCGCCGCTGGTCCCGTGGGCGATGTGTGAGCGGCCGCACCTAGCGCCAAGAAGGTCTCGTGCGTCGCTGGGGTCTCACCATAGCCCCGTGGTCCTGAGCATCCCACTGGCAGTGGCTGCCAAGGAGAGGATCACAAGGCTGGAGTACTCACACGCTCAAGGCAGGCGGCACGCCATACGCCCGGACTCCCCGGGGGCTTGTGCGGCGGCGGCACCAGTGCTGCGGAAGGCGTGTGAGGATCAAGTGCTTCGAGGATGGCTCTCGTCGGACCAGAACGCTGCCACCATGGGCACGCCGGAGGTACAGGCGGTTTTCGACCTGCTCTATGCCTTCCGCGACGAGGTGTCGAGGGTGACGGGAGTGCGCATGCCGTTAGGCGTGGACCCGCACTGTCCGTATGGATAGGCGGAGACGGAGGCGTCTCTATCCCTGGGCTCACGGATAAGCAGGCCCTGGCATGGCGCGCCCATGAGCTGTGGAAACGGGATGCTGCCGGAGCCGGGTGCGACTCCAGGGAAGCAGCTGCCCCGCTACAGCACCTCCGGCAAGCACACCCCGGCTTGTCTCCCGCCACCATGGAGGACTTGAATGTTGCATTGGGCAAGCAGCTCTAGCAGCTTGAGACTCGTGTGGAAGAGCTCAGGGGTGTCCTTAGGTGCAACACGCGTAGGTCCATCAAGGACTATTCGCGGGGCAAGGTGCCGGATCTGCAGCTCCTATGAACGGCAATTTGCGGAGCCATCAACGTGATCAGCTACGCCCCCTGAGGCCTGTGGTGAGTGCCTGTCCGGGAGTCGGGAACAGTGGTCATGGAAGCCCCGGAGGTCATCGGAGAGGTCCAGAGGTACTAGGAGGCGCTGTATGCCAAGAGGCTAGTGAACCCACCGGCACTTGAAAGACTGGTCAGGGCCCACATCCCTCGGGTTGTACCAGAGGAATGGAGGTCGGTGCAAGACTACACTCTGCAAGACCTCAAAGACGGCGTGAAGCAAGCCGTAGCGGACGACAAGGCGCCGGGATCGGTTCACTAGCCTCTTGGCATACAGCGCCTCCCAGTACCTCTGGACCTCCGGGACTTCCATGAGCACTTTCTCCGACTCCCGGACAGGCACTCACCACAGGCGTGAGGGGGCGTAGCTGATCACGTTGATGGCTCCGCAAATCGCCATTCATAGGAGTTGCAGATGCGGCACCTTGCCCCGCGAATAGTCCTTGATGGACCTACGCGTGTTGCACTTGAGGACACCCATGAGCTCTTCCACGCGAGTCTCAAGCTGCTAGAGCTGCTGGCGCAATGCAACATTCAAGTCCTCCATGGTGGCACCAGACAAGCCGGGGTCTACCTGCCGGAGGTGCTGTAACGGGGTAGCTGCTTCCCTGGAGTAGAGCCCGACTCCGGCCGCATCCCGTTTCCACAGCTCATGGGCGCGCCATGCCAGGGCCTGCTGGTCCGTGAGGACCTGCGATAGAGACGCCTCCATCTCCGCCTGTCCATATGGAAACAGCGGGTCCACGCCTCACGGCATGCGCACCCCCGTGACCCTCGACACCTCGTCGCGGAAGGCATAGAGCAGGTCGAAGACCGCTTGTACCTCCGGCGCGCCCATGGTGGCAGCGTCGTGGTGCGACGAGAGCCATCCTCGAAGCGCTTGATCCTCACATGCTTTCCGCAGCATTGCTGCCGCCGCCGCACGAACCCCCGGGAAGTCCGGGTGTAGGGCGTCCCGCCTGCCTTGAGAGTGTGAGTAGGCCAGCCGTGTGATCCTCTCCTTGGCAGCCACCGCCAGTGGGACGCTCACGACCACGGAGCTATGGTCAAACCCCAGCGACGCAGGAGACGTTCCTGGCGCCAGGTGCGGGCGCTCACGCATCGCCCACGGAACCAGCGGCGAGTTGAGCAAGAAGGAGTCAAGCCTATGCCGCGCTCTTGTGGGCCGCCGGTCCTCCTCTGCCGCGTCCCCCCCCCTGAGGAACCCGCATTGCTCCCACATAGCGGTGAACCTCCTCGTTGTAGGGTGTCCTGGGGACTCTAGCCATACGTTGAAGTTTCCTCCTAGCACTGGCTTTGTGCCTCGCGCGCTCTTGGCCGCCGCATACATGGCCACGTCCGCCCAGAAGGACGCCTTAGACGCCCAAGAGTCACCACCACAACCCGGGCCGTGGACGTTGATGACCGTAAGCTTGCCACCTGCGGTCATCACATCGAGGGCCATGGCCTTGCCTAGCACAATGTCCACCAAGTCTCGAGCCTCCTCCGCAGCGAACACGTCCGCTCGAAGGGCAATCAAGAGACCGCCACGTACCGCTGCCGCCGACACCGCCTGGGCACTGACCCCCTGGAAGGCATGGTACCCATGGTGACGCCATTGATTCTCCATATGTACCATGCCTTGGGGGTCCTGCAGGCCCGTCTCTTGGTAGAGACCCAAGATGGCGCCTTCGGCCTTCAAAACGCCCGCCGCTACCGCCTTGCTGTCGAGCATACCCGGGGCCACGGGCACGCCGTCACCCCGCATGGAGCCTTTGACGTTCCAAAACATCGCAATCCGGGCGTCACAGGCGGGGTCTCTTCACGGCAGCACCGTTGGATCCGAATCCCGCACCGAGTCCGGTTCGCCGGAAGGAGGAGGGCCGCATGCACTCGGCGCGGGCGGCAGGCGCAAAAATCCCTCAGCCCCGACCGGATGCCGACCTCTGCCGCCCACCTCCTTAAGAGGTCGTCGCCGGGCGCGCTCCACGGGACACCGCGGTGGACCGCGCGGCTCCACCGCGGGTCGCACCCGTGCCTGCTCCCGTACCCCCCATCAAAGACACCGCTGCAGACCCGCGAGCCCCACTCGACGTCGCCGACGACGATGCCTTGTGTGTCCCCGAGGGATGGACTCCCGCGGGTATTGCGAGCGCCTTCGATCCAGCTTGGGCCACTGCGAAGGGCCCCGCCAGTCCTCTAGGCATAACACCCTTGATCATGGCCTCCGCTTGCCCATGCTGAGCCGGGTCCGTCACATGATCTTTCGCCACATGGTCCAGGAGGTCCCGGGGGTGAAGGCGCCTGGGCCTCAAGTGTTTGCCGGCCCGCCATGTGTAATGACCCACCCCCTCCAGTTGAGACCAAGGGAAGACGTTGAGCTCCTTCGACCCACGGTGCTCCGTGGCCAACTCCCCCCGGAAGTGCCGCAGCACTACCCTGATGTTGGAGTAGCTGCCATACTGTTGGGGGAGACCCTTCTGGGGGGGCGGTGCGATGCTGCTTTCGGGATCGCTTTCGCCACAGCAACCGCAAGGGCGGCTGGCCGAATCGGCGGCACATTGCGTGGCTGCGGCAGGTGCAGCACCGCCCCCACAGGAAACTGCTCCTGCACCGAGCGGAGCCACGTATTGGCAAACTTCTCCCGGTCGCCCTCAATCTTCCACTGGGGCCGTGGAGAACGCCCGGACCCACTGCGGCAGGTTCTCCGCCACGACCAGGCGGAAAGCATCTCCTCCGTACTGCCTTCGGAACCGGACCGCTACCGAGCAGACCAAGGTTCCATGGAGGTACAGCGCCGTGCCCCCGTCGCTGCTCGGGGCATCGAGGTGTAGGGGTTCCAAGTCGGCAGAGCGGACCGTGAGCGCCACGTTCTCTCCACGATCGTACATACACGGCGCTGAGGAGTGGGGCTGTAGCGCCACGTTGACCCAGCAACATGCCCGCGACCCACCGTGCGGCAGTGCCAGGGAGGCCGCGGGCCGGTTGCTGGACGACTGCGCCGCTGGCGCCTTGGGAAGGGCCGCCGCTTGCCCCTGCAACGCCCTGCACATGGCAGCCGCGTGCTCAGCCTGCCACATCTTACTCGGGCGGCCGCATCACCTCCACGAACACGGTAGGCTCTTGCGGAATTTCCCTAGGCGTGCACCTGTACGCCCTGCACAAGGGGCCCAAGAACCGGAGACACTCCCAAAGAATCCCATAGCAAGTTGGGCGCCCAGACTGCTGCCTCCTGAGCTTGCTCGCGGTGACGATAATCCATTCCAAGCCCCCCTTGTCCACCCCTACACAAGCCCAATACTCCGCTCCCTCCAACACTACCAGTTTCCCCATGTCCGCCTGGCCCACTGCGCGAGTGGGTGGCAAGTCCTCCACATGCAGCCACCGCCAGGCACTCTCCTCCCACGGCTGACGGGCGTACTACTGCTGTTGCTGCATCGCGTCCTTCACGTGCTACACGGAGACCGTCATAACCATGGACATTCCTCCCTCCGCCGCAGCCATACATAGCCGGGCGTGCCGCAGCCGCGCCATGGGCGATCCCACCTGGTGCGGGACGTCCGCCACCATCTGAGAAGTGCAGGGCGCCGGAAGGGCATCCGGCGCCGCGGCGCGCAACGCCCCCAGTGAGGGCACACGGGCGATGGGCCCCATATCCCTGGTAAGGGCCACCGCCGCCACCCACCGCCTGTCCAACGTGGACATGAGGTTGTCCGGCCTCTGCACCCGGAGGAGGGTACCGACGGTGGACATGAGCGTGCACACGCCGCAGTCCGTGGAGTTGTCGTCCGGCTGCTTCACCTATGCCGCCCGGCCACACCTCCCTCTGCCCTCTCAGCGCCATAGGCATCGTTTTGACCGCCCTGCCGGTTGGCAAAAGTAGGGGCTATACTTCCATTCGAAGGGGAGGTTCTCCAGCTCTAGTGTGGGCATTCACGGACCTGGTCTGAACCGAAAAATCCCATGGGCCCCGGGGGGGGGGGGGGTTGCGAAAAGACCAAAATTCCATCCTGAATGTGAATGCCACTGTGAACCGCACATAGGGGGGGGGGGGGGGGCTCCTCAAGTGGTATGAGCGAGAGGGCGCGCGCCACGTCCTCCCGTCTCCCGGCTCCACTTGCCGTGAAACCCATCGGGATGCCCACTTCACCACCCTGTCCCCATCCTCCCACTCGTCCTCGACACAAAACGTTTGTAGCCCTTCCTTGTAAAAATACAGCGCACTTGAGTCCCAAAAATCTTGCAGGAGGGAAAAATTGCCTAAGGGCCCGAGGCCCCTATCGATAATACCATCCCCCACCTTCCCTACAACCCTAGCAATCGGGGAGGTTGTGATGTGGAGGCACCATTCCCACGTCTCCAGGGTCATCGCCGGAGGGCGCGCAAAAACGTAGGCATAGCATGGGGCAGTCGGGAATCCTCCGCTATATACATACATACATACATATATATATATACATGGCAAATACGCGATCCCCCCCCCCGCTCCCCCCCCATCCCGCCACTACTTGGTGTGTCTTCAATGGGAAGTAAGGACGTCCCCCCCTATTTGGAGGTTGGAGAACCCAAAAAAAATGGTTTAGAAGAGAATTGGATGGTTATTAGTGGGTATTTGCCCCTATAAAGGTCTAAAATGGCTACAATTAGGGTATGACATCACTGATGGTAGGATCCTAACCAGAGTACTAAACATAGGTACAATTGTGGTCCAAACCACTAATACTAGCACCAAATACACCCAATAATATTAGAATAGGACATGAGAATGGACAAGGGAATGTTAAAAATGCCGAATTACTATCTCATTAGGTGTATATAGGGGTCGTGTGGGTTATTTTTAGGATTTAGTGGTTATTTTTAGTACTCTGGTTAAGATGCTACCAGCAGTGATGTCATACCTTATTTTTAGCCCAAAAACCCTGTGTACAGCCCTCCCACTGTCCCATCCGAGCCCGAAACCCATTTTTTGTGTTCCCGACCTCAAAATAGGGGGGAGGGGTCCTTAGTCCTGCCCCAAGTTGCACACTAGGGTCCAAGGTGGGGGGGGATCGCGTATACATACATATATATATGCCACAATAGGACTGTGCCCCCCCCCCCCTAGGGCCCCACCACGGAGGGTTGGGTTGGGGCCAAGGACTCCCCCCCCCCCATTTTCGGGTCGAGAAGTTCAGAGAAATAGGTATTGGAGTGATTGGAGACGGTGGTGGGCCGCTGTGACACTTCAAAGCTGCTGAACATAGGTGTTTCTTACCGAGTGACATCATCCCCAAAAAATAGCCCAAAATCCTGAAAATAGCACTCTCTGCGTAACAAAAACCACCAACATCCCAAACCATTGCCGTCAATGCCTTCCATGGGATCCAATCATCACCCTTTTGCCTCACTAGGGGCATGACAAGGGCCACATGTACCCTTTCATACCATTTTGGGGGCCAACCTTGCATATTTGAGGCTATTTTGGGGGATGATGTCACTAAGTAAGAAATACCTATTTTTTGCAGCTTTGAAGGGTTATAGCGACCCACCACCGTCTCCGATCACCCTAATTCCTATTTTTGTGAACTTCTCCAGCCAAAAATAGGGGGGGGGGGTCCTTAGTCCCAACCAAACCCCAGCGGGCGGGGCCCGGGCTGGGGGGTGGGGGCACCGTCCTATTATGCGATATATATATATATATATATATATATATATATATATATATATATATATATATATATATATATATATATATATATATATATATATATATATATATATATATATATATATATATATATATATATATATATATATATATATATATATATATATATATATATATGTATATATATATATATATATATATATATATATATATATATATATAGTCATAGTCATAGTCATAACCACTAATCATGCCGTCTACTGGAGTTACCGGGCATCTCGCGCCGACAGGTAGTTCCTGCCTCGCTCGATCCCGTGGGTCCCAGGGCTGCCTGAGGTGGCCCACATCATGACGGAGGACCCAGAGGACCGGGGATACCGATCAACCAGGCTTTGGGGGCAGTGGCAACTGCATTGCATTAGCATTAGCAACGGCGACGGACGCTGGCCCGTTTATTCGCCGGGGGTAAGGGGGCAAGGCAGAGCAACGCAGCAGCATCGCAACAAGCAGAAAGCAAGGGCTTCTCTGTCCGGCGCAAAGCGGCAACCAAGGAACAAAGCAGCACGCATGCGGCGAAGCGAGAGCTGACTCTCTCCGTCGTTCTCGTACCCCCGCCACCGTGGAGACGTCCATCACCCGTGACCCCACGGAATCCATTGCCGTCTGCGTACTCGTAATTGCCCACCACCCCTGACTCCAGGTATCCCTCTGCCAGCACGCAATAGCCCGTATATGCATAGCCAGGATTTCTGGGAGGCTCCAGCCTAGCCTGGCCCTCAGCTTTCATCGCCCCCATGTCCCCACAATGTACGCCGCCGACCAACCACACCAGTCCCCTAGTATAGTACAGAAACACGGTATTAACTCCACGTCCCCGCGGCCCTGAGCTGCTCCCACACCCCAATTATATACCATGCCGGCACTCCATGTCAGGGGCCAGCACCCAATCAGCTTCGAGGCATCCACTTGCCCACGTATAATATAACTTGAGGGTCTACAGGGGGGGACGCCTGCCGCTACGCGACGGGAGTGGCGCAACCCGTGAATATCGCTAGCTGGGATTCGGGCTGGTGGGTGCCGTAGTTTGGTTATCGACCCCCTGTAGGGGTACCCACCAGAGGCTCGCCCCGGGCTGTGGTAACCAGGTGCACCTCGTCTCGCCCACATACATTGCCCTGGCGCCTACCCTTGACCCTTACCTACACTGTTTGGCCAGCTCCCGTGGTTGCGCCTCTTCCGCCACAGCAGCGGCCAGGCCGCAGGTTCGGCCCCCACCGACGACGTGGCGAGCCTACTTATAGCATTGGCCCGCGCGTCACCCCCCCAACCACTCAGCATGCCGCTCCTTCTCCCTCCTCGCCTCTAGCCGACCGGACTGGCGCCCCCCAGGGGTAAGCCGTTACAATGGTGAGGCGACCGCATACTCTTCGCTACGACGCCACACAGTACCGCTGTTGCCACGCCGATGCCACCTGCGAGCCGCCACGACACGCACCACCGCAACCACAAGGCCATGGTCAGAGGTTAGACTATGTACATGCCCGCAGGCACGGTCCCTCTAGTTTGTTAACGGGGCCAGGGGATGCCCCCACGCTCCCCCTGAGTTGTTAGAGGGGTCAGGGGGACACCCCAGTACCGCCATGCATCCCCGCTGCTCCCCCACTGTACGGTTCCCCAGTACCGCCGCGTACCCCCACCGTACGGACCCCAGTACCGCCGCGTATACCCCCAAGGCGCCAGTACACCGTCACCTTGAACTCCACGTGCCCCTCGTGAGTGCTCCTCCCAGGCTGCCACGCCGTCTCCAGGACGCCCGCCATACTGTCCACCTGACGACCTCGCTGTCATATCCTTCTACGCACACATCTTCGCTTCGTCGCCGCCCCTGGGGCCTGCAGGCTGTCCCCGGAACCCCGTGTAACACTCCCAGGGGGCGCCGTAACGCCGTAACCCCCCGACAACTCCGTGCACCCCCGGTGTATCCCGAGCAACCACTCCCAATACTGCCGTAGCCGGGCCGCCAGTAGAGACCCCGGTGCCATGGGAATATCCTACAGGGGTTTGGGCCTTATTACCCTGGTCGGGACGACCCATGGCACCTCACTGTTGTATGCGGCGACCCGGGGCAGGCGGGTGAAGCATCCCTGTTTGACCCTCATGCACGGGGGCAGTACGGCTCACCATCAGGCCGGCACGACCTGTCACATCGCGTTGGCCGTCATACGCCGCCTGCCAGTACCGCACAATCAGGCCATGAAGGCACTGCTTCTCAGGCGCTACCCCCTCGCTGCGTCCAGCGTAGGGACGGTAGCAGGTGCACCCACAATTCCTAACCCCATCAATCAGCATCACCCCCGGCCCCCACCACGCCATCACCATTTCCTCCGTGACGCCACAACCAGAGTATCCGCGAGTCGCCCTCCAGAGCCGCCCACCACAGCATCAGGGGCAGGGCCGCCGACGGCGCTCCAGGGCACCGTACCCCTTCCACTCGGACGCTCTTCATGTCACCCTGGATTGTCTTCCAGGCACTTGAGGACATCTGTCCAGAGTGCCGCAGTGCCCCCCTCGCCTTAGGCCACCCCCTATCGGCACGCTCCTTACATGTGCCGCATAGTGGGACGGAGGCACATTGATGAACCCAAACTAACGCCGCTTCCTCGCACCCGTGGCATCGCTGCGGAAGCACAGACCGCGACGGAACGCAGCTACCATCACAACTCTGCGACCATAGGTCCTGCCATACATCGCAGCACGCGTCCTGGAGTCCGAGCAAAGCACCCGCCAGCGTGCGTGTTGTGGCACAACTGAGGAGGCTGCGCCTCGGTTCCTCCCACGTGGACATCGGGCGGAGTATCGGTCGGATGCCAGAACCAAGCGTTGTCCTCCCGCCCGAGCCTCAATGACCGCCGCGAGGCCCAGGGTGTCAAGGGTGTGACGGGCATCGGCAGCCACGTGGTCGTCCCCCTCTTGCAGAGAGAACATGGCCTCCGTGACGTGGCCTTGCGCGTCGTCGCCCTGTACCCGTGCCAGCTGCTTGGAGCCCACTAACACCGCCATTGACCGCTGCTCCGTGACCGCTGGTATGGCTCGTCGCAGCTGCCGGTCATACAGCCACAACGTACCCACGTCAAGTACGACAGCCACCGCCAGGATTGGGAGACTACACAGAGGTTGCTGAAGGACCGGCAGCACCTCTCGAGGCCAGCCAATGACGTTCGCCACTGCTGGATGGTTGGCGTACACCTGGAGCCAGGGATCACTCTTGCCGTCAGGGCTTCTCACCATGGTACCACGCACCAGGGCCCACGATTGCGCCGACACCACGCGGGACAACTCCCTGAATGTCGTGATGTCCCGTGCCACCCAGGAACCGATCCACTGGCTGAAGGCCTGCGCCACCGCCGCCATCCAGTGAGGGAACAAGGACATGGCCTCTTCTTGCGCAATGCACGACCGTGGCACCAGCAGTGCGTGCAGCGGTGCCCTCTGAAAGGTTGCCCACAGATCTTGCATCGGCAGCTGCATGATCTGGGTGAGCCGATGGTTCCTGCGGGCATACACATCTTCCCCAATCTGGACCATGTCCTCCACAAAGAGCCTGGCCTTGGCAGGGCCCCGGGACGACGCCGCTCGCACCGCAGCGAACAGCCGCTTCAGGTCCCCGGGGACGACACCCGCCATCAGGGATTCAGTCCACCTGCAGCCGTGCTCCCTCCACGCCACGAACTCCACCGCCCTGTCTGTCGTGGGTAGCTCCGCTGTGAACTCCTCCACACGCCTGCACAGGAGCCCAGCCACTTCCTTGTCCCGCGCACACAGTAGGCGCATGTGGCCAATGTCCTCCTCCGGCCCCCCACGGAAGATACAGGGGTGGGCCGGTATTGCCATACGCGTGAGCTTCTGTCTCCACTGTCGCATGACCTGCATGGTGGACAAGCGACCGTCACGTGCCCGCAGCATATTTCTTTGCGTTGGGCCGTGGTGTACGGCTCCCAGGGGCACCGCCTCGCAGGCGCCAGCCAGTGGCGTGTGCGCCCTGGTGCGTGCCGCTAGCGAACGCCACTCCATCTCCCGGACTTGCTCAAGGGCTTGCATGGATGGCACACGCGGCTCGAGCTCTCCATTATCCCCCGGCACCAAGAGGATGGCGTGCTCCTTTGGCAGGACGAGATGGATAGGCGGGGCCATTGCACGGGCCGCGGCAGAGTCCGGCGCCTCGAGCGGGACCGCCGCCAAGTGCGAGCTCTGCCTCACCACCCAGTGGTGCGGCCCCCCAACTCGGCGTGGCAGCCGCCGCAGCCCCTCCACTATCCAGCTCAGTGCGTGCTGATTGACCAGATGTGATGTCGGCCCCTTGATGCCACGGTACAGGGCCTCCTGCGCCCTGCGGAGATGCGCTCCTATGACGGACGCATCCACCACGTGCACCGTGCACGCTGACGGGGGCGTGTGCAACAGGTATGCCGCCGCGCCGATGATCTCTGCCTCCGGGACCGTGCCGTAGATGGCACCCGTCCACGTGGGGATTCCGTGGCTGGCCACCGCCACGTTTGTGGCGTCGTCTCCCTGGGGCGGCGCGTCAGACGATGTGACTTTAGTCGCCACCGGCACCCAGCAGTACCGGTGGGGTTCCAGCCACGCCACGTCGGAGTGGGGGCTCTGCACCACCCTTCCTAGGGACGCCGCACTGGAGGCCGTGAGCTCCGGGGACAGGACCACCCTCGGCCGATATACCGCATGTGGTCTCCAGGCCGGGTCACATCCACAGACTGACTACGCCGCCCCCCAAACTGTTGCGGAGCAGGAGGGCTGGTATACCACCACAGACCCCTGTTCCACCGCGCCGCCATCACGCAACGACGTGACGGCGACGTGCGGATCGTGTGGCACGTTGGACATCCGGACCACTTCCGGGACCGAGTACTCATCCGGATCCGGGATAGGGCCTGCTGGCAGCAGAAGGACAATTGCCCACTCGCTGCACCCGTGCGGCGCCGCGCATGCCCTGGAAAACGCTGGCCGCCCGTGCACAACCCACAGTGGTGGCGGGCTTACGCCGCCCCCGGCGTGAGGAGTGAGTAGGGGGACGGACGCCGGATCGTCTTGCTGCTGGTAACCCTCAAAGACGTCCCCCAATAGAAATAGGAGGGCGGCTAGCGGGACGAACGGCATGGACAGCCCCGGGTTGGCTGGGTCCCATCCTTCCTCCCTGTATCCGCCCACCACATACACGTCCCCCGCAGTGGATTGTTTATTGCGTTTGCTGGCCTTCTTTCGGCGCACCGGGTGTATTAGCCGGTGAGTCAACGGACTAGGCAGCTGCGGCCGGAAGACGTCGCGGAGCCCCGTGAACCACACGTGGTCCAGCCGATGGGGCCCTACTCCTGCGTGCGGAAGGGAGCCGCGCATGCAGGAGGTCATTTGCGGGATCAGTCAGGGACTGTACCGTCGCATCTGTGCGGGGCCCCGAGAGAACGCAGATGTCTCTACCCTTGAAGGAATAGGATTGGGACACCCACTTCCGCCCCGCCCACTGCACTTGCGGCAGATGGGCGTGTACACACGAGTACACTGACGATGGCATGAGAAGTCCTACGCGCAACGTCCCCATCGCCCGGAGTACCCTATCCACCCACGTATTGCCAGCGTGCGTGGCGAATGACACATAGGGCACCATGAACTGCCCGCACACTCCGTACTGCACGTGTATGTCCCGGAGCATGGCCCGCAGCTCATCCCGGACTGTCGTCAACCTGTGGTGGGTGAGCTGAGCCATGGTCGCCACGACGGAGTCGCGGCAGATAACCTGGACATCCGCCAACCGTAACCCATGACCTGACCGCACCGCCACGTTGGACAGGTCCTTGGGCAGCTTCTCGAATTGCAGGGCTGCAGCCTTGATGGCAGTATTCAGCTTGATCACCGCCTCCGCCGTGTCGGACAGGTAGGGAGCCGCGTACCGCACGATGCCTCCAACCGGAGCCGCCATCACCTCATGAGGCACCGACGCCGGCCCCAACGTGTTCTTGCACCAGCCCAGCAGAGCTTCACACCGGAGTACATGTTTCTCCTTCATGGTCGCCACCCCCCTGGGATCGAGGCACAGGCCCAAGTACGGTACCGTGCCCTTGGCACGAAAGCATACCCATGGGCCCGCCGTGTTCCCTGGGCTCAGGCACACCATAATCGAATGGAATGGAGCAGTATTGGCATAGGCGCATTCGCCGACGTTGAGGGACATGCCCATGTCCGTGAGATACCGCGCTATCGCCGCTGCATACTCCAGGAATTGCGGCAGGGAGTGCGCTATCAACAGGAGGTCATCACAGTACGCCTGCACCAGGGCTGGCACCGCATGGCGAGCATCTCCCCGCGCCTTGCAGGCGAGGCTCCGCAGGAGAGGCTCCAAGAGGAGGAGGTAGAGCACAGCGCTCTCCGCACTGCCCTGCCGCAGGCCCCTGTGGAGCCGAATGCTCGGCGTCGGGCCGTGCGCGGTGACGATGCGCACCAGAGACCCGCAGCTGAGAGTGTGGAAGAGCCTGATGAGCTCCTCCGGGACTCCCATGTGGCGCCGGAGGAGCGCCAGCGCCCCATGCGGCGCTGTGTCAAAAGCTTTTGACACATCGAAGGCCAGGACGTGGTTTTCCTCCAGCCCACGCTGCAGCCTGCGCTGGGCCAGGAACACCGGGGCAGCCGCCGTGGAGCCCGGCATGGCTCCGAACTGCCAGTCCGCAGCCAGTCCCTTGCGTGCCAGGACAGCTGTGAACCTCCGCATGAGGGGAGTCATGAGCATTCGCATGTCTTGCTGCCCCAGCGCTATCGGCCTTTACTCGTCCAGGTTGCCCGTGGCTGTGCCCTTGGGCATCAGCCAGATAATGGCCTTCTGCCAGGACTCCAAGACGTCCGCACCCCGTAGGATAGCCCTGTACGCGTGCACCAAGAGCCCCTGCACCGGTTCAGGCAGCTCTGCTATGAGGGCAGCCGTGACCCGGTTGGACCCCGGAGCTTTGTCGTCCGCCACGGCCTGCCTCACGGCGTCTTTAAGGTCCTGCAGGGTGTAGTCTTGTACCGACCTCCATTCCTCTGGCACCCCTTTGGGAATGTGGGCCCGGACCAGCCGCTCGAAGGCCGGCAGGTTCACTGGCCGCTTGGCGTACAGCGCCTCCCAATACCTCTGGACCTCGCCAATGACGTCCGAGGCCTCCAAGAGCACCTTCTCCGACTCGCGGACGCGTACGGACCATAGGCCTGACGGGGCATAGTTCACCACGTTGATGGCCCCCCGTATCGCCGTCCATCGGAGCTGTAGATCCGGTACCCTGCCCCGCCAATAGTCCTTGATGGACCGGCGCCTGTTGCTCCTGAGGACACCCCGCAGCTCCTCCGCGCGTGTCTCTAGCTGGTGGAGCTGTTGGTCCAACGCGGCACGTAGGTCCTCCACCGAGGCGGGGGACAGGTCGGGGTCCACCCGCCGGAGGTGCTGTAGCAGGGCAGTCGCTTCCTGGGAGTGGAGTCCGGCCGCCGCCGCGTCCCGTTGCCACAGCTGATGGGCGCGCCAGGCCAGGGCCTGCTGATCCGAGGGGACCTGGGCCAGAGACGCCTCCGTCTCCGCCTGCCCGTACGGGTACTGCGGGTCCACGCCTGATGGCATGTGCACTCCCGTGACCCTGGACACGTCATCACGGAAGGCGTAGAGCAGGTCAAAGACCGCTTGCACCTCCGACGTGCCCATGGTGGCAGTGTCCTGGTCCGACGAGAGCCACGCCTGTAACCGCCGATCCCCGCAGGCCTTCTGCAGTACTGCCGCCGCCGCCTCACGAACCCCCGGGGAGTCCGGGAGTATGGCATGCAGCCTGCCTTGGGCGTGCGAGTAGGCCATCCTGGTGACCCTCTCTTTGCCGGCCACCGCCTGCGGGAGGTCTACGACCACGGGGCCATGATCCGACCCCAGCGACGCTGGAGACCGCCCCGGCGCCAAGTGTGGGCGCTCACGCGCCGCCCATGGGACCAGAGGCGAGTTTAGAAGGAAGGAGTCCAGTCGGTGCCCTGCCCTCGTGGGCCTCCTGTCCTCCTCCCGTTCCGGGCCTGCCCTGTGGAAACCACACTGTTCCCACAGGGCCTGGAACCTCCTCGTGGTGGGGTGCCACGGGGACTCCAGCCACACGTTGAAGTCCCCTCCGAGGACCACGGCCCTGGTGCCACCCGCGCTCTTGGCCGCCGCGTACATGGCCACGTTAGCCCAAAAGGACGCCTTAGACGGCCAGGAGTCGCCGCCGCTACCCGGGCCGTGGACGTTGATGACCGTGAGGGTGCCACCTGCGGTCACCACATCGAGGGCCATGGCCTTGCCCGGCACTATGTCCACGATGTCTCGAACTTCCTCCGCGGCGAACACGTCCGCCCGAAGGGCAATCAAGAGCCCGCCGCGCACCGCTGCCGCCGACGCTGCCTGGGCATCCACCCCTGGGTACGCATGATACCCGTGGTGACGCCACTGATTCTCCGAGTGCACCACACCCTGAGGGTCCTGCAGGCCGGTCTCCTGGAATAGGCCCAGGATGGCACCCTCGGCCTTCATGATGCCCGCCGCCACCGCTTCACCGTCGAGCATACCTGGGGTTAGGAACGCCGTCCCCCCGCATCGAGCCCTCGACGTTCCAAGACACCGCCGCTCGGGTGTCGGAGGCGGGGCCCCTTCATGGCTGCACGTGTGGACCGGGGCCCCCCGCCAGATCCGGATCACCGGACGGAGGGGGGCCACCAGCAGGTTCAGGGGGACCACCCGCACCCGGCGCGGGCGGCCGGCGAGGTGGCCCCTGTCCCCGTGGGCCTCCGACCGAGGCGGCCGTCGTCTGCTGAGACCCGGCAGATGCGGCGGGCTACCCCTGTGCCTGCCCGCCGGATGTACTTGCCGCCGTACTCCCCGTAGAAGTCACTGCCCCACGCCGAGTTGCGGACCCAATCGTTCCAGATCGTGCCGCCGACGGCGACGCCCCGCGCTCCGCCGCGGGGCGGGCACCCGTGGGCAGCGTGAGCGCTCCGGACCTCGCCTGGGCCGACGCGAAAGGCCCCGCCTGGCCCCCCGGCATAACGCCAGCCAGCATGGCCAGCGCCCGGTCCCGTTGCGCCGGATCAGTCGCATGGTCCCGCTGGATGTGGTCCAGCAGGTCCTTGGGGTGGAGGTGGGTAGGCCGGCAGTGCGTGCCAGCTTTCCATGTGCAGTGACCAGCCCCATCCAGCCGAGACCAGGGGCAGACGTTGATCGTCTTTGTCCCACGCTGCTCCGTGGCCAAGTTGCCACCGAAGTGCTGCAGCACGTACCAAATGTTGGTATAGCCGCCATACTGAGGCGGGGGGCTCCTCTTGGGCGGCGGCTTGGGCGCCGCTTTCGGGGCCTGCCTCGCCGCCGCGGCCGGGGGTGCCGCAGGCCGTACCGGTGGCACGCTTGGGGGCTGCGGCAGGTGCAGCATTCCCCCCACCGGGAAACTGCTCCTCCACCCAGCGGCGCCACGCGTCGGGGAACTTCTCCCGGTCGCCCTCGACCTTCCACCTGGACGCGGAGAACGCCCGGAGCCACGGCCCCATGTTCTCCGCCATGACCAGGCGGAGGGCATCTCCTCCGCTTTGCCGGCGGGAGCGTGTCGCGGCCGCGCCTGCCACGGTCCCTTGGAGGTACAGCGCCTCGCCCCTGTCGCCACTCAGTGCACTAAGGTGCAGGGCCTCCAGGTCGGCGGGGCGGACCGTGAGCACCGTGCCCTCTCCGCGATCGTACAGGCGCAGCGCCGAGGAGTGGGGCTCCAATGCCGCCACAACCCAGCACCACGCCCTCGACACGCTATGCAGCAGTGCCAACGAGGCTGCCGGCCTGGGGAGGGCCACTGCGTGACCCTGCAGCGCCCTGCACATGACAGCTGCATGCTCAGCCTGCCAGATGTTGCTCGGGGCTATGGGCCAGAAGTCCTGCCCGTGGATCGCCGGCGGTCGCGTGACCTCCACGAAGACCGCCGGCGCCGGCGGGATGTCCTCAGCCGTGCACCTGTGTGCCCTGCGCACCGGCCCCAGCTCCCTGAGGCACTCCCGGAACACCCGGTAGCAGGCCGGGCCCCTGGACTGCTGCCTCCTGAGCCGGCACGCGGTGACTACGACCCACTCCAGTTCCCCTGTTTCGACCCGAACACAGGCCCAATACTCCGCTCCTTCCAACACCACCAGCCGCCCCATATCCGCCACGCCCACCGTATGGGTGGAAGGCACGCTCTCCACCCTCAGCCACCGCTTGGTGCTTTCTTCCCACGGCTGGGGGGCATGCATCCGCTGCTGCTGCATCGCGTCCTGCACGTGCTGCAGGGACACCGTCGCCAGCATGGACATCCCCTCGTCCGCTGCCGCCGCCATACACAGCAGGGCATGTTGCATGCGCGCCCCGGGCAGCCCCACGCTGTGCGGGACGTCCGCCAGGTCCAAGGGCGTGCGGGGCGCCGGGAGGGCATCCAACACCGCTGCAGGCAGCTCCCCAAGGGACGGCAGACGCGCGATGGGCCCCAAGTCCCTGTTGAGGACCACCGCCGCCACCCACCGCCTGTCCAGCGCGGACAACAGGGTGCCCGGCCTCGGCACCCTGAGGAGGTTACCGACGGCGGACATGAGGGCGCACACGCCACAGTCCTTGGTGTTGCCGGCTGGCTGCTGCACCTGTGCCGCCCGGGCCTCCGCCAGCAGATGCTCTGCACCCGGCCAATCCGCCCTCTGGCCCCTGGGTGCCATGCGCATCGTTGGGACCGCCATGTCCCAGGTGTGCGGGCACTGGGGCGGGGCCCCCGACACCACAAGCCGGCCCAGCGGGTCCACGGTCAACCGCATGTCAGGGGCCACGAGGTGGTGGGCCGTCCAGTGCCGCATGTTCGGCGTCTCCGACCGGTCGAGGTACACCGCCTCCGAGCCCCCCAGCTCGACGTACCTCGCAATGAGGAGGGCAGCCGGGGTTTGGTCGTGCCGCTAGCCCTCCCACCCCTCCCTCGGGAGCATCATGGCGTGGGGGGCCAGGCACTGCACCACCTCGGCTGCCAGCGCGACCACGTCGTCGCTGAGCTCCACCCCATGGTCTGCGGCCACCAGGAACTCGTGCCCGGGCTTGGAGTACCGGTGCTCCAGGGCGCCCCGCAACTCAGCCGGTGGGGGAGAGGCGTCTCCGCAGTCCCGCAGTCCCGCAGTCCCGTAGCCAGGGTAGTGCGCCCGGGAGATGCCGCCCTGCTCCTCCTGACCAGACGGCGGCCCTGAGGGCCGGCAGGTCTCGCCAGACAGCCCTAGCGACCGGATCGCGCCAGGGCTGTGGCTTGTTTGCTCCCCACTGGAGGACGGCCACCACAACATGCGTGGTCAGGGGCTGTGCCGTGAGCTGCAACGCTGTCCCCCCGTCGGTCTCGATCACCGTGCCCCGTGGGGCAGTGAAGACGTGGCCATCGGCCCCACGGACCGCCACCCATCCCCACAAGACCGCCACGGTCTCCCAGCTGGGGTGGCTGGTTCTCTTGGGCAGGACCACCACCGGCGGGCATGGGCTGTTGGCGGCCCACACGCGCCATTCCACTCCCACCAGACGCTCGTGACCAGGGGGCCGGTACACCTGGGGCCACGCGTTTGGGAGTTGGCGATGGACAGCGGTCCACACATCAGCCCCGCCAGCCCGCGTGAACTAGAGTCCCTCCAGGATGTCCCCGTCCACAGGGCTGGGGAGGCGGGCAGTGCGAACCTCCAGCCCCTGGCCCAGGCGAAGCCGTGGCCCCTCTCCATCTCCCAGCAGCGAGACCTCCGGGTCTGTGGCCGCAAGACGAGCCGCCACCGTGGGGAGATGCAGGGAGACAGTCCACGGCTGGACCGAGACGGGCTCGCGCGGGAGGTCAAGGGAGGCCGCCACAGCACTGCCATCCCTCGCCGAGCTGAGCGCCCTGTCCCACCACTGCGCCCACGCACCCGGCGCTGCCGGCAACGACCATGACAGGTACGTCACGACCGCCTTAGCCTGCCACTCGCGAGGGTCCATGCCGGCAGGATGTGTGTGCCACGTGCACACCCACCCCAGATTGGCTTCCTGGACGGTGACCAAGTCCCTCCACAGGACCACCGGGAACGGAGTGAGCAGGGCCGCCATGCCACATGGCAACGCCACTGCCCACTCGGTCAGGCCCCCACTCTCCACCGCATACCCCACCGCTGGAAGTCCTCCTCCTTGCGCCTTTACCACCGCTTCCTGCAGCAACGTTCCGTGGCCCCGGCCGTGGTCCTGGCTGCGGTCCAGGCTGAGGGCCCCCACACGGGCCATGGCCTGGAGGATCAGGAGTAATTCCTGGGGTACTCCGCGCGGCACCGGCGGCTGGGGGTGGGCGAACCGGCAGGCATCTGCCCGCATGCACCACCCCTTGGCCCAGTGCCTGCAGGTTTCCACCTCCCCCGTCTTCGGCCCAGCCCTGTCCGCCACTCCCAGCTCCCGTGGACCCACCTCACGAGCCTCCTTCGCCCCCACGATCTCCAGCTCCCTGTCCTGCTCCACGGCTCCACGCTCTGTGCCTCTTCACCCTTGAACTCCGGCTCCTCGTCCCGCTCCATGGCGACGTGTGCCTCCTCACTCCTCCTGCGTTGGTCCTCCTCCTCTAGCGCCTCCGTCGTCGGCGGCGGGCCCGGCGCATCCGTGAACTTCGCCGGGGCCGCCGCCACAATGGCCTGCACGTCCACCTCCTCCCCGGCCACCTCCGGCTGATCCTGCTGCTGCTCCTCCCCCGTGGGTTGCTGCTGCCCCACCTCGTCACCGTCACGGCCTGTCTCCTCATCACCCCCCACCGGGACCGCGTGTTCGGACCCCTGGGGGGCGGCGCTCTCGTCGAGGCGCGTGCCCACCACCACCAGCAGCTTGAGGTCACCGCCGCGGCTCTCAAGGCGGTAGCTTCTGGAGGTGGGGACGAGGACCGCCCCATCCCTGGTCAGCAGCAGGCGGTCCGCGCCGAACACGACCTCTGCACCCTCGGGGTGCACCGCCACCAGGAGCGCATGGGACCCCAGCGCCTGGGGTGTGAGGGGCCGCATGGCCTGCTCGCGACGCCAAGCGCCAGCCCCACCTCGCCACAAGGCCACGTACAGGCCTTCGTCCCGCCGCACGTCCTCCAGCCCTGCCTCGTCCAGCAGGCGCCCCACGGACAGGCGCACCGACAGGGGGAGGCCTTCCTGGGGCTCGGCCGCCCGGACATCACCGGGGTGGTGACCCAGGACCGCCGCGTCCCCCAGTTGGACACAGCAGACCTGGCCGTCGTCCGGGGACGCTGCCACCAGTGCCGGCTCCCGGGCGACCTGCCCTGGGCGCTGGAGCTCCTAGCGCTCCAGGGCGCTCGCCAGCATCCCTGCCTCCCGCTGCCCTGTGCCCATGAGGCGGTGTCTGTGGGCACCCTCGGCCGCATGGTACCTGCATTGCCGCCGCTCACAGCTCCCCAAGGGAGGGGGCGGCACCGCAGTGGGCATGGGCCGCAGCGGCGCGTTGGCCGGGTCCTCGTCCATGCCGGCGTAGAATTCGGGCCCGGCGTCGTCCTCATACATGAGGGCCAGCGCCGACTCGCCGGGCCCGTACGCCTCCTCGTCCCCCTCGCCCTCCGCCAACCTTGCATATTTGAGGCTATTTTGGGGGATGATGTCTCTAAGTAAGAAATACCTATTTTTTGCAGCTTTGAAGGGTTATAGCGACCCACCACCGTCTCCAATCACCCTAATTTCTTTTTTTGTGAACTTCTCCAGCCAAAAATAGGGGGGGGGGGTCCTTAGTCCCAACCAAACCCCAGCGGGCGGGGCCCGGGCTGGGGGGTGGGGGCACCGTCCTATTATGCGATATATATATATATATATATATACAGATATATATATGTATATATATATATATATATATATATATATGTATGTATATATATATATATATATATGTATATATATATATATATATATATATATATATATATATATAGCAGGTGCACCGGGTGGGCTTAGGAAGTGTGTATATATATATATATATATATATGTATATATATATATATATATATATATATATATATACATATATATATATATATATATATATATATATATATATATATGTATATATATATATATATATATATATATAATATATATATATATATATATATACATATATATATCCTCTAATCTACACCCCTCTCCCAACTCTAGGTGGATCCACCACACGGCTCTAAGGTACGTGCGCAGGCCACAAAGTGGTGCATACATGTGGTGGAAGGGGCTAAACTCGGTCAAAACGGGCTCAAAACGGGCTAAAAACACTTGTTTGAGCATCCTAAATGGTCCGGGATCACTTTTGGAAAAACGCGTTTTTGACCCATTTTTGACCCACTTTTGGTCCCAAAATAGCCCATTTTCAAGGCATTTTGGGATTTTCCATGAGCCAAAACCCGTCGCCACGGGCTCAAAATGGGCTAAAACCACTTGTTTGAGCATCATAAATGGTCCAGGATCACTTTTGAAAAAACGCGTTTTTGACCCATTTTTGACCCATTGTTGGTCCCAAAACGGCCCATTTTCAAGGCATTTTGGGATTTTCCATGACCCAAAACGCGCCACCACGCGCTCAAAATGGCCTAAAAACACTTGTTTCAGCATCCCATGTGGTCTAGGAGCAACTTTGGAAAAAATCATTTTTTTCGCCCTGGGGACCCTGGTGGACCCACCGTTGGCCCCCACTGTGCGTGGGCTGGCCGGCCCTCCGGCTGCACCAAGTGACCACTGGTACGGGGGTCTACGTGTCTCGTTGGGCGATTGTGAGGCTTGGAAACCATAAAAAGTGGGGGGTTGCGGGTGGACTAGGTGCCCTCGGAATCGGACTTTGAGCCACGTAGCCCAAGATACGGCCCGTTCTTGGTTTCGGGGTGCTGGTGCACATTGCGCAGATTTTGGGGCTTTTTGGCGCCTTTTTGGGCCGTTTCTCGGACATATCGTGGAGTTAGAGGGCACCAAAAGTCCCTTCGTCACAAGAAAGTCAAGCCGCACGTGTAGTGTAGCAGCCGTTTGCCTTCGTTTGGCTGTTTTGCACCCTTACTAGGGCTGTTTTGGGCGAAAAATGGCTGTTTTTGGCCCAAAACTGCGCAGATTTGGGAGGGCACCTCCCGACCTGGCGCCCCCGCCCCGGGCCGCCACCGGTGAGTTTCTGGCTCAAAACTTGGATTTGGCAAGGGCACCACCTAGGCTCCAAGATGGCTACATGGGCAAATGATCCGAAGCGTTGGGACGGAGCAACGGCCAAAAGGCGAAGGAGACGTGTTGTTGCTTGTTGCTTGTTGTTGCTGGTGCTTGTTGTTAGCTAAATTTAAGGGGAGAGGGGTGTAGTAATATATATATATATATATATATATATATATATATATATATATGTATATATATATGTATATATATATATACATATATATATACATATATATATATATATATATATATATGCATATATATACACATATATATTACTACAAGGCGCACGCGTAGTGTAGCCAGCGTTTCCCTTCGGTGGGCGTTTCGCCCGGGTTTGGGGCTATTTTGGACGAAAAATGGCTCTTTTGGGCCCAAAGCTGCGCAGATTTGGGAGGGCACCTCCCAACTTGGCGCCCGCGCCCCGGGCCGCCACCGGTGAGTTTTCGGCTCAAAACTTGGATTTGGCAAGGGCACAACCTAGGCTCTGGGATGGTTAAAGTAGAGTCAAGCACGAGGCGATGGGAAGGGGCAGTGGCCAAAATGGAATGGTGACGTGCTTGTTATTGTTGTTGTTGCTTGTTAGCTAGATTTTAACGGGTCAAAAACACTTGTTTGAGCATCCCAAATGGTCCAGTATCACTTTTAGAAAAATGCGTTTTTGACCCATTTTTGAGCCATTTTTGGTCCCAAAACAACCCATTTTCAAGGCATTATGGGATTTTCCGTGGCCCAAAGCGCGCCACCAAGGGCTCAAAATGGGCCAAAAACAATTGTTTGAGCATCCCAAGTGGTCTAGGAACAACTTTGAAAAAATGTCATTTGTTTTGCCCCGGGGACCCCGGTGGACCCACCGTTGGCCCCAACTGTGCGCGGGTTGTGCTGCCCTCCGGCTACACGAAGTGACCACTGATACGAGGGTGTAGGGATCTCGTTGGGCAATTTTGAGGCTTGAAAACCACAAAGAGTGGAGGGTTGCGGGTGAAATAGGCGCCCTCGGAACTTGGTTTTGAGCCACGTAACCCAAGATAGGGCCCGTTCCTCGTTTTGGCTGTGTTGGACACAAATAACGCCAGTTAGCCATTTTGGGCCTTTTTCGGGCCGTTTCTCGGACATATGTGGAGCTAGAGAGCAAGAAAGGGCTCTTGTTCACGGGGCAATGGTGGCGCAGTTGGAGTGTAGGAAGCGGTTGCCTTCGTTTGGCGGTTATGACAGGGTTTCGGGGCCGTTTTGGGCCAAAAAAGGCTGTTTTGGGGCACAAAATGCGCAGTTTTGGGAGGGCACCTCCCGACTTGGCGCCTCCGCCCCGGGGCGCCAGCGGTGTGTTTTTGACTGAAAACTTGGATTTGGCAAGGCCACCACCTAGGCTCTAGGATGGCTAGAGTAGAGTAGAGCCCGGAGCGATGCGGCGGAGCAATGGCCAAAACGGTGAGGAGAAGTGCTTGTTGCTTGCTTGCTTGTTGCTTGTTGCTTGCTTGCTTGCTTGCTTACTTGTTGCTTGTTAGCTAGGTTTAAGGCGAGAGGGGTGAAGTAATATATATATATATATATATATTACTACAGCCCTCTCCCCTTAAATTTAGCTAACAAGCAACAAGCAACAAGCAACAACAACAAGCAACAACACGTCTCCTTGCCGTTTTGGCCATTGCTCCGTCCCAACGCTTCGGATCATTTGCCCATGTAGCCATCCTGGAGCCTAGGTGGTGGCCTTGCCAAATCCAAGTTTTGAGCCAAAAACTCACCAGTGGCGGCCCGGGGCGGGGGCGCCAAGTCGGGAGGTGCCCTCCCAAATCTGCGCTGTTTTGGGCCAAAAACAGCCATTTTCGCCCAAAATAGCCCCCAAACCCGGGCGAAACGCCCAAACGAAGGAAAACGGTGGCCACACTGCACGTGCGGCTTGACTTCACCATGTCAAAGAGCCCTCTAGTGCCCTTCAACTCCACGATATGTCCGAGAAACGGCCCAAAAAGGTGCCAAAAAGCCCCAAAAACGGCGCAATATGCACCAACCCCCCGAAACCAAGCACGGACCGTATCTTGGGCTACGTGGCTCAAAATCCGATTCCGAGGGCACCTAGTCCACCCGCAACCCCCCACTTTTTGTGGTTTCCACCCCTCGGAATGGCCCAACGAGACACGTAGACCCCCGTACCAGTGGTCACTTGGTGCAGCCGGAGGGCCGGCTAGCCCACGCACAGTGGGGGCCAACGGTGGGTCCACCAGGGTCCCCGGGGCGAAAAAAATGATTTTTTCCAAACTTGTTCCTAGACCACTTGGGATGCTCAAACAAGTGTTTTTAGGCCGTTTTGAGCCCGTGGTGGCACGTTTTGGGCCATGGAAAATCCCAAAATGCCTTGAAAATGGGCCGTTGTGGGACCAACAATGGGTCAAAAATGGGTCAAAAACGTGTTTTTACAAAAATGATCGTGGACCATTTGGGATGCTCAAACAAGTGTTTTTAGCCCGTTTTGAGCCCGTTTTGACCGAGTTTAGCCCCTTCCACCACATGTATGCACCACTTTGTGCCCTTCGCACGTACCTTAGAGCCGTGTGGTGGAGCCACCTAGAGTTGGGAGAGGGGTGTAGATTGGAGGATATATATATATATATATATATATATATATATATATATATATATATATAGTCATAGTCGTAGTCATAGTCATAGTCACAACCACTTATCATGCCGTCTACAGCACTTACCGGGAATGTCGCACCGACAGGTGGTTCTTGCTTTGCTGGATCCCGTGGGTTCCCTGAGGTGGCCCACAGCATGACGGAGGACCCAGAGGACCGGGGATACCGGCCATTCAGGCTTTGGCGGCAGTGGCAACTGTAGAGCTTTAGCATTAGCAACGGCGACGGACGCTGGTCAGTTGGATCTCCGGGGGTAAAGGGGCAAGGCACTGCAGCGCAGCAGCATAGCTACAAGCAGAAAGCAAGGTCGCCTCCTATGGTTGCAACACAGCAACCAAGGTCCAGCACGCATGCGGCGAAGCAAGAACGGGCCCCCTTGTTGTTTGCTCACGTCCACCACCGTGGAGACGTCCACCACCCCTGACCCCATGTAATCCACTGCCAGCTTCGCACATGCAAAAGTCCGTTAATACAAAGCCAGGGTTTCTAGGAGGCTCCAGCCTAGCCTGGCCCTTAGCCTTCATCACCCCCTGGTCCCCATATGGTACGCCGCGTACCCAGCGTGGGCCCCCTCCAATCTGTACAGAAGCATACGGTAGCAACCGTGGGCTCTGCGTACCTCATAGTCGCACCCACACCCCATATATATACAGTGCCGGTACCCCATGTGTGAGATCATAACCCGAGCGGCTTCGTGGTACTTGTACATGCCCACATATAATATACGAAGAGGGTTCACAGGGGTGACGCCGGCCGCCCCATGGCGTGAGAGGCGCAACCTGTGAATATCGCTAGTTGGGACTCGGGCTGGCGGGTGCCGTAGCTTGATTATCGACCCCTTGTAGGGGTACCCACCAGAGGTTCGCCCCGGGCCGTGGTAACCAGGTTCACCTCTTCTGACCCACATACATTGCCCTGACGCCTACCCTTGACCCTTACCTGCACCGATTGGCCAGCTCCCGTGGTTGCGCCATCTCCGCCACAGCGGCGTCCAGGCCGCAGGTTCGGCACCCACCGACGGCATGGCGTGCCTACTTCTAGCATTGGCCTGCGGGTCACCTGCTGGACCTCTCCCTCAGTTGCTACAATACTTCACGAGCCGACCAGGTATGTACCCCCTAGGAGCCTTTTGCGACTGAGGCCAGCCAGGTAGTCTACACATATATAGAAGGCACCTCAAACTTGGCGCTACGCCGCCGTGCAGCACCGCCGCTGGGCCATACCGCCACCCCGCCATATTGCCGCCGCCATCTGTGAACCGCCAACGAACGCATCACCGTGACCGCAAGCCGTGCGCCGAGGTCAGACGGTTAGACTATGTGTATGCCCGCAGGCACTGTCCCTCTAGTTTGTTCATGGGGCCAGGGGATGCCCCTGGAATCTCCCTGAGTTGTTAGAGGGGTCAGGGGGACACCCTAGTACCGCCAAGCGACCCCTTGATGCTCTCACCATACTGCTCCCTAGTACCGCCGCGCATCCCCGGTACTCCCACCATACGGACCCCAGTACTGCCATGCGTACCCTGTATCCCAGTACACAGCCCTCAGCGCCGCCATGTACCCTCCACGAGTCCCATCACATCATCCCCCGTACCACCACGCATTCCCCAGTACACCCACCATATGGTCCACCGCACCACCACGCCGTCCCCATCACCCATCCCCACTTCGCCGCCCTCGGGGCCTTCAAGCAGCCCTTCTAACCCCCTGCGTTGAAGCCACGACCAGGGGGCGCCTGCCCACCCGCACCGGTCCCCCCTCGGGGTCACGGGCAGGCCCAACGCTCCTTCAGCCGTATCAAGCGCCACCCGCCTGTTGTTCCTCATCCCGCTCACTGCAACGCTGGAGGCGCTGCCGCTCTTTCGCGCTTCCAAGCCGAGTCAAGAACCCTGGGAGTAACCCGAGGCACCACCCTCGGGACTGCCGGAACCCAGCCGCCGGTAGAGACCCCGGTGTCATGGGAATACCCTACAGGGGTTTGGGCCTTATTACCCTGGTCGGGACGACCCATGACACCTCATTGTAGTATGCGGCGACCCAGGGCAGGCAGGGAAAGCACCACATCCCCTAGCGTACCTCGTGTACGGGGGCAGTACGTCTCACTGTCAGGCCGGCACGACCTGTCATATCGCGTTGGCCGTCATACGCCGTCGGCTGTCGCCGCACACCCCGGCCGAGAGGACACTGCTTCCCACGAGCCGCCACCGCCGTCGCGCCCAGTATAGGGACGGTGGCAAGCGCACCCACACCTCCTACACCATGTCAAGCTGCATTACCCCTGGCTCCAATAGCCTCCTCACCAGACCCTCTGTGATGCCACAACCAAGGAATCCGGGAGTCACCATCCAGAGCTGCCCACCACAGCAGTAGGGGCAGGGCCGCCGTCGGTGCACCGGGGCACCGTACCCCATCCACCCGGACGCTCCTCAGGTCACCCTGAATCGCCTTCCGGGCACTTGACAACAGCTGCCCAGAGTGTCGCAACGCACACCTGGTTTTGGGCCACCCCATACCGGCGCGCTCCCGACACGACCCACAGAGCGGGGCGGAGGCACACTGGTGTACCCGAACCGGCGCCGTCTCCCCGCATCCGCAGCACCGCAGCGGGAGCACCAAGGGCGATGGGACGCAGCCGCCTCCACAGCACTGCGACCACAGGTCCTGCCACACATCACCACACGCCTCCTGGTGGCGAAGCAACGCACCCGCCGGCGCGCGTGCAGTGGCACAATTGAGCAGGCCCCGTCTCGCTTCTTCCCATGTGGACGCTGGGCCGACAATTGGCTGTCCGCTCGACATCATCTGGAGGCTCTCCAATAGCCGAGGCCACAGCACCACCTTGAGGCTTCCCACGCCGTTTGTCAGGAGCTCCCAGCCATTGTCCTGTAGGATCTCCCCGATGACATCCACTCCGGCCAGCCCTCGGCCCCTGCCGAACGCGAGAACCATAAGTTGTCCTCCCGACCGAGCCTCGATGACCGCCTTCAGGCTCAAGGCATTTATCGTGTGACGGGCGTCGGCAGCCACATTGTCATCTCCCTCAGGAACAGAAATAGCGCCTCCGTGATGTGGCCCTGCGCGTCGTCCCCCTGGATCCGTGCAAGCGGCTTGGACCCCACTAGTACGGCCATGGACCGCTGCCCCGTCGCCGACGGAATGACTCTCCGCAGCTGCCGGTCATACAGCCACAACGCTCCTACGTCCACCATAGCGGCCACCGCCACAACCGGGAGGTTGCACAGAGGCTGCCGGAGGACCGGCAGCACTTCACGAGGCCAGCCCATGATGTTTCCAACAGCCAGATGGTCCACAAACACCTGAAGCCAGGGTTCACTCTAGCCATCAGGGCCCCGCACCATGGTACCACGCATCGTGGCCCAGGACTGTGCAGACACCATACGGGACCGCTCCTGGAATGCAGCATAGTCCTGGGTCATCCAGGACTCGATCCACTGGCTCAAGGCCTGTGCCACTGCCGCCATCCAGTGGGGGAACGAGGACATGGCCTTCTCGTACGTGATGTTCGACCTAGACACCTACAGGGCATGCATCGGCGCCCTTGGAAAGGGCGCTTGCAGGTTGCCGTGAAGGCCTGTCGAACGGGTTCCACATCGGCCGCTGCTGGACCCTCCCCGCTGGCGGACAGAAGGGGGTGTCTCCCCGCAGGAACGCGCACACGGCCCTCCTTCGATCTTGCATCGTTAGCTGCATGATGTGAGTGAGCCAATGGTTCCTCCGGGCGTACACATCTTCCCCAAACTGGATCATGTCCTCCACAAAGAGCCTGGCCTTTGTAGGGCCCCTGGATGACGCCGCCCGCACCATCGCGAAGAGCCGCTTCAGGTCCCCGGGGACGACACCCGCCATCAGGGGCTCCGTCTACCTGCAGCCGTGCTCCTTCCAAGCCAAGAACTCCATCGCCCTGTCCCTCAGGGGAAGTTCCGCAGTGAACTCCTCCACGCGCCCACACAGCAGCCGCGCCACCTCCTGGTCCTGCGCACACAGAAAGCGCATGTGGCCAATGTCCTCCTCGGGCCCCCCACGGAAGATACAGGGGTGGGCCGGGACCGCTGCACGGGTGATTTGTTGCCTCCACCGCCGCATGACTTGCATGGTGGACAAGCGGCCGTCACCCGCCCGCAACAGGTTCCTCTGTGCTGGGCCGTGGTGTACCGCTCCCAGGGGCACCGCCTCACAGGCACCAGCGAGCGGTGTATGGGCCCTGGTGCGTGCCGCCAAAGAGCGCCACTCCATCTTTGTGACCTGCTGGAGGGCTTGCATGGAGGGTACATGCGGCTTGAGCTCCCCATCCTCTCTAGGCACCAAGAGGACTGCGTGTTCCTTGGGCAACAGGAGATGAACAGGCTGGGCCATCGCACGAGCCGCAGCGAAGTCCAGCTCTTCAAGCAGGACTGCCGCCAAGTGCGAGCTTTGCCTCACCACCCAATGATGTGGCCCCCCAACTTTGCGTTGCAGCCGCCGCAATCCCTCCCCTATCCAGTTCAACGCATGCTGGTTGACCAGATGTGAGGTCGGCTCCTTGATGCCACGGTAAAGGGCCTCCTGCGCTTTGCGTATGTGCGCCCCAACAATGGAGGCATCGACTACGTGCACCCAGCAGTCTGACGGGGGGATGTGCAGCAGGTACGCCGCCGCGCCGATGATCTCCCCTAAAGGACCGTGGCACGGATGGCACCCGTCCATGTGGGGCTCCCTTGGCTCGCGACCGCCACATGGGTGGCCCCATCCTCCTGGGGAGATGCGTCAGACGACGTGAGCTTGGTCGCCGCCGGCACCCAGCAGTACCGGTGGGGTTCCAACCACGCCACATCTAAGTGGGGGCTGTGCACTACCTTCCCCATGGACGCCGCACTGGAGGCCGTGAGTTCCGGGGACAAGAAAGCTTTTGGCCGATACACCCCATGCGGCCGCCAGGCCACATCGCACCCGAAGACAGACTTGATGGGGTCAAGGGCTGTGGTATACTCGGCGCCCCACACCGCCGTGGACCTGGAAGGCTGGTGCACCACCACAGAGCCTTGTTCCACCGCCCCCCCTTCACGCAACGACGTGATGGCGACATGCGGATCGTGCGGCACTTTGGCCATCTTGACCACCTCCGGGACCAAGCATTCATCGGCATCCGGGACGGGGCCAGCTGGCAGCACGAGGACGATTGCCCATTCGTCGCACCCACGTACCGCTACGCACGCCCTATAAAACGCGGGCCGCCCGTGCACAACCCACAGGGGCGAGGGGTTTATGCCGTCCCCGGCAAGTGGCGTGAGCAGGGGGACTCACGCCAGATCGTCCTGCTGCCGGTAACCGTCGAAGACGTCCCCCAGCACGAAGAGGAGGGCGGCCAGCGGGACGAACAGCATGGACGGCCGGGGGTTCTCCCGATCCAGGTCGTCATCCCTGTACCCGCCTACCACATATGCGTCCCCCACAGCGGACTGTCTAGTGCGCTTGCTGGCCTTTGGACGGCGCACCGGGTGTATCAGACGATGAGTCAAGGGACCGGGCATCTGTGGTCCGAAGACGCCGCGGAGTCGTGTGAACCATACGTGGTCCAGCTGAGTGGGCCCAACCCCCATGTGAGGAAGGTGCAGATGGTCCTCGTGACACTCCCGGAGCTGAACGGCCCAGTGCCCAAGCTCATGGCACAGGAGCCGCGCGTGCAGAAGGTCATTCGCAGGATCAGTGAGGGAGTGCACCGCCGCGTCCGTGCAGGGCCGATGTCCCTACCCTTGAATGTGTATGATCGGGATGCCCACCTCCGCCCTGCCCGTTGCACCTGCGGCAGATGGGCGTGTACACACAAGTACACTGACGACCGCATGAGGAGTCCCACTCGCGACGCCCCCATCGCTCGGAGCACCCTGACCACCCACGTGCCCCCCGCATGCGTGGCGAACGACGTGGAGGGTACCAGGAACTGCCCGCAGACACGCTACTGCAAGTGCATGTCGCGGAGCATGGCTCACAGCTCTGTCGCCGACAGATGGTGCGTGTGATGTGCCAGTGTCGCCACGACGGAGTCGCGGCATATGACCCGGACATCCGCCAGTCGTAACCCATGACCAGACCGCACCGCCACGTTGGACGGGTCCTGGGGCATGGTCTCGAACTGTAGGGCTGCAGCCTTGATGGCAGCATTCAGCTTGACCACCGCCTCCGCCGTATCTAACAGGTATGGCGACGCATACCGCACAAGCCGCCTACCACAGCCGCCGTCACCTCATGGGGCACCGACACCGGCCCCAGTGTGTTGTCGCACCGGCCCAGGAGAGCCTCACACCGGAGCACATGTTTCTCCTTCATGGACCCCATCCCCCTCGGATCAAGGTGCAGGCCCCGGTAGCCCTAGTGACCTAGATTAAAGCTAATATGTTTTATATTTGGCCAAAAATTAACACGTTAATCTCAAGTTTCAATTTTTTTAGGGGGGTTAGGGGGTTTGCCATGAAAATTATGACCCCCACGGGTTGCCTTACGGGCTTGGGTGTCTTTTTCCCCCGGGGGTTGGTGGGGGGGTCCTACCCATGTGGTTGTTTCAAAAAATTAAAATGGCTCTCGGCTTTAATTTTTGTTTTTAATTTTTCCATTAATATTTGAAAAGTTAAAAATTAAAGGGTCGCCGGCATTAATATTAATCTCACAAATATTAACTCATTTCCCCAAATATTAACCCTCCTAACAATGGCACAACGCAACATGGAATGCATCATGTGTGTGTTTATGTTTCTTGTCCGGGGCCATTGTGGCCCCTTGGGTCCCTATCCGGGCCCTCATACCTCGTGGGACCCCGTAGTGGGATCCCACATATTGGCGGGTCCGGATGGGGGGTTAGTGGGGTTAGTGGGGTTAGTTGGGTTAGTGGGTTCGGTGGTAGGGTTTGCGTTCGGGGGGTCACGCGTTTCATTTGTGGGGGTGGGGGGTTTGGTCTTCTTTGGGCCCTCCGCCCGGGCCTCTTCCCGGTGCCGCTCGGCCTCCTCGGGGGTGGAGAAGAGGAGGGAGCGGTTCACCTCGTAGAGGGTGGTGCCGCCGGGGTATTCCACCCAAACGGCACCGTACTTCCGCCCGTGGATACCATGGACGGTGCCCCTCTCTACCCCTTTGGGGTAGGGTACGTGGACGACCGTCCCGACGATCGGATCCTCGGGACGGTCGTCCTTCTTCTCGGCACCCTTGGGGGTGTCGGTCTTGGTAGCGGGGGGGGGGTTTGTGGTGGCGGTCTTGGGGGGGTTGGTGGGTTTGGGGGCGGGAATGGCCTTCTTAGGCCGTGCGGCGGTGGTGGTGGGGGGGGGGGGGGTTTGGGCCTTTTGGGCCGGAGAATCGCCCCGTCGTCGCTTTCGTCGGAGGACTCGAAAGAAAACTTTCGTTTCTTGGGGGCGGGTGGGGGGGGGTTGGGCTTCGCTTGGGGGGAGGGGGGGTTTGGGGCGGTGGTGGTGGACGCCTCCCCGCCCCCTCCTCCCCCTCGCCCACCTCACCCCCACCCATGCTCCCCCACATCTCCTCATGCTCCCCCCCCGCGTACCCCACCTCTTGCATCCGAGCCCACTCCGCGGGGCGGAAGGTCGGACCGGAAGGTCACGCATGGCCACGACGGCTTGCCATTCACCATCCTCCGGGACGTAGTCCAACAACAGACCAAGTTCCTCCCACGCGAGGAACAACGAAAGGGCCTTCTCCCCGTCGGGTGCCCCCGTCACACCCAACTTCACACCCCTGCGGGCCCGGTAGAGGACCCGTTGCACAGCGTCGGTGTTCTCCTTGGGGGAGTGCACAAGGCGTGTCTCGATGAACGGCACTTGGGGCCAGCCAATGGCCATGCAACAATGGAGGATGCATAGGAAAACCATGCACCGGTCAACCACAATGTGTGAATCCCTTATGCATCCCCCATTCTCCAAGCTACGGCCGGTCTCCTTGTAACGGTGGCGAGCTGCCTCCTCACGGTCCAAGGTGCGCCGGGTCTCCACGTTGACCCATGCCGCCGCAACCTTGTCCCACACCCCCATATTGTAAATTGAGCCCACCAAGGGCGAGGTGGACACACCGATAAGGCGCCGCACGAACGGTTGGTCTCCCCCGATGACCAACCTGCTTGGCACCCAGCGCGACACCCAATGAAACTTCTCGCAGTCTTGTATGGACTGCAATACCTACAAAAAGGACATGGATTAATATTTACATTAATTTCTCGAGATCAATATTAAGTTAATTTTTCAGTCGGCGTTAATATTAACCGAAAACAAGATATTAATCTCGAGAAATTAACGCAAAAAACGCAAAAATTAACAAACAACAAATGGGCCACAAACCTTCAAGTTGTCGGCCCATATCGTTGCAAGTGCCGCAATGTCGTTGATCCCCCTTCGGCCATACCTATCACCGACAAGTACGCGGGTGTGCGACCCTGTGCACCATGGTTGAGGAGCCCAATGGAGAGTTGGGTCCAACTACCACCGGCGCACGGGTACGCATACCCACGCACAATGAAGGTGAGGGGCCTTGTCCAATTGATGGTCTCCACTAGCGATGGGCGTGATTGGACGTACCGGGCCCATGAGGGTAGCGGCCAAGAGCGCCCACTCGCGGGGGGATCGGGGACGGACACGGGTGGTTGTAGGTCAAGGGGGGTGACCAACTCCTTCCACGTGTCCGTGAACGTATCCCGAGTGGGGATGGGGCGGGGGAACGGGAGGCCCGTTTTGGCCGAGTAGTCCGACCCCCGACGGCTCATGTACTCCGACACGTGCCGGAAGCCGAGTTTGGGGACGTTCAAGTCCATGAGGAGGCCGATGAGGTCCGGGGCCGGGAAAAGGTGGGAGGCATATTGCTTCACCGCCTCCACTTGCTTAGTACGAATAAGGGAAGGGTACCCAACCTCCATAGCCTCGGACCATCGGGCCCGGGCCAAAGGGGACGAGGCCACCCACTCACCAAGGAGTTGGGAGACCAAAGGGTCCCGCAAACTCTTGGCCCCACTCAAACGGACGAGCGTCATGTTAAGCTCGGTAAGGGTGTCCCGAGAGAAAGGCATAACAAGGGCTATACAAGGGAACATGGTGGTGTGGAGGGGGGGGGGGATGCGGGCAACCGGAGGGGGGGTGTCCAAGACACCGACCAACACAACATTGGAACCTCTCTACTATACCGTTGTGCAACAATAAACCACGTAATACCCCTTATAGGTCCGCATATGTGCATGGAAAAATGGGTACAAATGGCCCAATCGCAAAAATTTGACTTTAACCTCTTAATATTTGCGAGATTAATATATTAACGCCTTCATATATTAAAAATTAAAAATTAACATATTGACTTTAATCTAGGTCACCGGGGAGGGCACCGTGCCCTTGGCCTGTAAGCGGACCCAGGGGGCCACCACATTACCCGGGTTCTGGCACACCATGACTGAGGGGATGCGAGCAGTGGTGGCGTACGCACACGTGCCGACGTTGAGGGAAATGCCCATGTCCGCCAGGTACTGAGCGATCGCCGCCGCATACTCCACGAATTGCGGCCAGGAGTGCGCCATCAGCAGGAGGTCGTCACAATACGCTTGCACCAGAGGCGGTACAGCATGGCGAGCATCGCCCTGAGCCTGGCTCGCGAGGCTCCGCAAGAGGGGCTCCAAGAGGAGGAGATAGAGCACGGCGCTCTCCGCAGTGCCCTGCCGCAAGCCCCCCTGGAGGCGAATGCTCGGTGTGGGGCCATGTGCGGTGACGATGCGCACCAGGGATCCGCAATTGAGGGTGTGGAAGAGCCCGACGAGCTCCTCTTGGACCCCCATGTGGCGTAGGAGAAGCCCCAGTGCTCCATGCGGGGGTGTGTCAAATGCCTTGGAGACATCGAAGGCCAGGACATGATTCTCCTCCTGTCCACGCTGCAGCGTGCGCTGGGACAAGAACACCGGGGCAGCCGCCGTGGAGCCCGGCATGGCTCCAAATTGCCAATCCGCGGCCAACCACTGCCGTGCCAGGACTGCCGTGAACTTTCTCATGAGGGGGGTCATGAGCATCCGCATGTCCTGCTGCCCTAATGCTACGGGCCTGTACGCGTCCAGGTTTCCTGTGGCCGTGCCTTTGGGCATCAGCAAAATGATGGCCTCATGCTAGGACTCCGGGACTTCCACACCTCGCAGAATGGCCCGGCAAGCATGCACCAGGTGCCCTTGCACTGGCTCAAGCAGCTCCGCTATGAGGGCACCCGTGACCCTATTGGATCCTGGAGCCTTGTCGTCCGCCACAGCTTGCTTCACGGCATCCTTGAGATCCTGCAAGGTATAGTCTTGCACCGACCTCCATTCCTCCGGCACTCCCCGAGGGATGTGGGCCCTGACCAGCCGTTCGAAGGATGGTAGGTTCAGTAGCCGCTTGGCGCACAGCGCTTCCAAGTACCTCTGGACCTCGCTGATGACGTCCGAAGCCTCCATGAGCACCTTCTCCGACTCCCAGACGCGCACCGACCACAGGCCTGACGGGGCATAGTTCACCACGTTGATGGCCCCTCGGATGGCTGTCCATCGGAGTTGCAGATCCGGCACCCTGCCCCGCCAATAGTCCTTTATGGACCTGCACCTGTTGCTCCTCAGGACACCTCGTAGCTCTTCCACGCGTACCTCAAGCTAGTGGAGCTGCCGGTCCAATGCAGCGTGCACGTCCTCCACAGTGGCAAGGGACAATTCGGGGTCTACCTGTCGGAGGTGCCGGAGCAAGGCAGCCGCCTCCTGGGACTGGGAGTGGGAGTGGAGCCCGGCCGCAGCTGCGTCCCGATTCCACAGCTCATGGGCGCGCCACGCCAGGGCCTGCTGATCCGAGAGGACCTGAGCCAGAGACGCCTCCATCTCCGCCTGTCCATACGGATACTGCGGGTCCATGCCGGACGGCATGCACACCCCTGTCACCCTGGACACGTCATCGCAGAAGGCGTAGAGCAGGTCGAAGACCGCTTGCACCAACAGTGTGGCCATTGTGGCAATGTCTTGGTCCGACGAGAGCCATGCCCGTAGCGTCCGCTCCTCACAAGCCTTCTGCAGCACTGCCGCCGCCGCCTCACGAACCCCCAGGGAGTCCGGGCGTATGGCATGCAGCTTGCCTTGGGCGTGCGAGTAGGCCAGCCTTGCGATCCTGTCCTTGTCGGCCAGCGCCAGCGGGATGTCGAGGACCACGGGGCCATGGTCAGACCCAGCGACGCAGGAGACCGTCCCGGCGCCAGGTGCGGGCGCTCAGGCACCGCCCACGGGACCAGAGGCGGGTTGAGTAGGAAAGAGTCCAGCCAATGCCCTGCTCTCTTGGGCCGTCTATCCTCCTCCGTTGCCTCTCCCGCCCTGTGGAACCCGCATTGCTCCCACAAAGCCTGGAACCTCCTCATGGTGGGGTGCCCTGAGGACTCCAGCCACACGTTGAAGTCAGCTCCGAGGAGCACGGGCTTCGTGCCTCCCGCGCTTTTGGCCGTCGCGTACATGGCCACCTCAGCCCAGAAGGACGCCTTAGACGCCAGGAGTCGCCACCACTGCCCGGGCCGTGGACGTTGATGACCGTGAGCGTGCCATGCGCGGTCACCTCATCGAGGGCCATGGCCTTCCCCGGCACGATGTCCACCACATCTCGAACCTCCTCCGCTGCGAACACGTCCGCTCAAAGGGCAATCAAGAGACCGCCACGCACTGCCGCTGCTGACGCCGCCTGGGCATACAGCCCCGTGAAAGCATGGTACCCATGGTGACGCCACTGATTCTCCGAGTGCACCACGCCTTGGGGGTCTTGCAGGCCCGTCTCTTGGAAGAGGCCCAGGATGGCGCCCTCAGCCTTCATAATGCCCGCCGCCACCGCCTCACCCTCGAGCATACCTGGGGCCACGGGCACGCAATCCCCCCGCATTGAGCCCTTGACGTTCCAGGACACCGCTGCCCGGGTGTCCGAGGCGGGGCCCCTTCATGGCTGCGCTGCCGGATCAGGGTCCCCCGCTGGATCCGGGTCACCGGACGGAGGGGGACCGCCCGCGCCTGGCGCGGGCGGCGGGTTTGAAGACCCTTGCGCATGACTAGACACCGGACCCCGCCGTCTACCAGCTGAGGGGGTCGCTGCCGGTCGTGTTCCACTAGACAGAGCAGCTGACCGCGCGGCTCCACTGCCCGACGCATTCGCCCCCGCACTCCCCGTCAAAGACACTGCCGCAGACCCGCTAGCTCCACTCGACGTTGCCCACTGCGATGCCCCTTGCCCTCCCGCGGGACGGGCCCTCGTGGGCAATGCGAGCGTCCTGGATCTTGCCTATGCCGACGCGAAGGGCCCCGCTTGCCCCCCAGGCATAATGCCGGCGATCATGGCCATCGCCTGGTCCCGTTGAGCCAGGTCAGACCCATGATCCCGCATCAAATGGTCTAGAAGGTCCTTGGGGTGGAGGTGGGCGGACCGGCAGTGTTTGCCGGCCCGCTACGAGCAGTGACCAGCCCTCTCCAGTCGGGACCAGGGGCAGACGTTGAGCGCCTTCGACCCGCGCTGCCCCGTGGCCAGCTCGCCTGCGAAGTGCCGCAGCATGTACCGAATGTTGATGTAGCTGCCATACTGGTGGGGATGGCTCTTCTTGTGAGGCCGCTTGGCCGCTGCCTTCGGAACCGGCTTCGCGACGGCGGCCTGGGGGGCTGCAGGCCGAACCGGAGGCACACTGGGCGGCTGCGGCAGGTGCAACATCCCCCCCACGGGGTACTTCTCCTCCACCCAGCGGCGCCAAGCATCGGCGAACTTCTCCCGGTCGCCCTCGACCTTCCACTGGGATGCGGAGAACGCGCGGAGCCACGGCCCCATGTTCTCCGCCATAACCAGGCGGAGGGCATCTCCTCTGCCCGAGGAAGCGGACCGCGGTCGAGTCTACCACGTCCCCTGGAGGTACAGCGCCATGCCTCCGTCGCCACTCATGGCACAAAGGTGCACGGCCTCCAGGTTGGCGGGGCGGATCGTGAGCGCCGTGCCCGAGCCACGATCGTATACACGCAGCGGCGAGGAGTGGGGCTGCAGCGCCACAACAACCCAACACCACGCCCGCGACCCACCATGCAGCAGCGCCACCGAGGCCGTAGGCCGGTTGCTGGAGGACTACGCTGCCGGTGCCTTAGGGAGGGCCTTCGCCTGACCCTGCAGCGCCCTGCACATGGCAGCCATGTGCTCGGCCTGCCACATGTTGCTCGGCGCTACGGGCCAGGCGTCCTGCCCCTGGACCCTCGGTGGCTGCGTCACTTCCACGAACACAGCCGGTGCCTGCTATATATATATATATATATATATATATATATATATATATATATATATATATGGCACTGTGTTCATAGACGCACCCCCCCCCTCAAGCACCCACTTGCACCCACTTTTGTATTTCTCTTGTTTACGGTACAAATAAGCACATGTACCCTCTCTGAAAATGAAGGTGGCCCGTTTGACGCTAGTCTCGCTGGTGAGCCTGGGATTTTGGGGCCTTGCCTATATAAGAGAGGCTGCATGAGGTCAGTCTCGCCGCCGCGACTGGGATTTTGGGGCCTTGCCTATATAAGAGAGGCTATTTGAGGCCAGTCTCGCCGGCGAGACTGGGATTTGGGGGTTTGCCTATATAAGAGAGGGTATATGAGGCCGGTCTCGTCGGCGAGATTGGAATTTTGGGGCCTTGCCTAGAAAAGAGAGGCCATCTGAGGTCAGTCTCGCCGGCGAGACAGGGATTTTGGGGCCTTGCCTATATAAGAGAGGCTATTTGAGGCCACTCTCCCGGCGTGCCAGGGATTTGGGGGCCTTGCCTATATAAGAGAGGCTGTTGGAGGTCAATCTCGCCAGCGAGAACCGGATTTTGGGGCCTTGCCCATATAAGAGAGGCTGTTTGAGGCCATTCTCGCCGGCGAGGCTTGGATTTTGGGGCCTTGCTCATATAAGAGAGGCTTTTTGAGGCCAGTCACGCCGGCGAGACTGGGATTTTGGGGCCTTGCCTATATCAGAGAGGCTTTTTGAGGCCAGTCTCGCCGGTGAGACTGGGATTTTTGGGGCGTTGCCTGTACAAGAAAGGCTTTTTGGGTCCAGTCTCGCCGGCAAGACTGGGATTTGGGGGCCTTGTCTATATAAGAGAGGCTATTTGAGGCCAGTCTCGCGAGCGAGACTGGAATTTTGGGGCCTTGTCTATATAGGAGATGCTATTTCAGGCCATTCTCGTTGGCGAGACTGGGATTTTGGGGCCTTGCCTATATAAGAGAGGCTATTTGAGGCCAGTCTCGCCAGCGAGACTGGGATTTTGGGGCCTTGTCTATATAGGAGATGCTATTTCACGCCATTCTCGCCGGCGAGACTGGGATTTTGGGGCCTTGCCTATATAAGAGAGGCTATTTGAGGCCAGTCTCGCCGTTGAGATAGGGATTTTTGGGGTGTTGCTTGTACAAGAAAGGTTGTTTGGGTCCAGTATCGCCGGCGAGACTGGGATTTGGGGGCCTTGCCTATATAAGAGAGGCTATTTGAGGCCAGTCTCGCCGGCGAAACTGAGATTTTGGGGCCTTGTCTATATAAGAGATGCTCTTTCAGGCCATTCTCGCCGGCAAGACTGGGATTATGGGACCTTGCCTATATGAGAGCGGCTGTCCCAGGCCAGTCTCGCCGGCGATACTGGGATTTTCGGGCCTTGCCTATATAAGAGAGGCTTTTTGAGGTGAGTCTCGCCGCCGAGACTGGGATTTTGGGGCCTTGCCTAGAAAAGAGGGGCTATTTGAGGTCAGTCTCGCTGGCGAGACTGGGATTTTGGGGCCTTGCCTATACAAGTGAGGCTATTTGAGGCCAGTCTCACCGTCGAGACTGGGATTTTGGGGCCTTGCTTATATAACAGAGGCTTTTCGAGGCCCATCGCGCTTGCGAGACTGGGCTTTTGGGGCCTTGCCTATATGAGAGGGGCTATTTGAGGCCAGTCTCGCCGGCGAGACTGGGATTTGGGGGCCTTGCCCATATAAGAGAGGCTGTTTGAGGCCAATCGCGCCGGTGAGACTGGCATTTTGGGGCCTTGCCTATATAAGAGGGGTCATTGGAGGCCAATCTCGCCGGCGAGACTGGAATTTTGGGGCCTTGCCTATATAAGAGAGGCTATTTTTGAGGCCAGTCTCGCCGGCGAGACTGGGATTTTGGGGCCTTGCCTATATAAGAGAGGTACCGCGAACTGCAGACCCACCTTGCCGAGCTTAACGCTCTACCCTCACAGGCCCTAGACAGAATACTTGTTGCCAACACATTGGTACTCCCCCGCTTGCTGTATCGGTGTGAATGCCTGCCCCTTACTGCCCCACAGATCAAACAGATGGTCCAGGCCATAGAACGTTACGTCCTATGTGTCGCCGGACTACCCTCAGTACTCGCACAGAAAACACTATACACACATCACACACGCGGTTTTGGATTGAGGTACCTCGCTGTCCTCCAGCCCACCCGCGTCCTCGACTCCCTGCACACCAACCCACGCTTGTTCCAATTCAGCACCCGGTCCAGCTTCCCCCTCTCCCCATGGCGCCTCTTCACCGCGGTGACAGCACTGCTTGCCCCCCCCCCGTTCCCACCCCATGATACCCCTTCCTTTTTCATGGGGAGCTAAACGCTCCTTACAAGGCGCCTCTACGGTAATCACGAGTTCCGGACTCACCGCGCACGTCCTCAGTAGCCCAGGCACCGCCCCAGATTGCACGTACACAGACGGCAGTCGTATCGGCTCCCCACCAGCCCCAGGAGCTTGTGCCGTCCTGCCAGATGGTCGCATCGTTGTCTGTCTAGTGCCTGGCCCCCCCAACTCATATAAAGCTGAAGTCATAAGCATCCTCCTTGGATCAGAATTTTCCCCACCCTCCACCAAAATAAAAGTCGACTGCAAAGGAGCCATCGCTTCCACTACTGGCGTCAAACGCCCCATCCGACATGCACGCTACGTCCAGATGGCAAGAAAGTTCATACTCGATAAAGGACACTGACTTGAGTGGATTGAGGGCCACACGGGACACCTTTTTCAGGAGCGCTCTGACGAGTATGCAAAGTATGGGTCCGAACTCCCCCCCCCACCACTAGTTTCCACTCCGTGGGCGCCTGCCTCTATTCTTCCACTACATCTAGCGTCGCGTCTACCTAACCCTATGGCCTCGTGCACCGCCCAAGAGCTCCTCCGCACCCCGCGTGTCTTAGACCTCTCCTTGGCGGTCGGCACCGGACTTGGGGCCCAAGAGGCACCCGCCCCTCGCTTCAGCCTTCGAGTGACGTTGGGTGCCTTTCTTCTAGACGAAGGCGTGACCCCTCTTGCGACCGAATCTGCGGCTCGGTCTACTAGGGAGGAATTGGCAAGGCTGGCTCATGCGGACTCTGTGCTAATGGACCCACTTTCGTAGTTTGAGGCGGCCGTTTCAGTTGCAAGCTCTTGGCGTGAGAACGTACAATTTCGTTGCGTGACGGAGGACGACCTTCAAGTTTGTGAGATACTCCAAGTGTCGGAGGAAGCGCTGCAATCGGCACACCGAAGCTTGGCACACCAAAGCGGATGCACGATCATGCAACAACCCTCCTCCGAGCCAGAAATCAATGATTTCGGTGCAAAAGTAGCGAACAAGAATACTGCAACACAACTTGGGATGGCAGAGTCACAGTGTCTTGAAGGACCGGTTGTACGGTTGATAGTATGAACGGGTGCGCTACCATTCCACTGCGCATTGCGGGATCCCACCTACACAATCACCAAAAACTCCGAACACTGGAATGTAGGCCGCAACACAGTTGAGTCGGCCATTTTGGACCCACGGGCGCGACCAGCTCCACAAGAGGTATAAGTTGGGGTCCAGGCAGGAAGCATAACACTCCAAGGCCTCCACCCGGAAGAAGGGGGCGGGCGGGAGGGCGAAGATGGAAGAACTGCCTGAATAGAGATAACAACAAAAGTTGAGACGAGGCTCAACAGGTGTTTGCAAAACACAGCACAAGAATACTGCAACAGACCTTGGGTTTTCATTGTTCACCTGGGCTTGCCCTCAAGGGGGGCAAACCTTGTAGTGGCGCCTCATTTTGCACCACGCACAACACCCCGCCCCTCCTAACCCCGCAGCCAACACCTTGATGGGAGGCGTAGAACGAGAGGAACCCGGCCCTCACGTACACCGCAACCGGGACTACTAAGCTAGAAAGCAGGAAGGGCGCTCAACCGAACCCTGAGTAGAAGATAGGGGGCCTCGCGACGTAATTCGTCAAGGAGCAGCGCCCCTATGAAAGCCTACAACACATTGAAAAAAAGACCACTGGACCGCAACTCCCCCGGCCTCGACAGCCCAACAGCCACAAGCCAAACCAAGCTTTGAACTCATTCAAAATGAAAATTCTGAAGAAACACACGCGACTCGAACGTGCATTGCAGGCAGGCTTCAGTGCCTCAACCCAACACAAAAGGCGGACGATGGTGTATGGGGTAGCTGGTTCGAAAGAGCAGAACATGCGAGTGATGCACCGGACAAGTCCCGGTGACCCATGCACCAGATGTAGGGCAAGGCCAACCAGTGCATTTTGCGGTGGTGCGGCAAGGACACCTTGGTTGCTAGGAGGGCCCCGCCGGATCACCCACTGGTGGCAACACAGGTGGCTAGACGTGCTGTCGTTGACGTCCGGCCCGTCGCTGACCGCGGCTTCCTATGTGCCATGGGCCCCCTGGCGCCCGCAAGATCCGCCGCTGCGGCCGCCAACAGCTATGGCGCGGCCTTATGAAGGCAAGGGTGCTGGAAGATGAGGCGGGCCGACGTCCCGAGCAGCACATGCCTGACCGGCCACTGCGGCATCCTGCTGGACATGACCCGGCCCAGGTGCTGGCGGACCTTCGTCCGGCGCCCAGTCGGGATCTCTGATGACAGCGGCCCCCCCTACGGCGCCTCTCATTTTCCTGCCACCTCTGTAGCGTGCTTGCACGAAAATAACCAACTCGATAGCAAAAGCACCTCCAACCAATGGCCCTCCCCAATTTCAGGGATCCCCGAGGCACAAAAAACCACGCACCTTACCATCGCCCAATCTACTCAATAGCTGGCCCCGGACCTGCCACGCCTGCAATACAGCCTTGGCCTGGATTCCGTCGAACACCGAATTAAGACTCGACATAGGATGAGCGGGTTGCAACTCGGACGGGACGCAAACCAACCGGAGGTCCACACTGGACACCCAATGCACCTTGGCAATGAAACACATTACACATTGCTAGTGTGCCAGATGACCGCTCACCCTTAGCACCAGGACCTTTGATGTCGCCACGTCACTATCGCTGCATATTGTAACCAACCGCATCCCCAACCGCACTACCAAACTCATGGCCGACCCTATCACATGGACCTCCCTGGTCTGCTCACTCGGGGAAGGATGACCGGACACCGAAAAAGGGCTCTAGTGTGCCCATGCGCCACCGGCCCGCGTCACATGCGCCATCAACATAGGTCAAGAGCCCCCCCCCCCCCCCAACCAAGGAGGTGGTTAGGCAGGTATTGGAGTGAAAGCTAAAAGCACGCAGATGTACCCATGCATTACCTAAGGTGGCCAACGAGGGCTCTGCGGCCAAAGCCATGAGTGTTGCCAGCCCGTGCAACAACTTCATAGGCAGCCGCTAGCTCAGTTGCCTCTCACCAACCATCGTCCGACCCCACCGCAGCCAACACCATGCCCCCGCCACAAAAGGGCAGCCTAGGCCACACGGGCGGACGTGCAAAGTGAGTAAGCCAAGGAAATTGCGGAGGCGCCTCACCTCATCACCACCGTCCGCCAGGCGCATCGAACCCACCATAAGCTGCAAAAGAGCTTGGGGGTGGCATTCCACGGTCCTAGATGGAGGACTTCACCCAAGAAAGAGGCTAGCACACAGTCTCCCAAACGCTCTTTGGGCTAATCAGCAATACCGCTTCAACTAGCGCCCGCACGGCGTCACTGCCCGCCTCGTAGAGGACCCCCTTATCGGAGTAGACGACCAAAAAATCGCCAAGGTAATGCATCAAGAATACAACAATGCTCCAGGGGGGAGGACACCCTATAAAACCGTCGCGAGAGCCGGTTGGCAAAAGTAGGGGCTATACTTCCATTCGAAGGGGAGGCGCTCCAGCTCTGGTGTGGGCAGGTCTGAACGGAAAAATCCCATGGGTCCTGGGGGCGGGGGGGGGGGGGGGCTTGCGAAAAGACAAAAATTCAATCCTGAATGTGAATGTCAATGTGAACCACACATAGGCGCGCGGGGGGCTCCTCAGGTGGTATGAGAGAGAAGGCGTGCGCCACGTTCTCCCAGGACTCCAAGTTGGACGCCACTAAGTTTGCACTACCCCGTCGGTGTTGTTTCACACAGCTCACAATGGGAGAGACCTTTTCAAATGACTTCGGTATCACCAACGGCCGGCATGTGGGGGGAAGGGGGTTGGTGGGCACCTCGTAGACTCCAGCCCGCCGCAGTGCGGACACCACACGCTCCACTTGCCGTGACACCCATGGGTATGCCCACTTCACCACCCTGTCCCCATCCTCCCACTCGTCCTCGACAGAAAAAGTTCCCCAGTTGCCCCCCCCCCCCCACGAAAACAGACATATATATATATGTATATATGTATATATATATATATATATATATATATATATATATATATATATATATATATATATATATATATATATATATATATATATATATATATATATATATATATATATATATATATATATATATATATATATATATATATATATATATATATATATATATATATATATATATATATATATATATATATATATATATATATATATATATATATATATATATATATTACTACACCCCTCTCCCCTTAAATTTAGCTAACAACAACAACAACAACAACACGTCACCATTCCGTTTTGGCCAGTGCACCTTCCCATCGCCTCGAGCTTGACTCTACTTTAGCCATCCTAGAGCCTAGGTGGTGGCCTTGCCAAATCCAAGTTTTGAGCCAAAAACTCACCGGTGGCGGCCCGGGGCGGGGGCGCCAAGTCGGTAGGTGCCCTCCCAAATCTGCGCAGCTTTGGGCCAAAAACAGCCATTTTTCGCCCAAAACAGCCCTAGTAAGGGCTCAAAATAGCCAAACGAAGGCAAACGGCTGCTACACTCCACGTGCGGCTTGCCTTTCTCGTGACCAAGGGACTCTTGGTGCCCTCTAACTCCACGATATGTCCGAGAAGCGGCCCAAAAAGGCGCCAAAAAGCTCCAAAATCTGCGCAATGTGCACCAGCACCCCGAAACCAAGAACGGGCCGTATCTTGGGCTACGTGGCTCAAAAACGAATTCCGAGGGCACCTAGTCCACCCGCAACCCCCCATTTTTTATGGTTTCCAAGCCTCAGAATCGCCCAACGAGACACGTAGACCCCTGTACCAATGGTCACTTGGTGCAGCCGGAGGGCCGGCCAGCCCACGCACAATGGGGGCCAACGCAGGGTCCACCGGGGTCCCCGGGGCGAAAAAAATGATTTTTTTCAAAGTTGTTCCTAGACCACTTGGGATGCTTAAACAAGTGTTTTTAGGCCGTTTTGAGCCCGTGGTGGCGCGTTTTGGGCCATGGGAAATCCCAAAATGCCTTGAAAATGGGCCGTTTTGGGACCAACGATGGGTCAAAAATGGGTCAAACACGTGTTTTTCCAAAAATGATCCTGGACCATTTATGATGCTCAAACAAGTCGTTTTAGCCCATTTTGAGCCCGTGGCGACGTGTTTTGGCTCATGGAAAATCCCAAAATGCCTTGAAAATGGGCAATTTTGGGACCAAAAATGGGTCAAAAATGGGTCAAAAACGCGTTTTTCCAAAAGTGATGCCTTACCATTTGGGATGCTCAAACAAGTGTTTTTAGCCCGCTTTGAGCCCGTTTTGACCGAGTTTAGCCCCTTCCACCACAAGTATGCACCACTTTGTGCCCTTTGCACGTACCTTAGAGCCGTGTGGTGGAGCCACCTAGAGTTGGGAGAGGGGTGTAGATTAGAGGATATATATATATATATATATATATATATATATATATATATATATATACATATATGTGTGTGTGTGTGTGTGTGTGTATGTATGTATATGTATAGCGGAGGATTCCCGACTGGTCCATGCTATGCCTACGCTTTTGCGCGCCCTCCGGGGATGAACCCTAGAGACGTGGGAATGGTGCCTCCACATCACAAACCTCCTCGATTCCTAGGGTAGTAGGGAAGATGGGGGATGGTATTCTCGATAGGGGCCTGGGGTCCATAGGCAATTTTGCCCTGTTGCAAGATTTTTGGGACCAGATGCACCAGAATTTTCCAGGAAGGGCTACAAACTAACGGAGGTTTTGCCACTGTCGGCTGGTTTCTCGGAATATGGTGTCCCGTAGGGGGGGGTATCGTATACCTTTTCGCAAAGCCACCGAATAGGGCTTTTCGGATATCCATGGGTTGAGGGGGGGTAGGGGACCATATTTTTGAGAAAATTGCCCGTGATTGTACACACTTGGGTCAAAAACGGTTGTTCCGTTGCAGAGCAGGTTGCACAGATTGCACATGCATTCCGGTGCACGCTGAATTCCGGAAAAATGTTGTCCCGTAGGGGGGGGGTATGTTATACCTTTTCGGTATCTCGAAGAAGAGGGCTTTTCAAATGTGTATGGATTGGGGGATGCTAGGTGACCATATTTTTTCGGAAATCGAGGGCGCAAGTTGGATGCTGCTGGGATTTTGGGCCGTTGCAGAATGCACAAGTCACCAACTGGGGTTCGGGAGAGAATCGGGCATAGTTCCAACAAATCGTCACTACAACAAAAAGCATGGAAGGTGTAATGATGTATTTTGATATGCAGAGGTCAAAAATGCCAAAACAACAGTCCAACAAGGTGCTCAACGCAAGCAACGGTCCATTTTCTATGGCATTTGTGTGTTCACACACATGTCAGCCAAATTTTGGCAGCAGCAAAAACCCAAAACGGAAAAAGTGCACGGACAATATCTCCGTGACCTTGGCACCTTGGAGCCCAGTATCCGATTCATTGAAAAGCCCTTTCCAAGCACTTTTCAGAAAGTACACACATACCCCCCCCCCCCCCATGGAACGATCTTTTTGCGCACCGAGCCGATTTCGGCAAAAAACCTGTTAGTTCCTCAAAAACCCCCAGTTGCCCCCCCCCCCCCAAAAAAAAACAGACATATATATATGTATGCATGTACATACATATACATATATATATATATATATATATATATACATATATATATATATATATGGCATATGTTAACTAATGTATCTACCAGGGTGCAATGTCACCGGGGGGGCTTGGGGTGGGGTGTAGGGACCCCCCCCCCCTATTTTGAGGTCGGGAAACACAAAAAAACATGTTTTAGAAGTGAATTGGAAGGTTATTAGTGGGTATTAGCCCCTATAAAGGTCTAAAATGGCTAAAATCAGGGTATGACATCATTGCTGGTAGGATCCTAACCAGAGTACTAAAAATAACCACTAAATCGTAAAAATAACCCACACCACCCCTATATACACCCAATGACATAGTAATTCAGCATTTGTGGCATACCCTTGTCCACTTTCATGTCCCTCAAACTATTATTGGGGGTATTTCGTGCTAGTATTAGGGGTGGACCACAATTGTACCCATGTTTAGTACTCTGGTTAGGATCCTACCAGCAATGATGTCATACCCTAATTTATATATATATATATATATGGCATATGTTAACTAATGTATCTACCAGGGTGCAATGTCACCGGGGGGGCTTGGGGTGGGGTGTAGGGACCCCCCCCCCTATTTTGAGGTCGGGAAACACAAAAAAACATGTTTTAGAAGTGAATTGGAAGGTTATTAGTGGGTATTAGCCCCTATAAAGGTCTAAAATGGCTAAAATCAGGGTATGACATCACTGCTGGTAGGATCCTAACCAGAGTACTAAAAATAACCACTAAATCGTAAAAATAACCCACACCACCCCTATATACACCCAATGACATAGTAATTCAGCATTTGTGGCATACCCTTGTCCATTTTCATGTCCCTCAAACTATTATTGGGGGTATTTCGTGCTAGTATTAGGGGTGGACCACAATTGTACCCATGTTTAGTACTCTGGTTAGGATCCTACCAGCAATGATGTCATACCCTAATTTTAGCCATTTTAGACCTTTATAGGGGCTAATACCCACTAATCACCTTCCAGTTCACTTCTAAAACATGTTTTGTTGTGTTTCCGGGCCTCAAAATAAGGGGTGGGGTCCCAACACCCCACCCCAAGCCCCGCCGGTGACCCTATACCCTGGTAGATACATTAGTTAACATATGCCATATGTATATAGTCATAGTCATAGTCCTAACCACTTATCATGGCGTCTACTGGAGTTAACGGGCATCTCGCACCAGTAGGTGGTTCCTGCCTTGCTCGATCCCATGGGTCCCAGGGGTGCCTGAGGTGGCCCACATCATGAGAGAGGACCCAAAAGACGGGGGATACCGGCCAGCCATGCATTGGGGGCAGTGGCAATTGCAGAGCATTAGCATTAGCAACAGCCACGGGCGCTGACCGAGACGCCTGGCGGTACTTGCGTGTCCATTTGACCCCTGGAACAACTCAGATGGGTACTGGGGCACCCTGTGGCACCTCCAACAAACTAGAGGGACAGTGCCTGCGGGCGTGTACATAGCCTAACCATCTGACCTCGGCACACAACAGGGAAATGACGGCGATGCGTGCGCCAATCTCACCGGTGAGACTGGGATTCTGGGGTGTTGCCTATATAAGAGAGGTTGTTTCAAGCCAGTCTCGCCGGTGAGATTGGGATTTTGGGGCCTTGTTCATGTAAGAGAGGTTGTTTGAGGCCAGTGTGACCGGCCAGACGGGGATTTTGGGGCCTTGTCTAAATAAGAGAGGCAGTTTGAGGCCATCGCCGGTGAGACTGAGATTTTTGGAGTGTTGCTTGTACAAGAAAGGCTGTTTGGGTCCAGTCTCGCCGGTGAGACTGGCATTTGGGGGCCTTGCCTATATAAGAGAGGCTGTTCGAGGCCAGTGTCGCCGGCGGGACTGGGATTTTGGGGCCTTGCCTATACAAAAGAGGCTGTTTGAGGCCAGTCTCGCCGGCGGGACTGGGATTTTGGGGCCTTGCCTATATAAGAGAGGCTGTATGAGGCCAATCGCGCCAGCAAAAATGGGATTTTGGGGCCTTGCCTACGTAACAGAGGCTTTGTGAGGTCAGTCTCGCCGGCGAGACTGGAATTTTGGGGCCTTGCATATATAAGAGAGGCTGTTTGAGGCCAGCCTGGCCGGCGAGACTTGGATTTTGGGGCCCTCTCTATATCAGAGAGGCTATTTGAGGCCAGTCTTGCTGGCGAGAGTGGGATTTTGGGGCCTTGCCTCTATAGTCAGGCTGTTTCAGGGGAGTGTCGCCGGCGAGACTCGTATTCTGTGGTCTTGCCTACATAGGAGAGGTTGTTTGAGGCCAGTCTCCCGGCGTGCCGGGATTCCGGGGCCTTGCCTATATAAGAGAGGCTGTTGGAGGTCAATCTCGCCGGCGAGACTGGGATTTTGGGGCCTTGCCCATACAAGAGAGGCTGTTTGAGGCCATTGTCACCGGCGAGGCTTGGATTTTGGGGCCTTGCTTATATAAGAGAGGCTTTTTGAGGCCAGTCCCGCCGGCGAGACTGGGATTTTGGGGCCTTGCCTACATAAGAGAGGCTATTTGAGGCCAGTCTCGCCGGTAAGACTGGATTTTTGGGGTGTTGCCTGTACAAGAAAGGATTTTTGGGTCCACTATCGCCGGCGAGACTGGGTTTTGGGGGCCTTGCCTATATAAGAGAGGCTATTTGAGGCCAGTCTCGCCGGCGAGATTCGAATTTTGGGGCCCTCCCTATATCAGAGAGGCTATTTGAGGCCAGCCTCGCCGGTAAGACTGGGATTTTTGGGGTGTTGCCTGTACAGGAAAGGCTTTTTGGGTCCAGTCTCGCCGGCGAGACTGGGATTTGGGGGCCTTGCCTATATAAGAGAGGCCGTTTGAGGCCAGTCGCGCCGGCGAGACTGAGATTTTGGGGCCTTGCCTATATAAGAGAGGCTATTTGAGGCCAGTCTCGCCGGTGACACTGGGATTTTCGGGGTGTTGCCTGTACAAGAAAGGCTGTTTGGGTCCAGTCTCGCCGGCCAGACTCGGATTTGGGGGCCTTTTCTATATAAGAGATGCTATTTCAGGCCATTCTCGGCCACTCTCGCTAGCGAGACTTGGATTTTGGGGCCTTGCCTATATAAGAGAGGCCGTTTCAGGCCAGTCTTGCCTGCGAGACTGGGATTTTCGGGCCTTGCCTATATAAGAGAGGCTGTTTGAGGCTAGTCTCGCCGGTGAGACAGGGATTTTGGGGCCTTGTCTATATAAGAGATGCTCTTTCAGGCCATTGTCGCCGGCGAGATTTAGATTGTGGGGCCTTGCCTATATGAGAGCGGCTGTTTGAGGCCAGTCTCGCCGGCGATACTGGGATTTTCGGGCCTTGCCTATATAAGAGAGGCTTTTTGAGGTCAGTCTCGCCGCCGAGACTGGGATTTTGGGGCCTTGCTTATATAAGAGAGGCTTTCTGAGGCCCATCGCGCTTGCGAGACTGGGATTTTGGGGCCTTGCCTTTATAAGAGGGGCTATTTGAGGCCAGTCGCGCCGGCGAGCCTGGGATTTTGGGGCCTTGCCTATACAAGAGAGGCTGTATGAGGCCAATCGCGCCGGCGAACCTGGGTTTTTGGGGCCTTGCCTATGTAAGAGAGGCTGTGTGAGGTCAGTCTCGCCGGCGAGACTGGAATTTTGGGGCCTTGCCTATATAAGAGAGGCTGTTTCAGGGGAGTGTCGCCGGCGAGACTCGTATTCTGTGGTCTTGCCTACATAAGAGAGGTTGTTTGAGGCCAGTCTCGCCGGCGACACTAGGATTTTGGGGCCTTGCCTATAAAAGAGAGGCTAGTTGAGGCCTGTCTCGCCGGCGAGACAGGGATTTTGGGGCCTTCCCTATATAAGAGAGGCTATTTCAGGCCACTCTCCCGGCGTGCCAGGGATTCGGGGGCCTTGCCTATATAATAGAGGCTGTTGGAGGTCCATCTCGCCGGCGAGACTGGGATTTTGGGGGCTTGCCCATATAAGAGAGGCTGTTTGAGGCCATTCTCGCCGGCGAGGCTTGGATTTTGGGGCCTTGCTTATATAAGAGAGGCTTTTTGAGGCCAGCCACGCCGGCGAGACTGGGATTTTGAGGCCTTGCCTATATAATAGAGGTTATTTGAGGCCAGTCTTGCCGGTGAGACTGGGATTTTTGGGGTGTTGCTTGTACAAGAAAGGCTTTTTGGGATCAGTCTCGCCGCCGAGACTGGGATTTTGGGGCCTTTTCTATATAAGAGAGGCTATTTGAGGCTAGTCTCGCCGGCGAGACTGGGATTTTGGGGCCCTGTCTATACAAGAGATGCTATTTCAGGCCATTTTCGCTGGCGAGACTGGGATTTTGGGGCCCTGCTTCTATAAGAAAGGCCGTTTCAGGCCAGTCACGCCGGCGAGACTGGGATTTTGGGGCCTTGCCTATATAAGAGAGGTCATTTGAGGCCAGTCTCGCCGGTGAGACTGGGATTTTTGGAGTGTTGCCTGTACAAGAAAGGCTGTTTGTGTCCAGTCTCGCCGGCGAGACTGGGATTTGGGGGCCTTTTCTATATAAGAGGTGCTATTTCAGGCCATTTTCGGCCATTCTCGCTGGCGAGACTGGGATTTTGGGGCCTTGCCTATATAAGAGAGGCTGTTTGAGGCAGTCTCGCCGGCGAGACTGGGATTTTGGGGCCTTATCTATATAAGAGATGCTCTTTGAGGCCATTCTCGCCGGCGAGACTGGGATCGTGGGGCCTTGCCTATATGAGAGCGGCTGTTTGAGGCTAGCCTCACCGGCGATACTGAGATTTTCGGGCCTTGCCTATATAAGAGAGGCTTTTTGAGGTCAGTCTCGCCGTCGAGACTGGGATTTTGGGGCCTTGCCTAGAAAAGAGAGGCTATTTGAAGTCAGTCTCGCTGGCGAGACTGGGATTTTCGGGCCTCGCCTATACAAGAGAGGCTATTTGAGGCCAGTCTCACCGGCGAGACTAGGATTTTGGGGCCTTGCCTATATAAGAGGGGCTATTTGAGGCCAGTCTCGCCGGCGAGCCTGGGATTTGGGGGCCTTGAATATATAAGAGAGGCTGTGCGAGGCCAATCGCGCCGGGGAGACTGGGATTTTGGGGCCTCGCCTATATCAGAGAGGTCATTTGAGGCCAGTTTCACCGGCGAGATTGGGATTTTGGGGACTTGCCTATATAAGAGAGGTCATTTGAGGCCAATCTCGCCGGCGAGACTGGGATTTTGGGGCCTTGCCCATATAAGAGAGGCTATTTGAGGCCAATCCCACCGGTGAGACTGGGATTTTGGGGCCTTGCCTATATAAGAGAGGTCGTATGAGGCCAATCGCGCCGGCGAAACTAGGATTTTGGGGCCTTGCCTATGTAAGAGAGGCTGTGTGAGGTTAGTCTCGCCGGCGAGACTGGAATTTTGGGGCCTTGCCTATATAAGAGAGGCTGTTTGGTCCAATCTGGCCGGCGAGACTGGGTTTTTGGGGCCCTCCCTATATCAGAGAGGCTATTTGACTCCAGTCTTGCCGGTGAGAGTGGGATTTTGGGGCCGTCCCTATATCTGAGAGGCTATTTGAGGCCAATCTTGCCGGCGAGAGTGGGATTTTGGGGCCTTGCCTCTATAGGAGAGGCTGTTTCAGGCGAGACTGGTATTCTGTGGTCTTGCCTATACAGGAGAGGCTGTTTGAGGCCAGTCGCGCCGGCGACACCGGGATTTTGGGGCCTTGCGTCTATAGGAGAGGCTGTTTGAGGCCACTCTCGCCGGCGAGACTGGTATTCTGTGGTCTTGCCTATATAGGAGAGGCTGTTTGAGGCCAGCCTCGCCGCCGAGACTTGGATTTTGGGGCCTTGCCTATATAAGAGAGGCTATTTGAGGCCAGTCTCGCCGGCGGGACTGGGATTTGGGGGCCTTGCCTAGAAAAGAGAGGCTGTTTGAGGTTGCGTACATATGAGAGGCGCTTTGAGGCCAACCTCGCCGGCGAGACTGGGATTTTGGGGCCTTGCTTATATAAGAGAGGCTTTCCGAGGCCCATCGCGCTTGCGAGACTAGGATTCTGGGGCCTTGCCTATATAAGAGAGGTCATTTGAGGCCAGCTCACCGGCGAGCCTGGGATTTGGGGGCCTTGCCTTTATAAGAGAGGCTGTTTGAGGCCAATCTCGCCGGCGAGACTGGAATTTTGGGGCCTTGCCCATACAAGAGAGGCTAATTCAGGCCAATCTCACCGGTGAGACTGGGATTCTGGGGTGTTGCCCATATAAGAGAGGCTGTTTGAAGCCAGTCTCGCCGGTGAGATTAGGTTTTGGGGCCTTGCCTATATAAGAGAGGTAATTTGAGGCCAGTGTGACCGGCCAGACGGGGATTTTGAGGCCTTGTCTATATAAGAGAGGCAGTTTGAGGCCATCGCTGATGAGAATGGCATTTGGGGGCCTTGCCTATATAAGAGAGGCTGTTTGAGGCCAGTGTCGCCGGCAAGACTAGGATTTTGGGGCCTTGCCTATATAAGAGAGGCTGTATGAGGCCAATCGTGCCGGCGAAATTGGGAGTTTGGGGCCGTGCCTATGTAAGAGAGGCTGTGTGAGGTCAGTCTTGCCGGCGAGACTGGAATTTTGGGGCCTTGCCTATATAAGAGAGGCTGTTTGAGGCCAGTCTCGCCGGCGAGACTGGGATTTTGGGGCCCTCCCTATATCAGAGAGGCTATTTGAGGCCAGTCTTTCCGGCGAGAGTGGGATTTTGGGGCCTTGCCTCATTAGGAGAGGCTGTTTGAGGGGAGTGTTGCCGGCAAGACTGGTATTATGTGGTCTTGCCTATATAGGAGAGGCTGTTTGAGGCCAGTCGCGCCGGCGACACTGGGATTTTGGGGCCTTGCCTCTATAGGAGAGGCTCTTTCAGGCTACTCTCGCCGGCGAGACTGGTATTCTGTGGTCTTGCCTATATAGGAGAGGCTGTATGAGTTCAGTCTCGCCAGCGGGACTGGGATTTCAGGGCCTTGCAAATATAAGAGAGGCTGTTTGAGGCCAGCCGTGCCGCCCAGACTCGAATTTGGGGGCCTTGCCTATATAAGAGAGACTATTTGAGGCCAGTCTCGCCGGCGGGATTGGGATTTGGGGGGCTTGCCTGTATGAGAGAGGCTATTTGAGGACAGTCTCGCCGGCGACACCGGGATGTTGGGGCTTTGGCTATATGAGAGAGGCTGTTTGAAGCCAGTCTCGCTGGCGAGAGTGGGATTTTGAGGCCTTGCCTATATAAGAGAGGCTATATGAGGCCACTCTCGCCGGCGAGACTGGGACTTTGGGGCCTTGCCTATATAAGAGAGGCTCTTTGAGGCCAATCTCGCCGGCGAGACTGGGATTTGGGGGCCTTGCCTATATAATAGAAGCTGTCTGAGGCCAGTCTCGCCGGCGAGCGTGGGATTTTGGGGCCTTGCCTATATAACAAAGGCTGTTTGAGGCCAGTCTCGCTGGCGAGATTGGGTCTTTGGGGCCTTGCTTATATAAGAGAGGCTGTTTGAGGCCATTCTGGGCGGCGAGACTGGGATTTAGGGGCCTTGCCTATATAAGAGAGACCGTATGAGGCCAGTCTTGCCGGCGAGACGGGGATTTTGGGGTCCCCCGGTACCCCACCTGTACCTCCCGCATGTACCCCCCCCCCGTATCCCCCCGTCCCCGCCGTACCTCCCCCCCGTACCCCCCCCTGTACCTCCCCCCCGTACCCCCCCATACCTCCCCCTAGTACCTCCCCCCCGTACCCCCCCCCATGTAACCCCCCCCATACCTCCCCCACGTAACCCCCCCGTACCTCCCCCTCCCATATCCCCCCGTAACTGGAGCTCGCGTCGCTTCGCTCGACAAAGGGCTGGCTTCGGTCAACGCAAAGGCCAGCCCCCGCACCTTCGCTTAGATTACAAGACTCCTGAGTGGCTATAGACCGCGTGTTGTGTGCACCGCCTTGTGTGTGGAGCGCCCTCTGTGTGTGCCGCCTTCTGTGTGTACCGCCTTGCCTGTGGCCCCTGAAATAACAAGACCCCTGCGGTGGCTACAGACGGTGTGTTGTGTGCACCGCCTTGTGTGTGCACCACCCTGCGTATGCACCGCCTTGTGTGTGTACCACATTGCCTGTGGCCCCTTAAATAACAAGACTCCTGTGGTGGCTACATGCTGCCTTTTGTGTGCACGGCCTTGTGTGTGCACCGCCTTCTGTGTGTATCGCCTTGTCTGTGGCCGCTTAAATAACAGGACTCCTGCGGTGGCTACAGGCCGCCTTTTGTGTGCACGGCCTTGTGTGTGTACCGCCTATCGTGTGTACCACCTTGCGTGTGACCGCTTCAAAAACAAGACTTCTGTCGTGGCTACAGGACGCCTTTTGTGTGCACGGCCTTGTGTGTGTACTGCCTTGTCTGTGTACCGCCTGGCCTGTGGTCCCTTAAATAACAAGACTCCTGCTGTGGCTACAGGCCGCCTTTTGTGTGCACCGCCTTGTGTGTGCACAACCTTCTGTGTGTACCGTTTTGCCCGTGGCCCCCTAAATAACAAGACTCCTGCGGTGGCTACAGGACGCCTCTTGTGTGCACTGCCTTGTGTGTGCACCGCCTTCTGTGTGTAACGCCTTGCCTGTGGTCGCCTAAAATAACAAGACTCCTGCGGTGGCACCAGGCCGCCTTTTGTGTGCACGGCCTTGTGTGTGTACCGCCTTGTCTGTGTACCGCCTTGCCTATGGCCGCTTCAATAACAAGACTTCTGCGGTGGCTACACGACGCCTTTTGTGTGCACTGCCTTGTGTGTGCACCGCCTTCTGTGTGTACCGCCTTGCCTGTGGCCCCTTAAATAACAAGACTCGTGCGGTGGCTACAGGCCGCCTTTTGTCTGCACGGCCTTGTGTGTGTACCGCCTTCTGTGTGTACCGCCTTGCCTGTGGCCCCTTAAATAACAAGACTCCTGCGGTGGATACATGCCGCCTTTTGGGTGCACGGCCTTGTGTGTGTACCGCCTTCTATGTCTACCGCCTTGCTTGTGGCCCCTTAAATAACAAGATTCCTGCGGTGGCTACACGCCGCCTTTTGTGTGCACGGCCTTGTGGGGGTACGGGGGTACGGGGGTACGGGGGGGGGTTAGGGGGGGGGGATACAGGGGGTTAGGGGGGGGGGTACGGGGTACGGGGGGGGAGGTACGGGGGAGGTACGGTGGGGGGGGGTAGGGGGACTTGGCGGTTCACACACAAGGCGCTGCGCACATAGGGCGGTGCATACACAAGGTGGTGCACACAAAAGGCGGTCTGTAGCCACCGCAGGAGTCTTGTTATTTAAGGGGCCACAGGCAAGGCGGCACACACGAAAGGCGGTACACACACAAGGCGGTGCACACAAAAGGCGGCATGTAGCCACCAAAAGAGTCTTGTTATTTAAGGGGCCACAGGCAAGGCGGTACACACAGAAGGCGGTACAACCACAAGGCCGTGCACACAAAAGGCGGCATGTAGCCACCGCAACAGTCTTGTTATTTAAGCGGCCATAGGCGAGGAGATACACACACAGGGCGGTTCACACGAAGGGCGGTGCACACACAAGGCACTGCACGCAAAACGCGGCTTGTTGCCACCGCAGGAGTCTTGTTATTTCAGGGGCCACAGGCAAGGCGGTACACACAGAAGGCAGGACACACACAAGGATGTGCACACAAAAGACGGCATGTAGCCACCGAAGGAGTCTTCTTATTTAAGGGGCCACAGGCAAGGCGGTACACCCACAAGGCCGTGCACACAAAAGGCGGCCCGTAGCCACCGCAACAGTCTTGTTATTTAAGCAGCCACATGCAAGGCGATACACACAGAAGGCGGTTCACACCAAGGGCGGTGCACACACAAGGCAGTGCACACAAAACGCGGCTTGTGGCCACCGCAGGAGTCTTGTTATTTAAGGGGCCACAGGCAAGGCGGTACACACAGAAGGCGGTGCACACACAAGGCCGTGCACACAAAAGGCGGCCTGTAGCCACCGCGGGAGTCTTGTCATTTAGGGGGCCATAGGCAAGGCGGTACACACAGAAGGCGGTACACACAAAAGGCCATGCACACAAAAGGCGGCCGGTAGCCACCGCAGGAGTCTTGTTATTTAAGGGGCCACAGACAAGGCGGTACACACCGAAGGCGGTACACACACAAGGCCCCAAAATGGCCCCTAAATCCCAGTCTCGTCGGGCACAATGGCCTCAAGCAGCCTCTCTTATGTAGGCAAGGCGCCAAAATCCCAGTCTCGCCGGCGAGACTGGCCTCAAACAGCCTCTCTCATATAGGCAAGGCCCCAAACTCCCAGCCTCGCCGGCGACAATGGGCTCTAATAGCATCTGTTATAAAAGGACGGCCCGAAAATCCCAGTCTCGCCGGCGAGACTGGCCTCAAACAGCCTCTGTTATATAGGCAGGACCACGAAATCAAAGTCTCGCTGGCGAGACTGGCCTCAAATAGCCTCTCTCATATAAGGAAGGCCCCAAAATTCCAGTCTCGCCGGCGACACTGGCCTCGAATAGCCTCTCTTATATAGGCAAGGCCCCCAAATCCCAATCTCGCCGGCGAGACTGGCCTCGTATAGCCTCTCTTATATAGGCAAGGCCCCAAAAACCCACTCTCGCCCGCGAGGCTGACCTCAAACGACCTCTCTTATATAAGCAAGGCCCAAAAATCCCTGTATCGCCGGCGGGACTGGCCTCACATAGCCTCTGTTATATAGACAAGGCCCCCGAATCCCGGTTTCGCCGGCAAGACTGGCCTCAAACAGCCTCTCTTATATAGGCAAGGCCCCAAAATCCGAGTCTCGCCGGCGAGACTAACCTCAAACAACCTCTCTGGTACGGGCAAGACCCCAAAATCCCGGTCTCGCCGGCGAGACTGGCCTCAAATAGCCTCTCTTATATAAGGAAGGCCCCACAATCCCAGTCTCGCAGGCGAGATCGGCCTCAAACAGCCTCTCTTATATAGGCAAGGACCCAAAATCGCAGTCTCTCTCGCGAGACTGAACTCAATCGACATCTCTTATATAGGCAAGCCCCCCAAATCCCAGTCTCGCCGGCGAGGCTGGCCTCAAACAGCCTGTCTTGTATAGGCAAGGCCCAAAAATCGCAGTCTCCCTCGCGAGACTGACCTCAAACAGCCTCTCTTATATAGGCAAGATCCCCAAATGCTAGTCTCTCCAGCGAGACCAGCCTCATAGAGCCACTTTTATATAGGCAAGGCCCCAAAAGCGCAGTCTCGCCGGCGAGACTGGCCTCAAAACAACTCTGTTATATAGGCAAGATCCCCGACACCCAGTTTCGCCGGCGAGACTAGCCTCATACAGCCACTGTTGTATAGGCAAGGCCCCAAAATCCCTGTCCTGTCGGCGAAACTGGCCTCAAATAGCCTCTCTTATATAAGGAAGGCCCCAAAGTCCCAATCTCGGCGGCGCGACTGGCCCGAAATAGCATCTCTTATATTGGCAAGGCCCAAAAATCCCAGTCTCGCCCATGAATACACACACACACACACACACACAGACACACACACACACACACACACACACACACACACACACACACACACACACACATATATATATATATATATGTATATATATATACATATATGTATATATACATATATATACATATACATATACATATATACATACGCAAATCCGAGGTCCTTCCTCGAAGGGGCCCACGTGCCCAGGGGACGCCACCGGGTTTTATCGGCCAAGCCGGACGGGACTCCCAGAGGCGACCCCCCCCCACGAGGGAGGGAGCACACAACAACCGCCAGCCCCCCCCCCCCCCTCAGCCCCCCCAAAAAAGGGACTCCGGCGCGGAGGGTTGGGGATATAGTCCCATGCCGCGCGGCCATGAATCGACATGGCCCTACACGGGCGATACACGCCCTCCCCCCCCCATCGTCCCCCGGGCAAGGAGCAACCCCCCCCCCCCCCTCAAGGAACGGCCGCCCTCGGGAGCCCTCGCCCAGCCCCCGGGGGCCTCTCGGGATTCGCCCCCGAGCCCGCCCGGCCCTTCCACGCCCCCCCTCACCAGCCGCAGCCCGGAGGCCCGCCCGGTCTCCCCCGCGCCGGCCCACAACCACCAGGGACCCGGGCCGCGGAGCCCCGGTGCCCAGCCCCGCCCGCCCCCCCGGTATCCCTCCGGCGGGGCCCGTCCCGGTCCGGTTCGGCCGCGAGGGGACAGCGTGGCGCTCCCCCCCGCCTCCACCAGGATTCGCCCCCGTGGATGATGCTCGGCGGGATTCGTCCCCGCCGAGCGGGGTGCGGGCCCCACCGCTGACCGCGGCCCCGCGGACGCCTCAAGCGCCCCGGGCTCCCTGGCCGACTTTGGCCAGCCCCGGCCGCTCCTCCGCCCGGTCGGCCACACGGTGACGCTCTGCGGCTGAGCTCACCGCACCCCCGTCCCCCTCGCGCGCGCACCCACCCACCAGCCCACAGCCCCCCCGCCCCCCCAACGTGCACGCCGTGCCCCCACGGCCCCCCCACTCTCCCGCCCCTCCTCTCTCAGGTAGCGAAGCCCCCGAGGTGGGCTGCCGCAGCCGCCGACGGACGGCCGCCTTACGAACAAGAGGACCCCCCGCACGCGGTGGGGGTCCAGGCCTTGCACCCCTTCCCCTTGCCACACGCAACATGGCGTTGCATGTGTCATACCTCCCTCCCTATGCGCCATGTGTCATGGCCGCGAGTGGACTTTGCCTCCCCTCCCCCACACCGAAACCGCACGGGGGGGGCTGAAGGCCCCTGGGTGGGGCCCCCAGAACACCTGCAGCTGCGCCTCCCGACTGGAGGGTGGTGACGCCCGCCGGTGCGCGGTACGAGCCCCCGCCACCCTCCATCCACCTGCCGCGACCCCCTGACCCCCCCCCTGTCCCCCCCCCCCCCGGCTGGGGCGGCGCGGCCCGCGCGTGCGGTACGAGCCCGCGCCGCCCCATGTTGCATTATACGGGCAGTGCGGGCCGCCAAGAGAGCGGAGGGGCCCCGCACTGCCCCGAGCGCCCCCCCCCACGACAGCTGGCGCTAAAGGCCAACCGGCGCCTGGCGGGCTGTTGTGCAGGGGGGGCGAGGCGACCGGGCGCTTCGTACCCGCCCCCAACGGGGGTCTGTACCCGCGGCACCGGGCACAGACAGCCGTTGGGAGGTAGCCACCCCACCACCCACCACAGCACCACGGCAACGGGAGGAAGGGAATAGCCCCGGGCAACGGCCTCCCCCAGGCCGAGGGAAGGTGCCGACCGCCAGGCTCATCGATCCTGGCCCCCCATTTCCTCCTCATTGTCATCCCCCTTGGCCGCCCCGGCCCACAGTCCCCGCGGTGGGTAAGTTCCTGGGGTAGAACCCTAAGAACTTCGGTGACGGAAACACAAGTCGTGGTTTCGCACCCGGCCGACGTGGGGAGCCTCCGCCCCCACGGGACCCCAGGGCACCCCGGCCATCCCAGCCGGAGATAACCCGCCGCCAGCGCGCCAGCCCCCATCCCTAGGCTTTCCGGCCTCAGTTCCCCTGCGTCTTCCTCGCCACATCCTCTTTCAGAAAGGCTAGGTAGCAGGCCACACCCCCACACCACCGCACGGCACGCCCCCCACGCACCCCACGCCGCCCCCGGCCGCCCGCCAGGGGCCCGACTCTGGACCGTAGTCTGTCGAGCAGGGCCCGACAGCCCCCGCCGCCCTCACGCCACCCCTTCCTCTACCCTACACGCGCCGCTGCGCCCCTGCGTGGCCCCGCGCTGCTGCGCCCCTGCATAGCCCCATGCTGCCGCGCCCATGCGCGGCCCCATGCCGCGCCCCTTCGCATCCCCACGCTGCTGCACCCCTGCGCAGCCCTACGCTGCGGCGCTCCCGCGCGGCCCCGCGCTGCTGCGCCCCTGCAAAGCCCTCGCTGCTGCGCCCATGCGCGACCCCACGCCACTGCGCCCCCGCGCAGCCCACACTGCCGCGCCCCTGCGCAGCCCAACGCTGCTGCGCCCCTGCGCAGCCCCACGCTGCGCCCCGGCGCAGCCCCACGCGGCTGCGCCCCTGCGCCGCCCCAGCGCCGCCCCACGCTGCGCCCCTGCGCAGCCCCACGCTGCTGCGCCCCTTCACGGCCCCATGCCGCGCCCCGGCACAGCCACACGCTGCTGCGCCCCTGCGCAGCCCCACGCTGCTGCGCCCTTGCGCAGCCGCGCGCCGCGCCCCCGCGCTGCCCCACGCTGCGCCCGTACTCAGCCCCACGCTGCGCCCCTGCGCAGCCCCACGCTGCTGTGCCCCTTCACGGCCCCATGCCGCGCCCCGGCGCTGCCCCACGCTGC